>OX596031.1:8458138-9736739 GCA_951394125.1 Epistrophe eligans | reverse complement strand
GGTCTGTTTGGTAACGTCAAATTTCTTTCGAATTTGCAAAAATTTTCACAATTTGCTTTAAAACCCATTGGTAAAAAAACTAAGTTTTGGAAATCGGTTGAAACGAACGTTACCAAAAAGGCATCTTAAAATCCCTTGTATTGAAATTTGTATCTATTTATTAGATAATTATTCAAAAAAATTAAGATACGTTAAGTTGTTTTAACATCAGTTGATATCAGCTGGTTTTCACAAGCGATTACAAAACTATTTTCCATAAAAAGACCTATAATTGGAATGCCGAATCGGAATCATTGTTCTATATTTCTTGAAAATTATTTTTTATGTAAATATACAAGCAATACAATATAAATACACCACTATTATTTATTATCGTTGAATTTCAATTCATTTTTATCGAAATTTTAATAAGAAAAGATTTTTGTGTTGCAAAATTTTATGTGTTGTGTTGATATTTCAACGAGATCTTAGCTGCATTTTCTTATCCACATGATCTGATCTGGATCAAATCCTCTACTTGTTTTCATTGAAATAGAACCAGAAAAAAGCAGGGTTAGATGTTGTTTTTGTATATACGTGTTTAAATTTGATCCGAATCAAAATATATGGATAATAAAATTCAACTTTTGCAATATTGTTGCCGAAAATAAAAAATGAGAAACTACATAAGACTACCCTTTTTAAAAAAAAAAAATTCTTAATACTGAAACTGAACTACTCCACTGTTTATTTACCTCAGCCATTCCAGCAACATTTCAAAAAAATGAATATTTTTTATAACACTTTTCACCACTTTCCACTTATCAGCTGTTTTTTGTTATGACATTTGTTGCTGTCACTTTAAAAACTCTTCTCAAAACAATTTTGCTCTTTTTTCCAAGAAGCCCTGCGCACTTTAACGCTCTGCGCTGTACAATTAACTAGAATCACTTTAGTTCATACAAAACAGAAATTCCATCATTTGAACAGTGTTCCGCGGCACAAGTTTAAGTGTAGTTCGTTGGTTTAGGAGAATTATACAGCTCAAGTTCATTCCAGTGTGTTTTACAAGGGTGTTACCCCCATCTTCTCAGCCTGTGTGTGAAAAACAAAATCATTGATCTTCCATCAATAATAATGAAATGAATTGAAACCTTGCCATTAAAAAGATTGCTTTACGCCTCATAGTTTTGTTTTCCATAGTAATATCAAAAAAATACAAATCCAGTTGTTTAAAAATTCCAGAATTGGCAGTGTTTTACTTTCACTCTAGTCCCCCACTCGATTACACAACAAAAAAAAAACGAGTGAAACTCTAAAAAGTACAAATTTATGCTCCTCACCTTCGTCCCCAGCGAAATTAAATTATGAACTTTCTATTTCCATAGTTTTGTCCAAAAAAAGAACAAAGATTCCCTCGGTGAAGAGTATTCCACTCTTGCTCTTCCCGTCCGTCTGTGGAAGAGCAATCAAAATAAATGTCAACCTCATCATCAGTCCCAGTGGAAGTTTCAACAACAAACACATCTACACAAACAGCTGAAACTGAAGCGACAGTGGCATCTAACAGCTTGGCACTAGCTGCGTATAAGATGATGATTCTAGACATGCAGGCTCGGCTTCAAGAGCAGCAATCCAACAGCGTTAAATCTAAGGCTCCAGTTTCTCTGATTGTCCACGAAAACAACGGCAAAATAAACACCAGTCTGACAACAGACAGTGATAGTGGCTGCGAACGCGATGAAAATGACACCTTAACGAACTCGAAGAGCAGGAGACCTGAGAATTCGGTGTGTCTCCGTGTACACGGTTTCATCTCAGACCACTGGTACCTGAGCTATCTGGTACCCCTTGCAATAGTTTGTGCACTTGTTATAGTTGCCTATCTGATGCGAGACTACGCCCGCCAATTGCTGTACTGGGTAGAGACGCAGAATTCCTGGGTGGTTTTTGGCATTTTTATGTGCCTGTTTGTGTTGGTCAGTTTTCCAATTGTTGTGGGGTATTTTGTGCTTATGATTAGCAGTGGGTACTTGTTTGGGTTTATTAAGGGTCTCTTGACTGTGATACTGGGTGCCAATATAGGGATTGCCATTGCTCATGGGACGCTGAGGAGTTTACGACACCGCTTACCCGTTCATAAGTAAGTATTTTATTTTTAATTATTTCACCAATGTGATTTCTGTATGAATCCACTTTTACTCTAAATCGTACGTATATATAGCTTAGTTAAAAAAATGGATACAATACATATGTATGAATTGCATACATAGATACATATATGTAACAATTATAATATGAATGTTAGAAATATAATTTATATCAAAATTCCCTTTGGGAGTTATTTCAATGAGGCCCATAAATAATGCAAAATTCCACAACTGAAATCATTTAAAATGATAAGTCAACACAACTGTCACGCAAGCTATAAAAGACCATCAACTAGCTGTTGGGCTGGTCTAGGAACTGGAAAGTAGAAATGTAGCAGTCATTGACGTGTTTCCCGTCGTCGCCACTCGGTATTAACTTTGCTTCATTGCAATAATTCCAATCTATTTGCCGTTCAATAGTCCAATTAAGAAATAGTACGGCAAACAAGTTCACTCCCCGGCGTTTGTAGGTCTTCAATTACTGCTGCAGCACTATCTCACAGCAACCAGCCATGCCTCATTACAAGTCAATTTCTCCTTCATAGAGGTCTGTGGGGGTAGATTTTTCTGTTCCTGCTTTGTTGACCTTATGAATTAGAGAGTTTTTGCATAAATTACAACGTAGAATTGGCATCACAAAGCCTGTTGTGGGTGAGAATTATTAGTTTGATTTGGGTAAATAAAACAAAAAACTCGAAACAAACAGGTTTAGTTTATGTTTGATTAATTGTATCAAGTTTTCAATTAGTTATTGGTTCGAGTACATAATTATACTATAATTACTTAAAATGAAGCATCGTTATAAAAATTTTGTAAATACCTTAAGTGGAATATTTGCTATTTAAATTATTCATTATATTTGGTAAAATGTGTTAAAAGATCAATTTAATGATTGGTAATGTGAGATTGAATATTATACTATACCTAGGTGTATTAATTGTTTTTCTGGATTTTTGGGTTTTAGAAAATTTAAACTTTTCGCTTTCAATTGAGTAAATTTCTTTAGCAAACTGTTGAAACTACTGGTTACTGCTGTTTTAAAAAAATAAAAAGGTTTTTGTACCATCGCCATAGATATTTACAGATCATTTATACCTAAAAAAATAATCTGAAAAAATACATCTCATGCTCGTAAGTCGTTTCACTTAATTTATTAATATTTTTTTTTGTATCCAAAACCTTCATTAAACATCTATTTATTATGAGATTGAGATAAAAGATTGAAATTCTTACAAGAATAATAAAAAAAAACTTTAATAATTTAAAGTAATAAAGTTCTTCCTTGAAAATTTTCCAAATCAAAACTTCTGGAATCTAAAGAGTAACCAATTGGCAAATAAACATTTTAAAAGAGCAAATAATTATTAGCTCCAGCTGGTTTTCTTAGATTAACTCCAGTATAAGTTCTTATTTTAAAACATACCACTCTAACCATTATCCAATAATAAATGTCCAGGTCTTTTAATTTAATTTGTGTATTTTTTTTCTTCTTATTGTTAGATGTATTTCTGTCTTTTGTTTTTGTCTTGTGAATTTGAAATTAATTTTCTTTTTGTATTTCTATTTTTAGATTAATTAAGAACGAAACTGGTCGTGCCATACTTCGGGTCATATCTGGACCAAGAGCATTTAGAGTAGTTTTATTCACACGACTCACGCCCATACCATTTGGACTACAAAATGCAATTTTTGGGGTAAGTTTTGAATGGAATTTTTCTTTACATTAACTTGAGAGACATTTAAAAAAAAAAAAAAAACACATTTAGTTTCTCCATGAGTTAAAACACACTCATGTATTTTTATTCTGACGGTCTCGATAGATATGATAAATGACTTCATTTTATAAAAATATGGCCTCTTGAGTAAATTATTTTTACTTAATTGTTTGCATTTCGCAAATACAGAAAAATACAACGTACTTGTACATATTTATAAAAAAAAAAAACAAAGGTACCCAAACAAATAAAACCTGATAAACGAGAAGTTTTGTGAGTGCTTAAATATGACGAAAGTTGAATTCGGTTAAACATGTGTTTTTATTTATATGACACAATTCATATTTTAACACAAAAATATGTATTCTCATAAAAACGATAAGTCAAATGGAAAAGTTAGATTTTAAGTACCTATTAATACTACTTATGTACATATATACTTAATCCCTGAACCAACTTTAATGTTTCAAATTATATCTTATTTTAAAGGCAATAACAATTAAACAGAAATATTCTTCAAATTGAAGGCAAACATTTTTTTAGCAAAATTATTGAATTCTTTTTAAATATTATACACCCATAATACGTTAAAAAGTTGATACGCACTCGTATGAGTCAAAACATTATTCGCAGACGAGACAGTATTTTTTATTTGGCAAAAATTACGATAAACAGTTGTAGTTGAAGAACATTGCCATTCGTTAAATATTCTATTTTTAGTGGAAAATTATAAAAAGAAAACATTTTTGTTTTCGTATAATAACAAAATACAATGATTGGCTGTCCTAAATTTCAATCATCTGACTTTGCACTGTCCTTGGCCAAAAATGTGTGTTTGGTTGGAGTTAATTGATTTTTGGTAGTAATACAATAAATACATTGTAAAAATGTGAAACGTGCTAGTTTATATCAAGCTACAGCCTTAACAGATAGGTTGGGTTTCTTGAAATTTGATGATTCCCTAGGGGAAAAATAAAAGAATTTTCGTTTAAGCTGATCTAAATTTTTTGTAATATTCCCGAAAACGACTCAAGCGACTTCGTTCATGTAAAATCTAAATCTCAAGTCATTAAAATATCACTATATTTCAGGTTTTTGTAAATAGTTTGCATAATAGAAAAAGGGGTTTGAAGATTTTTTTTAAACATGCTTTTTCAAGTCGTGGCATTTATTTATAGGTATATTTTTTATCCGACAGGTATACTCATATTTTTGTCAAAAAAAATGTTAGGGCTGAATTTTCAACATAATATGTACATATTATGTACATTATGTACATAATATACGAAAAATACGTTTTATTTTCGAGAGTTTAAATAAAAAATACATAACTTGTGAATTTCGTAAAATTTGTAGTTCACCTACTCCTATTTTGTTAGAGAAAACTAAAAATAAATTAATTAATAATAAATTAAATTAATTAAAATTTTGTTCATAATTCAATTTATTTTCAAATATGAATAAATATGCAACGTTCTAAATACAATTATACAAATTCAAATTCAAATTTATTTGTATTTATTTTTGTTTCTTTGCTCCGATTTAGGTAACATTTCGTATAATTCATATTATTTAAAAAAATATACCACATACATAGGTATGTAAGTACATTGTATATATGTATGAAATGAACATATATCCTAAAATTCCTATTTACTGTATTTATCAAAACTTTTGATAAGAAACACATTGAGTGCTTTTTATTTGTTTTATAAAATTAAGGGGAAATACGCAATACAATCGTCTACTGACCTGTATGTTAAACGAATTGAAATAAACACTGTATATATATTTAAATTCCTACACAACAATAACAATGTCATATCGGTGCAACCGTGCTTTGTTTGCAAAATCTTCCCGATTTAATTAATAATCACAAAAGTGCATCAATATTTTCGAAAATGATGTCACAAATCTTATTTCTAATTTAATGAAATATAAAAAAGAAATTAAACTCTATATACAAGTATTTTTAACATTATTTCTTTCTTTTCGGTATTTTCACTTTTAGATACTTACTTACTTAGGAAATATAATCCTGTCACAATCATCATCAGCAGTAAATAAATTAATATAAATAATACAATAAAGAATAAATATGATAAAAAACATTGTACAAAAATGTGCTAGGTTATATCTAGCCTTAACAGATAGGTTGGGTTTCTTGAAATTTGATGGTTCCCTATTGATATTTGATATTTCACGCATCCATTGCAGCCCAATTTTTCATTTGTTTTCAATTTGTTAAAAAATGAAAACGAACGGATAGTGTACCAAAATGGCTACCTTTAGGTATACCAAATTCCGCGATTATTGGATCAAAAATTATTCTTTGAAAAAGAATTTTGTATGTCCTTTTGATTATAATAAAATAAATACACACAACTTTATGATAGGTATTGAGCTTAGAAAATTTCTCATAAAAAATAAACCTTTTCATTTTGGTGTGAGTTTGTCAGTGTATACTATGAAAAATCGTACTTACTGCAACTGCTACGCATTATCTGTTTTGAATAAATAATTTCACATTATGTATTTATGAAGGTAGCTATGGTCTTATCAACACAAAAAACTTTGTCGTTTAGGTTGTAACAATAACACCACCTAAAGACCCCCACTTCAACAGTAGATAGATAAATATGCCTGAATGCACCAATTTGCTTTTTAATCAAATCGATAACAATCAACTTATTATCGAAAATTAAACCACTTTTTCTTATCTTATCCAAACAAAAATATGTAAAGACAAATAATTATCATTGGGTCTAAATTTAGTCACGCGATATTCAAAACTATTACAATTGCTTTGCCAGCGGCAAATGGTGGTTCGCCAGGAATTTTGATTAAAATGAAAATATCAAGACGTCATATTTTAAGTAATTAATTCAATATGATTACTGATTTTATTCTTTCTATCGTATAGATTTAATTTCTAACATGGAATCCCCTGGATCTAGATTTGTTGTCTACCTAATATGTATACACTTTTTTAAATGCAATTAACAAATAGGTCCCGTCAACCAACGACAACGAGATATCATGTAAGATTAACTATTTAAAAACAAAAAAACCTATGCCACTAAATGTCATGATGGTATAGATATACATATAAACACATACATAATTAACGACATGTTATAAAGAATAAAGTTCAACGCATGTACATATATGTACAAATGTATTTGAATGAGAAGAGTTTTCATGGAATTGTACTCATTAATAAATTAAGACCAATTAACGTTGTCGACTAGTGATGAGTGATGACTTGGGAAAGGGTTTACATATATATATATTTTTTTTTTAATTTTAACGCCTTTCGGTGATTGCATTAGATGTAATTGGGTGTGAAAGAAGTTCCAACTGCCGATATATGTGCATACATCCATACGTATAAACTTGTGTTTTGTTTTGTTTTTTTTTTTTATTTTATTTTATTTTATTTTATTTTATTTTATTTTATTTTATTTTATTTTATTTTATTTTATTTTATTTTATTTTATTTTATTTTATTTTATTTTATTTTATTTTATTTTATTTTATTTTATTTTATTTATTTTATTTTATTTTATTTTATTTTATTTTATTTTATTTTTCAATGAGCAATTTAAGCTTGAAGTTCCCCTGATAAAACTTCATCAGAAACTACAATAATATTTCGGTTTGAAAATGATCAGAAATCTCCCACAAACTGTATGTGTATAATAGTACATATGTATACCTACTGTACTGATACATATAATAATATACATTTAATATGTATATGTATTTTACGAGTATTTTTTAATTACTTTACTGAGATTTTTTGCGATGTGGTAATTACCTTCCTGCAGAAGAAATTAACTGTAGGTAATGGATATTTTTCACACAAAAAAAAAAACATGTATCGTGAGTTAGCAATGAAAATGATCTTCATGCTTCGCTAAATACCTTGCCAACCTGACATTATGTGAGAGTGAGACACGTTTAGTTTTTTTCACTTGCATTTAAAATTTGCATTAAGAATCTAAATTAGCATATTTCAGATTTCTGTGATATCTGCGTATTCTTAGAAATGTGAACACAATCTATATACATATATAAAAATTAATCTCTGTTTTCCTTGGCCACGCCATAACTTGAGAACCATTTTTCCGATTTCATTCATCTTCTTTTTTTTAAGTTTTCTAATACTGGATAATTTCAGAAAACTTCGCACTGTTGACAAATTTGCACATTTCATGAATGTAAATTTAGCAGACATCTGTTTTTTTATTGTAAGACAGGACGACGCACGTCTGTCGGGTCTTTAAATAAATTCAAGCTTTTAATGAAATTTTACATAACGAGAAAAGGAAAACTGTGTCTGAATCTGTGTTTGTGTGGATGGACGGTTTAACTTTAAATTTGATACATAAATAACATTTTTATTGTAACTCTCTAAGAAAAGATATACTACAAACATTGGAATCATAAGAACGAAAAATAAGTGGGTGCCGCAATCTACTTGTCTGTCTATGTACATTTCTGAATGGATTTAAATCCTGAACCGCTGAGGAAAGCGATTTTCTTTAAATTTGGAATTAAATATTTTTAGGTGATAACCTAGAAGTAAGAAAATTCAAACAAAAGCTGTTATTTAGGGTACCTGCATATTCCTTTTTTATTTTCGACTTTGGCGTTAACGACTCAACCACTTTGTAGTCTTAAGGAAATTCGTGCTTAGTCTTTATCCAAGTTCATGCGATCTAATCGTGCATTCTAGCTTTTGTGAAGGGTGTAAGATTGAAAAGGAAAGAAGGCAATAATAGAAGGAATGATGGAAATGTAAAGTTTGCTTTAGGTTATAAAAACAGGATGTCTCAGCAAAAGAAGTGAACAAGTTTCAATGAAAATGATTCACTTCGATCTGGTGGATAATAAAAATTACTGAGATATTATAATAATTTTATAAAAATCAGTAACAAAGCATTGAAATTAATTACGTGGTATTAAAGCAAACACGTGAATCACATTTTTCAATTAGCTTTAATTACACAAAAAGGTTGCTGAGAACACCGGTGACTTATTTAACCAGTTTAATAGTAGAATCTTGGCAACAATAAGACCCAGATAAGTGCCACAGAATAAGAATTGTCCATTTTTGTGAAGTAAACTTATCCGGGTATAGCACTTTAAATTTTCTAAAAAAAAGTATGAATTTATTTTCAAACAAAAATGTCAAATTTAACAGCTATTGGAGATACTCCCCGTATGTTTTGAAAATTAAAATAAGAGTTGTGATAATAAAAAAAAACGTCACAAGCTTTCATCAAAGTCGCATTCTCCATATGTACTTAATTTAAATTTTATTCCTTTTAAGATTTTCAATTTTTAATTCTACTAAAACTTGGAAAAAATCATCTTCCTAAATTCACACGCACACATATACACCGAACGTCTTTCAATAATTAAAAAAAAGCATTTAAACATTTTGACATTTTTACAAGTAAACCGATGACTTTATGTAAAATTTAAACTGCAATCCTAAATAAAATAAAGAATCGAAAAAAAGCTAATAGAAGATGCTTCGGATTGTTGGTACTGCAGAATAAAATTTTTATATTTTTTTATTAACTTTAGTCTCAATAATTAGATGTTGTAATAATGCAATCATATGGAGTTGGTTCTTAAACGGGATTTATTGTATAGGCAGTTTGTTTTGTTTTTATTAAAAATTAACAACTAATAGAAATTTCATATCATTACTTTCAAACTAAAACTTGTTGACGTTTATAACACGTTCGTAGAATTTTTTTAAACCTTAGAACTAGATTTCCATATTGCCGTTTGAGCTTTTGAACCTTTTATCAGTGATTTATTGACGTGTTCCTAGAAACCTAAGCTAAAATTTAACTGATCTTAATATTATTTTTTAATATTTCATTTTTAATTTTTTTTTTTAAATTTTAAGAATAAACTTATACATATACAAAGGTAAACATCTTAATAAATAGTCTCTATCAACAACTACTCCTTTGTCTTTATAATTTATTTTATTTTTATTTTTGTTTGTTCGTTTTAAAAGTATATGCAATTTAATTCGCGATTATACATTCATCAATTGTCTTCATTTATATCTCTCTCCTCCATCCTCGATCCTCCATCCTCCATGCATGCATATACTTAAAATTTTATTCATTTCACACAAATCACTCTCACTTGGCCTGTGAGTTCAATTGATTGTAGTCGAATCGAAGGCGGACTTTTGTACAGGGCCAGATTAAGAAATAATGAGCCTATCGCTGTTTACATTAAATCAAGGGACGTTTTGACGCAAAAAAAAAAAAAACTCAATTTTTTTCAAAAATTAGTCATCAGTTGACTAGTGAGGATCTTGTCAATACGCAATTTTTGTTAAGTTCTTAGATTTTTTTTAGTAAAAACAAATATTTCTGAACTTTTTAAATTGAATATTTTTAAAATTAGAAGTACTGGATTGCCAAATTATAACATAATCGGTTGAACCGTTAAAAAAATATAAAATACGTGAATAATAAAAAAAAAAAGGTCCAAACTTATTTCCGTTTCCGAGAAAATTTGAAGAAAAATAAACCAAAATTTTTTTATAGGAGCTACCCTTTCTAAATGAGCTTTTCACATAAAAATATTTTTTACCAAATGTGTCCCAAAGAGCAAGTTAGAGTGAAATTAACAACGACTTCATTCTTTTCTTAATGTTAAAATATTAGCGCAAATAAGAATTAGATTGATTTTGATTAGTTTAGAATTAGATCAAATTAGATTTTTTATAAAAAATATAAGCCGAATAAACAGAATCTAGGCTTAGATTATATCTCTCTCTAAAAAATATAAAATCCGCCACAGTTTTTTTTAAATGACATAAACAATTTTATTTTGTATATGAAGCCTTCCTGTTTGTCTTGCCTTGTTCCTCCTACGATGTCCCCCATTTTTATCATCCAAAAAATATTATTCAATCAAATTAGACTTTCACATCAGGGAAAATATTTCGGTGTGTTCATTCAAAAATTACAATATTTTCTGTCAATGTGTTAGGGCGAGAGATTTTTGTTTTGATTTTTTGACCCATAAAACTATATTGAATGAAATAACACACTCTTCATGATTAATCAAAGAACCAATTATATAATTCAAATAAATTTACAGCCTCTCAAATTATCTGATCTTTTGTTGTTTTTTTTTTATATTTTTAGGTTAGCAAAGTTAACTCACGAGTTTATCATACGGCAACATTTCTAGGCCTATTGCCTGCTCAAACGATAAATGTCTACCTCGGTTCTACACTAAGGTCAATGCATGAAGTCCTGAATAACCATGGTACAGCTGTTACAGGCTACATAAGCTTTGGAATCGAGGTGAGTTCTCATTATAAACTTTTTTAGTGCCTGGAATTATGCAATAAAATAATACAAAATTTATGCCACAAACAACGATAAACTCAAATTCAAATAAAATTTCAGGTTATCTTTGGAGTTGGTCTTATGATCTGGGTGGTACAAAAAGCCCGAAAGGAACTGGCTTCAACCCTCCTATCCGAATACTCAGGCAGCGAAAGCAAGCTCAACGATATTCAAGTGTAAAATATACAATGTTAACCAAATAAGATATTATTTAAGAGTTATTCTAAGTCAAAGCATTTTTATGTTAATTTTTTTGTTTAATTAAGCTTAATATATATATTTTTCGTTTAAGAAAAATATTAACATACAAATGGAGTATACATTGAAACTGTTAAGGAAAAAAAAGAAACGAATCGGAGACATGAAAGTAGAAGACTTATTGTAAACATTAAAAAAAAAAAAAACATTTTTTATTGAGTAAAATAATATTATAAAACAAATTATTATAAGAATAATATTTTTTTTATAAATAATTTACAAATATTTATTTTGAGTAAACTATATTGTTAAATACCAAAAAAAAAACTAATTGTTATAGGTAAAATTTTTAAATTATTGTTTTTGTTGTCCTATTTTTCGAAACCTAGGTATATCCACTATTTACAAAAAAAATATATAAATGAATTCCACTTACCAAAACGTCCAAGAAAAAAACATTTGCTCACTATTTTTTCCTTAAAAAACTAATCTATATTTTTAAGTTTAATTCTGATGCTAAGGGTGCCTAAATAAAAATTTAAAACAAAATAAATAAAAAGAAGTACTATAAAAAAAAATTCAAATTTCTATACCTAAAACTTTATAATTTATATATTTGGTAATGATGAAATGTTAAATGTGAAGAAATATAAAAATGAACCAAATAAATGAATATTATAAACAATGTACATACCAATGTGTTTTTTAATATTTGTTGGAAAATTAAAAAAGATTTTAAGAAATTTTTTAAGCTCACAAATCATTTTTAGTATCAACTTGTCTGTTAGTGTGCTTTTCAAAATTATGAAATTTAGCCCAAAGTCCTTCAAATTTCATATAAATAAATTCGCAGTTTTGCGACAGTACGCGAACGTATTAAGAATTTTTCCTTTTCAATGTAATGCCATAGAAATGCGAGATCCTAATAATTATTGCATTATTGTACAGCAGTTTGGACGGCCAAAAGAAGAAAATTAAATTTTCTCATCAAATTGCGAAGCTGCTTAAACCTTTACTGAATTTTTAACATTGACCCTATCTATAGAAGAGAATTATTTTTTTTTCTCATATCATAAATTCTGAAGCATAATTTCAAAAAATAACAATAAGGCCATGATTTTTTTGAAAACAAAATTATATTTTTTAATAAAGATATTTAAACCACAAAATATATTTTTTTTCTAAATGTCATAAAATTGTTTAATGTTAAACTATGTTACCATAGATTTTTCTTAGCAATAAATGCTAATTTTTTAATTTTAAATAATCATGGTAAAGTTAAATCACATTTCTTTCCTTTTAATTTCAACATTTTCTTGTCAATGGACTCTTCAATGCTTTTTTCGTATGGGGCGTTTATTATGTCCCAAACCTACATATGAAGCTGGCTAATAGGTTTGCTTTCGATTCATTTCCTTTTAATGTTTTCATTGGCATATTTATGTAGTAAATAAATATTTTTCATTTCCGAATATTTCGATTCCAACTTCGTTGTTTTTTGATGTGATGATCACTCAAAACGGTTTCCAGAACTGTGAGAGCAAAGTCGACGTCCTCATAATTTACACACATTGGTGGTTTTATACGCATTACCTGAAAGTAAAAATTGTTAATATGAATATCTTTTACATTTGTTCAAAAAATAGTTAAAGTCTACCAATTGATTTTTTAAAATTATTATTAATGGAAACGAAATGGTACGTATACGCCACAGTAAGCACCAGTTATAGAGTACATATTACAATTTTTGAGAGAGTTATTAAATAGAGTTCGTTTTTAGATTGGGAATATTCCGATCCCAGTAAGTCATGGCAATTTATTGCTAAAAAACAGTGTGGGTTGACGAAACACAAAGAAAACATAAAAATCGAAATCATGAATCATAAAATGTATTATTTTATTTAATAAATTCTTCGATGTTTGCAACCCCCCAATGAAACAAGCATAGAATACAATTTCTCTTTTATTGTAAAACATTTCAGCCTTAAAGAAAAGTTGATTACAAACTCATTGATTCTACAGGAACATTTGTTTATTTGAACATTGTTGATTTTAAAAGTACGTTGTTATTCTAGTCTACTATTGAGGTAGCATGAGAGTTAGGTAAATCTATAGGAACTTTTACGATCTCAAAACCACTTTCAATCACCGTTACATATATTTAGATATTTTTTTTGTAGAAATCAGACAAAACTTTTTCTAGAACGTCCACAGCAAATACAACATCAGATTTGTTAACACACATAGGAGGTTTAATTCGAAATACCTAGAATGTTAGTTTTGGGTTAGTATAAGGATATATAAGGTTAGTATAATGGAGGAATAGTATAAAAATATAAAACTTACATTTCCACTTATTCCTCCACGCCCAAATAAAACTCCCAGATCCTTGCAACTTTCCCAGATCTCCAAAACATGTGGAACACTCAGTGGAGTTTTTGTTAAACGATCAGATACAAATTCAATGCCAATCATCAATCCTTTGCCTCGAACATCACCGATAATGTCAAATCTTTGTTTGAGATCTTCCAGAGCTTTAAGGAAGTAAGTACCGACTTCTAGAGAATTTTGCTGAAGGTTTTCTTCTTTTATGACATCCAAAACAGCTAGGCCCACCGAACTGGCAAGTGGATTTCCGCCATAGGTGTTAAAGTGAAGTGCCTGTCCTAGGCATTCAGCAATTTTTGGGGTTGTCACCACAGCTGCCAAAGGAAAACCGTTTCCGATACCTTAAGGGAACAAATTGTCAATCAATGTTTTATTAAATAATATATGTGGTTCAAGTACCCTTAGCCATTGTCACTATATCCGGAACGATTCCATGTCCCTCGAATCCCCAGAAGTGTTCCCCAGTTCTCCCAAATCCACTCTGGACTTCATCACTAATAAACACTCCACCATTTGCTCGCACCATTTCTGCAGCTTTTTTGATGTACGATTTGGGAAATTGAACTGTTCCTCCAACACCCTGGATAGACTCGGCAAACATGGCAGCCACCTTTCCTCTTGGCAGAGAAAATTTGAATACTTGTTCGAGCTGCTTATAGTATTCATTTGCAGCTATACATCCGGTGTCTGAGTTACACTCACACTTTCTATCAGTCTGGCAAGGTGAGTCTCGACAAGCTGAACCACCCCAAATACCCAGATATGGATCGGGATTCATGACATGATGAATGCCGTTACTAACGCCAGGCAGTGGGAATCTCCAAGTTGAATGTGCAGTCAGGCCCATTGTGTATGGAGACATTCCATGGTAGCAGTTCTTAAAGGTTAGAATTTCATAATTGCCAGTGTGAAGTCGAGCCATAAGCATAGCAAGATCATTAGCTTCTGAACCTGAGTTCACGAAATAGACTTGTTTCAAATCTCCTGGAAGCTTATCAGTCAGTCTCTGAGCGTATTCATGGATTTTTGGGTGCATATAAATATTTGTAGTATGCCAGAGTGTTTTAGCTTGGTCTTCTAGTGCCTTGTTCACTTTTCTGAAATTCAATAATTATACCTACTGTTTAGGAACAAGAACAAGACTTATTATTTAGTTTACTTACGGATGACAATGTCCAACTGAGACGGTCACAATACCTCCAAACATGTCTAAATATCTTTTTCCATCGTGATCGAATAACCATTGCATATGTCCACTATGGATGAGCAGAGGTTTTTTATAGTAAGAAACAATATTCGGAGTGAGGTGCTTCTTTCGAATATCCGTGACTTTTTCATAGTCAGGACCTTGATATGCTGGTGGAAGGAAACTACATTCTGGCATAGCATTTTGTAAAGAAGGTTTTGCTGTTGGATTCAAAGTTGATAAAGTTCGAAAAGCTTGACTTAGCTTTAAAGGATCTGGAAAAAAAAATTAAAATATACAATTA
This sequence comes from Epistrophe eligans, assembly GCA_951394125.1. Taxonomy (NCBI): domain Eukaryota; kingdom Metazoa; phylum Arthropoda; class Insecta; order Diptera; family Syrphidae; genus Epistrophe; species Epistrophe eligans. The sequence continues at coordinate 9,721,419 of OX596031.1, read as the reverse complement.
TATATGTGTAGGTATATATAAGTAAAAAAAAAAATTTCGGGTATTCGATAATATTTAAAAATTTTACAAAATTTTATAGATTTAGACGGTTAGACCATTATCTTCACAAATTATTAATATTTTAGTTTCACTTAAGTTTCAATAAGCAATTCTATTATTTATCATTTTGTAATAGAAAGTTAAAGTTAAAGTTAAAGTGAAGTTAAAGTTTTAGGTTTTGTTTGTATTCGAGGGCCTAGTGACATCCATTCCTTTGTACATGTTTTTTGACAGAAATGTTGACCTACAATTTTCTGTCAAATCCGAACGGCTAAGATGGGAAGCATCTTTTTCATGACAAGAGATATACTTTTGGAAGATTTGTCAATCCCCCGCAAGAGGCAGTAACCCGTGAAAAATATTTCAGTTTTTTTTATATACATACATCCCTTGTAACCACTGCATTTTTGAAAATATAATTTAGCTTTCGGTTATAGATTCAAAACTGCTTTTAACGGCCTTTATTAAAAAGAAATTGGCGTTTCGTCCCGGCGAACTTATTTGGACTCATCAGTTGACTAATGAAGGCCTTGTCAATATGCAGTTTTTGTTAAGTTCAAGTTTAGATTATATGTACTTTTATTCATCGATCTAATATGTAGATCTTAAACTACAGTTAAGTAAAACATGAGTTTATCGAACGACTATGTATACGCTATCTCAAGCATCGAATAGGGTATTATAAATATCATTCACCAAATACTTTTGCAGCCTTACCTATTTTGTAAATATTTTTCTGCATTCATTGACATAACGCAATGATTTGCATACTAAGTATTTCTAGGCGCAAACGACCGACAATACGACGACGCTTAAAGTCATTGCCATTTTTTTTTATAAATAGAAGATATTTTTAGAAGTGCGTAGGTGCTAACCTACTGCTTATGCTTAAGCCTGCTATAGGTACAGATGATAAATATAATTTCAAAGCTAGAAAGACCAGATCTTATAATTTTATCCACAATGTTTGTTTCCGTATATTCTCTAACACAATTTTTTTATTACATTTTATTGAGAAAACTACAATTGTAAAATTTATAACAAAAGTGCACTCAGTGGAAGTGACAATTATCTGTTTTAATTAAAACAAAACAACCCCAATTTGTGATGCTAAAATAGAAAGACTATATTATACTATACAACCTTTATAATATATGCAAATTAATAAGCTTGTAATTGCTTAATTGATATTCGGAAAAATTGAAACATTATACAATACTTGAACTGTTCTGGTTTTCAAGGCCATGGTCTATTGGTCTTAGAACTCGTATAAAATGCATTATTAAACAAATTGCAGGTTAATGGCCTGTTTTGCAAAATTGTCAACAAAAATAAATACGTGAAAGAAATTGCATTTATTTAAATTCATTGATTTCATTTGGATTTTTTGTGTTTCGTTAAACAACGAGTATGTATGTATGTTTGAAAGAAAAAAAAATATTGAGAGAATGTAATAATTTTAGTTAGTTAGTTATTTTTTGTATTGCATGGTTTTAAGAGAATGCATTTTTTTCCTTCTTTTAACTGACTTAGAATTCATTTTTCTCCTACTTGTTTGAATGTCATAATTCATTAATGCATATACAATTGAATTTCCAGTATTCATTTACATTTCTCATAGTACCTACTGTAAAAAAAAAATGCACGACTCTATAACGTGCCAAAGTATTGATGATATAAGTTATTAGTTTATTAATAAAATATTACATTATTAACGAAGAAGTGAAAATTATTGTTATTTATACAAATAAAGCAATTTTCCAGAAGAAAACTTTAAAGCACTATTTTAATTATGTCAATTTCTCGGCAAAAATTTGAAACGTAGTTTTATTGTAATCACCTACGAAAACGCTAGTATAATTAATCAAAATCGTTAAAATTGTTTTCGTCAATACTCGAAATTGTTCTATGAAATCTACCCGTTCTTGATAAAAGGATAAAATAAAATTTAAATTTTTCCCCTAGGGAATTACATGCAACTGTATGGGTACAAATGGTCTGTACCTACTCTTCTTTTTTATATTCGTGTTCCTTAACAATTAATTTTTTTTTTACATCTATTGTTTGTGTATAATAAAAACTCGAGTTATATAAGAAAGAAATTTCGTGGATTTTCAGAGTTTCTTATATCTGTATTGTACTGTATTAATTTGCCCAAATATGTATGCATTTATAAATGTGAATGTATTTTTAAGATTTTTAATTTCATAAATATAAACTTTACATTTTCTTATCGATTTTAAAACCATACTTACGCACATAATTATCTCGAAATAAAAATACACGTTTTGAACTCCTTGTGACTGATAAGGGCCATGAAAATTAGTTTATAATTTTATTTTGATAAGGTCTTTTTAAAAGTATAGTTAAGTAAATTTGGAGCATCGCTTCAATCATGTTTTGTCTTCTATCAGTGATCAAATTGATTTATAAATTATTAAAAATTGTTAATTTTTGTTTGGGTTTCCCAAATAATAATATCTGTAGTTTTTAGGGTAAAAGAAAGATTTGAAACATGCGAAGGTATCAAAATATATTGAATATTAACAGATCTAAGCCAAACTTAAGCAGTTAAATAATAATAAATATAAAAATTGCACACTTAACAAATTAAATTTAATCCAAATCCAAATATTGAACTTATGTATGTGCACAAAATTGCGCGTTGGTACCTATAGATCATTTATTGAACTGTGACAGTTTTTTGTACATGTAAAATTAAAGAAAAAAATATTACTTGGGTAAAACAAATGTCAGTTTTGTTTGGTAACGTGAAATTTCTTGCGAATTTACAAAAATTTTCACAATTTTCTGTTTAACCCCTTAGAAAATAAAAACCTAGTTTTGGAGAAAATACCATTTAGTCTTAGAATAACACCGGTATTACCCTCCTGATTTTTCTGTTGGTGAAAGGGATAAGTGTAGTTTTTGATAAGAATGGATACCATAATGCTATATCCTGTCAGTTTTTGTTGAAAATTTAAAAAAAATATTAATTGTGCTGAAATGAAATTCAGAAGATACGATTTTTTTTTTATGAACGATGGATTTTTTTCTCAAAAAAATTCTTTGCTTTTTTAAATTTTAATTTTTCTACAGTCTTTTTGAATTTAAATAAAATTGGTCAGGTTTAATTAATCAGACTATAGAAAAAAATATTCGGCAAAACTTTTCTAAATTTGTTGTTTTGTTTCTTTGATTGTTTTTTTACATTTTTAATTATTGTAAAAAGCATAGCGATATCTACTAACAACAAAACATTTTTTTCATTGGATACTACTTTTTGCAGTGTTGTGCCATGTATAGACTATAAATGTAGACTACACGATTGTCTACGTGTAGACAATTTAACGTAGACAATTGGTAATTGTCTACATATCAACGTCGACAATGTAGACAATGTAGACAATTCATAATTTTTTTTATTGAATAGACATTTTTGTTGCTGCCAAACATTCCTATTGTAGCATTATTTGTTTATTCAACAGATTATATTTTATTCTAAGAAAAATAATAAGAATTTATATAACCTATGCCTTCGACATTGTTTATGTTGACATTGTCTACGCAATTTTCTACCTTTAAATGTAGACAATTAAAGTCGACACGTAGAGGAACAACACTGACTTTTTGTGAGGCATTGAAAATTTCTAGAAGTGTATCTCTTTACCCCTTAACCGTCACAAAATTGTATTTCCCCTCAATTTCTGACAACAACTTGTCAAAGTCATTAAGCGTGTTCAGGAAAATCAGATCTCAGAGATCTCACAATCTCAGTTACATGAACAGGATTCCTCAACAAAATTTCTCAGTTTAACTGTCAAAACTCCGAGGAAAAAAAATATTGTGAGAAAAATCCCTGAGATATAAATTTTCTAAACGCGCAAATTAGACAATGGGTTCTCCATGAACTTTCATTAGCCCAAATTTATTATAATATACATATATATCTTTTCTAACAATATCAAAAATAAAATAATTAAAAACTAGTATTGTCTACCATTAGCATTTTACATATTTAATTTGGATTGACATGATTAAAATCACTCGTAGAGTTATGTTTGAAGAATGTTAGTATAAGCTTTAAACCTCCATAGTAATTTTAATTTGTCTGAGTTTATACATACTCGTTATTAAAGTTAATCAACAATTTAAATTCAATCGAAATCTTTATACATAACAGCATAATAGGGGATATTATTTACTTTAGGGATTATTCATACGATCATGAGGCGCATATTATGAAAATTCATAAATTTTGGTTTCATATTTATTTTAAATTTAAAAAAAACGCACAATGGGTTTAATAAAAATATTACACTGTACATATGTCGTTAAAATTAGCTAAACTGGTAATTATTGAATTACAAATGTCTCTCTGCATTTGGACTTGTTTTGATATTACACTACTTTAAATGTTAGGACTTGGAGTACTTTTACATGACAATAATTCAACAGATGACTTGTTACACATAGGTTTTTTTTTTGTATTTAGAAGAACTAAGTCCACTTTTTTCTTAAAAATTCATGTTTTTGGTGAGATCCTTTCAAATTCTAACTACTTATTACATTTTTTATTCACAGCACAAAACAAAAGTTAGAAAAAACTGAAGGATTATTCGTATAAAAGGAATTATAACAAATCACTCTTCATTTACGCCTTTATTAACTACACATTCATATTCAGACATATTATCATACTGACAGAATGTCCTTTATTACCTAATTCACTTTAGAAAGTAAACTTTTGGCATTGAAATCATTCAATTAAAAAGATTCAAAAATCCGTTTAGTCCTGAGGAAAGCATAATATGAAGGAGAATATTTTTCAATATGTTGTTTGTTTATTTGTTTATTGTGAAAAGTTTGTCAGTCAGTGTTTGTAAATGAAATACATATGTACATATGTATGTTAACATTGTTCATCCGATTTCACTCATATGACGTTAATTAATAGTCGTGTTTTCTTGGAAAAGCTATTCACAGTACAGTAGGATTTTACACGAGTTACAAATACAACATCCACAGTAGAATTACTGCCAATAAAAGCAGAAGTAGAATCCTACTGCGGATAGGTTTGTGACGTTTATTCGAGTATCGAATGGATTTTTGGTGGTTTTGTTTTCAGATGTTGGTGCGATTGATTATCATTTGCATCTTGATGGCTGTGTTTATAAAGTAGTTGTGTGTTTTTCATGGCTGTTTTTCCATTGACCAAAAAAATCAATCTATCATTTTCGATTCAACCAAAAAAATCAATTGATTTTATTCGTTATCGGTTTTTTTAAAACTTGTTTAAAGAAAAATGCATTTAAATGCACTTCTGATTCAAGAACTACATAGAATTCAAGTAAAAAATCATTATATGATCTAACAAAAATGATCGCCGATGACGTCATCTACTACATGATACATAAACGACAACTTACTTCGACCATAATCTACGAACAAACCCCTTTCCTGAAACATATGTTTATCGCTGCGTTTTCCTGAAGAATTTATTTTTATTGCTGAAACCGAAATGTCTTACAAAGGAAAAAGGTAAAAAGAAAATTAATATAAATTATATGATTAAACAATTCTTATCAGTATGTAGGAAGGTTAGAACCTAGAACGAACTGGACAAAAGAAAGAACTGAAGCGTTATTGGATTTTTATGCGGCGAGGGCCGAAGAGTTTCAGCTTCGTTTCCACTTCCACTGGACTCCAATAGTTCACGCAAAATCTACAATTATTTCATGAATTATTTAAGAAAGAATATTTTTTTCTATGTTTTCCTACCATATCTTTTGAAAAATTGTCCATTTTATGTAACTATAATTAATTTTTGGCTCAAGTTATTTTTTGTTTTCCTTTTCATTTGTAGCAGCTTTCTTTTATTTGTATTTTTTTTTTTAAATTATTCTGACAGCTGTTATTCGGTAGTGCCAAACGTAAAAAATATAAAAACCAGGCTACTGCCGATGCGTTTTTTTGGGAATTTCTTACTGTACTATGTATAGATTCCCAAAAAAACACGGCTAATATTTTTTTCTAGGATTAAGTGGTAGGCCAGAAAATATTTTAATTTGTTTCCAATAAATTGTATTCACACTTGAAAATGATACATACTTTTTGGTTCTATGTTTAACACTATAAAATCGACACTAATTCTTTATTAACGCGTCTTTTGCCTCGGTCTTGTTACTTCAATGACTTAAATTTCCCAACTTCTTCTTGTTTTTTTTTTAAGACAAAACATCATCATCTCAATTTCTTACCTAGAATTTTTCGAGGAGCCATCTTATAATTTTTATTTTTATATTATCTTGACAAGCATTTACTAAGCTTGATTTATATAAATAAAAAAATTTATATTTTTTACAACTTTAAATAAACAACTGCGTATTATTGTCAATGTTTTTCTCTTCTATTAATTTGCATACACGGAACAAAATAGTTGTTCTTTTTTTATATTTTTTTTATTTGAAGCACTACTCTGGCTTCAATTTATTGTGAATCGACAAGATCACAGAGATTCAGAGCCAAGCCACTAAACGAGTAAACTATAAATAAGCAGAATCAACCGTTCTATTAGAATTCTTATAAACAACTACTGGCTCGGGCGATATAATTTTCATATTTAAATTGAACTGTTTTGTGGTATTCAGCAAAGTAGACTTATTATTGGGTTCGGTTTCTAGGTTCTAACATGGTTCTAGCTCTCTCTTCAGCTTTTGTATAATGTTGATATAGCGTATATCTTTGGAGGGAAATCAAAGAGGGTAGTAGGCACCTATGTATGTATATATGTATGTATACATGTACGTACATACTTGAGATTTATTTATAAACATTTTCCGAACTGTAAGCAAGCATTGCATCTTTGATTAATTCTGGACTGTTGTTGATATCTTTATGAAATTATTATGATTCAATAAAGTGATGATAAGAATTGAACATACAGGGTGGTAGGAATTATACTATTTGGACATAATTTAAAAAAAAAGATAAGTCCAATGTTAATTTATGTTGTAGGTATGTTAATATATTTATTAAGTACTGTGTGTGACCATAATTAAATTGGAAAAACAATTATTGAACTTGAACATTTAAAGTATTCGTTCTTATTCCGAGTTCTTTGGTTTTTATTAAAGATTTTTATGGGAAGATTCCACAGTTCGAGTGAAAAAATAAAATAAAACGTAAGAAGTGTAAAAATTCCATACAATAGCAAATATATGTATACGAGTAGTTTTTTAAGTGTTGAGATTAGTTATAAGAGCGACCAAAGAAAAACGACGTAGGATTTTACAATATAAATTGACAACCTTCAAACTGTTTGTGGGAAAATTAACGGTAATATGAAAATGCCTAAGTTGTGAAAGACGTACATACATCTTTTGACAAGAAGATCATGGCAGATACAAAAAATAGAGGAACGTTTATGGAAACATCCAAAATACGCCTTTCGAAAGTTGGAAAAAGACTATAGTGGAAACCTAATATAGTAGCAGGAATATGAATGAAAGCCCCTGTAAGTCGAAGAAACCATGTCCAATTAAGCATAAGCTTTTTCTCTCCTGCTCTCATCAATCATCAAATTTGAATAAATATGTACGTTGTGATTGTTCTCTGCCTCTACTCGAATCAGACAGTTAAGAGAAAGGAGGGCAGCAGGTATAGCTAACGTTCTTACAAAACAGCTACAAAGAGGTTTTGTTAATGGCAAATTTAATTTAAAATAAGTACAAAGCGCTTCGTGGAAATTTTCCAGTGGTTGATTTTTTGTATGACCCGCCATATGGATTTCCATCTGGAAATTTGCATTTGTTGGTATATACTCGACACTCGTATAAGATTTTTGTTTAAATGTTTTTTATACTTAAATTAATTAAAAACTGCAAATTCTGCAATACGATTAGATCGAAACTATGAATTCATGTGAATATTTCATTCAACTTGCCCCACATTATTTTTTATAAATTTTCTATCTTTTAAGTGAAAATCTTAACCGATATTTAATTTTGCAATTCCCAGGAGAAACTATTTGTTTAAATTTTATTTATCTTAACTTTTCTAAGACCTTTTAAAGTCCTGGATCCGTTACTTCACAATAAATCTTTCCCCAAACGTCCAACACCAATAATCACCAGTTTAACAGCTCAGACGATTTTGGAGTAAAATAAATGTAGGTACATATTTATATCTAAATTCATACGTTTAAACTCAAATTCATAGATCCTTGAAAAATTAAGAACAATTTGTTGAATTGATCATTTGTTCTTGTTTATTTATGTATAATAATAAATCATATTTTTTTTTTCATTTAAGTGCTTTCTGTTTTTATTTATTTTAATCACTTTGTTTTGCTATAAGGAGTTTATCATTCTTTTAAATTGTTTAAAATATATTTATTCATAATAAAATACGTATATTTATGTACATATACATGTATTTACTTTCAGTTGTATCAACACAAGCCATAGGTTATCAATAGTTAGGTATATATAGCAATAATAATAATTATATAATTTAAACATTTATATTCCTCTTAATCCTTCTTCTATAATGTCCTTCTCCTAAAATTTTTAAGTTAAAAAAAAAAACTAAGAGAAAGTTTTTTCCCATAAATATAGGTTCTTTTTCGATTTATAATAATTATTAAAATGTATTTTGTTTTTCTTTGAAAATAAATATGTATATTTTTTTATCTTATTTCCTTTATCACTCAATTTTAGGTTCTTTATATTTTGTAAGTTTTATTTTTATAGCCATTTATGCCATTCGTTTGCACAAGAAGGCTTGAGAAATTATAGAAAGACCAACTAAAATAATAAAATAAAAGAAAAACAATTTATATAAACAACAAGAACACAATATTGTTTTATGTTATAAATTAAAATTTGAACAAAATAGTGGGTAATTTTCTTTTTTGTTTTCATTTTTAACACTTTCACATCGTGCATGCTCAACCTTTCATTTTTTTTATATGCTTAAGCTGAAAATAATCTTTTCATAAAATTTTGTTTTGATTCGAACAGCAGCAAAATTTTGTTAGTGGGGGGATCTATGCGGGGAGGGTGGGTGCGAATATTGCATTTAGATTATTACAAGGCCGGTCCGCCGGTGTACTCATCATAGTCATCGCAGCCTTCTAGAAAATCATCAGACATCGGTGGATAGGTTGATGAATTAAAAGAATCATCGTAGTCAAAACGGCTATCTGTGTTTTCGATATCGGCTGCAAGCTGACGAAGATTATCGACACCAGCAAGGAGTTGTCTATAAGAAAATGGAAATGAAAACACATTTAAATTATGTATGTTATATATACATGAGTAAAGAGTTTAAAGAGAATAATACGCAGAATTTTTGTCATATAACCGTTTTAGTGAAAAACTGCTCTATTTAACCTCGGTACAAAAATTTAAGAAAAAAACAAAATGAAAGAGCACATAAAGCCTACCTCAAATTGCTTTCAGCAGTGTCAGCTGCTCTGTGTAGTTCTCTAGAGATCTGTTGCGATCTGGACGGTCTATTTCTTGACGAGGAACTGGCTGCGGGGGGCCTTTGTTCATTATTGCTACTGCCACCTACAGCTCCATCAACATCTCGAAGGAATTCATTTTCCCTACGAAGTGCATTGACTTCCGCCTTTGACAAAAGAACGAAAATAATTAGACTTTTTTTTTTTAAACACACGTTCTACAACTCACCGTCAATTGTTTGACTTGTAAATTCAATTTCGCCACCTGATTTTGGGCGGCAATTGTACGCTTCTTACTTTGGTCTAGATTCTCTTCCACCAGTCCAATATTCTGCGCCATTGTTCGATTGTATGCCGATTCCATGGTCCGCGTTTGCTCCAGAGATCTTTCCAGCTCATTAGTTCGTCTCGTTTGTTCGCCCAAAGCCTGTCGCGTCTCGTTTAGCTCAATACAAAGCCGCTCATTCTCCAACCTCAGCCTCGATAGCTGCAAACTAGGCGAATCGTCCTCCGGGGAATCCATATTCGACCAATTTGCTGCAGCTGGAAGCCCCGCTGCCACATCCGCCAATCGTTGGGACGAATGAATTATCGGACCGTCTGAGAGAAAGTCGGGCAAGGTCTGGCATTTGGTGTCAGCCACTTGACCGGAATTACTACATACCGAAGCAGAGCTGACAACTCCCCCAGTGATATCCTCGACAAAGTCAATTGGGGAATTAGGTGAATTAGGCGGTGAATTTAGATTCATCTCGTTGCAATACCACGCGTCCATCCAATGGTCCTGGACAAAGTCTGGCAAAGCAGCTGGCACAGCAAAATCCGAGTTCGGTGGACGCTGATTTGGATTGCTCGTCGAATTGTGATGATTCTGGTTGAGTTGAGGCTTGGGAAAGCCCCGAGCTGGCCGAGCTGCATCGGGAACTCTTCTCCGAGGCGATGGATGAACTTCCATGTCGTAGTTGGAGTAGGACCTTCTGGGAACAAACTGCTGTCGATCGGGATCTGCCGCAAGGAGATCTTCTTTGGGTGCAGTCGAGCTCACATCATCGTCAGTGTTCTGACTGATTCGAAAGCTTGGCGATGATCGGGTGTTGATTCCTGCTGAAGACGAGGAACCACTGACACCGCCTAGAACTCCACTCCCGGTCGCTGCGTACTCGGCTAGACTCGCCTGCGAGTCAAATGAGGAAAAACGCGGCGAACGCTTCATTTTTGAAGATTCCGATGGAACTCCCGTGCTCACATTCCCATTGCCACTAGCAGTAGCGGCGGCGCTATTACCAATCAACGACGATGACGAAGATTGAGGAACTTTCGGCCGCGCCCCTGTAGAAGTTTGATAAGGAGTCGAAGATGTCGCCCCTGTATCATTGTTGTTTGCTGCCGAATCACTGCCTAAAGAAGTGCTGCTGATGACAAAACTACTGCTGGTGGCACTGCAGCTGGAAGTTGGCTCGCGATTGAGGAAGTGCTTGAATGAGAAAGGATTTTCCTCCCTGCGAACTGGTTGTTGTATGTGGGCCTCACTGTGAATTGCTGGAAATAAAAAAACACTCGTTTATCATTAAACGAAAAGCCTTGCCCCTTTTTCTTACCACTGGTTGTTGTTGCTCGAATATTCTTATAGTCTCCCATTCCTCCTCCAGTCACTGTTCCTGCAGTTGTAGATTTTGTAGATTTGTTGTTTTCTGTGGCATCTCCATTTATCGTGGTCACAGATTGAACTGGACCACTGCTACCTATCGAAGTCTTTCTCAATTTATCTTCAATAGTCGTCATAGTCTGTTGTTCATTGCTTTCTGTCTCGTTGTTGTTTTGGAGGATTTCTTCGTTTTCATTAGCCATGGCCTATTATGTTTATGTGTTGCTGTTTATCTTATTTACAATGAAATCAATTAAGAGATTTATGCAAATATAGATGAGTATAGAAAGATGCTATTTTGTAAAAATTATGAAAATTTGATTTAGTAAAAAAAGGAAAATTATGCTTCGTCTCCTTTTTTCGTTTTGGTTTTTTTTTTTACTTTTTGATGAAGTTTTTTTGACAGTAAAGACAACTTACGGTGACAGTTTTTATTTGCTGGGTTTGCAAATGGAAGTTGTCATCCACAAACGAAATGGGAACGTCCGTTGAGACGACTTGGTTTAAAGTGCCTTGCACATAAGTTTCGACTTGCAAATACGAAGAAAACAATAATAACCGTTTCAGTGTTTAAACTAATAGTTAGATCTTTGAAATCAGCACATATTCAGATTTTTGCTTAATTAATAAGTTTTTATGAAACTCTTAATATAATTTACAATAAAATTGTAATAAAGTATTAGGTTTATTATTTTATACTTAATTTATTTTATTTTATTATAAAAATATTTTAGACTATTGCGAAACTAAAAGATGCAATTGCGCGCCCCATCGGAATTGCGTTTGGTCTTAAAGACCCATTTACAATTTATAGGTTTTTTATCGGATGGCAAATCGACAAGCTCCCAAGTATCATTCTGCCTTAGAGAATCTAGCTCATCTGCCATTGCCTGTCGCCAACATTCCGCATCTGCTCTGTCAAGGGCTTCATTTAAAGTGAAAGGGTCATGCAACTCACCTGTTTTTACTGCATACGATATGTAATCGTCTCTCTTCACCGGTTTCGGTATTCGGTTGCTTCTTCTAGTCAGCTCTGGAGCCTCTGTCATGCTCGAAACTGAATGCGGTAGAATGTATTCGACTTCGCTACTCATTCTACTGGGATAGCTCTCAACGTTTGGTTCCTCAGTGCTTTTCGAAAATATTTCCTCGACGTTGTTAATTTCACTTGCAGCATCAGAATATTCGTCGGAATCCTGCTCACTAGCCCCGCTGGCAACGCCTGCAATTTCACCATTTTCACCTGAAGCTGAACCAATCTCGAAGAAATAAAAACTTGAATCATCCCCCACTGGATATAGATGCTCATCTTCGAAAAATAAAACGTCCCTGCTTATTACAATTTTGTCTTTGTCTTGATTGTAGAGTCTATAATTTTTCGTTCCATCACAGTATCCAAGAAATACGCACGCCTCTGACTTTGCATCCAACTTCTTTCTCTTCTGCTTTGGTATGTGCACCATCGCCTTACATCCAAACGTCCGCAAGAAATTCATATCAGGAGCAATACCAGTCCACGCCTCCTCAGGAACCTTGCATGTTGATGAGCTACTCGGAGATCTATTGATTAGGAACACTGCCGTAGAAACTGCCTCTGCCCAAAAATGCTTTGGCAGATTAGCATCAAGCAGCATACATCGCGCCTTTTCGATGATAGTCCTATTCATCCTTTCAATGAGACCGTTGTGTTCGGGTGTGTAAGGTGCTGTCGTAAGATGCTGAATTCCTGACTGCCGGAGTAAACGCTGAAACTCTTTACTGCAGTATTCGGATCCGTTGTCTGTTCTCAGTGCTTTAATGGTTTTGTTGCATTCGTTTTCCACACGGGCTTTAAATTCTTTAAAACGAATCAACGTTTCTGACTTAGCACGCAAGAAATATACAAACGTTTTTCTGGTAAAGTCATCCACAAACGTCAAAATATAACGTGCACCACCCATGCTTGCAACATTGATCGGCCCACACAAGTCGGAGTGTATTAACTGCAACACATCACTTGCCCTGGCACCAATTTTCTTAAACGGTCTACGGCACTGTTTGCCCTTGGCACATACCTCACAGTTTATATTTTCTTGGAAATTTTGTGTATCTGAAATTCCAAAATCATTCAGCATACTTCGGATGCTTCTAAAATTTAAATGGCCCATTCTTCTATGCCACAAATTAATAGCATTATCAATACGATTCGCTGCAAAAGCAGAATCTTTACCTGAACAATTCACCTTGAATAGCTCTCCATCAAGAGAAGCCGAGACCAATAAATTGTTATCTGAGTCGTAAATCTTACACCCTTTCCAATCAAATACAACTTTATTATGTTTGCGCACGATCTGACTCACAGAGAGAAGATTGGCACAGAGATCTGGTATACATAATACATTTTCCACCTTGACCTTGCAATCATCAATCGGTAAGTACACATTTCCGGTACTCTGTACATTCAAACGCATATTATTTGCCACCACAACCTCGCTGTTCACCGCTTGATTGACATCCGACAATAAACTTGGATCTGAGCACATATGTGCGGATGCACCGGAATCCACATACCATGCACCTGGCTGCACGGATGAAACAGCATACGATGTGTACAAACTCGTCGGTTTGACTACCTGTTTGTTAGTTTGCTTCGAAGGACAATTTCGAGCCAAATGTCCATAATTATTGCACTGGTAACATCTAGGTCCACTGCCGCCACTATTGTTACCACCAACGCCACTGCCAACACCAACACCACTGCTTGCACGACCACTTGAACCACCACCAGCACCATTGTATTTCTTCTTTTGGAACCTACGTTTTCCACCATTACCGTAGAAAGCCACCGCGTCCGATTCATCCAACTTCACATCCTGAAGTATCTTTGTTTTAACTGAATCACCACTAATTTTCATACCGCAGCTCTCGATGCCCATAATCATAGGCTTATAGTGGTCACTCAATCCAGCCAACAACAAAGTACCTACCCATTCCTCTGTAACTTTGAGACCAACGCCGTTCAACTTGTGTGCAGTTGAAATAATCTCGTTTACATACTGCTCCACAGAAGAGCATTCTTCTAACTTTGTACTAATGAGTTTACGCAGCAAACCCACTCTCCGAGACAGTCCGTTGTCCTCAAAAGCAGCCTGCAACTTGTCCCAACACTCCTTTGCCGTTTTTGTGTCTTGAACATGGACGAAGTTGATGGGTTCGATGAGAAGGATAATCTTCGACCTCGCCATGGTGATTTTCTTGGTGTCCGTCTCGTCATTGGTCGCAACACAGGACCACAGATCCTCAAGCTCGAGATACGCCTGAACTGCGAACCGCCACGTGTCGTAGTTTTCTCTTCCTTTGAGTTTCTGAATAGATGGAAGGATGTTAGCCATTATTATAAATCTAGTTATATAATTATAATAATATAAATCTATTTTTATCTTTCTTTAACGAGCTCTGGGCCCATAACCTGTTGTAAAATATGCAGAGCCTTTTATAAAAATAGAACACGACTGGTTTTATTGAGATATGAATAGCAAGTAAAAATGGAGTTTTTATTACAAGAATAATTATATAATAATAGGGTACATGTACGAAGTGTGGCATTGTGCATTCTATTTCAACACCCCCACTGAATGTACATTGTATTTCAATTCTTGAATTTTAGTCCAACAGCTAAAGAGCAAAACAAATGTTTCTGGTGATTAACCGCCTTTGTCAGAAAATCGGCTGGCATCTCTGATGTACTGATGTAATTGAGCTTGATTTCACGTTCATTTATTTTGTCTCGAACAAAGTGATGCCTGACGTCTATGTGCTTAGTCCGTGGGTGATAAGCAGTAGTCAACGCCAAACTAATAGCCCCTTTATTATCGCAATTAATCGTTGTTAATGATGAAGTACATGGAACAAGTTCCTTTTCCAAATTCTTAAGCCATATAGCTTCTTGTACGGCTGAAGATACTGCCATGTACTCAGCTTCCGTTGATGACAGTGCGACAGTCGGTTGTTTCTTCGTATTCCACGAAACTGCCGCTTTTCCAGAGTAGAAAACATAGCCTGTTGTTGATCGACGGTCATCGCTATCATTCGCCCAATCTGCGTCACAAAATCCAACAACTTCACGATCATTGGATTTACAAAACTCTAGCTTAGCATCAGCTGTTCCTTTCAAGTAACGTAAGATTCTTTTGACAGCGACCCAGTGTGGTTTTCCAAAATTGTTGTTGAAACGAGATACATTACTTACTGCGAAACTAATATCGGGTCTTGAAACCTGCGCAGCAAACATGATGCATCCAACCGCCTCTTGGTATGGTACACTGGACAATTCACGTATTTCTTCTTCTGATTGAGGACACATAAGTTTCGTAAGCTTCTGATTATGGTCCATCGGCGTGTTCGTAGGATTGCAGTCGGTCATTTCAAATCGTGCCAATATCTCTTTGATATAATGTTCTTGGTCAATGCTGATAGACCCCTTTTCACGATTTCGTTTTATCTGAATCCCCAATATAAATCGGGCTTCTCCCATATCCTTCATTTGGAATGAACTGTGAAGATATGATTTTAGTTTTTTCTTAATCCCAACATCTTTGGAAAAAATTAAAATGTCATCGACATATACAGCTACAATGATGAGACTTGCATTTTTGTGAGAAAAATATACACACGGGTCAACTTTTGATTTTTCTAGTCCAAACTGTAAAAGTGCGGTGTCTAGCTTCTGATTCCAAAGTCTACTGGCTTGCTTTAAGCCATAAAGAGCTTTCTTCAAGCGACATACTTTACCAGTCTTATCCGAAAAACCCTCTGGTTGCAGCATATAAATTAAATCTGGTAAATCTCCTTGCAAAAATGCAGTCACTGCATCCATTTGATCTATATCGAGATCGTACTGAGCGGCTAATGAAAGCAAAAACCGTATTGTACTATATCGTACCACCGGAGAAAAGGTTTCTTCGTAGTCGATTCCTTTTCTTTGTGAGCAACCCTTTACTACCAAGCGGGCCTTATAACGGCAAATTGCCCCATCGGAATTGCGTTTGGTCTTAAAGACCCATTTACAATTTATAGGTTTTTTATCGGATGGCAAATCGACAAGCTCCCAAGTATCATTCTGCCTTAGAGAATCTAGCTCATCTGCCATTGCCTGTCGCCAACATTCCGCATCTGCTCTGTCAAGGGCTTCATTTAAAGTGAAAGGGTCATGCAACTCACCTGTTTTTACTGCATACGATATGTAATCGTCTCTCTTCACCGGTTTCGGTATTCGGTTGCTTCTTCTAGTCAGCTCTGGAGCCTCTGTCATGCTCGAAACTGAATGCGGTAGAATGTATTCGACTTCGCTACTCATTCTACTGGGATAGCTCTCAACGTTTGGTTCCTCAGTGCTTTTCGAAAATATTTCCTCGACGTTGTTAATTTCACTTGCAGCATCAGAATATTCGTCGGAATCCTGCTCACTAGCCCCGCTGGCAACGCCTGCAATTTCACCATTTTCACCTGAAGCTGAACCAATCTCGAAGAAATAAAAACTTGAATCATCCCCCACTGGATATAGATGCTCATCTTCGAAAAATAAAACGTCCCTGCTTATTACAATTTTGTCTTTGTCTTGATTGTAGAGTCTATAATTTTTCGTTCCATCACAGTATCCAAGAAATACGCACGCCTCTGACTTTGCATCCAACTTCTTTCTCTTCTGCTTTGGTATGTGCACCATCGCCTTACATCCAAACGTCCGCAAGAAATTCATATCAGGAGCAATACCAGTCCACGCCTCCTCAGGAACCTTGCATGTTGATGAGCTACTCGGAGATCTATTGATTAGGAACACTGCCGTAGAAACTGCCTCTGCCCAAAAATGCTTTGGCAGATTAGCATCAAGCAGCATACATCGCGCCTTTTCGATGATAGTCCTATTCATCCTTTCAATGAGACCGTTGTGTTCGGGTGTGTAAGGTGCTGTCGTAAGATGCTGAATTCCTGACTGCCGGAGTAAACGCTGAAACTCTTTACTGCAGTATTCGGATCCGTTGTCTGTTCTCAGTGCTTTAATGGTTTTGTTGCATTCGTTTTCCACACGGGCTTTAAATTCTTTAAAACGAATCAACGTTTCTGACTTAGCACGCAAGAAATATACAAACGTTTTTCTGGTAAAGTCATCCACAAACGTCAAAATATAACGTGCACCACCCATGCTTGCAACATTGATCGGCCCACACAAGTCGGAGTGTATTAACTGCAACACATCACTTGCCCTGGCACCAATTTTCTTAAACGGTCTACGGCACTGTTTGCCCTTGGCACATACCTCACAGTTTATATTTTCTTGGAAATTTTGTGTATCTGAAATTCCAAAATCATTCAGCATACTTCGGATGCTTCTAAAATTTAAATGGCCCATTCTTCTATGCCACAAATTAATAGCATTATCAATACGATTCGCTGCAAAAGCAGAATCTTTACCTGAACAATTCACCTTGAATAGCTCTCCATCAAGAGAAGCCGAGACCAATAAATTGTTATCTGAGTCGTAAATCTTACACCCTTTCCAATCAAATACAACTTTATTATGTTTGCGCACGATCTGACTCACAGAGAGAAGATTGGCACAGAGATCTGGTATACATAATACATTTTCCACCTTGACCTTGCAATCATCAATCGGTAAGTACAAATTTCCGGTACTCTGTACATTCAAACGCATATTATTTGCCACCACAACCTCGCTGTTCACCGCTTGATTGACATCCGACAATAAACTTGGATCTGAGCACATATGTGCGGATGCACCGGAATCCACATACCATGCACCTGGCTGCACGGATGAAACAGCATACGATGTGTACAAACTCGTCGGTTTGACTACCTGTTTGTTAGTTTGCTTCGAAGGACAATTTCGAGCCAAATGTCCATAATTATTGCACTGGTAACATCTAGGTCCACTGCCGCCACTATTGTTACCACCAACGCCACTGCCAACACCAACACCACTGCTTGCACGACCACTTGAACCACCACCAGCACCATTGTATTTCTTCTTTTGGAACCTACGTTTTCCACCATTACCGTAGAAAGCCACCGCGTCCGATTCATCCAACTTCACATCCTGAAGTATCTTTGTTTTAACTGAATCACCACTAATTTTCATACCGCAGCTCTCGATGCCCATAATCATAGGCTTATAGTGGTCACTCAATCCAGCCAACAACAAAGTACCTACCCATTCCTCTGTAACTTTGAGACCAACGCCGTTCAACTTGTGTGCAGTTGAAATAATCTCGTTTACATACTGCTCCACAGAAGAGCATTCTTCTAACTTTGTACTAATGAGTTTACGCAGCAAACCCACTCTCCGAGACAGTCCGTTGTCCTCAAAAGCAGCCTGCAACTTGTCCCAACACTCCTTTGCCGTTTTTGTGTCTTGAACATGGACGAAGTTGATGGGTTCGATGAGAAGGATAATCTTCGACCTCGCCATGGTGATTTTCTTGGTGTCCGTCTCGTCATTGGTCGCAACACAGGACCACAGATCCTCAAGCTCGAGATACGCCTGAACTGCGAACCGCCACGTGTCGTAGTTTTCTCTTCCTTTGAGTTTCTGAATAGATGGAAGGATGTTAGCCATTATTATAAATCTAGTTATATAATTATAATAATATAAATCTATTTTTATCTTTCTTTAACGAGCTCTGGGCCCATAACCTGTTGTAAAATATGCAGAGCCTTTTATAAAAATAGAACACGACTGGTTTTATTGAGATATGAATAGCAAGTAAAAATGGAGTTTTTATTACAAGAATAATTATATAATAATAGGGTACATGTACGAAGTGTGGCATTGTGCATTCTATTTCAACAGTTAAACTTTAATTTAACAATAATTCTATTTATTACTCAGACCACTGTCTAAAGTTAATCAACGTTTATTACTTCTCAAATGTAATAAATATTTTAAGGAGCCATTTTGTTTAATGAAGAAATCAATCTGTACATTTGGGAAACTAATTGTTCATAGTCCAAAGCGACATAACTAAAAATCAAAATTACATTCTAAACCAAATGGAATTAGTAAATTTGATACCTATGAAAACAATTTTTCCATAATTTGCGAAATTACATCATATCGGCTCTAGTTAAATCTTGGTAGTGCACATACATACATGTTTTTCCATAAATTTTGTTACCGACTTCAAATAACGTACTCTGCGAACAGATCCGATGTCAAAATTTTTTTTTCGAATAGAATCCACATTTTGACAGTTCAATAAGCGT
The DNA here is from genome assembly GCA_951394125.1 of Epistrophe eligans. Lineage (NCBI taxonomy): Eukaryota > Metazoa > Arthropoda > Insecta > Diptera > Syrphidae > Epistrophe > Epistrophe eligans. Next base: position 9,702,007 of record OX596031.1, on the reverse strand, counting down.
AAACTAAACTTGTTGTTCGATTCGATCAATTCAATCCCCTTTTGTTGTGAATTTAAAAAACAAAAATAGATTCAAAATGTCTCAAGTATTTATTTCAACAATAACTCACATAACACCAAAAGTCGAGGATCTCCTCAACTCAATCCAGTTGAAATGCGAATTCACTGGCTGTCAGTCAGTGTTCAAAAACTCAGGAAACCTGCAAATGCATCTAAAGAAGCACCACAAACTTTCAACACAAAGTAGCATGAAGGACAAATCAGAAAAATTGTTTTTCTGTCCACAAATCGATTGTGTCTATTATGACGGTCCTGCAAATGAAAAAAGCTTCAAATGCATGAAATTACTGAAACAACACTTTCAAAAAGTCCACGCAGAAAAGAAGTTTATTTGTACAAAGTGCAACAAAGCATTCGGTACGGAATCAATGCGGGAATCGCATGAAAAGAACTGTGGCAAGGAGTATATTTGCGCCGAATGTGGCTGGAAATATGATAGCTCGGAGGCGCTTCTCACACATGCTAAACGAAAGGGCCATCAAGTAAAGAGAAAATGTGAAAAAGTTGCTATTCCGAAGTTGATTGCGGAGGTGAGCAGCTTTTACATCCCCTTGCCCAAAGATAATCAAACACAGACGGAGATTAATGCTCCTAGTATTATTCTTCCCCCGAAAAAAAGAATTAAGGTCGATGTAGCACCCGAAGTCAGTATTTTCAATGAAACACCACTTTGTAACATTGAAACTCAGACGGAACTTAATTTGATATCGGGAATGGGTGATCCAATGTTGTATTCCAACATGCATACGCAGACCTGCGACGAGTTTCTTTCGGAACTCGGTCTTGCCGATATACAGACTCAAACAAATTGGTCGGCGATTGATGAGGACGTCGAACAAGCTCGGAACGGCCAGTTCTCTTCGGGGGCACATGACGAGTTGATGGTCTCGACTGAAACTCAGACTAGTTTCACTCAGTGTCTGTTGGATTCGTGCAATGAAGATAACTCCTTAACCGGAAGCATCACTCAGCACACCCAAACTTGTGAAACGCTGCTCGAGGGCTTATTCGGTGGACAGGATAGCGATTTCATTGGAAGCTTCCAGTCGACACACACGCAAACATGATGGTTCGACATGGATTGCTTTAAATCCGAAAATAGCGACAGATAACTGTGGGCCCCTGAAGGCGGTCTGGAACCGAAAACAGTAGCAGAAGAGAATCCTCAGGGAAGAACTGCAACAAACGATGAATGGACGTTGTACATAAACTCATCTAATTCATTCCTAAATTAATGTGTTCTCCTTCTTTTTTTTAAATAAATAGAACTCATTAAATTTTCTAGTAGCATTGCTTTTTGGGTTTATTTGTTTTCTTAATTCATTTTTCCATCAACACAATGAAATCATTCATTAATCTTTCAGCACAGAAAAATCACACTTTCACTTTGTTGTAGTCTAAAGCTTAGGTAAATACAATTTTTGTAGATATGAAAAATAACCAGAATAAATTATTAAAAGTTTTTTTTTTTATTGTACTCGAAAACGGCTGCAAGGATTTTATTTAAATTTCGAAAGAATAGAGTGTGAGTTAATATTTTGGTCGACTTATTTGTGGCCTTTGTAGCCAAAATATAAAAAATAGTTTTTTGAGTTCAAAACGATTCGTCCATGTCTACGGGCATCCCATATTATGAGGTGACAGAAAAATTAATGGTCCAGGGGAGCTACTGAAGTCCAATCACTTTAATTTCGAGTATAAGTTTACTTACAAATAAAAATAAGTTCAAGCAAAAATATTCTGTCTGTGTGCTTGATTATAAATCTAAAATTGGTTTTAGATTCATGAAAAAAATTTATTTATCGCAAAGTTATATTTGATAATATGAAACAGTTTTAATATTTTTAAACCTATATGGCTATATCCATCGATTTAAGATTAATTTAAAAAGAAATAATTTTGAAAGCCACGATTTTGAACTGTAATTATTGACCGCGTCATGTATTTGTTTTGGCAAGACTTCTACGAGAAGTTTTTAGAATATCACAGTGAAAACAACTGCCACAGAAATTCTTGAAATAATTATTAGTGATGCGGCAAGGACTCAATATAGATTACTCCGTTCAATCAAGTGCAATGTGGGTGACCTGTTATGTTTGACGGAACATTTGTTGGTTTACCACATATAGATAAGCTAACAGCTTCCGAACACCTTAGGATATTTTGTAATAAATCGTTACATACTGCATAAAATCTAACGATTTATACACTCCGATTTTTAACTTATATCTTTGTATATCTTGCTAGCACTGATTGTTTGAATTACTTTTTATTTATTATTTGAATTTAACGCAACACATGACAATTGATATCAATTTTAGTTTAATTCAAAAAAGTAGCTACATTAAGACGCGATGTGAACCATCCATAACTTCTTTTTACAATCCACAAAATCAAAAATACAATCCAAAACGTACTAGATTCTGCTCAAATTCTGACATGTATCTCCCAAACAAAAAAAAAGAAAACAAAAAAAAAACACCCCCTCTTCAAAATTAAATGAAATGCGCCTGCCTGCACTAAAAAACACAAATGGTTCGCACACGTTAAATTGTTATAGAACCAGAATGAAAATGAGACCAGATATCAAAAACGGATTTCTCCTTCTCTAGAAAATTAAAATCCAAAGAAGAAAAACCTTCCTCGCTTTTTCGCATTCCGACTTTTCTATCGACTGTCAAAGCTAGAGGAATCGTCCAACCGGTAGGGCTGCGCTTCGCGTTATAATTCTCAATTTTTTGTCATAATTTTCAATTAAATTTTAAGGCCACAAATTAAAAAAAAATTAGGTGGAGGCGAAGACCACCAAGGACTCGGAACTCGGTTAACTCTTCGCCATGTTCTTGGCTCACAGTGAAAACAACTGCCACAGAAATTCTTGAAATAATTATTAGTGATCTGTGTCGTCGTCCCAATTCAGTAATTTGATTTGTGGTGCATAATTCTGGTTTCTGGTTTCTGGACGCTAATGCTCGGTGTCTGGGAAAAATCAATTCAGTGCGGTTGATGTGCTGTCATACGAACTACGACTACGACCGATGATTCACATTTTACAAAACAAAAGAAGTGAGAAACATCCTTTTTAGAGAGAAATTTCAATAGAAAATTCAATAAATATCCAATTAAGAGCAATTTGGAGAAATAGAAAAGTGAATGTGAGAGAAGATAGTATAAAGTGCACTCTACCAGAACTCCTCTATCGCGCTCCAGGGCTCCATAGAGGAGACCTGTTGGCCTTTCGTCGAAAGCGGATAAATCGATTTTTTGCTCCACTCCAGTCAGTCTTAGGTTCGTCGTCGCAATCGGACTAGGGACCGGTACAGGGCTTCTTTTTGTTTGATATTCTTTGTTTATCGTGTACGTTATCATTGTGTCGTCGTTGTGTTGTGCTTTAGTCGTCGATTTGTGTCTGTGTCATGGTGAAAAATATGAAACAAAATAAATATGAAAAGCTGCCACAGGATTTAGACTTGAGCTTTAACTTAGATCAGCAAGAGAACGATAGTGGAGGAGGCGGCGGTCAACAACAGCAAGGTCTGATCGGGACAGGAGGTGGACCCGGTGGTGGTGGACATAGTCCACAGAAGTATCCGCCAATAAAGGGCCTAGGTAGTGACACTGACGATATTGCATCGATTTTGGTAAGTTAAATAAACAAAGGCATTCTGTTCTTGGATCATTGGGAATTTTCTGGGATTCAGAGACAGAAACTGGTTTTTCTTCTACGAATAATTTTGATTGGAATTTTTTTTTTGTTTCACTAGCTTGTTCTTGAATCATTTATTCGTTTTCAAGGTTGGCAATTCCAGAGTCTGTTAAGAGTCAAATATTGTTACGGGCTTGGCTTTATGTTAGATTTTTAGCAAATTCCATGTTACTATACCAACTATTACTTTTTTGACCTTGAATTGTTTTCAAAGTAACTACAAGGGGTACTTACTTATGCTATTGAATTTATTATATATTTATTTATTAGGGTGGTGGCAGGTTAAACCAGTACCCACCAGTAGTTAGCGATTACGTTATAAATTGCATCGTAACGTAACACCTAGTCAAAGTAAATGTTTTCTTCTTCTTCCTGTGTGAAAAATGTTTATTCATTGCAGCTGTTTGTTTTCTTGTTAAAAATTTAGATTTGCTTCAAGTTTATGTACCCACCTAACCTACAATCACAAAGATTCGAGTGTTTTAGCAAAAAAAATATATATATAAGTACCTACAAGTGAACTAACTAACAAAAACTACCACTTCAAAAATTTATAATTCTAATAATTGGATTGGTTGTAATGGTAATGCTAACTTATGGGTCCAGTTAGCATTACCACCCGAAAAAAAAAATAAAAAAAGGAGTAGGTATGTCATTAAATGTCGTGAAAGAAAATAAATTATCGGATTTTTTTTTTAATTCAAAACATTGCATTACATTAACGAATCTACCATTAAGACACTTCTGACTGGCTTTATTTTTTCCATACAAGTTTTTTTGATGTGGAATTTGTTTAAACAATTTTCGCTCGATAAGCTTAAGTAAGTTGTGTAAAAACAATTATCTGCTATGCCCTTTTTTGTCAAAAAATCACCTAAATACCTCAAAATTGCATTTTTCAATATAATCCCCTAAAACTGCAGTTTATTATAAATCCAGCATTACCATCACTTTGATTTGTGGTATTTATGTTTAATCACACAAACATAAATATGTACTGTCAAAAACTTGATTAAAAAATTCCATATTAAAAAAATTCTCATACAAAAAAAATACAGCAAATCAAAGTTGTGGTAAAAATGCAATTTTTACATATATTGTCATATTAACGTGATTTTTATGACAAAAAGGACGGACATACATTTTTTGACACAACTTTAAAATATTTTCGTTCTTGTTCGAATAATCGTTATATAGTTGTTATTCTTACTTTACGCCCGCAAACTGAATAATGTATTATCGAAAAAAAATCATATAATTTCAAACAAAAATGTCTCCGTCTAAAAAAGGAATAGTAAAAAAAATTGGTACATAACCTTAACAAGTTTTTTGTACAAAATTACTTCGTGAATCGTGATGTACCCAAAATATAAATGCAAAAGAAACTTTCAATACACCAAACCTCGCACCTCCCCCAAATCCTATAGTGTGCCCAAGCACGGGGGCAGCATGTCTCTCCATACATACCTCACTCTTTATACGCCGTAATGGTGTGGTGGGTGCTAGCACTGTATTTATGTAAGCAAGCAAAAAAACAAAAATCTCATACAAAAGTAGTTTAAGTAATTTTCAATTTTCTCAAAAACTAGAAGAATAAAACCATTTGATTTTTTGTGTTTGATTCACAATAATTGATATTAGCTTTTGTCAAAATTTTGAGTTTGCATGCGATTTTTTTAAAAACTGTTGACATTAATAATTTAATTTAAATTTAGGATTAAAAAACAGACTTCTGGTTTTCAATACCATTCATTTTAAGTGTTGCCGTTGTTTTTTAATATTTTTTTTTTTAATTTTTTTCTTCTAAAATTGCCCCTACCTCCTAAACGGGGCGAGATAGACCCCTCTACAAAAAATCTTTATCAGTATTAGGTGCCATTGTTATCGTACTCGTGCCTTAAACTCTGGTTTCTGCATCAGAAATTGTGTTAAAATGTGTAATCAATTCAAAAATCAAATCATTATAATCACTTCATCACCACTTCCCTTATCCACCCGCTCTTACACTGCAACTTATAGTATCTTCATGCAGTTTTAAGAACAAATCATATAAGTAACCTTTCATTTACCTAGGCCCATTAGTATCGAAAGTGAATTAAATCAACTGTCCTTTTACCTCATGCCTTAGTCACTAGTGGATTTACAAAAAATAATTCAATTCAATTTCACAAGAAATCAAAACCTTACTTCCACTCTGAATCTAACTTATTCCTTAACTTTTAAGTTTGAAAACTTTGTACAAATTTGAAAATTATGTGTTTTCCAAATTAACTCCAAGTAACTACCTAGTATTTCCTCATTTAACATTTAACTTTTCAAAAACTTTATTTCATGCTGTTATGGCACAAAGATGATGACTAGTTTCCAAATTTCCTTTTCCATTTTGTAAGAAGAAAAAAAATAAATAAAAAAAAAAAAACTTGCCGGAAATTATTATTTCTTTTCCTGTCATGCGAGTACTGAATTCATATTTCAACTGTCAAAAAATAAAGTTGCAACAGTCAGTGCCTCATGTCTAGCATTTTTATATCACCCATTGTGCAGATGTCCAGAACTCCAGATCTTTTCCAAGAGAACCAACTCTATTTCCTGTACGCTATATATTTATATACCTTGTCTACTCCAGACGATGCTCATTCTTTTTTTTGGTCATAAATCGGTTTGAATGAGTGAAATTTAATATTTTTTTCTTTCATAAAAGAAAAAGATTTTTCTTCGTCATTTAAATATGTTGCATGTTGTATGTACAATGTACATGTTAACTGTCACTTTGACACTATTATGGCAGTTCCCACCCAATTTCTAGGACAATAGGCTTTGACGTATATCACACTTACTTTCACACCGTTATAATCTTTTTAACAAATTTATCGTTGGGTAACTGAAAAAAAATTATAATGCTGAAAACAAATTTGGTGAGGTTGGGTACATAAGTCCTCTTTTCCCACCTCCAGCTCAAGGCTTACCTTCAGATTCATAATTCATTCATGTATCCTTAGCTTTTGTCTCGCTTATGAATATTCATCAAGACAGAAAAGGACTTCGTGGTATACATGCATGTATGTGTATAAGTATACTCCGTGTCCTGATTTGTGTTCCTTTGTTGCACGTTAGAGATTCAATTCAAACACAGTGTTGTAATAATTCGCTGCCGTGTGAATTACGTGTCGGAGTTTTAGCGGTTTGTCTCTTTTGGGTGTGTGTTTTAATTTTACTTTTCTTTTTGTCAATTATTCTGACGACACATAACAAATGACATTAAAAATTTATGAGAGTAATGATGCAAATGCAAACACGTTATTAAATTAATAACCAAAGTTTTATGAGCATTAGGTAGGTACGAGAAGGTACTTGCTTTGGAATTCGAGCTGCTTGTGCTGCGGTGTGATTGTTAATTTTACGTCGCAGATCTTCCAAGAATCTCTCGGCTTATGAGGCAGAAGTAATTACAATGAATATTCACATACAAACATGCCAACACAAAAAAAAATAAATCTGAAATTAAATTACTTCTCAGGAATGAGATATATTCAGTAAACAGTTAGGCATTCAAATCTTAAAAAAAGGTACGCTATAAAGTCGGTACATCTTTGGTGTTTAATACAGTCTGTTTTACAAGAGACGTACACAAATTTTGGTTTTATGTCTCAAACTAATTTTTGGCCTCATGACGACGCTTTAAAGTATTTTTAAAAAATACCTAAATTGCGGTCTTATTTCATTTAGTTCAAGTCTTTACTTCATTTATACGGTCAAACAAGTCGATATTTTTGAGTGCTGTGCGAAAATGTTTAAGTTTTTAGCATAAAGTATATATAAATTAATCCTTGAACCACTACAAAAGATCTAGAAAACCACACTTATAAACAAAACTACGTAAGTGCTAGTAATAAGTAAGAGATTTTAATTAAATACCGCATCCGCATGAATCTTAATCTTGAAACACCGACAACAAAGAAGCGAAATTTGTCAGATACCTCACCTGAATACGGGAAAAATCTGAAATCAACGAAAAAAAATAGAACAAATATGAGCTCTTTAGGAAATTTGTCAGTAGAGGATTTTAACCGGATTCTTGATGACCGCTTCAGAAATTTGGCAACAAAACAAGACCTCGAACCCGTAATCTCCGAACTAAAGCAATTGCGAGCGAGTAATGAAAGTCTTCAAGCGCAGGTTAAGACATTGGAAACGAGATGCGATCAGCTTGAGCGGCGCTTTGAAGTTTCTGATCTGCAGATGAGAGAAAGAAATATAATTTTTCACCTTCCGATGACACAAAATAACCCGAAAGAGTATCTGCAAAACACCTGTACAAGCATTTCAAATGGCTCAAATACGATAGCATTCGAACACTTCCAAGAACTTAACACCAAGGCATCGAATCGGCAAACATTCCGCGTCAAGGTAGCCAATGGGCAGGTAGCACGGAATATTTTAAGCCAAGGAAGAAAGCTACAAAATACTGGCATATCCATGCATGAAGACTATCCAGTGGGAATGCGCCGTAAAAGATCATTATTGTTGAAGCTCAAACGAGAGGTCAAACAGCAAAACCCAGATCTCAAAATAAGCTTGAGGGACGATAAATTGCGCATTGAAGAGCATTACTTTTTCTGGAACGATGAAAGCGGATTAATGTGTGGGAAAGTAGACGGATTCAATATTCTTTCGTCAAAATATAAAATTAATTTGAGGCGAGAAAATTTCACAAACCAAAATAACTTCCAAATGTCATCGGTAAAAGTCAACCAAACGTCATTAGTGAATTGTCTACCGCCACCTACGTCTCAACCAGTGAACAATGTGGGAAACAGTGTCGGTAATGCAGTGCACACTAATGCAGGGTCGCACTAGGATTTAACCGTCAGCCAGAATATCAAAAATTTATTTAGTTATAAGAAAATTAAAATTTTAAGCTACAACGTCAATGGACTATCAAACAAAAATATATTCTGTGAATTTTTTAATTATGTCAATACTTTCGAAATATTCTTCCTCTATGAAACTCACATCATGCAAAAAGACCAAAAATACTTCGAAGATTTTTTTACTGATTATGAACTGTGTTGGGTTGGAGCTGTAAAACGGAACGGAGCGACGAGAGGAAGAGCATCAGATGGAACACTATATGGCATCAAAAAATCTATGTTAACGATACAGCGCAGCTTTAAGGAAATAGAAGATTTTAAATACTTAGAGATGTTGATAGGTACAAAAATTGTAAATTTAATTCCAGTGTATTTGAACTGTTCGCATTGGCAGTCCGACTTTGCTTCTTTACTTGACTCTATGCAAATATTGGGAGAAAAACATTGCATTCTCATTGGCGATTTTAACGCGCGTACCGGACAAGAACAATGCGTATCTTGTGGAAGCTTTTCATTTCCAAGAAAGTCTAAGGATAAAGAAATAAATGCAAGGGGAAAACTAATCTTGGAAATGGGAAATTCTTTCGATTTGTGCATAATGAATGGTACACAAAAAAGTGACGAGGAAGGTAAACTCACTTTCATTCGAAACCCAGGACAATCCGTCATTGATTATCTTTTCATTTCCAATGATATAACTAATTATTTATTAGATTTCGAGGTGGACAGTCAGATATATTCTGACCATATGCCATTGATTACCACGCTGACCATTTCAGAATCAGAAAACGATCAAGAGTGCGAAACTGAAAATTGCCTTCTTCCAAAACTAAAATGGCAAACAAATCGAGTAGAAGAGTATCAAAGAAATTTAAATCGGATTATGACAGCACAAGGACTAAATGAGCGCATACCGACGATAGAAGATTTGCAGAGCGTTATAACATCAACAGCTGTTACCCATCATGTAAAACCTGTGCCTTGCAAAATGAAATCTCCATGGTATGATAGGGATTGCGAGTCTGCTAGAAAAAGATCTTTTGCTTTTTTAAAACCGTTTCAAAATTACAATGCCAGTTCTTTAAAAGAAGATTACGTAAAAGCAAATAGAGTCTACAAAGCTCTGTGTAAATCAAAAAAAGCAAGCTTCTTTAAAAAACAAGCTGAAAATCTAACAGACTGCAAAAATTCCGCGGATTTCTGGAAAGGAATACAAACATTAAAAGGGAAAACGTTTGCAACAAAATTACTTTTACCTGCATCAGCACTAAGTGATCATTTCAAAAACCAATTTAATGCAGAACTACTTTCTCAACCAATGCAATATGCTAGACCAAACCATGAAAACCAAATATTGGATAGCGAAATAACACTTTCAAAAGTAGAATCAGTTGTAGCTAAAGCAAAAGATAATAAAGCACCTGGAGTCGATCGGATCCCAAACGAATTTTTCAAATACGCAACAAAAGAGTTTTTAAAACATCTCACCCATGCATATAATGATATCTTCAGAACAGGCGAAGTACCGGAGGCTTTTCGAAAATCAATTATATTCCCAATTTTCAAAAAAGGAGATAAGATGGACCCATCAAACTATCGAGGTATCTCTTTTCTTAATACATCGCTAAAAATCTTTATGGAGATCTTAAGATGCCGCCTTACAACATGGATCGAAAGTAAACATCTTCTCAGCGAATTTCAAATTGGATTTAGAAAAGGGTACTCCACCGTAGACCATATATTTACCCTGACTAATATTGCAGAGATTTATCATCGTAGACGCAGAAAATTATACGCCTTTTTCGTCGATTTTCGGGCAGCGTTCGATTCTATCGACAGAAAAGCCCTAATTTTTAAACTGTTTAGAGATGGGATTTCTCTTAAATTCGGAAGGATGATAGAGGACATCTATAAGGAAACTTTATATGCAGTATGGGATGGCCAAAATATCTCAGATTGGTTTCTTGCGTTAGTTGGATTGAAACAAGGATGTAATCTAAGCCCTTCAATGTTTTGCCTTTACATCGAAGATTTAATTAAAGATATGCCATGTGGCATAACAATCGATGGGTTTTTGATTAAAACACTAATGTACGCAGACGATCTTGTGCTTCTAGCGGAATCACCTGAGTCCCTACAGTTGATGATTAACAAATTGCGGGATTACTGCTCGAAGTGGAGCCTTATTGTAAATCTCAGCAAATCAAAAACGATGGTCTTTCGCAGAGGAACTGGACGTTTGGCTGCAAAAGAAAAATGGTACTACGGTCAAAATTTTATTGAAAACGTAAGGGAATACCAATACCTGGGCTTCACTGTAACAAGCAACCTTAATATTGAAAAACACCTCGAAAAAAAGCTGTCTGTTTCCAAAAATGCAATTGGTTCAGTGTGGCAAAATATCTATGGAAATACGGACATATCTCATGGTTTGAAGAATGGGAAAATTTGGCAGCTATGTGCGAACTCTCTTTCAACTTGACTTTGGATAACCTGGCAGAGTGGAAACCATTCCTAAACAACTTACTTGAAAAACTCCATTCCAAGGCAAGAGAAGACAGCGTAGAGAAGGCCAAAAGCTCACTCCATAGGGAAACCTATTGTAAGCTCAAGTTCGATTTAGGGGAAGACAACTATTTCAAAGACAGCTTTAGCACTGAAGTTATATCTTTCTTATTCCGAGCAAGAGGAGAATTGCTACCACTAAATTTTATACCTCATCGCACTGACTTAGCATTATACTGCTCTCTATGTAACACCAACGAAAGGGAAAATATAGTTCATTTTATCGCAAGATGTCCAATTCTGGGAGAGATACGAAGACAAATATGGCAACAAAGCTACTTGGAAGAAATTGAACTTCTTGCAATTCTGAACGGAAACAACTGGCAAAAATTGGCACAATATATTAAAATAGCTCTAACGTATAGAAGAAAAATAATAAGAGAAGTCTTTTAAACTGAATCCGCTAACAAAACTCAAATAAGTTACAAAATTTAAAAACTAAAATAAAATAAATACGCTATCATCTGGCTGACGGCCCCTGACCATGCCTTTAAAGATTTAAGTTATTTAAACACAATGTTTTTTGTAAACTTACCTGATAAATCAATAAATCTCTTAAATAAATCTTAATGGAGTGTTCTTTCCTTTTGAAGAAAAGGCAGATTTTTAATAAGGCTCCAAAGCTAAAGAGATTTGAAGCGCGTGAAATTATACAAGGGCTCATTGCTCTCATTGTTTCCTGCATTTTTTTCAATTATAGATCATAATGACCATTAGCCTTTAATTAAATCCAAAATTTTAACCTCCAGTAGTTACAATATTGCGTATGTATATCAATTTAATTTAGACGACCACCAATAACCAAAATTAGTAAACTGTTATAATGCTGCAAATTATTCATACCTTATAAGTACCATTCGCTTTTGTTAATTGCACACATAAAAACCCCAAACCATACTTTCATTCATTAAATCATTTTACTAACACAAAATAAACCCACAGCATAACACGGTTGTGTGTCAATATTATAGTGAAGTGAGTATAGTGGCTATAAATTGATTTGGTATATCAATTCAGAACCCTTGATATACATATAGGTTAGCTATACCTATTTCCTGTTTTCACCTGTGCAATATCATCATCACCTGCAGCAAATTGTTATCATTGAAAGCAGAATATATTTTATCGATATTCCATGAAAGCTTTTTCCACACTCGCCACCTCAAACAAAAACCCTGAAACCAAAACAACAAAAATCTAAACAACGAGTGGGTGTGAATTGAGTGGGAACAGTTTCCTAGCTGCTAATTGAGAATTTGGCTAAAGAAAATAACCATAATAAAAAACTCGTATCATCATCGTGCGTCGTCATTGGTATCCATCCAAATCCTACCGCCTTTTATCTGTACATCCATTGCAGATCCATTCAACCATCCATCATCCTGCCCCCCAAACATCAATCAATTTTTGGGGGGTTGAAATGTCTCATAGTAATAGTTTCACAGGAACACAGAAAACACGGAACCGGGTGGCAGCTTATGATGGTGGCTGATATGGGAATCTCCGTTTCGTATCGGTTTTTGTAAAATTTAATATCCTCTGACTCTGTTCTGTTCTGTTCGCATCAGCTATAGAAATAGCAGCAGCAGCAGAAGCAATCGTGGTGTTCCGCCCCAAGATAGTCGAACCCACACGTTTCAGTTGGGGTTTAGGGGTTTCCTAGCACCAGGAACAGGCTGTTGATGGAAGGAGAGAATGTTGTGTTTTACTACAGAGGAATATAATCTGACAAGGTAGGGGATGTTTTTTTTACGAGTTTTTGTTGGCATCGTAAAAAGGTAACCATAGAAATTCTTTCACAAAAAAAAAAAAAAAAAATAAACCAAAAACGGAGCTTATACATTTTTGTTTTGAATCCCCGAATAGCTTTAACTTGCTTTGTAAAAAAAAAAAAAAATAACAGATCAATCGAATATAAAAGAGGAAATTCTTGAAGGCTTCCGATTCCAATAATCAACCCTTTTGATGGCACATACGTGACTGACTATTTGCCGCAATAGAGTTGCTGCTCCAATATACCACACAAAGCAATTACCAGCAAAAGCACCAGAAACAAAAGTGAATCAAATTCTGTGGAGCAGAAATTCAGGACACATTGGTGGTTTATATGGTTTTGAGGGTACAGAAAGAGCATGATAAACCATGAAACCATATTTCCCTTATCGATTTGTCAGCTCAGTTGATGAAAGTAATTGCATAAAGTTATCAAATAAAAATAAAGAAAGCGAATGAATGAACCATATTGTAAGTGTTTATTTTCTTTCCGTTTGAAATTAAAATTTAAAATTTTCTTAAGCTTTCACTTCTTAGTTAGATTTTTTAGTACCTACTGAATTCTATTAGTTTTGTTTATTTTCTTTTAACGTCTAATTAAAGTCTATTAAGCAATAACAAAATAATATTACGAAAATGTCGTTGAGTTCTTGTGCGTTCTGAAAGTGGGATAACTCTAAGAATGTTCGGGGGAAAAATTTAATTTGATCATAAAGTGTTTCATCAAATTTTGACAAGTAAGTAACAAAAAAAAAAAAATTTAAAAAAATAATGGCAATGCACTTTGTCACACGATTAATAAGTTTTTAACAATCAAAAAACATTCCTGCTCCCATATTTATCTAAATAAAAAAATAAATAAAACAAAATTTGGTTAAAATTGGGCATTTTGGGAAAATAAACGAACAGACTCAAAGTTTCAATTTAAGAAAATGATGCATACACATTTTAGTACCTACTTTATTGTTACAAAGGTATCTTCAACATTCTTGTATTTTCTCTTTTACATAAGTCGCATACTACACATATTAACCCTGTTCCTCTACTTCCCAAAACTGCCAATTTCTTTTCTACCAATTTTAGTCTAAAGTCTAAAGTTCTTTAACTAAAATTGTTAGAAATTGGCAGTTCTGAGAATTAAACGAAAAGACTTAATATTTGAAGTTAGCAAAATGCAACATTTCCCTTGCATTTCGATTCACTTTCGATTTTCATGTTTCTTATTAAGGAAAATTAATAAACTTATTAAAAAATAAAATTAATAAACTTCATATTATTTGACCAGGAACCCAATTTCGTCACTTATAGAGACGAAATAATTTTTAAATCTAATTCAGCACTTGGCTTTGTTTAACGATGGTCTAAGGAACTCTCCAACCAATTTGTGAACCGTTACCTATACATAACGATAACGGTTGTTCGCCCCCTCGCTGAATATGTCTGTCAAGTGTGGTCCCTTTAACAAGATATTCATATTTCCAGAATCAAGAGCGTACAACGTTGTCCCTTTAACAAGATATTCATATTTCCAGAATCAAGAGCGTACAACGTTGTTTTCTTCGATTTGCCATTCGAGATCTATCTTGGAATAATCTATTGATCCTACCTCCCTATTTATACTACATTAAACTAATTAATTAGAATTCGCTGGAAGAACGTAGTGAAATATCTGACATTCTCTTCATTCATCGACTACTTTCCGGTTCCGTTGACTGCAGTTCGCTAATCTTAGCTTGAGTTCTAAGTTTTTTATTCAATTAGCTTGTATTAAGCCGAATAAATGGGGTTTTGCCTGCACCAAAATTAATAATTATTGCAGAACATACAACACATTCCTGCCATAGATTAAACAGAACGAACTAAACTTAATTCAAAATTTGTCTCGCAAGCAGGGATTAGTCGGCCGGGTACTAACTTGAACAATGCAGTGTTTTAACATTCAAATAACTATAAAAATATATGTATATACATAAAATAGAGTTCACACTTAAGTGTCAAAGAATATATAACTAACCGCTGTCACGACTCGCATTTTAAGACGCGCGTCTATACCTAGTATGTTCAGTCAGTTATGGCCCTAATTTTGAAATTGAACTAATGACTAAAACGTCAAAAAATAAATGTAGAATAGCTCCATGAGGAAACGTGTAAACAGTTCAGCAGTAGAAGCATATGTCATTAAAACAAGGGGGTAATACTTGACAGTTCTCAATATATTTAGTGTAAGAAGAAAAATGTATAAATTGTAAAAGGAAAATAAAAACAAATAAAATGATTTGAATTGAAAATTTGAAATTGAACTTGATCATCATAAGTCAACGTTTTTTTACTCGTAACATCTGTGGTCTTAAAAAAGTGGAATGAGTTTCTCCACCGTTGGTGAACAGTAAACAAATTGTCTTTCTACATAATTTGTTTGTATTCACAGAGGTGCGTGAATAAAAAATGAAACTACATCAAAGTTTTTGATATAATAATATACTAAAATAATATCATCATTCAATGTAAAGATTGAAAAAATATTTCTATAAATAAATTAAGAAGTTTCACATCTGTCAGGCGTCCCACGACCGCTCACTTTTTAATTTTTTTTGTAAAAATCTCGATCTCCAACTCATATAACTCATATAGCTCACAAAAAAATAAAACTTTCCATAGAAAAAAAATTCAAAGGAAAGAAAATATATGTCAACCCTTCTTCAACACTTGGCACCTCCTTTCACTCCAATTCAACCGGATTTGATGTCAAAAAATTATAAATTGCTTGCAGGCACAATTTCACATCCAACTAGGTATGTCATACACACCGATATGATATGGCAGTTCAAAGTTACTTTGCCCATTAAAAAGCACCCAGAAATGAAAAGGGTACCCCAAAAACTTTAAGTGCATCCTAAAAATGGTTAACAATAAAACAAACGACGAGAATTGCTTATTTTTTGTTTTATTCACAAAACGAAAATACATAATAGAAAAAAGAAAGAAAAAAGAAACGCCTCCTTCACCGTTATACGAGCGTTCTTTTTATATTTTCCATGCAATTGCAGCTGGCAAAGCAGGTCACGCCGCCCGCCGTAGTATAAAAATAAAATCTTTAGTGTTGCAAATGCTCGCGCGATACATAGCGTTCCAAAAAGCACTTAGTAATGTGAGCTAAAAAAAAGAGAAGAGGGCGCTGTTGTTGTTAAGGAGTAGAAGGAGGTAAAAAAATGTTCCCTGAACCACTGTGAGAAATGGAAGAATAATAAAAGAGGAGCACTCATTTGGTGTATTCCTTCTGCAACGCAACGTTCAGGTCGGATCGGTGGGAGTTCGGAGATGATATGGTATGAGAAAATCAATATGGAACTTCATGATGGAGGCGCTTATCACTGTGCCCCCATCTGCTTGTTCTACCTCTGACTGTAAAAACTGAAACATACACAAACACACTTTAATACAACTTACATGTAGTAGTTAGTGTTTTGGTTATCTCTGTTGCAGAAAGTGCAGACAGACAAATTGTAATTTGAAAGGATTACAACAGGGGTTGTGGCGGCGGCAGCGGGGCATCTGGCGCAGGGGTTGTTGGTGTTCCATTTCGCCCCTTGGGCAGTGTTTTGGTCGATAACCGCACTAATTTAATGACAGCAATCTAGTTTCTTGGTTATGAGAACAGGACTGGTGCTTGGTGCTTGGTTCGCTAGCTCATGATGTACGTTTAGATTAAAAGTGCATGTACCTATATAAATAGTTTTCTCTCCATTGGGGGTGCCTGAGATTTAAGTGGTTCGTGGTGAAGAAAACGGTGAGCATTAAGGATATTGCATTTGGTTTTCAAATTTGTCAACAAGGGTTGTTTATACAAAAAAGCCTGGGGTAAAAAAAAAAACACGAAAGTGATATAATGGGCAACAAGTTGATTTAGTTTATGAGTTGAAAAGAACCCCAGTTAGCATAATATTATATTTTTTTTGTTTTCTAAAAAAGGGTTAGGGTAAATAGGGTTATATCTAATCTGATTCAAAACATGAAGTAGGTGTAATTCAAATGCTTACACTTTTGCTTTACGGGAGAATTAAAAAAAAAATGAGGTCAACATCAGATATTCTACCTATGTATGTTCTTAAGGGAAAAACATATATTCAAGAACTTTTGTAACCCTATAAAATATATGTTCCTATATAAGACTTATTTTTTTGTTAATGTATATTTTCTTTTATTTCTTTTAAGGTAAGACGAGAAAAGCTTTGATTTTGCACAAGTTAAAAGTAAGAAGGTGATTTGGGAATAACAGGCCGTTTTAAATTTTATGACACCAGTATTAGTTATATGTATAATTTTTTTGTTTACCAACGGTATCTTATAACATACGGAGTTGTTTCACAAAAATTCAGCTTTAATGTGAGTTTCATCCGAACAACTCCACTCTGAAAATTTGTGACGCTATTGTGACTTTCACCTGAAATTTTATGTTTATTTTATTGTGAAAAAAATTATGTTCGGGCGAAACTCACAATAGCTTTTAAAGTTTGAAAATGATATATTTTTGGGTGAAACTCTTAATAAGGCTGATTTTATCACTGGGTTACATTTACAGGTTGGAATTGTTGTTATATGTCTGTGGTTTGGTTATACTAATTACTAATTAGACATTTAAATCCCTATTAATAAAAAACACCTAACACACTTCTAATCAATCAATTTACTAAACAAATGGAATAGGAGTTAACTCGCGACTTAAAATTTTTTATTAATAAAAACAAAACTTTCTTCAAATAGCAAACTGACGTTAATTGAAAATCTTCTAATAAAATCTATTACAATAAGTACTTATTAGTTCTTTTCAGTCCATTTAAACGTTAGATTGAACTTACATTTGAGAAAAAACAAGATTTTTTTTTGAGTCAGTTCATAGCGACTTCCACTAATAAACATAAAATTTAATGTAAGGTTCAGCCAAATTTTTTGAGAAACAAAAACATAATCATAATAATGCATAATCCTTCGGTAAACCACCTTGTTCGGTGAGTTAGCTTACACGCATTTTATTAACACGCCAATTTTATATTAATAACTCGTCACTAACTCGAGTTTATTAATATAGGTGTTTTATAAGTATAGGAAGAGAATGGAGTGTATTTCGAAAGCAATTTTTGTCAAGTGTCGCGGACCCTTTTATTATCAAAAACTGAAATTTGAACATTCACGCATTCGCATTTTTCTAAAAATTTATTGCTTTTGCGAAATAAAGGTTTAAATATCAAATGTACCATTCTGTTTGTAATCGCCTTTTCGTAACTATAACAAGACCAAAACTCTATAATTAAACCTAATCTTTAATTATATTTTTGTTTACACCAAAAACTTAAATATCCACAAGAAAAACACCTTAATTTTGAAATCAAATCAGCATAATTAAGTTAATAGCATCCTGTATCACCCATTACGGGCTGTCATCCTTATGCTGGAGGAAATCTAATAAACTGTCACCAGATCTTCTATTTCCTTTTTCTTGTGTCTGGTGAAGTCTCAACCATCATAGACAAAAACCCAGCAAAACAAAAGCCACTATCTGTGAACGAAAACACCAAAACATCCCATCAACAGTCCCAATTCCTTATAAAACCCCACCGAAACAAATTGATTGGGAAAGCCACCCACAAACATATACACAACGCATCTACATACAAACGTTCGATGTATACAAAAGTCTTTCTATTTCCCGTTTCCTTTTTTGCGAAAAGGAACCAAGGAAGACTGCAGTTAATGTTCACCACAACAATCTACCGCAGGAGTAAATAAATTAAAAATTAATGGCGGTTCCCGATAGTTTCGTACGGTAGCTTGACAATGTACAACCCAAAAAGGGTAGGGTATAGGTATATATAGAGCTTTCCCTAGAAGACTTTGACAAATGACTAGGTGTACTAGGAACTTGCCTCCTTCATTTTCCTTAAGCAAAGGAGTTTCAATCGATATATCGACATTTAGCTTGACACTGTTGTTCAAAGTAACTTTGTCGTTTGTATCATGTTTTTCTTTTTTTTTAGTCCGGAGCCGGGGTAAAGGAAGTTCTAGTTCAAAGAAAAATAAGCCTGATGCCTCGCAAAAATGACATTCCAATCGGCCGGTTGAAGAAGGTTGGAGGAATTAAGTGGAAGAAATAACTTTGACAAGCAAAACGACCGACGGGTCGCTTTGACTAATGGCACATTAAATGTTTATTTTTTTTTTATTTACTAAGCTTTTTTTTAATGGCCTGAGAAGCACAACCATTATAATCGGATTAGTGTCATCTTACCCATTGGGGTCGATAAAATTTGTGTAAATCCTTCTAAAGGCAATTCTAGTCCTCTTCGGGCTTGTTTCGGGTTTAGATTTCATATCCTTTTGTTCAACATGTGAAGAGAAACTATACCAGTTACTACTTAGATATACATATAACTAAACTATGTGAGAAAGTATGTGGGCTGGAAAGCTGATAAGACCCTTTATTTATTAATAAATTAAGTTTTCAATAGAATCGATTTTGGAAATTTGTATAACGAGCAACGAGAATGAATTAAGGTAACTATACAGCTTGAAGGATATATTAAATAATATTCACATATACAAATATTTATACTATTCAAAGGGTTTATAGTTCTGCGCACTGATGAACTGGTATAGGTAATAGGTATAAGGTTTGCTAAGTTAATGGACAAAAAGGACTAAAATCGATTATATACATAAATACATATTTACCTTAAGGGCTGTTGTCTTTGAAACCAAGTGATTTGAGGGAGTGTGGGGAAGTGTATACGAAAAAGGTAAAATGGATGCCCTTTAGATTTATATGGTTAAATGTGAACATAAAATATTGACCTGATTGTTTATGAGTGGGCACATTGTACATATATCTACATACCATTTTGCCTTTATGTATTTGTTTGTGGTAGATCAAAACTTTTCAAAACTTTATTGTCCATATCGTTCGATAATCACTTTTTAAGAATAATGATTTGTAGGCATATCTACATATATATCATTTCCGTAACTAAATCTTGACATGACTAAGGCTTCTTGGCAAAAAGCTAAAATTTTTAAATAATAATTGGATTTTTTCCAAATCCCTAGGTGTTGAAATTTTTAAATTTAGAATTTTAAAGTTTTTCCATTAAGGTAATTTTTTTTTAATTTCAATTTTTAAAAATTTAGACTTTTAGATACAATTAAAATATCGTGTTGATTGTGGAATATCGTAAGCCAATTTTAGTACAAAAAACAATTTTACTACTGAATTTCGAGATCTATAAAGTTTAAGGCTCAATTTTACTGTGCAGACTAATCCAAATAAGTTACACCCAACCCAAGTCTAAATCCGTCAAGTTAGTATTACCACTTTAAAATTTTAAGGTTTGTTCAAAATAAAAATTCCATAGAACTATTTTTTTTATTTTCGAAAATAAGTCTCAAATAATTTTGACGAATTTTTTTTTTAAACCAAAATTTTCCAATTTTTTTTTTGGATTTTTAAAAAAAGTTTAATTTTATTTTTTGAGAACTTAATAATTCGAAAATGACTTGGTCGATTTTTATTAATTTTTGCATTTAGCAATATTTGTAACATTATCTAGCAAAGTAATCTTAAAAATAACGGTACCTCCCATACAAGTGTTTAAAAACCAGTAAGGAAAATCTAATTTTTCTCAAAAACGATTCCTACAATTTTGATTAAAAATTTGTATGAGCTAATCAGTACGATCTACAATGTTATCGAAAAAAAAATTATTTAAAATGGTAACCATGTTTTTGGTTTTCGGATATCTCACCGATTTCAATAAAATTTTTTACACTAGAGCTTTTAATAAGTTTGAATAATATCAAAATTTTCAAAAAATCTAATTTTTTACACTAGAGCCTTTAATAAGTTTGAATAATATCAAAATTTTCAAAAAATCTAATTTTTGGATTTTTTAAAAAAATTTCAAAAAATAATTTTTGGATTTTTTACAAAATTTTAAAAATTATTTTTTGAAAAGTCGATATTTCAAAAATGGGTAGATGATTTTTTTTTAATTAGTTTTTAAACTCCGCATTAATAAATGCTAAAATATGGCGTAGGTATCCATTTTTTTTCTTAAAAAAAATTTTCAAAATTTTATATTTAAATAAAACATTATTAAAACAAAATTCTCATAAATTAAGCTTTGAGTAAGAAATTAGATGGCGTTCATAAGTACTCACACAATACTATGTACCTAAAACTAAAGTACGTTTTTGGCAGATGGTATAAAACATAGGCTCCCATAATTATTCAAACTTTAAAACCACAATGTTATCGCACATAAGAGCAAGTTCGTGCGACCCAGTCGTGGAAATAATAAGTAGAGTTTCATAAAAAAAGTTACATTGTATTATGCAATAGCTTTACACAAAGTCTTAAACAAGAATCTTCTTCGTCTTTCTATTATATGTATGTATAAACAACAGTTTTCTATTCTATTCAGCTTCCACACGTGCACGGGTTGTAAAACGATTTTATTCTACTACCAAATTGTATCATCAGACATTTTCTATCAAATGTAATTCTGAAATGTTAATAGCGGTCTATTCTTTGAATAAAATGACATAAAATACGAATTATTAACCATTATCCTTACGATATCTGCATATAATTTTAGAACATAACTCTTCAACCCTCTAACGTTTATATTTAAAAAAAAAAGAAAGAAAATATATTTCCTCTCGACCATGGCAACCTTGCTGCAAACTCATAAAAAGCTTACATATATACATGTACACAGATACAGATACATATTACAACACTGATTTGTGATTTGAGCAAATTCAGCTATTAATCATGGAGCAATATAAAAAGTATTTTCTTTCTTACAAGTTCTCTAATATTTTTACTCCTTAAAAATCCTTAGTCCTTGGGTAATTTTATTTCCGACAGAGTAGCTCTTTTGAAATCAAGATGTCGCATTTCCGTTTTTTTTTTTAACTTTTGTCGTAATCGTAAACTAATTGTCGTGTTCAATCTTGAGAACATTTTTCAACCTCGAATTTAATTAAGGAAGCCAGTACTCTTCCTTCCCTTTTGACATAAGTTTATCATAAATTAGCAGCCCCAAAAAAACATGGCTAAAATATTCAATTATCTTCATAATAATCCGCGAACTAGCCAGATGTCAGAATTTAATCGTTAAATTTCCTCATGCGGCAATAAGGTCTGCTAAGTAACGTTTCGTTACGTAATTCACTCGAGGAGAAAATTGACAAGTAGAATTGTAGTGTTGTAGATGAACAGAAAGAGAGAGAAAGTGAGATTGAAACCAACAATCACTTCCGCTCGAATGGTAATCCAATTTGACAATTCGTGGCCAAAAAGGTATATAGAACGTAGAATTGAATAAGGAGAAAAAAAAGGGAGAACAGGGACATACTTAAACGTTCTTCTCTGCAGCATTTCTTGGAATTGGCCTATGACCCCATCCATATATCCTCTCCCCCCATCACAATAGCTATTGTTGGGAGTTGGACAAGAGGTGACGGATTTTATGTCATTTATTTTGTTTGTTTTTTTTTTTGTCATTTTCTTCTTTCATTTTATTTTTCGGGGGTAAAAAGTAATTTAATTCCATTTTGTAGGGGTAAAATCCATCAAGGAAGGTCTGTTGCTTTAGGAGGGAACTTTTGCCGCATTTTTATCTCATATATACCTACTCTACTCTAATGCCCAGTTGCTGCAAGATGTTTTAAAAAGTATACAAAGTGAAATTTGTTTATTTTTTACCAGAGACTTTTAATTTAGGCTTTTAAGTTTTTTTCTGTAGAGTTTTTGTATTCACAATTAACTTATAAATAAAACAAGCTAATTCTACATTTTCATTAGATCAAAAATGAGATAAGGTTAGTTTTGGAATTCAAATAAATAACAGACAAATTTTGTAACATTTGACAGCTCATTCCATTTTGAATGTGATTTGGCCTGGTTTTTTGGTTTTTTCTTTCTCTTTGTTTTTTATGCCTACATCGAATTTAGCCATTTTCAATGGTTTCCAATTTGAATGGATTCCACTTGGATGTGTTCATAAACTGTTGACACAATTTCCTACAGAATTTCGTGTAAATTTGGTTAAAATTGAGTTTGAGTTCAAAATGTGTTGAAATACATTTCTTGAAATAAACAGACGTGTTTTTCTGGCGAACGAAAAGTTTATATTTTAAAAGTGTAATTGAAGTTTCCAACGAATTCTCTATGTAAGAGTTCTACAAAAAATACTCAACAAATTTTAAAAATGCTTTGTTCCTTTATTTTTTATTTAGTTGTGTATGTTTTTGTGAAACAGGGCATAAAAGCAAACAAATTCGTTAGGGTAAAAAGTTTTATTTTTCCTTTCATTTTACTTTTTTTTTATATCGTATCAAAGTTGACATTAACTTTTCCTTTACCGAAAAATACCTTAAAATGTATCTGCAATATATGCACCATTACATTTTATGCGATTTTGCCGGTAGGTAATTGTTTGCAAGTCTTAGGCGTTATTTATACGAAATTGCCTTAAATAAAAGTGTGGTGGGCGATTATGATAATCAACGCAATTTCAGTTATGAATTTATTTGGTTTATTTTTACTGCCGGGATATTAAAATTGAAACATGAACAATTTTGAAATTATTTTGTTTAATATACCTTACCTACGAGTATGGTATATTCTAAAGGAAAATCAAAGAATGACTATAACTTCCGACTTTAATAGAGCTCCTATTTCAAAGATTTAATATTTTCACTGAGAATTTTGGAATTAATATATTATGGAAGCATAAAAAGATAAAATAAGGATTTTTTATAAATGATCTCATTTTGTCACTTCGCTTAAAATTGGTAAAATAGAAATTTGTTAGATTTACTAAGGTCATCTTTAACGGTGAAGATCATTCTTGCTTTAATGGCCTTGTAAATAATAAAAATATGCACATGTGGTTTTGTTGCTGTCAAAAACGCATATTTTGCTTATTCAAAGCCAATAAGCCAAAAATGAGCTAAAGACGACCGAAAATTGGAGTGCCTGCTCTTAAAGTTGCGACCACTGACATAGAATTTTATTGTTAATCATATACATACATATGTACATATGTATGATGTATATTATTTCTATAGTCTAAATCCCTTTTCCGACTCTCATACTACACCGATTTTGACAAATGAGGTGTCAAACGAAGCAGTGAGGAATTACCACCTTATTTGACAAATTATTTAAAAAATGTTAACAATTTGTTCAAAAACTGCATTTGTTTGTTAAATATTATTCCAATAAAAATTAACTCTTAAATGAACACTTCCACTTTCCAATTGGTAATATTTTGGCATGTGACATTAGGTTGGTTCAATTTATTAGGTCCGTTCACAAATTTTTGCTGCCATTTGCAACCGGTGACAATTTTTGCACCCGGTGATTATTTTGAGCCACTCTGGTAAAAACGCAACCGGTTAAGTTTTATGATGAGTCTCTTGTGGATTTACCCTTACACTTCTGAAGAACTATTATCTGTTCGACAAAATGAATATAATGCATAACTAAAATTAAAGGTCCGTAGTCAGATAAAAGAATTGAATTATTTGTTGTTATAAAAAATCTAACCCTCTGAAATAAATACACATTCTTTATGAACTTTTTTTCTTCTATTGAATATCTGACATTTTGTTTTATCATGAACTTCTGGCTATTTACAATTGATTTCAATAACTACATCACTCTTTCTCGATAAATGAATACAAAGATATTCTTTCACTCTTTTCCTCTAATAATATTATCAATAAATTACCTTCTCCCCTTAACAAAACGAAATGTTATGTCATAGAATTGTATTAACAAGAAAAAACAGCAGTATAATCCATGAAATGCCGTAAATAATAGAATTGTTCAAATAGAATTACGATAAACCTTTTTTATTCGATTCCCTGTTCAATAGAAGAAAAAAAATACAAACACACACACAAACACAAACCTATATATGTACCTCCATCTATCTTTTTCTATACAATAAAGGAGACAACAATATTGTATGTTTGTATAAAACATATAAATTTGGAGAGAACTTCAAATGAAACTTGTATTTCTATACATATAAGTATCATCAAAGCAGAGAGTCCCTTTCTTATCCTTGTTATGAATGACACATGTCCAAGTGTCCATCCTTCATCGTATATACATATACGATTAATACCATTAATACCTCTGACTCTATTCAATACGACGACGACCGCATGTTCGGTTTATGATTCCACATAACCTACCGCCAACAACACCAACAAAACTATTCTCAGCTGAACTCTGTTGGTCATTTTCAGAAACTATTGTCATCGTGTCATTGTTTGAAAAGATCCTTCTCTTCAGGACTAACCGAGAGGCACTCATCATTATGCATATGATATATAGGAAGCTTAACCCTCTCAATCAATATGCTCCTTTTGAATAGTATAATATGCTGCACACGGAGCTGGGGGTGGAGATAGTTTTTAGAATGCCCCTGCCTTCGCCAGTTAACTATTTTCCATTTTCAAACGTTTACCTTTTGTAATTTGTTCAGATGATAGTAAATCCGTCCCTGCGTCCTTGCCAAACAACCAACAACCATAAGGCTAGCAGTTTCAAAATGGGGATGATGGACTAGGGGGTGGATGTTCAACGTTCATATTCCAGAATCCAGAGTATGGCAAAGGATTGCTAGAGCCAAACTTGCCTGCAGGCCTTAAAGGGTTATGTGTGCCCGCCCGGTAATGGAATTTGATGAGTTTTTCGGTTGAATATTTTCCCTGTCTCATTCTGTGGCCTCTTCTATACATTTTTTTTTGCAAAGTATAGGTATGTGTAAATGAGTGGCAGCAAAGTCTCTCGGTGATAATAAAGGCGAGACGAAGGGATAGGTGGCGCTGTAGATTGTTTGTTGGCAGACATATTTTCGAAATTGAAAATTCCACCGCATGGGTTGGAAAACATCGTTTTTATGTTTTTATATTTTTTTTTGCATTTTATTGTGCTGCTGGGGCTTAAACTCTCATATAAAGTACACAGTTTGGTGGAGAGATTTAAATCCTGATGTAAGTTTAATGGGTTGGGTTATATGTATTTGTTTTGGTCGGTTGTTGAATATTACTGAAGAGAGGTCAGGTTTACAATTTGAATATAGTGGTTGTTAATTTTTATTTTTATTTGTTTTCTCCTTTTCTTTTTTTTAATTTCAATTAAATGCAAGTGCATGTACAAATGTTGATGTATGCATGAACATGAACACTGAAAAGGGCTTTTAAATGAAAAAAATATATTAATTTTTGAAATATTCAGAACTCAATAGTACTTTGCATTGTCATTACTATACGCACAACTACATAATAATAAGTTAAAATAAGACACAATTTATGCATATCAGATCAGTTTAAGATTGAAAATGAAAGCGCACTCTGTTCGGCTTTGCATTTTATTTTTTCTTAATTCCAGTGTTTGGCTGTATAGTTTTTGTTAAATATTTAAGTAAAAAAATTTAGAAATAATTTAATAAAAAAAATTAAAAAAAAAAAACAATTTATTTAGGCCATAGGTTATAATTTTTAATGTATTGACATTTATTTTGACATTCAATCAATTTGATGTATTAGCCATAGAAAATTTAATGAGGAGCTGCAGCTTTGCGATGATCGTTCATCTTTCACATTGGAAAAATTTCTTTGACTTTGCATTGAACTGTCATATTATTTGAGTTGATCGATTTACTGTCACTTGGGTGCGTTCAACAACTAGTTTAACAGTAGTGCAATGAAAGTAAGTGGATTTTTTTTATCGATAATTGTTGCACAGATATATTGTTAAGTAAAAAATAAACTAAACTATAAACCAGAAAAAAATAAAAGGCACGACTGGGTCGCAAGAACTTGCTCTTATGTGCGATCACACTGTGGTTTTAAAGTAATAGTTTAAGTATAAACATACATCTGGTTTTAAAAGAAATAAATTAGTTATGCCGCTTGCCATGTTTCCGTGTTGCACATACACAAATCTGAATTTATGAGAAAAAAATTATAAAAATCGTTCGAGCGCTTTTTTTAAAAAAAAAATGATTTTTTATATGTATGTATATGTACACATATGTAATTTTGAAAACTTTTTTAAGAAAAAATGTTGGTTGAAAATTTTGAAATGCAATAGTATTCAAACTTATCATGTGCTCTTGTATAAAATTTTTCATTAAAATCGGTTCAACAGATAATGATATAGGTAGTCCAAAACTAAAATTTTTTTTTTTTTAATTGTTTGTACGTTTTTGAAGAAAATAATATTTTCATAATTTGGTAAAAAAATTGTACTACAGGTACCGTTATTTTTGGTCTAAAAACTAAAATGAAAAAAAAGTTTTGGGGGAATGCCTAAAAACCGCTAGATATCAAGTTTAAAGAAAATCGACCCACCCGTTAAGGCTGCAGCCGAAAAGACAAACAGACAGCCAGAATTGCGAGACCCACTTTTTTCAACTTCGCTATCATCGTAATGTCAAGTTTGATCAAAATCTCGTGATTTTTTTTACGAATCCATAACTTGCCATATACTACCTATATATCGCAAGTAAATATGTTGTATCAGCCGTTATGCAAATTTATAAGAATTGAAACTTCGAAGCCTCAGTAATTTGTCAAAATATACTGATGTACAAATTTTGGATTCGCTTCCTTAACTTTTGACGGAAAGAAATTTTTGATATTCAAGATTCAAGTCTCAATAGCTTATCCAAGATAATTTTCAATTTTTCAGATATAAAAATTAATCGTCATCGACTGTGTAGACAATATTTTATTTAATAAAAAATAATAATAAATCAAACTCTACTTTTCTCGAAATAAATCAAAACTTTAAAATTAGTTACATTATTGTAACTATACATTCAGAAATCATTTCATCAAATCCAGGATAGAAATTTAATATCTATAGAACACAATACGTGCGTATATTAAATTTAAACCATGATTTTGCCCAGAAGCAATACAACACCAAAATGATTTTTCAGTTGGTAGGTATTCAAAATATTTAATGTAATTTTACAAGGATCAAGTTTAATCAAATCAACTCGCACATTTAATTCAACTGAAGAGGTTTATTTTACATCGTCGTGCGATGAAGTCAACCCAATTTGTCCCAATTTGGAATTTAATTTAATTTTGTAATCGCAAACTAACCCTGGAGGGGCTTTGTATAAATCCATCAACATTTATATACATATTAAGATAACCTCTAGGTTTTTTTTCCCTTGGCAAAGTAAATTCCACAAATTAAATAAATTACTACATCAATTTATAAATGTAATTATTTTCGTTGATATATTTATAGCCAATGCCACTGTACGGTGTTATCATAGGTATTGGAAAAACCGGCCAATGGCAGAATCATCATCAATTTCAATTAATTTGAATTTGTAATTAATCATGACGGCGGCAACCAACCAACCGACTGACACGGCGACGACAACAGAGGCTGACCTGTACAGCTGAAGTACCTAAAGATAATAATTAACAACTTGAAAAGAAAATGCAGGCATCAACACCACACCATTACCACCCGGTTCGGTGGCACACACAATCAACGCAATCCCATGCAACAGTGGTAAAATACAAAAACCCCCCACAATGTTGCCATGGCTAACATAAACTCATTCCCCGTTTGGTACCTACATTACATATACTCATATATAAATGAAACACAAAGGATAGCAAAAGTTATTCTTTATACAGTTAATTCTCACTGATGTGTGCATCTCCCTGCAAAGTATACACAGTAAACACAGTTGTATAGAATGAAGAATTGGCCAATTGGAGTGTTAATAACAAAACAATGCGCCTCTGGAGGTCCAAAGGACATCGAATAAAGCTTATTAAACTCCATGTGTATACCTTCTGCTATACATTTGCATTCCTGATGCGAAAATTAAGGATGTTTGAGTAAAAAACAAAACTATGACTAGCGTAATGTTTGTGTTTTATGAATAAATTAATTATATAAACTAAACTGCGCCAATGAGTACCCCTTCAACTTCCCGTCCACACCCATCACATCATATCACATCAGTCGACAGTCGTAGTCGTCAAAAACAGGATGTCTGAATATTATGTCTGAATGTTGCCCATTTGAAGATATGGTAATAATAATTAGCATTTTGTTGCGTATACGCCACAGTGAATATGAAGTTTTTTTCTTCTTTCGGTTTGTTTGTTTAAATTTTGATTTGATTGTAGGAATTTATTTATGTTTTCTAAATAAACATTTTGAACAAAAATAAAACTTCTTAGTTTCATAATTTATTATAACACACTCAACGTTTTGTAGTCAATTAAAAAAAAAACAGTTAAGGGTTGGAACCGTTGCATTGGAAATACCCTTACCAACTCATTGCGTGACATATGACAATCAAAATACAAATAAATAAAAAAAAAAACTTCATGTCAATTAAGAACATTTAAATGCTCGTTTTTGAATACGTGGGACTTCCTTCCTTCTGTAATGCTCTTAAGACTAACAATTAAATCACTTGGTTTAACAACTATAAAATATGTTACTTTACTTACTTCTTGGAATGGAAAAAAACCTTTTGCCCTGAAAAAATTGGCATGACCAAATTTTGGATATATTATTGAGATGGCTGTGTTGAGAAAAAAAAAAAGATTTTTGAACTTAACCTTTTTATGGTAAGCCAGAGGGCTTGCTGAAAATGAACGTATTTGGTCTTAAAGTTGAAGTGGCTTGGTTATTTAAAAACGTATTGAATATTTTTATACAGGGAGATTAAATAAGATGTGACACACATCTAAGACGTGCAGGTTGGGTGAAGAATAGAAAAAATCATATGAGATTTTTCCAACGTTAAGGCGGGACCGGCAATTTAAAAATAAGTGATTGAAGGAAAAAAAAAAAAAAAAAAAACGAACAATTATTAAATAACAACGGCAACACTAACACTTTGTTGAATGCAATGTTGTGTCAAAATTTCAAAGTAGTTGGTGAAAAACTTTTTTAAGTAAGGGATTTTGGAAAAAATTCTGTTTCCCACTGATTTTTTAATTATAAAGTAAATAAATGATATCAGCATTGTAGGAGCCGTTTTTTGATTTGAAAAAGATTTTATTTAACGGTTTTAACAGCTTTATGATAAGTACAGTAATTGTTTGTTTTAAGAAAAACTACGTAAAGAACACAAATTAAATGAAATGAAAAAATAAAAAATGGATTCCACATGACATTAAAAAAAATAATGAATACATTAAACAACATTTTGGTCCTTCGAGCCAGATTTTCCGTATATTAATTGCGTCTGAACTGGTAGATGCTGGCCGCCGGTACCATTTTTCGATAATATTATGCGAGGTTTTGCATCTACACATCTGAAAAAAAAATGAGAAAGTGTTGAAAATTAAGGTGACAAATTTCATAAAAAATTGACCAAGTCGTTTTCGGAATACATATTGAATTTTAAAAGAACAAATTTAGTACCGCGACAATTTTATTCTATTTCATAAACGTTTATGAAATCACTCGACGTTTCGACACGACACGTTTCGTGGTCACGACAAGTGGAACCTTGTCGAAACGTCGAGTGATTTCATAAATAGAAATGAAATAGAATAAAATTGTCGCGATAAGTCCGAAAAAAAAAATAATACTTTAATTTAAAATGTTAGAAATCCGTATTCGCGGCTTTAATTTAAAACTTAAAAAAATTTACTATATTTTTTTTTTTTTTTAAATCAAAAAATTTTTTTCTGTGAAATTTCTTTATACATATATAAAAAACTATATTTTATAAGCTTCTGGCATAGAAAAATGTATCACGACCAGTTGAACCGTTTTCGATAAAGTTGAAAATAAAGGAAATAGTTCTATTGGAGTTAGGTAACATTAATTACTATTTTTCGTAAATATAATTCTAAATAATTACTTAATTTTTTTTTTAAAGCTGTGAACCATTTATGAGAAAAATGTCCGTTATTTTTTGTCATCAAATTACACACACATAAACGGCAGGGGCCGAACAGATTTGAGGACCGTCAAGTTAGGATTACCACTTAAAAAATTTGAGGGTCTAATTAATTGAATTAGGTGTCGTAAAAAAAATTCTCGATAGTTTTTTTTTTTTTGTAAATAAACCCTGGAAAAGCTAATTTCACGATCTCACTCAAAAAGAAAGAAAAGGAATGTGTAAATAACTGTGGTAAAATTGTGAATTTTTTTTTAATCTAAAAAATAATCAAAAGCTTTGTACCATTTAATAAAAATTACGAAAACATAACGAATTTTTTATATTTAAAACTATTTTTGTAAAAAGTATGGATTTTAATTTGAATTAAAGGAAATTCCAAAAAAAACATAAATTGTCTTCTTAATTCTTAAATACAAAATAAACTTCATCGCTTTTTCAAATTAAAATTATTTCTTCAGAGTTATCACCTTTTCTTAAGTCTCTATAAAAACGCGTTAAATGATTATTTCTGAAAAATTGCTTACCATTTTTTTTTTAAATACAAAATTAAGTCAAATTCACACCAAAAAATATACAAACTAACAGATCAAAATTCTACTTTTTATTTCACGATTAAAATGTTAAAGTTTGCCGTCAACAAGTTCTTCAGTGACGACTTCCGCAACTTTATCTATTCAATTTTATTGAGGTGTTAGTTTTCATAGAGTTTCATAACGAAGATTGTAATCAAGTGATACCCCGAAACATTTTCAAATCATAAACTTATGAAC
Organism: Epistrophe eligans; assembly: GCA_951394125.1. Lineage (NCBI taxonomy): Eukaryota > Metazoa > Arthropoda > Insecta > Diptera > Syrphidae > Epistrophe > Epistrophe eligans. Next base: position 9,670,279 of record OX596031.1, on the reverse strand, counting down.
AAAATTATGAAAGGCTGAAAAAATTATATTAGAAAAGTTAATTTAATTTTTTTTTCATAAAAAAAAAAAAAAAAATAAAAATAAAAAAAAAAAAAAGAGGAAAACAAATTCAATTTGAGACAACGGGTTGTTGAACCTCAAGTTATGAAATTTTTTAATCTGAGAATTATAAAGTGAAGTTTATTGTAGGTAGATAGGTACTCATTTCACACATGATTTGCTACAATTGTAAATAAAAGTATTCTGGATTCTAGATGAAATCAGTGGTGGCGGCGGCAGAGATAATTTAAATAAATACTTTACAAGAATTGTAAAAAACTTCGCAACTTTTCTGTTGACTACACACAGCGCACGCTTAAATAATAACTGAAGTATGATAAACATTTGAATATATGATGATTTAAGGACTACTTTCAATTAAAAATCGAATCGAATCAACAAACCAACAAAGTCTAGGTGTTTGTCACATTGAATTCAGGATAAAGGAAATCGAAGATAATTTTTGAACCGGAACTACCTGATTAAAGATATTTCCAGCTTTCATTATAAATTTTGTTGAAAATACAGTCCTATTCATTATAATCCGTCATACTCATATAATCTCACTTAGTATCTACTTTAGGCTTTTATCCAGTTTTATTACTTATTACGAGAAAGCTTAAAATCGGTTTCCAACGATATGTGAGTATAAGAACCGAACATAATATGACTCTATATATTTATTTGTATGTTATAAAGCATAAATATATAAGTACCCTTTGAGTCCTTACATTCTACGCACTTATATCGATCTCGCTTCGAAGGCGTTCTACAATTAAGTCACTTGTTGAACCTCCATTCATTCAATTTTTTCCTATACACGCAGAACCGAGAAAAGCAGCTCAGCTTTTAAGAGGATTATAGCAGCAGCAGCGTACAACATTCAGTACCTATACCATCAGCTATTTGGTCCCTATACAACTTGTATTTGTGTTTGGCGTTATTGTAGGCGTTGTCATTATGATGTTTTTTTTTTTTTTTGCTTTCCCTCTTCCTTTAGGAAAAACTTGTGTGACAACGACTCAAGTCGTTAGAAGGAAATCCTAAATAAATTACCTGCCATTAATTTAAATTTGCCTCCTCTGGGTGAAGAGAAGCTTTGTCTTTTTTTTCTGATTTTTTTTTTTTGTCTTTGTCAAGCGAATGGCAAAGTGTGATAAAAAATATTTCACATCGTCGTCTTTTAGTGGAAGCAGCAAGAATGGATATTTATACTTCTCAAAGAGAGTGTTTGAGCAAGATGAAAAAAAATAAAATGTTAAAAATAATTACTAAGGAAATTAAGATCCTTTTGTTATACATATTCATATCATTATGCCATAAATTAATTCCTTAGTCTTTGCTTTGCCATTGCATCGGCTTTTTTATTCCACAAACTTATAAGCTATAAATTTAAAAGTCAGAGGGATAGAGTTGCAAATTTTATAAACTTTATACCAAATTTTCGTAACGATTCAGTTTTAGCCTGGATGGTTTTTGTTGTCAGTTATCTTTAAAGTTACAAGTTTAAAATTCAAATAATGCAAGTAGGTAAAGAGATTATCTTGGATTTAAACTGTGTGGAAATATTTCAGCTCCTATAACTTTTAATTGAGAAACTCTCTAAGCATAAGTTGTAAAAAAATTATTTTTTTTTTTCATTTTATATTCGGTATTTTTATAGCGGAAAAAAATTTTATTAAAAAATATTAAACATTTTTATTAAAATATTGGATTTTGTCATCCTGTTTAACGACAGCATCCATCTAACTGATTCTTAAATAGTGACAGTAAATAATTTAATCAAAGTTAAATTCTTTTGGTTTTAATTCATTACCCGCCGAAATGCAACACTACGTCCCGTTCTATACCTATGACTCCGTCTTCATCAAGACGGAGTTCTTGTTGTTGTTTATATATATATTTTAAATCCTTTTATTCGTTTTACATTACATTACCATCAGAGACGTTGTTCTTTCGCGCCTTTTTCTTTAATGTATTTTCAATGCTCAATTGAATTCTCGATTGCTCTCTTAAGCATCTTAAGCATCTCATATATGGCAACGGAAATGTGTTGAATGAGCTTAAGCATTTTTCAAATGACGAAACTTTAATGCTAAGTGGCGTTTTGTATTCTACAACCATTGTGGAACTCTTCAATACGAATTGCATGAGTGATGAGATGAGAGAGGATGTAATATTATAGTGAAGAAATGAATAATATGCAAGTAAGAATGTACATATATTTAAAAATTAAGTGTAAGTATACCCGTTGATTATTTTGAATTGTGTGACGGACATTGTTGTACAAATTTATGCAAATTCGAGACTTTTAAATTAGTGGTGCGTTCACAACAATGATAAATTTAATTAAATGTTTTCAAAAATATTTCAGAAACATTTCAAAGAAAATAATATCAATGGAAGCAAGACAATTTATGCTCGAAAGGGACGCTCGGAAATTGTTAGAATATAGCGGAAAATTTTTTAAAGCAACAGCTGTCAAATTTGCTGTAAATTGATCAGTAGTATAGGTATAGGTTTTTAGCTTAGAACAGCGTTTGTAAATTATCAAATTTTATATTCAAAATCAGTGTTCCGTTCTCTAGCGACCTTAGAGACCCATTTTTGGATGAATGGGTGCGGATTTTGCGAATTTGGGAGGATACCAATCCATACAAAATACACCTAAAATACCAAACGCATCCGGAGAAATTCATTGTTTGGTGTCGATTTTGTTTTTGCGGACGAATCGTCGAAATATACTTCCTGCAAGATGAAACTGCCATTATTGCCTTAATCGTCAACGTCGAACTACATACATATCGATGATAAGAAACTTATTTTGCCTTAAAAACTGAATGATATGGATACGATATAGAAAACCGCTGGATAAATAAATTTCAGTAACCATCCTGCCGTTTAAAAGGTTTTCTTTCGTAGAAGTATGAAGGGTCAAAGTACTGCCTTAGAACATATTTTATTCATTTCAAACTTAAAACTAGAAAAGCGAAAGAAAAATCTATTCATCTGCTATTATCTGAAAGTTAAAAAAATCCTTGAAGCTTGATGAGACGGAAATATTTGTAGCCAATTACTTTTACAGATTTTTCAAAACCCTTCACCTTTTACACTTTTTGAAAAACTGAGCATTTTTTAAATTTGTCTAAAAAATCCATTCTAATTTGTCGTAAGAGCTATATATTCAATTCACGTCCTATTCTTATCTTAAATTTTAATATTTTTGCTAGCATCAGTTGCCGAAGTTTAACTCCGAGAAGAGGCAAATGTTGAAAATTTCGATTTCAAGACTTTTACGATGTACTTAAATAATTTATAAAATTAATTTTGAAGTGATAATTACATTCAAAGGACAACTTTAATTCAAACCTTCATTTGCAAACGATATTATCTCAAAATCTTGTTATTATTAAAACTACTTTATTCATTTTCACAAACTCAAACCTTATTCCATTGAATTAAAGTTGAAATAAAATTGAAACCAAAACCATACAAAACCATTCATTCTCATTCATCTGATTGTAATATCGATGTCAACTGTATCTCGGGTGCGTCCCTGTGGTAATATCCTGTCAATGACTCATCAGAGTGTAGACTGTTATTTTATATTCTCCCCCACTCCAAGCCCCTTTAATAAAAGAAGATACTACAAGTTTTCCATTATCGTATCAATCATCCCAACGACACCAATAACACACAAAATAAATGAGCCACCTCACGGTCCTTAATAAATAAATTGGGTATAAACTTTTCTGCCTCATCATTTGAACTGATATTAATGGTTTAAATGTAACACGAGTATTAATAATATTTTTTAATATTGCGCCTTGTTTTCTGTTTGGTCAGTCTTTGTCGTTGATTCCATGTACCGATGACATGAAAGGGTTGTTTGTTGAAGCTTCATTAATTATAAAAAATTGTGGTTGTTTTTTTTTTTTTTTTTTTTAATTAGTCGTAACCATAACTATGAGAATTTTGTTTTTGTGGTTTTTAATAGAGTTACTCGGGTGTCTTGCTTTTTTGTTTGTTATTGATCCTTGGTGAGTGACAACACTGCTGTCACAAACAAACTGCCTCATTAAAAATAATATTATTATGGAAGCCATTAAAAAAAAAACACGAAGCACATTTAAATAATTACTTGTATTTTCCAAGAATTTCTTCTGTATATTTTTGTGTAGCTTTAATTCATAAACATTGTGTTTTTTTTTCTTTTGTTAATATTAAATTTAAAAAAAATCAATTGTATTTACAAAAATGTATTGCTCTTTCAATCATCAACCTTGTTGTTTTACATATATATTTTTTTCGATCAATAAAATGCACATTTCTATCTTAGACTATCTTTTTTTCTATAATTTATTGCAAGTTTACATGCACTTGCAACGCTGCTGCTTTAAGTACACGTGCATTTGAACGTGCTCTTGTGTTGGACATAAGAAATATTCACGGCACTGCTGTGGCACATTAGGGCATGGGGAAAGAAAGAAAAAAATATGAAAATGCCATTTATTTTAGATTATAACTCTGTGAGGAGGAAGAGGGAAAATCCATCCATTTATATAGCTGTAATTTTATTAAGCTGTGTAAACAAAGTGCATTTTTATGGTGACCATGTTTCATTTCAAAATAAAAATAAAATTTAAATTAAATTAAATAAAAAAAACATTTTCTTTTGCAAAAACTTAAGTTTTACAAAACTGAATTTATCTCTTATTTTTTTTCCATTTAAGCCTAAGGTACAGTGTCATTCCCAGATACTTAGCTATGTTAGTATATTGAACTTAAACTGAGATGAGAGATAATTATTTAAGTTGTTAATCTAAAAAACAAATTAGAACATCACACATAGACAGTGGAAATCCCCTTTTATATGGTTGTTGGATTTCACGTCTACTCATATGGGTATTGGAGAGTGAAACATAAGAATGATTCATATCTTTATAATTCAGTATCTCTGCAGTCTGCACACCACACGCTGGTGTTCTTGGCCCTTTTGCGTCGTGCTTTTATTACGAACGTCAAAAGTTTATATGATAAGTAAGTCGATTTTGGTCATCGTAAATCAAAAATGTGGCTGTTTGATTTTTTCTTGTTGTCAAAAGCACGTACCTTGAACATCGTAGATTAGAATGCAAAACGTGAGTCTAGACCGTTCTGTAGTCATCAGAAGTAGTCATCATTGGTCATTGTGAGAGGACTAAGCACTAAATAGCACCGTATAACTTGGTGGATTCTATTAAGGTACACAGTTAATTCCAATTTTATTGACGGATTTGATTCACGGCCACGAGGAAGAACATCGTCCATGTAGTTTTTTCTCAAACTAAACTTATACTGTCAACCAAATTGAAAATGCTCTCAAATTTATGGCCTACAAATAATTAAAAATACAAACAAAAACAAAATACAATCCTATTTTGCATCATTCAAAATAAATGGTCACCCTATTAATTCTCCATTATATATAATCGTATATAGTCGTATGCAAACCTTTCAATGTAGTCCTTTATTTGCATACCGGAAAAAAAAGTCTGAAACATATTTTTTAGCACAATTTTACATTGCAATTAGTTTTCACCGGACATGCAAGTAAATGACATGAAATTATAAGTCGTTTATTTATAAGCTATACCTATATATGAGCTAACTAATATATGTATGTATAAAGAGGGTGGGCTTATTTTTGTCCGTTTCATAAAAAAAAAAAAAAAATATTTAATTATGAAATGGATTTTAAAACTGAACTTATTCATTCATATTTGAATGTATTTATATGTAGGTATATTTTATTTTATGACTTAGCAAAATTGAATGATTCTTTTGAAATGAAGCTTGGTTCATTTTTAAAGTGTGTTCATAGCAAATAAATATGCTTAAAAGCATTGCGCTAAAATTATATTGAAATGCTTTCTAATTAGTTTGGAGACTATTGTATTTTTTTTTTAATAAATATTTATGAATACAATTTTTTATGAATTCTTTAAAATCTTTAGTTTTTATTATTTCCTTGTTTTTGTGAGCAAGCATCAATAGAATGGTTCTAAATTATTTGACAAAAAAACAATAAAAATTCAATGTTTGATCTTTATTAATTCTTTGAGCATGGGAAGAAAATTTTATATTTTTTCTAAAGGACGAATATATTCGTTTCATGTAAAAAAAAATTAAATCTAAATAAAAAAAAATCATAATTGCAATGGTAATTGGGACAGAAATATGTAATTTCCTAAAAGAGAAATTCGAATTTCTTTGTTCCTTTGGTGGTTGCAAATTACTCTTGATTAGATGGATGAAAACTATAATCTGGCAATGTTCTCTTCTACTCACACTCTCATGCGCGAGTAGGTAAGCAGAGTAGTTATGCGCCTGTAAACCACCAGATGGCATCTGATTAAGTTAAGAGATGTTCCATGCAAATGACATTTGTTTTGATATGTTAACAAACTGACTGACAACCAATAGTAAGCAGCCAATAGTCAGTAGTAAAACAAATTCATTCCATTGAATTTCTGTAGCGAACTTCGCCATCTGCAAAGAAAAATGCCTAATGAAGAACGGGTAATTGCTATAATATAAGAATTTTAAGTTTTTTTTTAAATTTTCTCTGAAACTGTTATAACGAACTCATTTTAGATAAAAAAATCAAATACCTAACGGAAATATGGTTTAAATGATTCTTGAGGAAATACCTTGTTTTTGGATTATTCCCAATTTTGTATAAAATAATTATAACCCGTGGCGTAATGGTTAGTGCGTTGGACTTTTACGCCGAAGGACTTGGATTCGATTCCCAGCCTATGCCACCTAAAAACGGTTCACGGGTTACTGCCTCTTGCGAGGAATTGAAAAATCCTCCAAGAGTATCTCTTGTCATGAAAAAGTGCTTTTCACCCTAGCCATTCGGATTCGGCAGAAAATTGCAGGTCCCCTTTATTCCTGCCAATAACACACACACAGGAATGGTTGAGAGTTGTAAGTCACTAGGCCCTGGTTCTACAAACGCTGTTGCGCTACCCAATTTATTTTAGCAAGTAGTAAACAATGAATTTTTTTATAAAAAAAATAACTGTAACATAAATGGAAATCCTGGTTCTGTAAACTTAATTTAAAAATCACATTTGAAATGGAAAACTTAAAAAAACGCTAAACATCTCGTACAATAAAAATCAATTCATTTTATTTTTAACTGCAACTGCTTATTCGTATATGGAAAAAAACACCCTGTATTACAACAATTTTAGTTAAACTTATTAAGCTTTGTATACGCTTACGTCAATGAAAATTAAATTGATATTCAATATTTTCCATGAGCTGAATAAATAAATTTAAAAAAAACTGGTTTTGTATGAATAATAAGTATAGGTAGAGTTGAATGAAGCCCTCATCTCACCAATTTTCTCTTCGTTCATTGTTATTTCAAGAATAAAGGGAAACACAAATTAATCCAAAAAGAGTTTATTCCACCTGAGCAATGAGCATACTACTTATACAATGTTACTTTTTCTCCTCCTTCTTTTTTTTTTGAAAATAAATTTTGTTTTCTTTTCAAATCTAATTGACTTTGATGACTAAATTGACGTTCACTTTTAAAGCCTTTTCCATTAATGTTTTGAAAATTTGTTATATTATGTGCAATACATATTAAAAAAAAATATAACAGATCCCAGTTACAATAATAAATTTAAAGCCATATAATCCAGTTGAACATTACTTTTACATTAGTGAGAATTACACATAAGGATATATGTATGTATATTGAACATTAAATATAGGCAGGATATGGCAGGGCCCTGTCATGAAGGAATAAGTTAATGGATACATTTTGAAAAATGTGTCGTTTGGGATTTTCGTCAAAACATTCAATCCAAACACTTTTATAGCCTTCTTCAAGTACTTCCATATAATTGACAGCTTAAATTATTTTTTTTTGTTATCTTATCGAGAATGAGTTTTGTGGGTGTACCTATATATATTTTCAATTATCACGAACGTGACGGTTCATGGGTTTTTGATAAAGTAGCACGATTGTTGTTAGAATAATGATTAATCATTTGCGTTTCTGTATATACAAAAAAAGAGAAAAAAAATGAGGGATATAATTTTGTTTGCTTCTGATGAGAAAGCTTATATAATTGAAGAAGATAATACTTGAAAGCTGTCATAAAAATGTATAAATATACTTTGGAGATATTTATTTTGTAGGTTCGAGAATTCAAATGTAACTAATGTCTACGTTATAATTGGTTTTATCTTATCATGTGATTATTTGAGATTACCATAAATAAAGGAGGGAATTTCCATGTTAACGAAATTTCCATTTTTAAGTTATGAATTTTGTTTTGGAAAATGGTACAAGGTGTCTTAGTATTATTGTCTTTAAAACTGAGCGCATAACTTTGCAACTTCTTGCAAGGTATACTACTATCTTTTAGCTATGTTAAACTGGATATAGAAGTTTTTATTTGATTGATCAATGATCAGCAATGTATGTACATTGTACATTAAGTGTGTGATTTTTTTTAAATTTAATTTCTTTAATGATAATAATGAAAGCAAATTCATTCAAACTGAATGACCTTAAGTGCACTTATGTCACAGCTTTTATCGGTCATTAGACTGGACTTACTGTTATTTTGCTTCATTTGTATTTTCTGCCTTAGTTTTTTCTTCTATCACAGTATTTGAAACTTTCATGCAATGCTTAAACATTTTTTAATGAAAAATTACGTATACGACCGAGTGAACCAAACAAAATAAAAATGCTATTTTCCCACATAATAAGTTTCTTCAATTAGTACCTACTCTCTTGTTTTTCCATTATCAAATTCAACACATACCCTCCTGCTTAACTCAACTAGTTTCTCACTATAAAACTACATGTAGGTATACCTTCCCTGCAAAATACTTCAACCCCAATTATTTTCTCATTTTAGTTTTGTTTATCTTCTTCTTCAAATATACTCCTCAGAAAAACAATTGAATCATGAATGGGAACTCAATTAAAATGCCAAAGGAGCAATTAATAAAGAAGAAAGTGCTTTGTGTGCCTTCTTTTCTCTCTTTTTTTTTTCCTCTAAGGAGTAAATCTGAGTAAAGCATCGGATCAATCAAATTCAATTTCAAAAATTCTCCATACAAACATACTTGCTTATCCATATTCACATACATATGTATGTATATAATATTGGTGTTACTGAGATACCAAATTTCCAATATAAATGTGATGTGACTATATATCCACATCCTTTTTTCTTCACATCCTTCAGCCAATCTCATTCAACACAAAGCTTCCTCTCCATCCAATTCGAACTTCTCTTCAAAAAAGATAACGATTGCATTCGTATATCCTGTTGGTGGAGCATTGAAGAGTTTGAGTGCATGGAGAATCAACAGCAATTGAGTTCTTTTGAATAATTCATCCTTTAACAACGAAAAATTTATATAGCTGTATGTAGGATATTATATACGTTTATATATTTTTATTGATGTATTTTTTATTCGTTCCCTTGTCGCTCCCCCGGGATAACTATTTCTCATTTTTCAAACTAACAAAAGAAAAAGAAATATATCCTTTTCTCTTCTATAAGTATATAGATTGCAGCAGTATTTATATATGTACTTGTACATAGTTCAAGAATGAAAGGATTGCATTATATACATATTTGTACAGGTTTTTTTTTTGTGCATGTCCTGTTTGCAGAAAGGAAAAAAACAAGGAGCTTAAATTTCATGCTTTGGTAAATAAAAAGGAATCAAGGATCTCTGCCACCGAATAAAAAGTATTAATAAAATGCAAAAAATCTACATTCCTGCTGTTTTTACATGTTTATGTACCGTCTACACTTACATTCGTTTTTTAAATGTATGTGTGAAGAATTCAAGAGTTGAGGATAGATTTTACCATGTAATTCTTTCCTGTTGCATGAAATTAGTCATCTCGTTTTTCTGTTTCTGATTTTTTTTTTTAATTTTTTCTCTGAAGGAAAATCCAAGTAGCAGAACGAAATAAAATAAAATGTGAACATGCTTTTTATTTTGGAATGAGGACGAAGGCTTACAATGTAAAAAAAAAATTGTTCTCATGCATCATCTATCCCTTACGCTGAAGAGGATTCTTTTTCTAGCGTGGAGTTTTCGTGTTTTCCTTTAATTTTAAATTTAGTGTTGTTGAGTTTTGAAGATTTGTTTTTTTTGTCTATAAGTTGGGACAAGAATTCTAGGAATAGTGTTGTTTTTTTTTTGTTGTTGTTGTACTTTTGTTTTACAAGATTTTCTTACAAAGAAAGACACAACGAGTCACTTGAGCTTAATTGCTTAAGGGTCGTCAAGATACATAGTTGTTTTTTTTTTTTTTTTTTTTTGGTGTTGTTATTTTCAAGGATAAGAGTTTAAGTTTAATAGTGTTGGAAATGTAATTTTTTGTTTCAAGAGATCTCCTTCAAGTACACTTCAGAATTTGAAAGTAGGTACAGTATAGGTATAAAATGTCGGTAAATTTAAGGTTGGAAACATAAAGTGAAATAATTGAATAGTCCTTAGAAGTGAATCTTGAAAAGAAAATTACAGTTTCAATAATAAAATGTTAAAAGTTGTAATTTTATTTACTTTAATTCGCAAAATTGATTACATTTGAAAAAAAATGTGAATAATTAAGATTTAGAGGCTCATGGTCATTTGTTTTAAGTCAACTTGGGATTAAAGGGTTTGGAATTACTTTTAATAAAGTGTCGACAGAAATGCAAATTTCCATGCTTTGAAAATTAATGAACAATATTTTTGGAAGGATTTGCTTATTGATTTTAGAAAAATTCTTTTGTTAAATTTGTTTTGTAAGACTTTATAAATATTGAAAGTGTTTGTTTAAAATTAAAAAAAAAAGATTCCACATCCACATTTAGTTAAAATTTTAAGACCCATATTTTAAAATTTTATTAATGCTTGTCATTTAATAAATTTATTTTTTTCTTTACAGGTGAGTTAACAATAATATGAAATTTATTAGCTTCAGCTGTAAGTATATTAACAAATAAATTAATTAAGAGACAACTTATTCACATATTTACTGACCTAATAAAATATAATAAGCTTTAATTTTACTTGAACTTTTTTTTAAAAGCCGGATACATTTTTATTTAGTATGCAATTTGAAATGATTGGGTGCAAGTTTTCAAAAGTTTGAAAAATTAGAATCAAATCCCGCCCAATTCGATTAAATTTAATAAGCAAAAGAGCAAAACTCTTTGCATGAAACACGGACATAGAAAGAGAAAACAACTAAAACAAGCGATTAACCGTCAATTGAAATTCAAAATGAAATGAAATGTCAATCAAAATTACCACATTTTGATATAAAATCACTTTTTATATAACTTGCCTAATTACCTAATTTCAGCTCTTATATATATAAAAAAAAACCTATTGTATAAGTTGTGATCAATCAACCTGCTAATTAAATATACCTGAATTCCAAAGTACATGAATAATACACAACATCGCTAAATCCTTTATCCTTTATAAATCACTTAATAAACCCAACTCAATCTTCAAAGGGAATTTTAATTGCAATATCCTGCACAAGCACAATCACAATCACAAGGCCAACAAAATGTATAAAGATTTTATAAAGAAACAAAAAAAAAAAAACGAATAAAATAACTGTCGAGGTCAACTCCTGAGTCCTTATCTTTCTATTCTAAAGATACATAAACAAAAAGCAGGCGAAACAAAAAAAAAAAAATAACCAAAGGCTTCTCACTCAAACCCCAGTCTTTTCTCTTAGATGCCAAGAAGGTGGTAATTAATTCTCCTTTAAGGGAACATCAGATTTTGTACCAGGGATTAAATTTTAGTGCAATGGTGCAATAGCAGCGATGTCTTTCGCCCCAACAAACAGGATATCAACGATGCGAATGCGATACGACGACGACGAACAAGAAAAGAAAATACACTCACACTCATTCTCAAGATGCAAGAATTTACTGTAATTATCAGTTAACAACGAACGAAAAAATAAGAAAAGAAATGAAATGAAAAAAAAAAAAAAAAAACGGAACTGGGAAATCCTGTGCGCTATGAAAAATCGCTTAATTGTACTTTTCTTTCACAACTTCATCCTTAGTATATACACCAACACACAACTAAAAACAGCACCATCATCAGGAGGGAATAAGCAGGAAAAGATAGATCCTTTGCGCGAAATTATGAAAATTGCACTCTACTTCCTCTTGTTGTGAGAATGTTGAAGGATGCGGCAAATAAAAGTTGCACTCATAATTGCACCGTCTGCAACAGTTTTCTTTCTTTACTTTATTCGTTGGGATATCTGCTGGTGGCATCACGATGGAGAGAAACGAAACTTTTTCTTACATTTTTTTTCTTGTTTGGTTTAATCTTTTCAAAAGCTATTACCCAACAGTTAAGAAATGCCATAGCTAAAATGCAGCAGCAGTTAATGAGGAGGAAGACTCAGACTATATAGAGGTTGTATTATAAGGCTATCAGGCATACCTATATATATATACTTTGGCCATGGTGATGGTGGTGTGCTCTCTGTTTTAAGCCCAGAAAAATTAGCACACATGCTCTTGAAAACTCTTAAAACTTTTATAAATAAAGTTAAGCAGTCTAACTCAGGAAAACCCCGTTTGAGTTGCAATGTTACAGTGAATGAAGTGCTTGACTAACTTAGAGATGTTGGTTCGAGCTCTGCTCAACTACTCTAGGCTCTATAATTTTCTATATAAATCTCTATCTTCAATTAGGCGCCACCCGTGGGATTTCATGATACAATTAACATTTACTTTTTACTACATAAATCCATTCAATCCACTTAAAGGACCTAAAACGTATACTTGTAACTTGTTATTAGTTCAGTTTAATGCCTTTTTTATGTTCATATACATAAATACAGTATTTTTTGTTAACTGATATAATCCACTTCGTTCAAATGTTGACCTCAGAACCCAGTAAGGCGAAAGGATTTTTATAATTTCTGTTATGTATTTTAAGCAGTAGTAGTAATAAATAAAAAAGTGCTTAGGTCCCTACATAAATTGAATAAAAGTTCAACGAGAGACCCAACAAAATTACTCTAAACTGACAGATCAACCAATTTTATGAAATTTACGAATGTCAAACCATAGAAGAATATATTAAATTACAATTCCACAAATATTAATCAATAAGTAGGTATTAACATAAGTCTTCTATTGAGACAGCTTAAACAAAAAAAAAAGTATTTAAAAACTTGACAACACAAAAAAAAAAAAAAAAACTTTTGTAAACTATCAAAACCTAATCTCTTTTATAAAATATCTATAATATTCGGTCCTTATTGCTTCAATCCATTTTCAAACTTAAAACATTCACCTCGTATACATACACTGTGTGAAGTACAGGCTTACAAAGCTGTCAAAATAAATTTAAAAAGCTTTCCCTTCGGTGAAATGACATATTGCATTTTTTCTTGTATCGCCTTCGTAACTAAATGCAAAAGACTTTATTCGCACTATATGAGGTCCTTACACGAAGCGTTATATCACAGCTGGCTCATATTTTCGCCTTCTTTATTACTCTTGGGGCACCATCGCGTTGTCATCTCGTCGTCCTATACCCTAAAGGGTTGAAAAAACAACAAACAAAAAGAAAATTTAAAATAAGAAAAAAAAAAAAATCACAGCTTCAAAAAGGGTAGCTGCCACTCTTCCTTGAAAATTTTAAACAAAAACTGACACACACTGTATAATACATGTAGAGTCGTGCTTGGCTCGTGCCACACCCATTTCTTCTTCTGATGTGTGGCACGACTAAAAATGATTTGTAGACTTTTAAAATATTCATGCAAATTCCTTATCCATCTTCTGTTGGCGATGACTGACGTTGTCGTTGTCATTTGTGCAGCAAAATGTTATAGGTATATGCATGCAGCAAATACCACATGCACCTTTGATCGCATACCATGTTTATGTACAAGATACATTTTGTGCGGCTTTATGTTGCCAAGTTCAATATTGAGTTCAAGTGCTAAGCTATTTCCAACAACATTTTTCAATGTATCGGTTTCTGTGTGAACAAGTATAGTGTATACCTATGTAAGTGTATATGTGCAAGGATTATTATGTGATTTAAATAAATTCCCATATGAAAGCGGATTACTGTACAGATTTTGACAAAGGCGGCGTATTCTTGATGTTGCTTCTATGAGAATGATGATGATGGGTGACGACAACGCCTCCCAAAGGCGATGCATGACGTCATGTATGTATAGCATGGTTGAATGATATATCATACAACCGAACAATGAAAGACACATGTTGCTGGGACTTACTATAGACACAGTTAATGTCTTTTGTCTGTCGTCTCTAAGGGTGAATGGATTCTTAGCCGATTCTTGGAATAATGCCACCCATCTTTCCATCACAATTGCCCTGAACTCTTTTCCATATACATATAAAAAAAAGCAATGAATCGTTGTGGCATTAGTGTCATCATTTTTGACATAAAGACAGTCGTTTTATTCTACCAAAAAGAAGAAGAAAAAAAAGGAGAGTAATACGTTCTTATAGCGAAATGAATACATTTTTCTTGTTATTTATTGTATCTTGAGAAAAAAGAGGTCGTGAAATTGCTGGAGGTTTAGCCTGGAAGTTCTGTTATATATATATATATTTATTTTTGATAAGGACAAAATATGTCAAAGTGTAGAGAAGACTAATGAGATGTGTCACCTACATCTGCAAGGTAAAAGCAACTTTACACAAAAAAAAGAACTTTAAAATGCTAAACGTTTGTGTATGTTTTTGTGAAAATATTTATTTAAACGGTTGCAGTTGCAGTTGAATTTTGAATAGTGCAGTTGATTGTTTTTTAGTGACACAAGCTTTATGTAGGGTATTCAGATAAACTCCTGAACATTTTCTGGCATACTATTGTGGTTCGCCTTCACTTTTTACTATTAATCTTATAAAGACTCTTCACCAAACAATCAATATTTTATCATTCGAGCAATCTCTCGACTAGTTTTCGCAGGAACTAAATAGAATCTAATATTCTGGAATTGGTTTAATAATCAAAGATGCTTGGTCGCATCGCACTTATCATTTTTAACGGGTTAAGTAAGAATCACAGAGCAACACATTTTTTGCGAAAAAAAAAACTAAACAAAATTTTTCATAAAAGACTTTAAACTCCTAAAATACAATTCCGACTTCAGAATTGCTGGATGGGTTCAATTTAATTCAAGATATTTTCATATAAAAGTGAAAAGAATGTTTTGTTTATTGGTATTTTTGAAGTTTTGCTTTAACGCCAACTTGTAGCAGCATTTAAAATCATAATCTTAATCTTCAATGAGGTAATTTAAACCAAACTTTGTGAACACACCCAAGTTGAATGCATTCAAAGTGGAAACCCATGAAAATGTCAAAATTTGATGTATAAAAAAACAGGAACAGGAAGAGAAAACAATGAAAAAAACCTAAACGGGCAAATCAAATTTAAATTTTTATTTAAAGTTAGCAAACGAAATTAGCAAATTTGCAACTAAAACACTTTTTCTGTAACTCACGAAATTACCTCATCTCGACTCTAATGAAAACGTAGTATTAATTATTTTTAACAAATTTGACGGAAGGGAGTAGAAAATTACGCAAAAAGCTTACGAACACACCCAAGTGGAATCCATTCAAAGTGGAATCTATTGAAAATGTCAAAAGAAGGATGGCAGCGTTCTGGTGCACAAGGATAGATATCCAAGATACTCGAGTAATCCATGTATGGATACAAACCTGAACGCGGCCATTTATCAACAAAATGTTGACAACTTTGTCATTGTTTTCTCGGCGATTTAAGTAAAAATTCTAAAACAATTATTGATTCATATTTTGAAAATTGTACAATCAAATGGATCCCTCAATCAGTTCTAGTTTAACTTCATACCTATACCAATCAAATCACTAAAAGGCTTAAAATCTATTCCTCGTCAGCTTTTGCCTTCAATAAGCTAAAGTTCCATGATTTTTATTCTTTTCGATGAAATTTGGTGAAATTACCTGTTGCTAAACTCCGGTGAAAGATTTAACCATGAACTTTTTTTTGTTTTACTATATAACGTTTCGTTTCAACAAAAAACGTGTATACCTATCAGCTGCTTTGACCTCAAACTAAAACCGCCTTCAACTCCTTTTCATCAAGCTTACCACAGCAAAAAAAAAAAAAAAAAACAGATAAACCTCATGAAAAAAATTCCACAGAGCAACGACCTCAACTTTAGCGCACTATCATCATAGAGGAAAGGTTTTTTTCCACCAAACTGCCTAACCTATATCTCAAGTAGGATAGGTTCTTTTTTCCCATAGCTGCATACAAATTACATCGTCCTTATCCTAAAATGAGGTTCAATTCTTCCGACGATGCTATAAAAGGACTGATGAAACAATACCTACTTATCGATTCATTGCACTTCCCTGTGGCAACTTTTCAAGCCATCGACCATCAACTATCTTGCCACCACACCAAGGCACATTGTAAAGGAATTTTGTTATTTTTTTGTTTGCACTGTCATTTCCTTGGAATTCGTGTTTTTTTGTCTTGTTTTAAATCGTGCCTGCTTCCATTATCCTTGAACGATGTGAAAATTTCACATGTAGCATGTAGAATGTTTTGTTTATTGGTATTTTTGAAGTTTTGCTTTAACGCCAACTTGTAGCAGCATTTAAAATCATAATCTTAATCTTCAATGAGGTAATTTAAACCAAACTTTGTGAACACACCCAAGTTGAATGCATTCAAAGTGGAAACCCATGAAAATGTCAAAATTTGATGTATAAAAAAACAGGAACAGGAAGAGAAAACAATGAAAAAAACCTAAACGGGCAAATCAAATTTAAATTTTTATTTAAAGTTAGCAAACGAAATTAGCAAATTTGCAACTAAAACACTTTTTCTGTAACTCACGAAATTACCTCATCTCGACTCTAATGAAAACGTAGTATTAATTATTTTTAACAAATTTGACGGAAGGGAGTAGAAAATTACGCAAAAAGCTTACGAACACACCCAAGTGGAATCCATTCAAAGTGGAATCTATTGAAAATGTCAAAAGAAGGATGGCAGCGTTCTGGTGCACAAGGATAGATATCCAAGATACTCGAGTAATCCATGTATGGATACAAACCTGAACGCGGCCATTTATCAACAAAATGTTGACAACTTTGTCATTGTTTTCTCGGCGATTTAAGTAAAAATTCTAAAACAATTATTGATTCATATTTTGAAAATTGTACAATCAAATGGATCCCTCAATCAGTTCTAGTTTAACTTCATACCTATACCAATCAAATCACTAAAAGGCTTAAAATCTATTCCTCGTCAGCTTTTGCCTTCAATAAGCTAAAGTTCCATGATTTTTATTCTTTTCGATGAAATTTGGTGAAATTACCTGTTGCTAAACTCCGGTGAAAGATTTAACCATGAACTTTTTTTTGTTTTACTATATAACGTTTCGTTTCAACAAAAAACGTGTATACCTATCAGCTGCTTTGACCTCAAACTAAAACCGCCTTCAACTCCTTTTCATCAAGCTTACCACAGCAAAAAAAAAAAAAAAAAACAGATAAACCTCATGAAAAAAATTCCACAGAGCAACGACCTCAACTTTAGCGCACTATCATCATAGAGGAAAGGTTTTTTTCCACCAAACTGCCTAACCTATATCTCAAGTAGGATAGGTTCTTTTTTCCCATAGCTGCATACAAATTACATCGTCCTTATCCTAAAATGAGGTTCAATTCTTCCGACGATGCTATAAAAGGACTGATGAAACAATACCTACTTATCGATTCATTGCACTTCCCTGTGGCAACTTTTCAAGCCATCGACCATCAACTATCTTGCCACCACACCAAGGCACATTGTAAAGGAATTTTGTTATTTTTTTGTTTGCACTGTCATTTCCTTGGAATTCGTGTTTTTTTGTCTTGTTTTAAATCGTGCCTGCTTCCATTATCCTTGAACGATGTGAAAATTTCACATGTAGCAGCCATGAAAAGGATACAAAATGTACAAGTTTGCCATTCGACTTTTTTTCGTTATTTTTTGGTCGTAAATTATCGAAGTTCTGGGACATTTTCTGGTCATAAACGTCCACAGGATTTTGTCCTCTGTTTTTTCCTGACTCCCAGGTCCTGGGTAAGGCTTTAAAGTTGTTCAACTTTAATTTGCATTTTCTCATCATCGTCGTCATAGTAAGATACAGAGGCTAAAATAAAAATGACTATAGGAAGGGTCAATATTATAGGTTTCGAATTCTGTTCACTTCAAAGAGTGTCCGGTCCTTGTTGGTAGTTCTAATCTATAAGCCATGACCGGAACTGCAAAGACAAAAGGTAGATTTTGTGGTTTCTATATATAAAACTAGACCATCGTTGTTCGATTGACAACTTCTATAACTGCAACTGCACCGGTGAAGATAGTAGGTACTGGTATAAGCTTATATCCTATATGGAAAAAGTGAACCGAAAAATGAGAGAAAAGTGGTTAAGAATAATTCAATCGGAAAAGCTTTTTACTTTTGTGCCACAGGACATTCGTTTAGCTGTCGATTGGAAGGAAAGGATGTGTTTTGTGTGTGGTCTAGCTGGGTTAGCACTTGTCCCTCCTAAGGGAGGGGTATACACCAAGTGGACACAGCGGCAGCAGTAGACTCACGACCACGGCTAACAGGGAAACGATGTATATGCGGTGTCTGCTGTGTGAATGTAATTACATTAGAATTGTCACAATCAGAGTTCAAATCCCTGGCCACATCCTGTGACTACTGTGGCGACTGAAAAACGAAAATAACGAAAAAAATGCATTCACCCGTGTGTATTTTCACACTCAACAAATTGAAAGTTAAAAATTGAAATTCAATTCGCCTGTCCAACGACCCACCGACCGTCCGACAGACCGTTGGGAACTTAACGAACCCGCCACCATCACCGCCGCCGCCGCCGCCGCCACCTCCATATTTGTTTCCGCCTGATATCAATATGAAATTAATTTTGATTTAAGATGGCGACGAACGATGTCAGCGCCATAATGTATTTTACAACAGTTTGCACTTTATTACACCATTGCACCACAAGATGGGGGAATGGTGGTAATAATGGCTTTGGTGGTGTAGGAAATGCATTTGATGTTATGGTCAGATCGTAAAATAACTGAAATTTATGAGAAACGGACAGAAACTGCACAAACCAAAAATAGAATTGAGATGTATAGGAATGTGGGAATTAAAGCAATAATTGCAGTTTGAATAGTTTTTTGAAGAGTTGTAGTTGTATTTTGAGGGTAGGATGGTTTGCTTTAAAAGATTATAAATTGGCAATAGGAATGAGTTTATACATTAAATTCGTAATTTATTAAAGGCAAATATAATGACCGTTATTTGAAGTTTATTGTTTATTTAGGCGGGGGTAATAAATCGTGAGATGGTATACAAATTTGTATATAGGAAGGTTAATTATCCGTATTAAATATTTCCTCAATTTATTTAAGAGTGAGTAATGAAAAATTCTTTTAATAAATATACTTTTTTTGTTTAAAAAGAAAGAACAAAATATTTGGTTAGTTTAAAAAAAGCATTTCGCATTCGTGCAGTGCGGTTAAAGAATCAATCTCTGAACTAGAAATTGTGGTGAAAATAAGCTGATTTTTAGAAACGCGAATATTACAGTGGAATTGTTGAAAGGAAAGAGAAGAACAGTGGGGCCGAGGTGAAAATATAATTTCCTTTTTGAAAAATTTCCATTTGGTGAAATGAATTCGGCAGTGAAATGAATTTGCAGAGAAAAATTAAAAAGATGCCAAAGAAAAAGTGGTACTCATTTAATTTGAATTACTCTGCAACTGCGCTTATTTTATTTATTTATTTTTTACTTAAAAATATAAGTTAATACAACTGCTATTCACCGTAATTCCCATGTAAACGGATTGATTCTCGTGAAATACCTATAACAGTCTATAATCTTAGTGGTAGCACATTCAAGTTTTTGATGTGTCATAAAAAAAATGTTCCAATATTTTTTTAAAGTGATATTTTGAAAGTTAAAGGATGGAAATTTCGACCCGAACTGAAAAAAAATACTCTAAACTGATTACGTTAAGTGAAATAATTTATATATGTACATATAACAAATGTGAACACAAAATTTCAGCTAATCGATTTTTAAGTAACCGCAGATTACAGTAAATGTACACAAATTCGAACATAAATCGAAAAAAAATCATTTAAAATGACATCCTAAATAAATAACCCAAGCAAAAAAGTTCTTTAGTTTTTTTGTTTGTTGTCGAAAAAAAATTAGTTAAAAACCAACTTTTTTTTCGTATATGCCCAATTCAACACAAATAATAGCTCTCAAACCAATACAACAAAAAAAAATCATTTCACTTAACACTTTTTTGCCCTGATTACCTTTTGTATACAAGAGAAAACTCTTACCCCGATAAGATATGGAAGAAAAAAAAAGGGAAATTGAATTCAAATAGAATTTAAAAATCCATTTTCCATCATGGACATTTTTCACATAAAACATCAAAAAAAGAAAATACAAGAAAACAAAATTCCAACCCAGAATTTTTATCAAGCAATACTCATTCATTTGGAAGATCTTACAAAAAGCAAGCAAACAAGCTTGGCAAGAAAAAGGAAAAGTATAGAACTGAAAAAAGAAAAATATTGATTACTCATATAGTAGCAAAATAAAAACAAGATAATCTTGTACCTACCTAAAGTCTTTATCCTTTTTTTAACCTTCTTTTGGCACCAATTTCAAAATTCACTCTTAGTCATCATCGTGCTATAAGAAGCGTTATACATCGCAGTGCATATGGATATGACATAATAAGGCCATTGAATTGATGTGTTCATCTCTCTGCTCCATCTCTCTTCAAACATCATATAAATATATATGTAGATATAAATATCTGCAAATGTTTATAATGTGAACCCAAAAGTAAAGCTAAAATGTCAGAATCGGAACATAGTAAATTGTGCATTCAAGGAAATAAAATAAAAGTCTGCAACTTTGTCGCATGTATCTGCTCTTATTCGAGATAGAATGCTGTTGTTGGTAAAATGCTGGTTTTGAATTTATTTGCACAATGAAGACAATGAAGTCTACTCTCAAAACAAGGTATAGGGATAAGTTCCCCTGCCAAGAGGGACCTTAAAAACATTTTCACATTATAAATCTTCTTAGCGAAGACTTCTTTACAAAGAAAGGGTCAAATAAGTTGTATATTAAAAGTCGTTTTATCACAAAATATTCGAAATATTGCAGCAAAATCTTTTTACCCAACCCAAAATTGAATGAACTTAAGATTTAATAAGTTAAACACACTTAAGTTTTCGATTCAATTAGATATCAGGTCATTAATGATATAAGAAAAGAGTACAGGCCCAAAATAACTACCTTATGGTACTCTAGAATTAAGATTTAATTATTGTTATGAGCAACCAATGCATAGTACCTATTAACATTACTAAATAAAAAAATATTTAATATCATATGACAATTTTCACGCATTTTTTTGTCTAGGACGTTGATCTTAAATCAGGAAGTGGAACGTACCGACTGTTGATCATACCAATAGAGCTAACAACGTCCCATAAGATTGGTCCAGCAATTCAGAAAGAATGTCCACAATTCTGCACACACTTTGTTTTCATCGAAATTTTACATACATTTCAAATTTCCACTTCAATTATATTTTAAGCAATCCATAACATGGCCTTAAAGTTTCTATAGAAATAAAAAAAAAAAAGAAATAAAAATTCATGAAAATGAAAAAGGAGTCTATACCTACGCGGATAACATATGGGAATAAAAATGGGGAAGAAAAAATCAGAAGGCGATATTTCCAGTTATTGGTCGGATAAAGGATGATCAAATATCTGCATCGCTATAAAGAATAACAAGAAAGTGACATATCTAGAACATCGATTCAGACTACGAATCAACTGATTTTTCTATAGAGATAGTTTGTGCAGCAGCACGTGTACGAATTTGTTTGAAAAAATATGAAAGGCAACATAGAAATTATTCTGGAGTCTGTAAAAGTCTAATAGGTATAGTTAAAGAAAAGAAATAAAAAAAATCAAATATACTTTTAAATAAAAATTAACTGAAAAAAAGTTACACATTTTCTAAAATCTAGATAAATATTTAATATTTAATGAAAAAAAAATGTTAAAAAAGTCAAATGTACTAAAAAAGTATTTTTTTGATATTTTATTTTTTTTATTAAAAAGAAATCATTTTCAAAATTTTTAAATTCAATATTATTTAAAATATTTTTAAATACCAGTTTTAAGAAAATAGGTCAAGCCATTAAAAAGCTATAAATGTATGTGAATAACTCAAAAACAATCTAATTTTCTCGAAAAAAACCAGAACTCATTTCTGGTCATGAGATTTTTTCACAAAACCTTAAGCGCAGTTTTCTTATAATCACTTTCTTCATTACAGGTACAATGTTTAATCAAAATCGTTCAAATCGCTTCCGAAATAATTCGAAAAGACTGAAATTGTTAAATGGTAGCTAATCGTTTTAGATGAGCTATTAAAAAAAAAAATCGAATTTCCCCCTTAAGGGCAATAACATAAAAAAGTTCCGTACCAAATTTGAAGTTAATCGGCCCACACGCAAAGGTGCACAGACCGAACGTACAGTATAACCAAAATCACTTTTTCGGACTTCTAATTCATCATAGTGTTAATTTGTATTACAACCTCGAATATATAACACACAAAAAACAAAATGTATTTACCTTATAAAGCAAGTAATAAACTGCTAATTCACGTTCAGTAGTAAATCTTTGCGAAAATCTATTACAATCGAAAAGTACCTAGGTCTGTTCGTTTACTTTGCAAAACTGAAATACATGATGTGAGTTTCCTTCACTTTGAAACTCTGTGATTTTCATTCCAAAACTACACATTTTATTTTTTTTTTATATGAACTTTGACACACCTTTGTGATTTTTTGGGCATAAAATCACAGAGTTTCTAAGTAAAGGAACGCACTTATTATATACTTTATTTTGCTTCCTTTTTTATTTTTTTAAATTAAAATTTCATCAAATTTTTAAATTGACAGGATAAAAAAATATAATACGAATTCGCACTGGACAAAAGATTCCAATGCATAACTTATTTCTCTATGGAAAAGGCTATAACACATTCTTGATAGAGGATACAAAGCAACTTATCCTATATCAAGAACGTTAGGCAAAAAAAAAAAGAAGAATTTAAAGAGTAAAAAAAAATTCCAACACATTATATTACAAAAAGTGTTTTTTTTTTTAAATTGAATTATTTTATATAATGATACGTCACAGGCGGGAATTTCTTTTGTTCACATTTTTCTATTCAAAGCATTTGACCCTTGACTAGAAAAAAAAAATACCAAGCAAGAGTAACAAAAGAAAGTAAAGTGTGTTGATATCAATGGAAGAATTTTAATAGTTCGAAATGTATCGTTGTGAATGACTAAATCATTATTTTTATTTAAACAAAATCATTTTCAAAATTCTTAAATGTAATAAAATAAATTTGTAACAATCATTAAAAAGCTATAGGTGAATAACTAAAAAAAGTAATACGCTTTTTTTCACAAAAAATGTCAATACTTACCCTATTTACGAATATTTTTGGAAATAATCTGATACGCAATTTTCTTACAATCACTTTGGTCATTACAAATACAAAGTTTAATCAAAATTGTTAAAGTGGTTTTCGAGAAAAATTGAAAAAAAGGAAAATACTTCCGTAATATTTAACATTTCTGTCTAACACGTTTTTATTTTTCGGTACAAATACTCTACATTTATTTTTAGATCAATACCAATAAAGGTTAACTCGCTACTTTTCTCTTATCAGACTAAGAGTGTAAAATCAATTACCCAAAACGAAACGCTAGCTTCCGAACTATGTTATCTGCCTTTCATGTTTCTCTCAATTTTTTCTTATCTATGTTTTGGCTTATCTTGATCTAATTTATTTTTTTTCTGTCATTGCAAATCATTGCACAAAGGATATATTTTTTTTTGTTGCACCATAGGTACCTAAATTTTTGTGTGAAAATAAATGAGAACAAAAAAATAACTTCCAGGTAAGTTATTTTGATTCCAATCTAGAAAATGTCATCTCCAGACCGAAAACATCTGTTTATTTTTTTTCTCTTAAAAAAATCACAACCATCAACGATAATATGATATAGCTGGGTTCATGAGGGAAAACACTTAGACATAAGGCACGAAAGTGCAATTTTTTTTTTTTAACCAGAGTATAAGTTGTCGACGACCGCGACGACGACGATGGCACATCCATTCGTAATTCCAAGAGCAAACCACACCACAACGTGTGGATGCCGGATTGCGTGTGCTAGCTGTATATGCAACGAATGGCAGAAGATTATGGTTTTCATTCTTCATCTCGATTTCCATTTCTGTGTGCAATTTCGAGACAAAAGAAAAAGAAGAAGTTATACACCTTCGAGCGTTTGATGGAGCATGACAGACACTCATACCAATCTCTTGTGCTGTATTTTTGTTTTCTGATCTAATAATTTTTTTTTTCTTTCTTTCTTTAATGAAAGTTGGTCACTAGTCATATATTTATTTTCATTTTTCTTTGTCTCTATCTCTGTTTTGTGTAAAGCATGTGAATTCACTTGTAACTACTTTATTACACGCGAATGTTAAAAGTAAATTATGTGCTTATTAAAAGTAAAAGAATAAATTTACCTATATGATGATTGAAGTTGTTTTTATGGTCAGTTAGATTTGAACGTTATAAGATTTCGAAAACTTTCGAATATGTTCCGTCACGGCATATAAGTCAACGAAAACGAGGGAGTAATATTTCAACTTTCAACAGGTTTTTTGTATGTGTTAAAATCTATGTCGGCGGTGTAGTGTAAACTAAAAACGTGAGCCTTAAGTGTAATACGTTACGTGTAACAGCAACACATTACGTGTCACACATTACGTGTCACATATTACGTGTCACACATTACATGTCACACATTACGTTGTAACTGGATACGTTTAATAACAAAAATCCTGCACTTTGACCAACATTGATATTTACTCATCTTAACCGTGAGTCCCAGCACTCACACAATTTTGTTTTATAAAGATTTTCAGTTTGTGTATAAAATTGTTTTTATTTGAAAGTTGGAAAGTTTTTTAAAAATTTCGTAGTTTCGATCTTATATGCGAGAAAATTAATGAAATATAGACACAAACTAACCTTTTGTCAAAAAAATTTAAAAACAAAATCATAACTACAGAGTTTTTTGTAAATAAAAAAATACGGTTTAACGTGTAGATACTAAATAAATACCCCTTTTCTTTTAAGTTGTTTCTTTAATTTTCAATTTTTTAAAAACCGGAAATAAACAAGACTATAAGGTTTTCAGAAAAGGTGCTACAAAAAATTAATAATAAAATTAAGAGAATTGGATTTTTATAATTAATGCTCAAGCAAAGCTCTACCGTTGATTTCACCGGCTTTGTGAGCAGACAAACTGAGTTAGACCTTCAACTCAAATGTACAGAAGAAAATCTCCTGTGTTAAACGTTTACACTGCTTTTATTTTTAAACTAAAAGCATATTCTAGTCAAATATCACAGCTAATTAATAAATTAAAACCTAATACTTTGTACAATAGCATAAAATAATTATAAAAATTCTATACTTTTGTTTAACCGAACTTTTTTTGACGGCCCCAAAATAATCTCGATATGTTTTAGTTAA
This sequence comes from Epistrophe eligans, assembly GCA_951394125.1. Classification (NCBI taxonomy): domain Eukaryota; kingdom Metazoa; phylum Arthropoda; class Insecta; order Diptera; family Syrphidae; genus Epistrophe; species Epistrophe eligans. The sequence goes on along the minus strand of OX596031.1, from coordinate 9,644,432 downwards.
GACTGCACATCGATCGCTTAAATGTATTAAAATATAGCCTTTTCACTTCTCAGACAATTATAAATCTAAAAACATTATTATATTTTCAAAAATTATAATTTCAAAAATTTAAATTCCATTGTATTTGTCATTTCAAATATTGCACATAACGTCTTAAAACACAAATCTCATATAGGGCAATCATTTTTTACTATAAAATTCTTAAAGAAAAGAACAAAGAGTATCTTCTTCAGTTTTCAGATTCCGTAATTCGTAGAAATATATACCTTTACACCGTCATAAATTAATAAGTTATATGAATATTTATGTAACATACACACGACCTTAGTCGAAGCACAAAAAAAATATGATAGAACACAACCTGAGTTTATTTTTTTTGTTTTTTTATTGTAACTTGTATTATCATCATTATGTTGAAAGTTTATTCACCGCAATTCATTCTATATTCATTTAGATGAATATTCTCTTAAATTTCTCCTCTAAATCTTTAAATTCTCTTTCTTAGAGCTTTTTTTTTCAATCACTATCACGGTTACCACTTACATTTAAATATAAATCAGAACAAATTTATTTGAATGTAAAAACGATTAAAATTTTGAGTTTCTTCATTTTCTCGAGATTCTTTTCATACTCATTTTATTTTATAAATTGATGTTATGGCTTAATTAAAAAAAAAAATCTAAAACACAATAAAATTTCCAATGTTTACTAAAAGTATGTTTGAATATGGCATATTCAAAGATGTGGATAACTTGGAAGGGTCTATAAAATTTAAAGAAATGTTTATCACGAGCTTTTTTGGCCACTGATTAAAGTTCCCATGAACTTGAATCATTCAAAATGACAAATAAAAATAATACATTGCTTTAAAAAAAATGTTTTGAGACGGTACAACTTAAAAAATAATTTAATTTAAAATTTACCAGGACAAACTCTGTCTGTAAACAGTCCTTCAAAAAATCAATGGTTTGTTTGATGAATATTTCATCTTTTTATTTTGGTTCCATTTATCTTTAGAAATGAAATTTGAAATAATATTTTTTTTTTAAAATCTAAGAAAATTGAATTTTTTGAATGAATCAACATTTCTTCCATATAAAGGAAAATCTAAGAATCCGGTTTCTATACACAAATTGCTTTTATATTTGACTGTTGTTTAGATCTGGCATTTAAAATTTAAAAAGAGTTAACTCGCTTACAATAATGTCTATTAAACAGTGCAGAGAATATTTTTTTTTTAATATCTGTAAACAATAAATGTGTGTTTGGGTGATTGAGAGATCCAATTCGTAAATGTTTAATTACTACCATTTGACGTTTTATTGATTGTTGAAAATAATGTTATCTTTACAGTAATAACATTATTTCCAACAAAGTAAACCTTTATTTAAAAAAATAAATTGAATAGTACATAATATTTAAACAAAAATTAACCAATAGTGGAAGAATTCTAGAAAAGTGGTAACCATATATCGCAGTAATCACTATCAATATCTCTCTCTTAAATGAATTAATGAGCAATTAATTGATCGTTCGTTACTTCAAACTTCAAGAAAACAACTCAGCAAAAAAGCTACTTTAACGTCAGCTAAACACACGACATTCTTCATTCGAATGATTGTCATCGTGCGTTGCGTGAATTTCTCAAAAAAAAAAAAAAATAAATAAATACACATCCAGTGAATTGAATAAAAAAAGAAATGTGTTTGACTTCCCGTCTGTCAGTATTTTTTAATTCAAATAAAAGAAATATTCCAAACAAATAGAAAATAAAAATTAACCAAGCAAACAAAAATTAAAGTCTATGTAAGTGAAAGTTCGATCTTTTGCGATCAGAAGTAAAAAGAAAATATTAAAACCTATCCGGCTATCCGCCTATCGAGTGACACTGACACATTTCGGTATCAAGTAGCTCCATGAATGCTTCCGCTGCCCTCGTCGTCGTCGCCTCCGCACCATCATCGTTATTCTGATCATCGATCCTATGTTTTTGTTAAGTAAACGTACCTATAAATTCACCGCGCCACGTTTTCTGTCTGTTTTTTTTTGTTAATTTACAAACAATCAAAATGAGAGATTGTGTTGGAAAGTTTTGATTAATTTTTTTTTTGTTCTTGTTGTTTTATTCTTCCACTAATATACCAAACGAAATGAGAGTATTAACACACTATACCTACTTGTGCTTATGACGTCATATAAGAATTAGAAAGAATTTCATAAAATGAAATAACATGCAACAAATAAATCAGTGACAGCAGATCCGGCAAAAGTGTGGCACAGAATTTAAAAAAAAAAAAAATCCAAAAAATGCAACCTAAAGAGGATTTTGTTATTGTTTCGCGTTGGTTTGTATCTCTCAATTATACCGCGTTCTGTGATGAAGTAGTATATGTATAGGCGAATTTTAAACTATAATCGTTTTTGAATATAAAATTTAATTTTATTCATTTCGATAAATTAAAACAAATATTTACGAAAACCCACTGACGCAAATAATGTGGACTCAAGTGAGTTGGTACTTTCTAATTATGTACATAATAATTTTGAGAAAAAACTCTTTTACCGGTGCGTAGCTAACTTTTTTTTTTTTTTTCTTTAATGTGTAGAGTTTGTAACTAATTTATTAAATTAGCTGATTAACAATTTTGTTGTTAGATAACTGGAAATTCTCACATCCTATATGAGGTGATGGTATGGGTTTAATTTTCTATTTTCCTATTAACGATCTAAATCTTATAGTTGCATGTTAAAAAAAAAACAACAAAAAAACAAACATTAAATAGGTAAGTAAAGAGATGTATCTTATTAATTTTAATAAATATATTAAGCTAGTTCATCAATTAGATAGCTCTCTGAATCTTCTGATTTCTGTATGTTTAAATAATTTAAGATTATAATGTCGTTTTAATTTGGCAGTTTCGATTTTGATTAAAATCAACTTCAGAAAATAAAAAAAACTAAATAAATATCCAAAAGTAATAGCCCATTTGTCTTTGTAATTTTTTTTTATTAGAAAAATTCTCTTTGTGATACTTGGTAATTAAAAAATATCAATAAGACCTTATAATGAGTAATGGTAAATATTTTTGGAATTACAAAATACACAGAGTAATGATTAATTGTAATTTTTTAATTACACATACATTGTGTGATTTGTATTGGATCAACTATATATTTTGTCATACTCATCTTTCGGCATAAGTTTTGTTACAACTTATCGAAACAAATTTATTCCAAATTGCTTCAAATAATTTAAAGAATAAATTAGCCACTTTACCTTTATTTTGCCGATTTAATTAAAAAACGAGGTTTTATTTATAATAAAATTACAGTAGAAGACTTAGAATTATTTAATTGGATTTGTTTAATTTTTTTAACGTGTATATTTGTTCAAACTTTACAACTAATTTATTACACTGTCAATAATTTTTTCTTTGAATGTAAATTTTTCTACAAATATAATGAAATTCGGAAAATAAAAAAGTTTTTTTTTTACAAATTCACCTCCACATTTGTTCAATTTTATTTGTTGTTGTAATTAATCCTTAATCCTGTGTATAAGTGCCTCTAAAACCTATTGTCTATTTATTGCATTCTTAATTGCACGATAAAAGTTAAAAGGAATCAGAAAAGTGAAAAGCTTAATTTGCTTTTGAAAAAGTTAAATTAAAGAATGATTTTTTTATTCCAATTTTAAACTATATTATTTAATTTAAGGTCACCTTTGAGATATTAAAGACCACGTGCAACACTCTTATAAGATTAACTTTGAAATATAAAAAATACAAATAATTATCAATTTGTTTCGACTCATATAGATTTATATTTGTGCACATTTGTGAAGGTATTTTATTTTATTTATTTTTTTTTTGGACTTAAACGCACTTGATATTTGTTATGAGAACAGAATTTATAAATACTTTAGGAAAAAAATAATAGGTATTATTGTTTTGTATTTATTTAAATTAAATGTCAGTTGGTGACAAGAATATTAAGCAATTACACATTCTTCGCCGAATTTAGATTATTCATACATTACTACATGATGAAGGTAATTTATTGCTGTTATCATTCTAAAGAGGGAAAAGTGTACCTTGAGTAAAAAAAAAAAAAATAAAAATAAAATTTCCTTTGGAGATATTTCCATTTGTCATGAATTTGAAAATGTATGAGCTTAATGAGTTTTTAATTATTTACATATGTACATTATATAGAAATAGAGCAGCATAGCACTTACGGGACTCTTATAAAACTTAACTTTTAATATTTCATTAAATATGAGGTATTATATACATATAAACAAAATAGGCAGAAAAATTAGATTTTTACTTCCAAAAAATTACGAATAATGTATATTTCTGTAGAGAGCTTATTTTTTTAATTTAAAGCATTTCCTAAAAAGTACCCTTAATTTGGACGAGGCCTTATCATTTTGTAGGTTGAAAGGGGTAAAATTTAGTTATTTTGTAAATTGCTGGAAAAATGTCAGTTAATAATAACTATAACTATACATATGTTAATAATAACATATGTCACGACAAAACCATAGTTTAAGGAATTCTACACAAAAAAAAAAAACTTTTCCGCCACACTTTTATTCACAACAATTTCTTCTGAATATTCAGCAAAAAATAAAGGTAACATTTGTGTGATCCAGAGTGCATGTGATAATCCACACCCATTGATCATATCAGAATCATAAAAATCACGAAATCCTTACGCGAAATAAACATCGATAGAATTTTGAACGAATGCGGAAGCATTTTGTACGGCAAAAAAAGTTCATGATGATATTTCAAATAGAACATCAAGACAAAAACTTATACGTCGATTTTCTTAAAACTTTTGGCATTCCTCCGACACGTTTTTTTTCAATATTTTTTCTGTAAGGACCAAATCAACGAAACCAAAATTCCGTTAAATTGTAAAAAATCAGAAAACTTTTATATTAATTCACCTCCACTAAAAAAAACCATCTACCCGCCAGAGTTGAAACTAATTTTTAAAACTTGAAAATAAACCCAGATAAAAAAAAACAATGATCCATATCCATAGAAACCGAGATGTTAACATCGCTCCGAATCTCTTTAAAATAAAAGTTGAACATTTCGAAGGCTTTAACTGTTACCTTGATTGTCAATCAGAAAAAAAAATGAGAGTATGAATTGGGATTAACATCTTATTTGAATAAAATGAATTTACTATGAAAAGATTTATATTGATTTAATAGATATGCCGATCAATTAAGTAATATAGAATTCAAAAATGTCTCGATAAAATTTTAATTGCTTTCTAGGGTAAGAAGTATTGGTTTCAAGCTAATAGACGTAAAAAACATAAATTTGTAATAAATTGAGTTTGTTTAATTTTAGTTTAAACTATAACTGTAAAATTGGGTATACCTGAGTCTTAAGCTGATAAGTTCAAATTTAAACCACTTAGACCTATAGTTTTTCAGTGCGAGATCATCCCAATTTCGGAGTTAAACTCCATTTATCTCTTTAAAAAATAGTTTTTGTTAATTTTAATCCGGTTTTAACTCAACGAATTTCTCGATTTAAGTTTGGATTAACTGAGTAGATATTTTTGACATATACATGTCAAAACAATATCGACATAGAGAGAACGTATAGTTTCGCCCTCTCTGTTTCGATAGTGAAATGCTCATTTTCATAGTTTTTCCCTTTGATTTCAATAGATTTTTAACAACTGAAAGCTCAAGTTAATAATAGGTATACCTCTTCTAAAACTGCCAATTTCAGTCTAAAGTTTTGTCAAAGTTAATATAAAAAATAATAAAATTGTACCAAAATTGGTTAAAATTGGCGGTTTTGGGAAGTAAACGAGTTAACTTAGGTGCAATTTATTTGCAGGATTAACTAATTCTGGTTTAAGTCAACGTTAACTCATGCAAATAAAAAATGAAAAAAATACGGAGCTTAAAAATTGTGTGTTCACTCAAGCGAGACGAAGATTACTTTTTTAAATCAAAATTACTCTTTTAAGGTTTGTTTCTTTGATGGTAGCATAAAGCAAAAGTAAAATTTAAGTAAAGATTTTATTTACACCTATACAAAATAAAAATCCATCATTATGTTAGAATGTCAAATTTCTGTTTAATCTATAAATCAGTGTTCCCAAAGCAACTACACACGACCCGAAGGTGTATTTTATTTTATTTTATTTGCTTTTTCATTTTTTTTTAGCTTTCTTATCACGAAATAAGTACATATATGTTCTTCAATTTCTACAATTTGCTTTTTAATTTGCCTCGAGCTCTTAGTCTTTACATACGAGTACATACATGATGTATTTTCACTTTGAATTTTATCAGCATTTAAAGCAAACCTAGTTTTTTCTTTACCTCAATTTCAACCTCAGTCACAATAACATGTGTAGGTTAAAAATAGAACGACAAAATGTTATAACTACTTTGAATAATTCAAATTCAAATTCAAGCCTTATAAACCGCCCAAAAGTACACAACATATACATAAACTTTGAAACTTACCTGTGTGTATAGATATACTGTTGGGCCGATATATATGTTTATATTTATAATTGCATTTGCATTAATTTGAATTCTTTACAACCACTTAGGAGATATTAACATAAAATGTGATTGTTGTCAATACAAAATTGTTCCGCAGACTTACTTGTACATATCTGTATAATTTGTTTGGGAAAACAATCTTGTGAAAAACAGTTTTGCCTTTGTTTTTAAAAAAACAAAAAAAAACGTGGGAAAGAAAATCGAATGTAAATGAATCGAATTTGTGTTTTGATTTTTCTGCAGTTAATTGCATTAAAAACTTATGAATGTATTTTAATGCAGTACATGCAATTAAATAACTGGAAAATAAACAATTATTGTTAACAAAAAATAAAAAAACTAGATACAGACATATAACTGTTTTTGTCTGCCTTCATTTCATTAAAAACAAAATATTTTCATTCCTGATGAATGATTAGATTTTTTTTTCTTTTTTTATCAATAAAATCACATTGTGATTTGAATTGATGTTTTGTTTTTTTTTTTTATATAAAACAATTTTGTGCCTGGTGCGGGCTTTGTAGTTTATCACGGATGTATCCATTTACCTAACTCTCTATTGATGATATACATACATAATACATATGAATATGACGGTAGGGGGTAGTTGTAGAGTTGGATTGTTATAATATTCTGCGAATATTCTTTTGTGAGTTGAAAATTGAAAATTAGTATTGAAACATATTTTGTTGATTAAACAACATGTCGGATGATAATAAACTTAAAGTTGAAAGTACTACGCAAAACTTAGATTCAGATAAAGATCAAGCATCAAAAACCGACCCAGAAATAAGACTGGATTCGGATCCAGTTCCAGCTAAAATCAAAGAACAAATCTCGGAGTCCATTACATCTGCATCTCCGATTATAACATCAATCACAGCTTCAAACTCAGGTCTTGAATTAGATCAAAATTCAGTTCCAGAATTAACTCCAGAATCACATCCAAAATCAGCTCCAGAATCAACTGATGAATTACCTTCAACCTCAGCTTCAGCCTTAGCTCCAAACTCTGCTTCAGACTCAACACCAGAATTAGCTCCAGATTTAACTGCACTTTCAGTTCCAATAACTAGAATCGAAGATGATAAAAAAGATGAAGAGGTAGATTGCCAAATATACTAGGTCTTAAGATTATTTTTTTTGTTAATAAGTAAAAAAAAGAGTGCAGAATTTGTAATTCTATGAAAAGGCTACTCATAAATATACAGTCTTGTGATATTCAGCCACATTAAGACCTTGAATTTCGGCACGCGATATATTTTTTTCTTTGCTAATTTACAAATGTATAATATAACATATTCTAAAACTGACTCTACCACTTTTTTTTTTTTTAATTTTGATATTGTTTTTTTTTTTTTTATAAAAAATGTGTTATTGTGAATAAACAATGACAAATAGAAAATTAGAATAATGACTCATTTTTTATTATCTTTTATTTGTATTTATTTATTTTTGTTATAACAAGTGCGTAATGATTTATGTTTATAATAATTTAGGGGCAATTAAGAAAAAATGACAATCTTAATTTTAGGTATTGTAGATTGAGATACATTTTTTTAATTCTGTGTATGTGAAATTATTCAATCAACGCATAAAATTGTTCCTTAGATTTAAACCAAAATATTAATGTAATTAATTTTTCCGATTTTTATTCTCCCAATTGTCATGTAGTCCAAAAAAATTTGAAATTCACTCCGAAAACATTTCAACATATGTAGCTGAATTTTTAGTAGAAGGCTTTATTTTTATGTGAACCTAAGCATTTCCTAAAAAAAGTACCCTAAATTTGGAAAAAGGCTTGTGATTTTGTGCAGTGAAAGTGATAAGGTTTAGTTTTTTGTAAATTTCTCCAGAACTGTAACTTTTTTGGATAAAAATGTAAAGACAAAAGTTGTAGCTTATGAAATTGTACACAATAAAAAAATGTGATTAAAGACGTCAAGACAACGTTTTCCACCAAAATTTAGCTTTGTCGAAATTTTTTTCAAAGTCAAAATCTTAATTTACTGCGTTACATCCACAGAAAGAGCTATATGGAGTAAGTGAATTATTTTCCTGGATTAGGTCACCAACAGTTTCATTGTATCAATTTCTACCAGTTGTTATTTTATTTTAATTTAATATAAACTTTGACTGAACTTTAGACTGAAATTGGTAGAAATTGAGAGTTTTCGGAAGTAAACGAACAGAGGGGTTATTATATTTAACTTTCAGCGGTAAAAAATTTATGAGGATCAGCTTTCAATATCGTAATAGAGAGGGCGATAGTATTTCGGTAGAATTTTGATACACCTCTGTCACAGAAATATTTATTTAGTTAATCCAGAGTAAAATCTAAATTGACTGAAAAACATTCTTAAGGAGTTATCTTGGGTTTAATTCTAAAAATGGGATAATCCCGCACTGAAAAATGGTAGAAATTGACCTATTTTATGTGTATTTCGTGTCTACTCCCTCATAAAATCTGGAACAGAAAATGTTACTAGGAAAAGTCTTTCGAAGGCTTTTAGAGTAGTAGGAAGGAAAGGAGTTTTCCGAAAGTCCAAACCAAAGCATATGCAAAATAAGTAATTACCTGAACTTTGCAAAATATTTTTATGCTGTCTAGCGAAGCTAGAATACTAAAAACTATCACTTATTACAAAGCACTTCCTCGTTATGAAGTCGAATTAATCAAAGGTAACAATACCTATCACCCTTCACCACAAAATTTATGATTAAAAATTGCCTATAACATATGTTGGTACTTCCTGCTACTTGACCTATAAAAGTCACGCAACTGGTTTCCGCAGCTGACTAGCTTTGTCTTCGAAACTTTTAGCCATTTAATTTATTGGCCAAACAATCATAATTAATTTTCAAGTCATTTTTTAACCATTTATAAATAAAAAAGTATCCAAATCTATTAGCTGAAGAACGCAACTGATAAGAAAGACCTACATCGAAAAGAAGACTTACCCAAAATGTGATCCTTATACATTTAGCCCGTCCCACTTTACTTCTAGTTATTTTGTATGATTTTTGTGTTTTATTAAAACATACACAAAATAAACTGTAATATTTCATAGTAAAATATAAACAGTGATAACTGTAAATATACATATCAATGTCCATGTAATCCTTTCACTGACATAAAGAAACCAAACGAGTTCCACAAATCATTATTTTTCTCTTCCCTTAGCACACCCTTTTTTCTTATCAAGCAATGTCAAAAATTACTCAAAAAAAAAAAAGAAAAAAAAAAACAACACAAACTACAACAACAATTCAAAGTTTTGACAACATTTTGTATTCAGAAGTAATAGTTGAACCTTTTGAGACTGTGGGATCCAATTTTTCACTTTTCTTTTTGTTTCCCTCCTCATCCTCTGACTTTAAACAGCAAATTCCACCTTTCTTCTGTATTGATTGTTCTGAAACACAACTCCCTTTTGTTTTCCTGGAGTCTGTACCTACAAAAATAACCTTTTGAATATTTTTCAGATAATAATAACTTTTTTGTATTCATATTTATTGTTTAAGTTATGTACGTCTAGAAGGGGTGGCAGTGTATACACAATAATAATTTGTTTTTAGACTAAAGTTCATTTAACTTTGGGATTGCATGAGGAATTTACATTTTATTTTATATTCCTCCCTTGACAATTTAACATCTGCGATAATTAATTTGAGCATAATTTTTCTTGTCATATTTTTAGGCGGGATCCACATTAACACCCGAGATGCTTCTCTCCACAGCGGAATCGTCAACTTATACCGCTCAAGAAGTAGCCGGTCGGTTGCAGGTTGACGTTCGTACCGGACTCAAATGGACCGAAGCAAAATATCGGGCCAAAATAATTGGCCATAATGAACTGAATGTGATTGAAGAGGATCCCACCTGGAAGAAATATATTGAACAATTTAAGAATCCATTGATTCTGCTGCTTCTGGGCTCGGCAGCAGTTTCAATTTTTATGAAACAGTTTGACGATGCAGTCAGTATAACCATTGCGATAATAATTGTCGTGACAGTGGCTTTCATTCAAGAATACCGTTCAGAGAAGTCACTGGAAGAGCTCAAGAAACTAGTACCACCAGAATGTCATTGTTTGCGAGAAGGCAGGCTAGATACTTTTCTGGCGAGGGAACTTGTGCCCGGCGATGTAGTCTATTTGAATGTTGGCGATCGGGTGCCAGCTGATGTGAGGCTATTCGATGCCATCGATTTGTCAATTGATGAGTCGAGTTTCACCGGAGAAACTGAACCGGGAAGAAAATGCACTGAACTGGTCTTGAATAATAGTGGCAATAAGGATCACACCAATATGAAGAATATTGCCTTTATGGGTACTTTGGTCCGATGTGGAAATGGAAAGGTAAGGTTAATTGAATTTTGATGTTTAGAATCAAATTCTAATTGGGAAATCTTTTATTTTTAGGGAATTGTTGTGAGTACGGGCGAACGCAGTGAATTTGGTGAAGTCTTTAAGATGATGCAAGCCGAAGAAGCGCCTAAAACTCCTCTCCAGAAATCAATGGATATTCTGGGAGCCCAATTAAGTTTCTATTCATTCCTCATAATTGGCGTAATTATGCTTCTTGGATGGTTGCAGGGTAAACCACTAACAGAGATGTTCAATATCAGTGTTAGTCTTGCTGTAGCAGCTATTCCTGAAGGTCTGCCTATTGTTGTGACAGTGACTCTGGCTCTTGGTGTAATGAGAATGGCCAAACGAAATGCCATTGTTAAGAAACTCCCAACTGTGGAGACATTAGGTTGTGTAAATGTAATCTGTTCGGACAAGACCGGTACCCTAACTAAAAATGAAATGACGGTTACTGTGATAATAACCTCCGATGGCTATATGGCTGATGTGACCGGAGCTGGCTATAATGATCAGGGTGAAATTCACATTAGGAATTGTAATAATGTTGAAGTAGCAAAGCAAAATATCACAAGTTTACTAGAAATCGGTGCCGTTTGTAACAATGCTTATATTCAAAATGAAACATTACTCGGGCAGCCAACAGAGGGAGCTTTAATTGCAGTTGCAATGAAAAACGGAATGTATGCCACAGCTGAGAATTATGTTCGCATTCAGGAGTATCCATTTTCATCGGAACAAAAAATGATGGCAGTAAAATGTATTCATAAGTATAACAACAACAACAAGGAGGAATTATTTTTTGCTAAAGGTGCACTGGAAATGCTTTTGCCACAATGCACAAAGTATATGTACGGTGCGCAGGCATTAACTCTTTCCAAACAAAATGAAGCTGAATTTTTGGCTGAGGCCTATGAAATTGGAAGAAAAGGACTGAGAGTGTTGGCACTAGCTAAGGGTAAATCACTGCAGGATTTGATTTATTGTGGCCTAGTTGGAATCACTGATCCACCAAGGCCGTTGGTGCGAGAATCAATTGAATTGCTTATGCAGAGTGGGGTTAGGGTGAAGATGGTTACCGGAGATGCACAGGAGACAGCTATGGCTATTGGTAAGTTTTATTTTTTAAAGTTAAATTAAATTTTTGTTGATTTACATTTTTTTTATTTTCTGTTTTGATAATTCAAATTTTCTACAAGGAAGGAAAGACCAAGACACTTACTTTTTTAGAGACAGTAATCTTTTCATTTATTCAGTTCACTCACGGGCCATTGGCAACACAAATAAATAAAATATACTTTTGCCTCTCGTACGGTGGTGCATCCAAGGCAGTCAAATTAAATTTATGAAACGTCAATAATTGGCTTAAAGCTTTCGATATCTAGAAAGAAAAAACAACAGGATGTCAAACATTTCTTAATTTTCAAATCGTATGTCTGTAACACAGATGAATTTTACTTCTCCCTTCGGATTGTGGAGGCTCTTATAATGGGAACAGTTAAAACAAAAGAAAAATCTATTTTCATTATTTGCAACTAACTATACCCAATTTATTTTGTTTTATTTTCTTCACAAAAGTTCCAACAATAAATAAACAATTTATAAAGAAAATATTTAAAATGCATCCAATAGTACAAAAAAAAAACAAAACAAAGAACTAAAACAACTTAAATTTGCATATATTCAAAAATCAATTTATTTCCAAGGGAATTGGGGAAACTGCAACTATTTTCTATTTACATACATCAACAACTTTGCTCCTACGAGTCGAGTATGCATATGTATATGTAATGTATGTTCTATACCGATATGCTTCACTTGACAATGGAAACTCCTTGCAAAGTCTTCAGGAGAGTAAATCCGAAAATCCAAAAAGAAGCTTATATAAATTCAGGAGAAAAACCAACTCAAGAAGATTAGGTAATGTTTGCAATTTGGCAAAAGTTGTTTTTCGTTTGCAAAAACATGTTCCACCTACGCCCCAGTGACCTTTTCATTAAGCCCACAATGGGAAATCACTTTTCAAAGTTCTTCTATTTGTATTCCCTTGTGCATTCATTAGGAGTTTTCTTTTTTTTTTCTATGGAAGAGTTCATATTTTTTCCCTTTTTCTTGGCAAAGGAGTAGTTTTATAGAAAATAGATGAAAAAGTTAAAAGCTTCCAATGAAAGTGATAGAAAAAAATAAAATAAAAAAGAAAATGACAAAAGTTTTCCATTTTCCATAAATTATGAGTTTATGATCATCTTAAGTTTTCTCTATAAACTTAATTTGTAAAAAGAAAAAAAAAAAATATATCGCGTCCATTGGTTATTTAATTAAAGCTGCACCAAACACATTTACACGAACAATGTGAATGATAGCATTATGAAAGGCTGAGTCATCAGTTGTAGTTGTTGTGTGTCCTTTATAGAGATGAAGTTCATTCATACTCCGCTCTGAAGGGCAAAGGGAGAAAAATAAAATAATGAGACTTTTAGCCGATGAAAAGGATGAACAGTTTTCTTCATGACAATGCACCTGCATAAACGGCAGCAGGAGCAACATCAGAAGCAGTTTCAGTTAGAAGTTATTTTCTGGCTTCGGAGCCAGCAAAGCAGCAGGAGGACGACATCAATGACACAAGTCGTTGTTCAAGTGCAAGGACATTGTATACGTGTTTTGTACTGTATAGTCTAAGCATTACCTGCAGTTATTTTCATCCTCTGCGATTGTGTGTGTGGGTTGGGTATTTTTCTCAATTTATTGTCATTTTTCATCTTCATTTACCTGTAAAGTTTTTCATTTTTATTATTTCATTCTTATTTTTTTTTTTTGAAAACTATATTCTCTAGTGAACTGAACCAGCAGAAGCAATGTAGACGTGGTGATGTTGATGACAATAGAATGAGAAAACGCGTAGTAGTGTTTTTGCAAATTGAAGGAGTTTCGAGATATCGTTCTCATTCTCTTAGTTTGTAGGGAAGTCAGCTCCTACCTTAACTAAGGCGAGAGATGAAAAGTTTTCACTTCAACTACAAATTAAATTAAAGTCTTTTTAAGGACTTTTGTGGAAGTCTTTCATACACATACACCTGGGTGTGAAGACAATAAAATTCATACAAGTTGACGAGTCAGAATAAAAAGAAAAAATGATTTTTAAGAAAATACAAGAAGTCTTAAAAGGTGAAATGAAGTTCATAAGTAATTATTGTTATGGTTTCATTTCGTAAATGTTCCTAAGAGTTTTTGAATGGCGGTTCTTAAGTAAAATTAAAATTGTCAGTAAAAACAAATATATTCTTCTTAAAATTTGTTCTATAAACGATATTAAAGTGGCTTAATTTTTTGGTCATTATTTAGAAGTTGTGGAGTCTTAAATTTATGTTGGAATGTTTTAATCAATGCGAGAGGTAATGAATAAAGAAAATAGGTACACTGGGCATTAAAAAGTTACGGAATATTAGAAAATTGTCATTTTGTTAAGGAAATGGAATATTAGATGAAGTCGGCTTGTCTCTAATGGTACTTAGATAAAAACCGATGTCCAATTTTATTTAGGGAACTATTTTCGATGCTGACAAATTCATAAACAAGATTCAAGATAAACGCATTAATCAATGTTGCTCCATAGAGCAAGTAGAAGTTATTGAATAATTGAAGAATTTTGAAAAATAATAACTGCAAAATTCTGAGGTATACCTAGCTGTAAATTCGACAAAAAGTCAAATATGATGTAATTTGGACAGACCAAAAAAGTGATTTTAATTTAAAAAAATACGACAAAGTTCCCCTCCTGACCTTGCGGCGAAGTGGTTAGTTCATTTAAATGTCACGCAGCCAGTGTTATGGCGTTCAAATCCCAGGCTATTTGACTTACGACGACAAAATAAAATTTTTCTGGGATACTGCCTCTTGACAAAAATTCCAGCACCATTTAATGTCCTGAAAAACTGCCTTTCATCGTTCGTATTTGGTAGAAAATTAAAGGTCCCCTCCATTTCTTACAACTTACAATACTCACAGCGACATAAAAGAAGTTGAGAGTTTTTAATTACTTATGCCCTGATTCTCCAAGAACTGTTATTTTTTTTTTAAAGATATTTACCTACAAGAAAAATCAAAATTCATTGATTTTATATGAAATTGTAATATTTTTCCTATGAATGCTTATTTTACGTATACAAATTTATTTCTGTACTTATATTACGTTGTAATTTTATTTAATTTCCTTCGTACATTTAAAATAAAAATACATATGTTTATTTAAACTTTCGGTTTTCATTCACAACAAAAAAAATAATATAAAGTAAAGATAAAACGTTTTTCATGTTAATTAATAAAATGTGTTATTTCAATTTATAACTGATAAATAATGTGGTTCAATTTAAAATTTAATTGATTTTTAATTTAATGAACCATATCCATACACTGACCAAACAAATGAATAAATTCCCTCTTTTTTTTATTTTACAAAAAAAAAACTAACCACAATTCATCATAGTCCTTGTGCCGATTGAATAAACCGCAAGTCTATCAATTTATACATGTTTACGTACGAGTATTTTTTTTTTCAAAAACAGGAAGAAAAACAATCCTTTTCCTGGTGAATCGCAAAATTTATAAATTAATTTATCAAATGAAAAATGTATAAAATATTGAAAAGCAAATTGATTAGTTTTTGTGGTTCTCTTGCAAATCAAATATTTATATTTCCACAAACAAAAAATAAAAAAAAAAAAAATCTGTCTCTATCAGGTTATATTTCGAAAACACGCAACCGCGGTAAAATGTTGTTGTTGATGATGCTGATGATGAATTTATATCAAAAATGATGCCATCCTTATTCCTTTGTCCAACCAACAACCACAATCAAATTATTACCAGACCATCAATGTCCTTCTTTTTTTTTTCTAGAGAAAGAATATTTCATTTCTTTTCACGTTAAGCCCATAAAATATAATCGACCAAGTTGCTATGATGAGAAACCATTTGTAGAGATTCTTCCTTGTGTTTCGAGAAGGAAATGAAAAAAAAAATTGAGTCTAAGGAAACAACAGACAATAAAGTTTCCCGCTGGTATTTTCTATTTACCACAACAGGAATCCTTTCTCCCCCTCTCTATCTCTTTCTCTCTCTCTCTCTCTCTGTTAATTTCATTATTTCATTTGGAAATGCCGAAAGAGGATGTTCCAGGACATCCTTCCCGCATTCATTTTTTTTATATTTCTTTTTGCTCGTCTTAAATGAATTAATGTTTACACTGAAAACGCAACAAACCAAAATAGCGTTCCCTATCCCTGATCCCTATGTTGAGTTTGAATGAAACTGGAGGATGTCCTGAAGAATCCTTACAAAATATTTTATCTCATTGGGATGTTTTTGATGTGAGTTACTGTAAAATAAAATTAAGAAAAAAATACGCACACAAAATTATTCTAAAAGTAAAGAAGATCTAATTGACGAAGCCAGAGAAGAGAAGAGATGAGATGAATTCTTTAAAAATAAATTCAAATGAAGTGGTAATGAGAATTCTATAGATTATTATACCTTTCAGCCAGTAGCTAGCTTATACATATTCGTATACATTCATATATAGTTTCTCTAACTTCCTAGCCAAACCGCATAAAATATTTGAAACTTTCTAAATGGCCAGCAGCAGTAGAAGCAAAAATCATCCACTGGAAAATCACTATTGCAACTTAAAATTCACAAAACTCATACTCAGAGGAGGAGGAGAAAAAGAGAGGAACAGAGTAAGTCAGCAGTCAGGAGAATATTGCATTTCATAGGAGACAAACCCAAAAGAAAGACCCTTTCGAGGTGTACCTATATTTTTGTTGAAAAGTTTGAATATGCTTCTCCGAAATGGCCACAGAGGAATGCCACAAAACTATCTTTAAATTACTCACACACATTCATACATATAGACACAAGCATATGAGATTAGCAGCTTGTTTCTCGTTCCCTGATGCACAGTGCTGTCTGAAGAAAAACAAAAAGGTCCTTAATGCACTTCCGTCTCTTGGTTTTATATACATAAAAAAAAAAAAAAACTATTTCAAAAGGAGTGAAATAAAAGAAGTAGAGAGGTTTCTAATTTTTTTCATCCTCAGAAAAAAATAAAAGTCGATTGTGGGAAAAACTTTGTACTGATTCATTTTTTATGTAGTTTCTTTTATTGCTTCTTTTTTTTTAGAAAGAACGTACCTATACTTTTTCATTTATTATACTCATATATTTTGACTGAATACGAATCCTAATCGACGACTACCAAGTCGATGTCCAGTTAACGAGCATCCATATGTGACATTACAAAAAAAAAAAAAAATGAAAAACGAACATGAATGATTTAACATGTTTGTTCGGATTGAAATTCAAGTACCGATAGCTGGGGTAGTTTGTTTAGTTCACAGACCAAAAAAAAAATGGCAATCGATTTTGTTAGATTTTTGAAGATGAAAATAAAAAGATTTAGCAAAAATGAATGGTTTCGTATTTATTGATGTGTGCTAAAAAAAAAAAGCTTGAAAATCTATGTTGATCCGAAGGAAATTTTAAACCGATTTTTCGGTGCTAACTTCAACATATCGTTAGATAATCATCATCGTTAATTTTGGGACAGCAGAAAAAATGTTCATTCAACATATTTTAAGGCAGATTATTTTGTCGTCAGTATAAGTAGTAGAGCGAGTGTACTGTACAACGACGTCACTATGGTCTAAGCCTGGAAAGTTTTCTTCCGTCATACTTGTGATTTAAGGAAAAAATAATCCTTGCTCACACTCAGTTGCTTTAACCTGATGGCTGAAAACTCGGAAATATTCAAAGGTACTCGCGACTCGCGGAAACTACATTTTATTTTAAAAATAATATGAATTTATATTTTCCATCATCAAAAATTTCAGAATTTTAGTTCACGACACGTTTTAACCTTTTTTTCCTTCTGTATGCACGAAATGACATTGTATTCTTCCGTCTTATCATTTCAAATGGCAAAAAATTTAACTCGAATAAAAAACTTTCTATACAAATTGTTGACTCTTCTCTTCGAGGTTCTTTAATCTCGCTGATGGCGTTGTTCCAAAAAAATGTTTAAATTTTTCTTTCCTTCAAATGGCTCTTAAAATTGAATTGCGTTTCTTTATCGATAACATCGTAACCATAATCAAAAATATCAAATATTTGCAGTCCATTAACTTTGCATACAATTTGAATAACTTCCACTACATTGCATTAAATAGGTTCACAATTATTACTACTAGGAAAATTACAGAGAAGTGTGAGAGCGTTAAGGAGCTTAGTTCCTATAACTTCAAACAAAATGAACCGATACCAAAAGCTTCTGATAAATTCCTTGCAGCCTGTAACTCCCTTCCACCGATGATATTTTCTTCAACAACATAACTCTTCTTCTCAGTCTACTTAAATTCTATACACACAATGGGATTACACACAATTACTATGAAACCTCAGGAATTCAAGAAAATATCACTCAGAGATTCAATTAATTGAAAAAAAGACAAATGAAACGAAACGAAATGAAATGCATTTGAATGTAAGAGCAAGCAGAAGAAAACCAATCTGCACTCAAACCCTCCTCAAATTCCATTTAGATTTCTCTTTACGTGTACCAGTATAGGATTCATTGGCAGAACAACACAGAAAAAGCTCCATCACTTACTTAGGAATTGGTTGATTCAACGGTTTTGCTAACCAACACAATGAAGTATAATCCATTTCAAGTAATACGAAGAAGAAATCTTCAAAAGTACGGTTAGGTTATATCCAAGGATGTATAAGGCGTTGAAACGAACGAACTATCTAGATCAAAATCATTCTGTCAGACGCAAGTAAGCAACTCGCCTCCTCTATCTCCTTATTGTGCGGAGATGTAAAAGGCATTGAAATGGAAACGAAGCAAACACAATTAATTGCACACGTAATTGAATTCTACCAAAGTCTATAGAGGGGATTAATGCATAAAGATTACAAAGAAGATTGTTATTATTTTTTTCCATTAATTTCGCTAATTAGAATCATTACAACCGAGACATAAATATGTGGAGTGAAGCTGTTAAGGCTCTCATAGACATGACAACCTTGGAAAAATATTTTTATTTGCCTCGTAAATTGCTAGATTCATATCTCTTTCCTCGGTATATTTAGAGCAGTTACTGATTAATTGACTAATTTCAATAAAATATTACAAGATAAAACTAAATTTGTAGAGAAATTTCTACAAGTCATTTACTAAACTACCTTACTAATGCGTGAGGTTGTTGTGTTGACTTAAACTTCTACCCGTTCTATTATTATAAACAATTACAAAAAAATATTTAATCTTTATTCTTTTCTGAAATTACAGCTAATTTGATTGGAATCGATACAATCCACCATCAGACCCTTTCTGGTCAAGAAATGGATCAACTTAATGACCATCAACTGGACAAAGTTGCTAATAATGTCAGTGTATTCTACAGAGTTACCCCACGACACAAACTCTCCATTGTCAAATCCCTCCAAAGAACGGGTAATATTGTCGGAATGACTGGTGATGGAGTAAATGATGGAGTTGCTTTAAAAAAAGCCGATATCGGCATAGCCATGGGCAAAAATGGTACAGATGTGTGCAAAGAGGCGGCTGATATGATCCTTGTGAATGATGATTTCCATACAATCATGTGAGTTTTATAAAATAGTCAACCATGAGTTTTTTTTATTAATTGAAAACTTGTTTTTTGTATTTGCATTTTCAGAGCTGCAATTGAAGAAGGCAAAGCGATCTTCTATAACATTCGCAATTTTGTGCGATTCCAGCTGAGCACATCCATTGCAGCCCTATCCCTTATTGCCCTAGCTACATTGATGGGCATAGCCAATCCCCTGAACGCCATGCAGATTCTTTGGATCAATATCATTATGGACGGACCACCAGCTCAATCTCTTGGTGTGGAACCTGTCGATCATGATGTCCTTAAGCAAAAACCTCGCAATGTCAAACAGCCTATGCTCACTAAGTCGGTTATTGTTAATGTTCTTCTCAGTGCCAGTATTATAATCCTAGGCACACTCTGGGTATTTCAACGAGAAATGGCCGATGGGACACTTGGCAAAACAAAACGTGACACCACCATGACGTTCACCTGCTTTGTATTCTTCGATATGTTTAATGCGCTTAGTTGCCGTTCGCAAACTAAAAGCGTCTTTAAGATCGGTCTCACCTCCAATCGTATGTTCCTCCTGGCTGTGGGATTCTCAATCATCGGACAGATGTTAGTGATCTATTTCCCTCCCCTACAAATGGTCTTTCAAACTGAGGCCCTCTCAGCCTATGACATACTCTTTTTATTGAGTCTCACATCATCAGTGCTAATTGTGGCTGAAATCAAGAAATGGTTCGAACGAACCATGGAACGAAAGATCTACAAGACCAGAACTGATTTGGATTTCGTATGACAAAACGCAAGCGCTGGAAGATTGTTAAAAAATGATTAAACTTAGAAAAAAAAAAAAAAACAAAAGAAAAAAATAAAATTAAAATAAATTAACGGTAGATATATAGGTAGGGGGAGAGAAAGAGAAACAAAGAGGAAGTGAGGAAAGAGAATAAGAGCGAGAGACAGTATGAAATTAAATGCAAATTTTGTGTTTAATAAAATGTTTTTTTATTTTTACATTTTATATAATTTTTTTTTAAGGATTTTGTTCGAATAAATAAATGAAAGTAAGCAAGAGACCAGGTTAATAGTTTTAAAATTTAAATTTATTTCATATGTTAATTTATACATAATTTATTATATTTTTTTTAACATCCGGCCAAGTTCATTGAGAATCTGTTTAAAATTTTTAAATTCTTTTTAAATTTATACTTCTTAAATTTAAACAAAAATGCAGGTTACCAAATTTATGATTTTAAATGATAACAAAAACTCCAAAGATAACTAAATGCCTCTTGAATGAATTCTGATCGGATTCGATAATACAATCATTTCAATGGTATTTGACTTACATTTTAAAGATTCAAACTCGAATCAATTGGATGAAGTCTTATGGATAAATTTCCTTGACAACAACGGCGATATTCAACCTTTGGGCTTTTTCAAATGAAAGTGAAAAGATGACACGAAAGGAATTATTGATCTGAAGGATTTTCAAAGCAGAGGCCATAAAACAAACATGAGAAAATAAAATCAGATGAAGAGATGAATAAGTATAGAAAATACAATAATTGAAGTCTCTTTATTTCTTCTTTATAAACAAAAAACCCAATAGAAAATAAACAATAAAAAATAACCATATGAGAATAAAGTGAGAACAATTTCTTTTTGTGATATAATTATAAGCAAACATGTTCTTTTTATTAATTTTATGTTAATTCATTTATTATTGTGCACTAAATTAGTATTGGAGTTTGCTCTTCATAATGAATGTGTATTTTGATGAGAGTATTTTTAGAATAAATGGAGTTATTTTTAAGTTTTTATTTTGACATTATAAATAATTGTAAATTGGTTCTATATAAATGATATGATTTTTAATAAAATTTAAGTTTAATTTACTGTAATTGTTTTTTATTTCTCTCCGTTTGATTCTGTTTTTTTTTTAATTTTATTTTGGCAAAGGATTATAAACAGAAGAGTGAGTTTTATATTTTCCTTAACAGTTAAGCTTATAATTTCAGTTGCAGTGATGGATATAAACTCAAAAAAGTGTTCTCAGGCGTGTTATGCCTTAAATATAATGTAAATTGGTTTATGGATTTAATTTTTATTCGATTAGAAAAATACTTTTATTTTTTAGAACTGATTTAAAAACCAAATATCGAAAAATCGAACTACCTACATATGTATATTCTCAAGCCTGCTCCTGTAATCTTAAAAATTATTTAAGATCCTTCTTTAATCGGCCAGAAAAAAAATGTATTTAAGTTTTATTTCGTTATCAAAGACACGAAATTCATTTATTTATGTTATATTATTTTGTAACATAATTATTGTTTTTTTTCTTTCTTTTAGCTCGCTTTTTTTCCCTATTTTTAGCTGGTGATAGTGACAAGAGTTAATAGAAACCCTAATTAAAATAATACCTAAAGCAACAACAACCGCTCCTAAAATATATTTAAAACAAAAAGTGAAATCATTAAAACAAATTAAATTTCTAAACATCTAAGGAATTTGAAAAATAAGAAATCTTCTAGCGCGTTACGTTATGTTAACGTTATCACCCTATTCATATTAATTCATTGTAACCACCACACCCTACGAATCATGTCGGAGGAATAGGAGTGAATAACAAAATAAAAAAAAAATAAACCTGCAATTTCAATATTTGGACTTATTAGAAAATTGGATAAGAAATTTATAGTAAAACCAATTTTAAACATTGGTTGATTTTTTATTATTTTAAATTGAAATTGATTTTATTTCAAATCAACGCACAACTTACTTATTCACTTTTATATTTGCAAACAAAATTTCCAAAGAAATCTTCTTTTTTTTGTGTAGCGCACGAGGATTTTATTTAGAAAAATCTGAATCAAAATAAATAAAAAAAAGAGTGGTAAAATAAAGAACAACATAAACTTAAATAAAAAAAAAAATAAAGAAAACAATAACACCAATACCAACAACTAACATCAAGAGCAAGCAATAAAACCGGTTTTCAAAAATAATTAATTAAAATTAAAAAAAAAATACTTTAATAGAAATAGCAAGTTACATTTTATTATTCTTAAATCAAAAGAAAGATTGATAAATATAATTAAAAAATATAAAATAAAAACAAACCTTCTTAATGTGTCATATTCAACTACAGAACAAATATAAATTTAAAACGTAGTAAACAAATAAATAAAATAGAAATATGTTATAACATTTTCTTTTTTAAACAACAAAAGAAGAAGAAAGCAAAAAAAAAAACACTAATAAAAAAAACCTATCATCAAACGAAATCATTCACCTTTAGTCATTCCCATCATATCCATACAATACAAACAAATGAAACAAATTTAAACCAAAATATTAATAGAATAGTTGAAAAGTCAAAAATAATTGATAGAAAAATACAAACAAAAAATGAAGAAAATATATTTAAGGTTAACAATTTTCCTTCTGTCTATCTAAAGTCTGAAAGTAGTAAAATAAAAAATAAACAAAGAGAGCATGGTTATTTAGAACAAAAAAATGTAATAAATAAGAATCGATGGCTTAAAATAATCTTGCCATTATCTCTTCACAGGAAAAAAATATAATTAAATTGAATATAATCTTAAAAACAAAAAAGAAATATACTAGAGTTCTTTAAACTAACATTTTTTAAAACCATTTTTACTACTTTCAATATAAATGAATTAATAATATGCCAACATCCAACCAACGTCATTTATTATTAATTGAAGGAATTGTTTCCTAGTAGACATTTTCGAAATCATCACACATATCACCTTTAGAACTTAAAATATAATGAAATAAATAAAAAAAAGAGAACTCATCTACTTAAATCAACATCATGCTCATAAAACACTCTTTTATATCAAAAAAAAAACAAAACCTTTCAGATCCATTCACTTTAAAAGAAAATCTTAAAAAAATGTAAACACTTTTGATCATCATCATAAAAATCACGGCTAAAAGAGGCTTTTTAATTTCAATTTGAACTTTTGTATATAAAGATACATATAAATGTACTTAATATTTTTAAGTTAATTCTAAGAAAATATGTTTATGTGTGTTTAAATGTGGATTCGACTTGCGAGGTTCTCTAGGGCGTATGCGTAATATTTTTTTTTAATAAAATCAGATATGTAAAGCACTGATCGAGCTGGTACTTTGAACTTGCAGGCAGGGATCCGTTAACATGGGATGTGCTATCTGGCGAAGAACATAGTTAGAGTGAATGTTTTGGTTATACACTTTTTATAGCTGCCTTAAATTCTTTTTTATGCAAGAACTAATCGTTAGAATAGACATCCACACCATGGAGAGTGGTTCAAAACAAAGAAAAGATTTCTTATTCTTTCAAGTGATTGGTGGCTATTTTTTGTCATTATAATTAGGCAAAATTCTTACAAAAAAATGAATTCAACAATTTCCATTGAAACTATAGCTGGTCATCAAATATTTTTTTACGCGTATATGTATGTATATACGCTCTAAATGAAAGTGCTCGCTCTTGGTAATATACCTGTTTGAATTTTGATATTTCACTCAGATCACTGAGATCGCTGCTAACTTCGAATTGTCATAAAACATACAAAATTAAAATTAAAAAAAATTTAAAGGTAAAATTCGGATGAACTTTCTATTTGATGGTTTGTGGATTGCATCCTGAAATTGTGAATTTTAAGTTTACGTTTGACAGTTCGCAGAAGATAAATTGTTGGTCGCAACTCATAAGCCGGTATGTTGCCACAGCACCAAAATTACCTGGTCAATAAGTTACAATTAAATAGATAACAGTTAAAAATATATGAAGAGCTATTCCAGAAAGCGCTGTGGTTTGTTTTTATTGGCGTAGTTTTCCTATATTTTCAAATAGCTTTCAAAGTTCTTAATTCGAAGATAATCGAAATTGAGTTATCTATTTCTACGATACGGCGCAATTTTGCAAATTAATTTCTGTTTATTAAAATTCAAGCATTCATACTAGCAGCTATTAAAAAAAAAACCTAATTAAAGCCAAACCACATTTATTCATATTAACAAAAGTTCATTTAATTTAAAAAAATTAAGTAGATAGTTTATTTAATTTTTGAAAGCAATTTTTGTCATTAAGTAAAAAGATGCTGCAAAATGTACTTCTCTCACTTTTAAAAAATACATACACACATCCACAATGGTAACAATAATTAGTTATATAAGATTTTATTAAATTAACAATTTTAAATCGCAATAAAAAAAAAAATACATAAAGCAGAACAACAACAACAACAAAAAATAACTATCGCTCACCTATTTGTATACACTGAAATGTTATAGAAAAACATTTCAACCCAAATTATAAACAAAATATGTATTAATAAATGTTTGGTGTATTTTATACGAAAACAAAATAAAGGAAATAAACTACATATACAATAAATGTATGTATGTAATATGAATGTGAAATACAAAGACAAACACAATTAATGGCACACTCATATAATAATAATATGAATTAATCTCTTGCTTCATTTCACATTCTTCTTTCACTTCGAATTATTGTTCTATCAAAATAAAAATAATTTATAAATATTTAATCTTATATCTGTGCTACTAATTCTAAGTCAAGTTTAAATCCTATGTTAGTTATTATAGACAAAAAAAAAAAAAAACTAAAAACGTTTTCATTCTTATTTTCTAAATCTCACAAAAGAATGTATAAAATAATAATTTATATATTTTTTGTTTGTTTATTTTCTCAAAGTTATACAAAAATGAAAAAAAAAAACTATTTGAAATTATAAGTAACAAATCTTAACTTAAACTATTCGTACAACTATACATACATACATAAACTCTAATATCATTACCTTAATGTAACTTTACCTTGAATAAACACATCTTTGAACAAAAAACAACAAAAAAAAACTAAAGTATGTCTATGTTAAAAGCTATATAAAATACATAACACAAAAAAAAAATACATTTACATTACAAAATATTATATTGCGTAAATTATTTTGACCAAGTAATAAACAAAATAAATTAAAATTAAAACAAAAAACAAAAAAACAATGAATAAAGATGAGTTGCGCTACTATTTTGCGAATTTTTCATCATAATAATTTATTTAAAATACATATATATTTAATAAAATGAGTAAACAATAATTAAAAACAAAAAAACTTATTATACATATTATTACGATATGAAAATTAAGAAAACCTAATAACAAAGAATTTAATAAAGATTTATGTAGAAACAAATTTGAGCGTTTTTTTAATTATTATTTGTCAAGTTAATCATGCACAACCAATTCATCAGTTCATGCAAATTTCTCAGAACTGCAACTGTTGATATTGAGGAAAATTCCAGCGCTTTTTAACAGAGATTTTTCAAAATGGGTAAAAAAGCTGTTGACCCTTAAAGGTATCCAAAGAGAATAATATTGAATACCATCAACTCTCATATTCGAAATTTTCATATTAACTTTCCACTTTAGACTTTTTGGTAGCTTTATCCTTTCACCCCTTTTTTATTCAAACATAAACCACTAAACTTATATTTTACGGTGTATCGAGCTGGCACGTATTCTTGTCGCACTTTTAAAAAATTCTAGAAAGCGTTTAAAAATATTCTCATTTCGTTACGATTCGCACTGATTTGTGTGTTTAAAGATTTCTGTTTCTTATCGACAGGAAGAAAATAACAGTAGGTTATAGGGGGAAATTTCAAGGGACATTTTTTTTTTCTCTGAAATATTTAAATCCCATGTAAAACTTTCTGCTATAATCGCGTTTCGCGAACTTCCTCTGGAATAAATTTCAAAAACTTACTTGGGAAAATGTTTGCATTGATGTAAGGGAAAAAGTTGCCTGGAAAATTATTCACGTTAACTATTGTGCTAAAAGGAATATTTTCCATAATAATTTTGAAGAGATGATTCCTGAATCCTGATACCAAATTACCCAATATGGGAAAAAAACTCCGGGGAAATTTGATTCGCGATAGGGTTGATCATCTTCAAAATTATTAGGGAAAATATTCCTTTTAGCAAAATAGCTATCGTGAATAATTTTTCCAGGGAACTTCTTCCTAATTTTAATGCAAATATTTCCTATGTGAGTTGTTGTGAGAAAATTATTTCGTGGGAGATTAGCTATAAGAAACACTTTTTTCCCGGGGAAAAAGTTTTCATTAAATTGACCATAGGGCTGATTAAAAATGTACTCATGATATAATTACATAACAGCAATAAGGACTGTAGCGAATAATGTTGATGATGATGAATGTTTCCCACCTTTGAACATTGTGAACGTGGAATGAGGGTGCTCGAAAGTTTCTCCCGAAATTTTTTGATATCAGGAATAAACTTTCCAAGTAAATTAAGCTGTCATTACATTGGATTTTTGTTCGAAGGAAATTAGTTCCGGGGGAATTCACGATAGCAAAAACATGATCGAGGAAATAAAATATTCCGAGTGAAACAACCGTCATACCGTCCAATCTTTCTGTGTGTATGTAAGTTGAGCCAGGATCTTTGTTTTTTAATTTAATACGAGGCATTTTTATATAATTCCCTAAAAAATTAATATTGTTTAAGTTCATTATTTTGACTTGATTCTGGATCAGGTCAAAGTAACAAATCCATTCCCATTTAGCCAGTTCAAGTTTCTGAGATCTCACTGAGCAAACTTCTGTCAGCTTGACTGAGGAAGTGAAGGAAAGGAGAAAGCTGAACATCATTTCTCCGCCAGAAGTCAAAAGTACTCTCCATTTCTTTTTTATAATGTAATCCAATTGGGATAAAAATATTAAAAAATAAAATAATTGAGCAAGCGAATCCAAAAAATATCAGTCTCAACTATTTGACAGCAAAAGTGAGGAATCTGACTAAGGAGTTACGTTCAGATTTCTGAGATTGCTGAGATCTCGGAGATCTCAGTGAGCCTAAGAAACCTGAACTGGCTAATTTAAAGTGGGTTTTATACAAGGCGAGGAAAAAGTACTGTCAAAATATCAATGTTCCGTTATTTTTGCAATTGGCATCAAATGTCTACAGACAGAAGATTATTTTTTTTGCAGCAAGTTGGCGATTTGGACCCCAAACATGGTTGATTCCACCGAGATATACAGTAACTTCACAACAAACAAGAAAACATTTTGCATTTGACGTTTGACAGAAAAAGCTGTGTAGTGTATTCAGATCAAATCTCTCACCCCATGATGAGAGCACTTCTTTCGTGTTGAGAATTGACCAAGAATTGCTCTTTTTTATGCAATGATACTCTTAAAATAAGAAAAGGGCACATCTTTTGACAGAAAGAGCAAATCTTTTAGTGAATGAAACTCGCTATAAGAATGCTCTTGCAATTTCGGTTTCACTTTTTTTTTCTCGCATCTTAAATGACTGCAAAAAATTAAATAAATAAAAACACAAACATCAATTTTATATTACAAGATTCATTTTTATTCATCATTCTTTTCTTGTATATAATATATAATAATTTTTTTGTAGATTTTTTTCATGTTAATTGTTTTTTTTTTTGTTCATTTTATTTTTTTGCAAATTTAAGAATTAATTTCTGAATGGGTTTTGTGTGTTAGTTTTATTTTTTTCTTAAATCTAAACTGAGGGGAAGATATTTCTTGCTTTTATTAAGTGGGGGTGAGGGAAGTGGAAGTTTAAATTTATATCATTTTGGATTAAGGGTAAGATTTTTTTTCTTCATTTTGGGTGGTGGTGGGGGGAACAATTATTATTACAACAATGAAATTTTGAATTTTCTTTGTTTTTTTTTTCTTTCTATAAATTGTGTAATTTTATTTTTTTTTTGTATGTTTTTTGTTTTGTTTTATTTTTCTTACCATGACTTAGTTTTTACTTATACATAATGTTATAAATGAATGTTTGAATTTTGTTTTGTTTTTTTAATTTTTAAATTTACTTTTTATTTCTCTTGAAATGTAATCCTAAAATTTTTGTTAAATGTATTTTTGTTTTAATTTTTATTAATTCTTTTTTTTAAATTGTTCTTCGTGATATTTTTTGTTTATATATTTTGCTCCAAAAATGTCAATTTGTTATGGTTTATTTCTTAAATTGAATTTTTGTTCTATAGATATTTATTTTTTATTATTATTTTCGACCATGACCTCTTTGTTTTTTTATGTTTTGTTCAAAATTTTTTATTTTTTGTATGTATTCATTGCCGGTGTGGAATTTTGTAATAGACTTAGATTAAATGTATGTTTTTTGTTGCTTACACAATATTACGCAATAAAAATTATAATAATTATTAGGGTGATTAAATTTATGTCTTAAGTTTTTTTCTCCAGTTGTATCATTTTTTTCTTAATCTTAAATTTTAGTTTTAGTAGAAAGAAATTTGACAGAGGGAAATTGTTGAATGTTAACGGGATGGAAGAAAAGTTTTGTGATCATTTAACTTTTGTTGTTTTTTGGAAGCTATTATTGTTGATGGATAATATATATCATCTTCATAAGCGTATTTAGAGAAAACAACTCACAAAGGAACTATAAGTGTCATTGATATTAACGACAAGTTATTTGTTATTATTTAATTACCATGCTTAAGCAAAAGAACATGAATATATTCTAGTTTCTAAGATCTGAGTTTTAAGTCTTTAATAAAAATTTTAACTTCATTTTTTGTTCACTGTCAATTGCAAACTGCAATGCAAAGGTGTAATTGTCATTTTTTCATATTTGTAGATTCATTAAAATTCGTATTTAACAAATGAATTTTTTTTAACAGACCCTTAGCATTTACTTGTCAAACAAAGAAAGAAATTGTCCTTGTAAAATGTTATTTTTCTCAAAGATTCCCTTTCGCAGTTTTTATTGGCAACGGAATTCATGTCTAGTTTACTTGACTAATGACATTTTCATTTGTTGTTTTTTAATTGAACACTTAAATCAACTTTCAAACCGTTAACATCTCCATACCCTTATTGTGACAAAATGTTTGTCATATGAAAGATGATAAAATGTATGAACCAACGTTTTTATTTTTAGTTATATATCTTCACTGACAGTTGACAGCTGTCAAAAGCTGTCATCCGCCCCAATCTATGGGTGTTTTGTAATTTATGTTTTGGTAGAGTTATAAAACAAAAAATTTGTTGAGGAAATTTTTTAGTTAAACTTAAAGAAAACTATTTGAATATTTATAATTATTTAAAACAAAACATAAAAACTAAGAAAACTATTTTCTATTTTGATTATATTTGTTTTAAAAATTATATTTATATTTTATTGTTCTATTGATTTGATTTTTTTCTTCTTCTATTTTTCTGATAAAATCATTGTTTTACGTTGTCCCTTTCTTTGCTTTTGTTTTTCTTTGGGTTAGGTTTGTTGTTAATATCCATTTTTGGGTTTTTGTTTTTAGAAAAGTGAGATTTTCAAATAATAATAATAATTTTTATTCTATTGGTTTTATTGACTATTGTGTTTTATTTTTTTTGTTTTCTTATGTTTGTATTTTTTTAATATATAATTGTACTATTTTTGTTGGTTTTTATTTAAAATGTATTTAACTGTAAGCTATACAGAAATTATTGAATAAAGCGAGAACAAAAGAACATACATTTGAGGTTGAAAATAAATGATAAACTTAAATAACATTGATTGCATTTTATAGAAAAATAAATTTCTTTTTCTTGTGTATTTCATTTAGTTTTTTAAATTACTTTTTTTTCTGTAAAAATTTGTTGTAAATATTTAAAATTCTCACCTTCATTGTTTTTCTTTTATTTTGTTCGTTTTTCAGTCACATTTTGTATGTGTGTGTTTTACGTTTTTTTTTTACATTTTTTAGCCAAAGAAGTTCCAGAAGAAGAAATTTGATGAAGAAATAAATCTATTGTATTGTGAGTGAGAGATATGTGTAAATAAAAGCTTTGTTAATATTTTCATAATTAATAAATTAATTAGATATTTTTATTTTTCGTTTGGTTTTGGATTTAAAATAAGAAATATTTTCAATTAATTTTTTTTTTTCTTAAAATTTCTTACTTTCCTTGTAGTTGGTTTCATCTATTGCAATAAACGTTCACAGATATACATATATAATATATATCTATAGTCCATTTCACCTTCATATATATATATGTAAAGATATATAATTTAATAATATTTTATATACACAATATAAATACTTTTTTTATTATTTTTATTTATGGTTTGCATTAAAAATAATTCAACAGTTTATTAAAAATTAATTTCTTTGTTTTATTTCTCTGCTATTGTTTGGTTTTTTCCCATTAATTATTACTTCATGTTTTTTTTTATTTAAGATTCTTTTTTTTGTATATAAATAAATTCCTTACTATTGATTTGATCTATGTGTGTGAGTGTGTATTATTTTTTCTTTTTCTGTTATATAAAAAGAAATATCATTTTAATATAATTATTATTAACATTTGCTGTAACTTAGAGAGAGAAAATTATAAAACAAGTTTTCTATTTTTTTTTTTTTTTAGATTTTTTCTTTACATCAGTTTCGATATTTTTTTTATTGAGTTGTATAAAAAAGATTTGCTTTTATATTTTTTTAAAATATTTATATTTAGGTTTTGGTTTAGTTTTTTGTAATTTTTTTGTTTATTGTAAATTGTTTAATTTACTGTTTTGCTATTTTTTTGTGGTTTGTTTTGTTTTTATATTTTTCTTTCGGTAATCTGTTGCTTGTAAAAAAGAAACTGGTAAAAGATTGAATAAAAACAATATTTAAAGTTATAGTTCTATGGCACATTGTTGCAAAGAGTTGAATTCTAATAATATTTTTGAAATTGAAATAAAAAGTTGTTGTTTTCTTTTTTTAATTTTATTTTAAAATTGATGATGTGTAAGTATCTTAAAAGCAAGTTTAAGGTTACTGGTTAACAAATGCATAGAATAAGTGGAAAGATTTATTTATTATTATTTTTTTTTAATATTTTGATATTGTAGAACTGTAGGTAGGTATATCACATTTTAAAGTAAAAAATATTTTAAACGGAGATAAACTGAAAATGTTTTATAATAAAGATGATTTTTTTTTAAAACAAAAAATTATGATTAGGCTACGTCTTTGTTTTGAATAAAAAAACTGAAATACATAGATTTTCTCCATTGAAAGCAGCGAATTACTTGAGTCAAACATTTTAATAGTTCAAGTTATCAGCGTTAACAAACTCTTATGAGAAAGATATAAAATTTAGTAGACATAGAAAAGCAGTTGAGATATATGTATGTGATCCTTTCGAAAAAATAATAAAGATCCTCTTGGAATTTTTCGCCTTAATACGTAGCCTACGACTTCTATTAGTTAAGGCCCGCTTAAAATCGGATCAGTTATAAGTCCTGACAAACGTTACAACCAAATATTAAATCTGGTTGTGAAAGCATGAAAATAACCACATAAGTGTTTAAGAAAAAAGCAGAAAGGCACCCCTTTTTAATTTATAAAGGAGGTTTTAAAGTTGTTTTTTTTTTTTTTTTTTTTTTTTGTAATTGTCAAATATGTTTCTAGTGGAAATAAATTTGATAGCTGACAGATGATTTTCGCTGAGTATATTTTACTATTTCATCATATTATATTGGCTTATACCAGAACAACGCTTGCAAATTGTAATTTACGGCATCAGAGTCCAGCTATAACGTATAGACTTTATCTATATGTGTTATATTTTGCCTTCCTTTTTGTCTTAAGCTGCCAATAATATTTACATTTTAGATTTTCTTAAGCATTTCGTTGTTGGCTTTTAAACATCTAAAAAAATTCTTTTTCACATTTTAACATCAACAGAACTCCAATTTTTGAGGATTAAAGGCCGTAAAAAACTATTTTCAATTTTGTCTTACCAAATATTTACTAATGCTACCATTATATATTTAAAAAAAAATCTATGCCATTCAATTTCTTTATTCATTTAAAGACCTTTAACAATTTAAAGACCTCGTTCTATTATCTTCAAGGGAGAAACACTTTAAAAATAACGTTCCTCCAAGAAACCTGAGTGAAATTCATATCAAATAATAATTCTAAGGAAAAACCAATTCACTTATAATCAAGACGATAACTAAAAAATCATTAAAAAACAAAATACAAAAAATCTTCTGTTTAAGGCGCATTTGAAGTTATATATTATTTTGTTTTTCTGTTTTGCTTTATATTTATCCTATTGCAAATTATAAATATTCTCATTAATTCAATTATTACCTATTGCTCGTTAAAAATATTTTATTTTTTTTTCTTATTTTCTTTCTTCTATATAATGCAATAACTATTTATATTTAAGATAAATTTAACAAAAAAAATTACACAAAAACGTGAAAATAAATATTATGGAAAATTGTACGAATTGATTTATTTTTTCCTATTTCATTTGTCTATTGTTTTTGTTTCCTTGTCTATTGATTTCTATTGTTTTTTTTTGTAGTTGTAGTTTTGATTGTTGATTGTGTGAGTGGTGAAAAATTAAATATTTTCATTTTCTATTTTCTTTGTTTATTGGTTTATTGTTTTTTTTTTTTTACTATTTGTTACGGCTATTTCAATGTATATGGTTTTGTTTTTTGCTTATTAAATAAATTTGTATATATAAAATAACGGCTTTATTATGTACACATAATATTCATTTGTTTTGTTTTGCATTTTTTGTTTTGTATTAATTATTACGAGGTAGCACAGATACTTGCTTATTTATTAGCTATTCATCTTTGTTTTGTTTTACTCTTTTATATTTTGTTTATTTATAGTAGAAGATTTTTTATTTTATTGTTTATAAATTAAAAAATATGTAGTTTTATTTGCATTTGTTTTTTTTTTTTTTTTGTTTAACAAGGAACCTTTTAAATAACAATTAGCAAATAATTGAAGTTTAAATTAAAAATAAGGGTTTGTTTTATTTTTTAATAATATTTTTCAACAACTTTCTATTTTAATTTAAAAAATAAAAATAGATTCAACATCTTTTTTATGGTTTGTTTCATTGAGGCTATTGTTAACAAAAATAATATATTTCGTTTCGGTATAATATATTTTATTTTATACATTTTGAATTTGTTGCTATTTTTTTTGTTGTTGTTGTTGACTTGGTTGTTTTGTGGAGCATATTTGTTTAAATTTATTTCTGTTGCTTCAGTAATTTTTTGTTTGTTGTTTACTTTTTCTTAATTGCAGTTTAAGGTTTATTTGTTTAAATACAATTTACATCATACATAATTATAGATATATGTTTTAAAAAATATTAATATACACATTTAATTTATTTATTTATTTTGCTTTAATACGCATACATATGTTGATTTATTTAATTTATTCTTTTCACAAATAAATAACTATTGCAATTAAAATATTAAAATTTAATACAGTTTAATTTAAAATTAAGATGTTTTAAGGATCTTTGTTTATTTCTTGTTTTAAATGTAATTCTGTTTATTTTTTTTTTTTGTTAAGTTGTAGGTAAGTCTTATAAACTATTATCACTATTGCAGAATGCGGTTGTTTTGTTGTTGTTGTTTTAGGCATTTTTTTCTTGTTTTATTTTTATGTGTGTATTTTGTAAGTGTGGATTTATATTTTGCTTAATTCGGATTTGTATGGAATGGAAATATTTTTTTTTTTAAATAAAAATGGTGGTAAAAATTCATTTTTGTAGTTTATATGTGTCTTATTTTATGGAGGCGAGAGCTTTGAAGAAAGTGAAGTAAAAACTAATAAAGAAAAACCTTAAACAATAAAAGTCGTGGAGGACTTTTTTAGATCGAAAAAAATTCATGGTTTGGGCGACACGTCCTTGGTCGCCTAATACGTAGATCACGTTTTTAACATATTGTAATAAAACAAACAAGAAGTTTGCAGATTTTAAGTTCGAAAATATCGATGCTATAGAAAAGACTGATAAGACAATTAAAATTAAAATTATTAAATACAGTGCGAATGTTAAGGACGTAGTGAAGGATTTGAAAGAAAAATCAGTTTTCTCGTAAAAATTTTTAGTCAAAAGTCAAAAAAGATCGAGATTTCCTGAAAATCCGACATAGTTTTCAAAGTAGAAAATCAAGATTTAGGTTAGAATTTAAATATTCATAAGCTCACCTTAACGAACGAAAAACAAGTCACCTATATTTATGTGATGTAGATAGAGGGTGAAAGAAATCACCTGTCTCTTTTTCCATGCGCTTACGCCAATATTTCCAATGGAAAAACTTTAAATCGTTGTTATTTTATTCAAAATCTATGTTCAACTCCAACCCCTTTAAAAAATAAGACACATTTTTTTGGTAAAAATTTTAACTGAAAATATTTTGAGAGAACTTTTCAAAAAATTGTTGTGATTGTTGATTTTTTTTTTAAATTACTATTATGTATGTATATATTCAGAATATTTAAACTTTAGTTTGTGTTTCAAAGACAAAAATTATAAGAAGGAATCTTCGATTCAAGACCAACATTTTCAAAGAAAAAATGAATACATTTTTCGATTAATTCTGCCTTAATTGCGGATATTCCAACAAATTTGGATACGTACATTATTAGAATAATTCTTTTGGGTTTTTTTGTGTTTTCATTTTTGTTTTGTTTCTGACAATATTATGTATTTTGACTTAAATGCTAGGCTCTTTTTTTTTGTTTGTAATGAGAGTAGTTTAATATTTTGTTTGTTTAAAAATTAATTTTAATATTTTTTGTTTTAAAATGTACTTCGTATTTATGTATTTTGGTTATACAAAAAGATGGGGTCGATTCATTCTCTCGCTCTCTTGTAATTTGTTTTGTTTTAAAAATGAGTTTTTTTCATTTTTAATTACATATTTCAAATGTCTTATATTAAAACAAAGAAGAAAATTTACCAAAACATAATAATATCGAATTTTCTCCACACTCGGTTTGGTATTAGTTTTTTATAAATCACTTAATTTATTTTATTTTACTTTTTCTTTTGCAATTACTTTTTTTTATTTATTTTTTTAATGTATTTGTACTCTTTGTTCATAATCGGGCTATTTTTTTTGTTGTTGTGTGTATGTATTTTCTTTCTTTTTTTTAATATATTTATAGATTTAATGTTTATTCTTTAATTTATTTTATTTAATTTAACTATTTTTTGTGGTTTTAATTTACATGGTGAAATTGTGAACACAAATTGTATTGGAAAATAATAAATAATGGTTATAAGAGGCCGAAAAGTTTGGTGAATTTTTGGATGTGCTTTTTCATGTTTTTTTTTTGGTACTGGTTTTGAGTTTCTTTTTCTTTTACTTTGATTTTTTAAGTACAAGTTTGAGTTGTTTCAAGTAATTATTATTTGCTTTTTTTGATCATTTAAGTTCAGCGTTGTTTAATTTTATTATTGGAGATGTTTCGAATTTAATTTTGTGTTTTGCTGTTGTTTGTTCTTTCTTTGAATTGCATATTTTTGGAGCCGAAAATTATCTTTTCATCATTTTGTTTGTTTTTTTTTTTCTTTAATTTTTTAGTGAATACTTTACAAATCTACTTAAGTTTTTTTTTATAAAATGTTAATTGCATAATGTTTGTTTTATTTTAAATTTAATTTTTGTATCTTTTTTAGATCATATATCAAAAAGGATTTCCTGGTATTTACAATGTGAATTATCAACTAACGAAAATAATTTTTTTTAATTAAAAAAAATAAGATATACGAACAAAAAATAAATGAATAATTAAACGGAGTTGAATATTTGTTGTTTTTTTTTTTGTTGTGTTTTTGGTTGTTAATTAATGTTATCCTTAAAAATTCCTCCCATTCATTATACGACAACGACGACGACGACTTAACCATATTTTAGCAATTTTTTTCCTATAAAAATTTTGATTAATTTTATTTATCATTTTTTTTTCCTAAATTTAGATGCAATTTTAATTTTTAAATTTTTTTTTTTGCTTAAATTTTGTTATCACAGAGACTTTCAGTCTAAAATTTGGCTTTTATTGGAAATGTTGGAATTTCTAAAAATATAAATAAATTTTTTTTTTTTAAATAAATTTTCAAACATATTTTATAGACTTGGAATAATTTTGAATTTTTCTTCGTTCTAATTTGATTTTTTTTTTTCAAAAAATTAACAACAAATTAAAATTAAATACATTTTTCCTAAACCTTCTAACCATTGCCAAATATATTATACATATATACATATACATTCTATACATATGCGCCACCCCAAGACAGTTCCAATAAAAGCATCCGTTCCGAAATGTTTTTTTTTTTTTTTTTGTTTAACGATTAATATTTTTACTTTTTTTAGAATTTTTTTTTTTTAAATTTAGATTATTTGTCAAAAATATTTTTTCCTTTTTTCAATTTTTCCATCTCTTTTCTTTGTATGTATTTGTTTTTCATATATAAAAAATTTTGACTAATTTTTAATTTTTATATCTCCAAAAACGAAAACAATTTTTCCTAAACTTTTTACTTTTCATTTGTCCCATAAATTTTCCCCTTCAACATTTTGTTTTATTTACCTATTCGAATCCTTTTTCAATCACTCCATTTATTAATAAAACAAAATTAAATGAAACTCAAGTAAGAGAAAGAAAAATATAAAATAAAATAAATAAATAAAAAACAAAATTAAAATATTTCAGTTTTCTTTATTAAAAATCAATATGTATAGTTTTTTTTTAATTTTTTACAAAGAAATAATAACAAAATTTTCATTCGTATTTTTTTTTTGTTT
The DNA here is from genome assembly GCA_951394125.1 of Epistrophe eligans. Taxonomy (NCBI): domain Eukaryota; kingdom Metazoa; phylum Arthropoda; class Insecta; order Diptera; family Syrphidae; genus Epistrophe; species Epistrophe eligans. The sequence continues at coordinate 9,607,172 of OX596031.1, read as the reverse complement.
TGTTTTCTTTAAATAAAATATAAAAAGTAATAACATAAATGCGTAAAATTATGAAAAAAAAAATATAATTATATATTAAAAATCATAATATTGTTAGTACTTACTGCTTAAAGTATAAATTAAAATAAAGGAAAATAAAATTAAAGTAACATTTGAGACTTTCTTAAATTCAATGTTAAAGTAAATTATATATAAAATTCATAAAAGAAACATATAGGAAGATATTTCAAATCAAATATTATTGATTTTTGTTTACTAAAAAAAAGTTTTAATGACTAAATTTAATTTTTCTTTTTTCTATATCACGACAAAAATTTAGCTTAAGATCCAAAAATTGAGATGTGTGTTCTCGTTTTTTTTGTTTTGTTTTAATTTTATAAGGATGCGTATACGTTGTGAATTTTATTGTGCTTGGAATTTGATTAATGGATATACGGATAAATTTAGTTGGCAAAATTCGTCCTTTTCAACATTCGAAATACCTACGATAAATATCTACACTCTTTATGGCACCTGGATAAGGACGATATTTGCAAGATTTTTTTTTTTTACAGTAGTTATACGCCGAATATTTTGGTATGAAGTCTGAGTTAATTTTGAGAGGTACGGTATTTTTTCAGTAAAATAACAAAAACAATTTGAGATTTTGAAAAATTATGAAATCATTGAAATTATTTTATCTTTGTTTCTATGATATCATAACAAAATACTTTTTACTGTTGATATGATTTTAATAAAGGTAATAAAATGATAATGAAAGGCTTAAAAGTACAAACTGAAAAATAATTCGTGGAAATGGCGCCCAACGCAAGACTTTTTATAAAGGTTTTATTTAATATAATATTATGTAAGGATATCTGTCCCAAAGTTAATCTTTTTTTGAACTATTAAACAAAAAACTGTGAAAATTCTTTAAAAGAAAAACTATTTATTAAAGTGGCGCCCAACATACACATCTTAGTATCAATTTCTGAATACAATCGTTTAGTTTTTGAGGAAAAAACAATTGGTTTTTATAAAACTATTGATATTGTATAATGTAAAGGAACATTTTTTCAGCTGTTGTTTCACCAAATGGTGAAACATAGAAAATAGATTAACTGACGTAGGTGTACATGGTACATATGTAAGAAGAGTTATACTAAAAACGATCCGCCACCGACAGTCGGACATCACCTTGTGCTCAATTGTTTGAGTATAAATTATTAAAAAAAAATAGAACGAAAATTGCCATTAAAGCGGGACATTTAAAAATTGCATTTTCATCAATTTTGCTTATTAAACTAATAATGATAATTTTGACTACATGATGCAATACAAGGCATTAGTCTTATCAAAAATATTTAGGGAAAATGGCTCACAATGTTAGATTCCGACTATTTTCAAAAAATTTATTTAAAAAAATAAAAAAATCGTAGCTTTACACAAAACTAGGGTACGAATCATAAAATAAATTTAGTTGGACGAAAACTTATTTTAAATGCTATCTCTAAACATGCAAAATGTAAACCGAACCGTACCTCTTTCAAGGATCAAAACTTAATTGACCATGATCACAGCCCAGCACAATAAATATTGATTTGTCTCAACTACTAAACAATGCCAGTAGTTGGTTTCTAATTGTCAATTATTACAAATATCTATAAATACGAATATAGTATTTAAATTAAAAATACAAAAAAAAAAAAATAATAAATGACTCAATTTAAGCTGCGCTCTTGATTTACAAATAAACTTATGAATTAAAGGAAGAAATTACATTAAAAAAAAAAAAAAACATTAACATAAATTAGGAAAAAAATTAAAATAAGAAATCTTCATACAAACAGAAAAGAAATTTATTAAAAACTAAATAATTATTCTTTTAAAAAAAAGTTAAAATTATATATATCATTCAGTAGTAAAAAAAAAATTAGTTTGATTTAACACCTAAAAATATTATTACTTATTTTTGTTTGTTTAAAAAAAAAACTGTCTACTTTCCTATGCAATATTTATATTTTAAGAAAGAAATCCAAGAAATTAAATTTTCGTTTGTTCTGAAAAAGTAATACCATTGAAAGAACTTTGTAGGTCTACATAAAATATTTATATAAGTATGTTTTATGTATGTAGTGTATTCTAATTTTTTTTTTAAGTTAACCCAAAATATTGCTGATCTTGTTTTCATATTATTTATAAGCTGTTCTCATTTACTATAAACACGCTTCGCAAAATATTCATTATTTTTTCTCATTTTAAATGACAAAATAAATTAAAATTAAATTAAGAGGAAGATCATATTTTTATGTATAAAAGAAATATTAAAAGAAAATATTTAAAAAATTCAGAAAGTAACAATTTTAATTATAAGTTTAAAGTCCTTTTGTAAAAGACTAGCGTAAAACTATATCAAATATTTTTTGTATTTAATTATACATTATGTAATCTTTTTTGTGTTTTTTTTTTCTGTTTGTTTAATATTAATATTTATAGTAATATTGTATTCATATGTGTGTTTGTTTTATATTATTACCTTTTTTTTTAGTTTTATACTTAAGTTAGTATACAAGAGTCCTTATTTATTCTGTTGTTATCCTTAAAAGAATTGTTTTTGTTTTAATTTTATTTTGGAATCCATGCAAATGTGATTTATGGTTGTTGTCCTTTTTTCCTCGGAAATTGCTTGATTTTCTTTTGTTGATTTGTTTTAGTCCCCAAAGTTTAATTTTTAACACTTTTTTGTAATTTTTTTTTTTTTTTCATTTTTGTTTAAATTATTTCTAAAGACTTGGGTGGGTAATTAGGGTGAAAGTGTTTATGTTGTTGTTGTTGTTGTTGTTGTTCTCCAATCCGATGTCTTAGTATCATAGAGATCCGAATATTGAGTGAATGTGTGGATGAATGGGAATTGCATGTGATATTGTGGTAGATGGCGCCACTGAGTGCGGTGGAAGAAGCGATGTTGTAGATGTAGGAGGTGCTAGAACATGTCCACCACCACCGCCAACCCCGTTTGTTGCGCCTTGAGGTAATGCTGAGGGCGGTAATGATATTGATAATGTGACGGTGTGAGCAGTTGCGGCAGCAGCTGCTGCTGCCGCTGAGATCGCTGCTGTGGGCACGGGAACTATAGATGCTGACTGAGTTTGTGAGGCTGGCAAATGCACTGATGCCGATTGCACAGACTGTGGTGGTGGCGCTGCCGGGGGTGGAGGAAGTGCTAGCGACACGGCGGGGGGATGTCACTGAGCAACAACGGTTGTTGTATTTTGTTGCACTACTCCAGGAGCAATGGAATTCGCTACCGTTACTACAGTACCCCCACCACCAGTGGCACCATTTGGAGGCGCAGGATTGCCGTTGTGGACTGCATTTGACTGCTGCTGTTGGCCCGGTTGTTTTTGTTGTTGAACTGGCTGTTGTTGTTGCTGTTGCGGTTGTCCGGGCTGCACTTGGCCTTGTTGTTGGGCACCGAATGACTGATTGAATGGTGAACCATAGCATTGTGGGAAGTATAGTTCGTGTTTGACTGGGCCCATGCGTGGTATGATGTTCGCTTTGCTGTCCATATTTGTGAGGAATTGAGCTGCAGTTGCTGCAACATTCTTTGTTTCATTCGACATATTGTGATTGACTTGACGACGCGCCTTCGATGAGTGTGGATTCATGTGGTTGTCGATGTGTTTTTTGACTTCTGCTTCGCTGGCAAAACGCCGCCGGCAGTTGGGCATCGGACAACAGAATGGCCGATCACCCTAGAATTAGAATTAAAGTGAAATATTAGAATTTGTTATTAAGATGAGAAAAACAACTCTCTAATTTGGAATGTGTTTTTTTTAAATAAAAAAAAAAAAAAAAAAAAAATGGCCCCCAACGTTATTCTTACATCGGCTTACAATTTATCATAAATAATCGGTTTGTCAAAAGAAAAAAAATTGGTCTTTCGTAGAAAAATCTTTTGAAATAAAATGTTTAGAATGATACTTCTATTAAAACAAAGTCATTGGGGATCTTAGACATTGTTGGGATGGCGCCCAACGTGAAGCGCTAAAACAAAGTATATTAATACAGCTACCAGAATATTTATGAAAACAGTTATACAAAAATGGCGTCCAATTTGGAACTTAAATTTTGGGTTAAAAAGGAAATATTTTTTTTTGCACGAGCTTGTTTAAAGAAGTGATTGTTTGTATAAGCTTTACTTTTGCAAGTAAATTGCGTTTTGATAGATTTAACCTTATTTTAAACATTACAACTACCTGGTGAGTTCTTGTGTGTTGATCCAGTATCGCCTTCTGTCGGAAATCTTTGCCACATTGTGCACATTTGTACGGTTTCTCACCAGTATGGATTCGAATGTGCTAAATTAAATTTATAGAAATTAAATTTTTAAAAATTTCAAAAGTATTTTTGAAAACTTACCTGATTCAAAATGGTCCTCTGCCTGAAGAATCGCGGACAATACAAACAACCAAACGGCTTCTCATTCGTATGTATTCGCAAATGTTGCGTCAAATGTGACTGCTGACGGAATCGCTTGCCACATTCCGGACATGGATAAGGTCTTGACTCGATGTGTATACAACCATGCTGTAGTAGTGTTGTCTTCTGTTTGAACTCCTTGTCACAAATAGGACATCTCACATAAAGTGGCATACCAACTGCACGACCATGTTGTATAACATCGGGCAGCAATTTTTGCCCTACATCGAAGTTGGATGGCATGAGTTAGTTCATGGTATCAAGGAAGCAATTTGTTATACAAAAACTCACACTTACCTTTGCCATCTTTGAAGTATGAAGGATAATGCATGCCACCATTGCCATCAGGTGAGAAACACGCTCTAGACTCGGGTGTACCTTGAGAACCATCATCCTGATAGCCAGTAATATCGTTCTTTGTATCAGTCTCATCACCGGGAAATGGTACATCTTGGGGCCACAACGTCGGATGGGGCCCATTTTTGAAGATGAGATGCGGAGAGACATCTTTTGGGCATGAATAAAAGAATAAAGAAAAGAAATTCCATTGTTAGTATACAATTGAGAAGCTTTGCAGGTAGAGAAAGTGTTGATGTGTGTGTAAAAAGTGCGTTAAGCCGTTCAGAGAAGTTAGTGATAATTTTTTTTTGTTTTTTTTTTTTTTTTAATTTAATTTCAAAATTTGGAAAACATTTCAATAGTCAGAGATTCTGGTTTTCTAGATGTTGTTTGGATTTTTGTTGTCTTATTAAGTTTTGATCGGGTAGGATCGAGGCGAGTGCGGCACAAAGAACAGTTAAGCTTTGAAAAAAAACTAGCAATATAACAAAATGTATTCAGATGGCGCCCAATGTGAGACTTTATGGAATAACATGTGATTGACGATAATCACTTACGCTTTCATATAATTTACATATGACATTATTTGTCTCAGAATAATTTATTAATTTAATGACACACAAATTTTGACAAAGTCTTCGTCAATTCAATGACACGAATTTTTACTGTGGCATCAGTTAGAATCAAGAGTTTGTTGATTATGGAAAACTTTTTTCTGCTGTCAGTTTTTGTCAATAAAACAAATTGGCGCGTTGAGAAAAATGATATCTCAGAGACTTTTCTCACTCAAAAGGTGAGCAAGCGAATCGAAGATTTTTTTTCTTCAGAGTTTTGACAGCAAAAGTGAGAGGACTAGATATTCAATTGACATAAAATCAAGAATTTTTTTTTAACTGTCACTTTTGCCAATTTATATTTCTTAAAGTTTTTTGTTAATTTTCTGCTACAAACATTAGTATAAAAAATACCAGTTTTCTTATTTGGTTAAGAAATTAAAGAACAATAAAAACGAGCTTGTTACAGGTTTTGCTGATCTTAAATTTTAATTGGAATGAAACAGCAAATTGTTTTATTTCATTGACAACCACTGAACACTATGTCAATTTTGTTTCAGTAACAATTAAAAACCCACTTGCGATTTTGCAAACATTTTTAACAAATTTTCACAACTTGCTGTCAAAACCCATAAAAAAAAAACAGTTTTGGAAAATGTATTGAAAAAAATCAACCAAACATACAGTTTAACTGTTGTGTCATTTTCGTATGACTTGAAAATTTGTTGCTAATTATTGACAAACACGCAGTTTATCAATTTAATTACAGCCAGTTCTGTGTCATTTCCACTTGTCAAGATGCACAAAATTTTAGTATTTAAAATGTCAAGCTTGCTCAGCGGGCATTACACTGTTTTAAAATTAGACAGATCGTGCCAAATAAATTTATTTGGATCTATGGTGCTTAAATACGCTAAAGTTTTATTTCTCTCTTCAACCAAAAACTCGACTTGACTCGAAGCAGCACTCGCCTTATGAAAAAGATTTAATTTTGAACCAAAGGTATAAAATATTGAACATTTTGAAAATTAATTTTGAATTATTTTAACCAAAAATGCGGGCCAGAAATTTTGATTTTGTTTTTTTTTTTTTTGCGAAATTTTGAATTTTTCCAAACAAAATGTAAAAAGTGAGAATTTTTTTCGAAAACATTCGTGACTTTTTTTCTTTCGGATAAAATTTCGGATTTTGGATTTTTTTTTTTTTTTGATTCAATAACTGTCGCTCGCCTTGGTGGGTGCGCACATGTTGATTGAGGATGGCCTTCTGGCGAAAGTGCTTGCCGCACTCTGGGCATGCGTAGGGCTTCTCACCCGAATGGATGCGAATGTGCTGATTGAGGATCGCCCTTTGCCGGAAACTGCGTGGACAATACGCACATGAAAATGGTTTCTCGTTCGCATGGATGCGCAGGTGCTGAGTGAGGTGAGACTGCTGACGGAATCGTTTGCCACATTCGGTGCATGGATACGGTCGGGCATCGGTGTGGATGCGTTCGTGTTGCAGTAGCGTTGATTTTTGTTTGAAGTCCTTGCCGCAGGTTGTACATTTAAATAGACGCAAATCGCTGTGTGGCTTCATTTTTTGTGAATTCGGCGTCGGGGTGGCGGTGACATTTTGATGCATGCCACCGTGTGTGCCATTGCCAGTGTTTGAAGCACCACCGCCAGGTAGGAGATCGGGCATTGCGTATGCCTCAAGGCCGCCATTTTGATCCATCGATCCAGCCATTCCGGGCAGGACTGGTTTGTTGAGATAGTGCAGAGGCGGAAAGCCTGGGGGCGCCAACATTGCACCTTGCGGGCCACCCGGATGTCGCGGCGCATAATACCCGAGTTCGGCTCCTTGCGGGGGATTGAAGGTTTGGTCATTGGTTTGCTGTGCTTGGTTATTTGACGCCGGATCAACCGATATCGGTTGTGGATCGTTGGTACTTTGGTTTGGGTTTTGTTGTTGTGCGGCGTTTTGCTGTTGTTGCTGTTGCATTCCAGCCACCTGTGAATAAGATTGAGAAGATATAAAAATGTTAGGGAATTTCTTTATATAACGGGCTAGTTAATGTGTAGGATGGGAAAAAGTTTGGAAACGGTTTTAAAAAAATTACCTCAATCCTCACCTGACTCATGGCCACATCTTCATCTCCACCTCCACCATTTGTTCTTTGCGGGTACGGACTCGTCGACGGTGATCCCTGTTGCTGCTGCTGACGTACGTTCGCATTATTATCCCGTGACTGATCCACTTCACCCGACGGACTGTGCGGCTGTTGTTGCTGTTGCTGCTGTTGTTGTTGAGCAGCCACCGCTGCAGCAGTCGCTGCCGCAGCTGCCATCTGGGGTGATGAATTTTGAGCATTCTGCGCTGCCAGATGCGTTTGTGTGTTTTGCTGAATTGCCGGATACATATCTGTTCCCCATTGTGCTGCCGTTCCACCCAACGCTGCCGCATTTCTCTCGGCAGCTTCTGGTGAATCTTTATATAGAACGTACGGCTGACCTGTGTCTTGAGATATGCAGTACATTATTTGTCGTGGCACTTTGAGACCAGCCGCTATGCACGCCGCAAATGATGCGGGAAAATTTATCGCCATCGCAATTTGTTCCCGAAAATTTTGATTTTGTTACGTTGCCGCCGCCTTTCTCGTCCTTTTTCTTCGGTTTTATTTCTGTCCTTTTTTTCTTCCTTGAAGCTTGAAGTTCCTTTCACTCAATATATATCTTGCTCTTTTGTTGCGGTGGATGTTTTTAGCAAGGTTTATTTTTAATTCGCTTATAAGAAAGGATTATCACTCTGTAATGTTGCATTAGAAATTAATTTATGTTTTTGATCCTCTTTTTTATGCGTAGGTATATAATAATGGTGTTTATACAACAATATTATGTTTCAAAAGTTTTTTTTTTTTTTATTTTCAATTTTATTATAGTATTCTTTACTTTTACGTTATCATTGTGTTGTTGCTAAATTTGTTTCTGATTTGGTGTTGCATATGTTTGGATAATTTTTCAGTTTGATTTTCTTTATAATATTTAAGCATTTTTATAATCGCTTTTGTTTGTGGTTCTGTGTTTATAATTTCCATTCAGAAAATCCAATGATGTTTGTTCAAACTGAAAGTACAAAAAAAAAATACAAAAGTTATTAATTGTTAAAAAATTAACATAAATTAAACAGGGATGTTAAAATAAATAATTTTTTATTTATAGGATCGACAAAATTTAGTAACATAAAACATGTCGAAAACATTGTAAATTCTTCAAGTTGCAGTTACGATCAACATTTGAAAGAAATAATTTAATCATTTCAAGGACTTCGAATAAATTTGGATTAACAAATTAAATCAACCGAACAAACGCCAATATAACAATCAGGGATTGGCATTGCAAGGCGGTCTGGCGACAGCGGCTATCATCGCTGTCATTTGCATAAAACATTTTGTAATTTCCAATTTACGATCTCATATTCGAAGTTTTTTTTATTTTTTCTGGCTGATAATATACATACGCCTGCAAATCCCATATATATAAAATGTCGCGTCGTCATAATATTGGTCGCCTTAACCGGAACGACGATGCTGTCTGCATTTTTTATTTCATATATTTGAATAAAACAAAACCCATATCTACCGTCAACAATCATCGATATCGATATAAAGAATCGCGCGCACAAATCGATTGTGTGATCATCTTTTGTCCTCAAAACTGCCGAACTGTCAAAAATAAAGATTTACCGCATTGCAATTCTCTGTCACATTGTATGAGGGTTTGTCAAACAAATTTCTAACAAAATTCACCTAACCTCTGGCATAACGGTTCTTTTATTATAGAATCTATCATTAATCTAGGATATTTGTGACTTTTGCGAAAAAAACTATTAAGCAACACTGTTAAATACAACATACAATTAATTGTCATAAATAACCGATGCAAATGACATAAACACCTTCAAAAAAGTCAAACACCGCGCGGACTCGGTTTGTTTATTATATATAAAATGTTTGACATGATGATGGTGTGGCGCAGCAGAGCCCGCATCGCGCCATATCTTATCAGTGCGACTGCGGCAATGACGGAATGGCGCGTAGGTACCTATATTCTATTCGTGTCGACGTTGTAGTCGTTGTCGTTGTCGGCATGGCAGTTGATTTGCATAATTTTCTCCTGGCTTTTGTCGGAGCCGTTTTGTATACAAAGTTACATGCCATCAGTGTTCATAATTTATTTATTTTCATTTTGATTTGTTTTTGTTGAATAATTCAAAACCGATATAAGAGTTTGTGTATATTTATATGACGGATACACATTATGAGCGTTAGATATATATTTTATACATTAATTATTGAAAAAGGGGGGCGACTGCTGCATAATAGAGTGTGCAGAGCAGAACAATCAGCCCAACGACAGTAACAAAAACAACGATGTATACAGTGGGGTAGAATGTAATTAATATTTTCTAGAATTAAATCTCTCAAAATAGTGCAGACCAAACTCTTATTGTTAAGTTTTTGTTTCTTGTCTTTGAAACTGGCATTTTTTTTCAAGACAAAGTAAAAGATTTGATATCTGTTTAAAGTGACTAATGATCTTTTTTTTAAATAAGAAACAATTTTTGAACTGCAAAAGAGGTATTTAGCAATTAACTTAGCACATATCGAAGACACTGACTCTTTTTCAAATTGTTTTCAACAAATTTTTGTTGATTACAACTCCCAGCAACAAGTTGCTCGCTCCCAGTCACGAGTTTTTGGTACTGAAAATGTTGGCAACATGATGCAATAAGTTATTTTCAATTGAAAAAAGGCTACACCAGAAAATACAATTAAAAATGTGTGCAAAAAATGGCGAAAGTATAAACCTAAGATTTAAAATTTAAAATTTTAATTTATCTCAAATCAAATCCATTTCATGAAAGGTACTCAAATAAAAACAGATCAGTGATAAAATAAATATTTACTTATTTTTAATCCCAAAGTGCAATCCGTCCCACTGTTGCAACAATGGACGACGCGTTGCGAATTATGTCTTTAGATACCAGCACAGATAATATAAATGATGACTCAGGCACTCAGGGGAATTTCTGACCGCAAAAAAACGACTGTGAAACTAAAAAAAAAAAAAAATCAACCGACTAACTGATTTGCATTTTGACCAGGTTTTTGGCGTAGATATATTGTTGTAAAGTCAGCGTAATAAACTGAAGAGCTGACCGCATCTATAGTTGCTTTACATTTATAGTTGGGAGTTTTTGCAACTATCTGTATACATGTGTATCTATATATGTACATACTTATAGGTGAGTCAATGTTGTTGGAGTAGCATTTTAAATTATTATTATGTCAAAGATATAATTTATATTTTAGGTTGAAAATAATTATTCACTATTTTGTTTGTGAGTTTATTTTTGTATTAAAAGTTTTTTTTTCGAAGATAGTTGTACCTAAGTGAAAATTCATTTTATTGTGAAGGAATTTGGACACAAGGATACTAATTTTTGAAGTGAAGAATCTCTGGCTGTGTTTCCACACAAAAACTAGAAGTTTTGTGACGGAAATTACGTTGCTTCATATAAGAATATTGTACGATGGCCCTTCGTCCCTGAATTTTTTTCGATATTTAATGAGTGCGAAGGTGAAATCAGAAATTTCTTCTCCTTTACACTTATAAAATTTTCAAAAGAATCAAGGACAAACAGTTATCCCGTAAAAGAGGTCATGGGAGTTAAATTAACGAAACCTAAAATTTTGAGTTCTTGAGATGATCAAGATCAAGACAATCAACCTTAAGTCTCAGGCTACATTTGTATATAAAAATTATTAGAGGAGGATTAGAGGATTTGCGTTTAAATGCATCAAGATATCACTTGGATTTTCGTTTTACGAAATGAAAAAGTTGATGAAAAATTTCCGAATTTCCAAAAATGTTGTCCCCTACAAAAATTTCAATCTTTTTTTTACCAGCAACAAGATTGATTTAATTTACAAAAAAAAAGTTTAAATCCTGAAAAAATATTGATTTGATAAGAAGAAGATTGAGTGTTTAGTTACCGGGTGTTTTTTATTTCAGAGTTAAAGAGAAATTAACTCGAGAAAAACCTTTTTAAATCAATTTATATTCGGAGTTAACACATTTAATTTTGGTAATATAAATACGGATAAACTACATAATTATATAATTCTGACAGATGTATATGCCAAATTATTATATCAAAATAGAAATGGCAACCCTATGTAAATCGTGCATTCGATATACTCCATAGAGTATCGCCCTCTATGTTTCAATAGTGACGGCGCAATTTCATATTATCGATTTCAATTGATTTTTTACAACTCAAAATTAAAATTAATTCTAACTAATTCTTAATTAACTTGGCTTCAATTTATTTCTTCTGGTTTAAATCAGGCACTGAAAAACTGGCCCTGAAACGGGTCTTAAAATTAAGACCCTTAAAAAAATAATTTCATTAAAACAGGCATAGTATTTATGGAAAATTAAATCCTCCGTAAATTAATAAATGCAGAATAATTGATATGACAACCTGCTCAGTAAAATCAGAATTGCCATTTAAGACTTTTATAAAACCAGAACTCAATGAAGAAAAATTTTGTATTTTAGATTCTTAAATTCAATATTTAAATCGATATAGTAACATTTAGAGTGTGTTATTCCAAAATGAATACTTACTTCTTTTATTATAATTTCGACAGTACTGATCTTTATAATATTGTTCAACGAATCATCATTGTGTTAAGTAGTTGGTTGTTTAATGTTTTAAACAAAAATAAGTTCTTTCGTTTTTAACAGAAAAATGAAATCTTAAGCCTTCCCTTACACTCAATAAATCTAGATTAACAAATAATAATCAATTATAATCAAGGTAATTCTGATACGAGATGTCAAGAACATTTACAGCAGTTGAATCACATTCCACAAACGTTTCTGGTTGGTTTGATCTATGAGTCATGACTGACTGTATGAGAAAATGTTGATGGGTCGAATTAGGTAGAAACTTGAGTCAAGGCTGATTGAACCAGATTCGTCTGTTCCCAAGGCGGAAACTCAGTGTGGACGTACATATTTGAGTGGTGGAGCAATAGCCGAATTTTAGTAAGCCAGATTCACCTTGATTTCGATAGATTAAGTGTGATGGGGCTTTTTGTTTGAATTACCAGAAAGCATCCCAAGTACCTAGTCTTTACAAGCAAACAATATTAGAAACAGAATTTTTTTTTAAAGAAACTAACTTCCTATTAATTTTTTTTTTTTTGTGTTACTTAACTCACCTTTTAATAAAAATGTCTGGGTTAATTGCACGCCTGATTGATTGAATATGAATTCTTTATGACAAAATTATTATGCTCCTGCTTATTTATGCATACAAATTGATTCAAGTAGGTACACGTACCTAAAGTTGTAAGGATTTTCCACCTCAAAGCAAATTACTCATCACAAACTGCCATTATGCCACTCCCAACAAAACGATTCCACCTCATTTCAAGGTGATAAACAATCAAATAAATTGTATATCCTATATCACTGTCTTCCCGCACCATATTTTCTTGCAATTCAAAACAACTGAGAAGTCATATAAAAAGCACAATGCACAGGGCACACACATGTGGTCAATTGCTGTTTCTCACTCTGCGTCTGCTCCCAAATCATTCAAAAAGGCCAACGAGTGTCGCGGCCTTCCAACTCCAAGTGGGCAATTTACCTGCCTGCAAATCATCATCATGATCATCATCCTCCAGACATTCATACCAAACAAACACACATACACCAAGTGACCGGAGTGTATCTAGAAGATACATAGCAAACAAAACAAAAAAAAAATAAAAATTATACTAACTGAAGAAAATAAAATAAAACAATTAGGTACACCGGCAAAGAAAACCTCAAAACGTTTTTATGGCGTTAACATGACAGCTTTTTTGCTGCCTGGAAGAACACACGTTGGATACGTGTGCGCCCCAATGATGATGACAACGTGCCGAAGACGGACGGACTTCAAGTTTCAAGACAGGAGACAGGACAGAGGACAGACAGTCGAGTCGAGTCGAGTTGAGTAAGAGTAAGAGACGAGACGAGACGAGACGCAAGGCATACAAAAGAAATTACAAAGAGTAGCGCAGCGCTACACAAAGCGAACGAACAACATGGAAATCAAAATGAGGGGATAATGAATAAATAAATAATATGGAATTGGAAGCGAAGGAAGGGAAAAATTGACACTTGGATGAAGTGTACTGACGCGGAGCATCTAGCCGATTGATGTTGATGATGATGATAATCATGATGATGGTGACGGTCCGGCATAGACTATTTGGTCAGCTAGCGGCATGCAGCGGGATGAATTGCAGAAATTGACTGACCATAGAGTAAGTAATTATCTTATATTGGCTTGCCTAGTTCAGAGGATCGAGTGCAAATTGATTGTGGACATGGACACACGCTGATGGATATACATACAAGTGGAATGTCATCAGGAATTCTAGGAACTTTTTTTTTTTTTTTTGCTATTTCGTCAAAGGACGTCGTTGTTGTTGTTTCGAATATTGATTTTGCTCTTCATCGATTATTTGATGATGTTTGATCGATTAATGTGACCTTTGAGTGGAGGAATAATTAGATACAATCAAAAAAGAAGAACATAAGGTGTTGGATTAGTTTTTAAAATAAGGAACAACAAAAAGATAGGAGGAGGTAAACTAATCAACTCCATCAATATCGCTATAAAACTGTTATTTAATGGCGTCTTATGTATCAGACTGTAATTTTAACGACATCTGTCGTCTCAGACTGTAATTGAGTGACGTTTGTTGTTTCAGACTGTAATTTTATGACATTTGTCTGTAGACTGTAATTAAGTGACTGTTGTCTCAGATTGTTACTGTTTTTTCATATTGTAATTTAACAGTGTCTGCTCAGACTGACGTCTACGATGTCAGACTATACAGTCTGCTATATCCGACTGTAATTAAGTGACTCTGCTGTCTCAGACTTTAACGGAAGGAAGTCTGTTGTTGCATTGTCTCAGACTGCAATTTGTAATGAAGTGTTTCTGCTGTTTTAGACTGTAACTAACAGACATCTGTTATTTCCCTATCTCTTATTGAAATTAAATGACGTCTATTATCTCATACTGTAAATTAATAGTTTGACAATTTAAGTGACCAAAATTATCCCCAAATAATTATATTCCTTATTGTTATTACATTACATTACATTTTAAATGAAAATAGACTCATCGGGGAAGGATGCTAATATGTAAATAATAAAAAAAATATATACTTCTTAAATGGCGCCCGAGTGAGATGATCATGATGATAAAGATTTTGTGTATCACAAAGCACACATAATTTCGTTAAATTATGTACTAATACAATTTTTAAAAGAAATACATTATAAAAAACCGAACTTTGTTAAACAATATGTATATAAAAAAATTTGCAATATAAATAATAAAAAAATTACATCTCTTCAGTTTTCACAGTAAAACGAGTTTAATAGCTAAAGGACACTTAAATGCATCACCATCAACCGGATTTCATACAAAAGCGCATGAATTTTATTTTTATTTTTAGTAATTCAACCTTCCCTAATTGACGCACATTCTGCCTCATTTGGATAACAATGGTGCACTGTCATGTCATTTATATATATGAACCTTCTTTTTTTTTGTTGCATTTAAAGTTTTTTTGTTTTGCTTTTTTGTTTAAGGAACGTGACACGAATTATTCACTTAAACGTTCTCCTGTAACCAATGTAAATGGTAACGCAAATACAATACAAAAAATGGTAATTGAATCCCATCAAGTCCTTTCCATATATACAAAGTGTGATGCGGTGCTCAATTCATTTCCCAGAAGGAACAATTGACTCAGGAACGCAACATCGCATCGCACACAAAGGAACATTATCCGCATTATTTCGATAACAAAAGCTTTGTTGCATTGCACACTGAGTTGGAGTTTTCTGGGGATTGATTAGCGCCGCACTACTGCACTTGCTAGAAATTGAAATTAAATGAAACACCATCATCACTGACTGACTATATATGTACATCCACTATATATTATGATGATGGGCGTTTATTCACCTGAATTTAAATTCAAGCCCGTGCCCGTGTTTGACAGCAGCCTCGCAGTCCACCAAATGAGTCAAGTTGCAGAGCCCGTTTTTTTTTTTTTTATTTTACGTATTTTGTAATTTATTTATTTTTTTGTGTTCAGGTCTGGTGCGTGCCACTTATTAAGAAGCATCCACACAAATCCGGTCCCGCATTCGATCATCATTATTTACGCGCGTTGTGCAAAAAAGCAGCTCAAGCTCAATGCACTTGCTGCTGTCAATTGTCATTTATTGCACTGCAATATAAACGAAAAAAAAAAAAGCAAAAAAAGCCAGAGAAAGTCCAGTGGAATGTACAGAGTGTCTGTCCCGTCTTGGGTCTCACATTTGACGCATATGAGTATATGACTTGCTGAGATGTGAATTTCGAGTAGGGTAGGTACATACCTACTTGGTTTTTGATTTTGTTTTTAGATCGAAGGAGAATAACTTGCTGCGTATGCAAGCCACTTTTGAATGCAAATTTTTGACATCTATGGAAGTGATTGACATCGATCAGGGTCTGTCATTGATTGAATAATGTCAATAATCTATAGGGAGTGGTACTCTGATATTTTACTTTAGAGAGTTATATAAAGAGATTGTAAATTTTGGATGACTAATTTTTTTTTGCAGTTTTACAAGTTTTTCATTTTTATTTATGTTTGCATTCATTTTTCTAGTTCTTTGTTAAAGACAAAAAAAAACTCACAAATCATTTAACATTCAAAAAATTGATCAATCAAAAATATTGATATTAAATTTGATTTCACTGAATTTTGAAATGTCAAGCTGAGTTCCGTTTAAATATTTGACATATTTGACCAGTTGTCAAAAAAATCAGTTTCTGCTAATTTAATTTTCCGAGATGGAAAACAATTAGTATGTGATTAAAAAAAAGTGACAAATTTTGTTGAGAAACTGCAGTGTTTATTATGCCAAAATATTTTTGGTCAGCTATCTCCAAAGTCGCTGATACGATTTGCAAGAAATTCTACATATTCTTAATTATTTATTAAGGCTTCAAAATTTATTATTAATCAACAACGAACTTGGTCGGCTTTAAAATTGAAGTTATCTCGGGAACGATCCAAATAATTTCGATGAAATTTAACTGGCGGCGGCGTTTAGAATTACGTGAAGGTTTTTTAAATAAATTGTATGAGTAAACAAATTTCTGAGAATTCTTTTATCCTATCAAAGATATCGAAAGGTGCGTTTTTAAAATGTTTTTTGAAACTCTTACACAGTGTGAGCGGGTTGCTCATTTTACCGCCTTTTAAAACCGAAAGTTTGCTTTGGAGTTATTTCATTGCTTTGATAAAAGAAAAAAACCTTGTTATCAATTTGTTAAAGTTTATTAAGGTCCCCAAAAGATATAAATCAAAATCCCAAATATTTAGACCGCAGCTAAAATTTTAAGAGGTTAAAAACTCAAAAATCATAATTTTGTTCGGTTTTATTACAAATGGTTTTCTTACAGGGACGGAAAGAAAGTTTATGGAGGCCACATGTTGTTTACTTGGTTTTAATTTTAATGCTTTTATTTGCTCTACAAACACCTCTAACAATTTTGATTAAACATCTTAGTTGTAATAACTAAGGTAATTGTAGGAGAACTGCGATTAAAGTTGTTCCCAAACTTTCCTTTCTGAAGCACATTTTAAAAAGTGCCCTACCTAAATTGGATTTAGATAGGAAAATATCAGCAAAATTCACATTTGTCATATTTTTTTTTTTAATAAAAGTCAACTGCGCTTTGCAATTGTGAACATTTATTGTTTCAGACCAAAAACTCTGAACAAAAAGAGATGGATCAAAATAATTTTTTTTTTTTTTTTTTTTTTAAAGTGTAATAGTGGGGCAACGTTTGGTGGGAAAATAAAACAATTGTTTTATGCTTTAAACTTCGTCGGTAAATAAAATCCAAAGTAAAGTTTGTTACAAACTTTAGTAAGGTATGAAGGTAACAATTTATTTTCAACATATTAAATTTAATTATTAGATATTATAGGTTTTAAGTTTTGAAAATTCTTAGCCGAGAATTGTTATATCTTATTCTTACAAATATGTATTTGTTTTTTTTTTTTTATCTGAGTACAAAATATTTCTGGAGTATGGCAACACCGGAAGTATTATTTGACGCTACACATATTTAAAAATATATTACTTCTTCTAGCTACATATCTCTATTTCGTATGAAAGAATTCATTGTCTAATCAACTCTTTATACCAAGGTCAAAAATATCATTTATGAATAAGAGTTTATAACTCTTAAATCATTAGAAAGATTTTATTAAAATTTATATTATTCTTCGATTATAAGTCTGAATTGCTTTGTCTGTCTTCATCTTCATCAATAACAAATTATGATCCATGATCTTAACAAAATATTTATGTATCATTTATCAGACTTTATGATGTCCCATAGCATTGACACATTTATTTTTATTTATAAACCAAACAAACAAACACAGCTCACACTAATTGAACTTCCCAGGCGCGCCAAACAAAAACAAAAACACACAACTCGAACTCTTCTTCCATCATCATCATCAGGCTTTAAATTTAAACCCCTTTCCCATTTTTCATCATAACCATAACCACAAGCATTTTATTGTCAAGATGTTTAAAAATAGAACAGAAAACAATAAATTTTGAATGACACATGATGTCAATTCCTGGAAGATTACAACAAACTGCACACAGCTTCACTCCCTTCTCTTAGCAGCACTTCCCTGCTCTGCTTCTAAAACCAGCACCCTCTATGGAGTTAAAATAAAAATAAAAAAACAACCTCACTCCCATAGCCATACAAAATAAAAATAAAAAAAAAGAAGAAAACCAAGGAACAAAGAACAAGCAAACAAATGAACAATATAGAAACGTTTGCTTGAAAGCAAAACTGGTCAAAACCTTGAGGGTAACCAAAATTGTATTATTCAACTCTTTGCAATTTTACTATACGCCCCCTTGGCCGCCTTCATTGCTCTATGGTCGGTCAATCAGCTATGTATATGGTAGTGAATGGCGGGTGATTTTTGTTCCTGCCCTATGACTGCGGTTCATCCAAAGCCCCCCCGAAGCAATAACTCAGAGTTAAGAGATTGCAGACAGACGGAACCGATAATGATTCGCCACATATGCAAGACAGATACTCAGATGCGTTCGACATACAAATCACAGTGCGGTTTACTTGGTTGGATACACTTAAAAATGTTTTTCTTATATTTGTTTAAAATAAAATTTAAAAAATATGCATGACACGATTGCACAAACTTGCTCTTGTGTGAATTACAGCTATAATGAAGCTACATTTTATTGATTTTTGATTGAGTTGTAAAAAACGTCAAAACCCTATTTTTGTTTTTCAAATTTTTGGACAAAAATTAAAATAGTTTTTTTTTTAACAATTATTTTCTGCATAAAAGGAACAAAGTTTAATTAAAATTGTTCGAGCGATTTTGGAGAAAATTTAAAAGAAAAAAAATAAATTATTTATTTTTTTTTAAACTTCCTGAATACGAAATTTTCAAAAATTAGACCAAGCCTTTGATAATTTTTACTTTTTTTTAGCATTAAGGTAAATTTTAAAGAGAATAAAAAATATCATATTTAAAATTTTAGTAAATTAATAACGGAATGAGTGAGTGATTCAGACTGTAGTATGCGTATTGAGTATCAGTATTTATCTGAACAGATTCCCGAATGCGATTAAATAAAATAAAATACAAAGCCCACAACGAGCCAACGATGACGACCGCGAACCAACGAACGAAAGACGCAAAAAATCAAACAAAGACGCAGCTTTTTGGAATTATACGTACATATAGAGCTGTATATAGCTATAATATGGTTTTCGAAAGCTGGAGCAACAGGCATTAACAAGCAAACATTCAAAGACGCAACAGAGCACGAGTACAAGTACTGAGCAGCATCCATTGATTCAAGATTCAGTACTCAACATTTATATTCCCCATCACCCACTAAACCCCCCCCCGCCCACCAAACGAGCAATTTGCTTACTTTGTTGTTCAAGAAGTTGTTGTTATACTCGCTGGAACTCTTTGTGGAGAAGATGAAAGGGAGGTGGTATAGTATAGAATGGATTTTGCTTTATTCCTTATTATTCTACTTGCTGTGGGTCACTTGACGTCAGATAAAGTCTTGTTGTTGTTTTTTTTTTTTTGTTAAGTTAAAGTAATATGCTGGCTGACCTCCATTCTGATTATTATTAATTTTTTTTTGTATGAGTATTATTTTTCTTGTATATAAAAGATCTTTTTAAGAATAGGTTGGTCGTTAAAAAAGGGTTGGCTCTCCACATTATTCTCTAGGGAGTGTTTTAGCACGACTTAAACAACATATGTGAGTGAGTGCAAAAATTTAAACAAGTCATGCGTGGCACACATGGGTGCGTTCATCAAGTCTTATAAGCGTGTACATAAGCTGAGCATGTCTATAGCTTGTTTGTTTGAAATCTTCCGATTTTTATCTGGGATATCTATGAAAATAGTCAAGGAGGTAGAGTTGAAAAGGATTATTTAAAAGTTTTCTTATACGTACCTACCTACCCTATCAGTTTCTGATTTTTGTACTGAAATAGGAGAATGTGTCTTATTTGTATATTGTTTGGGCTTGGTGATTAGAGCGGGAGAGATGGTTGCCATGTAGTTTAGAGTAAGAAGTTAGAAGGTGATTGAGAGTAATAGGTACTCCCTCGAAAATCTATCCAGAATATCGATAATGTGAATTTTACTGTTTTGTATGTAAGGATATGTTATCGTAAATCGAGATTGGCATCGATACTGGCACTATACCTAGTGTGAATCTGACCTTAAGCTTCATCATCACATCATCAGTCGATCATAACATTTATTTGACATAGTAAAAAGCTTTTATTTCTTAGGTTGCACAACTAGTTGAAATCAACCCCCGATAGAAATAGATGAGCTAATGATAATTTGAAAAAAAGAATGATATAAGTTAATGATGATGAAGAGTATTTCCGTTCGATCTAAAAACATAATTGTGAAAAGCAGTAGTAGAATTTTCAAATACGTATACAATATAGTAGTTCCCATCTATTTTACAACATTTGTTTTTTTTTTTTTTTAAAACTGCTTCAGGTGAGATAGTTGTCCTAACCATATTATTCTACTTTAGTACTAAATAAACCAACTGCTGCTAACTACCAAATGTCGTTAACACAATCATTTCGCAGCTATGTACTACAAACATTTTCGAGCAACATGTAGCAAAATAAAAAACAACAAAAAAACTGCTAACAAGATCCCACTGCACTGCAGAGATCGTTAAAAAATTTTATTGACGGTCATTCATGATCGTTTATTGATCTCTCTCTTGTAACTTTGAACCATAACTAGCCGCTTTTCTATATACATATAAATTTATAGAAATGTTTATCTCGTATTCGTTCCTTTCAACACTGCCACATCAGCCACATCAGCCACCCTCATAATTCAAATACCCGCATGTAATTTAGTACAAAAATGGTTGCAGAAAAAGAAGAAAAAAAAATTAATAAATTACCAGTTGCACTTGGAAGTTGTATGACGAATCACAAATACCACAGCTATTGTGTCGTTTGTTATAGGTATATTCTCTTAACTATTCTGCGCACAGTTGGCGCATTTGTGAAAGATAGCACACGCTATCTATACGACAAGTTGACTTGACTATAATGGTGCAAAAAAAAAAAAAAAAAACAGTGGTGCAACAAATCCAAAATGACATTTAATTACAAAACAATAATAAATATGTTGAGTAGCCAGGGCTTAGATCATGTAGAGTGGACAGTTATTGACATTTGGCAAGGCCCTCTGATAGACACTTATGGACATAACAGTGGGATAGAATTTATTAAAATAAAGAAATAATAGAAAATGTATTACAATCGGAATAAGAATTGATTGGAAATGTCAAATTGCCAAAAAATGTTTGTTTATGAATGTGAATGACTAACTATTGTAAGACTAAAGCAAGAATTCTTGGAGCATCACGGTATCAGCGAGAGTTTGAGTCAGACCAAAGTCAAAAGTCAAAAACATGAATGTCCCTGTGGAAAAGAAAAAATAGTTATGAGCATTTTCTCCAAGAACTCCGTTTAAACTTCTTTGCTGAATTATTGTCTCAAAATAGCTTGCTTGGCCGATACCGACAAAAGTTGGCTATATATATGTACCTAAAATAGTTCTGGGAGATTTTAATACTAAAAAAAATCATCTTCAGTATGACAGTTTTAAAACAAAGCTTGATAGAGGAGTCAAGGTTCTCTAAAAGCCAACGTAAACACCTAATTCGACTTCGACGACGAATTTTGCTTCAATAAAGACAACATATAGACCTATAGATTGTGATTAGAAAATAAAATAAATATGTGCTAACACTTAACTTAACAGCAGAAGGGACAGAAACCGCTTGATCAGGAAGAAGGAAAATAAACATGAGAAGCGTAAGTTCGAGGAAATGCAGTGATACTTTAGCCAAAAAAACTGGTGGGATACCTCTTTTTAGACAAAAAGGAGAACTGAATTTATTGCTTAAATGGGTCTGAAAAAAAAATAGTGAAGGGAAAACAGGATATATAAAAGTTAACCATTCTTGTCTACGTGTCTTAAGTATGTCAGCTTTAATATTATGCTTTAGAAGGGAAGTATGAACATTTTGACGTATCAGGGAATCAGAATTCAACAAAATGTGTGCATTTTGAATAATAATGGGTGTGACATCTTTTTTCTGGACAATTCCTAAAAGAAAGTTTTATTAAGAAAATTAGTAAAATTTAAATAATTCTGAATCAGATTTTCTATTTCCTCTGTAATTTAAAAAAAAAATTAAATCATTTAAAGATTCTGCGATTTTTTATTAATTTCTCGAATTTGCTGTCCCACTGTGCGTAAGTTCACAAAAATTACCCTCCCCCGCCCCCACTATCTCGTCAGATTAAAATGCCCGACCGACGACGACGACCGACGCACGGTAAATCGTTTTTCACAAATTAACAACTTTATTTAAACTTTTTGTTTTTGCAACATTTAATGGATTGCTATATGGTGTCTGGTCTACGTCAGTAGTTACTGCTGCTGAACATAAATATAAACGCGCTTATAATATGCCACAAGATCTGGCCATGTCTATATACCAATGCATTCATGTCGTGGCAATATACATACATATATAGAAAAGGGTTCAAGGCAGTTTAATCACTATCGCGAAGCGATTTATACTACATATACATTTATAATATTCACAACATTACTGCATTGCAGTTGCAGCGACAAAGTGCCACGCACCAAACTATTAAAAAAAAAAAAACAACAACAACTACAACTAAGTACAAAAAAAAAATTGATGCGAATATATTGTTGAGAAGATCGCGATGCGTTTTGCTTTTAATGGCACTTTCAATTAGCTATTTATTTAATGCGTGCATTTTAAATAATTGTTAATTAAGTTTCGTTGAAGCGTGGGTACATCAAAATTAAAAAAAAAAAAAAAAAAGATAGCAGCACAAAAAACGCAGACTGAATAGAATAGATTGTGCAAAGTGAATTAGTTTTGCATGATGAAGTGTTTATTGGAAATTTACGTGCAACATTGTGTGGCGTATAAAATTATAATTCAGAATAGAGGTCATAGGTAGACAAATATTTAATATGAGGGTTTTTTTTAATAATACAAATTCCATATACTACTGAAATACATCAGCCAAGTAGAAGACTTAGCACTATTTAATTGGACTTGTTGAATTATTGATTCAAAATAGCTTTTAACTTCTTCACGGTTCATTCCAATTTAACCGACGAGAATAAATTACGACAACGAGGAAGAATATCGTGTGATGTGTAGCCAGATTAAGGCAGGGTCTGGTATTCGATGATGAGTCCAAACTAAAAATTTTCAATATCTAAGAATGCAGAAACACAATTTTGTAAGACGCGCATGCTAGAGGATATCACCGTGAGAAAAAAACACGACTTGTGAAAACAGTAGAAGGTTGGAAGTGTTCGCAAATAGTCAGAAACATGACACAGTACAAAAAAAGATGCCCTTGAGGGCAGGAAGCATTTGCTTAAAACTATACTTTGCAGAGCATTTGCTCTATTTGGTAGAAATAAAATTCTCCATTACTTGCTTTGCTACTACGCCACGAGCACCAGCTCAGCTTATGATGTGGAGCATCTGCCATGAGCACTTGCTCTAAGTAAAGTACTTGCTATGAGCACTTGCTATCTTTTTTCCAAAGTGTCTAATTTGTCATGATTTTTTTTTTAACAGCAGCTATAAATTAAATGTTATACGTTAGGTAGATTTTTTACGAATGCAAATATTCTCTTTATTTTTTCCAACACCTATTGTTTGAATCATAAAAACAAACGCTTGTTGTACGTCTCTTTTGTTTATTCAAATGATTTACCTACATAATTAAGTAAAAAGTTTAAATATAAATTAAATGTAATTTTGCGCTTTAATATAAAATATTTTTTGATAAAAAACAATTAATTTAATACACAAGTGAAAAAGATAACACTTTTACCATCACATTACTGTCTTTGTGACAAAAAGATTTCTTTGACATTATAATTCAAGATCTTCCTTCGTTTTCTTCTTTGTCACACTTCATCTCATTTTTATTTTTTTTTTTTTTTTGCTTGCTCTATTATTTCACAGGACTATTAAAGAAAAAGAAGATACAAATATAAATAACCTAAACACAAACTGACCTCATTGAACTGCATCGTCGACTACGCCCACGCTACATCGCATCGATATAATCTCCCTCAACCATCATCATCATCAACATTCTGCTGTTATATTCTTCCTCCAGTGGTTGTTTGTTTTTTTTTTTCTGAACCCAAAAAAAGAAAAATACGTACTATAAAGAACTTTGTCCCTCGTGTTTCGATTCGAGTCTTGAGCGTTATACTCCAACAATAGACTCATTCAATGAATAGAAATTGTACCACCTCGAGATACTTTAGCACCGAACTCTGTCGTCCGTTTATACAAAAGATACAATCAGACTCTCTCGCTGCCGCCAAAAATGTTGTTAAACATGTTTGGCCAGAAGTTGTTCGATATACAAAACATAAAAATGTGAAAAAAGAAAAAAAAAAAAAAATAATCTTTAAGCACTCCACTTTAAGGTTGAAAATTTTCACCAAACAGAAAGTATCTCAAATGCCTACATATAAATACATACGTAAGTATCTATATAGATATTTTATTCATGCTAACTGCTTCTGCTGCATTTGGCATTTATGAAGTAGGAGTTGTGTGGAGTTCTTTCCTACGAGTAACTTCAACAATTTGCCATTAAGAGTGCAGATAAAAATGGAGTAGTGTATGTGCATAGTATATGCATCTCGCTCAGTATTTATACTAACACTTAGGATAATTCAATTTGATATAGTTCTAGACCATGGTTAAGCGATGACGACGCGACGACGAAACCAACCGACCGACCGACAGCCGCAGGCAAAATTCCATGCCAATCTTTATCTAAACTGCAAACATTTAGCTTCGAAACCAATGGGGCTCTGGGTTGTTCTTAGAATTTCACTTAGCAATCAGATGCTATTTATGGTTAGTCTATACATATTCCTCTCCCTGTCTTTTGTGATACTCGAACTCGAGTGAGAAGAAGTTTTGAGGGCAATGTTAAAAAGATTTACATATACAAAAAAATATACATATAGAGGTACTTTACTTAGAAAAAAAACACTATTGTTAGAAAAGTAATTGTTCGATGGGTGTATCTCAAAGAATTAATCTTAGTGCGCTGGATCAAGAATCAAGATTTTGTGAAAGGCCTATAGCAAGTATAAAAAAGTAACAAAAACAATATATTAATTTAAAATATTCAAAGGGCCATTTTTTTAGTGCCTGATTTTCTGACTTAAACCAGAGATAGTTAGTCCTGGAAATAAATTGAACTATCAGCGTTCACTCAAAAGCAGTAAGGATTTGTTAAGGGTAAACTTTATCTTTCAGTTACCTATAAAAAAATCTATCAGAATAAAAAAACGGGACTAAGAAAATGCGCTTTCAATATCGAAACAGAAAGGATGACACTCTGCGGCACTCATATATGATTGATTTCCATAGTTATGCCCTCTCTCACTCCTAAAACATGTTTTTACTCAATTAAGATCCCGAGTTAACTCATCGAATTTTGTGAGTTAACTCTGGATTAACTGCAATAGATATTTCTAACTAACTCCAAATGTCATTTTGACAGTTAAAAATGTGAAGTGGTATGTTTGCATACTTATTTGTATAAACTGTCACTTCTTTAGGCCTGTTTGCATGGCTGAAGTTTATTGAGAAAATACATACATAGGTACCTACTATAGTTAAAAAAATGTTTAAAACTAAGAACATTTTAAAAAATAACTTTAAAATTAGTACATTTTTTAACTAGTATCATGCAATACCTTTATAAAACCAGGATGTTTAAAATTTTGCACCATATTTTTCAATAGTTTTTTTTAATTTTCTGCCCTACGTTAAATATTCTGTTTAGTGCAATGGATAAACCAACAGAATAACTGTGGTCAAACGTAGACAAACTGTTAGACCTTCAATTTGCATTAATTTTCATAAAATATTTAAATAAATTACCAACTGCTAAATTAGCTTAGTAGGAAAGTAGATATATCACCTTTTTAAAGCCTTAGTAATATTTTGCTTGTTCAGTTAACAACATTCCGTAAAAATGTCAAATTAAATTAATACAATCATATAAACACAATGCAAATACCTAACTAACCTATGTTATGTACTTTCGTTTCATATTTCAATTTCAATTCCAATTTTTCGCTTGCATCAGCTTTAAAAAAAATTAAAAACAGAAACAAAAAATATTCCCTTAACCCATTCGTAAAAATTCAATCTTGAACAAAATACAAAGTTACACAATTCATACAACATAACAATTTATAAAAAAAAAAAAAAATAACTGCATAAATGTATTTAAAAATAGATTCGAACTGCAAAAGACAGAAACGAACAAAAAAAACACTGCAATTTTGTCCGCGCTTATACTCGTACATCAGACAAATGTTTTCGATGTAATTCTTGGCGCACTTTCAATTTCTAAATTTACATTTGACTATAAATAAATTTCGTTTTTTTTTTATATGATTTCATTTACATAGTTTCGTGAAGACTGCAGCGAGGTAAATTGAAAAAGTAAAAATAACAAAAAAAAAAAAATAACTTAAAGATAGAGAAAGTCATTAAACTTACCGAAAACAAAAAATTTCCGCCTAAAAGTTTGATCTTCTATCTGAAATAAGAAATTAAATTCGAATTAAATGAAATACTCGTACAAATCTTGAAGTAAAATTATTTACGTTAAGTTTTTTTTCTATGCAAGATTAGGATTTAATGACGAAGACCATGCCTTGTGACGGGACATTCATCAAATAATAAAAAAAAAACTTGGAACAATTTTTTTTCAGCGATAAAAAATCCGCCTGATAACTTTGACAAAAAAATATGAAAACTATAAGAACGATTAAAAATGCTCCGTAAATTTTACTTCCGTTTCCGGAAATCCAAAATAAAAAAAATTAAAAATATAAACCCTTTGTGAATAACACAGTTTCCCTCCAACTTCATTATCAAAATGGAAGAAGGAAGAAATTGTCAGACGATAACGTAATATACTAATTTCTGCTAACTTTGGATTTATTTTTTTTTTTTCGTTTTGTTTGGGGGAATTTTTGGGAGGCTAATAAAACCGTCAACCATCGTCGTCGTCGTCGGCAATGTAGGAGTGTCCGCATGTGAGAATGTGTCTAGAATACTTAATTTTTTTTTTTTTGATAATTTTTTTTTTTTTTTTCAGACGAGAACGAGACTTTTGACTGTTTTGAGGAAGGTCAAGTGTTTGCTGAAAATTCATTTATTTCAAATAAAGGCCATTTTATGATTTGAATGCGTCATTTCGGAAAAAGATACCTATTTATGGAGAATCGTCGTTGGTTTATTTTTATTTTTTTTTTCGTTTACTGTGGTTCTATTCCTTGATATTGGAAAAAATATTAAGAAGGAATAATGAGCTGTTTAAAGGCATTTATAAACAAGACAAGCTATAAATTATAAATGTCCTATATTGAGAGAAAGAAAGAATGTGTTTTAGGGAATAAGTATAAAGTATAAGTGAAATTCCTCTCTAGCAAAATATCGGTGTGTCCTGCTGCTTCTAAACCCTTAACAACAAAGAAGCTTGTATTGGATGGGTAATATAGAAGAATGTAGAGCATTAATCACATAGAATCTCGAAGAGCCTTATGGATAGAGAATTTTCTTGTGGGTTATTAATTGTTTTCATTTTGACTTATATTAATTTCGCTTTAAAAATTTTTGTTTTAAATAATTTAGCTTAAATATGAATGATAAAAGTTTTTAAAAAAATTAACGAAAAAGTCCGAGAAAGAACATTATGCAAATTCATACATAAAGAGTTGGTTGCAAATATAAACCTAAAAAATAAAGTCTATTGATGTGTAAACATCTATGCCGGCGGTAGGGTAAACTAAAAACGTGGTTTCTGTAGCACATTACGTTGTGCTGTTACACGTTATGATACGTTGATGTAGGTATATTGGATACGTTCAATATTGGGTACGTTCCTTCGTAGCTCAAACTAAATCGAAAGGTCAAGTTGAGTTTGGGTTGAAATTCTGTTGACAGTTTGAACTCCCCGCATTCTGTGATGCAAAATTAGCACTTGAATATTTAATTTGATGTTTACACATGTTAACCATGAGTACCGGCACTCACACTTTTTTCTATTGTAGTTATAAGATATTAAATTGAACGGTCGTTTCAAAAAACGTAAAAGTAAGAAAATTTCAAATTTTTACATAACGTAACGAAAACATTGTCATGCAAAGTTTCTAAATTTATGTGATTCACTACAAGAACACATTAACATACCTTAACATTGATATTTAAGAGACATCATTATTTAGAAAAAAACTATGTCTGGTTTTACGATTTCTACTGTTAAATGGCGAAGCTTTCGAAAAATAATTTATTCTCATTTTTTAGATTAGGTATATGTAATAATTTCTAAAAATAATATTCGCAAATTTTTTTTCCAGACGTGCCATCAGTTACAAGTATCGAAAATTTAGGTTTTTCGCTTACAATAATATTACAAAGTATACAGTAGAATCTGAGAAAGATGAACATAAATGGCCCGTGCCCGTCCATCTTTTCGAGCATCAAAATTCGTTTGAGGAAGAAGATACACTTTCAAATAAAAATATTAAAAATGATTTATATAACGAGTTAAAACAATCCCGAAAAAGAAGTTACGGAGTAAATCAAGGCAAAGAAAAAGAAAAAAAAACCTACCTACTTTTTTATTTTTTTAATTATTAAATTTTTAAATAATTTTAGCTTCTGTTAGAAAGATTCAACACATTTCTCTTTATAAAGTGATCATTTAAAAAATATCCATTAATCAAATTGGTCAAAAAATACTTACTTACTTTATAGATTAAAGTAACTATTTACCTATCAGAAAAAATATTATACATATAGGTGGGTATATATAATTTCTTAATTCTACTTCTTTAAATGTATGTACCTATATGTTCCGACCTAAGAATATGTCCATATCATATTTTTTACTCTCAAAACATGGTTCTTGTTTCCGTTTTGTGCTCTCTTGAAGTTGGATGCGGTTCATACTTCTCAGTCGTTTTCAATTATTTTGTCCGAGGTGGAAACCCACGTTTCTTACGATTCTTACAGAGGCATTAGTTACAAAACCTTAAAAAAATGGCACAATTTGCAAAATGCACAAAAATAAATCCATTCTGCGAAAAAAAATCCAAGTGAAAATTCTTAAATAACGGGTTTTCCAATATATTGCACATATGTATAACATGACCATTTGACATTGAAGTCACAATAGTCTCCTGTAGAGTGTAGGTAAATTTTTTTTTTTTGACAACTTAAGATAAAGGAAAAAACCGTAATATTTTTACTTTGACCATTTTTTTTTAAATAATGAAATACCCATTAGAGAAAACATGTAAAAGCTTTTTTTACAGAGGGTTAGTTGCACAATTTCTAATGTTTTTGATTTCCTTCTCAAATTTTCAAGACCAAAGGTAATGCTAAAATTATATACCTACCTACTTATGTAATTTATGTAGGTACCTTACCAACCTACCTAAATCAAGATTACAAAGATTACATTTTCAGTAAAACATCTTCCTGTTATACCTATTTTCCTCTCATGAAGAAACCCTTATAAACTGAGAAAATATAATTAAATCTTTCTTCATCCAAATCTTTGTACATAATTGAAGATGTACAAAGATTTGTAGCAATTTAAGTATCTACGTATATACATATGTAAGTAGGTACTTACCTACTATATAAAAAGATACCTACGTAAGTACTATGTACATAGGTACATAACGAAATGTAAAATGGTTAAGTAAACTTACCCCTATACCCTGTCAAATAAATGAAAATTCCTTAGCTACTAGATATAATACGGGTGCAACGTGCAAGCTGCAATTATAAAAATGGAAAAAAATACACCTACACCTTCACAGCTGATCTTGACCTCTCCACCAAATATAATAACACATGCAATTGCTTTCAAATGCACTTTTATCTCTCTAGCAGTTGTTTTATTTTATTTTATTTTTATTTTTCTTCTTCTTCTTATTCAACAACAAAGTCAATTAAAAAAAAAAAAATAATAAAAAAAAGCTCCAAAAACCTAGAAGCACATGGCAGTTGGTTTTTCATTCCTTTTTTTTTTAAACGTACGAAGCGCCATATATACTACCACCCCCAACTCCTGAATCACAATTTCTCAGCTGAAACAAGAATTTTCAGATTTTTTTTTTATTTTATTTTAATTTTAATACCTACCTTAAATTCAAATCAAAATAAAGACACATTTTTTTACTTTTTTTCTTCTTGATTCAAAATGAAAAAAAAAAAAAAAAAAACTTACTACATTTACAAACCAAAAAAACAAAATGGTGGGTGGATGACGAATTGATTCAGATACAAGATGTTATACAAAAAAAGATAAAGAAACTCACACAACCAAAATAAACTTAAATAGAGATGGATGGCTCTTGCATATATACATATATACATACAGATATGTTCAAAGCGCAAAAGTCGAAGGCAACGACTACGAAGACATTGCCGGCATTTTTATTCATTATATTTTTGCAAACCCAGTTTTTTTGCTTATTTTTCGAATTGAAAAAAAAAAAACACAAAATATTGTTTTTCTTGTCCACGAATTTTGTTTTCTTAATTTTTTTTTTTTGTATTAATTTCTTTTTACTCCCTACACACATTCACTTTGCTCTGCTTAGATTGTTCAATGTTTACACATCCGTAAACAAAACAATTCTTCTCTCTCACAGGTTTTGGTTTCTATTTTTCTTTTCATTTTTTTTATTATGTTTTTTTAAGTTTTATTTTCTTTTCCGAATGCCGGGTTTATTTTTGCAAAAATAAAATGAAAAAAAAAAAGTTGAAAAAGATAAAAAAATAACAAAAATGTCGGAAACTGACGGCGAGTGAAAGTATACACGCAAAAAGCCCGGCAACAAACACTAACTAAACTAAATTGCAAAGCTTTTCCAACGTCGAACATCAAAACGAAACCAAAACGACCAGCGCAATTATGGCAGGGGCAGCACAAAATAAAAAAAAAAAAAAATAAGACAAGTAGTAGGTATCTCTAAAATACTACCTATCTATATCTGTGCATTGATATTGAATTTGAATTGACCCCTTCAAAGCTTTGAGAGAGAGATAGAGAGTGGGAGTATTTTACAAAGAGAGAGAGAGCTTAGACTTCTACAATCTACATTCTACACCAACACCATTTAGATGCACTTTTTGTTAGATACAATTTTTAGAGGGATAGATAGTATGTGTGCATTAGTGTTAGAAGAGGGGCAAAATAAGTAGAAGTGTTGTCGTGGCGCTAAACTTTGGGATACCACAAACCACAAAGTTTTGGCAGAACCAACATTTTGGAAGAATAAATCAATTGAGTCTGGATTTTAAAATCAGCTTGAATAAGAAATAATTTAAATTGAATCTGTCACATGTATAAAAAGTAAATATTTGATTCTTTTGAACATAATATTAAATAAAAATAGAACTACATAGATAAATTAGAAAAATAGTTTAAAAATTGTATTTAATTGCTATCACCTAACTACTAAATTTAGTTTTAATATAGATACAATAAGTACATTAGTATGTAGTGAAATAATATTTTTCTTAGCACCTTGCCGGTTATGTAAAAATCGGTTAAGCGATTTCACAAGAAAGGCAAAAATAGCTCCATCACGCAATCTTGCTCTTGGAGTTCAAAACAAAAATGAGTCTCGAACATTTGCAAATTTATTTGAATACATACATAGTTCCAAAACATTATTATTTACCAGTAAGACAGTAAGTATTAAAGTGAAAAGTATCTACTTAATAAAAAAACTATACAATTATTAATGGAATATTTTTTTTTTTTAAATAGAAGCACCAGATTTCAAAATTATATCAAAATTGGCTTCTAAAAAGATGTACGGGAATAACCCAAAAGTTAGGTAATATTTTCAAAAAACTTCAAAAACATATTTTCGCTATATGAATTTTAATTTTTTATTATAAGTTAAATCAAAATCAATATAGTCGTTTTCGGGAAAATTTGAATAGGTATATCAGAATTGCTACATGGCAGCTAAACGATCTATAGTTGAATCGTTACATGGCATCTTAACGTTCTAGTTGATCTTAAACAAAAATTCGATTTGGTCCTAGAGTCGTCCATAAATTTTTTTGTAAATAATTTATCAAAATTTAACACAATTTTGTTCATGTTGAACTAATGTCATTGCCAAATGAATTTGTAAGGAAAACTATAGTTTTTTGTTTCATGGCAACTAAGCTACCGCTTGCGAAAAATTTTACTTTTTAATTTTGCAATTTGTAAAATTGACTTTTATCCAAATTTTGCATTTAAATTTTTAAAAAGAGAATAACGTTTTGACATTCAGGGTTAGAAAATAGTTTTTTTTTAATTTGGAAAACAAGTATCGTGAAATTTGTGAACTTCGACATTTTGCTTCATGGGCTTTTTTCGTTACTAACCAAAAAATTATAAACTAAAATTATTTACAATAAAAATTTCCCCAATTCCAAAAACAGTTTTGGTTCTGGTTTTTGTTTTGGTTGCCAATCCGAATCTATTTAAAAATTGTGAAAAAGAAGAGAAATTAATTCTCGCCCTAAGTGGAAAACAACTCCATCTTTTAGTGTGATTTTCTAAGCTTTGTTAAGCTTATAAATCTTATTACTACAAATAATTTGTATTGTTTTAGCGTTTGCGTAAGTTCGTGCGATTCTGTAGTGAATTTAATTTTTGGTTTGTAGCTAATAGAAAACATTCATTTTATACATATTATAACTATTGGGGGTATTTATAAAAGTTGTCTATAACTTTGAAAAGGCGTCAAAGTTATAAATAAAAATTTTTAGTTGTTGTTTAAGACTTATGTAACTTAGACAACAGAATCAGTTGTTTAAGTCTTGATTAATTCTTCCTTTTTAACGTAACCTTTTAATTCAAAATAGTTGAATCCTAATTTTGTGGACTTCAGGTCTCTCTTTCTTTAATTATATTTAAATATAATTAAGGAAAGATCTGAAGCCCACAAAGTTAGGATTCCAACTATTTCGAACACTGTTAGATACAGTCTAATTAGTCAAACATCTAATAAATACGGCTGTATATGTAAACACAAAAATTGGTCTAAAGTAATTTAGCATTACACTTGGTTTTTAATTGATCATTAAATTGGACTTAAATGTGATTTACTCTGAATGTTTTTCTAATTTCGAAGATTTGACAAACTATTTTATTTCGTTAATCTATATTATCTAGATTAGAAAATAATCGTGTAAAATTTTCAAAAGTTTTACACGAAGAGACTTATCGCGCTGAACGCATTCATTGAAAAATCGATTTTTTTTGTTCATTCTTTCTAACTTTCTATCTCCCTCCGATTTTATAAGAAAAAATTATACACCATCTGTATTTTGAAAAGTATTATAAAAGTTAATCTAATTGTTAATCGGCTTGTGGGGAAGAAACACTATGCAAAGATTAATTTAATTTAAACTTACAAAAGAGATTAACTTTCTGTGGAAACACAATCTAGCATTACTCAGGCGATATTCATGCAAAATAGCTAACAGATGTAGGCATCATGTCATAATAAATTCCTTTAAGTACTTTTTTTTAATACTTCTCAGTGATTTTGCATAGTAAACTCTTTTACATTATGATCACAATTTCATTCGTATCTATTCAAAGATTTTATTATGTAAACTCGTGTAAAATATTCCATTTCCATCTGCGATTTTTACGAGCATTCAGTGGCATCCATTTAAAGAATGTATCTAATGGTTCGTTCATCTGCTACATTATCTAACCCCCCTTTCCCTTCCCAATTCATCTATTCTATTTTATCTATATATGTACAAAAAATAAATTAATGTAACATACAACCACACATCTGCTACTGTTAGATACATTTAATATTATAATATGTATAAAAAGGAACGAAAAAAAAAGTCTGAGAGTTCTTGAAGAAATATTCAAGAGTAAAAACATCTGCTAATGACGTCATTCAAATTGAGCAGGCACTCTCATCTTGTATACGAGTAGATAGATGCAAGAAGAAAAAGCTCTTTCCCACCTACATATGTACTTTACGAAAATTACAGATACTTTGTGTAGACACGAGAAATGTATCTTATTTATATTTATATAGCAAATATGTGTATAAATCTTAAGCGCGGCATGGGTATAAAAGTCTCCAACTAAACACCACACCGATACGATACCTACATCAGAATGGTTTGTTGTTGCAATTAAATGTTTTTTTTTTTGCTTCTTTATTATAAGAAATTTAAGTGGCTATATGCTCTTTATCGCACTTTTTGACGTAAATGGTGGGTGATCGACTTTTTAGGGTAAATGAACGATGCTGCCTGGCTTTTGCCGGTAAAGCTTTTTTTTTTGTTTCTATTTCTTTCATTTTCAAATGCAAAACTAAACATAGAAATAAAAATAAAAAAAGTTTTATTGATATTCTCTAAAATTAAACCAAAAGAAGTTGATATTTTTTTTTGTTATCAGTTGTTTTTACGTATAGAAGCACGAAAACAACAAACTTTCATACAACTAGGTATACAGCCTGTGCTGAACATCAAGAAACTTTACAATCTTGGTTTTGGTTTTTTTTTTGCTTTTTGCATGCAAAAGTTATCGCTTAAAGTTAAGATGTATCTGTCCGTAGGAAATCGTGTATTTTTGAATTTTGTTCTTGGTATTGTTATCGCAAAAGTAATTTAGCGGTAGAACATTTATTATAATAATTATAATTACGTTGTTTAAAAAATGTTCCTTATTTTTTTTTTTGTTTATTATTATTTTTGTTTTTTTTTGGTTAAGATTTTTATTTTGGGATTAAATTGTATTATTGGCGCGCGTCTAGAAGGAAACTATATATAGGAAGGCAAAATTGAAGTAAAACAGTTGTGAAATTAATTTATTTATATTACATATACAATATTAATAATGTAGGTTGGTATATTATATGACTGTTTCGCACGTATATTCATGGGGTTTTCGTTGAAGATGCAAGGCATGCGTTTTTAAAAATAAATGGTGATTCAAAACGAGTTTTAAAAATCGGAAATTTATAGGTACCAATAAAGCAAAAAAATAACAGGGTACGATTGCCCAGGTTTTAAGAGGGAATTCCAATTAACTTAAGCTAGGTAAGCCCACAAAAGAACCTAGCATCTTTAATTATACAGATCAATATCACTTAAACGACATGTTTTAGAAAAAAAATGTGTCAGAAAAGTATTAGCAAAACAATAGAAGAAAGAAGACTTATCCCCAAATTAACAGTTAGGATTAAGAAATAAACATTCCATCAAGAGCATCGAATTACGAATGTTGTCAAGACACTCTTGAAGAAAAACTGGTATATGTGGTGCAATTTTTAATGTTGCTCAATATTTTGACAAGTTTTGGCATTTGGAATTGAGTACAAACTGAATACATACATATATGGATCTTTCCAGGCATTACTACGTACTACTGAAATGTTATACTGCCAATGCACTCTTTACAGTAGGGTCCCTACGAAAAAAAATATATTAAGAACCTAAGAAAATTTAAGCCGGTATACCACAAGGAAGTGGCCTAGGACCAACTTTATAATTTAATTTATAGAGGGCTGTAGAGAACACCGCTACCATGGCCATCTATTACAGGTTATAGTATTATTTTGGTGAGGAACTTGGACGCAACAATAGTGAATCAAACTAAATGTGAAATGGAGACCGTTTTAAGTTTATGAGACGTGTTTTTTTGTAAGCCCAGAGGGAAATGGTCGAAAAAAACAACGTCTGTGCTAAACAATCACCATGTTAAATACAACAACAACTGATCCCTTACGGGCTCAGCTAAACCCAGATAATTCTCCGGACTTAACTTAAGCACACAGAAAAACTGTGTTACCGGCATAAATTATATACTTGTTATCCATAGTTTGTATGAATCCATTTTGTTTCTGTGTTGCTGTCACTTATCCCTGTGGTCGTTTTTTTCCTGCGATTCCCACCGGGCTTGTAAAAAAAACACGCCTAATGTTAAGGAACTAAGGAACAGTTTTTTTTAATAGTCAGTTAGTATTATTTAATATTTCTTGTTTCTATTTATTCCTTGACAGCTAACTAAATGTTTGACTGATGATTTAAAAATCCGTTCAAAGAAGAACAAGGTCTTATGATTTAATATTTTAAATCCTATCGGAAAGTATCCGATTTTAAATTAAGAAAGACAAGTAAATTGCCAATTTTTCCTCTGCAGACATTATTTTTTACTTTTAATTTCTTATGACTTGCAAAGAAATTACATAGTTACTAGAAGTCAACAGCAAGCCCTCACATCGCATTTTTTCAATGCATTTCGTATAAGATTTTTTTTTTATAAAATCAATCAAAAAAAAAAAATAATCAAGAATCCAAAACCCCTATACTGAAATCCCGGATCCACCACCAAAGGGTTGCTAATTACGAGGCAAACATTCCTGGCCTTAGACATTATAAATGGGTAAAAAAAACTCTTATTTTATGTTTGCTTAGTAACTAGAAACTTTAAAAACACACAGGATGAATGAGTAGACTGCAATTACACATAATTTCAAAGTCTTTCTATTTCATCACAATAATAAAATAAATTATGATTTTAATCTCGATTTCAAATTGCTACATTGTAGTGTGGTTGGAACTATGATTTCCGCACTTTATAAATATGTTCATGGTTTGATAACGATATCTATGCGGTTTTAAAAATTATAAATTAGCTTTTGATGGGAAAAAATTTACATTTTATATTCGTAAGCGATAGTTTTATAATTTCAAGATAAAGCTTCCTATAGAGTTTAATCAATAAAACAAAGAGAAATAGAAATAAATTGAAGACAAACTAAAGAGATTATTTTTTTTTTTTAAACTCCTTTCTTTGTTAATTTTAGTAGAAAATATACTTTTTTTTTAATTTAAATTGACTATCCATTACGTACATTGAATTTTATGAAATTAAATCCTGAAACTGTTTTAGCAAAACAGGCTATAGAAACCACCCTGCTTTAATAACTAAAAAGTAATTAAAACTTGATGATGCATTCTTTTTTTTTCCTCCTTCATTTTGCATTTCAACAAATTGCATGTAACAAATCTTAACTAATCGTCATTTCAGAGTTGTTGTTTCTTTTTTTGTGTTGCCATCTTATGGATACGCATTCATTTATCTAAATCAATTTGAAGAATGTACTTTTATAAACTTGTTCTTGCCCATTAGAGACCAGATATAGATTTTATATTCATCCAAGCATTTTATTATTAGGTATCTACAGAAAAATTCAAATGAGGTTGGAATTTACCCTGATGGAAGGCTTAAAAAAGGCTTATTCATTTTAATTATGCATTTGGCCATAAAAATACAATTTACATAGACAACATGCATCGATTAGCCAGTCAATATCATTTCCACTGCAAATCTACATGCAGTCTATCAGTTTTTTTTTATCTGCACATTTATATCTATCAATTCAACCAAAAGGTCTACAGTCTGCAATTAAAATTGAAAACAAAAAAAAAAATTTGCAAATATTGAATTGTTTTTTTAATGCTCCCTTTTTAACAGAATCACAGTGATTTTTGAGATACCTTCTTGTTTTTTTTTTTTTGGTTTATATGCTTGAGTGGTTTAATATGCATCCAAAGTTTTTCCCCTGAGGTGAAGGATTTTCCACCATGATTGGAACAACACAAAGGACAAACATACGGAATATAATTAAAAATTAAACACAGCAGCATCACCAGTATTTTTTTTTTTCAATAATTTCCACCTGGATACATAATTACCAAATGCTCTTTGTACATCGGCGATCCCTTAAGGCCAAACACATAAAAGTATCTATAGATATATGTATGTAGCATCTATAAAATTTCGATGATGCAACAAAATGTAAAATGACCAGTGAAAGCCTTCCCTCAATCATTAATGCAGGATCAGATACAAAATGCAATCCTCGTTTGCATATACATACATACATACATATATTATGCTACGCACATTTGCATCGTTGGCGTTTGGAAGTATCATGCGTCCATCATGACAAAATTGTTAATCAGCTCTTTTAGCATGGGATGAGCTTAAAGAGGTGTCCTCCAACAGTCCGCCCATAATTGCCTATGATGGCGTTCGGTTCGAAGGTATCCCAATCCATGTATTGTATTGAACAAAAATTGCATTTAGTTAGTATACACATCAACCCATTGTCGATTTAAAATCAGACATCTGCTTCAATCACAGGCCCAGAAACAGGACCCAGTATACCAGGACGAGGACATTCACTGATGGTCATTGGTAGAGGACATCATCGAAGGTTATATCCTGGGTATAAGTCTGAAAGCCATATACAGATACATCCAGTGGACGCATAAAAACCACCTATATATAGATAGATACACATCAGAGGACTGGGAAAAGAGACATATAACACCGGGCGGTGGCGATGAAGCGTTATTTTTTAATGCAGCGTGCATTATAAAACTCCCAGGACCTATATGTAGAATATAGAGAAGTGGTGTGGGTCGAAATGCGGGTCCAGCATTAACCGATGATGATGATAATGAAAAAGGGGATGAGTGCAAGCACATACAATTCGATCGATATTTCTGCCGAACTTTTCATTTTAAATTTTCTTTCTCTCGCTTTCTCTCTTGTCACTCGGTCGTCGTAGTCGTGGTTGTAGTCGTTTGGGGGTAGATATAAAACGTTTTAACCTCCATCCCAACGACCCTTCTCACCCGGCTGAACTTTCATCCCCCATTAAATAAATAGAGAGGGAAGAAGGTGCATGATGGAAAATATCGCATAGGTGCATTATTTCCCACAACCCCTTTTGCACTTTAAATAAAAAATGTATCTAGATACATATGAATTGCATATGTAAGGTTGTAGATACACATATTTTATATGAGATGCGATATAAAAATTCGAATTTCATTTTATTTTCGATATGGTTTGGTGTGGCGGGGGGGGGAGGGTGTTGTGTTGTGTTGTGTTGTGAGCCTCAGTGCAGTAATGGTTTTACTTATACTTTTGCTCCAACTTTTCACTGCGTTGGTCCATGATGTGGGGTTTTCACTCCGCTTTTTATTTATTTTTTCTTTTTTGGAAAAAAGTTTTTTGAACTCATACATAAATATTTTTGATTTTTTTCCTATTTTTTTATATGGGCGGGCGGCTCAGCAAAAGCATTTTTATATTTATGTATATAGTATTATATGCTCTATAGTGTGTATATCTATTAATTTGTCAACTGCAAAGAATCTATGAGTTATGTGTTCGATGGCATGTTCATTTAAGATTCACAATAAAATATAAATAAACAAATGAACAACACAACTCACAAATGTTTGCTATAAACGAACAAAATAAATATAATGGAGAATGGGTCTAGGTAGGTATAGCAGTACTCGTATAGTATATAGATTGGGTTGGAATTAATTTTTGGATAGGTAGGTATATATTTTTATTTGGATGGATGAGTATAGGTAGGGAGAGATGTTGTATATTCAGATGCGATATTAATTCTTTTTTTTTTTTATGATTTTTTGACCCTTTTTGATATTTTTTTTTAATGTGAGAGCGCAGCTGCGATTGTTCGATTGGATGATTTTTAATATATTTGACCGTTTGCCTGGAGATGTGTTGTATATTAAGTAGCTGGGATTTTTAATTTTTTTTTTTCAATAACAAATTTAAATAGAAAGGTTTGATTTGTTTTTTCTTTGTTTTTTTTGTTGATATAGGAAGTGGGAATGGGCATATGTTGGGGTTTATTTATTTTTTTTCTTTATGTTTGCATCGAAATTTATTTATACAAATGCTTACAAAAATAAGTTTAAACAAAATGAAAACATTTCAGGATATTTTTTGTAGGTACTCTTCGACAATCCTTTGATAAAACTTAAAAAAAAAAATCAAGTGAAAAAGGTTTTCCTTTCAGTCTTTTGCTGATTCTTTTGAAAAGTTGGGGATGACAATCAAGGCCCTCGGTTTGGTTTATTATTGTCTACAAGCAAATTCACGAGAAAGCTTCTGAAAATTCTTTTCTTGGTTTGAATAAAAAGGAAATATTTATAAGAAATCGCCATTATTGGTTCAGTCTAGTGTTCAACTTTAACTATACAATTCAAGACTTATAGGCTCTTAAAAATCAAATAATTGGCTAGATATGTCAAATTATTTCACATCTAAATGTCATTTTGCAACGTGAATCCACAAGTGGAGACTTTTACCTGAGCGTCGAATTTGCAGAGTTGTGGTAGAAGTGTAAGTTCAAGAATTCTCGAGGCGCTTGTTCTATGTAAGGAGGAAAACTATGAGATTTCACAGTTAAAAACATATAATGTAAATATATTTTTTAAATAAAGAAGTGTCGAGTATTTCGTCATCTACTGGCGAATGGAATCGACAGGGCTAAATATTATACTGACTAAGCCGACTTTTACTTCAAACAAATCACAAACAATTTTGATGGAGAGTTTAATTTGTATGTGTCAAGCATCTCTTTAAAAGTACAGTGCACTCGCGATAAAGTGAACAATAAAAAACAAGCCAATGCCAAATATTAAAAGAAAAAATCCTACGAGATAACGGGTTTTGGGTACTTTCTCATTAAAAATTTCAACAAAACAGTTAGATTAGTTAGATAAGTTAGTATTGATTAAATCTAAAGACATACAATTTATATTGTCCACCAAGATTTTAAAAAGTGAAAAATATTTCCTTTCACAATCACGTTTAAAAGTAGGAACAGAATTAAACTTAATGAAAAACAGTGTTCTGGGTGTTCACATTATCCAGTGTTCCCGCTTACGCGAGTGTACTGTATCTTAAATTTGAATCGAAGCTATTTAGCCAGTTCAGGTTTCTCAGACTCACTCAAAACTTTAATTTCCATGAAATAAGTTACAGTTTATTAATTTATAAATGTTAATTTCAAGCTGGTATCTACTTATGGTAGCTAATGCTCGAAAACTATATTAAGCTACGATAAGACGGTCTATGTAAATGATCAACACGTTGAATCCTTGACGTCAACAAAAATATCATCAATATACATTAACTGTGTCAACGCATGAAACGTTGGCGATTAACCGAATGACGCACGTCAGTTGGTCAATTCTGTCCCAAAATCCATTGACGTGTTATTTGTGTCAAGAAGTTTTTTCACCTTTTTGGTTTCGATACATTGAAAACATTTTGAGCATTGTCACAGAGTTGACAAAAGCTAAAATCAATCATTTTGCACGTTAAATGTTAAGTTAATGTGACTCTTTTGCGGCTAATATGGACTGTCAAGATATAAACTGTCAAATGCATGAAGGATGTCTAGGATTTAATTGAATTTTTAATTTTCTAAAAATTCAGAAGTTTAAAGGCACGTTCAGAAAACTTAGGTCACATAGATTTCACTTCTTCAAAAAGTGAGGAAACGAATCCAATTTTTTTTTTTTTTTAGATTCAAAACATACAGGAGCTCTAGATTCTCTAGATTTTTTATTTTAAATATAAAACAGGAGAGGATTTCATAATCTACAAGTTGAGTAAATATTTTTTTTCGATTTCTCAATAGTTTAAGCGTAAAAATCAGAAAAATATTTTTTTTTATATTTGGCCAACATTTTAGCTCTTAAAAATGAGACGGATTTTTATAGATGGCATCTGCTTTTTAACATTTTCAAGGATTTAGGCACACGTGAGAAAACGATAAATACAAAATATTTACTAAAAATAATAAAACTTGGATTTTACTCGTGAATGGAATCTCAGCCTTCTCAAAAAAAATAATATTTTTTTACAGGATGCGAGAAAGCATCAAATTCTCGAAGAGTAGATATATCAATTGGATTCGCAAATAAGTACCCGCCATTCCTGTCTACTTATGCCTACCATCAACATGCATAACCAAGCATTTATTTGATTGTAAATCTAAATTTTAAAAAGGGTCTAATTTAATTTGCGTATATATTTTCTTCTTGAAATATTAAATTAACATTCCACTGAAAGCCAATTCTTTTGAAAGCCTTGCACAAACGACTTTGCACAAAGATGGTCAAAAATCGTTTAACCTATCGGTTAAATTGCCTTAAGTCCATATGCCCATAATAGTATAAGCCCATGGCCACAATTCTCCTAGATTGCATTGAAAAGAGAAAACACTTTGAAATAATTCATTTGACTTTTGTATTACTGAAGAGCTAAGGTTTCCGGCCATTATTGTTATAGGTAGCTACGTATAGCTAGAAGGTATATATGTATATGTACAATAAGTAAGACCAACATTTTAACTTAAATATATTTCTATATCCGGACCACCATTGCTACTATTAATACCGCCGCTGCCGCCGCCGGAAAAATATAAATCTTTTGATTGGCTCCTTTTTACCCCAAAAAAAAAAAATTCAACAAACAAATAAAAGAAGCATCAATCTATTGTTTCAGTTGCAGCTTTTCACATATACCCATTTGCTTTGTGAATGTTTTATTATTTTTTTGTTTTGTTTTGTTGTTGGTTACCTATTTTTCAATTATGTATTCCACTCACTCACAAGAAGCCCCCAAAAAAAAAATAAAAATGAATAAAAATGCAGGGATGTTAAAAAAAAAAATAAAATAAAAAGGATAATTAAATGAATTTCGGAACTCAATTCAATTTCCTGAATGCATTTGTATTATTTTATTTTTTTTTTGTTAACTCTATTTTGTATTCTGTGCGCCGCCAACAATGTCCTACTGTTTCTGTTTTTTTTTTTTTTTTTTTTTTTTTTTTTCTATGCTGCCCTCTGTGTAGCACTGAACTTTCCTTTGAAGCTTTAAAACAATCGAAAGAACATCAAGAGTAAAACTCCATATCATATCATCCCTGTATATCTTTGGATCGGCTTCTGCCTCTGCACAGAGTAGCTTCGTTCTCGTTGGGCCTTTGGTTGGATGCATTTTCATTATTCTTTTGTTTTTAATTCGATGTCGATGAGATGCGTTCGTTCGTTGGTTTTTATCTGGTTGGTTTGTGTGTAGTGTAGCGAGTTGCGAGTATTTACCGGGCTGCCGCTCTACCATACCGTCACCAGTAGTTCGATGTGTATTTATTATTCGTTCAGATTTTTTTTTTTTTTTCGA
Organism: Epistrophe eligans; assembly: GCA_951394125.1. Lineage (NCBI taxonomy): Eukaryota > Metazoa > Arthropoda > Insecta > Diptera > Syrphidae > Epistrophe > Epistrophe eligans. The sequence continues at coordinate 9,563,835 of OX596031.1, read as the reverse complement.
GGCATGCTGTGGTAGTGGCGGTAGTGGTGGCGACGGCAGCGGCGGCGGTAGCAATTCATACAAAAGAAATTTGTTGTACGAAAAATGCACAAAATAATGGCATGTGAACGAATAAATAAATAATACTATATAACTGCAGGATACTATGTATCTAAAGTAATGCGCAAACTCGCTTTGAACCTACTTTTCTCTTTCTTTTTTTTTTATTTTGGTTTTGTTCTTTTGCGGTGGTAAAATATATTTTCTATAAATTTCGCATGGCCTCCCGCACATACACAATGACATTTGTGGGGCGGCGAAAAAGGATATAATCCTTTTTTTCGACTGCATTTCATATACCTACTCTTTTTTCGTTTACCTACATATACCCAATCCACCTACATTATCATCTACATACTCTGTGATATAAAAATGTTGTGATGGAAAACATATAAAAAAAAATATTTAGTTATTTTGATTTTTTTTTTTAATTTAACAAAGGAAAAAAGGATTTTGGGAATAAAATTAATACAACAAAGGATGAAAAATGTATGCTGATGAGAGTTGGGAAGAAATTGAGGGGAGAATGATGCTTTCTCTGGAAGCCTTTATTATGTGAATTTTTAATTTCCCGCACTGCAATTGAGTAGAATGATAATGGAATCCTACAGCAGCCAGCAACGAAATAACCGGAAATTGCATCCTTTTTATTTATATATTATTTTTAGTTTTATTTTTTTTTTTTTTTTTTTTGTTGAAATGCCAATAATAGTGTGTGGCGTTATTTTCGAGTGTCATTAAAAATAATTGGAAATTGTAATTTTAATATTTAAACTTAATGGATTTTTATTATAGCGAGATTTTCTATATATGTATACATACATATGTATGTATATTGCATGCTCAATGTACATATCATATGTAAAATTTATATAGGAAGGTAAGAGAGGTGGATTATGTGATTTCGAAATTAGCTCGGTTGGTTGCATATAAATTATTCCTTAAAATGTGTCTGGGTTATTAAAAAAATAAAAATTAAAATTAAATAAAATGCCTATTTGATAATAATTGACAGACACTCAGGATGGGTTTTGTGGTTTAATCCTTCTTTGCAAATAACCATTCAAATGATAAAACCAATTATTTTTAATTAAGTTAATATATTACCTTTTCCACAAAATGAAATGCATTAATGAAATATAAATTATATTAAGTATCAGTTGAAATGTTTCCTAAATAGAGATTACATATTTCATTGTATATACATACTTGGCATTTTAACTACATTTGGGGTTTGAAGTTATTTCAAATAAAATACCCTATGCAATTATAATTTATGTACGTCGTAGGTAGGTAAGGTACTTATTCAATTTTTAAATTAAAAAAAATGATTTTTAAATGTGTAAAAATACTTACTTAAAATTAAAATTCTCACGTCAATAAAAAATTCTATTTTTTTTTTAATTTAATTACTTTTCTCAATACACAACAATTTTTTGGTAAAGAAAATACCATGTCATGAAGGTGAAGGTGAAAAATGTAATATTAGACAGCTCACCAAAATTATTGTATACCTACCTACCAAAAAAACCAACAACGTAAACAATAACTTAAATAATTGGGCAATTATAAAGTAAACAAAAAATGAATAATAGGGTCATAAGTCCCCATGCCAAAAGCCCATAATGGATTTTTCCCCACTTACGTGGGTTAAAAGTCCATAAACCTGCGTTGAATTTTTAACCACATTTTAGTGGGCCGAAAGTCTTTTGGACTTCTGTCCTAATCTGGAGCCTAATCTGGAGGTCCAATTTTCTTTGACTTTTTCCAACATTTGTGGCCGTATATCGGCAATAACGCGGCGAATGTTGTCCTCCAAGTGGTCAATCGTTTCGGGCTTATCGGCGTAGACTAGCGACTTCACATATCCCCAAAGAAAATAGTCAAGCGACGTTAAATCGCACGATCTTGGAGGCCAATTCACGGGTTCGTAACGTGAAACTATGCTGTTGCCAAACGTTTCCTTCAATAAATCAATTCCACCAATCCATAAAGCACACCAAACAGTCAGTTGTTGTGGATGTAACGGTGTTTCAAAATACACTTGAGGATTATCATCACTCCAAGTATGGCAGTTTTGTTTATTGACGTATCTATTTAACCAAAAGTGAGCTTCATCGCTAAACAAAATTCGCTTATGAAAATTGGGATCAACAGCAATCTTGTTTTGTGATCCTGTGGCTTCAATTCTTGAAATGCCAAACTAAACTAAAAATAAATCACTTGACAGCTGACAAAATGGCTGACAGTTAAAATAGTGTTGCCAACTTAAAGTTCTATACCTCTAAAAAAAACACCCGTTAAATATAACCATAAGTCAAAATATAATTTGTTTCTTATAGTTTCGAAGTCATTCACTGTCGAATCTATCAAAAAATGGCTACGTTAAATTAAAAAAAAAAACATTTGGAAAACAAAAAAAAAAAATGAAAAATTAAATTTTGGCATTTTCCGGTGATTCTTTGAACTAATGACATTTTAGATTTAGAACTCTAATTCCGTAGAGGTTTACACTACTAGTCAAGAATTGAAGGTTTCGCAGCACAATAATTTTTAATCCAAAAAACTATATACAGCTTTGTGGTTATAAATACATACATGCATACATACATATACTAACAAAAATATTTGTTTTTTAATGTTCTAGATAGGAACATAAATTGTTAAAAACCCCTAAATGGGATGAGTAAGAAAAATCGAATAAAATCTCTTCAAATTTACAATACTTTTTAAGTACATATGCACCTACATATCTAAATCTGCTGTATAAAAAACAGGAAATCAGTTTAACATTTTTCGAGATAGTTGAAAATCAAAAATATGGTTTTATGGGAGATTTAGTTATTAGCAATTTTTCGGAATTTTCTTTTTAGAAAAATTTACCAAAAGTTCAAATAATTAAGGGATTTTTTTTATAAAAATCTGAAAAATAAGAATTCCTCAATGGCTTACAAAATTGTTAAAATTTAAGAAAACATTTCGGAGGAGTACCTAATCAAAAAATAAAATTAATTTTAATTCCTTTTGGTCGGAGAGGAAAAGAGTAGGTACAACCAAAAATACTTATTTCAATGAATTTTTAATTTATTGTACCTACCTTCCTTAACCTTAATAACTTTAATTGATTTTAAATACTTCTTCACCATACCTAGTCACAATAAACTTTCAATATGTCCATAAACATTTAAAATTGCTCAATAATTGAAATTTTCAAAGATTCATCGAAGTAGATAAGTACCATATAAAGGCATGTATAGATTGAAGGTAAATGTGTATGTTTCTACTTACATATCTACCTATAAAAAAAAAATCTAAATATTTGATACCATTATGACGTTTTTCATTTTTGTATTTTATTATTCCTTTTTTTCTTAATAAAAGTCCTTCTGACCAAACATAATATAAAGTCCTTTTCCTTGAACTCACTGTATAGCAGCATATACACGGTTCAAGCACTCCATCAAGCATGTGGGACTGTGTTAGTAAGTTTTTTTCGATGATGCCTATCTTTTGTACATGCTTGAAGCAAAATCAAAAAGTTTTGATTTTGCTTCAAGCATACACACAACCTATACGTGTGACATTTTCACTAATACACTCTCCCATGCTTGAAGAGATTTTGACGTGTGTATATCCCGCATATGAAACTTCTTAACCTCTATTATCTGCTTCTATACATCTGCCACATGCCCACATACATAGGTAGGTACATGATGATGGAACGTGCCTTCGACCTCTTCTCAAATGTCTTAAATTTCATCACCACCGTCCTATAGGATCTGTTTACACTAAAGTACCCGCCAACAGAGTGCACAAGTGCACTCAAAATACTTACCGTATCTTATAAGTATCTATATACACAAAAAATAATAATAATAATAATAATAATAATAAAAAAGTTTTCTTGTAGGTATAAAAAAAAAAAAAAAAATAGAAGAAATATTGTGTTAAAAGAAAATAAATTACAAAAAGATACTCCAACTGAAATCCTTTTTGTGTGTTGTTTTTTCGTCCTTCTTTCACTGCCATTTTCTATTCTTCAACACTCTTGCTTTGCTAACTTACTTTTTATTTTTTTTTTATTTTGAATTTTAGTTGTCGTTGTATTTATGTGTGAGTGTGTCTGTTTGTATATTTGTTTTTCTCAGCAACTTTTCCAGTCATGCAGCAGCAGAAACAAGAACAAGCACCAGCTGAAGCTCAAAACGGTTCTCCTTTTCTTTTTATAGGTACCTACCTACCTACCTACCTACCTACTATTGAGAGTATTTAGGTTTTGGTTCTTGCATTTTCTCACAAAGGACAAAAGCACCAAGAAAAACAAACAGAAAAGATTCAAAGAGAAAACAAACAACAAAAATAATAATAATACAACAACAACAAAAAAATGAAAAAGGAAAAAGTCCTTTGAAAGTTTTCACTTTCATGCAAAATTAAACAGCACTGTGGCACAAAGTCTCGAGGCTGATGACAGGCCATGCCATTGCAAGGCAAGAGCCAAAGCAATACGAGAGGAAAGTTTTCTGAAAATCGAGAACAGGCTTCAGCTTCAATGGGGGGGTTGACTTGGCTTAGAGACACAACATAGAGGAAAGAGAATGAGGAAATGATGAAGAAGAAGTAGAATTAAAATAAAAGGATTTTATTCTGTTTGTTTCGTTATACCATGCCGCTTTTTTTAAGATCGTTCTTTGAGCGGAACTGTGTAAAAAGCAAATGACCTGAAAAAAGCCCAGACTTATAATAACGTCTTTTTCTAATAGCTAAAGGTGTTTAAGGCAACAAACTTTTTATGCCTATTTAACTAAGGCTTTTGTTATGGAAAGACCTTCTCGGTGTAAAGGTGCCGCACCCTTTGATCTTTGAAATGACTTACGCGACAGCGACGTATAACACCCTTATGTCACGTAGAGGACAGGTATACACACTATTTCGCACCTTTTTGCTAAAGACAATTGTTATAACTGTTGTTTGCACTAAATATTAAGTAAGTATTTAAAATTAAAGCTTTGGCACTACCGCCCGCCGCCGCCGCACCCTTCTCTTTTCGAAGAGGGTTGGATAGGTATTTTCATACCTATCATTGCAGTTAGTGCAACAGGAAATGGAATTTCCTATTTCTTTTTTTTTTTGTTGTTGTGTGCACTTTGGAATCCAATTTTCAAATCAATTTCACTTAAAGTCGATGACAAGCGCTAGCGATGGTGATGACGAGAAAACTAAGAAAATATTTTGTATTACTTTTTATATTTATTATTTCTCGAGGCAAAATACAAATAAGTCTCTTCGTTGCTTTGTCTATCGACTAGAAACACTTTTGTGTCATTTTTAGCTACCTACAGATACAGGAGGCTTAAATATTTCATATGAAGACTTAACTAATAGAACATTATGGGGTTTATAAAAAGTGATGGGAGGGGGTGGTTTGGTATAAAATTGACAACTTACAACGACAACGAAGAAGGTATAATTATCTTTTTGTTTTCATTTTTCGATCAGTGAACTCTACTCTCTGAATGGTACCTACTTATTGGTCTGCTGTATGAAAGGTGATTTCTTAAGCTTACTTGAACCTATTCTAACCTCAATTCTCACACAGAGTGTGATTATTATTTATTTAAAATGTCATTTCACTTGGTCGTTTTCATCCGAATGGCGTGGAGAGTAAGTGGATTTTAGTTTGATTTTTTTTTTTTTTTTAAGTTTAAGTTTTGGTTATTTGGTAATGTTCTTTATATTTAAGAATTTTATTCTTTTTATGTTTTTTACTTCTTAGCAATAATATTAAAGTCGATGTTTATGTTTTGCTAGGTATTATATTTTTTTTCTTCAATAAGAGGATATACTTATGGAAATTTAATAACGTTGGACAAAATTGTTGTGGAAAGCTTAATGAATTATTATAAATGGGAGCAATTTTTTTTTAATAGTAGGTACTCGACTAGAAGAATTATAAATCTAATTGAATGACTAGTAAAATGTTTTCAGAATCAAAAGTGTGAAGAATGTATCTATGTTCATATATAAATATAAATACATTTTTAAATATTCTGTGCCATTTTATGCTTTTAAAACTCAAAAAACTAACAATCGGATTGAGCTGGAACTTTCAGAATTAATTTGTTGTTAACTCAGAAATGCTCGTAAATTAAAGGATTTCAAGGTTTTCGATAGATGGCGCTCAATGATAAAATATAAAATTTAGATAAATGTAAAAAACTGTCAATTTGATTGTGCTGAATGAAACTTACAAAATATATTTGTTAAGAAGTAAGAAATGCATATAAAAATCAAGTTTCAATACAGATGGCGCTTAATACCAAAATATAAAAATTAATTATTAATTAAAAATACCATCCAATTTTGGTGAAATTTGAAAAATATATTTCTTATGAAAAGAAGTTCACAAAAATAAATGTTTTAAATTTTTTTGATAGATGGCGCTAAACGTCAAAATATTTTTCGCTCCAGTTTTGCAACTCAAAAAATATTTTTTTGGAATAAAAAAGATACCTTAAATAAATTTAAAGAAAAATCACCAGCATGGTGTTGCCTTAGAATTAAAAAAAAAAATCTAACTGCCACTCACATCTTCCTGTTATGAATATAGTTTTTTTTTTGTCTAGATTTTCTCTATACTGAAAAGTTTCCACGGCCTGACTTAACTTGGCAAAAAAAATTAACGCATCTCTTAATTAAATATTTGTGATGGAAACAAAATTAAAAACTCCTCCCACAAAATCTGACAGCTCTCGTATAAAAAAAAATTAAAACTACATACATATAATTTTACGATTAATTAAGGAGAATTATTTACACGTATTTTTTTTAACGTCAAATTTACGGTAAATTCAGGACAATTGACCCTTAAAATTTTTAAGTAATAATATTATTCTTACTTGACAAAAATCCTATATTCAATTATTTTATATTTTTTCGATGCAAGTATGAAGGCGAAATATGAAATTTTTCATCACACAAAATGTAGCATTAGCATGAAATTCTTTAACACTTCAAATTTGCCATTTAAACTGACTTTTCTTTAATTTCTTTGTTTTAATAAATTTGGTTTTACATCTTATTTTTCGAAATAAAGTACACACAATCTTGTAATTTTAAAAATAAAAATCGAAGAGTGATGAGCATTACGATGTTTTTGTTCAAATAAAATTCATATTTTTAGTTTAGAGATATATTTTTTTGCAAATACATAAGGGAGAGTAACCCACAAGTGCACAATTTCTGTACTTTCTCGAAGTTTTCATGGGTAAGCATCATATTAAAGTCGAGTGCAACCAATTGATCGACAAATTAGACTGACAATTGGTTTTTATGAAATTGCCAAAACACAACACAACACAAAACACAAGAATGAAAAGGAATGGCTTATTGTGCGTGTCTACTTGATAGTTGTTTCACTCGTAAACAACAGAGAGTTTGGTGCTTTCGAGAATAGCTGCCTGATTCTCTACGATATTAGCTAGTTTTTGTTTCGATAAAAGACACTTACCTTAAATCATCAGATTTTCACACATTTGGAGCTTTTAAAGAAATTATGAGGCAGACTTTTTAAAGACTATAAAATTAGAGGGAAAAATCAGTACGGGTATAGCTTAACATTTTGTGAGTTGTCGGCAAATCAAGAAACCTGTTAAAATTTGGAGAAAATCCATCTATTTTATAAGGGAGATTATACTTAACAAAAATGTATGTACAAAATGATTTAAATAGAAATAAATGTATGATTTCATAGTCATTTTAAATACACAACTTGAATAAGTTTATCAATATTATTTTGTTTCTTACCCTGGGTCTCCACTAGAAATAAATCACCACAAGATATGCGTCATGTAGTCAAATTTTCTTGTGGAGACCCCTTATGTCTGAAATATTTTTGTTTTCAGACATAAATTTCTTTATTTAAGTCTTGTCTTCTCAGAAGAAAATAAAAGTGGATATAAATGTTGACGTTTCGTGATTGACAGCCATTTTCTACAATAAAAGTTTGATAAATCTGTGTAAACACAACAAATCTCGTAGTGCAGGTAAGTTATCTTGTTATTTTTTGACTATTATCTTTTGTTTATTTTTACTATTAACTATCAATTGATTAATTTTGATTTGTTAACAATTTGAACAATAGAAAAAATATAGAAACAATTGAGCGAGTGGCGGATTTCGAGGGACAAAGTTCTAAAACTAAAAAAGGCATTCAGGGATTTTGAATGCCTCTGGGACTACTCCAGCCAACTTTACAAGAGGAATGATTTAAAAAGAAAGTGCTGGGAGGATCTCTCCATTCAATTTGGAAAAAGGGTGGACACACTAAAAAAAAAAAATAAAATGCTAGCGCTCGGCTTATGTTCTCGAAAAAAAAAAGTTGACAGGGTTCACCCAAAAACTATGTTTCCTTTTAAATTCATTTTTTTCCATTTTTTCAATTTCCTGCAAAACTTTCAATACAGAAATGACAAGAGGAATACGATGTTTGCTTGACCGCGACATGATTACAAATAAAAATTTCATGACATAGTTTGCCCACTCAACGGAGAAATAAATATTTCTGCAGTTATTTCTGAAATAAATAAGACATAAATATGGCTTTGCTTTATTTTTTGCCTTTCTTGTGGTAGGTACCTACTTTTGAAATGATGTATTCATAGGTATAATACCTACATTAGCATATTAGTTTTCTGATTTTCAAGAAAAATACATCAATTGTAATATTCTAACATTTTTTAAGTTCATGAGTTTTTGAAAGTTTTTTTAGAAAATTTTTGGGTAAACTATAAGATATGACTTAAAATAAATTTATTTCGACTTTAATTAACAATATTTATTATTTAAACAAAAATTAAAACTTCAAACTTTTCAAATGATTTACATCAAACTTTTGCAATTAGTGAGGACTGTACTTTGTAATCTTTTTCAAACTAATTGATGTGTATTGTATATCAGCCCTCGTCATCCTCTAAATTAATATAAGTACATATGTACATATATAATATGTGACCATTTAAAAATTAATTAATCATAACCAAACCCCAGCAATGGTTATAATTTCCATAAATCACATTAAAAATTCATATGCCTAGGTAGCTACATACATATGTATGTATATATTCTTTTCAATAATGTTCAATTAAAAATATTTATTGCAAATAATATAAAAATTAAGTAAATAGCATTATTAAACTGGACACACCCAAAGAAGGTACCTACGTAGGTATGTACATATCTATATATTATTATGTATTTCTGATTTATATATATTTAAAAAAATATATATATATTTTCCAAACGAAAAAATGCATTTTCCGCAATTCAATACTTTCACACATATACAACCACACATCCATTCATATATACAAACACATGATATAAATGCCTCCTTTTTTTATATGTGCACTACCAGCTCTTCCGAATACGGCAGGTAGGTAGGTAGGTAGGTAGTTATATGTGTGATTTGCTTTTTATCCCTGGGTACATATTTGCAATTATCGCTTCCACATGGCAACAGAAAGAGGAGCATCATATACATATATGTAAGTATGTACATACGTACAGATAAAAAAGATATAATATTTATAGATTTGTATATACACTGAATGTATTTTTCCGAATTCATTGGTCTGACATTAACGAAACTGTTGAAAAAAGAATTGCCTGCTCCATCTCGTATTTGGCAAATAATATACATTGTATAAGCGTACCACCTCGCTATCACTCCCCCTTACACGAGCTATAGCTACATGTTATATACGAGCGCCTGCAATTAATGAAATTTCCAATTTAAATCTCATTTTGGAAAAGTGCCTCCATCTATTGAGCGCGAAATTTCTATCTCTCTTTTTTTTTACAACATTAATTTCCATTGTCCAGTATACATATCTACTTATATCTAGGTATAGCATCCTCATCGCATTTGTTATAGGATCAGTGCAGAGTTTCGCTGTCACGGAAAGGGTGGTTTTATCCACCCACCTATTCACACCCGCGGGCTTACCAGAATCATCATCATCATCATCAGTAGGTAGGTATACTGCGAATACCAAATTAATCGAAAATGATTTTAATTCTTCTCGTTCGTTTGCAGATACAGATACTTTTGTATATATCCATATATACTTTGTACACAGAAGCTGGAGCTTTTTATTTTTTTCATTTTGTCCCTCCGTTGGCAGTTTCGAAACTCGCGAAAGGGGTTGCAATATGTACTCGAACATTAATATTTTTTTGCACCCTCAAGGACAAAAAAATTATTCCGTTCCGCGACCTACAACAAAACGAATAATTTTTGTTCTTTCCCTGCACCACCGACCAACCCCCATCACGCAGCTACATATACATACGACACATATACACATGGATATATGTATGTATTATATTTATATGCCAAAGGATCCCACACACATGCAAGGAGATGGCTTGGAAAAATAAATAAAGCGAGCACCCTATTAACACCCATCCCCCGCCAACCGACCCCCCACACCCCTTTTCACATCTCATAGTTTGATATGGGTTGAGGTAGGCTTGATGATGATGTGAAGGCTAAATGCGTGGGGGATGATGATGATGTGGTGCTGTATGCTTCTGATGCTGTCATGAAAAATATATACATATTTAACATCAGAAGGGATGATGCATGAAAAAAGCTTTTTTGCTCCATCGGCATCGGCATCGGTATGTACCTACCTACTAGTGGATACGACACGAGGAAAACAGCCACATGGATAGATGGTAGAATGCAGTATGAAATTATGAAAGGGGTTTTGGTGGGGTAAGGTCGGAGGGGGGGGGGATGTGCCCTGGTTGAGTATGCGTTGTTATAATGAAACTTTTAATCATTTTTTTATTAGTGATGTCTTCTTTGATTTTGCGAAATAACTTTTAGGTCTTTGAGCTGAAATTTGTGCAAATCAGGGTGAGCATCTGTGTGTCATAATATCTTGACTTTCTAATAAGGCACTGTGATGGTACACATATAGATGTGGAGACGGGCGCAGCGTACGGTACGGTACGCCAACGGAGCGAGGACACACAATAAGGAAACATGGTTTGTTTTTGAATTTATGAAAGTGAAAGCATTTTCTATACATATAGGAAAAGTTGTGTCTCTAGGTGAAGGCGGAGGAGAATTCTATATTTAATTCTAGTTAAAGAGTAGTAGTAGTAGTATAGGTTACACACTCGATAAAATTAGTACCTATACCTATTAAGTTGAAGTTTATTTCTATTTTTAATTTTTTTTTTTTTACAAAAAACTATGAGGAGGCTGAGACATTATGATGTTTATAAATAGAAGTTTAAAAAATAAGGACTTATTTTCCAATATTTATCTAAATAAATGCGTGATTAGTTATCCGAGCCATAGATAATGACGCCGGGTTATAAGTTCACAGGACGAAATTTAACAATTATTGTCTTTTTGGGTTAAAAATCGACCAATTAATACTTTTGGGCTGTGAACTTATGAGCCAGTACCAAAATTTGTGGATCAACTAACTACATTCAGAACATAACACCGACATTTGTGAAACAGGTCCTATGAATCTCGTAATTCCTTAATTTTTGTAGGTAGAATGCAATCGTCAAGAACAACTTTTTTATTTTAAAAACGACTCTATAGATTTTCTTGAAAAAAAAAAACATTTATGTGCCCTACAGTAGGGAAGTTTACACATTTTGGTAAAACAAATTTTTACCAGAAACTTTTAGTAACGTAACCTGTCTGCTATAGAATGTTTTGTTCGTTTTTAACTTTCTCATTAATAAAATGGCTTAACCGATTTTGATTAAATATTTTATACAGCAAGTTAAGAGAATATTTCATATCAAAATTTTGGATTTTTGAAAAAATATCAATTTTTTGTGAAATATCAATACCATTTTCAAAAATGGGTTCATAACTTTTTTTAAATTATGTTTTTAAGTTTGTATAACTAAATTCTTAAAATTTTAATTTATAACAAATTTATTTTCATAAAATGTTAAAATAAATGCGCCAAGATGATGAATTTCACCGCAAAATCTTCTTCAGTGACAAATCTCATTTTTGGCTCAATTGGTTCGTCAATAAGCAAAATATGCTTTATTGGTTGGGTGAAAATCCACATTTGCTTCATGAATCACCACTTCATCCACAAAAAAATAACTGTGGTTTGCATACCGGCGGCATTATTGGGCCATATTTTTTCGTCGACGATAACGATCTTCACGTAACTGTGAATAGCCAGCGTTATCGCACCATGATTACCGATTATTTTTGGCCCGAATTGGATGATAGGGACTTGGACGACATGTGGTTTCAACAGAATGGTGCCACTAGCCACACAGCATACCTTACAATCGATTTATTGAAGAGTTGTCAAGTCCTTATTCTGAGTTCACATTTAATAGGTTGTACTCACAGGTATGACAAGTGTCGAAGCACTTTAATGGCATGCTCTAATTGTAGCCCAAAAACTAGACAAATGCTAATTTTTTTTAAATTAATAACAAAAGACAACATTATTTAATGTTTGAATTAAATAAAAACAAAAAAGAAATAAATTATAGAATACAAGATTATTTAAAATAAATTAAAATGATAACATAATATCAAATTAGGCTACTCTCTTCAAATTCCTGATATAGATTTTGAAAAAAGACATCCTTATCTGCGATAAAAATCCCAATCCTGGCAGCTCAATGAATGAGTTAAAATAAATTGGACGTAATAAATACAATATTTCTTTGAAAATTATTCCTTTTTCAAATATATTGAATATTTCTTTGAAGTTAATTAAAAACAATAAGGAATCTAGTATGCAACCTTGAGGGATGCAGATGAAATTCGAGAACAAAATTAAATCAATTACTTCTTCTTGAAGTTTTTATTAAATTATTAAAATAAAATTATTACAATTTAAAAATGTGTAACTATTTTTAATTTTCACATTTTTAATATACGAAATAAACACACAAATAATATATAACGAATTAATAAATGAAAAGATTATATTATATTTGTCTAAATATAATATTTAGATTTATTAAAAGTAAACAAAAAACTCACCTTTATGCGAATCCACTTCAAACCGAATCCTGAATTAGCTGCTGGTAAATTATTCCGAAACGGCTGCTCCAAGTAATAGATACGTCTGCAATATACGCGTCTGTGTAATTTGTTTCTTTTTTTTTTACATATAAATCCGTGAAATTGTTAAATATTCTTTAGTCCTCATGGTTTGTTTTTGCTTTATTTTTCTCGAGCCAAAATATTTTAATTTGTTTTTTCTTTTTTGTTCAACCAACACACTTATTTGTATTTTTATTTTTTTTTTTCAAATATATTTATTTACACATCATTTTTTTTTATTTTTCAATAATTTAAATTTTTTGTTGTAGTCGAAAATTCATAAATTTTTGGATTCACTTTTAATTTTGGAGTTTAGAACAAATTGATGGATTTTGTTTTATATTTTTTATATATTTTTATATATTTCTTCTTTTTTTTCTTTTTGGATTTGTTTAAAAATTAAAACTTAAACTTGGTTTTATATTTAAAATTACTTTATTGGTATTATTTTTATTGCATTTTATTTATTGATTTGTGTATTGTAAAATGTATTACACCGAAACGAAACTTAACATTTTGGAGAGAGATTTTGAATTTTTGTTGTTGATTTTTGTATTAAGGAAACTAAACGCGTTATTTTTTTTTCGTTTTGTTTTTTTTGTTTCATAATAAAAATAAAAAATTTGGTTTACTATTTTTGTTGTATTAATTGAGAGGAAATAATTGCACAAAAATTAAATATATATTTTTTTTTCAGTAAATATAACAAAAAACGATTTTTTTTAACAACTATTAACGTAATTATTAAAAATGTTCCAAACAGTCAAAAAGCACCTGAAAAATGTAAAAAAAAGACAAAATTGTAATTATTTTTTTTTTATGTTTAGTTTTAAGGAGAGAGGAAGATTTTTATATTTCCTTATGAAAAAAAGAGAAAGTAGAAAGGTTGGGCTAATTGATTGATGGTATTTGCAAGGTATAATCGTTTAAAATTAAAAAAAAAAAAGAAAGAAAAATGACAGAGAAAAAGAATTCATCCGTAAATCCTTTCATGCAATATTAATGAGTCCCTTTGGCACGAGGATTAGAGATACACCATTGTGAAAGTACAAATAGCATCCAGAAGAATAAAAAAAGAATAAATATATTCTACCACCTTGTTTCAGACACAAAGGAAGTCCAGGGATAATTTAATGGGGAAAAAATTAATCCCAAAGGACCAATTTGCAAAGTCGCGTTTTTAATGAGCCATGAGTTGAGATATTCGTACATTAGGCTCTGTCTTTATAAAGGTATATACATATATCTTGTCTGATGTGGAAGGATATGCACGAAGGGAATTTGACAGAGCCTGTGCAAGTAATTGACTAGAGATTTGTTTAAATTATGATTCAATGATTTTTTTCATTCTTTCCTTTTTTTGTCTAGATATAATTACCGAGTGTTGAAGTTCGTATATCTGGAGGTAATATTAATAAATAATTAAAGGAGGAATGATCAACATAAAATTAAGGTTAATTGGATATAAATTTGAAGATATGCATATAAATACCAAGATTAAATGATATTAATAGTGTTTTTTTTTTGTATCTACGAATATTTATATTAAAAAATCAAATATTTCTGTATGCAATTTAGTATGAATTTAAATTTTATTAAAATATATTTTTTTAATGTAAATTTGAATAAATCCCTCAACCGTTTATCAAAAATAACTGGCTATTTTTAAAAACGTTCGAAATGTTTCTATCAACTGAATTGATATGGATGTTTATGGAAAACAGATGACGCCTTTTAAATTTGTATACTGTTATATTTTTACGAAGCGTTTAATCAAGTCAAAAGGGCATTCAAGAGATAAGTCAAAAAAGTGTGGGTTTCGATATTCTATAGGACGTTATTATGTTAGTCTTTCTTTCTGTACATATGTATGTATGTGTGGGTTCTGGTTGGACTAAAGCCTAAACAGATAGAAGAATTCGGAATGAAGCTTTTTAATTCAGTCTATGGGAATAGGGAGCTAATATAGAAAAAACGACGTTGACGGGAAATAAAGGAAGAGTGTTAACATCATATTATTCAGGAATAGGAAAAACAAGTTAAAAACAATTTACTTGATCGTTTTTCAACGACGACGCTAAACCTCAAAAAAATATCGATATGTTTGAGTTAAATCAATTTAATCTATTTAATCTACAAAAGGATGTAACCTGTGTTTGATGAAATAAACTAACCTAAACTTAAAAAGCCTATAAATTTGATGCAAAGATCTTTTTATCTATGTATTTGAATATATGTTTTTATGAATTTCTACGATTTAACTTCGAATGGATTTGATGAATAATTACAATAAAATGAATTTATTCATTCTTCACTTTATTCCGCGGATACAATTGTTTCATTTTATCTTAAACGACGACGCTCGGTAAATTTTCTTAAGTCTTTTGTTTTGAATTTTTGTACATCTCTTTATCAAGATTGTTAACCTTTCCTTAAACCACCTTGTCAAGGATTTTTAAAAAGAGCAAAGGGTCGACAGTGCTACCTTGAGATCATCAACAGTTTTGATCAGCTCTTATTTCAACTATAAATTTTTCCTTGTTCCTACGTAATACATTGTTATTATTTACTTTCTATAATATGTTACCTATTTTCACAGACAACAATTTATTATTTGGCATTCTTTAAAAAAAAGCTAACGAAACTTACAATTTCTTTAATACTCGTAAGTCCATAACCTTTTTCATCCAACAACAACGTTCAACAACCACTTATTTGGTTAATCATTTTCCAGAACTCTCCAGTTCAACTATAATTTACCCTTTTTGCAACATATAGTTATCGCTTATAAATATTACTTTTAAATACTACAAATACGAATTTAAAATGACACATCTAAAAGGAAAAATATTATACACAACAAATATTTACATTTCTATTATCAAGTGAATTTGATTTGTTTGATCTTTATAACTTATTTATAAATAAATAGTTGAATAATCAACTTTGACTATTTATATATCTACGATATCTTGTTAAACAATTTCGTAATTATAATGTATAAAAAAAAAAATCACGACCAGTAACAAGTGAAAGTGTTTATAGCAAAACAAAAAACAAATTATTTATAACTTTCACATCTTTCTCAATTCAACATTTTTTAAAGCAAAGTTTTTATTTTCAATTGCGATTTTATATCTTTAAAGAAGACTAATAAATAGTGCAGTATATTAAGGTTTTTTTTTATATTTCATATATTTGTTATAGTCATTTAAATAATATATAGAAAGGATAAAATCAAATTTTTGACGACAATCAACTATTTGCAGGGTTGCCGCTATCTTGAAATAAATTTAATTCGTTTTTCTTGAATAATATCCGTATTTTCGATTAAATCGAAAAAAACAGCCTTAAACATTTTTGACAAGACGAATGAGCTCTGCATATTTAGCAATCAATATTTTTTTTATATTATATATGGCAAGTAAAAGCCAATTTCAATTAATGCGATTGTGCTAGTGCTATAATATATTTGAAGAAGAAATGTCAATCCTATTTTTTTTTTAATTATTTCGAAAAACCTAATTTTTATTTACGAAAAACTAATTTACACCTTAATTTAAGATGGTGGCAACCCTAAAATTAAATGATGATCGAAAACTTGGATTTCAGCTTTCCATATGATGATTGAAACAAAAAAATTGTATACCAAATGAACTGCACTTATACCTAATACTAATTCAAATCTAACCAACTATACTATTAGACTAGGTATACATTTCTATTAAGTTTGTGAAGCTTGTAAAGCAACTACAATAACGCATAATACATCAAAGTAATTGTTATTTAGTCTTCTTATTGTCGATTGAAAACCCAAACTTATACATGCAAGCACTTTTGACTTATAAGCTAATACCTGTAAATATTTCAATATGATTTTTCTCCGTTCAGCGGTAGGTACTTGGTCAATACAAATTTTATACTAAAAATCCAAATAAATAAGTACCGTCAGCTCTCTTAAACTTTAAAAGTCTTATTTGTAGACCCGTTCCAAAGTTTGTCTAACTTAAGACAGTTTTTCAACTCAAAAACCTTATTTATAAACAATTTCCATTGATTTTCTAACTTAGACACTGTAATTGCTCGTCTAATTTAGGTATACGTTCAATGAAAAAAGTAAGGCAAGTTTTTAGTTACGAATTAAAACTTTATCTTGAAATTAATGAAATGTTCATTAAACGTATTCAAAAGGTCACGAAATTGACAGTTTACAGGGATGTCAATTAATATATGAGGAAATATTAAGACAGCTGTTGAAATACGTAAACTAAAATAAATCTTATAGAGACTTATAAGAAATGTCCAAGCTTTTCGTACAAAACATAAAATAAGCTTTTACGTTTTTAATTAAACAAACAAAATTATTAGGTACACTATTTTTTTTTCAGCTATAATGAAAATAACTTTCAAACCAAATCGTAAAAAGGACTCTACAAATAAAACTACTTTGGGTAAAAAAAAATAATATACATATAACATAAATATTTTTTTTGAAAACTCGTAATTTTTTTTTGAAAATTGTTGGTCTTTTTGAAAATTTTCATATTTTAGCATATTTATGATGAAATTTTGAATTTTGATAAGTTTAAATATTGAATAACAAAACGAAAGACTTTTCGAAAAAATAATTTACAGCTATCACATATTGTAAAAACAATTTCAAAATTTGTTTAAAATCTAAACAAAAAATTTACAAAATTAAATATTCTCATAAATTATATTAAAGTGTAATCAATAACAATCAGATAAGATATTAAAACAAAAATAAAAAAAATCTATGTATTCTATTATAAATGCTGTTAATTGTTTAATTTTGGCAGATAAATAAACATTTATATTGTTTGTATATTCTTAAGTAGGTACCTAACATATAGATAGATATTATCTTTTAAAGAAAAAAAAATATAAATAAATATTTCCGTATAACTCATTGGCATTTTGTTGAGCGTTCACATCCGGATTTAATCTAAACAAAAAATTATATTAATCAACAAAAATCAACAACCAACTTAAAAAATTAAAAAAAAGAAAAATCTTATCAAGCGACACAACTGAATAAACAAAAATAAACAAAACACATACAAAAAAAAACAACAATTGAATTAATTCCCAGGTGCTTAAATTACAAACACTCATAAAACTCGAAACCAGTATCGGGTTTGGTCAGCTTATTACTTTAATTTTCTACGTTCGTATCTGTTTTAAAGATTTGGGGGCCCTTTTAATAAATTGAAATACACAGGGTGCATAAGGCCTACCAAAAATCTAGAGCTAGGTTGGGTTAAAAAAAAGTAGTATGCAACTTTCTAAAAAAAAGTGACTTAAGCTGTAAAAAAGGTCGAACCATGATTCTATGGGAAACACTCTGTATTGCGAATTTATTTTAAAATTTGTAAAAACAACGCTGATTTAAAAAAAAAAAACATCCAAGATCCATTTATGTAAATGTTCCATTTGAAAATCTGAACTCCAAACCAATTTTGTTTTGAAATTATTATTCTAAGAAATATAATGGCGGCTTTTCGAATTTCTTTTAAGTCAGAATTTTTAATTTCTATAAATTTGAATTATTGTATCTAAAAAGTTTCTAGAAAACTTACGTGCAATGTTTAGTTTTTGTTATCTACTAAATCCGACTCTGCATGCACAAAAAAAAAACTTTACAGCTCATGATGGTATAAATTACAATTCTCTGTTTAAAATTGCAATTATATCAGAAAATTGCTAATTAACGTTGAAATAATCAGTTTCATTGTATACATTCTGTATAAATATATGAACTCTTTTCATTCAAAATGCGGGAAAAGCAAAAAAAAATAAAATTAAATAAAAACAGAAATTACATTTGCAAACATTTTTATTATTACCTACTTAACAAAAATACTTATATACGTATCTTGTTTGTAGGTTAGTATACATATGTAGCTGCGTGTTTAATTGCAAACGCAGAAAATATTGTAAAGAGAACATAACTAATTCACTATTATAAATATAGGAGTACGAGTATAAGTAGGTATACGAGAACGAACTCAATCTAAAAATCAGCGTGTACCTAATAAATTTTGTATCTGTGTTTTTTTCGTAGTTTAAATTGTTTGTATAGGTATTTCACCGGCAACAGAAGAGTTGTTTAAAGATACAAACAAAAAAGAGAACAAAATGTCTATAGGATAGATATAGGTAGATTATACACTCTGCGTCGCTTGATTTGCATTAGATCTAGTAAATCTTTTGGAATGTTTGGTTAAAAAAAAAGAAAGTAAAATGGGTGTACTCAGTGGGTCATATTTATTTGAAATCGATAAATATTTTGAGTAACTTTTTAAAGTGTTATTTTGAGGAAATATATGTCGTTGCGTTCCTTCCCTGACCTCAAATAAGAAGAGCGTTAAAACGATTAAAATATATTCAAAAACCTGGCCTGATATATTTATTTTATTTTCATTTAAGATTCAAATTATCTATCTTCAAAATTTAACACAAAGCATGTAATGTATAGCTGAGAAATAACAAACAAAAAAAATCATTTCAGCAGGTGGATTAATGCGTGTGAATTAAAGTGTATTATTAAATTTTAAAACTGACACGTCGCGTCGTCGTCGCATCGGTCATGTCGTTTATTCTAATCATCAATGTATGATGTCATTTAAAAATTCGCGAAATATAAATTTGCGAATTTTTTTCTTGTTTCGGTGATTTTTTTCTATTTTTTTTTTTTATTTTGTTTGACAGTAATGAATTATTGAAGTTAGCTTTTTTTAATTTGGGCAAACAGAATACACGTGATCTCACAAAGGGGGCATAATTAATTTGATGGATTTAAGTTGTTTTATTTATTATTTTTGTATTTTTTTTTCAAATTACCATCACCGACGGCAATTTGGAATATTATTTTATTTAGACGGTGTCAACGCAGCTCGTCCCAGAACCACTGGTACCAAGACAGGTAATCCCAGCCAACTGGTCCCAGGCAATAACTGGTCCCAGGACCACTGGTCCCCGGACAACTGGTCCCCGCATACTCGTCCCAAAGTGTTATAAATAAATGTATAACTAAAATAAAACTGGTTTGTGCATTTAATTAATATATTTGTTCAAATGGTTAGTGAATTTGAATTCGAGAAAGGATATTTTTGTGGGAAGAATTGTTTTTGGGAGGATTTTTTTGTGTTGTGTTGAATTTTTTGCTATTGTTATATATATTTTGATTGTAGGTATATTGTTTTTGCATGAAATCTTCTGCCCGTCTGCCGCTCTCTAATTAGCTGTTGTTTTTTTTAAATTGAAATAAAATGTGAGCAAAAGAAGTAAAAAGGCTACCTCTTTGTAGGGGAGCGTAACGAAATCCCGAAACACAAAATCCCGAAATCCCGCCGAAAAAAAAATTAAAAATCCCGCCTAAATATATTTTTACAAATATTTGACGGGATTTTCACTACTCTTTTTAAGGTATTATTTTGTTCTTTTTAAAAATATTTTATAAAATTAATATTTTGGATAAAATATTTTATTTTTAATTCAATTTTAACCAAATGAAAAGTAGTAGGAGCTGTTGGTTCGGGAAAAATTGAATCTTCAATCTATAGAGAGATAGAAACGAATTTCAACAATTTTCAAAAATTTTTTTGGAAACTTGTCAAAAATATTTTCGAACACTGTCAAAAATTTTGGACAATTTTTTTGACGAACATTTTTTTTCGAAATATGTATTTCTTTTTGACGAGTTTTTTTTTTCGGTACGTGACTGTTTTCCGCCGGTTTACCTATGCCAGTTTACCTCCGTCGGTTTACCACCGGTAAAAGATGAAAGAAAACATATTTTCAGAACAGGGTGTTTCTAATTTTCGAAACGCGTTTTGGTAGAAAAACGAAAAGAACTGAGTTAAATTCAGGAATTACTCTAAAATCAAAACAAACAGTTTTTTCTCCAAAACTTTCAAACAAATGTTTTTAGATTTGGGGCTAAACTAAACGTCCTAGCGATTCAAAAAATGCATATTCGTAATCTAGGAAGTGCCACTTTTCAACTGATGCAACGAATTATAAGAAAAATGGACTTTTATCTTTAAACGCGATTTGTGGCTAAACTAGACGTGCTAGAAGCATCAAAGTTGACACCTTTAAACTTGACTTGAAATTGGTAAAAATGTTTTTTTCCAAAACTTTCAAAAAAATGTACAGATACAGGAAAAGCTGTCAAAAAATGGCACAATTTATTAAAATAGCTCTTACATATAGAAGAAAAATAACAAGAGAATTCTTTTAAACTGAAATCGCTAACAAAACTGAAATAAGTTACAAAATTTTAAAAACTTTATATCGCTATCATCTGGATGACGGCCCCTCCGGCCATGCCTTTAAAGATTTAAGATATTTAAACACAAATGTTTTTCTAAACTTATCATGATGAATCAATAAATCTCTTAAACTAAAAAAAAAAAAAACAAAAAACTAACTAAACTATGAATGAAATCTGTACATTTTTTTGAAAGTTTTAGAAAAAAACTTTTTTACCAATTTTTTTTTGATTTACTACAACCGGCATTTCCTAGATCACGAATATGCATTTATGAAGTCGCTAGGTTGCTTAGTTTAGCCGCAAGTCAAGTTTAAAGGTGTCAACTTTGATGCCTCTAGCACGTCTAGTTTAGCCACAAATCGCGTTTAAAGATAAAAGTCCATTTTTCTTATAATTCGTTGCATCAGTTGAAAAGTGGCACTTCCTAGATTACGAATATGCATTTTTTGAATCGCTAGGACGTTTAGTTTAGCCCCAAATCTAAAAACATTTGTTTGAAAGTTTTGGAGAAAAAACTGTTTGTTTTGATTTAAGAGTAATTCCTGAATTTAACTCAGTTCTTTCTTTTCTTCTACCAAAACGCGTTTCGAAAATTAGAAACACCCTGTTCTGATAATATGTTTTCTTTCATCCTTTACCGGTAGTAAACCGACGGAGGTAAACTGGCGAAGGTAAACCGGCGGCGGAGGAAAACAGTCACGTACCGAAAAAAAAAAAAATCGTCAAAAAAGTATACATACTTCGAAAAAAAATGTTCGTCAAAAATATTTTTGTCCAAAATATTTTTGACAGTGTTCGATAATATTTTTGAAAGTTTCCAAAAACATTTTTGACAAATGTCCAAAAATATTTTAACCAAATGTCCAAAAATAATTGGTCAAACCATTGAAATTCGTTTCTATCTCTCTATAGATTGAAGATTCAATTTTTCCCGAACCAACAGCTCCTACTACTTTTCATTTGGTTAAAATTGAATTAAAAATAAAATATTTTATCCAAAATATTAATTTTATAAAATATTTTTAAAAAGAACAAAATAATACCTTAAAAAGAGTAGTGAAAATCCCGTCAAATATTTGTAAAAATATATTTAGGCGGAATTTTTATTTTTTTTTTTTCGGCGGGATTTCGGAATTTCGTTACGCTCCCCTACAAAGAGGTAGCCTTTTTACTTCTTTTGCTCACATTTTATTTCAATTTAAAAAAACAACAGCCAATTAGAGAGCGGCAGAAGATTTCATGCAAAAACAATATGTGTACCTACCTACAATCATACATTATTCATGCTTCCTCGCAATAATAAATATATATAGCAATAGCAAAAAATTCAACACAACACAAAAAAATCCTCCCAAAAACAATTCTTCCCACAAAAATATCCTTTCTCGAATTCAAATTCACTAACCATTTGAACAATTAATATATTAAATGCACAAACCAGTTTTATTTTAGTTATACAATAATTTATAACACTTTTGGGATGAGTATGCGGGGACCAGTTGTCCGGGTATTAGTTAGCTGCTGGGATTAGTTGACTGGTATAAGTGGTCTTGGTATCAGTGGTTCTGGGATCTGCTATACCCAACCCTATTTAGACAATGTCTGAAATTTCAAAGAGATATCTATACATGGTTTTTGAACTTATGTATATAGTTAGGTAGGTATATGTGCTATTTTATTTGTATAGAATTATTTATGACTGTAATTATATTAACTCAGTAAAAAATGTGATAAATATTTTTGTGGGTCAAAGGTCTTAAGGCTTATAAATCTAGATTTTAAGTTAATTTTAGAACAATTTTTTTGTTTGTGATTGATGAGGAGAAAATATGAAGGAACTAGTTTTTATTTTATTTAAATAACCAATAGATCTTACAGAATATTTAGGATTTAAGAAAACAATCAATAATTAAGCTTTAAATAATCTTATGCTATCAAAGCAATATGTAGGTACATTGAATAGATATGTAATTTGCGGAGAAAATTTCACAGAAAATAGATGTCATCTGAGAAGAATTTATATTTAATCCATTCAAAGAGTAAGTTTTTATTATTTCTAAACTAACTAAATCATATCAAACAAAATAGAGTCTTTTTTCTTTGACTGAGATAAATCATTTCTTTGCAAATATTTCTCCATTTTTATTTTTATTTTTATATTCACAAAGTTAATTTTCACAAAATTTAAGAATTACAGTATCTGTCAAAATTTAAGCTTGGTACATAGTTCGCCCTAAATTTTAGCTCTGACATTTTCTTCAAACATTAGCTTTGTATAACTACAGCTAAATTTTGACATAAAAGCGCTGCGGGGAATACCAATGTACCTCTTTCATAGAAAACAAGTTAGGTATATTTTATTCAACCATTTCAACGAAATTGTTTTCTTTATTTCAACTGAATCTAATCAAATTATTTTTGCGCTCAGATAAATTGGTTTGTCCAAAATTATTACTTCACTTAGATTTTTCTTTTCACAAAGAATTACAGAATCTATTAAAATTTCGGTTCAGAATTAATGTAACTTCGTAACAAATTTAAAATATTTAGGCAGGTATGGCAATTGCTAAACATCAATACCTATAAAAATATCCCTTACTAAGTTTACTTACCACATAGGTACATAGGTACATAAGTTTCAACATAGCATTTATTTGACAGATCATGAAATAGATCTGTAAAAATTATAGATTTCGGAGACCTCTGAGAATTTTAATAGACAGAATGATATCCACACTCAAAGACAAACATTTGTACAGACAAAAATTAATGTAAGCAAGACTCACTCGGCTAGAGTGATCATTCAATCAAAATTATTGATCAGAAATTAAAAATTGCTTTAAAAGAATAGGCGTGTTTTATTGGAAAAGCTATCCGTTGTAGGTATAGTATGATTTTACATGCATTACAAATACAACATCGCCAGTAGGATTACGCTCGATAAAAGCTCAAGTAGAATCTTACTTTGGATAGACTTTTTTAAATTTCAAATTATTCTGACTTGTGTTCAGTAATAAATGTGAAATATAAAAACCACGGTACTGCAGATACGTTTTTTTGGAAATTTCCTACTCTACTATCAATATATAGATTCCCAAAAAAAATACGCCTAATGTGTTTGCTACAGAAAAAATTGTCCATTTTTAGATTAAATCTCCATACTGCAAAAACAACATTTAATGTAGATCCCTAGATTAATTGTTGACTTTTTCACTGACAATAATAAGCGTACCTATAAGTACTCCTAGAAAATGCATAAAAGTCAACCAAATATGTAGTATAGACACAGACATATAACTTGATATATTTTATATCTAAGTAGGTACCGATCTAGATAAAAGGCTGATGACTTCCCTTTTTAAAAATGGAAAAATAGCTCATTCAAAAATCCTAATTATTTTTATTAAATAAAACTTTGATATTTTTATTAGGTTCCTGAAAGTAATTGCTCTAATTTATCAATAGAACCCATTAGGCATACCTACCACCTATATTCCTTTTTATTTTATCATGAAGTACATATTTAGCTTTTGCTTTAGGAGGTATAGGTAAGTAACTACAAACATTAGGAATATGATATCTATCATTGGCCCTCAAGTTCCAATGAATTACCAAGATTTTACAAACCTATAACACCTATTTCTAATAATCTAGCACCAGTTCATACCTGTAACCATATAAAATTCCTTTCATAGAAATGAATATTAAAAATTTAGCTATTGGTACCTATTTGATTGTAACTTGTAACACTACTGAAATTCATAATTCATTATGCCGTCGGCATTTTGCAGATTTGTACTTTGTTAATTCAAATATTTCTAACTATCTTCCTGCCAACAAAAACTTATTCATGGCAAGATAACTTTCTTTAACGAACGAAAAACAAAAAACGTTTGGGTTTTTCCTTCCAAAAAATTTAAGACATAACGAAAATACCTGTTAGAAGCAAATTCAAAATTATCCAAAGTCGTATGATGACTGAAAATAAAAACACTTTACATTCAAAAACACATCACACTTTAACATTTTTTAAGAACACCATTTGATTTGAGATGATCCTGTCCGAAAAGCAAGATCACTTTATCGGATCGAAATTAAAAAATATTAAGAAATCACTATCAAAATTGATTTTTGGTTATTTCTTCAATAAGGTTTTGAAGTTCTTTATTCACTCATTATAAAAGGCACTTCATACACAACGATCCATTTTTTTTTCTACACAAAAAAATATTTACAAATTAAAGTTATGTTTTTTCAGTTTTAATTTAGTAAAATGCGTTTAGGGATATTTTTCACATTAAATTTTATTTGTCAATAAATAGGTATTTTAGTCAAGAAATCATCGGGGAATATCCATTAGGCGTTGTTGCACTTAGATAGTTATTATGTATGAAGTTATCATGTTTTTTTCCTCTTGTTTAAAACTTTCACTTGTAAACCGAGTTTCATTTGAATTTCCTTGAACTTGAAAGGACTTTCAAGTTGATCACAAAATAACAAAAAAAAAAAACAAAAACACTTAACCCATTTCAAAAATTCCCTTACACATTATGTTTATCTTATTTTTTGTTGGTTTTGTTTATCATTTTTTTTTCCAATACCGACCGACGACGCATTCATTCTCCGTGGAATATCCTTGAGCGCCTCGATTTTTTGTCTTATTTCTAATTTTGACCGTGAAAAAAACTATACACTTCGTCTCAAAAACAACAAAACAAAACACAACACTTTCCTTTTTTCCAATTATGAAATAACCAACAAACAGACAAAAGAACAACACGATCACAAAGAAAAGACAAACAAAAAAGGACTCTTGAGATACTTTTGGGGAGATACGGGGCTATATTCACAAATAGACTTTTTGTATATTTTTTCTTAATTCTTTTTTTTTTTTTTTCTTGGAATTGGAAACCTTGCCAATACCATCATCAACAAACCCGAAAAAAATAATACATATAATCTTCCAAAATGAGAAAACAAAAAAATTATAAGCATCCAGAAAAAAAAAATACAAAACTTGATCACAAGTCCGACAAAAATCGTTAAGATACTCTCAAAGGAGTCTTATAAAACAAAAATGAAGTAAAGGAACAAAAAAACTTTAATTCTGCACACACAAGAAAGATATCTTCTTCCTTCTTCTCCTTGGGGATTTCACGTGAGTATTGGCATAGCCCGCGCTTTGGCCGACAAAAAATAAACCCCAAGAAGAAAGATACTACAGCACATTGCATATCAAGCCGAAAAAAATAACAAAAAAACTAAAATAAAAATAAAGAAATGTATATCTGAAGATACAAAAACTAAAAAAATAAAAAAAAAAGATTTATAATAAGAAAAAACCCAGAAGAAGACGAAGAAGCAGAAGAAAACTACAATACAATAGTAGACAGTATAGTAGAGACCAACCCAAAAAATTGTGAGAAAAAAACCGGTGGTTAGACCGTGGCAGCCCTTCTGAACGGATTAAATGTAATCTACAAACTGAAAATGTGCCCCCAAATAGAAAGAACAGAAAATTAATAAAATATATAAAATATAACACACAGAAACACAGAAAGGCAAAAAAAATACAGCCAAGCACCACGACGCGCCAACTTAACGGTGAAGGAGGCAGCGCGACGCGGATCGGTTAACCATGTTTTAACTTTTTTTTTGTTGTATCTTTTGTCGACTGTGTAAAGTTTTTTCGGTTTTGGTCCGAAATAGTTATTTTTTTTTTTTACTTAGTGCTCCTCCACCAAACACCGTCAAAGATACTTTTTTCCTGTATGTTTTTTTTTGCACACACAAACGAAAAAGATTTGCGAAAAAATTCGCGCCGCAGTACCTACCTATACAAAAAGCGCGAGAGAGAGCGCGTGCTTTTATTTAGAGGTATATATTGGTGAGTTTATCCAGCACAGATACTTTTTTTATTCCTAAGAATATAAGCATATTTTTATAATTTGACAAAATCAACCTTAAGTGCTCTCTCTCTGGAAGAAATACAAGCAACTTATCAAAAAAAAAAAAAAAAGAAGCCTGCTAAACACTATATCAATTTCTGTTTGCATACACACAGATACTCTATACTCCCTTATAACCACTCTCCCACACACATAGATTTTCTGAAGAAAAGAAGCTTTTCTCCACCACACGCATCACCAGAGACAGAGCCGGGGTATCGGAATCGGGCTCTTTTCTTCCCCCTTCAAGCGAGCGGGTGTCAATTCACTTCAGTGTGCATGTCCATATGGCGTGGCGGGTTGCTAAAAAAAAGAGACGATGCCATATACACATCTTCATTTTTGTTCGAATACAAAATGTATCTACTCTACTGCCTGCATTTGTATCTGCACCTCGCTCTCTGGCCTGGCGGCAAGAAGCTTTTTTTGCTTTTCTTGTGGCATCTCATTTTTATTTCGAACCGTCTCGCTCTATTGGGGAATGGGGAGTATTTTTTTGGTCTGAGTCATTAGCTCTTTATGGCATTTTTTGTTTGATGGTGTGTGGTGAAGTGGAGTTTTGCAAAATCAAAAAAAAAAGAAAAAAACTTAAACTTAAATCGCCAAACGAAAAATTGATTTTATACTTTTGGTTCTTCGTATTTAGTTGAGAGATATATCTAAGCTTAAGTTATTTTTTGGTAGGATTTTAAAATGAGAGCTGAACTTTAGGTTGGCATAATTTTAAAAGCATACATAGATAGGTAGATAGAATTAGTATTTAAAATGTTTTGTGTTTGTTTGATTACATTTTCTGTTGAAAATTTATTTAAAATAGTGGCGCCCAACGTTGCTTTGGTAGTAATTTGGCAAATATATTTTGTCTATTAGTCACTAAGTATTAATAATTCAAAAGGTGGATTTTTTTGTATTACGCACCTACTTAAATTAAATTCAATGAGAAAAAAAATTAGAAGATAATCTTTTAAAACACAATTTAAGAAACCTATGATTAATAATATGTTAAATCAAATAAATCAAACAGGAGGGGAGTTAAATCGCAGGTATAATTAACGCGGGGACGCCTAAACTTAAGAGACTTTTTTCGGACGTTAAATAGTTTTTAAATTCAGGAAATAATTAAAAAATGTTGAGTGTTTGGTGACATTTTTTGTAGACAACTTGCTTGGTTAATTAAAACTTTCATATTTAAATTTAATCTAAATTGGAGGTTATAGGTTATGTTTAAGTAGTTAAGATATTGCCTAAAGTAAGGGGTATAGAAATTTGTATTTGGTTGTTTTCTAAAATAAATTAATAATAAATTTATAAATTATTCATAAGACTATGTTTTAAAACAATTTAAGGCAAATGAGAGGTTCTGTAAGTTGAGTCATTTATCTGAGCATTGGAAGCTCTATCTCATTAATTACGAGCTGAATATTTTATGGTTTATTCGTGTATGTACGGAACCTAACTTAAGTTCTCGACTGACTTATAATAGTTATCGCTTTTCTGCTTTAAACCCCATCGAGATAAAATATATATATCCTGTATTACTCAGTAATATTGTTGAAATCGGTTGTGTAATTATAGAGATATGCCCCCATATAAACAATAGAATTTTAACTTTTTGATACCATATAGTAGGAATTAAGTACCTATGTATTTGTATACATAAATTTAAATCTAAAACATATACAAAAAAAAGTCAACAGCATTTACATTGCCATCTTGTGGATTTTAAGTGAAGAATTGCTCCTTTCGGAAACCACTTCGAACTATTGGCATGAGGAGGAAAATAACAAAGTGAAATTTTCAACTAAATATCCCAAAACTTAGCTCTCTTTAAATGTTCATCAAAAAATCACACAATACCAACATACCTATGCATCCGTATCCGTATCTCAAAACCTGGAGGGCATACTAACTCCACCAACAATGAAGCGACGCAGCCAAAACATGCTCTACAACTACCATCACAAACTCTCTCATCCCGTATCCGAATATAACTTTGACATCAATGTATTATTTGGACGCGGCGCAGTTTGCAAACGATTGCCAAAAAAAAAAAAAAAAAAACTACAAAATCCTTTCTGCCCTACACCACACCGACCGCACCGATGATATGATGATGTTGATGATACGGATGATCGTCATATGGAATGCATCCACTCACTGATACAGCCCACAAATACACCCACCAAAAAAAAAAATTCATCCGAACAAAATTCGTGTATGCGCGGCGAATTTCACAAATACCACACAACAATTCCAACGTAAATGTATTTGCAGCAATTAATCTTTTTTTTTGCTTTCATTTCTTTGTGTTGCCGTCTAAGAAGAATGATCAAAAACTTTTGTATCTTTTGTAGTTATTTTTTTTTTCGTGTCATCTAAAACGAACAAAATAAATAATCACTATTTTTGTTTCTGTGTTTTTTTTAAGCTTTTTTGCTGATTGCAGAAATATTTTAGTCTTTTTTTTTTTTTTTTTTGTGTTTTTGCACTCTAGAAAGCGTAGAATGGAAAATCCCGCCAAAAAAATTTCAAATACGAATGAAATTTCACGTAGAACCGGAAAACGAATAGATATTGTTGTATCTACACAAAACAAAAAAAATCAAAAAAAAAATTAAAAAATAATAAACGAATCTATGATGGAGAGCCGAACCGAACGGCGAAGACTCAGACTAGTGCCGCAAATTCTGTAGAGTTTCATAGTTCAGTTTTTAGACGACAGAAACAGAACTGGTGTATCCAACAGTCATGATGGGCGATTCTAAACTAAAAGATACTTTGATTTTTTTTGCTTGATTTTCTGTTTGCATTAATGAGTTAGTATAGTTTGTAGATGCGGCAGCGGGCGGTTTTGTAGTATTGCTTGCAGCTTGTAGATTTACAAATCGGCATCAACCATCAGCATTAACGGATAGGTGCTTTAGCTTTTTGGTATAAATTTTGTACATGAGCTCGGTGATTTCGGGTTCGGAACGGAATGATGATGTTATAGATATTTGCCACACTAAAACACATCGCATTCGCAAATATAGGTATCAAGTCCAGCAAATGTATCTGTAAT
Organism: Epistrophe eligans; assembly: GCA_951394125.1. NCBI lineage: Eukaryota > Metazoa > Arthropoda > Insecta > Diptera > Syrphidae > Epistrophe > Epistrophe eligans. The sequence continues at coordinate 9,533,368 of OX596031.1, read as the reverse complement.
GAGCCGGGACGATGACAACGACGAGACGGGCGGGGCGGAATGTGCGTCGTTCGGTCGGGCTTAAAGCGTTAGGTGTTAGCGTTAGGCGTCAGATACGTCAGACGGCGCGACGCACGGTTAGAAGGGGGGACGTCACTCTCTAACGCAATGTATACATATTATGTATGTATATTTACAAAAGGAAAAAAACAACCAAACCTCGAAACAAAAACTTAGATTTTGGAATGAAAATGATTTAAACCTGCGTTTGGAAAAAGCTCCATCGATACTAATTATCCATTAAGTGATGTGTTCTGATGATGGGAAAAACAGGGAAATACATTTTCCAACTTATTTTATATTATTTTTTTTTACCTACATAGTTTGTTTTTTTTTTTGTTTTATTATTTATTCATGCAATTCTTTTATTTTTTTAATGCGTTTTTTTGTCGGTCGTCATGTGTGTGCATCATCATCATCCTAGCAGCAAGTGAATTTTATTATGTGTGTTATTTTTTTTAGAGACTTTTTTTTAAATGGGGATTTTCATTTGGTTTTTTTAGTTGCGAACATAATGTTGGTGGTACACATATAGGATAATAAATTGTAAGTACAGCAAGCTCTCCACAAAGGGTTTGGCCTTTTTTGATGGATGGGGGAAAAACATACAGTGGAGCTGTACCTACCTAGGTATATAAATATTTGGGGGCTGAGGATATGGGTGATTTCAGATAATGATGAAAAAATGTGTAATGAGTAGGAGTCCGGTGGGAGCCTGTTAATGTTTATCGAGTGAACCTTAAAAATGTTTGAAGGTAGTCAGCTCTAGTGAGGTAAACATAAAAAGTGGGAAGAGCGTCATTTTTAGTATGTATTAATAAATTGTAAATTACTACATAGGAAGTAATACCTAGGTAGGTACCTAACCTACCTTTATTGTAACACTTGAAGGCTTGAGAAGTAAAACAATTAACTATCACTGCGGCATCTAGGTAGGTACCTATACCTATTTATTTTTAGTAAGATTCAAAATCTTAAAAGCAAAATAGACACAAGGAGGAAATTTAGAGTGGGTCAGAATCTGATTTTACTCGGACTACTGAATACATTTAGACATAATTTGGCGCCATTTTTAAGAACAATCGATTTTAAATTGATTCACACTTTTTAAAATGAACGAACACTTAAAATAAAAAGCGTGGTGCGCATGCATGGAACTCTCTTTAATTCCTTATTATTTATCTTTTGAGTGCGCCTCATGTTTTTCGTTTTAAATCTATCGGGCTTAGAGAAATTATTTTATAATTTTAAGTTCATCTTAAAAAAGTGTTTAACATACCTATTTTAATTCAATTAATTATTTTCTTGCTCTTTTCTTTGCTTTTTAAGGATTCGCTTAGTGCTATATGATTATTTCCCAATTCACCTCTTATTTTGTTACTCAATAGACCACACCAAATATCCACCTATTTAGACGTTGTGACGTTTAACGAAATGTCTTATTTTCCGCCTGGGCAATAGATTAATTTGTTATTTAGGCGATTTTCCTTCCATCAAGTCAAAAACAGTCCCTTCGAACGGATTTAGAAAACTCAAAGGATGGTGGTAAAATAAAAGTGTTTACTCATATTGTGCAAGACAAACATTTTTGTATGAACTCAAAGTACACAGTACATATTATTACAAAAACGGAAGAATTTTTTCGACACAGTTGTTGCAGTGATAAATTTTTACAAGCTTTTGTTTTAACCTAATTAAGTGGCCGAAGGCCGACTGCCAGAGCTATAGCTTTGGTCAATGACATCGCATTATTTTTATAAATTTTTCAAAATGTTGGAAGTTCAAGCTGTACAATTTTTATGACGAATACGTAAGATTCTCACGGAAGAAAAAAACATAAAAAACTTTAAACAATATAGCGTCAAAAATATAGCCTTATATCACAGAAAAAGATTAAAAGACTATGCGACTTAATCAACTTTGGTTTTAACTACTTTCTTGCTGAAACCAATAGTTTTTAGATAAATTATGTACCTAAATCAATTCGCCTTTTCGATTGAGGCGAATTTTCCAAAGTAATTGCGTCCTAACAACATGGGCGCCATTTTATGAGAACAAACGAAACTAAATAGGTATCAAATCCAATAAAAAACATTTCAGATTATTTTATCTTGTAGGACTGTTATTTGTACGTATTAGGTGTTCCAAATATAAATAAATTTATTGAACTTGAAAAGCTTAGGGAAATTCCACCACATTTTCTAACAATGACAATCTACCCTATATTAGAATACCTTCAACCTAGCAACACCCTTGACTTCGATGAAACATTTTCCGAGTATAAAAACTATACCTACCCTATATTATCATGTGAATGTTTCAATAAAAAAAAAAATGTCCTGCAAAAAAAAATACAAAAAATAGAAATACAAATCATATAATATCATCGCCATACTCACCCCATCATATATAGCGTGTGGTAGGCTCATTTTGCTGGACCATGTACACAATGGCAGTGTCCATTGGTTGCTACCCCATTCTCTGCAGTCAACAAATGAGCAATTTTTTTGTTTTAAATAAAAAATCCCAGCCCAAAAATAAAAATAATTCCCAATTAAACACCCCTTTTTGGGTCTTACTGGGGGGTACACACCCTCAAAGGTAAAAAAATATGAAAAAATGCCCCGAAAAAAAAAATTAAGAAAATCACAATAAATACAAAAATTTCAACTCCGATTGCGAACAACAATTAATAGGAAATGAATTTTTTCAGCGTTTTCAGTTTCAGCCCTTTTTTTTCTTCCGCCCGTCGTTGTTGCGTAGCGCCGTCCTCGCTCCCCTACTTCTGTGTCTGTCGGTCAAGGGGTTGAGATACGAATTCACGCAGAAATACACAAACAAAATTTGCACTTTTTTCTTACAACTTGTCATACATTTTTTCGTATGTTTTTTTTTTTTCTTTTATTTTATTTTTATTTTATTTATTTGCAATTGCAACCCCCCGCGCGGTGTCGCTGTTGTCCATTGAGAGGAAAGTTATCGTAGACTTTGCAGTTTTTTTTTTTTTATTAATTTTTACTGTTTTCAGTTTTCACCCGTATCTCACTCTAGTTTTTTTTTCCGTATCTTTTGTTTGGGTTATGTTGCGTGTATGGATGTTTTTTTTTGTTTTTTATTATTTTTATTATTCACCAGGCCAGGCTAGGCAGTAGGTGTATGAGTGTACAGATTATATTGTTTTTTTTTCTTTTAATTATTTTTTTCCTTTTTCACATTCGAAATGAAAAGAGGGATTCTATATATATTTTTCAGTACTTTTTTTTGTGGCTGCCGCGAAAAAGCTACCTATCGTCACTGAGAGCCAGACGGATGGATTGCACTTGCTTATGTGTATCTATGCGCGGGCCATGCATGGGCTTGGTATATCTGTACGTTATGGAGATACATTTGGCGTATTGGTATATTTAGTAATGTGTGGAGTTGGTGCGAATGTGTGATGCGATGCGATGGAGCTCTATTCGTTCTACAGGGAGGACGAACTGGTATTGGGGGGCAGTACCTTAGTGTGGGTTCGAAGTGGTGGCGGTTTGTTGTAGTTGTAGAGCAAGACAGAAGGAGAGCGATGGAGCATAAGCTATAGAGAGAATGAAAGACAATCCAAATAGTGTTGTGTACCTACAAGGCTGCTTCATTTGTCCCGAAAATCATAGCGTACGTTTTAAGATGTTTGTTAAAGAAATAATGAAAATAAATATTGATAAGGAGTTACTGAATTACTTATAGAAAAGTATAACAGAATAAAAGAAATATTGAGGCAATAATTTTTGTGAATTCGTTTGTTTGAGTTAATTTTGGAAAATTCGCACATGAAACAATTTCACAAAAATTAGGCGAAGACTTAAGACCAAGTACAAACGGAATAATTTTAAGATTTCAAATATGTTTTATCTACCTTTGTTCTCAGGTATATTGATTTTACAGCTTGAACTGAAAAGTTGTTAAAAATCAACATAATTAAAAAAACTATAATTTAACTAACAATTTTTGAAATTGTTTTAACAACAATAAGATGTAGGTAGGCCTTCACCATCTAAATTTTGTAATAAATCTTAACTATTTACAGTTTCTACTAATTTTGTATATACATATGTATCTACATATGTGTACAAATAATTCAATGAAAGTAAAACCCCAACATGTGGAAATTCTAGAGTTTACGGATAACTTAAAATGTTGTTCAGTAATATTGGTTCACAATTTATTCCAGATTTTCAACACCATCTATTTGGTAAGCGGGCCACAAACGGAATTGTTGTCTAAGAAAAGTATTGACATTGACACATATCTGGCCAAGCGCACCAACATTTCAGAAGCAAAACAGGGGACCTAGAAGTGAAGATAAAATCCTTGGAACCCGTAATAAATTATGAAATTAAAAACGCGGCTTTTATCTGCCAAATGTTCTAATTTATGGCAAATAAGCGACAAAAAATTTAAATTTTACAAAAAAAAGAATTATTCAAATATTTTCTGAGCATTGAAAATGATTTCAGACCTATTTTCAATACAAATATATACAAAAGAAAACTCTACAACATTGTGCTCCCTATTCAACTTTTATTTTGTCGCTTTAGAATGAATTGGCTTTAAATGATATCGAGCATTTTTATCTTATTTTCTTTACCATAATTTTTCAAAGTTCATTACTCTAATCTAGTTTTACAGTATGTTTTATTTTCTCACTTGATTTTTGTCAGCCGAAAACTTACGTTTGCACGCGTAGCTCTTCAATATGCTTTTTACTTTTTGCAAATCGTAACCAAAACAAAAACTTTCGTTATTCCATTTTTTGTGTACGGGTCATGCGCACTTGATAGCATGAACTTTTTATGCGGAAAGGCAAAGGCAGGGCAGGAGGCCGATGCCATCTTCATCGTCCGTGCAGTCATCGATTAAAAGCTACACCAAAGTAGAAGCTTTTTTTGCCTCTTGCTCTGCTGGAAACTTTTTGTGTAAGTGATGCGGAATGCACATAGTCCGGATATGGACCTGTACAGCCACGACCACCCGTCACTCTATGAGGGGGGAAAGATCGGAGAGATGTGCTGGGAGGGATGCGCTCCGGCTCAGACCAACGACACCATCTAGTGATTATGGTCATGACGCTGCTGTTGATGGAATTGTTATGTAAATGTGTGCGTGATATGCGTGTGGATGTGTATGTGTGTGTGTGATAATGCGATGGTTCATTGTGGTCGAATTGTTTTGGAGGGGAGGTCGGATAGTGCCCAGGATTCTTTTTTTTTTATTCCTGATGGCAATTATTCCTTCGTCCTTACTTTTTTGTTCAGTGGGGTTTTTTCACCTACCTCAACCCAAAGCTAAGTGTGAGGAGGTTTTTACTTTCCTTCCTGCTTATACGCCTTTTCCGCCCAGAATAAAGCATCGAGTTAAGATATAAGGGTGGGACCGTGAGGTCTTGCATTCGTGTGCACCCTCTTCTGATGTTAATGTTAGCCCAATGATGTTGATGATATTGTTGGTGGCGCTAAGGCTACTCAGCCACTCATACCCTTGTAATGAAGGTTTTTATAGTTTTTTTTTTTTTTTTTTTTTTGGGGGGGGGATTTTTCATACATCGATGTACAAAACAAACAGAGAAAAACTGCGTGTTGTGGCACCCTTTTAAAGGGTGCCTAGGAGTCATTTTGTGCCGCACTCGCATTCTCGGTGTTTGTGTGCAATTTCAAGAATACAGAATATGGAGGATTTTTCGTGTTTTTTTTTTCAATGGATGGTGGATTTTGTGGGTTTGGTTTTATGTTCACTTGTCGAATCATTACACAATTTTAAGTTGCTGCACTGAGAGAAATTTTATTTAAAATTGAAACTTTATTTTTGTTGATAGTTCTCATTATCTTAAGTGGGGATTTAATGAATTTGAATTATTTTCTATCTGGAGCATAAAATTCTTCAAAATAACTTATTTATGAATATTATGAAATTGCTTTTTTTTATAATAAACCTGCGGCCTCTCAAGGGGTTATGACTACCCTTAACATGTAAGAACACATTGCGAGCTTTAGAAAAATAGGATTAGGGTTTAAAAGGAGATTCCGATTGACCTTATTGGTTTTAAATTTCTGAATATAAAAATTAATGAGAAAAGTAGAATTTGGTGAAGGAAGAATTCCTGTACTTGATAGTACGTCCTAAATTAGGCTCAAGTATAAGCTGGATGATGGGCATTCCTGGTAGAGAGAATATTACAATTAAATTATTTCAGGGAAGAAATAAATTTTATAGCTATTTTATTGGAATCTTCTTTAGTACAATTTTACTTAAAGCACATTTTCAAGTTTGCTTTTGATCTTCGAATTAAACTTTAATGTTAACGGCCAAATAAGATGATTTATCTTAAAAAAGTTACGATGATTTAAGTTTAAGTTATGATTTAAATTCTGTACACATTCGTGCTGTGCGACTAAAGAAAGAATCTCTTTCTCTGATTGAGTTTAAATCAATTAGGATTCCTTTGTAGAAACGCGTTTATTACGGTGGATTTTTTGCAGGACAGTAATGCACTTGGTATATTACATTCAGAAAGCTTTATAAAAGTTCTGATTTAAAGATTATAACCGTACTTTTCGTATGTTTGTCTGATATTTTTGACTTTTTTATTAATGATTTAGATAATTTTGACAAATCAAGACTATAAAAAAGTAATAAAAAAAATTATGTATTGAAATTAATAAAAATATTTGAAGATTAATAAACGTTGAAAATAGTTTGATAATTTTTCTAAAAATATTTTAGGAACTTTTTACAAATGTATATCTATTTACTTGCATATAATTTTTACGGTGTAGTTAAAAAATAAATTTTATTACGAATTTGTGCTCGACGACGATCAAAAGTTATAGACCAGCATCATATACTTTTGGGGGTGAACATTACATTTTCTCTGTCTCTTTTTCGCCCATTGACAACGCCTCTCTTTTTCTCTCTTTTAAGTATTGGTTACTTAACTTATTTGCTTTTTACATCCCATTCTACTGCAACCGAGTGCTCTGTGCAACATTGATAAATTGTCGAAACTTACATGCTGATGGTCCATCCTATCATCCCAGTCCCACTTTCCTCTCAAGCTTTATACTACACACACCTTCTTTTCACTCATGTACATATACAAATATTTCTCCACCGAAGTATTAATGTCCATCGTAACATTATATCCTGCCCCATCCCACTAGTGCAACATGAATGGCTGTTAACTCGTAAAAAAGGACTTTTTGTCGATAAAATATTACATCGTCCTCCACATCAGGGTATGTTCGTTGGCTTTTGATAATCTATAGCACTACTACTACCACCCCCGCCACCTGTACGTCCTTTAGCTGAATGGAAATAACCGAACACAAACAAAATACATATAATACAAATGTATGGTATGACTACTGGTTTATCTTGCTGCTGCTCGTCCTTATGCTCGCATTATGCATTTTTGTGTACATTGTACAAATAATTGCGCACATGCCACGTGGGGGCAGGAAAAAATTCGAGAGAGTGTATCTGTAAAACCACATTTGGAGAACCCATTCAAGGGGGCACTAGGATATTCCATCTTCGTATCCTCTTGGCACTTGTTATATTTTTTTTTCCCTCAATATTCACAAGGATTTGTTAGAATGAATGATGATGATTTTACTCTCCAGAGCTTCGAAAGAGTGAAATTACGGGAAAGGTTTAAGGGATATAGTATAGAATAACACATGTGCTATCCTTCAATGTTGGTGCTGCCGTGGCCCTAACTTATTTCTTATGCTCCATTTAGCTTGGATTTTTATTTCAACAATCGCATATTGACGTAGATTAAAAGCATCTTCACATATACGGGCATAAATATACATATGTATGTTTTTAGCTGGTATGTGAGCCAAAACCAACATCACATTCATGTTTGCTTTTCTGTTAACTGACGATTAAATCGATCATTAATTACAAAAACATAAGAGCCACTCTTGTTCAATGATGCAGTCTTCCAGTGGTATGGTTGCTTGAACTTGGTCTCTGGTCTCGTCTCCCATATGATGTGGCTGGTGTTGCTGCTTCAGCTTTAGCTGAACCACTTCACGTGAGGATGATACATCAATTAATCAATATTAATAAATCCTTGCATGCGATATGTTATTATTAGTGACTCCTGTTCTCTGTTCCTGTACCTATAGCTTGGCCGAATATATACGACGAACTATGCAGTTGGCTCCTTTACGGCAGTTAAAAAAAAAAAAAGAACGGGTCCAATCGGCATGGCAGCTCAGATTATTATTTGCTTTGCCTCAACATCATGAGAGTCAGTTAACTCTCCAGAGGAGCAAGTCTCTTTTAATTGAAATTTGAATATTTTATCGTGGCCTTTATGGCATCTTAATAATTTTGAATGTGTCGTTGGAGGAATTGTTAAGGAGACAGCAGTGGATTAAAATAAAAAAAAAGAAGAAAAATACGAACGTGAATGGAGAAGTGTGTATGTGAAGAGGATTAAGGACTTAACAGGAAGAATTCGAAAATTATGTATGTAGCTATAAATCCCAAAGAGCCAGTTTAGAAATGGGAAATTGATACTTTTCCGAACCAGAAAAGATGTTTAGTTTGTTTGTAGAAAAAAAGTTCTGGTTAAGAATCTGGATACAAAAAAAAAAGAAAATAGTCAATTTAATGGCCCTATAATTCACTCTCTTCAATCTAGTTCTAAATAAAAGTATATACAGCTCCGTTAAATCGCATTACAAATAATTATTGTGAGACCTGGGTCTGCACTCAGTTTCATCAACCTGACCCTATTCGATTAAACTAAACTAACCCAGGTCCGAACCAAATTTTATAATGTCTGATTAGTTTGACAAGGGAAGCGTTAATGACATCTGTCAAAATATATTTCATATTAGTATACCTTGATTTTAAAAAAGGTTTAAACACGTTTTAGAAACAAGTTTAAACTGAGTTTTTTTTTTAAATGTACATTGTGTCTTCACTGAAATCCAATGTTTCCACCGAAACTTAATCTAAGTTTATATTAAGTAAATCCATATTCATGTAGTATTTCCACAACAAAACCATATTAAAACGTAGATTAACTTGAGATTAATATATGGTTTAATTTTGAGACGTTTGTGTCAAAAGAACTAACAAGATTCGATTTTCTTGTTATAATTCTAACTAAAACTCAGTATATTAAGTATTGTACATATACTTACATATATACATATTCATATATAATCTTCAATATAACATCTGTAACTATTATACTATCTAAAAATAAATCGCAGCCGGTAGGATTCGAACCTACGCTCCCAGAGGGAATCTGATTTCGAGTCAGACGCCTTAACCACTCGGCCACGACTGCTAGGTAATTCAATACTTTATTTCATTTTAATTGATAAGTTTATTTATTAATTGTGATCACGGCCATCAGTTTTATGAATGCATATTTTTTGTGTTTTTTTTGTATTTAAAAAAAATTCTAATTTTTTTTAAAATTTAATATACCTCGGAAATGGTTCAATAAATTTTTACTTGCGATATAGGTACTGGTATAATATCGTTTTTTAGGCATTCGTCCGACAAGTTTTTTTTTCATTTTATTTGTTAACTAAAAATAACGGTACCTGCCGTACAAATTTGTTTATCAAATTATCAATATCTTATTTTTCTCAAAAACGTGCCCACAACTTTAAAAAAAATTCATTATTTTTTTCAACAAAAATGCTACCACTTTATAAAAAAAAGGCTTATTAATGGTACCTCCCATAAAACTATTTTTTTTGATTTTCCATTTTCTCAAAAGCGGCTTAACCAATTTTTTCAAAAAGTTTTATAACGCATAACAAAATTTTCAATTTTTTTTTTGATTTTTGAAAAAGAATTTAATAATTCGAAAACGACTTGGTTGATTTATATTAAACTTGGTACTTAGTTGATTTTTCACATTATCTAGCAGATTTTAGACAAAAATTATTTGTATGACCAAAAATAACGGTTCTTAAAAACGTTTTCAAAATTGTATAGAAAAAAATATTTTTTTTTTTAAAAAACCGCTCCAACGATTTTTAATTTTTTTTTCTCATAAATTGAGATTTGTTTAAAAAATCAGATGGTGTACATTACGTTACGTATGTCAAAACAATTTCAGCAGTTATTTTATTTCTATTTATACATATTGACTTTTTAACAATTTTTCAGTCTGAAGTGCATTTTATTTGATTTGAAATTAAGACGCTCAAAAAAGTTTATTTCTATACTTGAGCAAGTGATGTAATATTTTTTTTTTAATTTGATGGTGCTTGTGTGGTGGCATTTAAATGAAACACTTTATACAAATTTAATAAAAGTCAATTTATTTTACTTACTTAATTATATTAAAAATCTTGATACATAGATGGTATCTACTAATACTTTGCACAAAATAAATAAAAATCATTTGGTGCAAAAAATTCTGAATAATAATCCAAGATAAAAATAAGGACGGCAATCTTGAAAAACGAATTAAAAAAAATAAAATTCAATCTTGAAAAAAAAAAAAAAAAAATAGCCAATTCAGGTTTCTCAGGCTCACTGAGATTTCAGATATCTTAGTAATCTCAGAAATCTGAACGTTATTCCTCAGTAAGATTCCTCACTTTTGCTGTCAAAAAGCTGAGACTGATATTTTTAGATTCGCTTGCTCAAATATTTTATGTCGCATATTTTTCATATACATATTTTTGCTTCTAAAAAAACTATAAAAATATTATTTAAATTTATATATGAGTAAAAAACGAGTGTTAATTTTCGTGTCATAAAATCTCTTTAATACATTTTTGAGACACACTCTTACCTATGCCACCGCGTATAGTTGCATTATAACTACCTAAACTCTTAAGCCCCATTGGCTCCTTACTTCTAACCTGATACAAATTTTTAATTATTCTTACATCGCGCACCGAAGAAGTTGCACTTCATATACATTGTTGTTAATTGGTTAACCGGAACACATAACACCATCGTTCTAATAGATTCCCCCTTTCTAGTCCATCACTGATATCTGACTGATCGTGAAGAAGACTAACTTGTTGGTTGACCAGTTATCGTATCGGACACGAAGACTTATCTTAAGCACACCAACTGAATTCCTATATGTGATTCAAGGTGTCAAATGAAATTTTAACAACTGGTCAATTCGGTTGGACTCGTTTATTCTCCTCATCGGGCTTTATTCAGCTGGAAAAAGTACTTATATAACATTGTAGCTTGTTTAGCAAAATGAATAGCTAGCAACAATGTGCCTCATTGTTGACTTTTTAATTGAAGTCCAGACTGGGATTATATATGTATGTATTTTCGACAAGTATTCGATAAAAAGGCGAGTCCGTGAACCGGGACCCCATAGAAGAGCATATATTATAAGCGCATGTGATGATGATGGGCAATGGTCATCCTCATAACATCATCCAGCCTTCCTTATCGACTAGTTGTATTAACATTTCAGTTTTATATCTTTTTGCGGCATGTGATGAACTTAACGATCGTCGCCGCCACCGCAGCCGCTACATCATCGCATCGATGACAACATTGACGACCATGCGATGATGATCGTACGAATGGTCGTCGTAGTCGTCACTTCGATTCGAATATACTATGAGGATCAATTTTAAGTTTTTTTTTTATATGAAGAGAAAAGATAGTGATCTTCTGGGAGCCTGTTAAAAAAGGATTTGTAGAATGTCATAAAAGACTTTTTTGCCTTTTACGAGTTGCGAAAAACGAGTGCCACTGTCAAAATGCATTTTGCGATAAGGGAATTGAAGAATGAATTACATAGTATCTCTGTACAATGTTTTGTTGAAAAATGGAACTTGTTTCATACATTGACATTTTGTGGTGGTGTAAATGTTGAACTTGCATTTTAGAGCAATTAAGTTTCTATAATTCGAATTTTTGCGAGTTCATAACAAAATGTGAGATTCACGATCTGCACCTTTTTGTTGCTTTTTTTTAAAGAAATTTGAGTTAAAAATAAAAAAATTAGATGTAATTGATTGCACTTTTAAAAAATTGAGCTCTCTTAGTTTGAGTGAAGGGCAAAAATCTCATAGAAATTGCTAAAAAAGTATGGTCTTAGAGTCATGCGTTAATGGTCTCAGACAACATTTTTGTTGGTCAATTATTTTTTCTAGGGCATAATCTTTTGATTAAAGGCATTTCTGATATAAAACCATGAGTTGAAGAAGTAACGGACACTCTTTAAAGTATATCATGACTATAGGCGCTCTCACCTGGCAACAATGGCTTGGGTTTACTAACGCCTATATTATTCCCTCGATTAATCCAAATTTAAACTTGAATTAAGATATAAATTAATTTAAATTTAATATTTCAATCCAATTTCAATTCTACACTTTGATCTATTTTTTTTTTTAAACAATGGCGATTAATCCAATTGGATTTAAACTGGTCTCCGGAGGTCAGTTGGAGTAGTTACTTAAATCCAAATGAAACATCATCGTGATATAATTTACTTCTTTTTCATGTTTTTATGAATCATGTTTAACCAATCCGAGTAATTCAATAGGAAACAGCAAGTTACCGGAAAACAATAAGTTGCTGGCTACAAACTGCCATGTCGCAGCTAAGTATTAATTATTTACTTATATTGCTTAAAATGTTTAAGGAGTTTTAACTTCTTTCAAATAAAACACTTAATGAATTATCAAAATACATTTACATCGCAGTCGGTAGGATTCGAACCTACGCTCTCAGAGGGAATCTGATTTCTAGTCAGACGCCTTAACCGCTCGGCCACGACTGCTTACAAATAATTTTGAAAGTTGGCTTGAATTAATTTTTATTTTTCAATATGTATTTTTAAATAAATCGATATTATTGTTCAACCAAAAATACCTAAATATTTACTTAATTGATTCTTTAGGCAAAGACAAAGAAGAAATTTTAAGGAACTTACTTAATTATTGTCCATCTGCAAATTGTTAAAAAAAGAAAACAAAAATACAAACAAAGTTTACTGAAACAAATTGTCATTATCATTACATATTTTTTATATTAAATCTAAATTTTATTCAGCATTATTTATTTAAAGCTGCTTATTTAAAGATGTAATAAATTTTAAAAAAAATATTTTATCCAAAATTTTAAAACAATATTATTTTCGACTCAAATACTATATTCACTATGATATACAAAAGTAGAACGAAACTAAGTTGGGCTTAACTTAGAATAAAGTTTAATCGCCTAAAGGTATTATATTCGTAGACCAAAAACTTTCTCCTTACGTCAGAAGTCGCGAAAATATGTATAATGTACATACCTAATTTTATTTATTACCCATATTTTATTAAATTATTTAAACATGTCAAGCGGGTGGTATCTATTGAATATCAGCTTAAAATTATAGCTATGTATAAACCTACAGTAAATATATATGTATGTGGATAATTTTTTGTTGATCAATATGTCTTGCTTAAACCCATAAAAAGACAAGACTGAGAGATGTGGAAGATTATAAACTTGGGGAGTGTCAGAAAACATAAAAAACTAATTCTAAATCAAGAAAAATAAAATAAAATGCACGCTTGATGATTTAAAGTTTTCTTTTAAAATTTCGATGACATAATTTATTTAAGGAGAGATTAAAAAAGAACTTAAAACTTGATTTCTTTTGTGAATTTTTATAGCAATTTTGCAATAAAAAAAAAAGTCAACACCATATGAATTTTTTATTTGAATTTTTAGCCAATATGTGTATGTATAAACTGAAAAGAAGTTTTACGTTACAGATACTTTATGTAATACTGATGAGAAGTATGAAGAAAAAAGTGCATGGAAGCTATCCTTGTACCCTATTTATAATAATTACCTGAAACACAAGAATTCGAATAACATCTTCTTGGAAATTGCGTTTCTTTTCATCGATTTTTTCTAAAAATAAAATTCCTTCTTATTCTCAAAGACTTGCATTAAATGACTTCGCCAAAATAAAATGCATGCAACATCTCCAGAATTAACAAGCTCATCAAGATTTTATAAGCAGTCGTGGCCGAGCGGTTAAGGCGTCTGACTAGAAATCAGATTCCCTCTGGGAGCGTAGGTTCGAATCCTACCGACTGCGATAAAATATTCTTTTTTATTATAAGAAAATGATGTTCTTCAATTTTGGTAAATTATTAAAGGGATTTTAATTTGTATGATATAACCCATGAATAGCTGATAGTGGCTGAATTAAATACATAAACATAAGAATATTTTAAATTTGGATTTTAGATATTACAAAATGGGTCAAACACTTTTCCTCTTATGATTAAAAGTTAATAAATGGTTTAACCTTGAATATATGTACAAACCTACGTTCCTACAATTATGGAATATTTTAAAAGCTTTAAAAAAAGATGACATCCGCGAGGAAAGTATCGTGCGAGAAAAGTTGCATGCGAGAAAAGTTGCATTCGACAAAAGTTGCATACGAGAAAAGTTGTATACCATAAAAGTTGCATGCGAAAAAGTTGTATGTTAGCATCCAACTTTTCTCACATGCAAATTTTCTCGCATATATGTAACTTCTCTCGTGCAGCTATTCTCGCATATACTTTTTCTCGCATGCAACTTTAATCGCTTGATATGTACATTTCTCGCATGATACATTTCTAGCACGATACTTTTCTCGCATGATATATGGAAATATTTGGATATTTTCTTCAAAATTATCATCTAAATCCAAATTTTGTACTCAAAATTTTAATCATTTTACCGCAGGTTGTACCTATAACTCAACTTACTTAAAGTCAAGTTAAGAAAGAAGATTTTAATTTAATTATTATATAGCACCACCTGTTTTTCTCCTCCCCTTGCTCTGCTAATTTAAAGGACTAATGTCATTCAATTTGGTGAGGTACCTTTAATTATGAGTATACCTAAACCAAATGGTGCGCATTGTGCAATCCAGTGGTGTACTTTCAGTGCCTTTGAACTGAAAGTAGGTCTCTTCCTTCTTCTTTTACAAAAGATTCACAAACACATCTTCCCCTAAAATAACCTTGCACTTTACAACCAAAAACATATCCAAAACAAACCCATTAGCAAATCGACAAAAATAAAAACAAAAGCCAAAACATCAAAGCAAAATACTAAAAGAAAAAAAGCGGAAATTAAAACTTCCGATTCGTTCCATAAATGAAAAGTTTAATAAAAAATAAAAAAAAAAAGTAAAAAAAAAACAACGAAAATAACACTTAGTTCAGAAAAAGCTCTTAGTGCAATTGCCTCCCTTTTTCCTTCCTCCAAAAGTAAGCCGGTTGATGTTACAACTTAAAAATCGCAGAAAGGTTGGGGCCATCTTTGTGTTTTCCTTTTCCAGTTTTCATACTCAATTTTCTTTTTCTTTTAATTTTTCTCAGTTTGTTTGCTTGTTTTGAGTTGAGTGAATTTTCCTAAGCAAAACAACACAATTTCCATTGAAAATGCGAACGCCCTTGACCGTAGCTTTTCATTTGTTGTTTAGCAAAAAATAAAAATAAAAATAAAATTAATAAAAAGAAAGAAGAAGAAGTGCGCGGAGGAGACACCACCGACTCAACTTGAAGCGTCATCGTTGGAATAAGCTTGTTTGCCGCCATTTCATATCGTCATATTATGTGGAACGTCCGTATAGTTCGTAGTCCGAAGACTTCGTTGTCGTCGCCTTGGCCCCGCTACCGAGTGCCGTATGTTGAGACTGGGATATACTAAAATACAAGTCCTATCTACATAACTATAGAGTGCATTCAAGTTTGTATTAGTGCTTAGGGCACATAAAAAACACAAATCTCCAAACACTACATTTATTCGTACGCCTACGAGGAGTTCTTACTGTGTGACGACTCTTCTGTCTGGCTCCCTGCACCTTGGACTAACACCCGCCGCCCACCTACTGATTTTAGCAGGTATCACTACCTACGGTCGCTTCGACGGTCGTTCCTTATTCCTTTTTTGTTCGTATAGTCGTACTATCCTTGAACGAGATCATAAATCCTTCTTTTTTTTTTGTTGTGTCTTTTGTGTTTTAGATGCTTTGTTTTGTGTGATTCACCTTTTCTTGTTATTCTTCTTCTGCTTCTTGGTTCTGTTGTTTTTTCTTTTTGCTCCCGTTTTTGTGATAGAGACCAAAGAATAGGGAATCGTTCGTTATCTTGTTTTATTCTCATTTGTGTGTGGGAAAAGTGGGGAAATAAAACTTGTTTTTGAGGATTTTATTAGAGGAGATAACATTATTTTTTTGGACTGCGCTGCGCGTTCTCGCGTGTTAAGCACGTAGATCTTTTGTTGGCGAATTTTTCAGGGCATTATGTTGGATCGTACCACTATACTGGCACTGGCGTATTACTGGAATTTACTGGAATGGGTGTGGATATCTTTTTCTTTTGGTTACCTACCTACCTATCCTTAGAAAAGCAAAAAATTCATCCCCAGAAAGCACAGGAATGCCATGTTTTTTTGCTGTTGTTGATAATGTAGTATATTGAGTTCCCTTTTGATGGTTTGTATGGGGTTGGAATTTGGAGGTGAAGTAAAGTAAATGAGGTTTTTTTTTTAAACATGTAAACGGAAAAAAGAATGTTAGATGCAGCGAGAGTGTTGCTGTGGTGTTTTCTCCAAAGAAATAAAATCTGAATTTACGCAATTGAATTATTTAGCATCCTTCTTGCAAATAATAGGGACAGTTAAAAATGATTTTCTTTTTTAATAATTATCTAGGGCATAATTTTGTTATTTTTTAGAGGCTAGACATTTCTAAAAAAAAACTTAAGAATTTACTTATACAAAGTTAATACCTACTGCTTTGGTTATTAAAATGTGGACAGTTTCCAATGTTTTTAGCAAATTTTGCCACCTTAAAAATTAAAGGCAGCTAAATTCCCTAAAAAAAATAGGGCTACTGTGGCGTATACTTAGGGTGTTTTTCTGCACTCGAAGTTGAATACACAACTTGCAGATTTTTAATTATTTAAATTAATTCTGATTTTGTATTTTTTCACTCAAAGTTGGTTTTTACTTCCAATTTTTTAATCCACGGTTCTCAGCTCCCAAAAAAAAACCGGAAGTTGGTTGAGCAAACTTAAAAATTTTCCATCAGAATTAACTATTTTTCGTTTTTTTTTTTAAATTATTAAAAGTTATTTTCGCTTTCAATATTCAAAAAAATAAATTATTTAAAACTACAATGTTTCGGGAAAACTACTCTTTGGTAAGTTGTTTGGCATTTTTTAAAGTTTTGTTTTATTTTTTGACATTTTTCCGGCAATGACTTACGCCTTATTTTCTGCAAAATGAATACAAAATAAAAGAATGAAAAATGAAACTAAATTAAATTAATATGGCACGGTGGTGGTGGGATTTTGCTTTGAAAAAAGCGGAGCTCAACTCTCGATTTGATATCAGTTTTGTTGGATA
The DNA here is from genome assembly GCA_951394125.1 of Epistrophe eligans. NCBI lineage: Eukaryota > Metazoa > Arthropoda > Insecta > Diptera > Syrphidae > Epistrophe > Epistrophe eligans. The sequence goes on along the minus strand of OX596031.1, from coordinate 9,515,911 downwards.
ACTTTGGTGGAGGCAAGTTTATTGCTTTGTCATCAAATTATTATTTAAATTAATATTTACATTAAATCACTGTGGCGTATTTGTAATTTGTTTTCATTAATTTATTACTTAAAGAAAATTTATAAATAAATTAATGAAAAAATAAGTATACGCCACAGTGAACCATACATTTTACGCATTCCAGTGACCCCTTTTGCATAAAATTCGGATTTTAGCTACTAATTTTCATATATGTAGCTATTATAAATGAAGGGTAATATCAATAACCATATTCAAAAATGTTTAAAGAAAAACAGCTCAAGCGCCATTATTTCCAGAAAATTAAAAAAAAAGAAGTGTTTTAATTTTAAATTTATTTTACAATAAAAAAATGTTTTAATTATTTTAGTCATGAGTGGCCCCTTATATATACGTTCTATCAGTTAACAATCAATATTCCTCACTTTGATCTGTCAAAAATTGAGCAAGAGAAAAGAACTTAGAAATTTTGCTAAGGAATCCTGTTAAATATACATATATGATGCAATTTTAGGAGAAGACATTTTTGACAAAATTGAGTTGTATATTGAAAGGATTCGATTCCCCGTGGCAGCAAAATGCTTTTGAAATTAAATTGAATAAATAGACAAAGCGCATCACTAAAAATAGTCTGATGACCGGCGTGAGTTATAATATTGTATTGTACTAAAAACCAACACTCTTTCGATTGCTACCATGCTTCCTATCTTTTTCAAAGTTCTTTAAATATTTTTAAACTCAAATTAAAGAATAATTAGCTATAGCCTACACCTTGGTTCTAAAAGGGCCAATGTCCATTTCCATTTATTGGAAATCGAAAATTTCGTTTTTTAATTAAGGTGTAGGTAAAAAGAGATTGTTTTGATATTTGCTTTTTGACTATGAATTGTTGCGTAGGTACTATGTATCCTGTCATCTTTTTAGCTCAGATAAACCAAAAAAAAAAAACACACTCATGTCTGATTCACAATGCGACAGATGTTCTCTCTTAATCACAAATTTAAAACAACAAAATAAAACATAAGAAATAATTTCTCGTCGTCACGTCGCGTCAAAATTTCGAAATATTGAAAAAAAGACCTGTGTTATGACGAGAATCGCTTCATTATGTATTATTTCATTGTTTAAAGTTCATCATTAAAAGACGAAAACAGTGAAGAGATCTTGTCACGTCGACGTCTCGCTTCCTCGTTCCATTGTGAATCAGGCATCAGTATTTCAGCGTGCAAAATCTCTGGTAGGTACCTATAGGTATAATTTTGTTTTTCTTCTATATTCTCGTTATGATAACTATACCCTTGCATTTTATACAGATAATTTGCTATTAACATAAAAAGCCTATAACTTTTACTAAGACTATTTATTAAGAATTTGGACTTTGTTACAAACTAATCAAAAACTTTGATCGATTCTAAGTGATTTCGTTGTAAATATTCCAGCATGTAGTATTTAGATTGCAGGCTTTCAAAACAAGATCATATATTTAATCCCAACTTTTAAAAGTAATATAATTAGATTTTTTCTTATTTTTAAAAATCTCAGTTTAAACAGTTTCAGACACTGAACACTACTGATTCCATATTCAGGTCATAAGAATGTCGAACGAAATCAACAAGGACAATAAGCGAGTGTAGGCACCTACATATATAAAATTCCGATGGCTACTTTCACTGACCCTAATGTTATGAAAATTCTTGTAAAAATATATAGTACCAACCCCCATGACAAACTACCTTTGCTTGATTAGAAATCTTAAACAATGGCAACAGTTCTTTTATTTCTTCCTGTTTATGATGCCTCCTTATATTATCTGCTAAATTTGATTTTTAAAATGCATAGGTATTATGATTTTTGAAAAGCTTTCAAGTCTAACCAGAGTTAGCCCTTTCCACCATCCATCTATCTCTGCCCACCCAAACTATCATTGCACTGACCAACACATGCGCATCGTAATTTTCTTTTTTTCATCACTTCTCTGCCTCGGTATATACCTATGTAACATGGTTTTGTATCCATCCATGATATAGAGTCATATCATACTGCATCGCTATGCATCGTCACACACATGTGTATGTGTAACCTACCCCCCACCCGGTCAATAATTTTTTTGTTAGACCATTTGACGCATGCGGCTTTCGGTCATTGGCAACATGATGTAGATACTCGTTCGCATCGTCCGTCGAGTTGAGTTGACTCGCGTCGTTGTCGGTGCGGTGGTGTGTAGGTATCTATGGAGGCTCGCATTAAACTTAAAGCAATATGCATCTGCAGCAGAACAAAAAAAAAAAAAACACACACACACGCATGTACATATATGTATAATGTATTTAAAAATGTACGTGTGAGCTTTTTTATATTCATTCACATACTTATGTGCATTTTTGCATATATATTTAAATGCATATATTGAGTTACAAACATAGACACACTCTTCCTAAAGACGCACGCCAAGCCAAAGCCACACACAGATACCACCCACTTTTTGTTATCATTAATTTCTGTTGCCCCTTTTTTGTATGCAATGTGTTGTATAGGTACTTTACTGCTCCCTGAGATCCTTGGCCCTGTGTCACTTTATCTCACTCCAATGTTCAATGTGGTGAACACAAAATAAATTCACACAGTTATAAAACAAAATACACCTACACAAATTGCCAACAAAAAAAAAAACTGATTCTCTGCGGTCTTTGGTTGGTGTTGTTATTGCAACAACAACAATTTCATTTCATCATGTAGAAAGTGGGGAACATTTTGTGTGATCTGTGAAATCTTGCTTGTTGTATATGATGTGATGGTTGTTGAAACTTGCAAACAATCTGCTCCTTCTGCTTGCAATTATTTGTTTTTTTTTTTCTTGTTGTTGTTTTAGTTTGTTTTTTCAATCGAAAACGAAACTGGATTTTTAGGATTTGAATTTTTTCGGCCACTAGTCCTATACCTACCTACATACCAACCCTGCTATAAATTTGAAAACAACTTTCGTTCGATTGTAGGTAGGTACGTACATATTACATAGGATGTCGTCTAAAGAGGGATTCAACTTGATTTAGATTTGAATTTGGTTTTGGATGCGGATCATCATTATGGTTCACGTGGATATAGGATACTGAGAGAGTGTGGTGAAATTTTTTCGGTAAACTACCTATATTTTGATGTGACGGTGTTTTTTGACAAATGGGTTAAAACTTGAAATTAATTTTTTGTCTAGTTTTTGCGCTGTTATTTTGTTTTTCGATAATTTTAAAGTTTTTTTTTAAATTTTGAAGTTGTGTTATTCTTTTATTCTAGGCGAAGTGGATGGTAATGGTTCCAGGTTGGGCTTAGGAAAGTAATACCTTGCAAAAGAGTTTTAAAATTTTATAAGATCGTTAATTGATTACAAATTGCGAAGTTATAAAATGGCGGTTATTCTGTTGCTTCATTTTGACATTTCCCTTCTTAGTGTGAAATTAAATATGTCAGTTTAAGTAGCTTTATTGGTACAAGAACTATATATAAAAAGATCGTGAGCCAAATAGAATTTTTTATTTGTACAACCAAGACTTAAAATCACAAAATGTGACATTTTGGATGTTACCTTAAGTTTCTGTTTAACATCTTCAGGTATGCAATGCATATCATAATATCTGCCCATTTTTAAAGCCTAAACCACGCCTTGCGATGAACTTTTGGAGTTTTCTTCCACGTTTTAAAAATTTCTATTCGTGACAAAGATGGAGTCATTCTGGGAAAGTGAAAAAAATGTCCCAAAAAAGGTACGTACAGAATAATATGAATGTAGTTTCAGCTCAGAATTTTGCGGGAGGAAAACTTTAACTAAACTTGGAAAAAAAAACAATATTTTATTTTTTTTACTTTTTGACCTTCTCACAATTTTTTTTTGTAAATTGTTGCCACAGTGCCATATCTATCTAATAGTGTCACCCTCTTTGCGCTTTGATTTCAATAGATTTTTGACAGCTGAAATTTTAAGTCAATCGTACAGTGAAAAACTGTTTTGGAGTCAACTCGGGTTCAATTCATAATTCTGGTTGAATCAGAGATAATTCAGGGAATGTAAAACTGTTCCTTAGTTATGTTACATCTTTACCATTTTTCACTGATATATTTGGACGTATGAGTCAAGTATTTCTCCTCGGAAGTTGACTTTGATGAAGGCACCAGAATGTCAATTTGTATAAGAATTTTTAGAAACACCTAAATAAAATTGACCGTGAGATATGGCAGTCCAATATGGGATGATACAAAGATCAAAATTCTTGAATTACATACTTACTGGAATCATCAACCTTGTTTATATAAATATTAAGGTAAGTCAATCCCACCTCGTAGAGTCCCAAATTATTCAATTATATATGTAAGTTTTCTTTAAATCTTTAAACCTGAAAAAAGTCGATCAAAAACAAAATTTTTGTACGCAAAACTTTGGCCAATTACTTAAAAGTGTTAAGGCTAATGCAATAAAGGGTTTTGTGAAGAACTTGAGTGTTCGGTCAATACAGTTTAGGCTTCTACAGTCTACAACGGACCAAATGTCCACATACTGGTTTTCTGATATTAAAGCCACTTATGAAAGCAAAAACTCAAGCTATACAGAGCCATATCTCGATTTGGCATCCTAGCCAATCCATTGAAGAATTCCATCTCCTCCATTAAGGTCAGCATAGCAAACTCACCAAGAATCAAAAATGGTGACGACCTGTCATTTTACTGTGAGACATTATGCGAAGAATCAGTAGAGTTACCTACATATACGCTGATGATATTGATGTCAATAGTAGAATTTGGTGAGCTGTCACCGATGCGTTTGAGAGAGAAGCAGAAAAATGTGTTAACGAAGAAAAAACGAAAAATAACAATGAAGTTACCAAGATCTTCGAATGTTCACAGTAAACAGCTACAATTCCAGACTAATAAGGGACTCCTATCGAGATCTCAGAAGGTTTAAGTCTTTCCATTGAAACTCATGATTAACAACATTAATTGGCGACCAACGTGAAGACTATTTAATTTTTGGATCACTTTATCTTGATTTTTTCTGTTGTTGCAGTAGAATGTGCGTATTTTGAAATTGTTATATTTATTTTAAAACCCTGATAAAAATTGATATTTTCTCTAATCATCTCTAAATTTTTATATATATAATACCTATATATAATATTTTATAATTTAAAAACTCAAAATATCCTTTCGATGCAATCTCATTAGAATATTTTTTGATTAAAGTTTCATTTCCTTTAATATTTTATTCTAAAAAAAGTTGAAATGAAAAAAACCAAATTTAATTCTTTTTTTTTTTTGTAAAACTAAAAACAAGCAAAGAAAGTTTGCCAAATTCCCTATATCTATAGAAATAGTGAATAGCCCAAAACCACTAAAGTAATTTTGTTTTTTTCAGCTTAACAAAACTAGCATCATCACCTAAAGCCCTACGATATTTACATCACACCCACTTTGTAATTTTGCCTACCGATTCATTCAATTTGAAGTACTGTATATGCGCGCACAGCAAAATGTGTAATTTCCTGAACATAATTGCAGTACTACGATTTCCATGGGCTCTCTCGGATTCGTTCATGCATCAATTCGCTCATCCGTACTCCGACCGACGAACGCCACTCCATGCTCCATCACACCAGACCTTGGTTTGGTTTTTTTTTTTTTAATTTTAAACCCAACACACTGAGATAAGGAACGTTAAAGTTAAAACACATCCATTTATTGGCCATTAGCTAGCGTTGCTTGACGCAGTATTCTTGCATGTATATGTATCTGTATGTGTAACGAATCCAGCTATGTATATATATTCGCATCCATCGACAAAAGGTCATATCTAGATGGCCCAGCACCGATGGGGCTCAGATAAAAATCCGAAAAAGGGCCACGTTTGTATATAGTGGTGTTGGTGGTTCAACTCCAATTCATTAAGCGATGATCATTGTAAAGGAAAAACGAGCTCCAATGGAGAGTTGGAGAGAATATGGCCATTGGACTCAAACCCAACCGACCACACCCGCCCACACACTCACTATATAAATATTGGCAACACAAAAAGTTAATAGGCAGCCACACGTAACGTATATAATATCGCGCAGCAAAAAGCTATTCATTCGTATGTTCGCATCTGAACACGGCGTAAGATGCATTCAAGTGGATGGCGATGGCGATGGTGGCAATGGCGATGCAACAGAATTTCGAGAGCTGCTGCAGGAAACAGCATATTGGCCCTTAGGGTGCTGCTGATGCGGGGGTTTGGCCTTAACACCCTGTGCCCAACTTGATGCCTGGCTGGTTGGGATGACTATAGATGGTGACAGCGAATGATGTTGGCGGGATTTTTTTTTTTTTTTTTCATTTTAAATTAAATTTTTATTTTATTCAACTTTTTGTATTCGCTTCTCTTTTAATTCGATTTTATCAGAGTTTAATTCACTTACTGGACAGTAAGCGAAATTGATAAGAAGCCTCCGGGCTGCAATTAAAGTAATGAGATGTGAATTCAATTCACTTTTATATACACATGACAGTTGCTTGCTCGTAACTACAGAGAAGGAGATGCATCGCAGATATGAATCTTAATGGATTGGGGGGTTAATTATTGTACCTATGCTTGCTTTGGGGAGTTGCATTAAATATACATAAAAAAGTACATAAAAGTCTCGATGTTTGATTTTGCGTTCAGAGTATATAAAAGTCAATGTAGGTAGGCATACAATACATCGCTATTTATATAAAATCAGGTTATATCTTGATGCATTTATCTCCTTGATTATTGGCATAGCTATGGACATTGTTGAAATGCAGTTGAAAATTCATAGTCATTACTGGCGTTATAAAAATAATATTTAAAATAAAATAACATAACAATGAATAATTAATAATGGGTGATTTTTTAAGAGGTTTAGAACTTTAAAAAAAAAAAAAAACACAAAAAATTCGAAAAAATGAATGAAATATTTATTTGAATCGATAGTTTGAACCTTGCAATTGGTGTCAAATCGCACGATCTAGGCGGCCAATTGACCGGCCCGAAACGTGAAATTAACTGTTCACCAAACTCGCCTCGCAATTGCGCCATTGTTTCGCGTGCTGTGTGGCATGTGGCACCGTCTTGTTGAAACCACATATCATGCAAGTCAAGAACTTCCATTTCAGGCAAAAAAAAGTTTGTTATCATCGCTCGGTAGCGTTCACCATTGACAGTAACGCTGCGATTCGCATCATCTTTGAAGAAATATGGCCCAATAATGCCGCCGGCTGGCGATCTTCACTCCAAATGCGGCAATTTTGCTTATTTACGTACCCATTCAACCAAAAATGAGCCTCATCGCTGAACACAATTTTTCGATAAACAACATTTCGAACCGAGCACGAATTTTGATAGTAAAATTCAATAATTTGCAAGCGTTGTTCATTTGTAAGACGATCCATGGTTAAATTGCAAACCAAACTGAAGCTGTTTGACAGTGACACGAGGTACTAAACACACGTCAGCTGTCAAAACCAGTGTTGCCAAAACCAAACCAGCTTAAAAATCACCCGTTATAATAACATAATATATATGATGAGTAAATAAATGAATTAATCATTGAAGAAACAGGAATGTACTTTGTATACTCTTGGAAATGTTCTATAAGAGTAAAAATAAAACTTTAGGCTATTTCAAAAAAAAAACTAATTCTTTTCGATTACTAAAAAATAACATTCAGTTTGAAACAACTACATATATAATTGCCTTTAAAAAAATGAATGCCTCTCTTTTAAATTTAATAATTTATTACGTAATTAAACCAGAAACTTGAACCCTATATTTAAGAAAATTATTATGAAATTAAAAAAAAAATGTTTTGGGCATATTCCTTTATTTATTTGTTTATTCAAATCTACGATAATTAATATTTCTGAGTATATTTCGGATAAGTTATCTACAAATAAACTTTGGGGCAGGGTCATAAGTTCATTACATTATCCAAATTTATTTATTTAATTTGCTAACCAGGCTGATGGCTAGGCCATAGCTTTAAGATTTATAAAATTGTAAACTTATGAAAAATATAACAATAATTATAAAGAAATTAATTTGTTACTTTTTATTCACTAACATATTTATTCATTTACAGATTTGGAAAACCATTCCTTAACCTAAATAAAACAATTTAGTTCAAAAAGAAATTGATATTCTTTCTCCAGTAAAAGTATGACCTTGTACCGTTATTCATGTGTGACATAATATAAACTTTATTGAGATATTACATAAACAGGCCCTTGAACTTATTTTATTTATAAGATTGAAGTAGATGAACATCTAATTTAATTAATAAACTAACTGACGATATTCTCAGAAATAAAGCTTTCACGTGCACTGAATGAGGAGTAAATGCGTACATGGAATTCGCATATTTTAATATGTTTTCAATTTTATTTCAATGTTGTTAGTTTTTTTTATTGATTTTACTTTAATTTATATTTAATAATAATAGCATTTCTCTACTGCCAAATAGGAAGTTGTTGTTCTAATACGTTTTATCATTTAGGTATTTTATTTTGTTTTATTTTATTTTAAAATTCATTTTGAAAGTTTTTCTTCATATTTGACTGCATTTATTAACTAAAAGTTATCACATTTAAGGTGTTTGAATGAAGATAAGAAGTGGCAAATTGAAATAATCTTTATAAGCTTGTTATTTTTTAGCTATTCCTTTTTAATTGCGTGTTTACATGAAACAAAGTAAAATAATTGTTTATCAGTGCGTAAGTGAGAGATTCTTTTAGATTGCTTGCATGCAAAGAAATCATCCCACACATTTTTAGTTTTTGAATAAATTTTCACCACATTTCTGTGAAATTAGAAAATGCATTTATTATACAAGAAATACAAAGCTATACAACACTGGGTATAGGGTGTGTATAAGTTGTTGAAAAATAGAACATGGCTACTATCACATTTGCTGTCCAAGATGTCGGCATAAATGATCTGCCAACAATATGCAATTCCACATTACTTATGTCAGTCATAATTTATTGCTCCACTGAGCGTTGTTATTATCTCAAGTTTCTTCTCATCATAATGTATCCATCCCATATATAATCCTATTGTGAATGCATCCAACCTTGGTAATTGGAGGTATCTTCACCAATAGGAACGCTGATCACGTTCCTGTTCATAATTCCATGCAAATATTTCCCAAGGCCTCCCTGAAGCCTACAAGACAATAGGCGGAGTTCCATGCATGCGATGTAAAATTTATTAATGCATCCCTAGTTTGTTCCAGGTAGCCAGCTAGCGGTCTAAAGATACTATCATCGCATGACTCTTCTCGAAAGAAGAACCATTTTTTAAGACTTCCCCAGCCATATATAATACCTTACTTATACTATAGTGGTGGGATTGTATATATTTGCAATTCATCAACAAGAAAACTAATTTAAATTTTTATTTCTGGGTTAATTGATATTTGATTGCATCTCTCTCACTGAATGCGCAATTCGCTATCTTAACAATCTCTTCCAGTTTTCGGATTATAAATATGCAACAAGAGTGGTAGATTTCACGCAGAATGCGCAGTGCACTGAACGCTTCAAGTAATTCACCACTTTAACCGCAGCTGGCAACAATACCTGCTATAATATACTACCTTTCTGATATCTTTCAGTTTTGACATTTCAATTTTGACAGAACGAAAAACAGAAAAGCCTCAAGTCGAAGCCACGTGTCACGTCAATTATTTATATTGTCATTGAGAGTTTGTGGTTCTGTTTCCGGTTAAAGCAAAGCAATGGTAAATCGTCATACTCCCCGCCCGCGATGATGGCTGCCACAGTTGAAAAGAACGATGTCTTTTCGATTTATTAAGTGGAAAATCGTGTGCTCCTCTCAAGTAGCCTTTTTTCCATTCTTCCCTTTTGGCGTAGGGATTTTTTTTTTCACCTCTAGGATGAATCTCTCTCGAATTACCATGTTCTGGTGTATTGTGCCACCTCTTCTTGGTGCTTCTTTTGATAAAGATTCTTTTCACTCAGGTAGCATCAAGCACGTGGTAATGGCAGCAGGGTGTAATGATGGCTTGGCTACGATGATGACGACGACGGCAGCGGTGGCGGTGGCTTACACACACTGTAAAGTGCGCTGCACCATGAAGTCAAAGATTCAATTACCCACTCGGTCGCCGCGTCGCGTCGTCGGTCGTCGGCCGTGTGTGTACCTACATTTAACTGAATTGCACACACAACACACCGTTCTATTCACCGGAGTAGTTTGGGGGGATGTCTCTTTAAGTCAGTCGGCCATTATGTGGTGTTTTTTTTTTTTTTATTTATTTATGTTTGCATTCAATGTTCATGCTGCAAGCATCTGCTGCTACTTCCATATATGCAAAGAAGAGGATGACGATGATGAGCCTTTGTATTTTGGTTAAAAAGCCGCCCCATGGCACAATCGACACACGAGCCATCTTTGATGTTCGCCTCTGGAATTAGCGATTGATGTTTTTTTTTTTGGGGGACGAAGGGTGTTTTGCTGTTCTATATAGAAGGCGGTGAGAGGTTGTTTGTATCTTATTTCATCTTCTGTATGTGTTTTGCTTGTAATATGTATATGTATGTTTGTTGCATGGTGTATTTTTGTGTATTCTATATATTGGAAGTTTTTAAACTACGAAATGTTGTTGCAATCAATAACTGGGAAATGCTTCAAATAACAAAAAACAGTCTGTTTTGCTCTCGTTAGAAATTATATTATTTTAGTGTGATCTGCAATAATCCCAACTCAATTATTACGCATCCAACAAAACTGGCCATCGTGTTAAAATTAACAAGATATTATGATATTTTCATTTATATTAATATACAATGAATGAAATTTTGAATCGCAACTAACTTCACCATACTGCTCGCGATACCGTGTTAACAAAAAACGAACTAATTAACATTTTTTGATTTTTGAGTTAGAAGATTGAGAATAGTATTAATTTTCTACTTTTTTGATAATATTTAAGATAGGGTATGACAACGAACATACCGATTCGATTTAAAACAGGTGATTCTGGGTTGCCCCTTCGTCTTTTTTTGGGACACATGCAACTCCGAGCTTATTTGAAACTTTGTAAATAAAACAGCTTGTATTTTTGAAACAAAAGGTATTAATGATTATTAAATCTTTTAGTATCTCAAATATCAATCATTATCTATCTATTTATATCCAATACATATTTCAATGAAAACTTGTCGAAAAAAATGTCTTTACCGCAGTCGGTAGGATTCGAACCTACGCTCCCAGAGGGAATCTGATTTCTAGTCAGACGCCTTAACCGCTCGGCCACGACTGCTTCTGATAAAATGACTATCTTTTAAATCTGCGATTGTACTAGATTAAGATTAAAGATAAGTAGGTACCTACATATACAGAATATTTTATGTGTAAATCCAATTATTGGTATAAACTGGTCTAAATTCATAAAAATCACCTTCGAATTTCCATAAACATGCAATTTTTGTTGTAAAACTTAAGAATCACATCAATGAGATAACTTCGAGGAGTTCATATTGCTTTTAAATAAATTATTTAATAAGAAAAATCTGGTCTTTTTCTTTTCTTTTTTATTTATTCCATTCTATTGCTATTTCTATAAAATAAACTCTCCAAAAATTTTAATTAACTTGCTCCATTTTAAACGAAAATGTTATTTTAGCGGCTTATACCAATCAGTTAAAATATAACTATAAGCAGAATGTGTGGATTAATTATCGTATATTTGAAATAAATAAATAAATACATTTCAGTTTTTTGGATGATGAATTATGACTATATATTCTACGTACTTAGTACATAGCGCTTAGGACGGTTACAAAGTATTTGAGGACAAGTAATAGATTTTTAACATTTATGGCTTATGGAGATATTAAAAAGATTTTTTATTTAACCTACCAGTATTTTCTTTTTGTTTAGTTTAATAATATTTGTTTAATTTAAAATATTAAGCTGTACTGTTAAATGCTGATTTGTAAATCCATTTATTGTAAACTAGTCTAATGCACAATGTTAAACAGAATTAAAAACAGTTTTTTTTCAAAAATATGTAAAACTGCATAATTAAAAAGGTGGTAAATGTAGATATATGTTATGCATTATTATGAAACCATTGATAACTCCATAAACTCTATTGTAAGAAGTTTGAATATTTTAATTACAACTGTGCAAGATGCAATTGTTTGTTAAAAATAATTGCTTTAACGCAGTCGGTAGGATTCGAACCTACGCTCCCAGAGGGAATCTGATTTCTAGTCAGACGCCTTAACCGCTCGGCCACGACTGCTTGTGATATTTTTTAAATCTTCGATTGTACTAGATCAAGAAATTGACCTGTAGTACTTATCTCTAGTACAAAATATTTGATCGTAATTGCTAAAGCCATTTTATAACGGGTGATTTTTAAGCTGGTTTGGTTTTGGCAACACTGGTTTTGACAGCTGACGTGTGTTTAGTACCTTGTGTCACTGTCAAACAGCTTCAGTTTGGTTTGCAATTTAACCATGGATCGTCTTACAAATGAACAACGCTTGCAAATTATTGAATTTTACTATCAAAATTCGTGCTCGGTTCGAAATGTTGTTTATCGAAAAATTGTGTTCAGCGATGAGGCTCATTTTTGGTTGAATGGGTACGTAAATAAGCAAAATTGCCGCATTTGGAGTGAAGATCAGCCAGAAGCATTGCAACAGCTACCAATGCATCCCGAAAAAGCCACTGTTTGGTGCGGTTTATGGGCCGGCGGCATTATTGGGCCATATTTCTTCAAAGATGATGCGAATCGCAGCGTTACTGTCAATGGTGAACACTACCGAGCGATGATAACAAACTTTTTTTTGCCCGAAATGGAAGTTCTTGATTTGCATGATATGTGGTTTCAACAAGACGGTGCCACATGCCACACAGCACGCGAAACAATGGCGCAATTGCGAGGCGAGTTTGGTGAACAGTTAATTTCACGTTTCGGGCCGGTCAATTGGCCGCCTAGATCGTGCGATTTGACACCATTAGATTATTTTTTGTGGGGGTATGTCAAGGCTAATGTCTATAGGGACAAGCCCGCTTCGATTGACGCACTGGAAGCCAACATCCATGCATTCATTCGTGAGATACCGGCCGATATGTGTGAAAGAGTATGCCAAAATTGGACTCAGCGGATGGGCTACCTGAGACGCAGCCGCGGTCAACATTTGCATGAAATTATCTTTAAACATTAAATTGCAAGGTTCAAACTATCGATTCAAATAAATATTTCATTCATTTTTTCGAATTTTTTGTGTTTTTTTTTTTTTTTAAAGTTCTAAACCTCTTAAAAAATCACCCATTAGAAAGCCGAAAACCAAAATAACGATTCTGTGAGAAGAACCGTTTTTTTTTTTTCAATTGAAATACCTACAATTTTTTTAATCAAGGGTTCATATGTCAGGATTTTGCTTCGCTTCAGTGATTGATACTGCAGCGGTCTAGGGGCAGACTGAGACAAACTTTCATACAAGAGCTGAAGGACAAGATAATTATTATTAAATTGGGACACATTTAGGGCTCAGCATCTAGAAAAGCAGATATGCCCCAGAGCAATTTTAAACATTTGGATATTTTTTCAATACATGATTGTTATAAACCAAATTAGCTAAGTTTTTCTTCTTTTAAATTCTTTTTAAATTCGTTTAAAATTGTTTATTTTATACAAATTTAACAGGTACAGTACATCATGATGCATGTGTTAAATTAAAGCGGGGTACTATCCGGTAGTCGTATTTATAAAATTACCTACTTGTATATACAAACATATATGGCTATGTATACAATATAATATATATTTGCAGTGTTTTTTAAAACTATTTTATCTTAAATAAATTAAAATGAGTGTTTTTCGCTACAAATTGCCTTAACATTTTTATTTATATGGAAAAAATAATATTTTTAGGTTATGCTTTGTTAAGCAACACAACAAAATATTTCTGCTAAAAAAAAAAATGATGTCATCACCCAGCTGTTATCTGGCAACACAAATAATATAAGCAGTCGTGGCCGAGCGGTTAAGGCGTCTGACTAGAAATCAGATTCCCTCTGGGAGCGTAGGTTCGAATCCTACCGACTGCGAGAAGATTTTTTTTTTTAAATTAAATTTAAACAACAAAATTCGTAGGTGTTGAATGCTTTCAAGTTTACGTGTAGACACGTAAATTCATTCTATTTGGAATTGAATATTAAAAATATTGTTCATATTATAAAAAGAGTTAAATTGGTTATATCGATTCTTGACCGCCATTTTATCGTAAACAACAAAATAATAATTTAATAATTTATTATTTTTAATTGTGATAAAATAATGTATAACTGCTTCGCACTTAGTTTTTGTTTTTTAAATTAAAAAAATTACTCTAAAGAAAATTATTAATTTTGTTCCACATACGCCCGAGTGTCCACAAGTTAAATAAAAAACGTCAACTATAAAATGAATGTACATATGTGTGTTTTTTTTTATTCTTAATCTATTGTCACTTTGCAAATTTTGTATAAATAAATAGAAAATTTAAAAATTAAATCATTTCTTATAGGTACTAAGAAAGCTTTTTGTTATAATTTTAATTTCAACATGCACACTAGTTTTGCACCGGTGCTATAAAATTAGAGATTTTTTTACGGCCTTTTTTTGCATTGAGATTATAATTTTTTTAAAGGAAAGGATAGATTTTCTGTGAAATCTAATATAAAGTTGAATGAAAGTAGTCAGGGATTAGACAAGGTGTTTAGATTGACACAAAATTTGCCGTCGATGATCAATAATTACTGACACCGGTTGACCTCTTAGGACTTATTCCAGAGCTTTTAATTTTTTTTTCTTTTTAACGCAACTAGCCGCTCAAGAGTTGTCACTTATTTAACTATCATAGTCGCTTGAATATAAACTCTATCAACTGAGCATTAAGGCTTGGGAGTACCAAGACGTTGTAAGATTGAATTTGAAATGGCTGAATTTTGAAAAACTAAATATTTGTTCATTTTTTTTTTTAATTAATTCTGCAATAAAGTGTCTTCGTTAAATATACACACTTTTTTTTAAATCAAAAAATAATATTGAAATCATTTCAATGAGTCAAAATGAAAATGTTAAGTCTAATTTTAAGTTTCAGTTTAAACTACGGTAAAATTTTAAGAAATATATTTGATCATGATTTGAGTTTAATATGTTTTGATTTTTGAAACAAAACAAAATAAGAAAAAATATTAATAAAACATAATAAAAAATAAAAGAATTTGACAAAAGTCTAACAATAAGTTTACTAAACTATTATTTTTATTTTTATAAGGAAAATATATATTTTTATGTATGATAATTTGAATTTTGATCCTTATACAAATGCATGGTTTACTAAACTTCAATAAAATTAATCAAACTATGAATTGCGGGAATGAAAATAAATATATGGCCAAATCTTCGTTTATGCCAAAAAAGTTAAAAACAATTTTACTACAATCACCTTCACAGTTTATTTCTACAGTTAATTTAAACCTCTTTCCGAATAAGTAATAATTAAATTTGTAGTATATTTGATGTATATATGTATAAAAAATATTGTCTTTTGCTTCTTACGACCTCCACACATCATCATTATTTCATGTCATAGCTAAAAAAAAAGTATCTAAGATTTATTCCTCATCAGTGCATACAATTTTTTTAACATTTTTCTTTTATTTACAAAACAATTAACAACCATGTTAGATTTGAGACTATAGCAATAAAAAATATTGTCTGACACTTTGATAACCCCCAGTCCATATACATTATACCTACACGTTCCATGTTCACCAAAAAGTGATTTTTATGGCACGAAAGAGCCTCTTGAACCCCATCATATCCACTGGTCGTACTTCAGTGTTACATTATAGGAATTTCCAGCACGATCTTTGCAACAAAACTATCTTATATAGCTTTGGTTCACGTTTGGCTAAACTTTTTCGGAACAAACGAAGAAATATTTTTGGTAATGACTCGAACTTGTTCTGCGCTCCATCTTAAATTCGCTATATGTATACATATGTATGTATGTAGCTGATCTCCAAAGAAATAACCTCACGATTGCCGCCACGCCATTAATGATCAGAGTGAAACTTTTGTCGTGCAACGAGCATGGGGCGTTCATATTGTATAGGAAATGAAGAAGTTCATTTGGAAAGTGCCAGATCAATAATCCTCTAAACTCCACTGTAACCAACACTGGTATATATTTATTTTCATTTACAAAATGAATTCATCTCTACTTGAAGTAAATTTACAGTGGTTAATTTTTGGATTTTCAGTTGCAAAAATATTAATTCTTAAAAATATCATTCATTTAACCTATCAAAGTATTTCTTTGTAATCAATTCTTAACTTCCTTGTTAATACAGTAAATATAAATTTTTCTCGTTGTTCACTTTATGCGTTAGACCAGTTTATACCATTTAGCAAATAGATAATCAAAAGAATATTTAATGTTTTTGTCTACTATTCACTTGAACACCATTTACATATGCAAATAATCGAATACAATTTTAGAGAACCGTATTTTTTTTCGGCAAAATTGTGGCGTCAATTGTCAATTTTGGTTTATACCATTCAATCTCGTTTTTTTATACGAAACTTAAACTTAGTTTTTCCTCTTGGTAAATTATGTCATATGAGTTCTTATCTTGATGTCAATTTTCAGCAAATGAGCTTCAAAGACGCAATATGTGCATACTTAATAATCGAATTTTGTAATTTAGCTAACCAAACGATCTACAGTACAACAACGATGACGACGCGACGATGGTGACGAAGACTGAAACGATTTCGTGTTTTAATTGAAATTTAATTTTTCGATCTCCCTGGAGTGGCAGAACGCCATGTGGGCTAAATGCAATCGATATGTAGGTTGAAACGTGTCTTTTATAGTCTCGAAGGAATTTCTCAAATCACCTCTTTTGTGCCTCCCTGGCTTATATAGAGAAGTGCAGTTTTAGTTGGCCATCTGTCAAACAATTTGTGATGGCAATTGCTCTACAGAACTAGACTATTAGAAAGTTGCAATGTTTTGATTTATTTTTGTCTTAAAATTTATACATAAATTTACCTACACTTGTACATATATGAATGAACCTGTACCTACCTATCTAAGTCGACTTTTATCTGAATTGAATTTCTTTTGGTTAGAATCTCACACTTTGTCCTGATTTATTGGTCAAGATAGCGGCGCTGTTGCTTGTATGCGTCTTCAGAATTTTTGATCTTGCATTCATCTTGTTGTTGACAATGTTGTGTGTTAAGACCAAATTACAATTTAATAACAAGATTGAATTTTTTTTGTCTTTGTTTTTTTTAAATTTTTTAATTTTTTTTAGCTACATGTCCTTCCTTATAATTACACACGTAGGCAAGGCACGCATGAAACCGCCAAAGGATATCATATATGTAATTTACATGAAGCAACAAAAAAAAAAAGAAGTTATCTTGGACATGGAGTATTTAATTTTGAATGCAGGGGACAGAAGCCTGATGCACCATAAAGGATCCCTGTCTTATAAAGGATTGCACGTAATTGGAGGCGGTCGTAAACACGTCGTAAATTTTTTCAGCCTATATATATTCCTTATCGTAATCAAGGATTCAACCGAGTGTTTTTTTTATCTAAATATAATTTGTTAAAGGAAATATGAGTATATGTAACGTATAGGGTTGTGCAATGGTTATAAATTATAGGGAATTAAATTACAATCGATTTTTTGTTGTTATGTATCCCTCAAGTGTGGACGATTTAAGGCTTTGCAAAATAAGGAGAGATTAAAGATGAAACTAGGTATATACATATGTATGTGAAATAAAATTCAATCTTTTGTTCTTACCTTTATTATTATATATCGTTGTATTAAACTGTCTGCTAATGGTGTTCTGATGATAAAGTATGTTGTTAAATCGAAGCAATAATAGTATTGTATAAATTTGTATTAATCTTGGTATTGGTTTATGGAGTGTACCTCCAGTCCATTACAAAGGTCATAAAACATATAAATCTCTTTTTGATTATTTGATTTTTAATTTTTGAGGGAATTATAATGTTTTAATTTTTTTTAAACGCTTAACGTTGTTTCCAACTTAAGGAGTGTATATTATTACTTTTAGGTATAGATTTTACTATAAGTATTTCTTCGTTTAAACTAATTAAAGACTTTTATAATAGTTCATACCTTCTATAAATTATTTCCCTTTGCGTGATTTGAAAAAAAAAAATATATACACAACTGGACAGAACAAATTTTCTTTTGTGGTTAATAATTTAACAACCATTTACACCCTTCTTAATAACAAATGCTTAGTTATCTTCTTATTCACAAATCAACTAAAACGTTAATCGAACATCAATTGAAAAACTCAAATATTTATTAATAATTAACTGCTTATTGGCGTTAAGTAAGAAACATTAACGAAATTCTACTATATTCAACAAGAAATTTGCTACCGTCAAAGAGTTATTATTAAGGCTACACAAATAAATTTTCTCACATAATGTGTGACTAGTGGTTGTTTTCTTTTTATCTTTAGACTTTGTCAAAAATGATTTAGGTATTTTTAACTTAATTATTCATTAATGCGCTTACTTGGGTGAATTAGATAATTAACATGAATTAACTTCAATTTTGTCTTATTTATAAGGTTTCTTACCAACAACTCACTCATAAGAGTTGATTTATTTTATTATTGTAGTTTATTAATAAAAGTGTTAATATTTAACGAAAAAATGTTAAAAAGTCAAAATTACTAAAACTTGATTTTTTGAGTGATTTTGTTTTGGTTTAAAAAAATTATTTTCAGAATTTCTTAAATGTAAAATTATTAAAATTATTAAAAATCATCCGATTGGAAAATTACAACAAAATTGGCCAAAATATTAAAAAGTTATCCGTAAATAACCAAAAAGAGTGTTTTGTTTCTCAAAAAAACATCAAAACCCTATTTACCTAATGCTAGTAGTTTTAAACATTTTTTGACTTAAATTATTAATAATAAATTATTATTACTATTAAAATATCATGCTAAACCTATTTTTTTAATGAACTCCAGCTGAACACACCTAAAACGGTGACAGTTCATGTCAAAGTGACATTTGGCACTAAAAAGATAAAATTAGCATTTTTTTATTTTCACTTTAATGAAATGTTAAAAAAGATGGTAACAAGGCTTAGTTGTCAAAGATATTTCAATGCAAAGTTTATTTTTTATTGTAGGTATTTACCCAACCCAAAAATCTTTAGTTAAAAACACAAATTTTCGAAACGAAGCGCTAAAAAGACGCTATGTATGAATATGATATAACATGTCAGATAAAATTCTTTTGCAGAAATATTAGATTTACATTTTAAACTGTTGCATTATAATATTTACATTCATCACGAAAATTCCTATCATCTTCCATTGCAAATTATTTAATTTGACAGGATTCACGATGATAACTCAGTCACGTAAATGCATTCTCTTCCATTAAATTATTTATTAAATATTTGAAATTCAACGAATTTCATTCGTTCTAATGATGGAACACATGAATAAGGAAATAAAGATACAAAAAAATTCCTTTAGAATTTATTCAAGCTATGTAAAGCCGCAAAGTTGTTAAAATATTTCCTTATTCTAGGAAACCTATCTCATTAAAAAAAAAAAAACACTTTGACACTCTTGTCAACTTACACGCACACGCACCTACCCGCAAGCCCGCAGTGGCAGCGCAATTCTATAAGGATCTTTTTGCAGAAAAAACCTCCTCAACATGCTTTATACATGAGCATTGAGCATAAAAAAAAAGCGATAACTATCTTATATGTGGATACATAAACATCAGGCATTTCACGCCTAGAATTCAATTACAAAATAATAGAAATTCCATTGTTGCAATATTTTCTCAGCTCGTCTGTCTGCCAGAAGCAATAAATTTCCAAGTAATAATTAGTTCTAGCGTCCGTCGTCGGTCGTCGTCGTCGGTGTTGGTGGTTTCTGAAAGAACTGCATCAAGGGGCTATACCTACTGATTGACGCCTTGAGAATAAGCGGCGTATTGCAACATTATAGTCAAGTCATAGAACCGCAAATTCAAATGAAGAAGAAAATGGAAATCCATTGAAGGAGTCGCTCTATCTGGTAGGTATCTATCTACCTGTATATATGCGGCACTTTAAAGCTGTGAACTGATCAACACAGCTCTACTGGACGTTGATAGGTTGCATATATGTATGTATTCTTGCCTTGCCGATCTTGACTTTACAATATAAGCGATCCACTACACCAGCTAGGCCCTCTGTGTATAGATAGTTAACACTCAATCAACGACCGTGCAATTCCAAGTTCCAAGTGCAACGGCAGCGTGGAATTTTTGCGTAAAACTGACTTTTTTTTTCGTTTCATTTTTACCGACATCATCACTTGAGGCTCGAGCAGGCTTAACGTATACCCAGTTCGCGTTTGCGTTTGAATTTGTGTCTGCGTCTGCGTCTACGTCCACATCCACGTCTGAATTCGATGGAAGTGATGGTGCTGCTGCCAATGATGACAGCCGGCAGCCACAACGATGACGATGATGACTTCTGCATGTGTAACTAATGAAGTTGTTTTACTCTATGGATTGCAATCATATAATGCTGCATTTCTGATCAAAAGATTGTCAGAGCAGAATGCCGCACTACGGCTCAAACTGCAAACATGGGGAAATAGAAATGACTTACTATATAACTGAATGGCAAATTAATAAGCAAGTCAAACTGCACTCTAGTCGCGTCTAAAAGGTGAGGCTTTGAAAGTCTATCTAGCTACCAGGTACCGAGTTTGTAGATTTCCATAAGTGTGAATAAGATAATTGCTTTGATAAATCGTAAAGATAGCTTCGACAACTGTTAACAAAAATATAAATCATTATTTGCAATTGCAATGAAGTTGGTCAAGCAATTGATCGATTAATTTGGCAAATATTAACTAACACTAGCCTGCCCGATCGATCGACGCCCGTGCGAGAATTCTGGCAATTTACTGTAAAAATAAAAGACTCACAAATTATTTTAAAATGAACGAACCTAATAAATTGAACTGACCTAATGTCATATGCCAAAATATTACCAATTGAAAATTTAGAGTTCATTTTTATTGGGATAATATTTAACAAACAAATGCAGTTTTTGAACAAATTATTAACAATTTTAAAATAAAATTATAATTCATCAAATCATCGGGTGATTCCGCTTCATTTGACATCTCAATTGTCAAAACAAAATTGGTGTAGTATTAGAGTCGGAAGAAAAAGAAGAAAAACTACTTCTGCCTGAGCATTTGATTTCAGATTTGGGCCACACATACTGGTACCTAATGGTTAGGAGCTATACAGTGGTTAAGCTTGGCTTTAACAAAAATTCAGTTCAGTTTATTTTCCAAATTGTATTCATAAATATTTTCGAAAAATTCCTGAGTTAATAAAAAAAAAAACTTCGAAACTAAGAACAATTTCCAAGTTCCTATAGAATCAAAAACGGAACTGAATCTCATTTAACTTTTAGCTGTGTTTTCCTGATTGAGATTGATTTTTTTTTTAACTTTATAATTCTCTCGTGATTTTCAAAAATCAATACAAAATTAAATTTATTAACACCACCACAAAAGAAGAGAAATTTATATAAGCCTCCATTTTTCTTGAGAACCAAATATAATTAGTAATTACATAATATATCTTTGAAGTTTATTGTCCTTGAAAAATATAGGAACTATAAACAATCAACATAAAAAAAACATTGTTATAGATTTTCTTCCTTAAAAAAAATCATGGTTTTCTCGGATAACAAAGAATTCTCTGTATAAGTATCTGATAGCGCAAAGATTTACGTTACAGAGGCGATATACACAAAGATGGCGATGATAATGAGCATTGAGATTATTTTTTACTGCCTTTCAGACGAATTCAAACATTCAAGGTATCCATCTACTCCCCCTTGAGCCACAGCGAAGTAAGAAAAGGATGTGGTAGAATACAGACAATGTGTTTATGCACTTTGAATTGCATTTTCTTTAAGAAAACAAATTTCTTTTCTTCTCAAGTTCAGTGACCAACTTTACTTGTAATTTGTTTTTCTTTACTTAAGTTTGATGGAAAACTTATGCATTATGGTTTCTTGAACATCATTGGGACATCGATTGAAAAACGATTTTGTTCCTTTACAGAGATTGTGTCATACTTTTTCATTTTCCAAATGGCATTTAACTCGTTGAATTTGAAATCTGCACCATTTGATGCGATTTAAATATTTATAGCTGCACAGCCATGGTTGTTCCTTTTTTGTAAATTGGGAAACATTTTAAAGACAAAAATTATTTTATGTCAATTGCATGGTCCAATCTATAGCTAGACTAATTATCATGAAATTCACTTCATATATTTGAGTTGAATAAATAGACGGAAAACAAAACAAAAAAATTTAAGTTTTTTTTTAATAATACAAATTCTATATACTACTGAACTACATCAGCCAAGTAGAAGCTGTTAAAAGCTATTTAAAAAAAAATAAATATTTTTAACAAAGTTGCCTGGTATTGAAATATTTAAATAGTCAGATTTAAGAAATTTTGCCTCCCAAAATCACTGCCCTATTTAATTTAAAAACCAAGCCAATCTCACAAAATTTAAAGCTGTTTTTTGTTTTTTTATTTTGCACCAAATACGTCAAAACTTTGTTTCCTTACTGCAATTTTTTTCTTAAAAAATATGTTTTCTTTCAATAAATTTGAACATTACAGATACGAACTCTAACCAAAATCGTTTGGGCCGTTTTTGAGAAATTTTGAAAAAAGCGGAGTTGTTATATGGCAGCTACCCGTTTCAGATGGGCTAAAATAAAAATTCGAATTTCTCCTCTAGGGAATCAAATACAAATTTAATGAAAATCGGTCTACCCATTTTGACTGTAGCTCAAATAACAATGGACACACGGCACATGTATGTACATACATACGCACATACGATAACTGGCTCACGGGCACTTTTTTGGACTTCCCTATCATCCTATAGTATTAATCTTGAAATTTGTTTTTACTAACATTTGCCCTATAGAGGTACCTAAGTAAAAAGTGAAATTTTTTGTCGAATCTTCAAGTCTTCTAACCTTGCTTAGCTTTAAATTCCACTAAAATGCATTCCAGTACCCGAATTTAAATTAAACGTTTTTTAAATAAAGAAACAATCTTTTAAACAAAAAATTCAATTCATAAAAGAAATGCATTCAAGTTAAACATCATATGGAGACCTTAGATTCTCCCCTTAACATTTTAAATGTCTGCGTTAAAATTAAAAAAAAAAAACCTTTTCGTCGCACACGTTTTTATTTAACCCTTTAAAATAATAATTTATATGAACTCCTTTAATGCATTCATCATCATTAGTAAGTGGCCTTATTACAGCTTAGCAAAAAATAAAAACAAAAAAAAGGTGAACCTTGTTTTGCTTTTGCAGTCAAGTATTCAAGTATAGGAAAATAAAGTATGAGCATATTTTATAATGAGTGCAATTTTTGTTGATATTAAAATACTTGAAGTTAATCTTAAACAATTCCATCTGTCATATAATTATCACCATAAAAAGACATATTTCTAGGTTTATAAATACCTACAAATCATATGAATTTAAGGGTTTTTTATATTTTGAATATTTTGATTTATGAGTGGATTAATTATGAGGTAAAGGAGCAGACATTATATTGGGGAGACATTAGGTTTTTCAAAAATCATGAAAACCTGTTAATAAAGGTTGATGCATGTTGCAGTTGCACGATTAATCACATACAGAACGATTTCGTAAATGTCAAATCAGAGTCAAGTTTACCACCTCATGATCGTCATATTATGACCCAGAAATTACAATAGTGAAGTTTGTATTTGATGAAGGTTGTTTTCAAAAACGTTACTTGCGTCAAAAATTCAATTGGAATATGTGCTTGAACGTAAACTGCAAAAGTTAACTCTTCAAAAACCCAAAATGAAATCTGTAGGTATCTAAAAACATAATTTTCGATAACGAAATTTGCTAAACGCAAGTGTTCGATAACATTATTTGTAGTGTAGAGGCGCAATTCTGCAATAAAAAATTTTGCAAAAAAATTGACTGACGTTGATTTTGTGCAAGCAGGACTATTGCATATTTGTAGATAGCAATACATATCTACTCCGTTAAACAATAATGATCAAATTGACGTTGATTGACGGCCATAATTCAAACAAGAGTAAACAAATCGATATGACAATGCACAATTGATCCCGGTTATTTATAAAAAATTGGAAGAAAGAAAACACAAGTAATTTAAGTTTAATATTATTTACAAAGTTTTTATTTCGTTAGCGATTTAGATCTTACCTCGAAGTGTGTTGATTTAAAAAGACACTGTATAGTGTACATAATGTGAAAAGCTCACAGGAACAGGAATGGTCGTTTGACTGCTTTATTAAAACAATTGCCGTGCCTGGGGAAACGCATATATATATTGAACACTTTGGTCGCAAAAAAAATTCCAATTGAATTTTTATTCAATGTAGTCCACACAACAACAATATCGATTTACTTACTGCAAATGCAACCCAGTCGATGTTTTCGAAAATTTCAGTTAAGAGCAAACTATTTTATTATTGAACAGAATGCCAATGCATAATTTAGGTTTTCGAACAAAAGTCTTTTGCAGTTTGCGTTTAAGGGAATTTTACATACACATTTTTGATCTAAAACGTAAGATTTCTTGTGCAATATTTGATTGCCAAAAATACCAAGCAGAAAATGGCATATTTTGAGTTATAAAATAAAGTTTTCCATTTATTTTGAATCACTTTAACTTAAATTGCCTTCAAGGATAGGTAATAAGTTTGCAGACATACATAGATTTGTTTAATAGATAAATAATATTCTTCATCAAAAATACACCTGCAAAGCTGTTAAACAATAACTTTATTAATCTTAGATATTGTTAAAAATTAAAACAATTCAATATGTCGAATGCATTGTGTGGTGGTTCGCATAGATATTATTTAAGAATGAAAACATCTTCTCTATATATACGTCATCATAATAGGTAGTATAAAAAGCCTCTTGAAGTTGTCTCAGCACCATGACCCTATCTGAACTTGTTGATTGTCAATAACTCACCAACTCGCGCACAACACGACTCCTTCACGATGTTCACATACTATAAATCTTTTTGTTTTTGTTGTTAACTTTTCCCAACTAACTAACCTTCACCTTCGTGTAACGAACGCGCTCTTGCAAAGCACCTCCATCGTCGGTCGTCGGTCGACGGTGGCGGCAGCGGCATCGTGGTCGTCCGTCTCCTTCAATATAATATGTCCAATGATCCAGACAAAGGCGCTCTGTGCTGTCAACCAATGTATGCAGTCCCAAAGCTAGCAATTCCATCGCCACCATCGCGGCAGCCAGCCAGGCTATTCAATGCGATTTAAAATTCACGAAGAAGAAGATTCGGTCACCTCACCATAACCAACAACAACACTTTCAGAGTGCCCGTGGAGAATATTGCGCCAGGCGCAGCAGAAACAGCAAAGATATTTTATATATAGCCTCAAGTTCCAAGCAGCAGCACTAGCACCAGCAGCAGAAACAGCAACATCGGCGCGGCGGACACGATTGCGACGTGTCTTGGAACTACAATATTGGACGCGACGCGAGTGTATCCATAGGATGGCGATGATGGTTTGTATGGTATTGCTATGGACTATGGATATACCATACGGATGGCCACAAATCCAACAATCAACTCAATCACTGAGTGTGTGTATGAGTGTTTGTGTGAATGTGTGCGTGTGTTGGACACAAAAGAAGAGGGCAAAACAATTTAAACTTTTTCAAGGTCAATCGGTCGCGAACAACTCGCAGTTTAGTTGTGGGGACGAGAATGTCTATCTTACTAACCTATAGATACTTTCATATATGAGCATGACTTCACAGATACTTTTTTTTTTTATTTTTTTAAGGATTTGAAGTGTATTAGTGACGACGACGACTATATAACAACGATGGACTATGGAATTCCTTGTTCTCAACCATATCAGCTTAAAGGGGAATAACTCATGGATTAGGAATAGGCATTCGGATTGGTTTTTGTATCTAGATAGATGGCAGCTATATTATATAGAAAATGCAAACAGCAGATCGCTGTTTGAATGCCATGTGCAAGAGTGTCCGGCTGCGTGGGTGTACCTACCAACTGCAATGCGTTTTTTTATTTTTATTTTTGTTTCTTCAACTGGAATGATAGGTGCATTGTTTGGATAATTGAAAGGCGGACTTATAATTTCCTAGAAATTCATAGACATCAATATTCTTTTAAACATCGAGTGTGAAGAATGGACAATTAAATAGTCTTTCTGCTAGAATAACATTGTAATCCAATCACTTCTAGGATGCAGCTTAACAGAGGTTATTTATTTATGTTTACAGTTTAGATAGGTAAATACTTTGGCGCAAAATTTTAAGCATCCTGAGTTTAAGGAATGAGCATGATATGTACTGCTTAACTTTAACTTTGAAGCACATTACTAAAATGTTCTTAGTTTTTAATTAATAATAAACCTCAACTGAACACACCTAAAGCAGTGACAGTCCATGTAAAACAAGTAATCAAATACACCTACCATTTTCACATTTTTAACTGTCAAAGTATGAAATTTGGAGTTATTTGGCGCGTTTAGAAAAATGAGATCTCAGAGTTTTGACAGCAAAACGGAGAAATCTCCGAGATCTCATTTTCCTAAACACGCCTCGTATGAAACTGGAAAGTTAAAATAGGCATTTGGTGATTTTAGATTAAAAAAATTTGCTGTTTCTGTTTTTTTTTTTAACCTAGCGTAATACTTAAAATGCCTTAACATCGTACTTAATCGTTTAATATTTTACGGCTTTGAGTATATTTAGTTTCAGAATTAGTTTGAAACATCTGGCAGACCTTTCATTTCCAAATAAGGCATAAGTTAAAATCTGTAAATAGTGACGGTCCTGAATTTTAGATCCATCAGATAATAAAGTCAAAATAAAATGCTGTCAGAAAACCAACTGGTGTTTGCCTGGTTTTTATCAGGTCTTATCGATACTTTCCATCATATTTTGTTTTAACACTTATTAACTGTTAACACCCTCAGATATGACGACTCACTGCCGCCAACTCCATCACATTACGAATCTTCCATATTGCGAATGTCATTTGACATCTTCAACTCAACTTAGATAAATTATTATATACATATTATATTCTAAAAATACATAATTCGCCAGAATTGCCATATAATATAATGATAATGATGAGACAAAGGGATCAGAAAGACTCCACTCACACTCATCATGGGCAAATCGTAAAACTATCTATAATTACCCATTCCATCGTGTCTTCGAAAGGAAATGATTTTTTTTTTAAATATATTTTCGCTTCTCTCGCACCCCCTCGATCCAGATCTTTAAAATCCCTACCCTAATACCATAAGTTATTTGGTCATGGACTTCTGACTTAAATTCATGCCTCCGCGCTGATGGATTATCCTCACAATAATTTACAGTTGTGAGGCATCTGTGCAAAAGATTTTATGGGATTTGCTGTTCAGTTTGCGCATTATAAAATAAAAATAATATTTAACTCATAAAATGCACACAATTTAACGAGAGGTAATTATTTTGAATTACAACGCATTTTTATTCATTGCGATGCATGCCGTGCCGTGGTCGAACGTATATAGTGTGTGGATACATATACATATATGTATAGGGAAATTTCCTTTAGAATAAGTACTTTAAGTCAATAAAATATCTCTATATATGTACATATATAAGCTGGATACATATTATATTTAAGTATGTATGTATTTACAAAAGGATACTTAAAATATGGAGTTCAAAAATAAATTAAAGACTGCCATTATCTTTAAAAGGCGTTGTAATAAAATATTAAAAAAAAATTTAACAACTGGGTATATATATAACTTTATATAGAACTTTTTCACAGACTGTGAAAGCCTTGGATGTGGTATATTTTTGTTGCGTTCCAAGGATTTGGGTTTTTTTAAATTTTCTCACAAACGGTCCAAATTATTTTACTAAATAAAAATTTAAATTAAATGAACATCTTTTTTCCCTAAAATATCCTTCTGTTAGACAAATTTATTAAGGCAGTTTTTTTTCCAATCAATCACATGACTGATTTGAATATGATTCCTCATTTCCATTTTTATTTTCTTGCCATCAACAAGTTCAATAGCATATTCGAAATCTTTATATCCTCTGTTTTTCATTGCCCCCAATCAACAAAACTATAAGTCCTACACACAAACACAATTCATCAAGTTCAACTCCTTCTCTAATTGACCTCAAAAAGTTCAAAAAATAAATTTAAAAAAAAATTTCTTACTACACAGGGTGGTTCATACTTAAAAGTTTTTTACTTGTAAATTCATAAGAAATTATTTTCTCGAGATTTCGATAAAATTTGACTAAACGATGGTTTCAAAAATATTTCCAGAAGCTTCTCTCAAGTATTTCTAGAATAAAAATGTTACTCCTGTCTGAGATCTTGGAGATCTCAGCAATCTCAAAAATATAAACAGGATTTCTAAGTTTTTGTGTCAATGTCAATACTGAGGAAAAAAAATTGGATTCGCCTGCTCAACTTTTGTGGGAGAAAAATTAGTGAGGACTCTGAAACTGAAATAAAAACTGACCAATTGCACACCAAATTTTTCAAAAAAAAAAGTATTTATTTGTACAAAAATTTTGAATTTATTTTAGAAAATTAGAAATCTGACAGCGTGCTGGCACAGTGCACAATAAATCAAAGGTAATATCATTAGCGTAGCGAGAATGGTGGATCCAGTGTCCCTTTTATTGTTTAAATTCAATATTTTGTTGTTGTTTTTAATGATGCGGTGAGTAGTTTTTGTGGGCACTCCAACAGCCATTTTTAATTGTTGACACTTCCAACTTTGACAACCTGCGCAATATATGTATATATGCAAACCACACCAAACAGTTATTTTTTGTGGATGAAGTGGTGATTCATGGAGCAAATGTGAATTTTCACCCGACCAATAACACATAGTTTGCTTATTGACGAACTCATTGAGCCAAAAATGAGCTTCGTCATTTACGACCGAAAATTGGAGTTAACGCACCGACTCCGAATTTCGGTAAAAAATTTGTATAATTTGCAGACGTTGCGCCTTCGTGTACTTTACCATGATGAAAATGTTGAATAAATTTACAATGACAGTTCGATGATAAGTGAAAGGGTGCGTTCACAAATTAAATTCAAAGTTGTCAAGTCCCTATTGGAAAACCCGATATTACCTTAGATTTGTGTACTGTGGGAGTGGGGTGCTGGTTCTTGGTTTGGGTGTGTTAGATGATGATGTATAGGGTGGTGTTAGCAGTTCGGCGGAGGTGCTTGGTAATTAGAAAAAATGTTGGTAATGGGTTTGGGATTCAAAGAGCAATATGCTTTGTTACAATTTTGTCTTGAAATTTTCAAGCTACTTGAATTTCAAGAGATTTTTTATGTGAACAAGATTATTTATTTTTTTATATTTCCGCATGAACTAACATAATACTCTCTGTGACGTTGGAAACTTTCTTCTTCCTTTTTACATTTTATTAATTAAATAAAATTTGGAACAAAAGGGTGACCCAATTTTAACAATAGGAGTGGATACAAATTGTCTTTATATGAATGTCTTGTGATATTTGAAATTTTTAAATATTTTTGTTTCTTTTAAATTTGAATGTGTGTTTGAGATAATTTAAATAAGCTTATAGGATCCATAAGAGAACGGGTTTCTAAACTTTTTGATTTTAACTGCCACATTAATCCAAAATCCGATACCTAAATAAAAGTATATTTTTTGTTTCTTCCGAATTTTAAAAATTATAGAAAAGTTGTTAAAATTCATTAAATAAAAAAAAAAAAGAAAAAAATCTCTATATTGAAAATAGAACACCTTGTATATTATGTAAATGCACTTTATATATATGAAACTCATTTGAATCTGTGCACTTCATGAGGAATGGAATTCTTCAAGGAATACAAAAACCAAAAAGGAAAAAAGAAATCCATTTATCTTCATCACGCAAATAATGTTTCTTCTGTGCTCTAGACCAGACTCTTGCAAAAACGCATCTATTTTTTCCAAGTAAGATGAGTGTGTATGTGGAGAAGAAAAATCTAAGCCTCATATAGTGATGTAGCTGGGATGGGATGCACAACTTGGTGTCTCATTGCACACTAAAAAAAACACTCCCTTGGCGTGGCGCTCCTTGCTATGCTATCTTTAGAGCTATGTATCTCGCTCGTGGGCTTGTCTCTTCATCTTTTGGTATTTTTTTTTTTTTTTGAATTTGAAAGCATCATGCTCGTTTAATCTTTGCCAGAGAAATTCATTTACACCACTTTAAGGCACCAGTACCTATAATACTATATAGTGATGAGTTAGTGCGTTCTTTTTAACGTCCATGTTCTGTTCATGGGGTATATATAAAAGTTCGTGTTAAAAAATAGTCAGGGACGTAACGTTGTACTTTAGTTTAACGATTTCAGAAAGATGGAATAATACTTTTATGAAAAGAATATGTAAGCTACACAGGATAATAGCTAGACACATTCCAAGACTAATACGCTGGAGAGAGCCCTTGACTTTTTGGCCATACATAAAATAGTAAATAAAAGATGACTTATCGAGATTCTGTCAAAATAAATCAAGTGACATACTTTTTTCAAAGTCTAATTATTTTTACGTTCAATTATCACGATCGGCTTTTTCTAAAAAAAAAAATCTATGATGGCCATGAAATCGTCAAAACTTGGTACAAAGATTATCCGTATTTAAAAAATGATACTTATACAACCTTATCTCGTAGACTGTAAAAGAGATCTTTGTGCGTTGGATATGCTTATCATTTCGTGGGTCTCATATGGAATTTGCATAAGAATCTCAAGAACACAGAATATTTTGCTAAGCGAATGCCGAATAGAACATATAGATAGACATGGATTTTTAACGATGAAAGATTATTCTTCGTACTTAATATTTTTTTAATGATAAAACATGAATTTATTTGCATTTAGTTAAAGTAATAATGATGAGTTGGTTGAGGTATAATAACTCGCAAGTATTTCATTCGTAAACCAGTAATAATGGAGTTATGTTCATAAAATCTATACTCAGTTTTGAATGAAATTTTTATTGCACAAAATATTTTATACAAACCTCGGACACATTAACATAAAAATTGCATTAGTTCAATGTTTTTTTTTTTTGTTTTTAATTTAAAAAAAAAAGTCTTTTTATAAATTTTGAATTTCGCAACATATTGGAGAAGATTGAGATTTTTACTGAAATTATTTGTATTCATTTGCGGTGGTATTTATTAGATTTTTGTCTATACTTAGACACTGTCTAACTATTTTCAAATTGGTGGAAATATGTTTTATTTAATAAAAATAAATATCACATTTTTCACGGTTAAGACAATCTACGCTTGTGTCTAAGTAAGGCAGCTATAAGCCAACAATAAACAAGGTTTTTGAACACATTTTCCAAAGTTGGACAGTTGGCTAAATTTAGACAACGTTTATAAATAAGACCATTGGAGTTTTGCCAAACCAAACTAACCTCAAAACAATCAAGAACTGTCAATCAAACTGTCAATCGACTGTAAAAAAAAACAGTGCTGCCAATTAAAATATTTAATATTTTTAATATTTTTAACCTTTTTAATTAGGGTATCAATTTTGAGATATTTGTTGGTTTCTTAAGCGAGTTTGAGTTTTTTGTGTTTAATTTCATAAGTATAAAACTTGCTAAGTATACATTATTTTATGATATGATTGGTTACAAGGCTATGTCGTTATAAAAGGAGATTCTTCTAATCGATTTTCAAAATTCAATTGAAGTTTGGCTGAGTTTTAAAACGCATCATCAGTTCTAAAAGTCAAAAGAGAAAATTGTGATACGGTCATGAGTTTCTAAATGCATCCCAAACGTCAGCGATGTGCATTACTTTTGTTTGGATACTTTCATTTGACAATTTGACGTTTTAACTGAAAGTGAAAAAAAAAAAAATGGAGTCCTGGGGAAGTAAGTTTATTTTTCTATTGTTATTGTTTTCCTAATTAATTATGGTTTGTTAATACGATTGTTGTTTAATCATCAAAACGAAATCTTAAAAGTGTTCCGAAATTTCAAACTGATGCGTAAAATGTGTGCAAACCATCCAGCATGCGTTCCAGGTACGCAAGAATAATGTAAAATGATACCGCATACAAATTTTTTGTTTGACGTCTGGAAACTCAGTCTTTATATTAGCTTTCTTCATGTAGTTCTTAAAACTACTAATTTAAGTCAAAGTACTGTCAAAGTTCATATAAAAAAGTTAAACTGGTAGATTTGGGAAGTAAAAGAATCTACGGTCTTATAAACTTATCTATGTTCCAAAACGTCAAATAAAATCAAAATCAATTCAATTTTTCCCTCCGTTTTTTTTTTCATATGTATATGAATTGGCATCATGTAGTTATAGATATATATATATGTATGAATGTATATTTTTCATTTCACATGAGGTCATTGCTAGACTGAGTGTGAAAAACACAATGATCAAAATTAAACTATGCAAACGAAAAACTATCATAAAATTGCATTGTATAAATTGCACTAAAAAAAATAAATTTGTTCAGTGCAATTGTTCAAAAGCAACAACAGCGGCGGCATTGAGTGCAATGATCGATGCGTGCAATGATGCATATCGTCTATTTGCATATCTCTTTCTCTCATACTGTGATGGTGAGTTTGACATTTTTAAAGTGAAAATTACAAAAATAAATACAAAAAACAAAAGAAATAAGAATTCAAATCAAATCAAATCTCTTCATCCCAAGTGAGATCACGCTACAAGTACAGTTTTTTATTTAAACGCAGAGATTTTTTCTTAATGAATGCAATACACGCATTCAATATCATTGGTGGTTTATTTTGTTGTTGTTATTGTTTCTTCACGAATGGGGTTGGAATCAAATATATAGGCGGATCTATAAGCAATTTATAGAACTAAAAAGATTTGTATAATTACAAATGCAAACAAGGCACATACTCGTAGTACTCTACTCTATCGCGATACGAAACAATTTTGTTACGTTTAATTGTATGAAGCTTAGGCTCTGATGTGATGACTTTTGTTCAGTTTATTTTTAAAATCAAACTAAAGTTCAATGGTACTTTTGGCAGCAATGCAAAAATGCATTCTTTAATTGAGAATGTTCACTTGCGAGGCGTTGCGTTGTGTTAACATGATGTGTGATATGAGTGCCGGCCCTGGACAAAATGGCGCCCGGGTGAATATTAAAATAAATAATCTTAATCATGCATTTAAGTGGTATTTTAATCTGTAGTAGCTACATTCACAAATAAACTGGGTGGCGTAAAAAAATTTTAAAAATATAAAATAAAACTGTATTTGAACATGTAGCTTTTTGTCCTAATTTCTTTCAGCTCCGAAAAACAATAGAAAATCAACCAAACTTGTATCTGTGGCACATTCGGACCATTCGGACAGAAATATCATAATGTCATATTTCTATATTTGAATTCACATATGTAACAACTTATTAATGTTTCAAAAAACATTGAAATCAGCAGCTCCTGTATCAAATTATTGTGGTTACTAATATTTCATTATGTATAATATTTCATATTTACTAAAAGAGTTTGGCCCCCTGAAATTTGACGCCCTTAATAAGCATTTCAAATGTCTTACCTTCAAACCGGTCATGTTTGATATGGATATAACTCTAAAAAAATGGTATTTAATTTGATAGAAGCCATATGATGTTGACTTTAATTAAAATTAAATTTTGACAGTATTTAAACTCTATGGAGGTTATTAATATATATGTATTTGTATTTGGAATGTATGTGTGTATGTAGAAGAACAAACTTCCAATTAGAAAATAAAAATGTTTTTAATTGAAGTGTGTATTACCAGTTAGGGAGGTTAAAAATAAGTAGCGACAAAATTGTGATTAAGCGTCAATAAATGAACACGACATTATTTTTGGATAAAATAAAAAGAGAGCTATTTATAAATTAAGTACTCTTTAACATTTTTGGTATATACTTGAATGTCGAAGCGTTGATTTGTATAGTCAATGAATTTAACAAACGAGGATCTCAATTTTTTACCGATTGCATTGTTTTTAATAATTGATTCTTTATTTCGATAACTGAGGTAAACTAATTGGTAAATCTTCTTGTTGAATTACGTAATAAATTCAGTTGGATCTTCCCACCAATATTTTGCTAGCAAGTTATTAATATTCCTAACGAAGAAACCTCTCACTTACACAAAAGAAGTACATTTTTGACAGAAATACATATTTGATTACCCTATCTCCTGACAGAAACTTAATTCCTAGCCAAAAATTTTAAAGGATCATTTTGTCACCATCTCAATTTAGAAACTTATTAACTTAATTACATTGTTCCCCATAACTCTAGAAGCCCAGAATAAATTAGGACCTCAATTAAAAAACTCTGAAAAAGCTAAATTTTGGCAGTGAGTTTTATTTTGTATGTATTTGTGTAAGTACCCTAAATTTGGAACAGTGCTTCTGGTTTAAGTGGAAACATAAAAAAAATATTAGTTTTTTGATACAAAATTTGTTTGCATTTACTTTAAAATCCGTAACGTGATAGCAAGTTCTTCTTAAAATCAAGTCTTCTAACAACAAAAAGTGTCGAAAGATTTTTCATATTTTTATAAAAAAAAAACTTATAGTTTTTTCTCTTTTCTTCGCTCCATAAAAGTTAACCACTTGTTTTAATTTAGGGTAATTCTTACCACTACCCATGGTAGTTCAAATGGTTCAACCATAAAAGAGTAAAATCTTTTAGATCAGATCTTAAATTTAAAATAAAAACAACCATATAAATTTAAAGTTAAAATTAAAATTTGTATTTTCGAATAACTCTTAATAACTTAAAATTCTAAATCTTACCAAGCCTGCAGAGGTGCAGCGAAGGCAAATTGTTGTGGTTGATAATAACTCTGTTGTGCTAATAACTGAGGGCTGGCAAGTAATTTTTGTTGTTGCAAACCAATTAGACTTGGCAACTGAGGGCTAGCAAGTAATTTCTGCTGTTGCAAACCAATAAGACTTGGCAACTGTATTTTGGTGAATGAAGCTTGGGCTGGAGCTTGGAACACAGCCAATTTTTGAGGAGTATATCCTGCTGGAGCGGCGGCGATGGGAACCAATACAAATCCGGCTGGTACAGCAGCAGCTGTAGCGGTTTTTGTAGCTGTTTCGGATTCATCATTCTCGGTATCTCGCTCTTGATTGGCTTGAGTTAATTGACCCAATTTATTGTCCAAAGGTGCAACATTTTCGACATCTTTACTTTCTTCCAGAGATTCACCACTAGTGCTTTCGGGAATGGCCTTATTGATTGGTGCTCCATATTGTCGGGATGGCTGTTGTTGACGTTGGAATTGAATTTGACGTTGAGAAGTTTGTTGCTGGGGTCTCAGGAATTGTCCTTGCAGCTGAGATGCAGAAGTCTGTTCTGCTGGTGCTCCATATTGCTGTGCTGGTTGTTGGGGACGAGTGAAGTCGGAAGGCTGCAAGTTTGAAGCTTCCTCTAGTGAGGCTCCATATAATCCAGAAGGCTGCTGAGGCAATTGGGATTGAGAAGCCTCATTTTCAGATGGAGAGCCATAATATTGACTTGGGGTTTGTTGTTGCTGTTGTTGTTGTTGTTGTAATTGTTGCTGTTGCTGTTGCTGATATTGTTGCTGAAGTTTCTTAATCTGGGCTAATCTTAATTGCTGAGCAATAGCTTCTCCCGTGGGAAGATTAAACGTGCGGTCAGGTCTGAATCCAGATGCGGGATATGGAGCTGCTTGTTGCTGTTGAAGCCTACTATTGTATCCTCTGAATGGTGCTTCAGCGTTGCATACAGCAACAGCGGCGCAAGCCAGGACGATGAGAGTTAGTTTTGGTGCCATATTTGTCGCTACTTTTTCGGAACTGCCAAACGAAGGTACACAGTATCCAAACAAGACTGATATCAATTGAATAATCAAACTCGTTTTTTATACTCCTCCACAAACTGACAGCGATTCCCATAATAGCTTATTAATTCAGTTGTCGTAAGTATGGCTCAAAAATTGCAGCGTAATGTGTCTAGTTTGACGGCGGCGGCGCGGCATCAGCAGCAATGTACGCCTCCACCTCGGGTGACATTGACCGACATCTGGCCTGACATGAAATTGTCAATTTTACAAATTTTTTAATTGCAGTATTTCGTTTGCTGTCATCACATTCAACAGCAGCGGTGGCGCGGGACACCAAACTGTCTCGTTCGAATTGTCCAAAAAGCTTATCGCCGCGACGCCTCACCGTGAGGAGCTGTGAAAACGCATCAAGCCTGCAAGTCACGTAAAGCCATCGATCATCGGGTTTGTTTGCTGGTTCGCGGAATTCGAGGTGGTTTGGTTTGGGTATTGCGTCTTTGTTGATAACGAAGCACATAACATATAGGTAAATAAGTAAGAAGGCTTCTATTATAGAATCATAGATAAAGGATATATACAGAAAGGCTTGGTTTCCCACACATAGACTCTAGGTCATTAAGGAAACAATCGACAAAAGTCTCAAGTCTTATATCTTTCGCTAGACGATTAGAAGCGTGTTAATTTATATGCATTTCGCATAGCCACAAAGTAATGGCAAACGGACGTGTTGGGTGAATAGCAATCAACGAAATGGGCGATTCGAATGGTCTCAAGTCTGTGTGAGACTTAGTGGTATTATTCTGAAATTTTGTTTTTTTTTTTGGTAAACAAAAATAAAACCAAAACAAAAATTTGCTTTAAAAGTATCACACATATCAGGATGAGAAATAAATTTTTGATCAACAAAATATTATTGCGATGGTTTTTATTGGGCAAATCAACGATAAGTGAATGAATTTTAACTTTTAGCATTAAAGTCAGAAATTTAGTCTTTTGAAATATATGTGGGTAGGTATAAAAAAGATCACAAACCGATAAACAGGCTTCAGTTTTTTACGGGAGCTTGAGAAGGCCAATTGGATGACTAAACGGAATAAGTAGTCCACAACTTAACTCGTAATTTCGACCTTATATAAATTCATTTAAAAGAGAGTAGAAAAAAAACGAAGCATATATGCACGAGTTTTAAAGCTCACAGTTTTTTTAAAATAATTTATAAGTAATTTTTATTTTTCAATTACGGAAGAGTTTTGTGTTCTGTTTTTTAAGCATTGTAAGTTTATTTCTCAGAATTTGTCAATTTATTATAAGCTGTATTTACGTCACGTATATTTCTCTTAAGTTCGATAACTTAAAAAAAAACAGTTAAAGAAATGTTTATTTATTTGTTTTAGATAATGTTTCCCAAAGACTCGTTTGTCCAAACGAATAACAAAAATTTACAGTTGAGTTATATTTATATACAAATCTTAATATACTTTGTGCGTTTTGGCGAATGGCCATAAAAACGCTAAGTGACTCTAATGTGGAACAAAAATTTATGATTATTTTGAACAACAGAGTCTAGCATCAATATTTAAAAAAAAGTCTAAGTATAACTTAGTATAGGTACTTCGTGGGGAAGTTTTATAGATGAAGCCTGATTTAATTAGAGTTTTACATTCTAGTAAAATTGTTGTTGTATGCAAAAATGTGTCAACACAGTTTTTCGTAAAATAAATGATTTTGAATAAACCATTCGATATAGTTACATTTTCTATGCATGCTGCGTAATGCGTACCTTCAATGTGCCATTTATAGCCAAAAGTGTTAACACTTTTGTTGCACATACCTATTAAAAAATAAATATTTTTTTTTTAATATACTCCACAGATACATATATATAGTCAATTCTACCTAAGTCGAATTTTTACGGGATACCAAGATTTGTTCGAAATAAAAAAAGGTTAATATACTTACAGAAAAGTTAACAAAAAAATATAGCTTCTTGCTTAATTAATACAATAAGGGCTTATGAATTCATCGAAAGAAAACAAAAATATGAAATAATAAAATAAGAAATCCATTGAAAAACCTGTTTTGAATGCAACCAACAACACAAAGAAAAGGATAACACTTTTTAAAAACTGTCAGTCGTATTTATTAGATTTTATCTACTTAGACACTGTCTAACTGTTTTCATATGAGTGGAAATATTCTTTATTTAATAGAAATAAATATCACATTATTTACGGTTAAGATAATCTACTCTTGTGTCTAAGTTAGGCAGCTATAAGACAACAATAAACAAGGTTTTTGAACACATTTTCCATAGTTGGACAGTTGTCTAAAGTTAGACAGCGTTTATAAATAAGACCATGTATCTTTGAATGGAGGTACTAGGGATATGAATAGGAATAAACACGTCGAGCTAACGATGATGGTGCACTCGATGCTATACACATACATGTGGGATTAGAATGCTCTAATCTGCCCCTAAGTCCGCGTTCTCTTACTCTTCGTCATATTAGCTACCGCAATCGCGTGATTAACGGAGATTCAAAACACGAAACGAAGACAGTAAAATACAAAACGGGAAAAGAAGTCAGAGAAGGAACTGGAGGAGGACTTGCAGTTTGAACCCGCAACGAACAACAGGCAACGATAAAAAAAAAACGAAACGCTAGAAGCCACGAGATCTTGTCTTTTTTTTATTTCTTTCTTGTTTTTATCTAAACGAAATATAATTTAAAACTAAAACTTTGAAATGTAATATTAAATTAAACTTATATCTAAAAATTGAACTATGTTAAATACTTTATTAAACTAAATTTGAAGTGCCTACATTTATACTTTTTTTTATTAATTCACTGAATTAAACTAAATTAACTAAAACTTGAGTGTTGTTATTGTGTTCCCCTTTTACCCTCCCCACATGGTGTCAGAAGTGTTCAGAAGTGCCCCTATTCCTCGGTTCGGTTCGGTTGTGAATTGTGCAAAAGACAAAAACGTGCATCAAACAAAAAACTCTACTTTGAGAAATAAGAAGCTTTTATACGATAAGTATCATTTATTTTCTTATATTAAAAAATGGTTACATTGCATGCTTTAATTTTATTTGATTAATAAATGAATTTTGAAAATCTAACTACTCGTCAATTGCAAGCAATCCTCAGAGAACGGAATCTCCCATATCATTATAAGCTTAAAAAAGATTTAATCGAACGGTTAAATTTAGCATTGATGTCAGACTTACAAAAGAGTTTAGATAAAGATAATTTAACTAACGATTTGCAAGGTGAAGCAAGTGAAAACGAAGTAGAAAATTTGGAAGGAAAAGACAATCACGTGAAAAAAAGTGAAGGAAAAAGTGTAATGGCACAAAATAATTTTGTTTTTAAAGACGTTGAAGATTCTTTGGAAGGGTTCAATGGGGAAAATGGTAAAAATATTAACGATTGGTTGGAAGAGTTCGAAACTATTGCAACCGTCTGTCAGTGGAACGACATACAACGATATTTATACGCGCGGCGACTATTAAGGGGCGCTGCAAAATTAGCCGTCGAGTCTGAAAAAAACGTTCATAGCTGGAAAGAACTGAAATCATATTTAGAAAAAGAATTCGGTCGGGTTATTTCTAGTTTACAGGTTCATCGACAGTTAGAAACTAGAAAGAAAAACTATAACGAGTCTTATCTAGAATATATGTTTGCAATGAAATTGATCGCTAATAGGGGTAATGTAGACGAGGAATCGCTACTTGCTTACATTATTGCCGGTATACCCGATTCTGTAATTAATAAAACAATATTGTATGAGGCAAAAACTTTTGATGATCTTAAAACAAATTTTAAAATGTATAGTGAAATGAAACAACAGAGACAGAAATTTAAAACAGATAATTCATCGCAAAAAGTTAACACTCCAGTGCAAGAGCAGGTTAATTCTCAAAAACGTTGCGTTGGTTGTGGTGCGAAAGGTCACATTACATTTAACTGTCCTCATAAGAACAAAGGTTCGCGATGTTTTAACTGTAACGATTTTGGGCATTTATCTAAAAATTGTCCAAAAAAAGCACAGACTGAAAATCCGTTCAAAGTAAATAGAGTTACTTCGCCAATTGTACGAGTGCCTTTAAAAATTGAAGACAATCATTTTAATGCTATATTTGATACGGGAAGTGAACTTTGCTTAATTAAGAACTCTGTATTTGAAAAATTAAATAGAAATATCAACGGTTCAGGAACTCTTTTAACGGGAATAGGCCAGAATGTGTATAAGTCAATGGGGGTGGTTCAATTGAATGTAATGGTTAATGGAATATCCTATACATTAACTTTTGACATTTTAAGTGACAAGTGGATGTCCGATGACATAATTATAGGAACAGAAATTTTGAAATATGCTAACATAACAATCGAAAATGGGGTTTTAAATTTGAATCCAAAAGAATAAAATACTCATCATAATGAAACCGCGATTTTTGAAAATGATCTAAATAAAATTGAAGTTGAAATGTTAGTTACGGAAAATAAAAAAGTTTATAGTGTAGAGACAATTGAAAA
This sequence comes from Epistrophe eligans, assembly GCA_951394125.1. Taxonomy (NCBI): domain Eukaryota; kingdom Metazoa; phylum Arthropoda; class Insecta; order Diptera; family Syrphidae; genus Epistrophe; species Epistrophe eligans. The sequence continues at coordinate 9,475,232 of OX596031.1, read as the reverse complement.
TACGGACGTTAGAGATGAAATTGTTAGGGTAATTCAAGCATATAACCCAATTAAACCGAACAAATCTTGCGTTGAAATGAAAATCTGTCTAGAGGATGAAAAGCCAGTTTTCCATCGCCCAAGAAGATTAGCGCCAAAGGAAAGACACGAAGTAGACAAACAGATATCTCAATGGCTGGTAGAAGGAGTTATAGTACCGAGCAGTTCTGAGTTCACGAGTCCGATAGTTCTTGTCAAGAAAAAAGATGATACGTATAGAATTTGTATTGACTATAGGAAACTAAACTCAAAAATTCTAAAAGATAGGCAACCTTTACCAATAGTTGAGGAAATAATTGAGGATCTATACGATGCGAAAGTCTTTACAAGCCTCGATCTTAAAAACGGTTTTTTTCATGTGGACATACACCCTTCTTGCCGCAAATATACTTCGTTTGTGACGCCTGATGGACAATACGAGTTCTGCAAGGTACCGTTTGGCCTATGCAACTCACCAGCGGTATTTCAAAAGTTCATCAACACGGTTTATAAAGATCTAATTAGAAGGAAATGCGTACGAATTTACGTTGACGATTTAATAATCGCATCCATGAATGAGATAGAAAATCTCGAAACGTTAAAGGAGGTTCTTGAGGTTGGTGCAAGGAACGGGCTTATTTTCAATTGGGATAAGTGTAAATTTATCAAGAAATCCATTGAGTTTCTTGGGCATATAGTTGGAAATGGATCAGTTAAGCCTTCTATCGAGAAAACCGAAGCCGTTCGAAACTTTCCAGAGCCAAAAAATTTAAAGCAACTTCAAAGTTTTTTGGGGTTAACGGGCTTTTTCCGGAAGTTTATCCCAAATTATTCCACAATAGCGAAACCTCTATCCGATTTAACGAGAAAAAGCTCTACTGTTTTCAACTTCGGTTCTGAGCAACGAAATTCTTACGAAGCCTTAAAGGAATCTCTTTGTGTAGAGCCGGTCCTTAAGCTCTTCAATCCGGGTTTAGAAACAGAGTTGCACACAGACGCATCCAAAGTTGGCCTTGGAGCAGTTTTGCTTCAACGTCACCAAAAGGACTTACATCCTGTATTTTATATAAGTTTCAAGACGTCGCCTTCGGAAGAAAAATTCAGTAGTTATGAGCTAGAGGTCCTCGCCGTTATCCGATCATTAAAAAAACTACGAGTCTATCTACTGGGGTTAGAGTTCAAAATTTATACAGATTGTAAGGCTTTCCAGCTTACGATGAAAAAGAAGGAGCTGTGTACACGTATTGCAAGGTGGGCCTTGTTCTTGGAAGAATTTAGCTGTACAGTTCACCATAGGCCTGGAAAGTACATGCGGCATGTAGATGCGCTGAGCAGGGTTTTGACAGTTACGGAACTGGATACGGGTATTTTACATCGAATCAAGAAAGCACAATCTAAAGATGAATCATCCCAACTTATTCTTAATATTCTACAGCGTGATCAGTACGAAGACTATACAAATAGGAACGGAGTACTTTATAAGTTTGAAGAAGGAGTTTATCTTTTGGTCGTACCAAAACCTATGCAAAAGGAAGTCATTCGGGGCGTTCATGAGATTGGGCATATAAACGCACAAAAAGTAGAGCACAAGCTTAAACAGAGTTATTACATTCCGAATTTACATAAGAAGGTAACAGATGTCATAGCAAATTGTGTGGCCTGTATATTAGCTGTAAGGAAAGGTGGAAAGCAGGAAGGATTCCTTCATCCAATAACAAAAATCGACGTCCCGTTACACACCTATCATATTGACCATCTTGGACCTATGCCATCAACAGCCAAAAATTACAAGCATCTTCTCGTTGTCATGGATGCATTCACGAAATTTGTTTGGATCTTTCCGGTAAAATCGACGACGACCCAAGAGGTTCTTTCTAAGTTATTATTTCTCGAAAATATTTTTGGAAATCCATCACGTTTGATAACAGATAAGGGGTCTGCATTTAATGCAAATGATTTCAAGGATTACTGCGACCAACGAAATGTTTCGCACATTCAGATTACTACAGGTATCCCCAGAGGGAATGGACAAGTCGAGCGAATGAACAGGATCATTATAGCAACGTTAACTAAGTTGTCGTTAGAAAACCCATTGAAATGGTATCTGCACGTTACAAAATTACAAAAGGCATTAAACTCAACCGTTTCTAGAGCCACGGGAAGAACACCTTTTGAACTACTTTTTGGTGTTCCAATGCGAAACGACGATGATATGAAACTTGCTGAAATGCTGGAGGAAGAGATTTGTCAAGAATTTGAAAACAGCAGAGTGGATTTGCGACGAGCAGCTAAATTACAAATCGAACGAATTCAGGAGGAGAACAAAAAAAACTACGACAAACATCGAAAAGCTGCTAGGAAATATGCCGTTCATGACTTAGTTGCGATTCAGAGAACCCAGTTCGGCACAGGACTTAAAGTACAGCCAAAATACCTTGGACCCTACGAAGTCATTAAAATCAAGCCTAATGAACGTTACGAACTGGCAAAAGTTGGAAGTCATGAAGGTCCAAACAAAACATCATCTGCAGCCGATTTGATGAAACCGTGGATCCAAACCGACTCTGACTCCGAGTCAGATTAATTCAGGATGGCCGGATGTGGGATTAGAATGCTCTAATCTGCCCCTAAGTCCGCGTTCTCTTACTCTTCGTCATATTAGCTACCGCAATCGCGTGATTAACGGAGATTCAAAACACGAAACGAAGACAGTAAAATACAAAACGGGAAAAGAAGTCAGAGAAGGAACTGGAGGAGGACTTGCAGTTTGAACCCGCAACGAACAACAGGCAACGATAAAAAAAAAACGAAACGCTAGAAGCCACGAGATCTTGTCTTTTTTTTATTTCTTTCTTGTTTTTATCTAAACGAAATATAATTTAAAACTAAAACTTTGAAATGTAATATTAAATTAAACTTATATCTAAAAATTGAACTATGTTAAATACTTTATTAAACTAAATTTGAAGTGCCTACATTTATACTTTTTTTTATTAATTCACTGAATTAAACTAAATTAACTAAAACTTGAGTGTTGTTATTGTGTTCCCCTTTTACCCTCCCCACATACATATTAAGTGTATTGAAGTGTGTAAGTACTTGATGGTTCGTATTTATACGTAAAACCCAAATACGAATTTTGAAGGGGTAGTGTAATCACAAAAATTAGAATTCGACTGAAGGGGTGAAATAAGATGCCAGTAATCGAGAGAATGTTTTTTTTAAAAGAAAACTGAAGGGAATGATCAAATATGGCGACAAGATTCGAGTTAGAGAGAAATTCGGCTTAGAGTGAGTACGACTTAGGGAGAGTACTGTATTGGTTTCGTAACCATGGGTTAAGCTTAATCTGTTTAGATTAAATCCCAAGTTACAAGAGTTATGATCAAAAAGGTCCTTAAGATTTAATTTCCAAAATTGAATGCTATGATGTGATTTTCGAACGGGATGGGGTCGAAATTCTGTTGGGTCAAAATTCTTCTTTTTTTTCAACAAAATTATGTACTATCAGAAATCTATATGCTCAAAATTTTGTCTCCAATTGTAATTGCCCTAATTTTTATATTCATGCATATAAGCAAAACTAGTTCACTGAGTTTAAACAAATTATTATTACCCAGTCGTGAGAAGCGTGCTTATCTAATAAAAAAAAATATGTTTTTCAGTTCGATCAAATCAACTTTAGGTTTATATATTGATATTAACCAAAATTATAATATATTCGTAAGGTCTAGCCATATATAACAATATTAAATAATACCACCACACATTATTTGTTTACAAACTACCAAATTACTAATCCACTTATACAAACCAAACAAGTACCTTATCGAGTGCTATCAATGGATTTCTGCAGCACGTACGCAATCTTATCGACTCTTGTCAGTAAATACAGGGTGTCACTTTATTACAAAATACCTGTCAAAAATAAAAATAAAAAAATAACCAACATGCACGCATTGTCACACTGGCTATATCGTTTGCCATAATATATGTATGCACTCAATTTGTTTTTAAATTCCCTTATTAAAATTAATGCATAAAATTAAAAAAGAAATAAATCAACAATAACTCAGCTGACCACATTGTATGAAAAAAATAAATAAAATACAAAAGAAAAAAAAAATCGATTGGTCAAGACGCACGCACTACACAGCAATGACCTTTGGCGCGATAACTATACCTAACTACGAAACGAACGCACGACATCGACACGACAATCGAGCGACTGACTAAATACGCTTCTCTTATCGCACATGACAAAATTAATATTGTTGTGCGTGAGTTAAGTATGGCCATTGGCCAAATATCGTTTTATGTTCATGGGTGGCGTTGTTTGCCGGCCAAGACGAACAAAAAAAAAAAAAAAAAACAGTCAAGATGCAGCAAGAAGCCAAGGAAAGCAGAACATGATTTGACTGACAGCTAACCGAGCTTACCAGACCATGGTTGATGCGCGGCGGGCGGCATCAGATCGTTGACTTTTGACGTTTCCATGAGCTATGAGCTATGTATATATGTGTATGGTGACCATTTTAATATTTATTACTTGGATGGGAAACTATCCAGGTGGACTGCATGGGTTCAATAAAACACACGTTTCATAGAATTTTAGAAATAATGCAGATTTGTGTATGAATTCTTGTTTTCAGAACGCATTTCTTAAAAACGTTATATTCCACCTGGCGATCGATTGCATTAAGTCGTTGAATATGAAAAGGTTGACGGTAGATACGTTGGAATTGTACTTTATAAATATAAACATACTTAATAATTGCAATTTTTTGAGTGGTGAAGATTTGATATTTGAAGGCAGATATATTCAGGTACATAGGCTAAAAGGTTGGCCAAGGATCTTGGCCCAAGGTAAATATGGTTTTTTGTATTGATGGTTAACTAGTCGTATATATTACAAGTGTGATAGGAACTACATATTATATTATAGCATTTTATTAGGTGTAAGAAGCACTTATATATCTTTTAGTTGAATTTGTTTATCAGTAACCTTATGTAAAACACCACTGCTTGTTTAAATCAAGCTTAATTTAAGAAAACAAACTCAAATAAACTGTTTAATGCACAAAAACTATTAATTTTTGTACGTAAAAGAAAAAAAATGAGCGTACCTACCTATAAGAAACTATACGACAACATTTCTCTGGTTTTATAAAGATTTGTTTGAATTTTATTCCAAAACCGTTGCTATACTCAAAAAAATTTTAGTTTTTCTCAGAAGAGAGCCATCGTAAGAGAGTGTACAAAATGTACCGAGGATGATATTCACAATTCAGTAAAAAGTTAAACTCAGATTAAAGATCTGTTCATTTACTCACAAAAAGTGCCAATTTCTATTACCTAAACGAAAAGAGGTTATGCCTGAAATTTTATTTCACAGAACCTGTCAAATTTTGAATAGCAAAATCGCCTTTGAAATGTCAAAACTCCACCATAAACAATGATTAAATTTTTTATCAATTGGGTTTGTTATAGTTATGATGACGCATGACGCCTTGGACATGCGCATTGCGCATAAGATATAATTGCTGTGTCATCATTTCATGGCACAAACCTGTTCCCACAGGGAACGGTATGTATTGCCGTTGCCGTTCATTAACCGATACTTGAGCTGCCAGTGGAGTGGATTGGCTGGTCATTGACTAGTAGTGCGCGGTCAGCATATTTCAATATGGTGAACCTGAAAGCGCCACCGTGTAACGCTGCAGCGTTGGATAGGAATTAGTTTTAATGAATTCAATCTTTTTTTGACGAATAAATTTATTTGAATACATCTTAACCTTTGTGAAAATAAGTAAGTCGAACTGTTAGGCCAGCACCTTAGGGGTTAGCGTTCGCATTTTTTTTGGAGTCCTCTTTAAGGACATCCTTAACTTTAAATATCGATTTAAAATGTTTAATAACAATAAATTAATAATAAGCAATTTTGTGAATAATTTAACGTCGTTTTGAAGCGATAAAGTGCATAAAAGTAAAAAATAAAAATTCCATTAAAAATGTCCTTTAAATAGTCTAAATATACTTTTATAAAAATAAAATGTATTACAAAATCTTTTTTAATAAAAATTTAATCAAAAAAATTCAAGTCTCTGTCAGCCAGAGTAAAATTATAAATATTGAAATCACTTATACATAACACACCTATGTACGTATACCAACAACTATTTTTCCATCAACAAAATCAATAAAACCCTTTTATGTGATTTATTTTTAATACATATACAAATACATATTTAAATTATTTGCACTTTTCAATTTCCAATTCACTTAACATACAAAATTTATACTGTTATAGCTTATAAATTTATTTGTATTTGATTATACAACCTAAACATATTTATCCTTAAATAAAAATTAAATATAAAATTTTATATATCCTGAAACAAAAATTTCACTTCTGTATATAAAAATGAAAAAAAAAACCGAACCCGAATAATAATTTTAAAATAACACAAAAACCTCAAACTATGTATATAACATGTGAATGGAATTTGTATTGGGATTTGGGATATATTATAGCTGCTGTAGGTATTCTCCCGCAAATGCGATGACAAACATTCAAATTGAAAATATTTTTATCAAAACATTTCGTATATAACCCTTCCAGAAAATAAAAAAAAAATTGCTTACTGCATGTGTAATTTATACCTCCGAGGGTTGGTTGGTTAGACCACAAAAGTCACCTAAACCGCTTGCAGAAAAAAAAACAGCATTATTATACTATACACTACGTCCGACGTCCTGCGTTGCCGTTGTGTCGTCGGCATAAGTTTTTAAAATAAAAATATCAAAGGCATGCGGTTTTGTGACGTTGTTGGGGGTGGGTTTTGCCTTCACCCCTAAAGGATGTTTTTTAACTGCATTTTATTGACTACGTCGTTTTTGTGTTGGTTTTTAATAATAAAAAATAAAATTGTTACTGCCTGTGGCTGCATAATTACAACGCAACGCAGTTGTGCAATATTAAGTTTAATATATAAAACCCTCTGCACATCATATCCTATACCGCTGCATGCCTGATGCCGCCACCGCCATTGTAATATTGGGGATATTTTGTGGGCATTTTTTTGTTTTGTTATTATTTTTTTTTTTTAATTCTGACATCCGAGTCATAAATAATTAAATTCTGGGGTTGGTAGTCTTTTCAGAAAGAATTGTGTTTGTACCAATATATGAATTACTTGGCATATTTGTACATGTATTTTTTCATGTGTGTATTTTATTTTATTTTATTTTATATTATTTTATTTTTTAAATTTTATTTTTTGCCTTATTTTTTAAATTTGCAGTTTTATCATTTTCTTGGTTACTTTTTTTTTTTAAATTCTCGAAGCAAGAAAATTTAATGGCTTCCAAATAAAACCCTCGTAAATATTTTTTGTAAATATATAAAAGAAATGCGAGATTGGGTCTTCCAAAGTAAACCTAAAAACTACCTCTATCTGAAGAGGATGAAGATGTTAAAATTGAACCTTTCTCCACTGCTATCATAGGGGGATATATGTGAGTTTTTTTATTTTTTTTATTTTATTTTGTATAAGGATTTTTATGTGAAATGTTGAAAAGTATGTTTTTAATGGAATATATATGTATGTACCATATCATCATCTATGATGGTGAAGTTTACATTGTCGAACCCTTTCTCCGCATATACATATGTATGTACTGTATACATGCCACATCAGTTGATTGAAGTCGATTTTTTTTCTATTAGACACTCATATTATTATATAATAAAATCAACTTGGAGAAAAATTCTTATTTTTTTTTTTAAAGAAAGTTCTTTATGTATATTCTGTAAACTTAAATCGTTTTAAAAGGAACAAATTAAGTTATATTTGTTTTATTCAAAAATTTTAAATGCAATATTCTTTGAATTTTTTCTCAAAAAAAAGTCAATACTCTATTTCCGTAATGCGAATTTTTTGTTAAAAACCAATTAAAATTTTGAATTTTCCCTCTAGGATCTCTAAGGAATCACATAAAAAAGGTCTATAATTTTTTTTTTAAGAACATTTGTGCTTTTGAAAAAACTTTTTCATAGGTAATATGCAGCTTAATATGTTACGAAACGCTGCGGTGCATTCTATAGAGTTTGTTTGTGATATTTATGACTTGTGAATGCAAATTTTGTTTGTGTGCATATACTTGGTCTTTTTTAAAAAATGTATTTGGATTGAAATTTTATGTTTAAACCTCTTTAATTTTTCAATAAATTTTTGTTTATTAAATATTTTTTTGGTTAAAAAAAATCCCAAATTTGTTTAGAGAGCAATACAAAATATTAATAATAATCGACATCAATCATATAATCTAGACTGTACCAACACACTGAAAAATTGATGGTAGAGATTGAAAAAATAAGCTTTGGCCAAATTGAAAAATAACACAACGTCCTCGTGCTAAAGCAATGATTCTGTGAGATCGTTTGGTGTTTTGATTTCATTTCTCTTTATTTTTTTTTTTGCAGGGTAGATTGAAATTGCATTATAATGTAGATATATAGTTGGTTAAATAAAGTGATGAACTTTAAAATAAAAATTGTTTTATATAGAGTAAAATAACTCAATTTCAATTAGAAGAAACTGACTTGGAAAGTTTTCTTAGGAAAGCGAACAAATATATTTTTAAGAAAAAAATATTCATTTCGTTTGTACTCATATTTTGAAATACATTTAACTTTAACCACAGATAATAAACTATACAGATGTAGCATCCCCATAGAAGAAAATTTCCCAATTTTTGTTTACACCAGGCAGACGATCAACAGGCAAGAAAGCTCTTTGCCTGTTGATAGTAAAGCACAGAAAGAAAGCTATTTGTCTTTTGCAAAAAGTTCTCTCTTGCGTGCTCGCTCAGATGTTTTCCCTCTTGGTCTGTTACTCAAGATAAAGGAATGTATTGAATGAAAATTGAATAAAAACATGTTTTTTTTTTTGTTTCTGCATTCTTCAATACTATGCAGTCAGCAACGATCGAGAGGAAGACGAAAGACAATGAGATGATTTTTGTTTTTTTTTTTAATGTGTTGTATGTACGATTTTTTTAAGGTCGCCTGAGGCTATCGAAAAGGAATAAAAAGTATATGAACTCTTTTTCTTTTTGCATTGATCCATGGATATTGAATATTCTTTAAGCGGGTAAGTAGAGATTTTTCTTAGTGGTGGAAGATATTTTTTTTAATGAAAACAACAATTTACTTTTATTAATTTATTTTTCACAAATGTTTTTATATATTTTACGTAAAAAATATCTTTAATTTTACTTCAACAATTTAATTATAAACATAAAAATGACGCACACCCAACAACGTTGTGAACAACGGAATAATGAACAAAAACTTAGAATTTAAAGCAAACTAACTTTCTCCCTACCGCACCATTTCCATCTAGTTGCCGAATTGGAAAACTTCTACACATATTGTGAACACTACAGATTAAGGTTTCTTATGAATAATGATTATGAATTAGCGTGGAGTTTGTAGTTTTCGTCTGCGTCTGCGTCCCTATTCACCCATTGGTGGGGGGCATGTGGACAGAAAATATTAAAGATTTTTAAAATTTCTCCACAAACGAAAAAAAAAACAAAATTGTCACTTTTTTTCTGTGTGAAAGTAAATTGAAATGTTGTCCTTTCTCTAAGAAGTTCAACTTTTAACAAAGCTCTTTTTTTGGACGAATTTCGTTTTCATGGACATTTTTTCCCATATGGATGCTACATCTGTATAGTTTATTATCTGTGATAAAGGTCTTAGCTAGAATATCGGAATACATTTTTTATAAAATCATTGCGCAGTCACATAAAACTATATATGAAAAACCTTATTATATTGAATATTTAATAGAAACAAAAATTTAATACAAAACAATTTTTTAAACCACATGTACTTGAACTTTTTAGGAAAGTTATAATGTTGGTATGTTCAGAAAAGTAGCTCAACATTAAAATTTGACATTCAATGTACATACATACATAAATACATAAATTCTTTTTTTCACTTCTAATGTACCTCAACTATGCTGGAATGGCAAATCGGGTAAATTTTTTGCTTTTTTATTTGTGTTTCTCTAATACACAGAGCTTTCTTTGCTTCTTGGTGCTCTTGCTATGCATATAAAGGAGGAACAATTTTGTTCGTTCGCTAATGTGTACTAAGGAACCTTTTTTTATGACATCGTAAGGAACCTCTGAATGCCAAGAAATTATGTGAATGTTCTTGCAAAGTTACAAAATTTTTGAGGGAATTTCATCTTTACTCTTCAAAATTTGACAATTTGTGAATTTCTGTACACAAAGTAATGATCCGACCTATACATACTTCAAGTCCTTTAAAAAAAATATACATATAACATTAATGATCTGCAGGAATTTGTACACCGTTTCCCTAGTTGAGAATTTCACTTCTGCAATCCCCACTAAAAGGGTTCATACTTCTTTCAGTTGTGATTGTGGAAGGATAAGCATCGCAATTAACCGAAGATAATCTATAATGACCAGCAGCTGCAAAGTGGTCTGTTTTTTTGATTTTTTACGACAAAAATTAATTTCCACGCCAAATCTTGAAGAAAGTTAAGACTTATTAACTTTGGGTCGCTAAATTTAGTTGTTAGGTACTTATTGCCTATTTTTAGTATTCAAAATGGAACTTTACAAGAATTTATATTTGGACAGTAGTATTTATTAGATTTTTGTCTACTTAGAAACTGTAACTAACTATTTTCAAATTGGTGGAAGTATTTTGTCTACTTAGAAACTGTAACTAACTATTTTCAAATTGGTGGAAGTATGCTTTATTCAATACAAATAAATATAACACTATTCACGGTTAAGACAATCTACTCTTGTGTCAAAGGAAGGCAGCTATAAGACAACAATAAACGAGATTTTTGAACACATTTTCCAAAGTTGGACAGTTGTCTAAAGTTAGACAACGTTTATAAATAACACCAGGAATGTCTTAAAATATGTGCTACATTGTATGTGAAATAAAGACCCATTTTATTATCTACAAAAACGACATAGGATCTATGTGTCTATCGCGGTTTTTTTATGGATCCACATAATAGTTGGTAAGGTAAAGCAAATTGTAGTGCGAAGAAAAAAGACATACGTATTTACATTAAAAAAAAAAACAAGCATGAGGATTCGCAACGCAATAATAAAAGGCGACAAATTTAAAACATAGAATTTTATGAGAAAAATACCATGCGAGAAAAGTTCAAGCAGAGCATCATTCAAGAAAAGTAGAATAGGAAACCAAAAGCATGAAATAAAAGTGGCATGCAATAAAAACAAAAATTAGCAGGCGTAGAAAAAACTTGCATGCAAAGTGAAGCATGCATGCAATAAAAGTTGCATATGCGAGAAAAGTTGCATGCGAGAAAGGCTGCATGCAGTAATAGCTGCATGCAATAAAAGTTGCATGCAGTGTCATGCAATAAAAGTTGCATGAATTTGCATGAAGTTGAATGAAGTTGCATGAAGTCGCTTGAAGTTGCATGCAATAAAAGTTGCATGAAGTTGCATGCAGTTTCATGCAATAAAAGTTGCATGCAATAAAAGATGCATGCAATAAAAGTTGCATGCAGTTGCATGCAATAAAAGTTGCATGCAGTTGCATGCAATAAAAGTTACATGGAGCTGCATGCAGTTACATGCAATAAAAGTTGCGTTAAGTTGCATGCCGTTGCATACAGTAAAAGTTGCATGCAATAAAAGTTGCATGAAGTTGCATGCAATAAAAGCTGCATGAAGTTGCATGCAGTTGCATGCAATAAAAGTTGCATGCAATAAAAGTTGCATGCATTTGCGTGCAGTAAAAGTTGCATGCATTTGCATGCAATAAAAGTTACATGGAGCTGCATGCAGTTGCATGCAATAAAAGTTGCGTTAAGTTGCATGCCGTTGCATACAGTAAAAGTTGCATGCAATAAAAGTTGCATGAAGTTGCATGCAATAAAAGCTGCATGAAGTTGCATGCAGTTGCATGCAATAAAAGTTGCATGCAATAAAAGTTGCATGCATTTGCGTGCAGTAAAAGTTGCATGCATTTGCATGCAATAAAAGTTGCATGCAGTTGCATGCAATAAAAGTTACATGGAGCTGCATGCAGTTACATGCAATAAAAGTTGCGTTAAGTTGCATGCCGTTGCATACAGTAAAAGTTGCATGCAATAAAAGTTGCATGAAGTTGCATGCAATAAAAGCTGCATGAAGTTGCATGCAGTTGCATGCAATAAAAAATGCATGCAATAAAAGTTGCATGCAATAAAAGTTGCATGCATTTGCGTGCAGTAAAAGTTGCATGCAGTTGCATGCAATAAAAGTTGCATGCAGTTGCATGCAATAAAAGTTACATGGAGCTGCATGCAGTAACATGCAATAAAAATTGCGTTAAGTTGCATGCCGTTGCATACAGTAAAAGTTGCATGCAATAAAAGTTGCATGAAGTTACATGCAATAAAAGCTGCATGAAGTTGCATGCAGTTGCATGCAATAAAAGTTGCATGCAATAAAAGTTGCATGCAGTTGCATGCAATAAAAGTTGCATGCAGTTGCATGCAATAAAAGTTACATGGAACTGCATGCAGTTACATGCAATAAAAGCTGCATGAAGTTGCATGCAGTTGCATGCAATAAAAGTTGCATGCAATAAAAGTTGCATGCAATAAAAGTTGCATGCAATAAAAGTTGCATGCAATAAAAGTTGCATGCAATAAAAGTTGCATGCATTTGCATGCAATAAAAGTTGCTTGAAGTTGCATGCAGTTGCATGCAATAAAAGTTGCATGCAGTTGCATACAATAAAAATTGCATGCAGTTGCATGCAATAAAAGTTGCATGCAGTTGCATGCAATAAAAGTTGCATGCAGTTGCATGCAATAAAAGTTGCATGAAGTTGCATGCAGTTGCATGCAATAAAAGTTGCATGAATTTGCATGAAATTGCATGCAATAAAAGTTGCATGAAGTTGCATGCAGTTGCATGCAATAAAAGTTGCATGCAATAAAAGTTGCATGCAGTAAAAGTTGCATGCAATAAAAGTTGCATGCAATAAAAGTTGCATGCAATAAAAGTTGCATGCAATAAAAGTTGCATGCATTTGCGTGCAGTAAAAGTTGCATGCATTTGCATGCAATAAAAGTAGCATGCAGTTGCATGCAAAAAAAGTTGCATGCAGTTGCATGCAATAAAAGTTGCATGAAGTTGCATTCAGTTGCATGCAATAAAAGTTGCATGGAGTTGCATGCAGTTGCATGCAATAAAAGTTGCATGAAGTTGCATGCCGTTGCATACAATAAAAGTTGCATGCAATTGCATGCAATAAAAGTTGCTTGAAGTTGCATGCACTTGCATGCAATAAAAGTTGCATGCAGTTGCATACAATAAAAATTGCATGCAGTTGCATGCAATAAAAGTTGCATGCAGTTGCATGCAATAAAAGTTGCATGCAGTTGCATGCAATAAAAGTTGCATGAAGTTGCATGCAGTTGCATGCAATAAAAGTTGCATGGAGTTGCATGCAGTTGCATGCAATAAAAGTTGCATGAAGTTGCATGCCGTTGCATACAATAAAAGTTGCATGCAGTTGCATGCAATAAAAGTTGCATGAAGTTGCACGCAGTTGCATGCAATAAAAGTTGCATGGAGTTGCAGTTGCATGCAATAAAAGTTGCAAGCAGTTGCATGCAATAAAAGTTGCATGAAGTTGCATGCAGTTGCATGCAATAAAAGTTGCATGAAGTTGCATGCAATAAAAGTTGCATGCAGTTGCATGCAATAATAGTTGCATGAAGTTCCATGCAGTTGCATGCAATAAAAGTTGCATGTAGTTGCATGCAATAAAAGTTGCATGCAGTTGCATGCAATAAAAGTTGCAGGAAGTAGCATGCAATAAAAGTTGCATGAAGTTGCATGCAGTTGCATGAAGTTGCATGAAGTTGCATGCAGTTGCATGCAGTTGCATGAAGTTGCATGCAGTTGCATGCAGTTGCATGAAGTTGCATGCAGTTGCATGCAATAAAAGTTGCAACATGTTGCATCATACATGTATGATGCAACTTCATACATGTATGATGCAACATGATTTATGTATGCAACTTCATACATGTATGATGCAACATGTTGGAACTTTTATACATGTTGTATCATACATGTATGATGTTGCATCATAAATGTTGCATCATACATGTATGATGCAACTTCATACATGTATGTTGGAACTTTTATACATGTTGTATCATACATGTATGATGTTGCATCATACATGTTGCATAATACATGTATGATGTTGCATCATACATGTTGCATCATACATGTATGATGTTGCATCATACATATTGCATCATACATGTATGAAGTTGCGTCATACATGTTGCATGCAACTTTTACTGCTGAAGTTGCATGCAATAAAAGTTGCATGAAGTTGCATGCAATAAAAGTTGCATGAAGTTGCATGCAATAAAAGTTGCATGAAGTTGCATGCAATAAAAGTTGCATGAAGTTGCATGCAATAAAAGTTGCATGAAGTAGCATGCAATAAAAGTTGCATGAATTTGCATGCAGATGCATGCAATAAAAGTTGCATGAAGTTGCATGCAGTTGCATGCAATAAAAATTGCATGAAGTTGCATGCAGTTGCATGCAATAAAAGTTGCATGAAGTTGCATGCAGTTGCATGCAATAAAAGTTGCATGACGTAGCATGCAATAAAAGTTGCATGAAGTTGCATGCAGATGCATGCAATAAAAGTTGCATGAAGTTGCATGCAGTTGTATGCAATAAAAGTTGCATGCAATTAGTTGCATGCAGTTGCATGCAATAAAAGTTGCATGAAGTTGCATGCAATAAAAGTAGCATGAAGTTGCATGCAGTTGCATGCAATAAAAGTTGCATTAAGTTGCATGCAGTTGCATACAATAAAAGTTGCATGCAGTGTCATGCAATAAAAGTTGCATGAAGTTGCATGCAATAAAAGTTGCATGAAGTTGCATGCAATAAAAGTTGCATGCAATAAGTTGCATGCATTTGCATGCAATAAAGGTTGAAACATTTTGCATCATACATGTATGAAGTTGCGTCATACATGTTGCAATAACATGTTGCATCATAACTTTATGCAATATTTATTGCATGCAACTTCATGCAACTTGTATTGCATGCAGCCTTTCTCGCATGCAACTTTTCTCGCATATGCAACTTTTATTGCATGCATGCTTCACTTTGCATGCAAGTTTTTTCTACGCCTGCTAATTTTTGTTTTTATTGCATGCCACTTTTATTTCATGCTTTTGGTTTCCTATTCTACTTTTCTTGAATGATGCTCTGCTCGAACTTTTCTCGCATGGTATTTTTCTCATAAAATTCTATGTTTTAAATTTGTATTTTTAGTCGCCTTTTATTATTGCGTTGCGAATCCTCATGCTTGTTTTTTTTTTTAATGTAAATACGTATATCTTTTTTCTTCGCACTACAATTTGCTTTACCTTACCAACTATTATGTGGATCAATAAAAAAGCCGCGATAGACACATAGATCCTATGTCGTTTTTGTAGATAATAAAATGGGTCTTTATTTCACATACAATGTAGCACATATTTTAAGACATTCCTGGTGTTATTTATAAACGTTGTCTAACTTTAGACAACTGTCCAACTTTGGAAAATGTGTTCAAAAATCTCGTTTATTGTTGTCTTATCTACGTGAATAATGTGATTTTAATTTTTATTGAATAGAGCATACTTTCACCAATTTGAAAATAGTTAGACAGTCTCTATGTAGACAAAAATCTAATAAATACGACTGTCCAGTGTCCAAATATAAATTCCTGTTTTTTTGTTTCCAATAAGGACTTGACAACTTTTTTTTCAAATAAAACGCAAACCATTTGAGATATTTCAAAAACTTTATTATCGTCTTGAAGTACAATCAAAACATTTATGAATGGATCTCGACTTCGTTCATATGGCCACCGCGGGCGCGGAATGGATCTCGACTTCGTTCATATGGCCACCGCGGGCGGGCACGTTTGCAGCGGTCGGTTCGTTGGACCCAATTTTCGATGACTCGGCCACACATTTCGGCCGAAACGGCCGCTTTTTCGCGTTCAATGTTGGCTCTGAGCTTTTCCAACGTCGTCGGCTTGTTGGCATAAACCAATGACTTAACGTAGCCCAAAAGAAAATATTCGAGAGGCGTTAAATCGGACGGACGAAGCGGCCAATCGACTGGCCCATTTCTTGAAATAACATGCTCATCAAACTTACTCTTCAATAAATCGATTGTAAAGTGTGCTGTGTGGCTTGTGGCACCATCCTGTCGAAACCACATCTCGTCCAAGTCCATATCATCCAATTCGGGCCAAAAATGTACTTTACCATGATGAAAATGTTAAGTTTACTGAATAAATTGACAATGACAGTTCGATGATTGGTGAAAGGGTGCGTTCACAAATTAAATTCAAAGTTATCAAGTCCCTATTGGAAAACCCTATACAAGAAAATTGTTGTACTGAATTTATTATTAACAAGAAAAGGCAAATAGCCATTATTTTTTATTTATAACACCCTGTGGGTGTTTCACCAATCGTACATGACATTCCAGGGGTCGAAGTAGAGTAGTGACTGGAGAATTATGTATTTTTATGGGATCCTTTCCTTTGCATATTGTCAAGTATGTTTGGGATGTGTTAAGAAACTCAATTATTTAAAAAAACTGGTGACTTTTTTTCTCGTGACTTGGCATCGTTCTGGAACTGTCTTAGTTTATTCCTGTCTAAAAAAAAATAATTTACAGAAATTTCAGTCAATTCCACTAATGTTAAAGGTTAGTTGCTGTGTTGCAGGGCTGCTACAATCTAATTGTTTACATTAAATTATATTTCCAGATTCATTCAAATCTTGTTGTTTGCCTTATTATAATTGATACATTCTATCCAAATAACATCCAATTGTCTCCCATTTTATCAATCCAATCCATATATAAAAAAACCATGTCAATCCAAATGCATTGACTTAAAACCGATTGATACGATGTGTGTACGAACTGCGTAGTGCACCTCGAACTCCTTTTGTCAAATCAACACATTTATGGTGAAACATGCTTCAATCTAGCTCTAACTCGACGAACAAAACGTTCAACTTAGATAGGTACATACATATAATACTCTCGTTGAATCCTAAAACCACTTTGTTGGATTATCCTCAATTGGCTTATTTGCGATTTGACGAACGCGATCGTTTCGATAATGTAATGCCCAAATGGTTACCTATGCATTTTAAATTGGGTGGAGTATAGGCTTGAAAATGGGAAGATATAATACATTAATACACTGAAAGAAACAAAATAACGCTAAAAAAATGTATTACATATTACAAAAATTATATATTTTTCAACTTGTACCATTTTTGTTTGTGTTTATATTGTGTGATGTTCTTAATTTTAGAGAAAGCCTTCGAAATTGACAATTTCGTATTTTCCTTAAGCCAGGCATCTAAGAATGCCCAGCTTAGACAAAATGATAAACAGGTTATTGAACCAACGTTATATCTATTCAAATCAAGATTTTAACATTGTGAAATTTTTCACTGAAATATATACATACCTGTTAAACTTGAGTACTTCTTTAACAGTAAAGTCAAAGTAACTGTAAACATGATGATGATTTTTTCTGAGTGTCAAATCCAAGCCAAAGCACATCATCTACATATATAGCAATTTATCTAACTTTCCAGTTGTGGGGTTAAATTGATCGTTATAACCTATGTGGGACTACAGAGAGATCCCTATATGAGCGTGATAACTGCTGTCAACTATCATCAACATCGTGCACAAAAATGATCACCGGCCACTGACCATGTCAAACATCAGTTAGTGATGATGGTCGTGAATAACGAACGACGACGAACGTTGCGCAGCATATAGTTTAATTGGAAATTCGTTTGTTGGAGAGTTGTTTTTGTTGTTATTGGCAACGAGTGCTCGTTTAGGACATTTGCCGCACTAATTTGTCTCTCTGGCTATAAGGCTCTATGGCTCTTATATTACCTATATGAATACATACACACACTCTGGATAAAGGTAGCCAGTGATCGATTCCTGTAACTCCTGAATTGGCTTTCAACAACCAAACTATAAATGAAACAAACATATGTACATATCTACATAGATATACAGCTTGGCCCGTTCGTTCATGTTGGGATGATAATCGTTTTGAATTTAACGACTTTTGAAATGGCTATTGACGCAGAATAACTCGGATAAGATTGATTTGATAGGCAGCCGCACCGTGGCGCGCTGCATTGATGGTTGTTTTCTTTTTATATGGAAAGAACAAGTGGGTTTGGTCAATATGCTGATTGGTCACTTGGTTCGGGCATTTCCATGCTCGTGACCGCTTGTCATCGTTGATCATTATCTGCTAGGCAATAATTTTAATAAGGCTAGGAATGTGTGGTTATTTTTTTTTTTCAAGCCTATCCGGGTTAGGATTGTGTATTTAATTTTGGTTGATATTAATGGAATATGTAACGCGAATTAGGTAATTATTGTAACGATAGTATTTTTGATGAAGTTGTGTAAAATTCTCAAGGAAATATGAATTTTGTATGGCTCCAAATCTGATATTCATAAAATTAAATCAGGTGTGCCTCAGGGCTCTGCTTTTTTTCCGATTTTCTTTCAAATATTCATTAATTTATTCTCTTATCTAAAAAAAAAAAGAATCAATAAATAGTTTTGCTGACCAAAAAATCCTCAGATTTTGTAATTCCATTTTATGTATTTCTGCTTCTCGAATGTGAAACTATAATAGCGGTAAGGTTTATAGTGGGGAATAAAAAGCTACGTAAAAGTTAATGATTCTAAATTTCAATTCTTTCTTCTGTCATTTTCTATTCATAAATGCCTGAACACAATAGAATGCTGCAACAGGAACTAGAGCTGGAGATGCAGCAGCTGTGAAAAATGTGTCGTACGTGCTAATTTGTATACGCCCACAATGCAGCTATACAGCATTTTGTATATTTTAAAGAAAATAAAAGACAATATCGCAGTCTCATTATTTACTTTTTTTATTTCCTATAATTTTCTTTTAATTAATAATATTTTTCACGAAACAAATAACCACAAAAAGCTTCAATATTTTTTTCTGGATTTATTTTTCTTCAAAGAAATTAAAACGTCAAAAGTGCTGTACGTGAAAATTTAAAAGTTGGTGAACTCTTGCAGCACTGACTGCAGTTGCATTGTGTTGTGTTCGCAACATTGAATTTGTGTGTATTGAATATTTTGACAGCTATTCCATCTCCAGTTACAGTTGCAGCTTCGTATCCATTGTGTTCAGACAGTAACTAAGTGTTACTTGCATTCAGTATAAATTCAACAGCTGTCAGTTCACGGCATGTACATCACAGACGACATTCTGTAAGTTGCAAGAAATTCGTCTCGATTTCTTATATAAAGCCTTCGTCCTTTTATTAACTTATTAACCTTTTATTAAGTCTCTAGTGTTTTAGTTTCTTTTTATTTCTAGCCGTTTGTGAAGATACTTTAGGTAATTTTAACGTAATTCTTTGTTAATGCTCCTATACCTAGACGAATTACCCAATTAATATGAGTTAAATTCTTATATTGTTAAGATTTCGTACTTTGCACACTGATTAAAAAAAAATCATGTTTTATTACAGTTTACTAGTTTAATAGGTTTTCTAAGGTTTATCCGTTATGAACACCGAGTAATTCTCAAAGACTTGAGGAAACGATTAAAATATATGCCACCATAATATTATTCTGCACTAAAAACTTTCAACCTTTATCTTTTTGCAAAACAAAATGTTCTCTTTCCATATTGACGAAAAGTATTATCATTAATTCTATTAATTGCCACATTGTAGCCATTTCCTTTAGCTTGAAACAAAATTGCTTAACAAACTTACATATAAAGATAGGTACCGACTTAGCTTTGGCGAGGAATTACATAAGAGTTACCTGACACCTTGGTCAAAAGTATACTCCTATGTACATATAGGTATAAAGCCCTTTAAAAAAAAATATACCCAAAACACGAATGTAGATTGTTTCGACATGAACACGGTACACACCCTTTTCCGGCATTTTAAGGTTTTATAAAGGTAACTTATGCATTCTTTGAAAAAAAGTCTACCTTCAGATTTAATTTAAGTATAAAATAACGATTTTTGCTATTTTCTGCTTTCTCTATGTATAATCTATTGTATGTATGTATATTTTTTTAGAGCTGGTAAAATTTCTTCAAACAATATGTCAAAGTTTTTGTTTAACACCAATCATAAGATTTTCTGAAATAAAATCAAATGGTTATAATTTGAAGGTCCACTTTTCCAATCCTAAAATAAATTTGATGTAAAAAGTTTTACGTACAATTAGACGAGGAAACAATTTTTTTTAAGTTTTCTTTTAAAGTCTGTTGGTTGTGGGTGGTTGTGGGATTTTACAACCTACATACGGAAAGTGTGGACAAAAATGTGAAAGAAATATCCTCAAATTATTTACCCGAGCGATTTTGTGCCCTCCCCTTGTTCGTGCTCTTTATATTCCTAAAAAACTTAAAAAAGCTAGAGACAATTTTCCTAGTGTTTAAAGGGTCTTAAGCCTGGCGCGGGCGCCCACTATACAATTTTAAGTTCCACGAAACACGGAAAAATCAAAGTGGCTTGCCCAGTAGCAACTTTTCGAAATTTGACGTTTGTGTTTTTTTTCTATTTCTTGTGTTGTGTTGACTTTTCCACCAATTTATATTTTTGAACAACTTAAAGTTTCTTCGTGTGCAAGCAACTACATTACGTGATCAAATCAGAGCAACTAAAAGTGGCCAAATAACCTAATGTAGATATGTACTTCAATCATGAGCCACTAAAATTTGCCTACTGAGCGACGAAATTTTTTTTTTTTTGCCTAATGCCAAAAACATTTTTGAATACTAAACATTTCAACAAACATTTAAAAAAAGAGCTGGTTCTTACGCCCCCACTCATGCACTTTATTCGCTTTGTTTTTGGAAGTTATTTTTTTTTTCAGTTTTATTTTTAAGCACATCATCGTTCAGTCTAAGCCCATAACCATCCTCAACTTACAAATTAACCACCATGCCTTGACAAATCTCATTAAGACCTAAGCAAACACAACCAAAGCCGATAGTAAAAGGTATATAGGAAAAAAAAAACTTATAATTAACTCAGCAGTAGCCCCACCTTGCTGGTAGCCCAATTGGTAGCAGGTATAGACTTCTTTACTTGATGGGGTCATGCACATGTCAACCGTAAAAAAGGTCAAAAGCGCACCACCATCAGGCAACCATATATATAAGTATAGGTACGAACTAAGCCGGCAAAATATCGTACAGCAAGCAACGCGAGAGCGTTTCCCTTCAGGGGATGGAAATAGGAAAATGGAATATGGAATTTATGCGAATAAAAGTGAAAGCCCTGAGAAACAACACCGCACCATGGTAAAATATGGCAGAGGGAAGCATAGCGAAGTAGTAGTTGTACCAAGTCACGGAACCAGGAGCAAAGTCAACAGTCAAACAGTGAAAATCTAAGGCGAAAGTATCTAGGAAAAAAAAAATTAAAAAAATAAAGATACAAAATGGCACAGACACACAACACAGTAGGTACGTACAGACAGTTCAGTTAGTCAGTCAGGCGAAGAGAAGTACACAAAAATTAAACAAAAAAAAAAAAAAACAAAAAAAGGAACAAACAAAGACCCGGAATCCGGATTATGTGGGTAACGCGAAAGTTGTTCCGTCTAGATGTTCGGGGCCGACCGAACCGAACGGCAGGCAAAGCATTGAATTGAATGTGGGTGTTGGAATCGGTTGCCAAGCTTTTGGAAAAACAGTAGCAGCGGCGGCGGCGGCGGTGGGGATACGAATGACACACGATGAAGAAGGTTGTGGAAATAAAACAAGAAAATATGAAATCTACGCCATCGCCACGGCAACGGAATTCATCCTCACAGATGCATATGTAGTGTAGATGGAAATTCTAAACTACTTTTACTTAAAAACTCACCGTACCTAGATATATTTGGATTGGGATTTGAATTTGGATTGTGATGTGCATCAATGTGCAATGTGCATAGGAAAGAAGGTAACAGCAGGTTCATTTACGATATGAAGTGACGTAGCGCGCGTTGCATGGGAATTAGGTCCTTATGGTGAGAAAACTGAAAACGAAATCAGGACAAGTTAGAGATGCCAAATTGGAGAGTTTTGTTTTGTTTAGTTTCGAAAGTACCTATGTATGTATGTATACATACCTACATGAATTGGGTTAATGAAGTATGCTAAAGCTTTTAAAAACAATAGTTATATTACATAGATAGATATTTAGATATCTTTGGACCTTCCATAGATACCAACTTTTGACAATGACGTATTTTGATGGGATCATGGCATTATCTTAAAAGATAAAAAAACATCTGAAAAGGGTGTTTTTTTTTGTTCAAATAACAAACTTAATATTTTTTATTAAGTTTTTGCTGTTGGAATCTTGGTTTAGTTTTTTTTCTATTTCCAAAAGTTATAATTATATTATTCCCCAATTAAAAGGTGTGTTCCTTTACTTTGAAACTCTGTGAATTTCTAAACAATTTATATTTTTTTTATATGAACTTTGACAGACTTTTGTGTAGAAAACACAAATGCACAGAGTTTCAAAGTAAAGGAACTAGGCTAAATATTGAACTGTCAAATTGTATCGCTATAAAAATAGAACAAGCCAGGAAATAGGAGGATGTTATAGCAGAAGTTTTTCGAAAATGTAAAATTGTTCCCGAACTGAAATAAATCATGGGAAATTTTTAGTAGATTCAAAATCGATACTGATATGAAAAAATAATTTCTGTAAACTTATAAATGACAATAACAACCATGTTTAGCATTTTGACCGAAATCGATGTTCGATTTGTTTTCGAAAATTTCCCAATTTCTTCGAACTGTCAAAATTTAATTCAAATTACTAATAATTTCTGTTGTCAAATGTGACTTTAACCAGAAACAAATAAGAAACATCCCAAATGCGTTACTTTACTTTTCATTTCTGGTCAAAAATTACAACAATAACATCGAAAAGCTCAAGCCCAAACTTTTTCTTAAACAGTAAAGAAACAGACCTATTATTATGTTCTTTTGTATTCACATAAAATTAAAAAAGTAAATACTAAAAACATATGTAAGTATATTCAGAAAATGAAATGAACCGAACTGCAGAACATTAATTTTTGTTTTCGAAATTTCATTTAAAAACTAGCATTTCGAACAAATTGTCGAACACCCAAATTCACATTCGTCATATGAATTGAGAAATAAATTTAAAACGTTGTCTAAATGTTATGCCCTCGCATATTCACTGACATCCCTGTAATCTGACAATTACGTGTACTTTTTGATACGTTCAATGAACATTTCATACATTGATAACTTTTCAATTGGTAGGTTGGGATAGGGACAACAAATTGCAGTGTAAAATATAATACATAAGGTTTTTGAGTTAGACAGCTGTCTAAAATTAGACATAATTTGAAAAGGGTGGACTAAGACAATCTTATTTATAAGATTTCCTTAGACTTTTCTTAAACTCTTGTCCAGCTAGCCAGTGGCTAAATAGTTTAACATCTCCTTATTTATTTATTGTCTAAATATTTTCTGGGTGATTAAACTAAGATCCGGGTTGAAAGCGGCCCGAGTATTAACTTAACTCGGTTGTATTGTAACACTTATTCTGATTAATCTTTTAAAGAATTCCTGGCCACGATGACAGTGAATTTATGCTAAGATCTTAAACAAAATCTACGAAATAACAGTAAAAAGTCATTCGCTGATACCTTCAATTAAATAATGATTTATTCATCGATCTTGTTTTTTTTTTAAGAGAAAAAGTCAGGAATTTCACTTCGTGAACACCTCCATTCCAACTATGGAACTCATCAATTCCGAAAAACCAATTGAACCATTCCTTATAACTATACCTACTATCAATTAAAAAAAAAATCCCAATGACGATTGAGTAAAATTTTGCCGACAAGGTATCACGTAATTAACAACAGCACCAGCCAGCTAGCATCCAGATTGTATAGCTTAGCCAAAACTGGATAAGTTTCCAAGAGACCAAGAGTGGCTTTGGTTTGTTGGTTTGGTCCATTGCTTGTTTAGCCATCGACAGCTGTTGGATCATTAAATGATTGCAGCTTTGATAATCATTGGAATGCTATGCCATACCTCATCGTCGTCGACGTTGCTCTTTTAAGGTGATCCAATAATTAGACTTAATTTCTAGCACCACCACCAACCCGAGAGTGCCCGCTTTGAGAAGGCTCCCCTGATGCGAGTGATGCGGGAATCAAACCTTAACTGAATATTCATAATATGCCACACATGGTCTCGCATGGGGTTAATGATGTCCTTCTATGCTCTTGGGTTTAGAGAGCCCAGCACCTCTGTGTCTGTGTGTCTGAGAGGAGAATCTTAAGGCGATGTGCACCCGCTGGGCACACGTTCAAGACGTGTGTCCGTAATTCTGCGTCCAATTAAGGGACATGGCGACGCGAGGAGGAAAGATATAAAAAAAAACTATGCTATTTCCAAGTTTTCTCGTTTGGTTGGAATTTCCCTGGTCGACACTGGACACTGGATACTAGACACGCCAGCTCGGCGTGTAGATGTTTTCTCTAATGGGACGAGTATGCAGTCTGGTTTAGTCTTAGCCTCCAATGCGTGCTTGAGAAATGCGTGTCTTGTTTTTAGCATGATCTCCATGTGGCATGCTAAGCTGTAAAAAGTGTGAGCAATCGATCTTATGCTAATCGGGGAGAGTAGATTTTCCTTCTTATTTTTTTTTTTATAGATTGGAATTGTTTTTCTTGATTGCTGTAGCTGTTGATGGTATATATTATACACTCTGATCTGACTGGACTGGACGACGCACTGATGGCGAAGTCAACCCACACTGCAGAGAGGGACGACACTTGACACCACTATGCACCAGGCGTGCGTCGTCGTCGCGTCGGTCGTAAAATGATTGCATCAATTGACTGGAAGGAGAAGTTGTTGGCCGTTGGATTAGCAGTGACAATGATGAGTCTATGTTTAGTTGCAGTCTGACGTTTATTTATGCAATCGTGTTTTCTGGCCAAAGTTGATTAATGAATTTGATGTTAGTTACGGTGTGTGGTCATACAAATGGACCAAGAACATTCATACATTATTATTGCCATATGTTTTATTGGTTTAAAGGTAAAAGGTAGGTACATAGGCAATATGTTATAGTTCAAAATGAGAAAACCTAATTGCAAATGAGATGAAAAATTGTTTAGGCGTTTTTACAAATATTATGACTGTAGATTTTAAGTGAAAAACTCACACACGTAGGTATACTTAACTGACCATTAGATGTTTCCATTTTTATTGTTGTGACAATTAATGATCGATCATGGTTTTAGGAATACACTTTACTATAAGCGAAATATCTAACAGCCTTATTTCGAATTTCACCCGAACAACATTCCATCCGGAAAATTTGACATTTCACTCAAAATTTCATGTTCGAAAAGTTCACCTTATTGTGAACATGTATTTCAGACGGAATGTAATTCCATTGAAATTGGTGAACGAAATTTCTTCGATTTTGATAGTTCGAAGGAATTTCGAAATTTTCGAATACGAAAAAATTGTAGTAGAACATAAAATTGATAATCGAATCGGTTCTAAATTAAGTCTATTCACGTCCTAACCTATTTCCGGAGGTGATATGTCAAAATATCTCGAAATTTTTTTAAGTATTCGCCGACTTTTAACTTAATATTTACAGATATTTTTGTTTTTCTTTGCAATTGAAACAAAATTTATTTTGATGTTATAAAATATATATTTATTTTATATAAAGTTTTGTGTAAATAGTTAAATTATATTATATTATAATAATAGTTTACTTAACAAATAGAATAGATTTTCAATTATTTAATGTGTGATGAATGAATTCTTTAAACAAAAATCATGAATAAAATTTACCAAAAGCTTTAACTTCTTAAACAAATAATAATAATATTTCATAAATCTTTAATTCTTCGATTGAAGAATGGCTGCATTTTATATTGGATGGTAACTTTATAAAAAAAAATGTATACTCTTAACTTGGCAAATATTGAAAACATTTATGGTTTTTTAAGTACTTCTCAAAAATTGAACCGTTAATTATTGTTTAAATTATTCAAACAAATGCAAAACATGGGTTGGATAAGGTATACAACGATGCAGCTATATAATTTACATACATACATACATACATATATGTTTGTTTTAAAGTTAAATATCACGATCGAAAAAAGAACTAACAAACTTTATTTATTTTTTTTAAAGAAACCTTATACCTACCTATAATAATGGACATTAAAATAAAATATAATAAATTCACAAGAATTCCAGTACAAAATTATTTAAATCTACAGTTTTTGCATTTCTGTGACGTCCTTTTCTTTCTTTCCTTTGACAATTTTGACACGTAGAAATCCATCTTCATCCTCAGGATTGCCCGAGAGCAGACGGTCTTCATTTGGATCGATTTTACTTGATCGACAAAACAATCTGCAAATAAATAAGAAAAT
Source organism: Epistrophe eligans (assembly GCA_951394125.1). Classification (NCBI taxonomy): domain Eukaryota; kingdom Metazoa; phylum Arthropoda; class Insecta; order Diptera; family Syrphidae; genus Epistrophe; species Epistrophe eligans. The sequence continues at coordinate 9,448,559 of OX596031.1, read as the reverse complement.
AATTGAAAATTTTGTAATATTTGTGGTTTTATAACAAATCATTTCAAGCTGTGTAAATTCAATATACAAGCTTGTAAGTTGCACACGTTTTTTTGGGTTACATAAAAGGGAAGATATCTTATTTGGTTATTGTAGGTGAGTTGATATTAAAGGTAATAAATTTGTATGTTAACAAAATACACTATTTGTTAGGGTGTATTATTTTAATATTTATTTAACCTTAAGGTATAATTGGTCCTGTCTTTCCAATAGACTTATCCACATGAAGAATTCCAAATAAACTACAAAAATTAAAGAAGTAAATATTTATTTAACGGCGTTTTAATTCAAAGAGCATTTGAAGGAACGTTTGACCACGAATTTTTAAAAGCTTAAAATAGCGAATAATACAAACAAAGACTAAAAAATTTAAGTGTAAAAAACACACGTATATACGATTCATGATTCAGCCAAATATCAAAATAATGTGTAGATGTAGGTACTTTTTATAACTGATTTTGGTAAAATTATTTATCTTGCCGAAAGATAGGCAATAGGTCTGTTCGTTTACCTCCCAAAACTGCCAATTTGTGCGAATTTTTGTCATTTTTTTTACATGAACTTTGATAGAACTTTGAAATTATATTGGTACTTTTGGGAAGTAAACGTAATTTCTGCAATGTAAACATATGCAAAAATTTAAAATTTTTTAGAACTATCTAACTATCGTCTTTGAAAAAAAAATAAGATTTACATATGTATGTTAATGGTTTCTGAATAACGGTGTGGCAGGTACCGTTTTTTTTTTTATATTTCAGATAAAAAATATAATATCGTGTGAATTCGAAAGATTAAATTTCAGGAGCAAAATTGAGAAATCAATCCAAAAAAATTTCATCTTGAATCCCTTGGGGGAGATTTTTCGTTTCACTTCTCTCATACAAACATTAATTAATTTACAACTATTTATGACTCTGTCGATTATTATTAATTATATTAGGAAATTTCTCCATTCCCAATAAGCTCATAAATTAATCTTGGCACTGTTCAAGTAAAAACGTCAAGTTCAGTTCCTTCTCACAACAGTAACAAAAAACAAAAAGGAAAAAAGTTAAACAGGTAAGGCAGTTCGATATTAAAGATCTGTCATCTATTTTTTAGTAAGATTGTTGACGAAATAGTGCAATTACTACAATTTCAGTCTATTCTTTGAAAACAATCATAAAATTAATATTAAAAACGAAATAAAACATAAAATAATAAACTACTAATGCTAATGCACAACAAAAAAATGGACGGAAAAGGAAATTATTAACTGCAATAAAACGCGCCTTGTATAGAACCCACAATACAGGTAGCCTAACCCTTTAAGTCAAGGATCAATCACACCTTCTAATTCAGGTAGCTTAAGGTGACGAATTTCGTCCAAGGTAATCCTCTTTACATATTGGCAATCCATTCCTCTGGAAATAGAACTGCTGCTGCCGCTTAGGGTAAAACCAAAGGAATTACCCAGGAATGGATGAGTCTATAAAATGACGGCACTTGCTAACCATCAAATTCATTTGAATATACACTGTGTCAGTGGTAAGATCGATCAACTAAGATGGAAATTTTCATTTATATCTGTGGACTGGTTCTACTTTTCATCACACAATGCGATGTTCGGAATATTCATTGTCCAGAACTACCAGAGAAAGCACTTAGGGCCATCCTTGGAACAACATACAATGCTCGATACATGCGGATAGAGCTTCCTGCTGAGGATGAAACTGGACGTGGAGGAGCGAAACGAGCATCTGGGCATGATGTTCAGGACTTCTATATTGACGGAAACGATGACGAAAAGAACCTTTACGCAGGTATACCAGCCTGGGAAGTGGATCACTTCGAGATATCAAAGAGTAGAAAAAAACGAAATCAAACTTCGAAACCAACGAACAAACGTAACGCTCGTCAAGTTCTAATTGATGTAGTGACAAAATCAACAAAGCAGGATGTCTTTCAATCCAGACCCTGGGATTGTAAAGCAGAAGTTCATTGGATGGACTTAGGAACAAATTACTTTCCTCGATACATTCGAACCATACAATGTAAGAAGAAAAATTGCTGGTATGGTCATTATACTTGCAAACCCAGATGGTTTAGTGTAAAAGTACTGCGACGCAGCACAGGACAATGTGCTAAGGTAAATAATAGATTTAGAATAGTCACCATGGATGCAGTGTCAGGTGACTACGCTGAGCAATGGGAATTCGTAGAGAAGGCGGTGACGTTTTGTTGTGATTGTGTAATGGATTATTAATTTTTGTTAAATTAAATTAAAGTTATTGTTTTAAATTATTACGACAACATTTGTTAAATTGTATATAAGAAAAAAGTTAAAAGTTTTGTAAATAATAAATATTTATTCGTAGATCTTAATTTAAATAAATTATAAAAATAAAAAAATGATTTTAGGTAACTTATGTTTTTTCTTTTAAATTTATTTTAAAATATTATTTATTTTTAACGAAAGTACAGAAAAAAAGGAATTAAATGAAATTGAAAGATTGATCACCGATAACTAAATCGTATTCGTGTTAAAACTGAACTGTTCTCTGAAAAATTTCTAAACCAGCATTAAATACTTGGGATTTCCCAACCTGGAAGAAATTTTATGACGTTTTTTTATTTTTTTTTTTAAATCCTTTAATCCTTTTTCCAATTTTATGTAATTAACAGAATTCGTTCACAGTATGAATAGTTTATATTCTACAGTTCAGGTCAAATTAACAGGCCCGTTCCCGTATTTTATAGACAGGAACTCATAAAACGTGAGATTTTGAGAAGGTATGAAATTCTCAGAAAAACTACTGCGAGATTTTTGTGTTGGCGATTTTTTAATTATATTAGTGAATCCCGATACAAAACGAAGAGGACGACAAAAAATATTCATTGGTCGGTTTCTGTATGTGTATATATTTCAGCCGATTTCTGGAAAAATCTTACAGGAAAAAGTGGACAATGTAAATTCTTATCCTTTTTTTCAGTGAAAAGATGCAATAAATGTGTCTTTTATTTTTCGAAAGAAGATTTACCGTTAAAATTTTATTATTTGCTTTATTATTTAAAATAAAATGTATTTCTTTAAGGGATTTTATTGCATTTTAAATAAAAGTTGTGACATCTTTTTAGAATTCCTCGTGCTCTCAGCCGTGATTCTGTGTCATATCGGGATTGAATAATTTATTAAAATTTATTTTAACGACTTAAATAATATCTTTATAAATAAAAAATAAATAATATATTATGAATAATTATTAACTTACAAATTTCTTAAAATATAACAACACAAAGTTTTTATTAGTGTTTGCGACTTTTGGTCTTCACTTTTATTTGAGTTAATCTCGCCAAAGTCGTTATACTAAGAAATTTGGTTTTTCTATCGTAAAATACAAGAAGAATCCTTAATCCCGCTTTTGGAGCATATGATGGTAAAAAATCTGTATTTATAGATAAATTTGGAAATGAGTAGTGAAAGTCCTATAAAAAAAATAACTGGTATAAGATCTCAAAAAAAAAAAAAAAAAAACAAACTTATAAATTTTATTACTTACAGCTGGAATAGGACAACCATCTGGGAGTGTTCCAGATCTTTTAATCATATCTTTAAGTGTCTTATATATCGGATCAATGTTCGCTGCTCTTGCTTGACCACTACAAAATCGAATGCCTTCAGCTTTGAATGCTGCAAATGGTTGTCTATTCACAGATTTAGCATACACAACAAAATCAAAACGTGAATCTTGAACTTCTCTTTTCATTTGAATGTCAACATTAAGCCAATTCATATTTGTTGTTTTGTCAACGGAACAGGACAAATTATGGACATAATCATTTAAAGGTACACATTTGATGTCATCAAAAAATAATTTTAAACTACCCTAAAATAAGAATGATGGGAATAAATAAAATAGTAAAATAATTTATGATTATATTTACTGCAGCAAATGAATTGGGTAGTGACATCAAAACCATTAGAATGTGGATCTGATTTATTTGTTTAATACTCGTTATCATGGTTAACAAAGAACTGGATGTAACGAGTTCATTTCAAACTGATTTAAATATTGTTATTAGTTTTGAATATTAGAAACTCATTAGTTTCTGATTTATCAATGATTGAATTCAAACAAGCAAGAGAGATTTTATCCAAAATAAAGAATTTTATTAAGGCATGGGTAATTAGTGAATAAATAGGTTAATAACAGTAGAAGCATACAATATAACAAAATATTAAGAATGTCATTCAATCTGCCATTAAAACTATACTTTTAAGCTTGCAATAGAATTTTCAAAAATTGTCTAGTTGCTTAACAATATGTTTTATAAACTGATATGAGGAAAATATTTTCGGAAAAGAACACAGTATTAAAAAGGAATGTTGAATAAAGGTCCTATATTTCCAAAAAATTTATCTATGTTGTTTTAATAATTTAGTGGCTTTATCTCAGACTCGAATCTCATTTTGTAAGCTAAAAATATTTGAAAAATATTTTATTTTAAAGGAATTGCTTTACTTCTTTAAAAATGTTATACGTAATATTCAAAAATCTTAAATCTTATCAAAATGAAATAAGGCCTAGTTCAGTTTAAGTTCGTGTACAAAAAAAAAAAAAAAATTCTTCAAACGATGGATTCCTATTCTGTATATTGTAAAAGCAATCCGTATAGTACTTAATGAAGGGCTGAATTTAGTTGTTTTTGAAATGACAAAAAACGTCTGTCAGTGTTTTCAGTTTTGCAATTTTTTCGAAAAAAATGTAAGCCGATTAGGTAAAATAATATTTGCTACTCACTCACTCACTCACTCGCTTACTAATTCTGTAAATATAAGAACATTCAATTCAATAATATTGCCATGTTATATTTTTTTTATAGAATTTTAATTTTCGCACGTTTTAAGCTAAGTCTTACGTGTCAAAGTTTGAAGCAAAAACAATTTTCTCAATTTATTGCATTTTTATTTTAAATTTCTTAAAGTATAACCACTCAAATTTTGTTTATTAATGCCTCCGACCTTTGTTTCTCATTTTTGTTGAAATTAATCTTCCAAAAGTCGTTATTGCAATGTATTTAGCTTTTCTATTGTAATATACAAGAGCAATCTTTAATCCCGCCTTCGGAGCATAATATGAAGGTAAGAAATCTGTATTTATAGATATATTTGGAAATAAGTAGTGATAGTCCTATTGAAAAGAAAAAAAAAAAAAACAAGTTAGATCTAAAAACAAACTTTGAATTTTTATTACTTACAGCTGGAATAGGACACCCATTAGGGAGTCTTCCAGCTCTGTTAAGCATATCTTTGAATGTCATATAAACTGGATTCATTTTATCTCTTGCTTGAACACTACAGTATCTAATACCTTCAGCTTTAAATGCTGTAAATGGGTCTCTATTCACAGATTTAACATGAACAGTAAAATCAAAACGACATTCTTGAACTTCTTTTTTCATTTGAATGTCGACATTTAGCAAAGGTACATCTACTGTTTTGTCAACTGAACAGGAAAAATGTTTAACATAATCATTAAAGGCTTCACATTTGATGTCATCGAAAATTAATTTTAAATTTCCCTAAAATAATAGTGACGGAAATAAATAAATAAATAAGGAAAATATTTTATTATGATATTTACTGCAGAAAATGAAGTGGGTAATGATATCAAAATCATTAGAGTATGGAGCTGATGGATTTGTTTAAATCTCGTTGCCATGGTCAAAAAAAGACTGGGTGTAAGGAGTTAATTTAAAATAAATTTAAATATTTATATCTATTTTAAATATCAATCATAATGAGTTTCTGATTTAAAGATCCAATCTTGAATTCAATTCTAACAATAAACCAAAAGATATTTTATTCATAATTAAGAATTTTGATAAATCATGGGTAATTAGTGAATTGAAATCAGTTAAAAAAAAAACAGTCGATAATGAGCAGAAAACAAATAATTTTATAACAAAACATTGACAGTGTACTGCCCATTTCCGTTCGTGTACTGTTTTTATTATATTGAAAACAGAATTTGTGGAAAGAGCTGAAGATCAAGCGGAAATCGTCTTAGAGTCTTTCTGTGATATAATATATTCGTTTGCGTCATAAATTTATTTCATAAAATTTTAATTATTTTTGAAAAAAAAAAAAATATTTTATAGATGGCATAAAAAATATCAGTGATATGTTCTTGTAAGTAAAGATGTAAATATGATAATCTATGAATAAATTATTCAAACCATTAGATGTTTTTTTACTAAGTCTTTATGCTAGCAATAATCTTATAATAAAAATAAATATTGTATAAAATTAAAAACACCTAAAAGAAAAACAAAAAATAATTGTTTTATTTGTTTAATGTTTAACATAAACTAATGAATATTGTTTTGTATTTAATGTGCTTTATTATGCTAGTATTAAAAACATATGAAGCAGTGTTGGTTAGATAACAATATATGGAAATATTAAAAACTAAAAAATACATTTTAGATTTAAATAAATAAGCAGTGCAATTAGCAATTATTATTATAAATCCTGCCTTCGTTAGAATAAAGACGTTCGGGGGTGCGCAACAAACTGGAAAAAAATCATTTTCGAGAAAAAAATAGTAAAATTAGTTGAATAAAAAATTGTGCAAACAAAGCCTGACACAAATGTTCTTCTAATTTTTAAAGACGTAACACTTAAAGACCAAGACACTTTTCCAAGAAGACGGCACAGGAAATAAATGTTACAAACAAAATTTTTAAGACATAAATAATTTATTAAACATTTAATGAGTCACAAAAAAATGCACTGATAAATTTATAAAAACGACGCTTAAGATATGTAAAAAATAGTGTAACAACTCCAATAATACAGAGTCGATTTTGTAGAAGTTATTAACAAATTGTCCATCACAACATTTTGGCAAGTGAAGTGATCAAAACTAGACTCTCAAAAGTTCGAATGGAATGTTCGACGCTGAGTGTCGACTTCTTGATATTACCAACTTCTGTGCCAAATCACACCTACCGGGAAGTCGACATACATACCTGGACAATAGCAATAGACTTGAATAATATTTCAATACTCATCTATGTATGTATGAAAGCAATACAAATTAGCGAAAGCTAAGTTGCCAGCTCTGCGGTCGTAACTTTGCATTTTCATATCTCCATGATGTTTTTTTTCATGACTGAACACAGTGCAATGTAGCTCCCTTGGAATTGGAAGTTTGTTCAACTTCTACTAACTATAGCTATGTTCACATTGTACTGTTATATACTATTTTGTAACTTTGACAGTGTTACTAGAAACAGCTACATATATAGAGTATTGTGTATTTTTATAATACCTTACACTTAATAAAACAATTTTAAAACAGCAATTCCATCACCTTAAAAAATGTATATAAACTAAGTTCAAAGACAATTTGTTAACAAAACAATAATTCGATTTAAAAATATCTATTTCAATGACATATATACCTTGTACGACACAAAGCGTAGTTCCGTCACCATAATTAACTTTTTTCTCATATATTACAAGCAAAAAGACTACAAAAAGCTACATACCTTGACAATGTTGAGCTATTCGATCGACTCAAATTCGGCCTTGGAATATCTTCCAGACCTCGATGTACCGAAATATTGTCTAATTCTCTGTCTGTTTCACTTATAAGCTTCAAGTATTCTGCAGTTCGTAGAGATGCCGCTGTTGGCTTCTTATACATTTTAATTAACAGTGATGAACACACAACCGAAACTGAACTGGCTGCCATTGCGACTGAAGCCATCCATGGTTGAAGAATTAAACCAAAAGTTGTGAAAACTCCAGCTGCTAATGGAATTCCCAACAGATTGTACATACTGGCGAAGAGAAAATTAAGTCGAATGCGTCGGACTGTTTTGCGAGAGAGATCTAAACAAGCAACAACGTCTAGCAAATCATTCTGAAGGAAGAAACAAAAAGCATTCAATTTTATAATATTCAAGATGGATGTAAGAAAACAAACCCTCATTAGAACCACATCGGCGGCTTCAGCGGCGACATCTGTCCCTGCAGCTATCGCAATACCAACATCAGCTTGTGCCAAAGCTGGACTGTCATTTACACCATCACCGACCATAGCCACTCGTATTCCACCCTCTTGGAGTCGCTGAATTTTAGCAACTTTATGTGATGGAAGGACTTCGGCATAGACTCTTGTGATTCCCACCTGGTGAGCTATGTTAACAGCTGTATTTTTATTATCACCTGTTAAAAGAATCACTTCGATACCCATCTTCTTCAAGGTGTACACCGCAAGATGTGCTTCTGGTTTGACCATATCTGATACCGAAATCATACATATCAATTGATTATTTAGAGCACAAAGTACGGCTGTGTTGCCGACGTTCTCTTCTTCGGTCATTTTCGAATGAATTTCGGTAGGAACAAGAATTCCATTGCGATGCATCCATTCACGATTGCCTATCAGCACGGCGATTTCATTGCCAATAATTGGTTTCACAACTGATTCAGAATCACCGATTACGTCATCGAGTTCCAACAGGTGTTGAAGTTCAAGGGTGTTTTTTTGAATTGTATTCAATGCGGGAATTACTTCCTCTATAGAAACTCCATTTACCAAATGCACAGCCATGTTACTTGTCCGATAAGAGTTTTCGTAATTGATAACCTTCTCTGAGTTCGAGGCATTTTTTAAGCCTTGTTCGTAGTTGGAAACCGTAGATTTAATCCCACAACCAGGAACCGATTGAAAATTGCTCGATTTACCAAATTGCTCAACATTTAACATGTCCTTCACGAATTTAACAATTGCTATTGAAAAAAAAAGTTGTTAGTGTATTAATAAATCACGAAGGTTATTTATATACCCGATGCAAGTGGATGTTCACTGTTGGTTTCGGCAGCTCCAACAATTGTCAACATTCGAGCTAGATTACACACTGTTGGTTTGACAAACATTATTATCCTTGAAGTCATCGGAGTGCCGTAGGTTATTGTTCCTGTTTTATCAAACACAATAGTCTTGACCTGTTTTAGGGGAAAAAAAATATTGAATTGCGATACATTATTTTGTACAATCAAGTACCTACTTTGTGAGCATTTTCTAGTGGCCCCGCTCCTTTAACTAGTACACCATTAGTAGCGCCAACTCCAGTAGCAACCATGACTGCGGTTGGTGTTGCCAATCCGAGAGCACATGGACAAGCAATTGCCAACACACTCAACGCACACCTAAATGCGTAGCCAATTATGATCTCATTATTATTCAATCCATCCTTGTTGTGGTCTGGTATTGGAAGCTTATTAATGTCAAGGTATCCTGTTATAATCCACCCAATGAGGGTGATTGTCGACACAGCTACCACAAACGGTACAAAGTATCCTGCAATTTTATCCGCCAGCTGTTGAATAGGAGCTTTAGATGTCTGGGCCTCTTCAACAAGACGAACAATCTGCGCCAGAGTTGTATTCTCGCCAGTATGAGTTGCCGTTATAAATAGAACTCCATTTTGATTGATGGATCCTCCAATCACAACTGTTCCCTTCTTCTTAGCTACGGGCATTGATTCACCAGTGATAAGGCTTTCATCACAAGTTGAATGTCCATACAGAACCTTTCCATCAACGGGTACTTTTGATCCGGGAACTACTTTCAGAATATCTCCTCGTTGGACATAGTCTACGGAAATCAACTTTTCCGAAAGAACCTCAAATTCCTCAGATATTTCAACAAGTAGTGCTTCAGTGGCTTTTAGCGAGAGCAATTTAGACAAAGCTTCACTGGTTTTTCCCTTCGCTATATGTTCCAACCATCGACCGAGGGATATAAATATCAGCAACATTGGAGGAGTGTCGAAAAATGTCAACGGAGACGACCGTTGCTCCAGAAGTATCGCAGATATCACCACAGCCACCGAGTAGATATAGCTTATGGTCGTCGCCATAGTAATCAGGACATCCATGTTGGTAGTTCCGTGCTTTACCGCCCGATAGGCTTGGACATAGAAATGCCAACCACCAAAGAACTGAACCGGTGTTGAGAGGAGAAACATCACGAGATTCTCCATTGACAGACCACGGATAATGCAACACATACTGTCGTGTCCATGGATCTCCATCTCCACCATGAAGTAGACCATTGCCACCATACAAGGTCCCCCAAAGACCAGTGAAATAAGGAAAGCATTCCTCCATTTCCGAATTTCTTCTTTATGCTCCAAATAGCTGTGAGCCATCTTATCTTTATTCGATAGCAGATGGGCATCGAAACCTAATGCTTGGATTGTTTCGCATATATTTCGAGCTCCGGTCTCTTCGGAATTATAACGGAACTTTCCACGTTTTGTGGTTAGGGCGACAGCGGCATGAGTAATACCTTTTGTCCTTAATACCGTTTGTTCAATTTTATTCACACACGATGAGCAAGTCATTCCAAGGATCTCTATTTCGACTTCAGCTTCCCCAGAGCCTGGCTCATCAATGACACTCGTCGGGAAACCAAGTTCAGTAATTGACTTAGCTATATTCTCGGCAGTTATAACATTTGCATTGAACTTAACTTCAGCTTTGGCAGCCAGAAGCGCCACTAGGATACTATCTACACCATAGATTTTCTTGCAGTGTTTCTCAATAGCAGCAACACAACTAGCACAAGTCATACCCTGTATGTGAACCATACATTTGGTCAAATGTTGTTCCATTTCGACATTTAACGCTCCACCGTTGAGCTTGCCATTTGGTAAGTCATCATATATCACCAGTGCATCACCACCGGCTTTGTTATTATCACGTTTCGGTGATTTGTCAGTCTTCTTGGCCTCTCCTGATTGTGCTACTTCTTCTTCATCTTCTACGGATGCTTCGAAGCCCATGTCATCGATCATTTCAGCTATTTCTGGCGGTTTAAGTATTGTACTATCATACTCTACTGTGGCACGTTTTTCATCTAGACTCACCTTTATCGAAACAATTCCCGGCCGTGTTCCGATATTACCCTCAATATTTCGCACACAACTATTGCATGTCATACCAATTACACGTATACGTGTAACATTATTACTACTGATAGGTTTACTGCTCGGGTATGGACATTCGAAGCCCATTTCTTCAATTTCAAAGGCAATTTGTTCGGGATTTATTCGACTGGGTTCATAGTCAAAGTAGCCGGCATTTTCGTTGAGAATTACTTGTGTTTTCAGGATACCTGGTTTTGTTGATATTGTGGATTCTATGTTGCGAACACATGATTGGCAGGTCATACCAATTATTGGTAATCGTACTGTGGAGCAGTTTGTTTGGGAAAGAAGACCTGTCGATTCGGCACAGTCATAATCCATTGTTTTACTGAAACCAAATTAAAAAAAAAATATTTCGATTAAATTTATTGATTTCTTATTGTGATTATTAGTTTGTTGAGATTAAAATACTCGTAAGATTAAGTAGAGATGCGCCGAAATGGTGTGAGGAGGGTGAAAAAACGACATACTCGGCTCTCTCACCAATTCCAGCGAATTCGGAAACGAATACACTCTTAATGGCGATTTGTGTGATATTTTCCACTACGGGGGATTTTCTGATAGTTCTTACAAGTTTCCGATTAAGTGAGATTTGTATAGGTACCTAACAGGATATATGTATGTACATTGTACATACGAGCTTATAATTGTATCTCTATTTCTCCATGTGTAGGAAATTACAGATAGTAGACATTTTTTGGAGTTACCTCAATTGGTTTAACTAATTATTTAGAAAATATATGATATATAATTTAATTAATTTCAAAATTCTAGAAATCGAAACTTGTCTAATTACAATTTTTTTTTTAAATATCATATTTTATTTTACTGAAGTTACATCAAAGGTGAAAGAAATTATTTTAATTATTTTACGAAAAATAAACTTCATAATCAATGGAAAGGTTTGATCAGATTATACCCCTCCACAAACAAACTGTATATTAACGGATGTTTGTTTTTTTTTTTGTATGTTAAGTAATTTGTGTAGAGCAAAGAGTTAGCTGCATTTGCTTTATGATTCCAAATAATTTTGAACGAAATTCTAAAAACGATTTAATAAATCAATGTATGACGCCAATAATCTTTCTGATGCGAAGGGATTTATCTTGATAAATATGGTAGGTATACAAATATTTATTTAAGTTGAATATTATACCTTCGGCAAACAACGAATTAATCCAGATAAGAGAATAAATAATTTGTATTATCCTGTTAGTTAACAAAATAAACAGAAGATTGGAAAGATCAATTCATGATACAAGCATTTCGAGATGATTAAAAAAGGGGTTTAAGGGCCTCATTGTCTAGAGAGCTCGTGGCCGTTTTTTTCTTTTTGGTGAAATTAATGCAAAGGTGATTATAGTAGTTTTGGGTCCTATATTAGTGACAGCGTTACCGATACTAAACTAAATCAGTGTAACTTCTAAAACGTCTGTCAATTATGTATATTTACATTATGTACATGCATTTACAGGTGAGTCAAGCCTAAAGCCATATAAATCAAGAATTCGGCAGCGTTTGTTTCGAGTTATTCAAAATGTATTTCACATAGATTTTTTTATAAAGTCGGGATACGACCTTTTATTCTAAAAAAAAATGAAAAAGTAGTTATTTTGAAGGCTACTGTCAAGGGTTTATAATAAATTGTAAATGATTGCCTTCACTTATTCTATTTTTCGATAAATGATATTTTTTTCCTCGCTAACTGTTAGATACTTGTAACACAAAAAATCAGCTCCAAACTCTAGATCTTATTGTATCAACTTTTTTTTAGATTTAAACCTTTTTTCATAAAAATATAAATAATTATCTGGAATGAATATGGATTAAGGCTAAAATAAAACACAATTTTTTTTATTTCTTTTGGCCAGATTTCACCAGATTGACAAATACAAATGTATGTAACTCAATATAGGCCGATCAGATTAAATTTTAACCATTTGCGTATTCTTTAAATTCGATAATTTGTATTTAACTGTTATGTGTGAATAGTAGATATATAGATATATATTACTGTAAAACTTCGAAACGTGTTTATTTTAGAATTAACCATTAATAAAAGACCGAACTGTTTGGTTTTCATAATTCATTCCGAACTTTGGGGAGAGTACGATAACTTAGGCGCAAAAAATCGATAGCAGTGTTTTATAGAGGGGTCAAAAACAAGCATTTTTTTTACTATGAGTGGGATGGTCTATCTCGCGCCGTTTAGGAGGTAGGGGCAATTTAAGAAAAAAAATTACTTAAAATGAAAACAAAAAAATATTTATTAAAAAACAACGACAACACTTAAAATGAAGTACTATACCGGTTTTGAAACTTGAACTGTTCTAAAAAAAACCGTTATCATTTCTTGGCGCCTAAGTTATCGTACTTTTGCGCGAACTTTTGTCTTGGACAACATTCACGATCTATCATTCAAAATCAGTTTTTCGTCAGTTGTAAAAAGTCAAAAGGTTCAAAAGTTCATAAAATCTATACGAATAAGTTAAAAACAAAATACCAAAATTATTGCTTTTGAAACAAATACAATTTTAATATGTACACACGTAATGTATCTTCAGATCTTTGAAAAACAAAGTTTATCAAAATGCGATTTAAATATTGTTCAAGCGTATAACTACAGTAAATTTCACTTAGTTAGACACACTTAAAAATTATTCTCTTTAACTATCATTTTCTTTTGTTTAAATTTTTTCCAAATATAATTATTTGAAATCGATCGTTAAACTTTTAAGGTTTTTAAGTATTTCTATAACCCTAAGACCAATCACGTTTTGAATTTTTTAATCAGTCTTGAGATTGAAAGAATTTCAATCAATTTTGTTAGAAAAACAAGTTTTTTTAAGAGTATTTCGTAGTTTTTCTGAGAATAACTAAACTGAAATAAGTCAACTCGTTTAAGAAAATTGAATTGCGATAAGTAAATTGAAGAATAAAAAAATCGTCAAAATTACCGTTAAGTATATTATTTTTACACAGAAGAGATTTATTTTTCAGTTTGTCTATAGCACCAATAAATCACTCAATTTTATTATAATTTTGTTGACATTTTAATTTTTCATTCAAATTGAACCGCACTGTTAAATAAATTTATTATCAGTTTCGTTATCTAAATCGGATTTTTTTATTCGAATTTCTTTATCAATCTTTAAAATAAATGCAGTTTTATTTGCGTCTCTATATAAATATATAGACCACACTTTCTTCGTCGTTCACATTAAACATTTTACTTACATCTTTTACAGATTACGTCATACAAAAATGTTCACCCCTATATAAAATATGTAGATATAGAAATTCCAATATCCTTTTCTTAATGAATTTATATATATCCTACTTTTTTAATATTACCGTATAAGTTGCTCACGTTCATCACCCACATAAAATTCTTGTTGATTGTAATCATCTGGTGACACATTGGTATTTTCTCCTCTGACCTTCTTTTTGTGAATTTTTCTGCCATCCTGAATGCCAGAACTACTGCTAGAAGTTCCTCCATTATTGGATTCTTCTTCATGATGATGTTTCTTATTTGCTCCAAATTTAAACATTCTTTGGTGTTTTCAAGGATATTTTCTCAAGAAGAAAAGGATTTCCTCAAGAATTTACAAGATCCATTTATTAAAATGTGGTAAAATTAAAATAAATAAGGCTTCCACTATATTCACAGAATTTTATTTGATATTTTATTCAAAACAATGAGAACTCGTCAGCTTAAACTATAATAGATATATTTGCAGTCGTTTATGCGAATTGGTATAAAAGATATTTTTTGTTACTGTTATCGATAATTCTTTCAGAGAGATAAGCACAATCGGGAGCTGCTTATATCTAACTAAGCAACGATTCAGTGATGGCTTTAACGTTGGATGGGTTAGAATGCCTTTTGTTGATAAGAAACTCCTCGTTTCGATGGTAAGTATATTTAATCATATCAGTTCCAGTCGTGTGCATAATTTTTGGAATTGAAACACTTCAGAATATTTATTTTGTATAGTGTTTCGTGTGGAAATTTGATCAAGGGCAATATGTGATTGGGTGCTTTTATGAACGAACAGTTTAACGGAATTAAATGAAAAATGGAGCATAACTAAAAACATGCAATTCCTGATAAGAGGTTTAAAAAGAAGTATCTATATAAAAATGCTATCCATGTACTTCCCCTTTTAGAAGTGACGAATTCGATTTTATGCAGAAAACAACCGGAACCTCTGATATGATTACATTAATATAATGTGCTACAAATGAAAAAAGAAAAAAGATTTAGTTTAAAATCGATTTAGTTATACAACTCATCATGTTTTTAAAACGGATCAAAAAGCATTTAAAATTATTTCTCCTAGCTACATTCATTTAAAACCAAAAACCTATAGCAAATGCCAAAGATTTAAGTAGGGAGCAGGGTTCGGATTCCAAGAGTCTATTTTCGGACCAGATTTAATAAAAGAGCGTATTAAAATCAAAATTTTGCGGAGTAGAATTGCAAATTAAAAAATAATCTTTTATAAGTTAAGTTTATTTTCTTAAATATGTAAATTTTCTAATTTCATTACTGAAAACCATTATTTCTTCTATAAGGGCTTGGCGAGGCAGTGAGCGACATTTCTGAGCTACAGATAGACGTCACTCTGCTTTGAAATTGTGAGAAAAACAAAATTAATTCAGAGAATTTTAGGGCAAGTGCAAGTCAAATAGAAGAGTTTTTTTTCATTATTGGTACTTAATAAGAAATTTTCTGTATCAAAAATAGGAGTTAATCATGGACAAAGGGGTATTTCTTACAATGGGAGTAGATCTATTTCAATTGAAGAAAGGACCGAATACTGGTAAGAAGTTAAGGGAGCAGCGAAAACACCCAACAATAAATTCATATCATTATAGTTTGCAAACTTACAATGCAATTATTTTATTGCATTTTGATCTATTTGTGTAGATTATTTCAAAATTTTCGTAGTCATTTTTGTATTTAATTTATTTGTTTTTCATCACAATTGCTTAGTATTTCCCAGATGCTATGAATGATGTGGTAAATTTTACCACAAATATGTAATTGCAAATTCCACCTAAACCGTCACAAATCAAAACAAAATTCTATTTCAATCGAGGACGTCATTTGATTTCATTTTATTAGTGCAATAGTCTATATCCGATTTCAGTAAAACCGATAAGTGATTCATTATTAGTTAAAAACACAAACTGGTAAAACTGTGGAGAATTAAATTAATTAGCATAGCAGTTTTTTTTTATCTGAAACAAATTTACAACAACGAAAATCACTCCAATTTTCACAAACATTAGGGCTCAGTCCATTATAACTCCATTCACTTTAAGAAATACCATGGTAATTCAAAAGGTAAACTAAAAATTATTTTACCAAAACACTTTCGCTCTCTCGTTAACAAATGAAGTATAGCGAACTCATTTCTGGCAGGTACCTACCTTATTATTATTTGAATTAAATTCATAGCCACAAAGTGAAAGGCAATTTCATTCGTGTAGATACAAATGAAGGTTTTAAATAACAAAACATATAAACAATAAAAAAAAAACTATTTCACAGATACTTTATTGTTGTGCAAGACATATGTACGTTTATATGGGATAAAGAGATATAGAGAGACGCACTTTTTATTCAATGAACTATGCCGCGAATCTATCTCAAAAGTCGTCGACTTTTTCTACTCCAATTTCAAAGATTCAACAGACGAATGGAGGTCGAGGGGATTAAAATGTAATCATAATATCTTTTCTAATGCAAATTCACTTACTGGGTAAATTGCTTGTGCTTCAATCACGATTTTGATCTGTTTTATTTTTTTTTATTTAGTTATATATAAACGACTTGTTCTGTGGTATCCGTTACGTTAATTTGATTCCAATTCCAAATGCTGCTGATGATCTGGATCCGGTATCACAATTCTTTTGAGTCTTGTTGCATAAATTTGTTTTGGTTGCACACTCAATCGAAATGTTTATATGTACAAATATTTTTTTTTTATAATTGAAAAAAAAAAAAATGGTTTCATGTAACCATCACACGCCAGAGCGATCACTTGATAGACTGTCGTGTCTGGTGGAAAGCGGTAAGACAACAATTTTCCCAGAGAGACCCTGGCCTGGCCATTGGAATGAGTGCAAAATAAAAAAAAAAAATTGTAAATTTCCCATCTCATCATCAATGTTGACAAAATGGACAACAAAAACTGGTTTTCCGATCACACACAGTTATTCTCTATCTCTATACATCGACTAAATATAATGGGTATAGGTATAGAAGGTAAAAACTGGAAGGTGGCAAGGAAAACACGTTACGTTCAGTATAACTGCTCTCAGAGTATCTGATGAAGGTGTGAGCTTTTGTTTGCAACCAAGCTTTGCTTTTGGTTACCATAATCATTTTATTTTGATTTAATTTGGGTTCCGCCACTTTGCGGATTTGGTAACGAAATTTTCAATTATTTATTTATTTATCTGGTTGTAGATGTTAACTTATGCCAATCAATGATTGTTTGGACCAAAAATATTTAACTTTATTTAACGACGCAAAATAAATTTTTTAGGCAATAATGGCAAACTAAGGATTTTTATTAGTCGAAGTTGCAGCAATGTGTATAACAAAATCAATAAAACAAAATTTAAGCTCGATAAGCTGATTAAGAAAAAATTAGATGGATCTGAAAGATCATATCAGCTAAACTGAATTGTCTAAACTTTAAAGCAATTCTTTGCAAAACTAAAAAAAAATGAGAAATTCTGGGGAATTCAGTCATGATAATCCAGAATTATTTTTGTAATACTCGTACTGAGACAAAATCCGAAATTACTAATTTTGAGATTTCTCAAGAGACAATTATAAAAATTTAAGAAATGACGTGTAAATCGTGTTTTTAATCATCCAGATCTAAATTTAAAGACAAAATATTTTTTTTTATTTTTGGGAAGATTTTTACATTTTGATTCTTGAAGCAAGGGAATTACAAACAGATAAAAAACTAAATTAACCAACAACAACTAGAGCTTATACCCTTTTCTTTGCGTGATCTAAACTAAAATTTAAATTTGGAAACAATTTTTTTTTTAATTAAATTAAATTACATAATCTGTTTGTACTATTACTATGTATGCCTTTAAGTTATTTCTAATGATGGAGATTTGTAGGTTGTTTTCTAAAATTGAATTGGGAATAGAAAAATTTTGTTTTAACTAACCAAATACCGAAGAAATAAAATTTTAACATCGAAGTTTTATAAATAGTTTAGATTTACAAAATCGACATGCTCCTCAATTCGTGTGTCATTAAAGTCACGATGATGATGAGTTTTAGTTTTATGGTTAAAAATAATTTATGTTTGATTTAAACTTTCTAATAGGAGTGATATTTAAAAAAAAAAAAACAACACATTCTATATGTCTTTGAATGAGTGGAAGAAGTTGATTAGACCAAATCATATAAATTATTTTATATAACAAGATTCATTGTTCAATAAATTGAACGTATAAATTGACACAATAAATTCTATTCTATGAATTGAAAAGCATCGCTATAAATGCAATTTGATTATTCAAGTTTTGAGGTTTTATTTGAAAAGTGTTTTATCTCTGAATGAAGCGAACCAATTTTTCTCTATAGTGGGTCATTGCTGTAGGAAATTTAATTGTGCATGACTTTTTTGTTGTATACATAAAAACAATAACTTGAACGTGCAACCGATACGGGTCGGTGTAAACATTCTTTAAATAACTTAACAATAGTTTTAGTAATTCGGTCGAAATCAAATACATATACATTAAGTTGATTTCTATGAATTAGAAATAGACAATCTAATTACAGTTAACGACCAATATTATATGTACATACATAATATTTACAGAGCCCGACAAACGTTGTATCGTCCTGGTACATAGAAATAATCTTTGCTTAAATAAATATCTGTTTTTTAACACCAAAATATTTTTTTTTATATAAGTAAGTTAAAGATATAATTGACTTGAAATGGAAGTTAATTAAGTAACAAATTCATATCACCAGCTGAGTGCAAGCATTACGTTACTATTTTTTTTAATTTCCACTTTCTTAGGTTAACTAAGGGCGATGAAAAATGTAAATATTTTATTTTGCATTCAGGGGGCTATATAAGGCTGGGATTGACAGTAGGCGGGCGTTGCAAAAGAAAACTTTTAGGAAATAACTCTAAATATTTCATCGAAATAGGGTCAGTAATTTTAAAATTTCCTACACATAGCTTTAAAAAATCTAATATTAAAACATTTCCAAAGATTTAAAAAAGTTTATCTGTTACTCAGATCTTTCAAAAACTGATTCGTTTGGTAGGTGGTCAACGTAACACAATATTCAAGTACATCCATTGGACAAATCGTCTTTCTCTCGTTTTTTTTTTTAATGAGTTAATTTAACTTAATATGATAACGAAATACCGATTGCAAAAATAATATTTCAAAAATTTAATTAACAATTTTATAAAGCTGTCAAAAAACCTTTTAGATTATCTTATATTTATTTTTTTTTAACTTATTCAAAGACATTTCAAAGCTGACATTTGTTAGATAAGCACTCAAAATAATTAGTCATTTCTGAGATCTCACAGAGAAAACTTCTGTCAGCTTCACTGAAGGAGAACCCTGAACGAGATTTTTCCGCCAAAAGTCAAAAGCACTATCCATTTCTTTTTATATTCTGATCAACTGCGACATAAAAAAAATTGAGCAAGCGAATGCAAAAATTATCAGTGTCGGCTTTTTGACAGTATTACGTTCAGATTTCTGAGATCACGTGAGACTGACACACCTGAACTGGCTAGATGTAAAACACGATGACTTTAATTAAAAAAATGAAATAAAGAATATTTAAAAATTTAAAATGTAAAATATACATAATGTAATAAATAAATTGACATTTCGAAGTGATACGGCTTTCTAGTATGACACTTCTTCAAAGTTGAAATGTGATTAAAATTGATTGATTTTGTTTTTTTCTACACGAAAAAAACAATCGTGTTTTTAAAATCTTAAATCTTGATAATCTATATTATTAATCTGAGTAACTATATAAATTTCATTATTATTTAATATTTTAATTAAATCAAATATTTTTTTTTAATTTTGTATGAATAGTTTATCTAATTAATTTTGAATATTATAGAGAATTTAATTTAATTTTAATAACTATAATAAAAAGATTAGGTGATTCGTGTTGCCTCCAATCGTGCATGTGAATGCTTAGAAATAAGTAGTTATAATGTTCCGGCCCGAGATATTTCTATAAAGCTCTAGTTTGTTTAATCGTTAATAACCGCTTAAAAAACATCAAAAACGCTCAATAGGATATGCCTGACAAATTTATTAGGTTTCAGATAATTACAATTTCACTTTAATTTTCTTTCACATGAACAGTGTTGCATTCAATATAAAATGGACATACATCCATTTAAGTATACAAAATATCGTTAAGTTGATGTAGTTGAATAATTAGGTTAACTTTCAAAACAAACGACTAAAATATATATTTTCGGATTTTTGACTTTAAATAGTTTATTATACGATATGTATTTTCATAGATCTCCAACATAATGTATGTCTTCTTATATTTATTAAAACAAAAAACTATAAGTCTCTATGTTTCCGATATTGTTGCACATTTTGTCTTCACTTACCCATAAACAATTTAATGTCTATTTTGTAAATTATTTTTGCATCTTATTTATTCATTTTAAATTAATATCTACGAATTTCAATAATAATTACAAAAAATATTCCTTTTTAGTGACCTTTTCAAATTACAGTTTCTTGTGAAACAAAAAAAAATGTTTGCTTGACATCTATGTGAATTTATAACATAGTTTCGAAGAAATTGCACTTCAAAAAATAAACAACCATAAAAGTAAACGATAAATTTTATTTTTGTTTATTGAATTAAATTAGCATATCGCATAAATTATTCGTTGCAAATCGCTCCGTTACCGGCAGAAACAAATTGTGACATTTCCTATTCTTACGTAAAATCGAAAATTAATGTATAAAAAGTGTTTGACTTCTTAAATAGATTTAAACAAAAAAAACAACCAGGTATACAAGTATATTGATATTTTTGGTTGTTTTTTTTTTTTGTTTAATTCAATTTGAAATCTTGATTTAACCTAAGGTCAATTTGATATCAACGAAGGTGGCAAAAGACAGATAAATTTTTTTTATTTACTATCTAATCATTAGTTGATCTTTAATTAGGTTAGCAGTTGTTGATGACCTTATCTCTTAATCTGGAAATTTGGTATGAAAAAAACAGACAAATATTTCAGCAATCTTGATTCCTAAAACTCAATAATCCAGCTCATAGTCGTATGTGTGAAATACATAAATTAAAAATACACATGTTATTCATAAGTTTTCCAACTGATGGTTTTGTCAAATGTTGTAAAAATACAATAAAAAGAAAATATTCAATTTATCATTTTGAAAATGACAGTTATAGTGGCTTTATGATGAAACAATAATTAATTTTATGCCACCCTTTTTGAATAAAAATTCCTTTTTTTATTTTCATTTTTTTTTATTAAACTTGACTCACATAATAAACTAAAGACTTAATTTCCGGATTCTAAATGAAAGACATGGTGATTCTACAATACAAAACGAAAAAACTTATACTGAGGTTGTCTGGGTGAGATATAGGCATCAAGAGGGACAAATAATAATTTTATATTAACAGCTTTAAGTGCGTTGCGTTCTGTACATTTAAATTTCAATCACGTTGTAGGTTTAACTTAAGACACATGGAATCGTTAAGAGCACACGTAAAATTGTATTTGTTTTTTTTTTTTACAGGGTGACATGATGCATAAATGATTGCAGTCTAAAGAAAATTAAATTTTTTTTATTTTATTAGTAATTAATTTATATTTTTGTAATATTGTTTTCATGAGAAAAAAATATAAAGATGTCTAGAAAATATTATGATACATTTATTTTTAGTTAATTTTGATTTAAAAAAAAATAAATTTTGAATAATAGATTTATTACGGGAGGGCGAGGCAACCGTATGACTATTTCATTTTGACTGAATTTCAAATATTTACATACTTTTTACTTTTCTACTTTTTACGTTTTTAACGTAAAATAAAAAAATTTATAGATAGGCATACGCATTGACCTACAGTCTAAGTTGAATGGAGAATGTTTTGCTTTAAATTTGTTATCAGTGTGATTTTTTTATACCTACTATTTTTTTTTTTGGTATTTAATTTTAAATTTTCTTATCAATTTTTGGATTTGGGTAAATGACAATTTATTATAATCTATTACGGTTATTAAGATTATGTAAAAAAATAATAATCAATGGGTATGACTTGAAAAAATCTATCTACTTAAACGCAAAATGTCAGTACTGTCCGTTCGTTCTTTTATAATTAAATCTACTGCATATTTTTATACTAAAATCTATTATTGAATAATTTTTCTACTTGCTTGTGATAAAATTGTGCAAATAAATAAAGTCAAATATTTATTACTGAATTAAACAATCGCAAATATACGATGCCTCAGAATTGTGCGTACTCACCTTATCTTTTTTTAATTTAAAAATTGTTTTCGCTCACACGTCATCTTTTTTATGTTTGATGGAATTTTTATGGTGACGTTAGAAAATTACATTATTCATGCATTATTTACATTCGACAATTCATTTTCCTAACGTAAAACTTATTCCTTCGAACAAATTTTTTGTCAAAAAATAATTTGTCAGTATGGTGGTTTTGTCATCTAAGTGTTGTATTAATTTTTGGTTGATTATATTATTAAAATTAACATTTTGTAACGTCATAAATTTTAAATTTCTCGGATATTATTTTTTCTCATTATAGCATTATAAAGAAGTCAGGTTATATTTAATTTTAAATATCAATATCGAACTATGTACAATGTACATACAATATAAATATTATTCCCTAGAAGGGAAATTGGAATTTTTGTTTTATGAATATTATCTACATCATATAGCTGCCATGCAACGTTTCTATAAAATTTTTTCGAAAACTGCCAAAACAATTTTGATTAAACTTCATAACTGTTATCACTACTGTTTTTGCTAAAAAAAAATCGTAAAACAGAAATAGGGTTTTTACGTTATTTGCGAAAGTTATTTTAAAGTTGTTCAGGAATAGCATCATGTTAATGACTTGACCGATTTTGTTATAATTTTGCAATTTAGTGCTTCTTAATATTTCAAATAATATTGCATTTGAAAATTAATACGTTAGCGTTTAACAAACTTTCAAATAAATAAAAAAAATTATAATAATTTTTAAAAAATTCAAAATGAAGCATATTTTTTGAATATTTTAACATTTTTCGGTAAAGATATAATTAAATTATTATTTTATTTATCTTAAGTTTTTAAATACATAATATGTTGTTGTTAACCACTACAGCAAGTTCGTGCGTTCAAATATTTTGTTTAATGTTGTTCCAAGATGATTGTTAATCTCCCAAAATATTGAGAAACATCAAATATAGTTTGGCTATGGGGAAAAATAAGCCTTTATTTCAAGAATTAAAGAATGATAGAATATATGGATTCATTCAAAATACATACTTCTCATTTTCTTATGATTATGTTCACTATGGCGTATGCGTAACTTTTTTTTTCGGTAAACGTCCCTTTATCGTGTTCTTTGATGTCTATGTTGTGATGAGTATATAGACGTCAAAATTAATCAATGCAGTGAGCCAAATGATAATATCGTCCTTTAATCCTTTATACACACTGACAATTAATATACTCTGTTTAGCCGTGAGCTTCAAATAATAAGTGAGTATTGGATTGGATACGGCATGTTATTGTAAATTGTATTACTAAGCTATTTATTACTCCCACACACCTATTATTTAAAGCGTTACTGAAACTGTTTTTAAAGTAACTAATGATCATGTACTGTGCACCATGTTACATTTATAATATTTTTACTACTAAAAATTTTGTTTTTTGTTTTTTAATTGCCAACAATAAATATTAAAAATAAAAAATATATATACATATATATTTTAATTCAAAATATATATTATACTAAAATAAAATGTGTGTTCGTGATCACATTGTCAATTTTATTTTGTATTATAAACAGTTTAAATTAAGCTTTTGCTTAAATATTTTTCTTCTACTTTATTGTTTTTTAATCAATTATTTGATCTATTGTTATCGAATCGCTACTATTGATACTATAAATCGGGAAGATAAAATAAGTTTGGCAGATAAATATAAAACAATAATTTTTGAGGAAATGATAAACGCTGTGTCATTCAGTTGTATAGGGTCGAAATAGTTTTTTTTGTATGTAGAATTTAATAATTTTCCAAAATTCTACAATATTTTAATTTAAGCAGAGTTAAAATGATTTTTTGAATATGTAAAAAAAAATCAGATTGTAATATGCAATAAATATCTACAATATTATGTTGAATTTAAAGGTCGAATATGTGTATTTTTACATAACTTTTTCGATATAAAAAAGTTTTCAGTGTAAAGATTCGAACAGTTTGAGAGAGAATTGAAATCTACAAAAATTGTCTCAAAATTCAAAAGTAGTTGTTTGTTAAAATAGAATAAATAACTAGGCCGATCTCAGAATTGATTTAAAAAAAAAATGTGATGCCGCACACAATACGCTAAGAGACATTTGTTTAACTTTTGATAAAACTTCTGATAAAGTATAGAAAAATTATATCAAACAACTGTTCAAACACTAAAATAAGAGCCTAAAAGCGTTTAAAGTGTAATTTGATAATGAAATTTAATTAACACTATTTTTATTTATCTCAGTTAAATATTACTTAAATTGTCAAAATATGATGAAAAAAAAAATGTATACGTTTGTAAAATAAGTAGATTTTTTTTTAATTATAATTTATTAGTAGAAAATTCGTTGAAGGTTTAATTATTCAAAGTAAACTAATTGTTTTAAATTATATCAAATGATTCTCTTGAAACTGTATTAACTCATCTTTTAGGAAATTTTGAGCTTTGTGCTTATCCATGTGGAATCTTTCTTAAGAAAAGATTCATAAAACTTAAGAAACAAAAGTACGAAATAATGAGTTAAGACAGTTTACCGATCATCGTTTAAAATAAGATGAAACAGCTATAATACATACTTAAAATAAAGCTACATGGCCTATCAAATTAATCCAATGTAAAATACATTCTTTCAGAACTGTAACGTTCATAAAGATATTTATGGCTTTGAGTGCAATAGCTATGTAACGCATTATTTTTTTTTTCTGGTGATTATTAATTGGTTTTGGGGGCCAGTTATAATTCATCATTGAAAATTTTAATTTCTTATTTTGAGAATTTACAACGCAAAATCAGTCATTGCTTTGATGCTAATATAAAGCTTTGGCTGCCATAATATTTATTTTGGGCAAACCATTCACATTAAAAAAGTTTAAACTCTCATTTATTTCATATTACGTTTTGATAAATTACAATGTGTAAATGGTATTATAATACAATTTTATCACAATATGTTTTATCTACCTGTACTGTATATAAGAATTTATTCTCACTGTACAGCGATTTTTAAAATCAATAAATACTAACTTGATTTTTCAAAAGTCAATTTAAATATCAATGAGAATGACTATTGACCGAAAAATTTGAAATTAAAATTTTAAATGATCCGGTCCAATAATAGCTATATTTCTATAAGCTATAACTGGGCAAGCCAAACACTCTTTTTAAAGAATTATAATAGTCAAAAATATCAAATCGTTTCTTCTGAATCAGTTTTGCTCCTAAAAGAAAGAAATTAGAGCCAACAGTAAGCCTAAAACAAGTACAATCTGGTACCATGAAGGCATCCTATATTTCTTCAAGTACATTATTCTAAGTTTATTAATTTGGTGCTGGATGACTTCCAGGCACACTTTCCTTGCAGTACTGAATAAACACACATCTCATTGTTTACGACATTTTAGTTCATTATAAAGAACTTTTTAAATGTATAAGCCCTGAATTGATCCGTGGTCAGATTCTGGGAAGGAAGTTTAAATTTTTGTGGAATTAAATCTGAGTCGTTCGAAAATAAGACTTTAATTTTCCGTTTTTGCTAAGGAAGAAATTTATGATTTTATTTTATTTTTGAACTCATGAAGACAAAAATAACATCATTAAGATGTATCTACCTTTATTACTGTCACAAATTCCTTATCAAAATTTTGTTGAATACTTGCGAAAATGTTGTAAAACCTATCAACTCATTTAGTACCTACCTAAAAATATTTTGAATTTAAATCAAGGTCTAATTGCATGTGTACGAATGTTTATAATTATTATTATAAGCAATCATTCCGCAAAAATATTCCTATGTTCAATAAAACATCCTTCAACACAACCTCCTCCACCCACTTAAGAAAAGATTAAAACTGACAAAGTGTCATAAAAAATTATGGCGGGCAATTTAGTGTTGTTGATAAAACACTAGCCCATACCACTTTGACGTTTAATACCTCAATAAAAGTGTCAAATTACTTTATAATTTTGATGTTTGTTTACCTGTAAATAACGGTATCATTATTTGAATCGGCATCATCGTCGTTATTCAAAAGAACGTATCCAGATTTTTTCTTTCGATTCGATGACATCTTGGTGAAATGTTGTTGCTTTAAAATAATGACAAATCTGGAAGCGAACTAACTCACTATCCCCGGTATTTGGGAAATTTCTTAAATATTTTTTTTTTTTTTGCTATGCACAGTAATCACATCACAGATAAATAACAATTATAATTGGTGACTTTTAACAGAAACAAAAATATACAACCAATTGTACTTAAAACAAACCTCGACGATTTCCATAAGTACGGTCACTAGACCAAATAGAGTAACGAGGAAACACGAATTGTTTAAACAACTAAACAAGTCAAGTCGGATGCAAGCTAAAAACTAAATTAAAGCTTGATTGTTGAATACATCCGGAGCTCAACAGATGTTGTTTGCACAGTGAATTTGTGTGATGTCACAAAATGTGTAAACTCCGAAAAGCTTTCACTTGTGTGTGTTTATCTATGATCCAGCTTCGGGTAGCAGTAAATTTAAATTTGACAGAAAGAAAGCTTGATTATAGGCTTTAGAGTTTAGAATGACGTTTCATTGTGCTTTGTGCTTTGGCGCTGATTATAATTTATTATTATTTTGTATTTAGAGGGTATTCCATTTCAAAAGTATTATTTTCATTTTTATAGCAATAAAATAAGAGTAAAATATTTTTGTGAGACTAAATTAAAATCAGTGTTGGGAAATAATGATTTAAAAAAATCAATTCTTTTAAATGTAATTGTGAAGATATTTCAATTACTATATTACGTGTGTTTGCAATTCAATTTTATTTATATAATTGCAAACAAAAGTAATCATCAAAAAAGCGTTCGTTTTTGTTTTCAGTAATCATCACACAAACATTTAATTCATTTATTTGCTTTTGTCAATTACATTTTACGTGATATTGTACAAATAGTTTCCTGATGTGTTGCTTTAATATTTAGTAAAATCTTATTTAATTTTTTTTTGTAATTCGCTGAGTACGTAGTCTGATCTGTGATGAATATTTTTTTAGTTTATTAGTTGAAATACCTTTTATTTACTTCTATTGTTATTATAGTAATATATAAAAACATGGAATAAATTCACTATCCAATAAATCAATTACCTTAAATGTAGTTAACACATTGCTTTTATTTTTTTTAGTTTTATTTTATTATTACACTGCTGAGGAAAAATGCACAAATATTTGTTGTTGGAATCATTTTACAATTTTGAAAGTTTGTTTTTGATTATATTTCTGACATACACTCGTACATTTTACGCAGGGTCTATGTACATATTATATAGACTAAAAGTAACCTACTGTCCGATGAATATCAAATGTAAGAATGTGGTCGGATAACTTATTAACACTTTACTTAAAAATTGTGAAAATCTAAGAATATTTTTTTTTCGAATTATTTTAGCTGTTTGACGTCTGAATTGACACACAAATTTTTTGAAATTAAAGACTTATTTCTTAATAAAACACCTTACACACTGCACATTATGAAAAAAAGCTTAATTTACGTCTTACATACATAATTTAACTGCTATTAATCTTGGTAAATTGAATAATTGACAAAACGAAATCATAATTAATACGGGTATATCTGGATTAAAGGCGGGGTTTGATTTTACAAAACAATTTATGTGAGTGGGTGGTTTATTTTGTATTGATATAGCATTTTTAAGTTCAAGGGTAATCTTTTTATAGAATCAAAAATTTCTATTTCAATTAGTTACATTTATACATAATGTTTAGTAATGGGTATGTTTCCGTAATTAAGCGTTATCTTTTCGTGTAATTACAATGATTTAAGATAGTAAGAGTAGACGACTACGAAGCAATTATTTTCGCGACATTTTTTGTTGGCATTCTTTGAAAAGTGGTAATAAAAATAAAATAACTGTTATTATTGTCTGTCTTAAGTCTTAAAGAGTAATTTAATTGTTGGATAAGAAGAACCTATAGAAGCTATAGATTTATCATTTTGTCGTCAATTTGATTTCATGAAATTTTGTTAGTAGTTCGGCGGTGGCGTTTTAATGTATGTAACGTAATGTAACAGAAGAAATCTAACTTTTGACAAGGTACCTGTCTAAGGATGACGCTTGAAAATAATTCAATTTTATGTGCAAAAAGTGTTACGAAAGGCAGACTTACATACATTTTTTTTGGGGGATTAAGTTATCAAATAAATATATATATATACATATAGCAAATAGTACCAACATATTTGGAACATTTGATTGAATCAACAAGACCTTTTTCTTATTAAGTTAATTAATAAAAAGTTGGATTTGTTTTTTTTTAGCTGTAACGTATATTATGGTAATCCAAAAACCCGATGCAGTGTCATTTATGTGTCAGCGTCGGCACTACACAAGTTTACCTTTGCTAATCCCTAGAATGGATGCGTTTAAGGGGTCGGATTAAACGATTCCTAGGTTTTTTAGGTGTGACCTTCTTGACAACATTTCATTGGAGATCATACATTTATACAAAGTTTTCAAACTTTAAAAGAGGATATTTAAATGGCATTTTAAATTGTTTGGTCTCAAAAACATAATCTTCGTGATTGATAGACTTTATCTTTTACAAAATTAAAACAATTTCCAAAATTTTACTTGAAATATGTATGAATGCATACATGCAGGTTATGTATTCAAATCGAACTTCAGATTTTGATCAAAGTTGACACTATGATGATAGGGAAGTCGAAAAAAGAAGGTCTCGCAATTCTGTCTGTCTGTCTGTATGTCCTTTCAGCTGCAGCCTAAACGGGTGGGTCGATTTTCTTTAAACTTGCTGCCTAGCGTTTTTTGGACATTCCCCCACACGTTTTTTTTTTTTTTTTTTTTAAGACCAAAACGCTACCTGTCGTACAATTTCTTTTTAACAAATTATGAAAATTTAATTTTTCTAAAAACGTGCCTACAGCTGAAAAAAAAACATCAGTAATTACCATTTAATAAAACAAATTTTGTTAGAAAAATATTTATAAATGATACCTCCCTTAGAACCACTTTTTGGATTTTCGATTTTCTCAAAAACGGCTCAATTGATTTTGACAAATTTTTTTTACAGAAAATCTTTCAAAAAGTTTTAAAAATATTGTATACCAAAATTATAAATTATTTTTTTTTTTTGGTTTTTAAAAAAAGTTTCAAAATAATTTTTTGAATATTTAATAATTCGAAAACGACTTGGTCAATTTTTATTAAACTTGGCATTTAGCAGTTTTCAACATTATCTAGCAGATTTAAAATAAATTATTATAAATTATTCTTATGACGAAAAATAACGGTACATGTTTAAAAACCGGTATGGAAAATATCATTTTTTTCAAAAACGGCTCCTACGATTTTGATTAAAATTTTTATGTGAGCTAATTTTAGTACAATCTATCATATTCTTGGAGAAAAAATGTATGTATCTATCGAATAAAAATGGTATCTTTTATAGAACCATTTTTTGGTTTTCGTTTATCTTATTATCTCTTAAACCGATTTTAATGAAATTTTTACACAAGTGCTTCTAAGTTTAATAAATATTGCATATTAAAATTTTCAAAAAAATTGGATGAATTGTTAAAAATTTGATATTTCGAAAACGGGTAGATGATTTTTTTTTAAATAATTTTAATTGCTGCATTAATAAATACTACAAAATAGCGTACCAATTTTTTTCTTTTTCAAAATTTTAAGTAGGTATACAAATTTGTTAAAAAAAAACCGCTCCAACGATTCTTAAATTTTATTTCTCATAAATTGATATTTGTGTAAGATGGTCAGATAATGTACAATGCGTTGGTGTCAAAATAATTTCAGAATTTGTTTAATCAATTTATTACTAATTACATATGTACATATATTCATTTAAAAAAAAAATCAGTGTAAAGTTTAACATACATATGTGCAACACGGTGCTAATTTGCACATAATACTACCTTAAACTGATACGTTTTTGGCAGGTGGCATAAAATATAGGGTCTGATAACTAAATTCTAACTTTTAAAATCAGATGAATGGATCTTAACTATTCAGACTTTAAAATCATAGTGTGATCGCAAAGAGCAAGTTCGTGCGACCCAGTTGTGCATTTTATCTTTTAAATGACAGTTTTTCCAGACCGATCGTTTCACAAAACAATTAAGGAAACAAGTTTTAAAATATTGTGTAATCATCAAAAAAATCGTTATTTTTGAAACTTTAACTGTATCATTTTTTAATGTGGCAACTTTCTGTCGAAATAAAAATTAAAAAATCGATCTACTAGACAAAACATCAGACTCTTTGTAATAAACAAAAACATTCAATAAATAGATGGTATAAATACAACCCACAACTTTGTTTAGTCTTAAGGTCATTGACCGTGTCTCTTAAGATTGCGCGGGTTTTGATTTGATATTAGTCATTGTTTACTTTTCGCTTAACTTTTCATCTTCTGTGATCGATTTATCTATCTGATCGAATTATTAACTAACTCTAACTGGTGCAATTCTCGTCTAAAGCTAGTTAAAGTGATATGAGTGACTGTTGGACATTTAATCTTAAGTACAGATAAATAGAATTCAATACCTACTAATATTCAAAAACACCCTCTGATGAGCTCACAGCACCAGGAATTCGCTTAATTAGTTGATTGATTATAAAATGATTAAAAGCATAAATGAGTGGATATTTTTCCGCAGCAACACATGACCAATCACATAGAGAACTAATAGTAGACACTAAAAATGGCTGTTTCCGAGTCTCAATTTACTTAAAATTGATATGCATTTGAATTGAAATGTAATTCCATTTATATACATATACATTTTTACGGCGGCGGCGGCGGGAACAATAAAAAGAACTCAGACTTAACTTAACACTGTGTGAGTCTACAGAGTCTAGAGGGGTAAACATTTTATAAACTTCTTATCTAGCCAACTTAATTAATTATGATTCTGTGCTTTCTTATCGCTAAAAAAGACTTAGAAAAACTTTCTTCAGCAGCACTCACCGTTCTCCATTTTCCATACAATTTGTTACTAATGGTGTCAATTCCTTTGTTGCTGTAGGGATTTTTTCCTTATCATCTGGGTTGCTTAATGATGCTGCATCCGATTCTGATAAGAAATTTTTATATTGTAATTCAGAAATGTGCAATAAATTGTGATGTAAAACTACAAACCTTTGTTTCCGTTTGTAGTTGTTGGGCCATTTAATTCGATTTCCATGGTCGTTTAGTTTGCAAAAGGACCTAAGTACAGAGATTAGCTTATTTAATTTTTTAATTAACCAAAAGTATTATCGTATTGCAGAGAACAGCAACAGAAAAACAGACGGACAGAAAAAATACATTTTCTTTTACCATAAGATACACACTTGAAATTGGTTGGTTAAATCATTTAATTGTTATTGAATAACAAAGCCTATTATTCGGAACACTTGTTTTATTATTGAATGTTTATAGAATTTAATTTAATTTTATTTTATAAAAATAGAATTTTACTAGAAAAGAGGGAGCATTTAAGATTTTTCTTTTGCACAATTTCACACACGAACAATTTGTAATTTGATTTTTATTCGGCGGGGGTGTGCAAAAGTGAGAAGTGAAATGTCAAACTACAAACAGCTGGTCAGGGCGTTTGAATACAAAAGATTCGTTTGATTTGATATTTAGATTTGGATTCATAACTGGTGTTTGAAGTTGAATAGTTGAATTGGGCGCTATTCATTATATAATCAAAAAAGTGAAAATTTTCACTCGCATTTTGGGATAGTTTTTCTGACTGACTTGTAGAAATGATGCAGAAAGCATAAATTTCTGTTTAAAAAATTTGTATATTCTTTTTCACAAAATAACTGCGCTAGCGGAAAAAAAAATATTTTTACTTTTGCAATTTTGCAAAACGGGGTCAATGTAGTTAAGGCTTTACCGTTCTCTTAACATACAACCCCATTGAGGTATCCGTTCGGAAAAAAGTCTGATACAAAAATATTTAAGTCCGATCATAACTAAGATAGCGTTCGAGGTATCCATTTCGGATCAAAAAATATGAAGGATACAATCCCGTTCATTTGACATATGGGTCAGCTATTTTGTTTCATTTTGCCTCCGCAACTATTTCAAAGTACTTTTTAGTACTTCCCAGTACTTGATGAATGAAACACTTTAATTTTGCCAAAAGAAAAATCAAACCTTAAAGTAGATGTAATTTTATTGATTGTATTTGTATTTTATTTTGAATTAGAGAAACATCGACAACAATAATTTACTATGTAATTTGTTTTTACTAATGAATGGATTCATTTCTACATTATTGAAGTGCTTTTAACTACTTTGACGACAGAGTAGAAGTTGTTGACTGAAGCCGGAAGTACTTGGCAGTAAATGACCTGTAGCCCAAATGTTGATAAAAGGAACGCACTCACTCATTTCTCTCTTTTTCTAACAGGACACATATAATCCGTAAAACAAACAAAGCTTTTTGCTATATACTTCGTTTTCTTCTATTTCCCGTTTGCTGGCAGCACCATCGGATAAGGGCAAACTTTAAATTTTTGACAGCTTGATTTTTCATTTGTTTTGTATTTATTTTATTTTCCAAATTTGTTGTGTTGGACTTGGACTTTTTTGCGTGCGTTGTTGCTGTGTTCTCGTCTCGCCTACGTTATCCACCCGCACAAAAAATACAAAAACTAAAAACTTCAAACCAAAATTTTATTTATTAAAATAAATATAAAAAATAATTAAAAAGAAAAACAACATTCCATTTAATTAAAAAAAAAAAGTAGAAATGGATTCTGAGGAAGTGTCACCGGGAACGAAAATCCAAAAAGGCTTCCAAATGTACATAATCATAGGATTGATTTTACGTTAAGAAAATTCAACTTAAATCTTTCATCTCTATTCCAGCAATTACATGATTCTACGTGATGCAGACACGGGCACAATTATCTGGCAAGAGAACAAGGACTTTGCGTCGCCAGATCACGAACACGAAGCCAAAGTGCCGGTGAAAATTCTCGACTTGCGGGCGGTTTCGCGGGAAATAAATTTCAGCACAATCGAATCGATGGAGAATTTCCGATTAGACCAGAAAGTCCTATTCAAAGGGCGAATCATGGAAGAGTGGTTCTTCGAGATGGGCTGGGTTGGGCCGAACACCACAAATACATGGCAGTCGACGATTGAAGCTGCTCCCGAATCACAAATGATGCCTGCTAAAATTCTAAAGTAAGTTCATATAGAGTTCTCATTAATTTTTTTTTAACTTTTGTGGCCAAAACAAACGGGAACGACTTAAATATTTTTGCAGTCATCCGTTGCTAAGGTAGCAAAGTCCAGTTCTATTGAATTATCGAGGTCAAGTGCGTAGGTTTCACTCTTGCCAATCGTCTTGTCTTGAAAATTTTTTTTTTTTGTTTTTTTTTTTTTTGGTTTTCTGTTGCTAAAAGGCATTGAATTAAAACATGACACATTAAACTATTGGCCGACTGCTGGATGCAATTTCCATACGAATTAGGTGATGTGTTGTTTGTCCTATTTTGGAATGTTTATTTTTGGTTTGGGGATTTCTTTTGAGATGAGGGGCATAGACTGTGACATTTACCTTATTTGGAAAGTAGCTCGATGAGTAAGTAAACCACGAGCAGACCATCTGCCACAGTGATTCGGTGATTTTTTTTTTTTTTATTTATTGAATTTAGTTGGCAATTGGCCAAATGTTCGACTGGCTATGGAAACTTTTAGTGATCCAAGTCGTATTGGAATTTTTAGTTTCTGTTCTAAATACATTATGTACATAATATTTATCACACCTCAACTCATAGGTATTGAAATTAATATTTTTTTAATCTTGTTTTTGATTTTCCAACAACTTGATGTCATGATTTTATGAGTTTGGCTAGACTTGAATTTCATTTAATTATTTTTTTTAATCATCTGCTTTTTTGGATACAAATGTATGTCGTTTATGGAAACAAAATGTTTCGAAACCATTTCTTTAATTCTTCTTTGACATTTGAACCTTATTTGTATATTTTTTATTGTTCTTATTTTAAAGATAATAATTAATTTTGTCTCTTTCAGCGGAAACGTAACAATTGAAACCAGCTTCTTTGACAGGGATACGCTTATTACTAAATCTATTGTTCGCCTTTACTACATATAAAATTTTTCACAATTTATTTTGTATTAAGATAAATAACAATCTACCTTATCAACAATATGAAATAGAAAACAAAATTATAATAAAAAAAAAACAAAGCAAATATCCGTCTCTTGTTGTATACTCGCTAAGTTAGCATTTAATCTTTAAACAAAAATGTAGTTTAAAATATTAATAATGAATTACTATTAATCTATTCATAGCTGCCAGTGTTTTGTAATGAAAAGTAAAACAACAAAAAGCAAAACAACAATTAAACAAAAGTGTAAAACCAATCAATCCCAATTTATCAACAAAAAAATCTTAATACAGCAATAAATATGTAATTCAATTGTGTCTTTCTATCAAATCGTAATATTTTAATAACTTTTTAATTTTTTTTTTAATTTTCAATCAGTGCACTTGTGAATTATTATTATTATTTTTCTTTTTGCACATCTTAGATATAATTACTGTTAAAATTAGTATAATATTTATTAAATATAAAATATAAATTTAGTACAACGAAATTTAAATTTTATAAAATAAATTAAAACAACATAAAATTTTAAAATTAGTTGTAGTTATATTAAAAAAAGCACTGAAACAATTTTTGTTATAAAATGATATTTAATGTAATTGCCATTAAAACCAAAAAGAAACAAAAAAAGAAAATATTAATTGCATTTTTTGCGCTATTACAGAAATTAAAAATATTTTTAGAATTAAAATAAAAAAAATCATTAAATGAATTTTTCTTTCTTATTTTGTTCTCATAATCAAACAATTTTTATTATATATAATATTGCTCTTGTCTATGAATTTACTCTTCTTCTTATTATATTGCGACTCTTATAATAAAAGATGCAATCTTCGTAAAAATGTAATCTAAATATTTATTTATTTTTATTCACTTGTTTGCCGTGTATTTTTACTTTATTTGAATTATCTTGAGTCGATAAAAAACTAAAACACCTTCTAAAGCAATTTTATTTTCAGATTCTAGGTGATAAAACAAAAAAAAAAAACTTGTTTTAAATAAACAGCCAGTTTGCAATGCTGCTGACTTTATTTTTGTTTTTGAGATTAATTTGAAAAAGTTGTAAGATTTTTGAATTTTGATTTTTAACTTTTATTTATTTATTTTGTTGTTTCTAATAAAAGAATATTTAAACAAAATTACCAAAACAATGATTTTATTAAGGGAATGTCGTTGACCAGGGAATGTCGTTTTTGGAATGTGAAAATAAATGAAGGTGAATAGCAAGTCCTTCTCACTTTAATTATCAACATCTTTTAATTTAAAATATGATAGTATGACAGCTCGTGGTGACCATGACGTTGTGACTTACAACTCTTAACCATTCGTGTTATGTGTGTTGTTAGTTTTGCAGGAATGGAGGAAAATTTGGCACGTTATAGTTGATTTGCCGGAATAATTAGCAAATTAAAATAGATGAGAAATGCCGATTGTGCATAATGACTGCATGACTTCTATTTGCATACATGATAAGCATGAAGTTTCATCATGACCATTCATCGTTCTTACGAAGACGCGACATGAACCAGATTCAGTGTGAATGACTCAGTGAGGGCAGATTCTCTGAAAAAGTGAATCGAGTAAAAATATTTTATGATCTTTTTTATTTATAAAGGGTGCTTTTTTTTAGAGGTATACAACTTTGAAATGAAATAAAACAAAGATGATTTTTTCAAATTGACATGAAATTTTCTTTATTCGAAAGATAATCTTCTGGCATTATAATTTAAATATGATTTCTGGCATATGACCGCCAGGGCTGGATCGGACGTAGTCTAATCTGGAGGTTCAAATTTCCATGAGTTTTTCCAACATTTGTGGCCGTACATACATATATCGGCAATAAAGCGGCGAATGTTGTCCTCCAAGTGGTCAATCGTTTCGGGCTTATCGGCGGCGTAGACTAGTGACTTCACATATCCCCACAGAAAATAGTCAGGCGGCGGTAAATCGCACGATCTTTGAGGCCAATTCACGGGTCCGTAAACTATGCGGTTACCAAACGTTTCCTTCAATAAATCAATTGTACCACGAGTTGTGTGACATGTTGCCCGTCTTGTTGAAACCACAGCTCCTGCACATTATGGTTGTTCAATTGATGAACGAAAAAGTCAGTAATCATGGCTCTATAGCGGTCACCATTGACTAACGTTCTGGCCAGTATCGTTTTTAAAGAAGTACGGACCAATTATTCCACTAACCCATAAAGCACACCAAACAGTCAGTTTTTGTGGATATAACGGTGTCTCAACATACACTTGAGGATTATCATCACTCCAAATACGTTTATGAAAATTGGGATCAACGGCAATCTTGTTTTGGGCCCATTCACCGAATATACACCTTGCTAGGTGATCCTGTGGCTTCAATTCTTGAAATGCCAAACCAAACTAAAAATAAATCACTTGACAGCTGACAAAATGGCCGCCAGTTAAAATAGTGTTGCCACCTTAAAGTTCTATACCTCTAAAAAACACACCCGTTATTTAAATAGACGACGTTCTAAAGTTCCAATTAATCTACACGAAACACTTTCGTCAATTAACATCCTCATAAATTTACGTTTCACAATATAAGAATGTGTCTAAGTATCAATTTATTAAAGTTCTGAATATTTTACTGGCCCGATGAATTAGTGGTTAGCAAATTAAATTGTCAGATAACTAATCAGATCTTAACTGAGACATTCAACCCTATTCTATCGTAATCGGAAACTTTTACGAATCCCGAAAAAACTATCACCGAATCTGTTCGTAATGACAATTTGTATGAAATTTTCCACAACGATGGAATCTATGATAGTTGTTGTCGGTATTCGTAACGTCATGTTTCCGATTACGATGAAATTCTTTATAGGACTGAGTATGTGAAATAAACTCTAAATATATTTTTATAAATTATTTTAATTTATTGCCAGCTGACGCTTAAGGATATTTTTATTTTACAATCAAAATGTTCGAATTGGAAATAAATACAACTGTGTTATCTATAGAAAATGAAAATTGACAATCCGGGCCGCCCGTACCCACCCTCTGGTTCTTAATGAAGGATTAATGTCCAGCTTGTTCCAAGTCTTCCGCTTATGACAATATCGTATGTGTATTCTAATGGTCTGCACCTAATGTCTTAAGTCTTATGTCTCACTAAAGACCGCCTCCGATTCAATCCTTAAAGCTTAAATTGTCCTACGAGTTTTCTTTTTATTTGAAGGTAAAATATTTCCAAATGTTCCTTTACAACAAAAACAAAAATCAGCGACCAATTGCTTTGAATTTCAAAATCAGACCCAAGTTTATATATCGATTGCTGGATTTGGTGTACTTAACTATTATTGAATTGCCAGAATCCCGAATAAATTTCCCCAACGATAAATTGAAGAGAAGGTCATTATAATCTTCGCGCTCTTAAAGGTTAAAGGAGAAGGACAACATCATATTGGAGGTTCTCAACAATGCTTACAATGATTTATCGAAGATATTATCTTCAATTCAAAATAAAACACAATAAATTTACTATTTATATATTTTTTTTGAAAATTTATCACTTATTTAAGTATTTATTTATTTATCTCTAAATATGTATCTACAGTTAGTCAACTTTTATATAGTATTGTATAACATTACATTAAGTTAAATAAAAAGTAATATTTTTTATATATTATAATATAATATATTTACTCTATTTATTTATAATTATATTAGTCTATTTCATACACATAGTTTTATTTATTATAATAGTTTAATTTAAATAATATTTTTCTGTTTTGTATTGTTTACAATTTTCTTTTTAAATTATAATAAAATTAACAATTAGAATTTAGCTTATTAACATAATAGTATAAAATTAAATGTAATGATATGATTCTACACAATTCACTTTTTATTAATTTATTTTTGTTGTTTTTTTTTATATTGTTGA
The DNA here is from genome assembly GCA_951394125.1 of Epistrophe eligans. Lineage (NCBI taxonomy): Eukaryota > Metazoa > Arthropoda > Insecta > Diptera > Syrphidae > Epistrophe > Epistrophe eligans. Next base: position 9,409,841 of record OX596031.1, on the reverse strand, counting down.
TGATTTTATTTTTATGATTTTTTTTTTTAGAAATAAAATTTCTCGTTTTATGTAAAGTTCTTGGAACTATTCTATTTTTGTTTTAATATTAAGATTTTCATTGGTTTTTGTTTTATAAATTGATCTCTATGACATTGATCCAGTTTGCTTTTATTTATTGTTTAATTTTGTTGCTTTATTTTTGAAAAAAAGGGATAAGGGACATTTTGACTTGCAATAGATTTATGTAGTTTGTAAGATTTAATCACTTAGAATTTTTATTTAAAAGAATTTAAAATAGAAACTTATTAAAAATTTTTTTTTTGTTTTTTTTTTTTTTTTTTTTAATTCTCAAACAATTTGTATTAAAATTTGGAAATCTAAGAATTTTTTAAGAACCAATTTTTATTTTAAAACATTGATTTCAAATGTCAAAAACTGAAGAACTAGAAAAAGGTTACTTTGTTCAATGTATCTATAATGTGGTTCTCCAAACCTACCCATATTGAGTTTTGATATAAATTTAGATTAATGATAGACAATCCGATGTCAATAATCAGTAAAAAATTACTTTAAAGTTTTCAAGAAAATTTAAATATTTTTAAAATATATTTTTTTTAAGGAAATACAAATTTTGTTTGGATAAAATTAAGATAAACTATTTGAATTTAAGTTTCAAAATATTCAAATTTTTTTCTGTCTCTACAAAATGTACCCCTAAGCCAATCAATATAATTATGGTGATCTTGGTGAGTCTACATTTATAAGCTTTTATCTGTACGTTTTTTTTTTTTTTTTTTTTTAAGTGGTTCGGATTTGTTTCGAATAATTGTTTTTACACATTACATTTTTTTTTAATTAAATTTGAATGAATCAATTTTATTTTTCTATCTTACAAATTAATATTGAAAATGATTCATTTTTTTTTAAGTTTTCATCCTTTTTATTAAAAAACTCATTTATAAGTCTTTATGGGTCGATTTTGTGCGAATAATATCGATCCATATGTATTTTTTTTTATATTTTACACTTAGCATTGTTTGTTTAAATATTTTTTGTTTTCCTTAATTTTAAGCCATACAAATTCTTACGTATATATTTTTCTTTTTTTTACATATTTATTTTTTTTTTGCTTAAATATTACAACCATATTATTTAATATAGTTTTGTTTTCTTTTTTTTTAAATGCTTTTTTTTAATTTCTTTTATACATAAACTATCATTAACTAATTTATGCTTGATTAAGTTTTTGAATATGTACAGATTTTAGCGCACTTAAATTATTTAAAATTTATATTTATATAGGTCAACTTGTTTGTTTTTTTATTCGTTAATACTTTTAATGAGACGAGAATTTTTATTATCCCTAGCTTTTGTCATTGTTTAACTAATTCATTTAAAATGGTATAAATCTTTTTACAATGTTTTGATTTTTATTGAAGGAACAAGGGGTTAAAGTAAATAAGAATAATTAAGAACTTATACGAATGACAATCGAATAGTATCTCTACTTATAGTCCTTTGCTTATCGCTATTCCTTCATAAATTGCGGTTAATTAAAAAACAAATCGAAAAAGCAGCGTTTGGTAATGCTCACTCACTCGCGAGAGTGCAATACCAAATTAGCACTTATAAACTCGCTCATGAGTTAATAGCTTTAAGTACATATTTTTATTTTTTCTCACAGTCACGCACGAGTCCTCCTCTTCAATTTCTAAATGCTCCCTCACATCATTCAACATTCTCATATTGATCGATAGCGAAACAACTCGTATCATGAGCGTAAGACGAGAGTGAGTCATCTTGAGGATGGTAACACATTGCAAAATTTTTCGTTAAATATTTTCATTTTGTTTTTTTGTTTGTTTAAGTTGCTCAATACTCCTTATGCTCTTTTTAAATTTCCACTTGAGTAAGCAATTGAGAGCATTTCTTTATTCTAATTTTGTTCAAACTCACGCTCATGAGTTTTTAAGAATTGCTCATGAGCAAAAAATAAACTGCGACTGAGAGGTATTTAATGAGCACTCCTGAGTCGTATATATAGATCCCTTTCAAATTCTACAAATTGAGTTCTAATGACTTCATTTTTAGGGTTAAAGTCATGTCAGGCTATATTTTGGTATACCAACAAATTATTCAGGGTTACTACAAATTTTATTTAAAAAGGAGAAGGAAAAAGGTTATAGAGGAATATATTCGTATTTATCTGATAAATAAATATGTTATCAAAAAATCTTTGAATCAGTCAAAAGACTGCAACAATGATGAAATAATTCACAACGAATAATAAAATCGATAATTATTCTATCCTTATTATAGGTAATTAATTATGTATCACTGAAATCAAAAAGCAGTGTTGTCGCAGGCAATTATAACAATAATAATAATAACTTTTTATTATATGCCTGTAAGAACTGAGATTTTTTCCATTAGAAAAGGAATAGAAGGATCGAAAAGGAATTTTTGTTTGAACAGAAAATTAAGAAAAATATATTAATTATCTCACAAGTAGATACAAGATGAAGGGAATCTATAGACAAGAATAGAGTCAGGCTTAAACTCAAACTAACCCTGTCGAAATGTAAGGAGTCAAATATTTCCGATTTATAAATTTAGTTAGTCCGTTAAAATATTCGTTAGCACCAATTTGAAATACCTCAGACCTGCGATAAAAAAAAGTCTTAAATCGAAAATCTCTTAGTCGTTTTTAAGAAAAAAGTATCCCGAGTCTCAAGATACACTCGAAAAAAATTAAATGAAATTAGTTTTTAACTTGAACTTATAACTCACTCCTACAATTTATACTATAAATTGGCAACTCTATTTTGATGTAAGTAGTGGTATCTAGTCACAAAGATAAAGTGAAAAGATAACCATAAATGATAACAATAAAGATGAACTCCCATATAAAATAAAAAGCTTACAACTGCGAAGTTTCATTTATTATCTACAAGATGCGAACAGTCAACGGTATCAGTGCACCCGAACAGCTTGACAAGGTATTTTTCAAGAACGCTCTACAGGATGGATTGCGCGAACAAAATATTAATATAAACCTCATTGAATTCTCGTCGGGAAGTGGCGATGGTGATAATTATTGTAGCCAGATCTATCGTGTTTTATTAAATTATGTCAAATGTGGTGATCAAAATCCAAATGAAATTTCTGTGATAGTCAAAGTAATGCCATCTTGTGAGGAATTGAATTTTCTCGATGCGATGAATGTTTTCAATAAAGAAAAATGGCTCATCATGGAAATCATACCACAGTTCGAAATTTTATTGAATGACATTCGATTTGCTCCAAGGTATGTGCATAAGGTTTTTTGATTATGAATAACATGATACACAATAATAATATGTTGTCTTTATGTAGATGCTACTATTCTACTAACAATCCGTTGCAAACTTTAGTGCTGGAAGATATGAACCGTTTTGGATTTGAAATGGCAAACAGAGAGACGGGACTTGATGAGCATCATGCGAAGTTTTCCTTGAAAAAACTTGGACAGTTTCACGCTGCGTCAATGGTTTTTGCAAAAAAGGTATAATGATCTTAAATTTTTCCAGAAAGATCTAATATTTATACATAATGTTACATATAGAGACCTTCAATGATGAACAATTATAATAGAGGCCTTATTGACCCAAATGCAATCAATCCATCAACTAGTGTTTATAAGATGCTCCACAAACATCTTGGCTATGAAATTAAATTGGCTTCAGAATGGGGTGAAGATTTTGAAGAAATCACAAAAAAACTACAAAAATTTCACAATGATTTCGAGTCACGTGTTCTTGATTGCCAAAAGCCCAAAGATGGTGAAATCAAAGTCCTTAATCACGGTGACTTCTGGGTGAACAATTTATTATTCAAATATGGTTCACATACAAATCCTGTAGATTTGGTTTTTATAGATTTCCAATTAAGCATTTATGGAAGTCCTGGAATTGATTTAAATTATTTTCTATTTGCCAGTGTTCAGTTGGAGGTATTGAAAAATTGGAAGAAATTACTCAAAGTGTATTATACTTCGTTAAGAGATACTTTGGTAGAATTAGCTTATAATGATATTCCAACTTATGCTGATATTGAAAAAGAATTCAAACAAAAATCTTCTTATGGGTTTTTTACTCTTATCGGACCATTGATATTGATTACAATGGACAAAAAATTAAGCGAAGGGAATAATTTTGAGAATTTAGCTGAATCAGAGGAAAAAACGGAGGCTATTTTCAATTCAAACAAATTAATTGAACGTTTGAAGTATTCATTATTGGAACTTGATAAAATGGGAGCTTTTGTATAAATAGATAAAACTCCTTAAATGTTATTCTTGTTTATATTATGTTGTTTGTAAAAATCTAATAAAAAATACAAACTAAATAAAATAATAAAAAAAAGATAATAAAAGAACTTCTAGATCACAAACATGCTCGAATTAGCTTTCATAGTCTAACATGGTAAGTCGTTTATCATTTTATGTACATATATGGGTACTTTAAGTACATACATATATGTGACAGTAAATAATTTAAATGAATAGCAAGTGCTATGACGATATTCTGCGTTAAGTTCGAGTGTTAAAGATTAATTAATTTTTACTCTTGAAAGCTTTTCTACAGTTTTATAGGTTTCGCCACGCGTTTGTCAATAATTTATTCACCCCTCTTTTCGATAATATTTAAGATATATGAGAGATATTTCGTCTTCTGTTTAGGAAACTTATTGGCTCGGTTCGACAAGTATTTAAATAAAATTAAAAATTTAGTTCGCTATAGATAAGCTTACATAAAAAAACGAATTTCCTTGATAAGAAATTATTTACAGAAGTTCCAATATTTTGCTGGATCTAATACTATACTGCCCCGACTAAATAGCTTAGGCAGCTATTTTTTTGTATGTGAGCTTGACCTGCTTTTTAAGCTTAAAAAAGTATTGTAACCAAATTTTCAGACTATCTCCCTTGACCTTCAATTTTATATATTTTTTTTTTGTTTAATCGAATTTTGCCTTAAATTTAGTTTCTAATTTTTTCCTTTTGTTTTTTCTTTTAAGTTATAATAATTATATTTACACTTAAAAACTAATTAATCTTATTTTCTAGTTACGTGTCCGTTGGGCTGTCTAATTACACATTCCATCATTTTAGTAAAATTTAATAATGTACATTTCTTTTTTTTTTTTGTTAAGCTTACAAATCATTTTTATTTTGTATAAATAAATAAATCTAGTTAAAAATTAAATATAAACACAACACAACAAAACAAAAGAAGAACTTAAAAAAATAGATTTACATAGTTTACAGAAATTTAAGGCACATTTTCTGAAATATTAAAATAATATTCCCAGAAAAACAAAAAAATAAAACGAAAATTCAGATATTTATACATATGTGTGTATGTTTGTATATAAAAATACTATCAGAGTATAGAATAACATTTTTTCATAAGAAAAATATAAATTAAATCAATTTTTCAAATGAAAAAAAAAAACAAAGAAAATAAAAAAATATAAAAACAATATTATACAATTAAATCAGGTACAACAACAAAAAAATAAAAATAAAAAAAACAAAAAAATAACAAGACAACTGTTTTAACTGATGGCATCGTTGTTGTTAAAATGTTGTCAGTCCAATGATAAAAAATGCAATTAGACCCGTCAGATATTCAGTCACTAGACGATGACAGCTAAGGTGGCTTCCCGCAGAGGCTGATATTCCCATTTTATATTCCATATCGATATCTAGGAGCATATCATGATTTTTCGTGTAAAATTGATGGATGTCACTTATCTGGAAAACAAAAAAAAAATATGAAAAATAAATAAATGAGAAAAGGAAAATATTGCATCAGACAAACATGTTGAAAAAACATTGCATATTATTAACTAACTGATAGATGGAAATTGTATATGTTTTTATTTTTTTTTACTGAAATAATATTGAGAAATGTCCGATGAAATGGGGGTGTATTTTATTACCATACATATATGTATTATGTATGCATATATATTTTGTCAAGTCATTGTCGGGTTTGGTATGGTAATGGTAGGGGAGGAAAGGGGCATTAAGGACATATTGTATTGCACAAGCAATTATATTCAGCATGGTCTCCGAAGTGAGTTTTGGTTTTAAATTTTTTTTTTTTTTTTGGGTAATTTATTTTTATTTATATTTATATTTTTACCCGAACTTCAATTTGTAATATTGTTGAAGTTAAAAATTGAAATCGATTCGATTGGATATGTACATCAATGTTGATGTTGAACATAATTAAAAATAATATTTTTGCTAATGGACGTGTACAGTGCAGTCAAGTTGGCTGACTTGCAACAGACTTTCGACCAAATGATGAGGTTCTCCCGATATGGGTCTGCCTATGAGTCGGGTATTATACTGGATATGGATATTATGAATTTTTATTTTACTTATTTTTCCTACTGGTTGCCAAATGCCAATTGGCAACTGATGACTTCGCCAAATGGGTCAACTTAATTGCTTCGATATCACATGAAGCACGTAACACCATGTGTGGTGAAATGTTCTCATCATCAACATCAACATTATCGTTTTTTTCTTTTTATTTTTTTTATGGAGTTTCAAAAAGGTGTTTCGTACGTGTCATCAGCCAGCCATAAGGTGTCTTATCATATACCATAAGAGTGAAAAGGAATTAACAGAAAATCATTGTTTACACTTGGAAAAATTTTATAAAAAAAAAAAATTGTCAAAGAAATATAAAATGCCTCACTGAGCTTTTCTCTCGTGGTTTTTTTTTCTTTGTGCAGAAATATTTTTTCACTAGAATTTTTAAATGAAGAGACATACAAATACACAATAAAATACAAATACATATGAAATTAATATTAAAATTATAAAAAAAAAACAATAAAAGGCATAAAAAAAGATTTCGTCTGAATGAACCTTCAACATGAATAATTATATTTGACTTGCGGCTTACATGAAAGTAGGACAAGTTAAATTATACCTATTTTTACTCGTAACTATATTTTAACATGTTCTCATTTGTGGCAAATGAGATAATTTTCAAATTAAATTACAAATTATATTTAACTTATTAATATAATTAAAATTCACATTTTGAATGAAATTTACAACGAATCATATTAAAAAAATATGTGAAAACAAATGGAATTTAAAAGCTTTTGACCAAATATAATTTTAACATAAAAAAGAAAATAACAAACATTACCAGTAAATTGCCAAAGAAAATTCAAAACTGTTGTATGACAAAATTGGCAAGTTTTAGGTGAACACACTCTCTGGGACGTGAATTAAAAGAAAATGTATAATTAGTAATTATATATCAATAAAAAAAATTATTAGTTTTTTTTTTTATTTTAAAATATCAACTTTAAATATTAATTTATCTATCAAATGATAATTCACAATCTTATTAGAGACGAATAAATTAAAGAAAATGGTAAATACCATAAAACTAGTTATTAAAAATGAGGGAAAAATTGCAGAATTTTTTATTCTACAGGAAGGGTATGCGAACAGTGAGACATTATTTTGTTTTTAATTTGTATTAAATTGTACGCTTTTAAGCTATACATCTTAAATAATTTCAATGTTAGTTTATTTTTTTTTTGCTCAAAATATGCAACAAAAATATAAAATAGAAAAAAGGCCTTTGTATAAGTGTTCTTGGGCGAAACAGAAAATGGATTACCTCATAGTTAACACCCTTACCGAGGGCTACCTAGAGGTTAAAAAGTTGACAATTTGTTGGTTAGTTTTTTAAAATTGCTACTAAATAAATATCTTTCGATACAATTTTTTTTTTTTGAAACGGATAAAACAACAAACTTTGATTTAGACGTATGGCAATAACGCCCAAACCGATTTGGAAATATCGCCGAAAAAACTCTAAACAATAATTGTTATTGTTTTTTTTTCTCGATTTGGGCGTTATTTCCAATTTTTAAAGAACACCAAAAATAAAAATTTTAAAAGTCAAATGGGAAAAAAACGCTCAAAATTGGAAATATCGCCCAAAAAAAAATCCAGAAAAAGAAAATAACGCCTAAACCTTAGGAAATAATGCCCAAATCAAATCGAATTTGTTTTATAAGACGATTTTCTTTCATATATATTGGTTTTTCGTTTACTAAATGCATAAGTTTTGAATTTTGTCTTTTTCAATTTACTTTGAGGAACACTTCACCCGTTTTTTTTTTTTTAAATTGATGTTCACAGCTTGGCGCACTTAAAATAATAAATTCTTTTCAACTTTTTCTACTAATTTATCAGAAATTTTATCGCAATTTGAACTGATAAAATTTGTTTGGCAATGTTTGTTAACAAGTTTCATTGAAATTTCACTTTGGAAATATGTATCGCTCAAAATTTAGGAAAGAATGCCCAAATTAAAAGAAATTTTTGGAAATATTGCCCAAAATTGTGGAAATAACGCCCAAATTTTACAAAAACAATTTATATTGAAATTATTTGGGCGATATTTGCAACATGAATTATAAAAGGTTAGCATATGCACTAAACTTTAAATCCTTAGTTTCTGGTTAAAACCTGAAACGCAATGTCTTGCAATGTTAAATTCAAAATTATTATAGCGCGGTTTCCGATCATGTTTGAAAGAGCCGAAATAGTTATATGGACACTGGACAGCTACCCGTGTAAGATAATTAACAAAAAAAAATTATTTTTGAGACCATTAATTTGTGCCAAATTTAAAGCAAATCGGTCCACCCATATTTAGGCTATATAGCTCTAGCTATTTATCGATTCACAGACTCACAGACATATAGACTGACATAGACTGAGATTTGATTAAAACGTCGAAATTTTTGTTTACACGCCTTATAGACCAATTAAAAATAATTGAAAAATTAAGAAATTTTACAGGATTTCAGATTTTGGCTAGAACTCTGTCAATCCCTTTGCAAAATATTTGTATATTTTCGAGGGGAGTACAATCAAAATTAGAGGATGACAGGAGTACAGTAAATGCCAGGGGAGTAGGAATATTTCTTAAGTACTCACTTCGGCAGCCCTGATAATCAAATCATATTTGTTTTCCTTTTTAATTTTATTTAAAATTTGTTTACCATGGAATTTATACAAATGTGACTATATCGTCTAGAAAATATTATAATTTTAAATTTGGTGCATCAATTGCTTGACTTAGTCTAAAAACTTTAATACATACACTTATATACGTATGTATATTTTATTTACAGCTTATATAAAAAGATTTATTATTTATCCAAATTAAAAAATTGTGTTTCTGAAGATATAAAATTTAATCGCTTTCAATCACAACGACTGCACCCATAGAGACTATGAGAGAGACATTGTACTTCGAACTACCATTATAACTTTCTTAATTTGTTTCTAATCCATCAGAAGTATCTCATGAACACGTTGTCAGAGCTCATCAGTCTCTTATATGTCTGGAAACAAATTTATCGAAAAATCACATATTATATGCAATCTCTCTGGAAACACAATAAATCCTCTTTCTTTTGTTTGTTAGATCAAAAGAATCATCCTCTTTTCTCGAATGGATGTTTTTTTATTTTTTTTCTTCTACAAAATATATATTCATATCCAGCATATACATATATGTATGTATTTATGCATGTTGTATACATAACATCAATCAGTGTGTGTCGTTTGCCTTACGGAATCCGCACATGACCTGAAATCCAGACAAGCTGTCAATCGTTTTACGTCCCTAAATAAAACAAAACAAAAACAAAAAAAAACAGAAAAAAAGTAAAACAACACGTGGCTTAACTAATCCTTCTATTTTATCTTGTCCCCGAGGATGGCAAAGTAAAATAAAAACAAAATAACAAAACCAAAAAAAAATCACAAAAATCTGAAAAAGGATATCAAAATGTTACCCATGAAAACCTGAATATTCCCAACTGGACATTTAATCATACCTATAAAGGTATATTTCCTTTTTCATTTATATAAAAATAGGAACATTGCATTCTTTCCTACATACGTACGTATATATGTGTATATTTCCAACAAGGATTTTCAAGGAAGAAAACAAAAAAATTAAAACAAACAACAACGAATCCCTATATACATATATACAGCAAGCGGAAACATGCACCCACTTCGAATATAAATGGCAAATCCTCATGTTATCTGGTCACTGGGGCGTATGAGTGACTATAACCCCAGCAAAAAAAAAATACACATATTATTCTTTTGAGGATATTTTAGTTCCTTTTTTATTTTTATTTTTTTAATAGGTTGGTCTTTTTTAAATCTGACCATATATAACCATTGATTGTTACCACAAACAAAAAAATTAAAATAAAAACCTAAACCAGTCTCTTGAAGTATGAATTTATTGAAACAGCCTGGCTAACAAACATTTTAACATATTGCTTTTTTTTACGTTACTCGAGATTTTAATCAAACCTGACGTTACGATGATAGAGGACAAGAAAAAAAAATGTGAGTCCTTGCAGTTTTGTCTATCTGTCTATTTTTGGCTACAGCCTTAACGTCTGGGTGGATTTCGCTAAAATTTGGCAACTATGTAGAGTTTTTTGGCTATTTTTCAGGTAAGTTTTTTGGGGAAAAAACGTTTTTCGACCTAACAGTTCTAACAGTTAACGTCAATCTTACAAAATTTTTAAATTATTAAACAAAATAAAATAAAATAAAATAAATAAATATATAGATTTAATAATAGTCTATTTTTTTTTTAGCGAAAAAGCACTAAAGATGCATAAATTAATGATAAGTTAAAACAATGACATATAATTAAGAAGAAAATGCCATAAAGAAATTTGTCTATATTTTTGTTTAAAGAAAAAATTACAGCATTTTTGAAAAAGAAAATTCAACCAAATATTTTCTTTATTTAAATTTTTAGCCCAAATGCTGAAATTCAATTTTCTGACAATGGCATTACAGGGGAGAAGTTTAATTAAAATAGTACACAATAAATGTTTTTCTGTAAGAGGCGTATAGACTCAAAAACTGCTGAATAATTTTTTTTTTCTAAATTTTAAAAGTTTTTTCCTATTAGCAGCGAGGTGGTTTAGAAAGTGGTTGGAGTAAAATTTGCCCACTGATGCCGCACCCAAATTTTATCATATTTTAGTTTTATCATTATTGAACTTTTTTAGAAAGTTAAAATTTTGTAATTTAGCTCAATTCAACCTTAAGCATAACCATGTGTTATTTTTGGCATCCACTACCACGCCCACTTTTCTTAGAATTTTATCATTATGTAATGCCCTTAAATAGCTTAAAAAATTTAATAAATCTGTCTTAAGCCAAAATCATGACATGTGAGTTTTTCTTTTTAAAATTCGTGTTAAGCAATATTAACTCGATAGATGGCGCTGTAGTCTAGTTATTAATAAATTCTCCAAAGGACAATAAGTTAATTGTATGTGAGGTAATTCCTAATGCCAATATTGCACACTACATTTTGCTTCAGTCTAAGACTCTAAGCTCATTAAATCATATTTAAGTGAGAGCAAAAGAAAAAATATAGAAAGAAAAAAAAGTTGAGTTGTTAATTGCTACCACCTTAATAATTAATTTAAGCTATTATTATTTGCATGAATTTTTAAAGCTACCTATTTTGTATTAGTAGAATAATTCATTAAATCTATATATTTAAAAAAAACAGCAATTTAGTCATGAATCAGGGACTGATCCTACACACATGGGAATTAAAAAAAAAAATTGATTCAAATGGTTTTAATTGATTTGCTTCAATCAGCGTGTAAGCTTTAAAACTTCATTTATTCATTTGGTATTATGTATTTCTACATCCAACTAAAAAAACCTTCAAACCGCTTGTCAAAATCTCTTTTTAACAAATTCACAAAAAAATAAACAAACAAACATACCCAAAGTTCCTTCAATGACATAATCCACACGTAATCATTTAAAATGCTCCATACAAAAAAAAAAAACAGCATCCCATTTGACGTTATCCGAAAAGGTTGTATGTAGGTACATACATTCTAGTAGCTTATGAATAATTAAAAAAAATACCTGGCTATTCCCTGTTAGATACAAAACATCTAAATTCCCATCCAAATTGCATGGACGAGATCAGAGAAAAAAGTATGCAAAAATAAAAATAAAAAAAAAAACAGAAATTCAAATAACCAGCTTGGACACACTCATGTACTATACCTACTCTACGACTTGAAATGACTTTTCAACACACCTTTCATGTGTTTTGTTTTCGGGGTTGAGTTAGCTCTATATAGTGTTGAGAGCTTCGATTAAAATAAAAACATATAATAAATAAAGGACAACAGGAATAACAACAACAAAAATGAAAAAAAAAAAAAAGAATCCTGATCAAATATTTAAATGCGCAAAAAAAGGTACGTCTCTATTTACTCACCTCATTCCATCCATATCGATTTTTCGCCTGCACAATCGTCTCGTACACAGCATTATGTTCTAAATTTTTTATGACATACGACATTATAAAATGGCTGGCATCGGTCCTTATTGGTATCGGTTTGATGTGGAACTCGTGCCACTTGCCAGGATGCTGATACGTTTCGTTCATCTATTGAAAGACAGAACAAAAAGTTAACAAAAAAAAAAATGATTCAGTTTTGTAAGTTTTTTTTTTTGAAAAAAAGAGGACAATCTCGATGATAAAAATGTAAATGCTTTTGCTTCATTCAAGGATCTCCACTCAATGATGCTTTATGTGCGAGAAGTGTTTGATATGCAATTGCAATGTTTGGCCGCGTTGTATGCACAGGATATATCTATTGTCCCAGAATAGCTGGTTAACTGCAGTAAGTGCTATATACTTTCTCTCTCTTACATACAAAAGTCGTTTATTCTTTTATAAAATATGGGAAAACTATTATATTGTTTGCAGAATGATTCAGTGGCATTTTTATATTTTAGTATAGATTACTTTCAGGACATTGTTATATTATTCATATTTAAAGAATGTAAAACAAAAGTTTATAATTCATACTCGCATAATAGTAACACTGTATTGAAGGATACCCTATATTAAAAATTGTAATTGTAATACCTAGGAATGAGGGCTTTTTGAAGAGCTATTTAAATCTGGTGGTCATTCCTCAGTTATTTTAAGAAGCTAAGATTTAAAGGTACCTACCCCATGGTTAAACTAAAATAAAGGGGAGACCGATAGATAAGTCTTTCATGAATTCTTCAGTTGTTTTTTAATTTTTTAATTTTCTAGATTAGTCGAATGCTTTGTTTTTTGATTATAGTTAGTACATACATTTTTAGAACATAAGATTTTTGACATCAAAAGTAAGAAATTTTGCTGAAGAATTGCGTTAGATTTCTGAGATTGCTTAGCCATTTGAGATCTCAGAAATCTAAGCTGACTGAATGAAAAATTTGTAACTAAGAAATTGTCAAATAGGAGCCAATCAAAATAAAATATTCTGGAAATGTCAAAAAAGTCATTAAAAATTTTTCACTATAGGCAAGTTCAAAAAAATTAAGTTCCCACAAATTTTTCCTCGTTTAAGTGAAGCCCAAATGTTTACTTCTAAGTTTTTAGTAGTGAAACTAAGAAATTTTATTGATTCTCCTAGATTTCATTTAAATGTTAATATTTATGAAATGTTGAAACTCAGTAATTTGCTGTGGATTTATGGGTCAATATTTCAAAATATTAATACTCTGCGGTCACGTGCTTAAAGCTTATGAAACATTTTTTTTTTTTAAATATTTTTGAGAAACACTTTTTCCTAAACTGAAACTTTTTTAAGCGAAATTTTGACTCAAATAGCAAAAATGTCATTATCGTGACATGTCCCAAGCTGTAACTTTCCTAATCAAATGCATAGTATTTTAAAGTTGTAAATAACTTTTAAAAATTTATTAATGTAGATTTAAAGAAAAAAGAACAATGGTAACTAATGCCCAGCCAGCTTATTTTTAGAGGTATAAAAAGTTGAGGTAAATAAATTTAAGTGACTGTCATTTCCGTGAGAAAATAGAACGGTGGCAGATTTAATTGCGGCGGTCACTTCAATAACGGGATCCGTTGGTTGTTTTTTAGAATTATTTGCAAAAAGTAAAAAAAAAAAAATATTCAATATCGTTACAAAATATTCGATAAATGCCAGATTTGATGCTGGATTTACACGACTGATAAATTGTCAGAATTGTTGTCACAAAATTGAAGAAATACATTTTAATGACGAACAACATACCAGCAGATTTTGAAAAATGTACATATGTACTTTAAAGAATAAGTTAGAATTTGGCAGAAATAGTGGCATTTTGTCAGCTGTGTGAATCAAGCATTATTCTGCAAGAACATAGATGGTATTTTATTGGTGATAGAGTAACTTGATAGTTTCCTTACCAAATATTTGTCTGAACTAAATTTTTCTATTTTCAGAATGCACTGAAGCTCAACTATAGGATGACAATGTTTTTCATCTCCCTAACAAGACTTTTCCTTTGTTAAATTTATAAAATTTATATATATGCCAAGAGAAGTTATGTTTTTTTAAATTATTTTTATTTTCAAAACCTTCAATCTTTGTTTGCACATCGCATAAAATCTTAACTGGTGCTATAACCCACTTAAACACAAAATTAGCTCTTCTATAATTCTTTGTGTTTCAAACTAACTGTCGACAGTAAATTACCCTAACGTAATAAAAAAAATAATCTACCTCAAAAGCTATAGTTTTACCTTGGTTCCAAGGATTGCTATTTATTTAAAAAAACAAAAAAAAAAATTAAATCCACTCACATGTAGTTGCAATAAAAAAGCTAGAGTAGGAAAACTGTTTCCTTATCTCTCATACCCTCAAAGTATATTATTACGGTAAAGGTACACTACAATATTCTCTTTTGTTTAAAAACAGCAGTAGCGAGAAAAGCTACAATATGCTGAGAGTAAAGTATTGTTCATCTATATAAGATATTCTTCAATGATAAAAAAAGCCTGGGAAACACGATTTAAACAAAACAAAAAAAAAAAAAACTAAAAAGATAAATATTGTAAAATGTTGCTTTGAGGATAGTGGCCGAGAGATAGAATCCTTTTTTATTTTGTTCCATTTGCCCTTTTCACAGAGAATATTTTTCCTAGAATTTTAGGATTTTGGATTAAAGTTGAAGCTGGAGTGGAATTCTGAGTGAATGAGTGTGTTGAATATAAGGTGGGTTCCTTGGATATTCTTTTTGTATGATTTTTTTTTTTTAAAGAAACTAAGACAAATGGTCATCCCTTTTGGTTTATTTAGTGGTCTCTCAGAGGCATGCTTGGAATTTTTAAAAATATTATTGAATTACATTTTAGATTTGTTATACTCTTAGAGCATCAGTAGCAGCAGAAGAAGAAAAAGCCTTTTCTTTATCAGAGAGACATATATTTTCTATGACACCCTAGGGGATAGTTTGTAGTAGGTAACTAGTTTTTTTTCTTTATCGTTCTTCTATGAGGACTCCCTTTATATAAGAAAATGGCATCTCTATATAAGTCGACTTTGTTCTATAAGAAATGAGTTTTGCATGTTATCTGATTTAGTTATTATTTTCGTTTTTTTTTATTTTTTATTTTTACAAAAGAGGTGAATAGAGTCGTATATTATTTGTAAAAGGAAAATGAAAATGAATGTCTTTAGGAGTAGGGGGATGATGTAGGTTTTTGGAAAATTATAGATTAGATTGCACTTTGGGGAATATAGGCTTTTATAAATGGAAAAGTTACAAGGATTTAAATTAGAACAGAGATATATTGGTTTGAATGAATTATAGGAATATTAAAAAGGGGAATTACATATATATGTATGTGTATGTAGAAGGATGCTGAATTGGATTTATATTTCGATAAATGTAAAAAGGATCAACTGAAAAATTATATAATTTTAAAGCGAATTTAAGAAGATTACCCGAAAGATGACTGGTTTTTTTGGGGATATTCTCGATAATTGACAATGTGGGTAAAATGTTTTAGATTATTTTATCATGTAGGGAGGTTACAACAATGGGATTAGAGCAAGGACATTTATTAGGGTGAAAGGAAAGGACTTAGATACAATTTAAAAATAAACATATAACACAATATTTTTTGGGTATATGGTATGGACGTTGTTTTTTAATAATTATGTTTTCCATTTAATTAATGATTTTTTTTAATTGCCAATTAAATCTAAATGGGGGAGAAATAACCAACTTGTCTTAAATTAATCGACATGCTTTCAGTCACAAATTATGCGGGTCACCCTGCATATCTGAAAAGTATTGATTAGGTAGGTACATACATACATACATAGACAGTCAAATCTTTAAACTTTTCAGTTTCTTCTTCAAAGAAAAAAAAATATAAGTAAATTTAATTTGACCTTTACCTTATTGTTACATAAATGGTGTCTAAAAGTTAACAAAAAATTGAATTTACCGCCATTTTTGTAGTAAAGTGGTAGCGACCCAAAAACAAAACAAAAAAACAATTTTACACCTTACTGTTTAGGGTTAGTAAAAATGGAGCATTAATCAGAGAACAGCGTGTTTTCGATTCAAAATACCTTCTAACGGTCCACAAAAGTTGGCGTTTCGTCCCGGTGATCTCACTTGGAATCACCAGTTGACTAGTGAGGGGCTTGTCAATATGATATTTTGTTAAGTTCAGTTCATAGATGGAGTGACAGATATCTAATGTGAACTATATCCGATATTCTTAACGTATCTTCGTAAACATCAATAGTTCTTTTTTTTTTGTTCGTTGTTCGTCTCAAATATTATGGTTGTTATTGATCAAAGAAGACAATTTAACAACTAAAATAATCTGAACCACAAAAAAATCTTAAAGTGGAAACTATATTAAATTCATCGATTTTTTAGTCGATAAAAGTCATTTAAGAAAAATAGAAAACATTTTTCGACTGATAAAAAATGCAAAATCAAATCCCCTATATGCATACCTACGGCTACGTCTACATCTATATGTTTATATTTATTTTCAACATTATTAAATTTTATTTGTAAATTGACACACAGAATGCCAAACAAAATTTTGCATTGTTTACCTTTTTTTTTGACAAAAAATTTAAAAAAAAAACGACAAAAAATATTCAACACCCTCCAAAACTCAAAAAAAAAAAAATAAATAAATAAATAAATCCTTCCCAATAATAAATCACTTGATTCAATGAAGGGACCACAATGTAAATTTTCACAAACAACGTTAAATAACAAATTTCAGCTAAAAAATAAAATAAAAAAAATTATAATCAAACAGAGAGCGTTCGTGATTTTCTACCCAAAAATGTTTAAAAAAAAGGAATTAAAGAATGTATACAAACAGGCGGACAGGGGACCCTTATAATTTTCAATAAATTTATTGATAAACAACTGCTGTTATATAGTTAAGTCCCAATACTAATGGGAACAGCCCCAAAAACCTATCCTAGTTGATAAAAAAAAAGGATAAATGTACATGGATCCGTTCAATTTAATTTAATTTCCAAAAAAAACTTTCCAAGGATGAAGGTAGGTTTACAAGAAAAAAAAAAACTCAACATCGATTGATATTTCATGTCCGTATTCCTGCCAGTGCAGTGAAAGGACTTATTTAGTTCATGTTTTTTAGAATTTTGTAAAATTATGATTCTTTGAGTTGAAAAATTCTCATTGGGAAGCTGAATTTTGCCTACCTTTCATTTAGATACCTAAACATTACAATATTGAGAGAAAAAAAAAACAAACTTAAGGAAAAAAACAAGATTTTATTATTTTGTTTATGAACACAAAGACTTGGCCTTTTATCACATTAATATTTTATTCAAATTCTTGTGGAAATAATTTTTAGAATTTTTAAATTTCAACCTACACACAAAAATGTACATTGTACATATCCCCCATATGCCCCAATAGTAAAATTATGCTACCTACGCTACTGACGCCCACACAAATAAATTGATCACTAAGCGTGACATGGGTGGTGCGGATAATCCTTGTAAACTGCGGGCATATGTCTCCAAACACAAAAAAAAAAAAAAAAACTGGAATAAATTATGGGAGTAGGTAAATAATTTTTTTTTGTGTATTGAAATTTTAACAGTGGGCCAGCAAAACTCGTGTGTTTCCTCTCTTATTTGAATTGAAGAAAATAATGAAAAGACCTCCCATAGCGCATTAGAAAAGACAACGAACAAAATAATCACGAAGTTTCGTCCTTTTTTATGTTTAATCCTCCCTTTACAGAATACACGCACTGACACTGTGAGTTGTTTAGTTCCCACACAAAACAATATATTTTCTTCGAAGAAGCCGAAGAACCCAAAAACAACAACAACAAAAAAAAACAACAAAAAACAAAAACATACTTTATAAGAGGAGCTGATGAGAAAAGAGGCATTCATCCTCCTGTTCGTCATAGTATCTAAGATATGTATTTGTATATAAGAAAATTGAGGCCGGGGCAAGTCTGGAGGTTTCTCGAAACACGACCTGGCTTTTCTTATCTTTTTCCCAATCAAATATTCCCTTGGGTCAACCCCATCTTTGTTCGGTTTTTTTTGTTTTGTCTTAACAAATTATCTCAACAACAATTCCAACTTTTGTCAGTGAGTTTTTTTTTTTGTTTTTTTGTTGTTGTTTTTATTTGTATTTTGTTCGTCGTTGGTAACTCGAATCCTTGGTGTTCAAACTTTAAAGCAGCTTCAGGGTGATTTTAATGAATCCTTGCTACTTTTTTTTTATATATATTTTTTTTTTTTTTTTAGATCCTAGAACTAAACATCCAGGTAGAATTCTCGTATATAGAACAACGAAGAGATGTTTATCAATCGATCTACCATAACAGGGAGAGGGAGAAGAAACTAAAAGAATCGAGCTATTCCAGGATGTAGTCCTCGTCATGGCAAAAATGAAAATCACGGGGAATAAAGATACGAAAGGATGTCGTAAGGTTTATCGGAATCAAATTATAAAATTGAACAGTTTCCGGTTTCTATAGAATATGTATAGTGCTGTTCGTATCGCAAAATGGCAAAATGTCTTCTTTTGCAATCAGGATATAACGAACGAAAAAAAAAGTAAAAAAAAAAAAGAAAAAGGAAAGAAAATGACGATAAGCGTGCACACATTGCGAAGTTCACAAAGAGGAGCAACGACGACGACGACGACGTTCGTTCTCCTTGATTTTGTAATGAAAATAAAATTGGTGGAATAATTAAAAGTCAATTAAAACTGCTGAAGGGTAAAAAGATACTCAATATCTATATAGGGAGGATATAAATGTCGTTTTTGAATTCCTCTATACGCGAATAAGAAACCGTGTGTGTTTTTTTTTGTTGGTCTCTCCCCTGTTCGTATATGTTCAAATATGGGGATATGTGAATGTGGGGAACACATATTTTGATGTTAAGATAATATACAAAGTAATTTTGTGCCAGTAATTGGAATTAGATTGTGCACCCTTCTCTGATTCTGAGAACTGAGATGTCTGAAAGGGAAAGTTATTAGTTTAGGAAATTTAAATGCGGATAATAAAGATACACTCTTATTATCTGATATGTAACTTGGGGCTAAAGTGTTGTTAATTGGATTCTGGAATACCATTAGGAAATGGTTTGTATAAAGAAGAAGTACCTATACCTATACTTAAATTGAAATGTTTTTCTTTTATTTCTGATAAAATAAAATGAAAATATTTGTATTATATTTCTGATGTTCTTATTATTTTATTTTGCTAACGAGATTATATGGTTCCGTAAGGATCTTAAATTTCAGTTGTTATGCAATTGCACGTGCAAGAATTTTTTATCAGAAATTTTGTCTTCAATAACTGTGGATGTTTTCCTTGGATTTTTTTTTCGTTTAATTAAATCATACAATTATGTAGAGTTAATAAATATCTACATACAAATTATTATTATTTTATTATTGGAAATATTAGTCATTGTGTCCAGAGGCCAGACTAAAGAATTATATTAAATTATCAGAGTGCCGACAACCAAAATAAAAATCCTAAAAATCCAAAATTCAGAAAAACACAAAAATAAAGAAACGCACAAATCCAACACCACCAAGGCCCAAAATTCCAAAAAATCATCGAAATTCTAGAAAACTTTATATTTTTGCGGGATTTCGATTTTAAAAAAAGATCTGGATTATGTATTTCGGGATTCTGTTTGACTTCCTTTAATGATCTTCACAAAATTTGTAAAGTGTATACACTAAATAATTAGGTGTGTTATTAGTGAGTCTGTTGTGCACAGAAAAGAACAGAAAAGATCAGGAAATTACAGGATTATGTGTTTCATTTGCAAGAATCTTGTTCTAAACTGTTCTACAATCTGTCACTTTGTGTTCCATAATGTTGTTCACAATAGTTTTTTAAAACAATATTTTCTTCATTTAATTTTAAGGTGGAGCAAGTGAATTAGAAATGTCAAAGTGTTTGAATTTGAAATTTTACAGTCTGATGGGCAACGGTGAATGTCATAAAACCCAGAGCTGTACTTTTCTGTTCTGACAGTTTTTACACACTTTTGCTGTTCTGATCAATTCTGATTTATTTTTTCTTCAATAAACGCAGTTATTACCAAATTTAGGAAATATATGACAGCTGTCAAGTTTTTGGATCATGACAAAATTGTTACGGACATGTTTTGTATTAGGTGTGTTCCTTTACTTTAAAACTCTGCGCATTTCTGTGAATTTCTGACATTTTTTTTTATATGAACTTTGACAGACTTTTGTGACTCTTGTTTCAAAGTAAAGGAACTATAGGCTATTATCAAGGATTATCAAGAATTGCCTGTATACAATTTCTGTCAAGTTTTTATGGGACATAAAAATAAAAATTTTTCAGTGATTATTTAACTGTCAGGTTTGCACATAATTTTCGGACAGTGTTCAAATTGAAATAAAAAATGTAATATTTAAAAAGTATACTTTGGATAAAATCAAAGCAAACCCGAAAACCCCACCTCATAAATTATTTTATATTCGTGCAAAGCTCCGTTCATGATTCTTTCTATTTCATCGTCAGAAAATAGATTCGATCTTAAATTTCTCAAAACCTGCATTGCATATCAATGAGTTAAATTCCCTTAAAAGATATAGATTAACATAATATTTGACTCTCTATATACTTACCAACAATCTCCTGTAAAGTAATTTGATTTCTTCTAAATTAGGTATCGATTCAATTATCCACGTTAAATTATAATGATCCAACGCTCCACTCAGAGCCGGCGATATAAAATCCGCCGGACCCGGTCTACCCGAAACTTCTATATACTTTTTCGTCCTTCCTAGCGCATTATCAGCCACACAACTATAATTGCCAAAGTCTGATTGTTGGAAATTTCGAATAAATAAACTGTAACGGTCATCTCTTGGATGCATTGATCTGCGATCAGTTGGATCCAATAAAAATGAATTCTGATACCAAAGCATCTGAAAAAAAAAAAAAATTTAAATAAATCCAAATGAGATTTTTTATTCAAAGCGCGGATGTCAACGACAATTCGATATAATCCCTTCGAGCAAACAAAAAATTCATTCTGTGTGACAAAAAAAAAATAAAAGAAAAAAAAAACGAATAAAAGGATATGAGTTAAGGATATGATATTAAGCATCGAAAAGCCAAATACAAAATTTGCTGCAGGATATTTTTTTGGCTGTATGGAAATATGTAAGCAAATTTTACATGAGTGATGATAATATGATGACGTATATACTTTCACTATATTTGGATGACACTCATACTTTATGTGAATATCCTTTGAGGCTATAGGTATAACCACAAGTCCTTTTATTCACCTTATTCTTTTTTTTTTTTTTGAGTATAAAGAGGGTGATATATTAAAAAAAAAAAAAATAAATCGAAATACAAGAAAAGAAAGGGCAACAAAGATCCCAATGCATACATCATGATGAATTGAAACTTACCTCGGAATTAACATCCCCGTGGACAATGCACACCAATTCAATATCGTATCCTTCCGCTGCATGTACCCAGGATTTTTCCACTGTGATTTCTGGCGGAGCTGAAAGTATATACACACAAAAAGAAAGTAAACAGTTAGTTCGTTTGGTAGGTACCTACATGCAGTTTTACATATATATATATATATATTATGTATGTACGAGTCGAGTGTGTAAATGTTTTGAACTGGCAAACATGATTCACTTCTGTAGATCGAGTTGGTCCTAAAGGAGAGAAGGATTCATGCAGTTTTATTATCTTCCCATGAACAGCAAACGCAGAGAAGTGCACAACCCTAAGGCGATCTTTTTTTGGATAGTGGTTGTAGTGGGGGTGGAAAACCCTTTTCTATGCGAAATGAAATTTCAAAAACCAAATTGTGCATAATATAATACTTTCCTTGTGATTGTACAGAAAGAAGAAGTACGTTGCATACAAACAGTCAGCTCACTCACATACGTACATGTCTATATATGTATGTAAAATAGACATCCTCTCCTTCGGGAGTAATTCTTTGAATCCAATTGATAGCGTTTTATAGAGAGCGCTCCGGTTTTTTCTTTTTGATTTTCTGATAATGCTGCCTCTTTTCTTTTCAATTTTTTTTTAAATTTTTTTGTTGAAAAAAAACGAGGGGAGTTAAATTCAATTATTTCGAAATTGTACACTCTTCATCTTTCACGTTAAGCCTTTTATGCAACGGAGCAAGGGAAATTTTCTCTCTATCTCTCCAAAAAAAAAAAGGATTCTTCTCCTCTCTATGATGATGATAAGATCCTGGTTCCTGACTATTGTGTTGTTGTGCTCTATACACATCAACTATATATGGATGCAGTTCTAAAGGAGGAACACGAATATTATTCAAATTGGATTTGCTTAAATTCTTTTATTCCACCTTTTTGTTGTGGAGTTATATATTTCTTTTATTATTTTTTTTTTGATTCGGTTGCTCTTTTGAATGAAAAATTTGGACTTTTTAATATTTTGAATTTAAAAAAAAAAAGACAAACAAAAAAGTTTTAGTAGGCAAAAGCAATTATGGCCGGAATTAGGAGTAAACAGGATTAGATTGTTACCTATACCTGTCTGATGGCTTAGGTATTTATGACAAAAAGCTGATAGAAATTTTGATTTAATTTTTTTATTTTTATGTATTTTCCATTATTATGAGACATTCATTCTCTATAAAGTTAAGGCCTTTTGAATAGAAAAATAAAATTATAATAAAATTAGAATAGAAGAGGATTCAGACTGTCTGATCCTATTATAAGTCTTTTGTTCAATGTAATTTTATGATCCTATATACATAATGTCTATATGAATAAGCTTTTTATGAATAAAAGTTATTCAAGGTTAAAAGAGCAATTTGTTTTTTTTTTTTTAAAGATTGTTTTGATCGAAAAGGGACAATTGGAGGATTAGATATATATTCTTTTTTAAGGTATAATAATTTAACTTGGCTATATAATATAGTAAAAAGTTTGGCAATAAAAACAATATAGACTGATTTATAGCTAAGTAATACTGTTTGAATTAAGGCTTTGTGTCATTATTTATGCACGCGGATCTTGGAGTTGGTTTGAATTAATTTATGAGATTAAAAAAAATTGTATGCAAACCATTATCAATCAGCAAATTAAGCATTCTAAAGTTAAGAAAGAAATTAAAATTAAAGTATAGTCCAGTATATTTTGTCAAAATTCCTTTTTGAATTTAATATTTCGTTAGCAATATTAGTTTTTCTTAATCATCATAAATTCATAAAGAAGCACAAATAGCTTTTGATGTAATCCACCATTACTAAACTTGGTTAATTTCTGGTATTACTGTACCAAATCTTTATACTGTACCAAACCTTTATACTGTACCAAATCTTATCTTTTGTATCATCCCTGTTATATAATTAGAAACGAAATATAGTTTAGTTTTTGCTCTTTTGTAATTTGGAACGTGCGTTTACTTTAGTGGCGACGAGGATTTTTTTTAATTCTACGAACTTGCGAATCGTGAATTTTTTTAAAGAAAAAAATTTAATTATTCATAAATGGATAAGGATTTTATTGAGAAAGTCCTAAAATCACAACGTGATTGGATGGATAAGATATTGGAGGATCAAAAGTCATGGTTATCCCAAAACACGCCAGTAAACCGAGTTACAAGTGCGTCGGTTATCCAACCATTTCCAGCTTATAAGAAGGAAGATAATTGGAAAACCTACCTTAAGCAAATGGAACAGCACTTCGAGGCATGCCGCATCACTGACGATAACCAAAAACGCGCATGCTTCTTGTCGTGGGTTGGAGCAGACAACTTCGAGATTTTACAAAAACTCTATGGCGTAGATGATGTGGCAACTAAGAGCTTCAAAGACCTCACTGGTAAGCTAAGTGAACATTTCACTTCTAAAATTCATGTACTTGCAGCGCGCTACCAATTTCATAAGACTGTGATGAAACCTGGACAGTCATATGCATCTTGGGTTACAGATCTCAGATGAGTGGCTCGTAATTGCCTTTTCACGTGCTCAGGTGAAAACTGTGGCAATTCTTATGTGGATAACATGATACGAGATATTCTGGTGTTATACACACCTCACAGCAGTGTCCGCACGCAGGCGCTCCAGAAGGCAGATCCATCACTCGAAGATGTGCTAGACATTGCGAGAGCCTATGAGACTACACAACAAACTTTTTCTGCAATTACTGATAACAATAATGTTGTAGAAGTTAACCAGCTGCCAGTGACTAACAGTCATGAAGATAATCGTACACCTTCGCAATACCAATATAGATCTTGCCCAAACTGTTTTGTCAACCACAGTAGAAACGAGTGTCGGCACTACAAATCAATCTGTCGCAGATGCAAAAAAGTGGGACACATTGAGGCAGTATGTATGTTGGGAAGGAGAACGGCGGTAGGTGGAGCAAATGAAGAAACTAGCAGTAAAAACAAAAATCTTCGAAGTCGGCGTCATCGTAAGTGGCCGCAAAAACAGCAAAAATCGCAATCGCAAAACAAACTTTCAGGTAATTCTGCTGAGAAGCTTCATTTTGCAGAAGTAGTGGAATCACATGATGACTTGCAAGCGGATTCAAGCTCAGGCATAATGATGGAACTAGCTGTTAATGGGAAGATGATGACGTTTCAGGTTGACACAGGAGCATCCTGTTCATTGGTTGGACATGAAGGCTATAGACAGTTGGGTCAACCTAAATGTTCTTCAACCAGTAAGACTTTGACAGCGTATGGTGGAACACCCCTTTCCATTAGAGGAGAGCTACAAGTAGATGTCATTTTTAAGGAAGCAACACATAAAGTCAGTTTACTCGTTGTAAATACCGGTGGATCCAACATTCTCGGAAGGGACTGGTTTAGGACATTTAACCTAACTGTGCAACATTCGATTTTGCAAATCGATTCAAGCGACTCATTACTCAACAGCATTGAAGCACTGTGTATGACATATTCGGAGTTATTTTCAACGGGATTAGGTAAGTGCAAGAATTATAAAGCGCATCTGGCCCTAAAAGATGGGGCTGTTCCAAAGTTCGTTCGACATCGACCAATTCCATATGCACTGCTAGAAGACACCAAAAAAGAAATAGACCGCTTGATTGAAGCTCAGATTCTCAAACAGGTACATCGTACGCAGTGGGCCGCTCCCGTGGTAATAGTGCAGAAGGCCAATGGTGGCTTACGAATTTGTGGAGATTTTAAGTCTAGTGTAAATCCTCAGCTCATCGCTAATCGACACCCGATACCTCGCATTCGCGACATTTTTCATACACTTCGTGGAGGGAAGTTGTTTACAAAGATCGACCTCTCGGACGCCTATCTTCAAATCGAGTTGGATGACGAATCCAAAGAGATGACTGTGATTAATACACCCTTTGGACTTTACCAATATCAACGCCTGCCATTTGGTATAAGCAGTGCCCCGGGTGAGTTTCAGAATATAATGGAGCAGCTGTTTGCCGACCTGTCTGTAGCTGTATATCTGGACGACATCGTCGTTTCGGGTAAAGATAATTCTGAACATTTGCAGACGTTGAAGGAGGTGTTTAGTCGGCTTCAAAGTAATGGGTTCCGGTGCAATAAACTAAAATGCAGTTTTGCTAAGGAGCAGCTGGAATACTTGGGCCATACACTGTCTGCTGCTGGAATCCGTCCTTCTGAAAAGCATTTGGAAGCACTCCGAAATATAAAACAACCCTCGAATCTAAAGGAGTTGGAGGCTTTAATAGGTAAATTGAACTATTATAATCAATTTATACCTAATTTCTCGCAGGTAGCTGGACCTCTTAATGCACTACGTGCAAAAAATGCTGAGTTCATATGGTCCTCTAGCCAACAAGATGCGATGGAAACTTTAAAACACAGTATACTGGAAGCTGCACGACTAGCCCACTTTGATGAAACACTACCTCTGATCTTGGCTACTGATGCCTCCAGCTACGGAATCGGGGCGGTTATATCACATCGATATCCGAATGGGACGGAGAGACCCATAGCCTTCGCCTCCAAAACACTCGACAAGCACCAAAAGTTATACAGCCAGGTGGAAAAGGAGGCATTATCAATTGTATATGGAGTGAAGAAATTTCACTGCTACTTGTATGGTCGCCCGTTTGAGTTGCAGACGGACCATAAGCCATTGACAACCATATTCAATCCCAGTAAATCGATTCCAGAAATGACAATGCGTCGCCTTCGTAACTGGGCCCTGACACTCATGGCCTACAATTATGAGATCAAATACCGACCTACCTCTAAACATGGGAATGCAGATGCGTTATCACGTCTCCCAGTGGGTCCTGACGCAGAGTTTGACAAGTTGGATGGCGAATGTCATGAAGTGAATACTATTATGGAAGATTTTAGTACTGGTCCGTTAAATGCTGAGTTGATCTGTAAATATACTTTAAAAGATAAAGTGCTGAGGAAAGTTGCCGCTTACATAAAAAATGGATGGCCGACTTGGCTGGCAGATGACGAAACGGATATAAAACCATATTTTGATCGTAAGTTGGCCTTGACAATTCAAAATAATATTATCCTTCTTAGTTCAGATTGTGAACGAGTCGTCATTCCGGAGGTGATCCAGGCTAGAGTGCTTAAGTACGTCCATGAAGGTCACTGGGGTGTTTCTAGAATGAAGCAAATAGCTCGGCAATATATCTGGTTCCCAGGTATAGACAAACAAATTGATAAGATGGTAGCGGGATGTACCATGATGCTGCAGCCGATCCAAAACGAGAGTATAGCAATTGGCCTCCCACAGATTCAGCATGGGAAAGAATACATCTAGACTTCGCTGGACCATTTTTTAACAAAATGTGGCTTATCTGTGTAGACTCGTTTTCAAAATTTCCATTTGTGGTGTCAATGTCATCTATAACCGCCGAAGCAACTATCAAGGCAATCCAATCAATTTTTGCGATTGAAGGACTTCCGAAAGTAATTGTCACCGACAATGGAACGCAGTTCACGGCCCAACGATTTAAGGAGTTTTGCGAGTTCCACTCAATTCAACACTACAGAACAGCTCCTTTTCATCCGGCGTCGAATGGACAAGCTGAGAGGTTTGTTCGAACATTCAAAGAGTCGTTTAAGAAGAATATGGCGGAAAAGAAGGACTCCGATACTGCTCTCTACTCATTCCTTTCTACTTACCGATCAACACCTTGTGAAGTTTCACTCAAATCTCCAGCAGAACTACTTCATGGCCGTCAGTATCGAAACCTTTTGTCATGTTTTGTTCCAGAAGGAGAAAAGTTGAAACTGAAGAACTTTGCTCCCAAATTTTACTGTTCACAGGAGGTCTTCGTCCGTGAGTATTTGAAGTCAAGGAAGTGGTCAAAAGGTGTTATTAAAGACGTATTTGGTAACAAGATGTATGGAGTCCAAACAGATGGTGGATACTTGAAGCGCCACCAAAACCAGATTCGTCCATCGAGATTCCAGTTGGATGCTGACATAACCCTCATGGCACCATCTGAGTCGGCGAACAATCGAGATGGAAATTTGAGGGAAGGTAAAATTCAATTAAATAATAATAAAAACTTCGATTCTTATAAACAGGTTGGCGAAAGTGATTGCATGAATACTAATAAAGTGGCGGATAAATCCATCCCTGGAGATGATGCAATCCAGGCTGCAGTTCCAGTAAGCCAACCATGTACGTCAAGCAAGGGTATTCAACCATCAGCCGACCTTGACATAAGAAGATCAAATCGGATTAAGAAGAAACCTGAACAATTTCAACCCTAGAGGAACTTAAATAAGGTCCGAGGAGATGATGTAATCCACCATTACTAAACTTGGTTAATTTCTGGTATTACTGTACCAAATCTTTATACTGTACCAAACCTTTATACTGTACCAAATCTTATCTTTTGTATCATCCCTGTTATATAATTAGAAACGAAATATAGTTTAGTTTTTGCTCTTTTGTAATTTGGAACGTGCGTTTACTTTAGCTTTTGACCATCAATCCCCCTTACAGGGTTTCCACTACTAGATTTTTGTTATTTAAATTTAAACCAAAGATGCAGGGATATAATGTATATTTTTAATCGATACATTTTTGTATTATTAAAAAATCATAGGCAAATAAATAAATTTAGAAAAATCTATAAATCATTACATCAACGTTTAAAAGTCGAAAATGGGAAAGTAGACGTACAAAATAAATATCTGTGGAACCGAGTTTCTATTGCGATTTTATCCAAATCTTTATAGAAATTTGGGCACTTATAGTTCTTTGGCCTTCCCAATTTCCCATATCCTTGGGCCTGTTTAACAATTATCTAAATCGACTTGGAAAAAAAAATATTATCTTATTACAAAATTTTATCAAACTCATTGTAGCCGTTTCTGAGAAATAAAATGGATAGATGTTATGTATTTGCACAAACTGGAAGATAAAATAATGTTTAAATAAGAAAAATTACTACGCTCCTATACTTACATACATAAATATCTTGAAAATAAAATAATATCATAATAAAAAAGTTCATATAAAATATGAGGAGGTTCTTATAAAATGGGCACTCAGTGTTCCCTTAGCGCCCCCTTAGGGAGGATTAAATTTTATTTAGATATATAAATTGGCGGATTTTACTACAGCCACTTACTTAAAGCCTTTTCCTAAAAAAAAAAAAAATAAATAATAAAAGTGGGCGTGGCGGTGGGTATTACTAAAACTAGTTTTTAAATTTCTTATTTATCATCAGAAAATTTTATGCAATCATTACAGTCGTTTCTGAACATAATATTTATACTGCGAATATATTTATAGGGTCTTAACCAATTTTAAAAGAAAAAGGTATTATCTAATATTATTTCTTTTTTAATTTTTTTCTTTACGCATTATAACAAACATTTTATTTAGCTATTAAAAATAGCACGTTTTGGTATATTCGTTTTCTTTCGACGGATAGCAGAATACGAAAATTCACGTGAACGTTTAGCAGAATAGGGCTATTGACACGAAACCAATACATTATTGCTACATACATAGATCAAGTACAAAGTCTGAAGAAATCAATCTAAGTGGAATATGAAATATTCAGCAAAATATCTACCTAAAGCCTATAGGTTGCAGATATTTATTTATTTTTTTTAAGAACCCTCAATACAAATGTTTCTTTCTCATAAGAATTCATGCACACGATGCTTCTATACGACGAACTCATGTAATCTAACATTTGCATGCTTTTTTGAATTTCTATTATATTCTTTAACTATAAGAACAGTAAGATTCCAATAAAACATGACCATATTTTTTTTCTTAAAATAGGTAAAATACAAAAAAGAACATGAAATTTAAATCCTCCCTCCTTACGTTCGATAAATCCCCAAAAAAAAAAAACATCCTTATTTGGTTTTACTTCCATAGATACTGCTGTGCATACAATAGAAAGGTAGATCCCATCACCATCGTCATCATCATCATCTTCGGTTAGCTCTCTTCAATCGATATAAATTTTCTCATAGGTTTATAAAATTTACTCCCTATCATTTCTTGAGAAAAATGTAAATCCTCGTTCATATTTCTTTTGGGGCACACCCAACCCCCCGCCAACTGCCATCTGTATATCAAAAAAGAAAAGGAGTTTCTAGCATTTGAGAATCTATCCTCTTCATCGGTATTCCGAGAGCTGATTTCTCGCTGATGCCACCAACAGTAACAGAAAATATTCGATATAGTCGGTCGATATAAAAATATTCTAATACAAATTTGCAATTTAAAATGAAATTCATGAGTTCTTTAAGCTACTCTCATTCACATTCCCGGATCTAGTAGTTCCATCACCATCACCCCCGTTCACCATCATCACCACCACCATCATACAACATCCGTGAACCAAATAATGGTTTTTTCAATAAAATAATTTTGAAATGTTGAACGGGCTCACTCCCCGTCAATGCTAATGATTATCATCAGCATAATAAAATATTTTTCCCTCTCTATCACATCAACAAGGAAGAAGCATCATCATCATCATTATCGAATATATCCTGGTATAGACTTTTTACATAAATATCTATCTTTCCTTGGCTCGTGAGTTTGAAGTATCTACTATGAATTTTATCTTCTTCGATTTTATCTGGCAATGAATTTCAATTCGAATAATGAGTGGAGAATGTTGCTCCTGTTTTTTTTTGAGACGTGAGGCGGTAAATGTAGGTTTTTATTGGCAGTATTTCAACAAACTAGCCACACATCTGGTTCTTTAATGAGTAGTACCTCTTGTTGTGGTTTTATATTATATTTTTTTTTCGAGTTTTACTTCCTCTTTGTAGGTTGTTATAACAACCATTCGGAGGAAGAAGTTTTTTTTCAAGATATACGAATTAGGTACTGATAAGGTCTTTCAAGTCTCATTGGACCGCAGTAGGGACGTCTTGCAACAGTAAGTTGGCAGTTTAATATACATAATTACTCGCATTGCTTTTCAAATTGTGAATAATAATTAGGGTGACCAACTGTTCTGTATTATATTGAATAGAACAAAATATTCGTCGAAAAATTGCATGTATTGTATTAATTTGACTTCTAGAAAATTTGACTCTAGTTCTAGATAGTTCCAGTTCTCGAAAAAAAGTTCAATAATTAAATATCTACGTATTTAATATTAAAATGTAATATTATTCACAATTAACAATAACAATTTAATAATTAAATTATTAATTAATTAATTGTTTATATATAAAAATAATAAATATTAAAAACAATGATGAATTATTAATTAAAAAAATATAGGTCGTTTTACAATAAATAAAATAAAGAAGTAGCTTCGATTTTGGAAATTTGGTCACCCTAACGATAGGATATTTCAAGATTTCCTTAGATTCGAAAAGCAATCAATTTGATTTTTTTTTGAATTGTTTCTTTTTTGCCTCAACGTCCTTGGACCTTTTTATTGAGTATACGTTTTCAGAATTCTTTTTGTGAAAATTTTGTTGTTTTGTTTTATTTTTTGTTTTGGCCAACAAGACAGGAAGAACTTTTCTACAGCTTGTATGATTAAGACTTTCAGGGTACAATTGTACACCTGTCTTCACTTTAAATATAGTATTTGCAGTATTTTGGTGCCTTTGGGCTTAATGTCTATGGATATCGATTGGGAAGATATGAGTTCAACTTTTGATTTTTTTTCTTTTAGTTTATATATGCAGATAAAAAAAAAGTTATTTTCTTATTTAATTTTAGCCGCAGTAATAAAACTAAATTTAAAGTAAAAAGTTGTGGGTGTCTTTGGAGAAGTGAAATATGAATGTGAATATTGATTTTGGCTTAAGTTATTGTACGATGAAGTACTAGTAATTTGTATTTTATTATCGTACTTATTTATTTTGGAAAATAACTTGCGTTATAGAAATATAAATTACTCAAGTCGAGAACATCATAAAATTTGTATTAATAGGTACATACTTCTTAAAGGGATTTTATAACCTCAAAAAAATTGAAGGAAGTTTGTAGTTGTTCAAATAAAGATGGGTCATAATAAAATCAACTTTTTTAATTTTTTCTATAACTAAGAACAAATCGTTGTATAGATACGGGGTTGCAAATCGTTGTAACGGTTTTTTTTTTTTAAATACATTGTGGTATTTATTAGATTTTTGTCTACTTAGACACTTTCTAACTATTTTAAAATTGGTAGAAATATGCTTTTAATAAAAAATAAATTTCACATTATTTACGGTTAAGACAATCTACTCTTGTGTCTAAGCTAGGCAGCTATAAGATAACAATACACAACGTTTTTGAACAAATTTTCCAAATTTGGAAAGTTTTCTAGGTTAGACAACGTTTATAAAATAAGAACAAAAATTGTTTAAGTATCTAGAATAATTGATAACACAATTTTAAATATTTATTTATGAAAGTGTATTTAAAAAAGAAGAAATTATTAATTAATTTTTGAAATACAGTGAAAGCTCTACTGGCGGACAGCTCCAATAAGCGGATAATTCACTTAAACGGACACATTTTCGTGAACAAAATTCTTTTTCGAATGTTTCATACAAAATTACTTTCCAATAAACGGACACTCTCATAAACGAACGCGGAAACTTTTTCTTGCTCACATAATTTTATTTTGGGATTATTTGTTTATCAACAAATGAAGCAGAAAAAAACAGAAGGTCCGTTCTCAGTATAGTTTCAGTTATATTTTTGTCTGTTTTAAACAGCATACTCTTCTATAGTAGCTGGTAACGTTATTTTTGGTTATAAGATTGAGCAAATTTGTATGCCAAGTAAAGTACTATTATTGTTGGACATAAAACGCGTTGGAGGTTGGAGTAATGGTAAAAAAAAAAACAAAAGGTGTCAAGTTTGAAGATAATTGACCCATTTAGACAGCAGCTGAACATAATATTACTTTGACTTACCAATCTTATTAGCTATAAAATGACATTAGATAAAAAGAAACTTTCAATAAAATGGAGAAGAAAATAAATTTTAAAAAAAGTACTCATACGCCTTAGTGTACAATTTTTTCACAGAATAACTTTCTTAATAATAATTCTTATTTATTTTGACCAGGAACTTCTAAAACATATATTTTAATGTGAACTGTGTCTCAAAAAATCAGTCATTTCTTGATTAACATATATAACAAAAAATCGAATTTCTCCTATAGGGAATTACATAAAAGTCCACTGTATCAACTACTCAAGCAAGTCTGTTGATTCGTTTAGCACCTAGCACTATGTATACCTGTACAGGTGTACGAACAGGTGGACAGACTAACCTAACGACGAAAGTGGATCTAATAAAATTCCCACAATGTCACGCCTTCTTTTCTCATAATTCTAAGAAGCGGCTCTAATGATTTAGATGAAATTTTCAGAAAAAGGTCTATTAACCTTCTTCGTGGTACTTCATTTAAAAAAAACTTGTAGATACTTCTAACTTCACTATGAATTGCTATTGACAGGGAAGTAAGCGTCGAAGTTTTTTTTTTTTTTAACTTCGACGACGTCGAAAATTATTTGGAGCTTTTTATTGAACTGTAGAAAAAGCTGCATATTTGAAGCATTACTGCAAATTCATTGCTTGTGCGATTGTTAAAAAAATGACTGTTTTGCTTAATAATTCACAGTGACAATTCCATTTTTATTAGTCAGTATTTAGTAAGTAGTACAAATGTGTAGTACCCTCAAATAGGAAAGGGAAAATTTAATAATGCGAACATTTTTATTTATTTGTAAGATTTTTATTTTTGATAAAATGATTTTGAAAATGCAAAATTTTGACAATGCAAGATTTTTAAATGCTAAATCTCACTATACGGAATTTATAAAAAAAGCGAAATTTCATTAATAGATTATTATTATTTGGTTTGCTTTAAATTTTTTCCTAACAAAAGTTTTTTTTCTGAACAATTTTTGGGAAAATTAATATAAAAACTTAAATCTTTATAAAGAATTTTATTCAAAGCTTATTTATTTTCAAAATTAAAATCACACAAAAAAAAGTTATTAGAAGAATAAACCCAAAAAGGATAAAACTTTAAGTACAAAATATATCCTTTTTATTTTCATAAAAAAGATAAGTCACTGTGAATTCTGCCTTTCTCGTATTTAAAAAAAATTGATAAGGAACTTATTTCCATTTTTTAAGCAGAACGTCTGAACGTCAGAGTGATTCATAGTGTTTTGTTTTACTAAAATCGTTTCGACATATGTATAAACATAAGAGGATTCAAATTATCTTCTACATGGATATTTATAATGATTTAAAATAAATCCCTATATAAAAACTCCCAAAATAACATCGTATTAATAAACTATTCATCCATTCAGTGTCCTAATTTTTACCAAAAGTTATCATCATAATTCCTCATCTATCATCGTAAATTATTCAACAAAATGAAATCCCTAAATATATCCCTTCATTACCACCGGCTTTGCTGCCAAAAAAAAGTCCTTTTCCAATTTACCATAAAAAAAAAAAGTTATCCAAAAAAAAAGAGAACAAAACAAAATATACTTAACCTCATATTTTTAGTTTGTATAGCTACATAAGTCAAATGGGATAATTACTGCTCAACACGGGTTGGCTATATCTATATTTACAAGTAGATATGTGTATGTATATTTCTTCCCACAGGATGCATTCGAGCTGCAAAAATTGCTCAGTTAATTAAAATTTTGCAAAATATTGAAACATTTTATAAAACTGACTATATATGGAATATGGATGGGTAAATCGTTGGTGGTGGTGGTGTCGGAGTGAAATTTATACAAAATGAGTAGTCTAACGACTCTAAACGACTACGTTGAAGACTAACTAACACAATGATGACGATGATGATGATGTTTCAAAAAGTATTATGGAAACCACAAAAACGACGACTGAAAACTTAATTTGCAAAATTGGGAATAAATAAAAGTGCAATTTTGAAAACACCACACCCCCCCACCTCCACAAAAACTATAATATAACCACCTTCTTCCAACTTCCAACCAATATCCCACGCATATATCAGAGACTGAAATTCTGGAGAGGCATGTAGAGTATATAGAGATGAAGATAATATTATGGGACTTTGAAGTTCCATGAATGGGGTTTTGAAATCTAAACCTTTTCCTGACAATTTCTTTACAATTCATCGTTGTCGTAGTGCCAACTGTGTTGTGGTTCTCTGGGCAGAAATTTTGAAATTTATACTTTTTTTTTTCTTGTTTGGCTTTTAGTAATTTTAGCCAGTTTTAGTTAAGTGTGGAAGTGGTCTTTGGTATCAAAGTTCCATTTATCGAAATTCTATAACCACCGGGGCTAACGAAACGAACAAATGTGCATTGAACCGAATTGTAAGTGTGTGTTCTTAGTTCTCATAAAGTCCATGTCCATGAAAACCATCAGAGAGGACCATTTTGAGCTTAAAATATCCTGATTACACAAACTATACACAAACTATACAACTCACTACTCACTCTATATGTATGTATACTCCTCGGTGCGACACTATAGCACAAGTGAATTTTATGTATAGAGCGGGAGGTGGCGGTGGTGGTTAGATGTGGTGGTCTGACCGGCGTCATAGTCATCGTCATCCTAGTCGTCGTCGTCCTGGATTCGAAGTTCCAAGTGGTTGTCACGTTGTCACAATCAACGGAAAGAGGCAATAACAAAAGTTAATACATGAGGATACTGTTATGTGGCCGAAACTAGGATGTTACAACGATTAATGGCAGAGTCTTGTTTATACTCTCACACACAAACCGAACACAGAGAACATATAAAGAGGACATTTTCAATGAGGGGATATCCTTGTAACAATGGTACAATGAATGTCATGTTGTATAAATGGAACTATGATTAGGAAACAAAAAAAAACAAAAATAAAACTAAATAAAAAAAAAACGAAGTTGGTGAAGTCGTTGTGGTTGAAGAGTGTTTTACTTAATTTCACTTAAAAAAGGATATGTTTGAATGATTTAAGGACTTTCAAAATCATATCTATGTGCTTTTTTTTCTTTTTTTTCATCTTCTTCTTCTTCTTCATCTCTAAACACGACACCTTACCTTACATAGATATTTAATTAAAAATGTTTAAGGCACATCCTTTGGGATGAAGACGAAGGTTTCAGTAGCATAATTGTTCGTATATTTTTTTTAATTAAAAAAAAAAAACTTCCAGACTGAAATAGGTCAAGGACTAAAAAACTTTGAGTTGGGTTAGAGAATGAAATTATTTTAGGTTATATATGTGTATGTGTCGTGATCCTGTCAAAAACCCTAAACAAGATACTTTTGCTTGAGCTTCAATAGGAAAAAGTTTATAAACCTACTCACCCACACAATCCGTTATAAGATACCTCTGCATACATAGAAGAGTTCCCACTTTTTACATCATAGAGAAAATGCTATATTTAGTGCTTTAAGCTTTTCGAGGACAATTTAGTTTAACTAAAAGGTACGCATTAAGATTAATTAAAAATGATGTTACTGGAAAACCAGGACACTATGATGGGAGTTTAAGTGTGTCGCATGCCGAGTGATTTGGTACATCATGGAAGAAGTTACAATCCAGATGAGGTGTTTATAGGTATTTACATTTCCAAGTAGAAAGTAATTTAAGCCGTTTAACGACTTAGTTTATATACATAGAAATGTTAATAACAATACAACATGAATCGCATTTAGTATTTTATGGAAACAAAATTATTATTGGTTTAAGTATACGTTTTATAGCGTGTTTAGTTTCATAATCAGACGCAGTTAAAGGTTAAGCTATATAAATTATAAAAGTGGTGGTGGTAAATAAAGTCTTGCATGGCAAGTTTTAATTGACAATTTCTTAATTTGAAATTCATGAATTAATTATACAAAAAAAAAAAAAAAAAATGTACAACTAGATCACACGAAGTTCAAAACTATAGTGTGACTTAATATTGCAAAAGTATGGTAACAGTGTTCCTTAACGTTATGATATATAAAAATATTTTTTGTCTTTGATTTGTCTTTGTTTTAAAAAAATTATTTGTAAAATTTTTGAATGAAATTTTGTTTGAAATATTATGAAGCACCGAATCACAAATTAAAAACAAAATTAGTTTAGCCATTCAAAAAATATTTTTCAAAAAACGTCAAAACCCTGTACTTATTTCCGTTATTTGAAATTTTACCTAAAAACTTAAAAAAAAAACAGTTCTCTTGAAATCAATTTGGACATTACATATATGAAGTTTTATCGAAATCATTGAAGCCGTTTTCAAAAAAAAAAAAAATAAAAATTTAAATTGTTGTATTTGTATGACAGTTAACTGTTCTAGAAACAAAAAATTTAATTTCACCTGCAGAGAATTGTATAAATATGCTCTATACCAAATTCTAAGCGTATTAGTTCACCCGTTTAGGCTCTAGCTGAAATTAAAGAGGAGACGATGAAACCACAGTACAGTGGTGTACTTTGTATGAAAAAGCGGACAAAATTTTATACAAACTGAGCAACTTAACCGGTTTTGATAATATTT
The DNA here is from genome assembly GCA_951394125.1 of Epistrophe eligans. Lineage (NCBI taxonomy): Eukaryota > Metazoa > Arthropoda > Insecta > Diptera > Syrphidae > Epistrophe > Epistrophe eligans. The sequence goes on along the minus strand of OX596031.1, from coordinate 9,372,405 downwards.
TAAAGAGTGATGATGAATGAGACTGTATAAATCAATAAAATCTATATCTGCCCATTGGCACGCCCACTTTAAAAAAATGTAATATCATCGTTGAAATTGATACAAATCTGGGTTTTTTTCTAAGTTAATCTTATATAGTTAATGTTTTTTTTTTTTAAAGAAATTTGGCTGAACACAGATTTTTCCCCCGTCCACTTTTTGCGCGTTTAAAAAAAAATATATATTTTTTAAAACTTTTTTTTTTGCATTTTAAGCTCGATAAAATCTGAGCTAATCCACTGCTTTTTTTTCTGACACAATAAAGAAAAGTCTACAAAATGATAACAGAAAATTTCCGTCCCCTGACACGCCTACTTTTTTAAAAGAGTTTATTTAACCGTCTTAGCTAATAAATCTAAAGTTGTTTTCTTAGAAAATATGTATTTTGTCTAAAAAAAAAAAAGAAAACAGCTGACAAAATCTAGACATAATTTTTTAACGGTTTTTCACTTAAAATAAATGACTAAATTCCGTTTAAAATCCTATATCTTCTATATTTTGATTAAAATATAAAATTGAAGTGAAAGTTAAAAAATGTTCAAAATTCTTTAATTTCGGCGATATTTTTAGAACGAAAATTCTCTGCATTCCACTTGAAGATAAAATTGAGTGTGAGGTTTTCTATTTTCAATAAATCGGCAGACATCTTACATTGTTCAGTTTTATGTATATCACAAAGAAAAACTGTTTTTTTTTTTTTTATGGAAAAAAATAAATAAAAATGTTTTACGGTCTTCCAAATTCGGACCCATTTCGGCATCAATTTAAGAATCCTTCCATTTATTAATCATAAATTAAATCCAGCTATTTTCTCATAAACGCTATTGGAATCTTTTTATTAGATTTTTATTTGATACCACATAAGTACAGACGTATCATAGAAAAAAAAAAAACTACAGCATGGTGGTGGTTCGTTAAAAATTGGATTAAGATATATCGTAAAAGGATATTGAATATGCTCACAAGCTCATGTAATATCGCCTGTATAATATAAGTATTGCAAAAGCAACGTACAAATATTGTCTCAAGTAAAAATCCTCTTTCGATTTTTTAAATCTATTCCTGGAAAGCTTACATTCGACGTAATGCGATGTGGTATTAGGTAGTGTGTAGGTAACTTCCTTCACACACCAAAGGCAACGAACAGAAAAGGAATATAAAAATCAAAAAAGTTTGATGAAAGTCTTATAATCAAATGAAGTAGAATAAGTTTTTATCAATTTTTTTTTTGCTTTCTATCCTTAATGCAGAAAGAAAGGTATGTATGTACATATGTAGAAAAAGAAAAGGATTTCCCAGGAAAAGAAATCCATTTCACGACGTTTTTTTTATGATTTTCGCTATTTTATTGGGCTACTATGTGAGATGGGGGGAGCACGGGGGAAATGATGCCCCAACGAGCATGAAGGATTTACTCGGAGAAATCGAATTCGATTCGACATCATGAGGTTTCATCTTTTCGTTATTCTTTTTTTGTTGGTTTGGTATTCTTCAACGGTATTGAGGTTTTATCCTTCAAAAATGTCGAATTTTGTTTGCTCTCTTGGCATCTTCCTTTTTGCTCATCACCATCATCAAGAGATCGAATGCGGGGGGAGGGGGGCAAAGGGGAAGCCAGCAGTTCCTTTATTTGGAACAGTTGAAGTAGTTAAAGGAATCGTTGTGTGGTTATATGCTTAAGAGGGTTTATCCCAAATACCTCCTCTGCCATCAAAAATAAGTTCACCATTTGATTGAATGAAACGATATGAGTTTTGGCCCTTTTACTTTTGTTGTTGGGAGTTCTTTTTTTTTTTTTGTTTTGTGTTTGGAAATGTTTGGCTTATAAAACCACACACGCATACAGTTTTCTTCATTCGTTTCGTTTGTGGTTTATTCTTCTCTGAACTGAATGTCTATTCAAGGACTTTCTGTTTTGTTTTGTTTGTTTTTTTTTTTTTTTTTTTTGGAAGAAGCTCTTACTCTCTAACAACTTTTAGTGGATTGTGCATTTGATTGGCAACGCTTTGTCCATTTTTCTTCTCTTGATGTAAGGATATACGTGCTACTTGTTGGGCTTTGTTAATCTTAAGATGGATAGCAGCTTCTTTATAGGGTGAGTTTCTTTTAGTACGTGGATTGTGAAGGAAGTGACAGTAGAGATAGAAATCTAAGGATGTTATTTTGATATTTGTGCAATTGACAGCCGGAAGAATCTTTTTCTGGTGAAATAATCAAAGTTTTATAATTTTGTTGATAAGGCTGTTATTATAACAATATACATATACATAGGCGTGATTTTCTTTTATTTGTGGGATTGTTCAGTTTGGTTGGACAACCAATAACAAAAAAAAAAAAACCATATAAAAAATACATGTATGTACATATATGCTTTGATGGAGGTCGTAAAATTTCATTCAGGAAGGACTTATATGAACGTTTTTAGGTGAATTTTATTTTATTTTACGACTCTGAATATTTTGTACTACGATGCAAAATTCAAGGGACACCGAAAATTAAATTTCCTTTGAGCTAATTTTTTTAAGAATACAAATTTTAAAGTTATTAAGTTAATAATGCTTTGACGGCACTGGCATAATAGAGTGCAGGTTTGTGTGTATGTGCTACTCACTACTCGTTAATTTTTCTTGTGGGTATCGTCTTTACTTCTGCCAAATCATATCAACCGCTTATCAATAGCTTTAACCGGATTTTCAATTAAACCGGCTAATCAGCGACTGTTAGCAAGCTCATCAACGGCTTTTTAGCGGCTTATAAACATCTTTTAATAGGTCTGTGTACTGTGTTCAATTATGAGAATCCGATACTCATATTGAAGTAGATTCTTGTCGATTTTTCGTCCCAAAATAACATTTCCAAACTAACACACGTACTTTTTTGAGTTGTGACTTTTTGCTTTAGGATCTACGACATGATTAAATCTGGAGCTGTTGTTGCTAACTTTCATTGATACCATCTCATTGAAGTTTATATCTCAGACCTTTTTATATCAAAAATATGTAGGTATGCGAGTACCTGTACATAATATGTATATCTATATTTCCCATGTCCCTACGTCGTCAATTTGCAGCGATAAATTGAAACAAATCAGTTTCCAAGAATTTTATATACCTGCCTCGAAATGTATTCGTCTGTGAAATTCCTCATTGCCGTTTTCCTAGCGTATATGTAGATGATATTGGTCGAGACTTGAAACTCGAGATGCCATAGAGATCTACACGTATAGGTATATATTTATTTGACAGGCACAAATGTGAAAATACAAGCTACCGTTGGAACGCTTGAATGGAATTTTCAATTGTGAATTCCTTCTGTTCTTCCTGATTTTTTTTTTGTTTGTTTTTATTGTGGATTTTTATTTTCTTCTATTTTGGTTTTGTTTGCATCTCGTTTGGAATCACAATTCACAACATCCGGGTTCTCACACGCCCGCTCGACATTGCTGGTAAATTCCCAGAATTCCATCTATGTCCGTCCAACGTCCTCTTTCTCATCATCATCATCATCATCATGGCCAATGTTCGTACTAATTCCTTACATCCTGTCGTAAAGGTGGCCCTCACCGTTGCCTAGCCATAGTAAGTTTTGGTGGAATGCCAACATTATTGCGCTCGTCCATATGCAATGCTTTCTCTTTTTTTTTTCTGTTTCCCTGTGTGACGGTGTACCCTTTTGTTGAATTGTGTGTTCATTCAAATGCAATCGCATTAGTCAGACGACGAACGATGAACGATGAACGACGACGAAAACGAGGACGAGTGACATGAGTTAATGAAGATTTTTTTTTTTGTTGGTCCTGATTTGACCGTTTGCAATGAGTGCGCCGACGACGACGACCACTTTCTTTTTTCCATGTCCTTTCTGTGGGCAATTTTCATGGGAAACATCCACATTTCCGCTTTTCATCTCAGTCACTAAATTGACCTAAATTCGAAAAAATTTCTTGCAACCTGTGTGTATGTTTTTTTTTCCATTCATGTAGGTGCATTGAATAAAAAGGAGACAAATGGCTGCTGATCCTGCAAGACCATTTAAAATATATGTATATGAACTTTATATATATATTTTTTTTTTTCAAAATTCTTCTCTAATTTAAAGAAAGAAATTCTTGGGAAAAAATTGTGCCACTCGCTTAGAGGGTAAAAAGTTTTATTATTTTTTATACTTTTTGGAAAAAAAAAAATTTAAAAAGAAAAATTTAATGAATAGTTTCAAAAGGAGAATCACCACTGGATGGACAGGATATTTTTTTGTGATAGTTTTAGAGTGACGTTGTTGGTGTCGTGGGCTCTTAATGGAACTTTGACAAAAAGTAAACTCCTATGAGTGTAGGAGTAGGAGTATAGCAGCGTCAGGGGAAAGAGTGATGTGTACAACCTAAGTACCTACCTATAGACCTACATTACATACCTATCCTAACCTATAGTAAAAGTTGAATAGTCATAGAAGTGGAAACAGCCTATATAGTGGCTTTCAAACGAATTTTAATTAGTTTTGGAGAGCAGCACTTAATGACTGTAAAACTGTGTGAAAGCAACAGCAGCAGCAGCAACAAAAAAGGGTCCTTTTTCATTCTAAAAGAAAATTAGTTTTGTGCTCAAGCATATAGTAGAGGTACTTTCATGGTTGTTATTCCTTGAATTAGTCATGACAAAACTTCGTTTACGACTAATGTAGGTACATGTTGACCATTTTATAACGAGGTTCTTTATTTGTTACTCGGGTATACGGGTTTAATTTTTCGGGATTGTGTTTGCTTTGTTAATAACCTTTTTAATTTTTTTTTTCGACAGGTTATAGGATTGGTTAGATTTTTTTTTTTTTGATTTTTTTGTCAAAATAAAGTAAAGGGGTATGGCTATATAGTTGTTGTAGGCAGTAAACACAAAAAAGTAATTTGAAATTTATGTTAATTTAATATAGTTTTTTTATGATTCTAAGGAGAAAAAGATTTTTTATTTAAAAAAAAATTTGTTGAAATGAAACAAAACATGTTAATGAAAGTGAAATTGTTTGTAATTTAACTCTTATTTGACTCTGTGAGCTCTGACACATATGTGGGATTTTTTTATATCCTTTTTATGTCCTTTACAAATATTTTGAATTGTTGATTTATAATTTGAAAAGACAATATGATTGCGCATAGAAACAAATAGGTTATAGTGTCCTTAAAAAGTGTTTTCTGTCGTTCAGCAATTTTATATCTTTTTTATATTTTTATCCAGATTTTTGTAATAAATTTTATTTTATGAATATTTTAAACTAACATGTACTCAAGGGATTACGGAAATTAAACATTCGTATTGTACGGAGACGGTCAATAATAAACATCTCGAACCAAACGAAGTTGGATGATTTTCGTTCTTTTTGATGGAAGTCCCATTTCATGGATAACACGCCATTGAGCTAAATCAGAAGCAGTTTTTCAGTGTATAGAACTAACTTTTATTTTCTGTTGTCAAAAATCTATCAAAATCCAAAACTAGTACTTTTTTATTATTATAATGGTAAGGTAGTGTAAACTGTAGTGCAAAGAAAAAAGCCAACAAAAACATGAAAAATATAAAAAAACACAATGAAAAAAAAGAGATGGTTATAAACCACTGGCTGTCACTGTGATCCTGTTTGTTTCCTAATAAGGAATCTGATCCAGATCAGGTCATGTGGATAATGAAATGTATATATTATGTTCATAGTAAATGGGGCAAATAATATAGAATTTGCATAATCCGAATAAAAAAAAAAATCCAAATTAAAACTACGTTTGAACTACCAAAAGTGACAGTTCAACCAACCCTTCAAACAAAAAAATTGGAAATCTAATTGAAAAAAGCCCTGAAGATTTGATTTCAATGTGGTTAGCTCAATCATTCTTTCAGGTGGCAAATAAGTCATGGTGGATTGTATGACATGCGGAGAATTACAACAAACATTTTTATAGGAAAGTTAAAAAGTTGTCACTGCTTTGAGAAAAGCTTCACCAAAAGCCCGTGGAGTAATGTTTAGTGTATTGGACTGTAACGCCGAAGGTCTTGGGTTCGATTCCTAACATATGACTCCTAAAAACAGAAATGTTTTTCACGGGTTACTGCCTCTTGCAAGGAATTGACAAATTCTCCAAGAGTATCTCTTGTCATGAAAAAGTGCTTCTCACTCTAGCCGTTCGGATTCGGCAGAAAATTGTAGGTCCCCTCTATTCCTGTCAATAACACGTACACAGGAATGGTTGAGAGTTGTTAGTCACTCGACCCTGGTTCTATATGAGCTATCGCGTCGACCAATTTATTTATTTAATTTTAAAAGCTCTGCTTTGAAAATTTTTACTAAACAGAATATAATCAAATTTTGCTTTCGCGTTGTGTAGTATTTTTTGGTAGAATTTTCGGTACACATTTTACCATCTGTAGTTATTCAGGGCTTGTTTGCCTTTTTATTCGGATTCCCTGAGTGGGTTTAGTTTTCTTTTAATAACAATAGCATATACTTTGATACCTAATAACCAGATAACTTCTGACCTGTAAGTATCGAATTCCTTAGTTATTTTAGGCCATTAGAAAAACTGGCTTCGTTAATAAAAGTTAAGCTCACAAATGATTTTAAGGTCTCGTGTAGAACAAACTATTGACAAATCTACTTTACTTTACGCTCGAGGGTAAATTTACTTTACTTTGAAACTTAAATAAAAAAATATAAATTAAGAATTTAAACCAAAAAGATTCTGAATGAAACTTAGTAACACTTTTAAGATATAAGTTGCCATGTATTATTATATTTCACCAAAAAATAAAGAATCAATACATCTTTTGATATAGACAAAACAAAATCGACATAAATATTCCTTGAAATTCAATATACTATTTATATTCTAAAAGATACAACTAAAGGAGAATAAATTGCCTCAACTGCAACAATAGGTAGATATGTATGTATCTACATTATATCCTATAAAACATCTAGGTGCTAGGAAGCTACAAGGAAAGAACTAAAGCTAAATCACAAGACGGGCACCTCCGTTCCTATGTATGTACTTGTATATACATGAAGCATCCTCAAACAGCCTCATCTTGCTTCCTTCATGATATAGAGTATTTTACGTCGTTTTACCCTTTCAGATCCATTCATATATACAATATACATACATACTTAGATAAACTCGTACATACAAAATATCTTGCCAATCAACTTCAACCATCATCTAGTTTATCATCATTTCTGCAATGTGAATGACATTTGGGAATTCAAGTGGGTAATTCTCTGCACAAGAAAGCTTTATACCTCTATAGATGTTGTAGATGAGGTCAATAATTCCATCTTGACTTTAACCTTTCTATAAGGGAAGTATATTTGGATATGTATAAGGTTATATTTTTTTAAAAGTATACTTTGTAAGACTTTCATGAAACCATTTTATTGTAGTACCTCTGCTCTGATGGTTGGATATAATAACCATCACTATATAGAAAAGAATCCCCAATAGCAACATCATTGTGCGGAATTTTTGAGATTTTTTTTTTTTTTATTTTAAATCCCAAATGGACATCATCATTATGGTTGTCATCATCTCTATGGCTTTTGTTTTTTTTTTTTTTTTTGAAGATGAATGGATATCCATATATATAGATAAGTGAAAGAATTTAACTTTTTTGTCAAGGACTTAATACACCTATACATGAACATATACCTATGAACTTATAAAGAAGTGTATTTCTATTTGTAGGAAACTATCTATTGAATAGTATTTTGGTAATCTGAATCGAGTCCGCTAAGCCAAACTATTTCACTTTTTTTCTTGCTGTCACACAAAATTTATAAAATAATTAAAATAAAATAAAATAAAATAAAATAAAATAAAATAAAATAAAATAAAATAAAATAAAATAAAATATGTAAAATAAAATAAATTAAAATAAAATAAATTAAAATAAAATAAAATAAAATAAAATAAAATAAAATAAAATAAAATAAAATAAAATAAAATAAATTAAAATAAAATAAAATAAAATAAAATTAAAAAAAAATAAAATAAAATAAAATAAAATAAAATAAATTAAAATTAAATAAAATAAAATAAAATAAAAAAAAAATAAAAATAAAAAAAAAATAAAATAAAATTAAAAAAAAAATAAAATAAAATTATTTAAATTAAAATAAAATAAAATAAAATAAAATAAAATAAAATAAAATAAAATAAAATAAAATAAAATAAAATAAAATAAAATAAAATAAAATAAAATAAAATAAAATAAAATAAAATAAAATAAAATAAAATAAAATAAAATAAAATAAAATAAAATAAAATAAAATAAAATAAAATAAAATAAAATAAAATAAATTAAATTAAATTATATAATTTTGAAATGCTTAATTATTTAAACAAAAAATATTTCTGTTTAAAATTTCAACAAAAATGAAATTTTAAACAAAAGTAGGTAGGTTATTAATTTTTTTAAATCACACATTTTACTGTATATTTTCAAAGAAGAAAGAAATTTTTAAGTTGCCAAGAATACCAAGTATCTGTCATTTGAATACTTTTATTTAACTTGAATTATGAACTATTATGTTAAAATTTGCTAACTCTTAAGAACTTCTTGAGAAAAATAAATCACATGTTTATTCTTTATCAGTGTCTGCCAGGCGTTGTTAAAAAAATGTAAAAATCATTTTCTTGGAAACGAATTCTAAATTTTATTTAACAAGAATCTAGGAACCTACCTGTCAAAAAAAAAAAAATCTTACACATTTCTTAAAGTATTAAATGTTTGCCAAACGCACTTTAAATATCAAAAGTAGTTATATTTATGTATACTTTAAATACATACTTCCAACTTATTATTAGTATACGAAAAGCTTCTAAAAGAAACCTTTTAAATTATTTAAATAAGTCTGACATAAACCTCTTCTACACTCCATATAATTCAATTTTCCATCATTTTATTGTCCAAGATTCTACTAAACATCTGACACTCAAAAAATTATAAAAATGAATTTCCAATAAAATACTAAATATTGATAAATAAAAAAAAGGTGAAGGCCTTTCGAGAATAACCCACATCAATTTTTATATCAAAAATTATGCCCTTACTGCGTGAAAGTACCTACCTACTAAAAAAATATTTTATCTCAAAAATAAAAGCCTTAAAAATAAACTTATAACTTTCAGTTGATATGATTTATTTCCTAAAAATAAAATACTCAAATTTTTGCGTTTGAAAAAAAAAATCATCTTCATCAAATATGAAAAAAAAACAAAGATAACCCTTTCAGCAGCTCTCCCACACATCCACACATCAATCACAAAATCCCACAAGTCGTAACTCAATTCTTTCCAAGTTAAACCCTTATTTCGACTAGCCATCCATTCAAAGCTCAAAAATTAAAAAAAGAAGAACTAAGAAGACAAAAAAAGGCAAAGGATGATGATGAGGATGAAAATGATGATGATGATGGGGATGGGGATGATGATGATGACGATGATGATGACGTCCAACTGTGATCCAAAAATGAATGAGCCCAAGATTCTGCACTTTGATGAGTCCTTTGAGTCTTTCATCACTCTTTCAATTCCATACACACACACACACACACACACACACTCACTCACAAATAACTCCTTCAAGCTTCACACTCATATAGGGTTTGTGTTCTTTTAATACTATCAATGTAGTTATAGTGTCCTGAAAGGCTAAAATCGAGATGGATTTTTTGACCTCATCAACCGAACCTCATCGAGTGTTACCCACTCGAATTCCCAAATGACATTTATATTGCGGAAATGATGATAAACTCGGATGGCAGTGTGATGTGTTCCAAAGGAGCTGCTCTGCTGATAGACGGACGGACAAGGACCAAGGACCAAGGACAACTTGAAGTTACGTTCCTGATGATGGCCGGGTTGGTCTTGACTACTCGTCTATAGATCCATACATCGCTTGGAGTGGAAGTGTTGTTGTGTGTAAAGGGTTGTGTATCTTCTATTCCAAAAGATGTTTGTTCCAGTTGAAGAAATTTCCTTTCAGTATTTGCTCCAGCAAAGAGTGATAGAGAGAGAGAGAGAGAAAGAAAGATAGAGCGGAGCACCTATATATAGATATTTTTTATCGGTTTTTGTCAGCATCTGAACTTTGTCGAAGTGCAAGGATATTTATTCGTGGATGGGGAGGCTTCCTTCTCATTTGATAGGAAAAAAAGGGTTCCCCTATAAATCGGTTGGGGAGAATATCTTTCAGGATAAGTGTGATAGAAGGAAAACTGCTGATTTCATCAGTTCGAATCTTCGTGTATTGTTATATGGCTCTGATCTGAACCAAACCGAACCCATCCTTTGCAGAAGCACATCTTTTTTTTCTTCTTCTTTTTTTCTGATGTGCTTCCTCGTTTTGTATTAATTCAAGGATTCGTCGACTACGGTGTGTCGTCTCTATTTTATTGTTGCACCATTATTATGCTGGGCGCTGGTGATGATGAAAATGATGATGATATTGCTTTTTTTTACGAGATGCTGCTGTGTGTCATAAAGGATATCGTGTTTATATACTATTGCTGGGTCTCTCACGTCTCTTTCTCACTTTTTTTTTGTTGTTGGTTTATTTTGTCTTTCTGTCTCTCTTGGGAAAAGTTTTGTTTATCCTGTTTTATTTTTGTATTATTAAAAATCTTTTATTGTCATAATCTTATACTACGTTTTGTGTCGTTCCAGGGTCCTGATATGACTTTGGCACATGCAGGCGAGAAAAACATTTAAATTATGATTATTTTTGTATCGTCCTTTCGTCCTGCTGCCTGAATACTAAAATCCGATTCGTTTTTCGCTTCTGTCATTTATTCTATATCCACATACATATATATGTATGTTTGTTGAAGTAACTGATGTACTGTATGATATTTGTGTACCATACAGGATACAGCTGAGATTGCAATTCGTTTTGTTGAATATTTCCTTATAATATATTTTTTTTTTCATCCTTGGGATGTCGGGAAAGGATATATTTTTTTTTTATAAAATTTGCGTACTAGGGGCTTTTTGACACGTCAGCTGGTGTCATGATTATGCTCAAATATTGTGAAGGTTGTTTTTCGATTATATATATTTTTTTTAGATTTATAATATGTACCAACATACATGTAAGTAAAGGGAGTTTTTAGCGGGTGTTTTGAAGTAATGAAACCTACAAAAATCATGCAGATGACATCTATTGGGAAAAATATTTGTACTATATTTATTTGAAGGATTGAATTGGATTGGTTTTTATTGCTTTTTTTTGTTGTTGTTGATTGTTTGTGTTCATATTCAGAATGTTTTAATTTTTTTTCAATCATAAATGAGGACTTCAGAATTGAAAATCAGATATAAAAAATAATGTGAATGTGTGTTACTCATGGTTTTCGGAAATTCCACACATTATGCACAAGTTGATTGTCCTGGACATGCTGACTATGAATGGTAGATCATTTTTCTTCTGGTGTTAAATGTAATCCGCCACCCAAATGTCTTTGAAATAAAGTGCACATGATAACTGGAGTAGGAGCTGCATTGGTACTAAAATTTTAGGTGTTAACAAAAATATGCGGTTAAAAATTTCAAAAATTGTTTTTAAATTCCAAACATATTTTTTTTTTAATTTTTGTAGAATCTTCCGAATAAACATATTTTTTTTTTAATCAGTCAAGCCGAATATTACAAACTCGAAAATAAAAACAAAATTTAATATGGTAGATACTGTCAAATTGTCTTAAAATCTATGTATAGCAGGTAGGCACCGTTTTGGTCCTAAAAAAATTAAAAACAAATTGTCAGAGGAATGTGAAAAAAGCTTTATAATTAACTTTGAAGAAAATCGAGGGTATAGGGGTTGAAGTTCTGTAGGTATGGGTCAAAATTTTTTTTTTTCAAAAGTCAGTATGTTAAAATTTTGTTTTTTTTTTAAAATTCGAGTGTATAAAATACTGCATGACTGAAATTCTGTATTTAAAAATTTTGTATCCTCAAAATTCTCTATGGAAATGATAATTTTTGTAATGGGTATAGTATTTCAGTATTCGTATAGTATGAGCAGAATTTTTGAAAATAGAATTTTGCACATACCTACAGAGTGTTGAAATACAGAATTTTGAAATAAAGAACTTTTTGCATAAAGTATTTTGAACATACAAAATAAAAAATAAAAACAGAATTTTGAAGACTAGAATTTCGACTAGCTTCCAAAAATCGACCGATCCGTTTACCAGTGTAGTCGTTTTATTTTTAATTTTGACAACTAGGGAAAATTGACTTCATAACCATGAAATTGGTTACAAAAATTAAAAGCAAAATAAGTCTTTCAATTGAAGCTCAAAAATATTTGCGGCAATAAAGAATATATCTTCTTTTTTCATCATTTTTTTCGGCCAAAAACTTTGACTTTGACGTAAGGTATATTATGTAACTCCATAATCGTGCATTGTTTTTTTAAATTTTTGATTAAGAGAAAATTCATTTTTTCATAGAAAATTCACCGAAAGATTGATGAACCAAAACGAATCGATTTTCTTTTATCCCCAGACCTAAAATACCAAAATCTTTAAAATTAAATGAAAAAATTTACGAAGTCATTTTCTCTCTTTCAATGTAACGCTTCACTTGACATCTATAGAGGTTTATAATTACTTACAAAGAAGTGATTAGAGACACAGCATATACATATTTTGGTGTTTGCTTTCCTTATAGATGATGACCAATTTTCAAAAACTAAAGGTTCAACCACAAACAGTGGCAAATTTATAAAGCACACATACGAAAATATATGGCCATATATAGAACATGTAACCAAGGAAGTCTAGCATATCTGCATATTTGTGGTTAGAATGTTTAAAAACTAAAGGTGTATAGCTCCACCTTTTCTAATCGATTCACAAAATAGTCATCCGTTTCAAACTTGAATTCCCCAAAAACCTCAAAAATAAGTCAAAGACTGCACATACCAACTTGTACATACTACCTACACAGTCCTGTACCGGAACTTAGTATATTTTCAATTTGATTTGAAATTCGAAATGTAGGATAGCTAGAAAGAAATAAAACAAGACACACTTTGAATCTCCTTTGCGCAACCCCCCCCCCCCCCTGCCCTTAAAAATACATTTGACTATCGTTTACTATTACCACCCCCTTCCCATTCCCATTCTCCTTAAAACTACATCAAAATTTAACAAATTGGAAAATAGTTTCACTTACACAATATGGTCAACTGGATGTCCATGGAGACCCTTTCCTTGACACCGTTATCTGCTGAGCACTGATATATGCCGGCATGATGTCGGTCGACATTCTCCAAGATTAGTGTTGAACTATCCGAGAGATGTGTTGGCCCGGAGAAGACGTCCTTTTTAAACCAGAAAATCGTTGGCACCGGATTCCCAGATGCTTTGCATTCCAATGTTACCGTACTGCCCTTACGTGCTGTCACTTGTCCATTGTGTGGCAGGGCTCTTAAGGTGGGCGGTACTGTGATGTCGTGTGATGATAGAAGTAGTAGTATAGAGATGGAGGTTTTGGAGATGGTTGGATTTTTGGGTGTTGGTTGGTTGTTTTTTTTTTTTTTTTATTGTTGTTACGGTTCGTTTCACATCGTTCACAATCGAGGGTAATCCACCGGAAATGAAAATTTTAATACAAGAAAATATTTAAACAATTTTTCAATTCATCAGAGGGGGACAGCTAGGGGCTTAGGGCTATTCGTTTTAGTTTCGTTTTGGATAAGGGATTTTAAAATATCCATAAACAATCTCCGGAAGGGCTTACTTAACGTAAAATATATATAAAAAAAATAAAAATCCATAATAGATAATAGTAGCTATGTATATATAATTTCCATATCAATCCTTACCTAAAATCTCAACTGTATGGACTTGGTCACGATTCTCTTGGTCTCCCAATTGGCAAATATAATCGCCGGCATCTTGAGTCTTTACACCATTTATCTGTAGATTATAGTCTCCGACAATTTTAAATCTAGAGTCCCGAGAGATTTTCAAATGTCCTGCAGTAAGGACAGACGATCCTTTTCGCCATAGCAGGACAAACGAGCCGAGGTTTTGAACTTTACATGGCAGCTCGATGGTTTCACCGACAATCACTTTGTAAAGATGGCCTCGAGAGAGGAATTTCGGTGCTATTGTTGGATTGTCATTGTCCGACGATGATGGTAAATGGAATGATCCCACAGGTTGATTGTGTGCTGAAGTGGATACAAGGAATAGAATAGAAAAAAAAAAAATAATAAAATAAAATCAATGCAAAAACCACATATAAAATAAAACGAAATTGTAGACATGTTAACAAGGAGATGATCAAATAGATTTGAATATTGATTTGGTTTTTTTTTTTTTCATTTTTTATTAATTTCGTTTAAAAAGAGATTTGTTTTGTAAACTGGATGGGAGGACATAATACATTATTATATAGATGTAGACTGATATCGGATGTGGGAGTTAAATGTTTTGGTGCAGATTTGATTTATAATTATATTATATATGGGTATTAGGTATTTTTCATTTATACTGGAGGTTGACTAAATACCAAAATATAATATTTGAAATTTGTGTAGGTCTTTTAAATTCAAGCTTAAATGCTGTCAAATATGGAACTCTTCAAAATTAAACTCAGATAACTTATTTAAATTTTATTATATGTTCTTCTAATCATGTCCTTTAAATTAACTAAAATTAACTATCGCCTTAAAGTTATTAAGATGTTATAGAATGATTTGTTTGTCTTCTTTATTTTAAAAGTATAAAACAAAAAGCACTTCCGTTGGTGGATGCCGCAAATATTATGTATTTAAACATATTCGTATGTATTTTGAAATTTCATTCCAAGCCCCAAATATATAATAGTCAACGCGTTGAGACTAGCGTTGAGATTAGCGTTGACACTAGCGTTGACACTAGCGTTGACACTAGCGTTGACACTAGCGTTGACACTAACGTTGTCACTAACGTTGACACTAGCGTTGACACTAGCGTTGACACTAGCGTTGACACTAGCGTTGACACTAGCGTTGACACTAGCGTTGACACTAGCGTTGACACTAGCGTTGACACTAGCGTTGACACTAGCGTTGACACTAGCGTTGACACTAGCGTTGACACTAGCGTTGACACTAGCGTTGACACTAGGGTTGAAACTAGCGTTGACACTAGCGTTGACACTAGCGTTGACACTATCGTTGACACTAGCGTTGACACTAGCCTTGACACTAGCGTTAACACTAGCGTTGACACTAGCGTTGAAACTAACGTTGTCACTAACGTTGATACTAGCGTTGACACTAGCGTTGACACTAGCGTTGACACTAGCGTTGACACTAGCGCTGACACTAACTTTGTAATGAATTTTATGGCCAACGCGTTCATTATTTATTGCCCCTCTTCTTAAAGGTCCCATACCACACTAAATGGAAGAAATACTGCATTAGTTAAAATTACTGGCAAGTCTTTGACATAGAAAGAAGATTAAAACGATGTTTTGTTTATGTACAAAACATCGTTTTAATCTTCCTTAAATAGTTGTCTAGCAATTGTGGCTTTTTATAATGATTCGACATTAATTTTAGGCCTAGTTAAAAATAAATAAGGTGTTAAGAAGTAATATGTACATACATATGTATGTATATCATTTTAAACACAAGTTATTTTAGTTTTTTTTTTTTTTTTTGTTAAAATAAATAAAGCACGTGTAGGAGATCTTTTGAAAAATTAACCTCGATACCTTCCTACAAACAAAAATTACTACACCCAACAAAATGAACCCTTTACCATAAAATAATAATAATAAAACAAAAACATAACATAAATTCCTAAACAAACTCTCCAAAAAACCAACCCGACACGTTTTTCATTTTAACAATAATAATTCATCACTATGACCCCAACCTTCAGTTGACCACCACTAGATTCTAAAATCCAATGTCCAAACCACTTCATTCATCAAATACAAATTATGTACATTCCTTAAAGGATCCCTTTTAAATAGGATAAATACCTTGAAACAAATTATACTTAAACATGGAGATGGACATAACAGAAAAAAATAACAACAAATAAACTAAAATATACACACAGCTTGAAAAAAAAAAATAAAAGCAACAAATAAATTGACAAAAAACCTCCTCTGATTAAACAAGAAAAAAATTACCACAACCACAACAACTCTTCTGAACTATGAAAAAAAAGGATGAAAATGAAGAAACACAGAGGGAGCTCAACATCAGCAACAAAAAACCAGGATGAATCATCAACAACTGTCATAGAGATCAAATTTTCTCTCTCTTTCTTTCTCTTTCTGTCTGGAGGATGAAGAAAAAGCAGAAAAATTATCGAAGCATAAAATGATTTAAATTAATTACTCAGGACCAGGACATCAAATATTATGAAAATCCTTTATTTTAATTCAAATATTACCACTAGCGCCACCATCAACTGAGTGCGGCAGGCGGCGGCGGCGTGTGTATATGTGTAGGTGGATAGGTGGGTAGATATATATCTAAAATGTTAACTCTTTCTACAATATTATGATGTCCTGGAAATATATCAGCTGACTCATTCCCTTTTCATGATGGGATGCCCACTCAACTGTTATTGTCTTGGAATATAAATGGTGTGCAAAGTATCCGATTATCATAACGTAACATGCGGTTTGGGAGGCCAAGAAAAAGGATATAAATAGAGGTCCTGCATAGCTAAAAAAAAAGGGAAAACCTAATGAAAAAAGCAAAAGGTTACCAATGCCAAATATATCTACTAAATCTACATACGCCTTCAACCCATCTACCCTAAAAAAAAGGACAAAACTGTTTACTGCGAGAGATGTAATTAATTAACACCTCACCGCTAACACCAAGGATTTTTCCCTTACTTTGCTATGCCCTGGGTCTTTCAATCCATGAGTAGATAGGTAGGTAGGTAGTCCAACTTTGTTATTGCCTAGATAAGGACTGGGGTGTCCCCGAAAGGGTTTATTCACCAAAATAATGTATTTGTGTGTATGTGTGTGAGAGCCAATCCTTTGCTTTTCCTTGTCACCCAGGACTCGAATTGCTTAGCCCATCCGGTTGGTCTTCGTCGTTGTCGTGGACATGAAAAAAGCCAACACTACCTTCGTTTTCGTCGTCCTTTTGCAAAGGCGTGGAGCTTGATGGTGATAGTATAATGTAAAGCTCCCCAATTTCCCTTGGTTTTCATTCTTTATACCTAACGTCCTACACCCTTTCCAACTCCTCTTCCTCGTTATCAACAACTAAACCTTTTTTTTTACCACTCGCATTTGTAACGACCATCAGCTTTTGAAATGAGAAAATAAAATGAAACAAAACACGAAACGACAAAAAAAGGATAATAAAGGATCAAGCAAGTTTAGGGCAAAAGAACCGAAGAGCTCTTCCAAGGAATTAACTCCTTCATGGATATTGATAATTTACGCCAGCTGATGCCGCACCATATCGCATTTAGCTGAACGAAAATCTTCCTTTTTTGTATATGGTACCTAACCTATATTACAAACATATATATACGCTATTATCCTGTGCTCAATTTGATTGCTGTAGAAATGTCCTTTAGGGCATCACAGCAATTGTCATAAAATAAACGCCATAAGATACAAACTGACACAATAGGATAGGAGACTCGAACTCGATTGATTTTTTTTGTTGTTGTTTTTTTTTTTTTTTTTTTGATTTTATTTAGTGTCGCTTCAGTATGTTAACGCGAATTCTTTTGGCAAGGATATATACAAATACATACTATATGCTTGCTATGCATGCGTTTGCGTTCGACTTATGTTGTATATTGGTGGTATACAAAAAGACGCAAAAGCTGTAATGTTTATTTCATTTGGCCTTAATGAAAGTTAAGGAAACACACAGCTTAAGAGACCTTTAGAAATATCCTTGTAGGTATAGTACCTACGTATAAAGTAGGTATAAAGAGGAGAGGGGAGAAAGAAAAGGAACTTATCTTCGGAATAGTGCTAAATGCCTTTTTATTACTATTATTTTATCCTACCGAAAAGCAAATAGAATATAAAAGTGGGATATGCCAAATTTGTTGGGGCCATATTGACAGACACCAGGCATGTGATGTCTATGGCTTTGGCTTTGCCATCGACATCGACATCGGCCTCGACTTCAATTCAACTTAATGATTCTAAATAATCATTAAGGGATGGTCTTGGTGGCGGCGGCGGCAGTGGTTGGTGGTGGTGGTAGGTATTAGATTGATATGGCAAAGGTTAAATGGCTCAAAAGGATGTTGATGAATTTCTTCGAAAAAAAAAAAAAAAAACAAAATAAGAAGATGTGGAAAAGCTTAGTGGTTGTTAATTTGTTTTTCTATATCATGATGGTGCTGGAGGCCATTTAAACGTTAGTTTTTGAATTTTTCTCTAAGGGATATATTTTCATCTGTGTGTGTTTGTTTTTTATTATTATTTAAGAGAATTCATTTGCAAACGAGAATTGAGAGGGATTAAGAAAATGAGGGGGAGAGAAAGAATAAGGATTTAGAGATTTTGTTGAATCAGATTGATATAAATCAGATTGTGGGGAAGAGCAAAACAGATTTAAGTAATTTGGAAGTGAGTCTATTTAAAAAGTCGTTAATCTATTAAGTTATAAATTCGTATGTAGTGACTTTTTTTGTATATACATATGTATAACCTACATCATTGACAACCCAAGCAAAATGAAATAAGTTCAAATTAATTCAAGTATATAAGCAAAAATATCACAAATTTTATGTATGTACATATGTATTTCAAAGTTTACTTCAATGACAAATGGAAATTATATTATCTTGTGGAAATAGATTGATAGCATTGGATTAGCATAGATTACGATTTTCTTCATGAAATTTCTTTAAGGATGTTAAAAACTGTGATAGATACACAAAACTATCTGATCTCGGAATATAAAGTAACTTTCTATACACAAATAACGTTTTATTGACAGGCAGAGAGCCTCAATTTAGTTTTTATTAATTTCACTGAATCAAAAGTAAAAAAAATACTGAGCTTCAATTATATAACTCTAAGTTCTTTACTTAAAGTAAACCTTAGTGTATTTATACATTTATAATAATGTTTTACATAGAATAATGAAGGAAATTCATTGACTTTACAAATAAAGTCGATGATTTATTCAGCGAATAAATCAAATATCAATTTTAAGGATAATTAATGAAATATATAAGTTCACTGATTTAACGAAAATGAGAAGTGTATATCAAAAGTTATCCGATAGACGGCGCTGATAATACAAAATACTAAAATAAGTTGAGAGATTAATCTGAAACTTGCACAGTAAATTTCATATGAATTGGAAAGTTTTTTTCTGATAGATGGCGCTCAACATAAAAGCAAAAAACTCAAAAACTAACAATCGGATTGATCTGAAACTTACACTTTATATTTATGTTTCTTAGGTAGTGCGAACTGCATGCAAATCAAAAGCTTTAAAATTTTCTCAAAGATGGCGCTGAACACAAAGATCGCAAAATTATCTAGTTAAAAACTCAAAAATTAGGCAATAATGTCAAACCAATGAATAACTGGTTGGTAAATCAATACAGGCGACCGAAAAAAAAAACCGTTGACTATTTACAACCATTTTAAACAAAAAAGAGGAAAAATAAGGGGTGGCCCCGGCGCAATGGATGTAGTGCTTGACTGCTAACTTGGATGTGTGGGTCCCCAGTCTAGGCAGCATTCCCTCAACTGAACGCCACCCCTGGGATTTAATGAGAAAATCAAAACCTAATTTCTCAATCCACTGTGCCAACAAAAAATCTATCCTATCCTTCTATTCCTTCTAACATTGCCTAATTTATAAGACCCCAGGTCTTACTGGCATTTATATGTTTGTGCTTGTTTTTTAATTTAATGTTACACACATCCTTCTGTCATGAATTTAGTTTCTGTTTCTGTAACTTCCCATTATAAATTTGCGGTTGTATTAAAATCATTTTGGACGTAAAGCTATTTTCGAGAAAAAAATGTATAAAATCTTATACTTATACTTTTTAGATAACCTGAAGAAAAAATTTAATTTTTCCTTTGTGGAATCATATCAAAATATTCTGTACCAAATTTCAAGTAAATTTCATGAAGTCAGTAAAACCAATAAATTTGTAAAATTGTCATTTTTTTAAAATTAAAATCCTTTAAGCCGTTTTCGAGAAAATCTGACGGAAAAGAGATAGCTTTATGACAGACACACCTTCTGGAAGAGCTTTAACAAAAATTTAATTTTCTCCACTGCGTAATTTAATAATATTAATACCATACCAAATTTTAAGCAAATTGACCCACCTTTAAACGGTAAAGCTCGCACCGAACGACGAGTAAATCTCGTCTCGGTCTCATATATGTACATACATATAAAAATTCAGAATCTCCTTGGAATTTGTGTGTTTTACGGAAAAAAATTTAACTTGAGTTTTAACCTTAGCAGCTTTATACAGGGTATCCTGAAATCACCGCCACAGAAGAAAACCATAAGTTCCTGAGGTCATTTCAAGTCGAAAAACTTAATAGGTAATTTCCTCCTTTTCGCTTCGTTTTCGATAACGATTTTTATTCTTTTTCCTTTGACTGGCTCTGACTTTGCCAAACTACAACTAATTTTTATTTAATTTATTTAAACAAGAAAAGTTAGATTTTTATCGATCATACAACTTTTTTCTGTGTGGATAACTGGTTTCCCGCAATTTATTGTCAAACACATTTTTTAAGCATTTTTAGGTTCTTTTTTTTGACTTCGATATGATTTTTTCACAAAACACGTTATTAAGAATAATTTCAATGAAATTTTAATTTTAATGTTATTATGAAAGCCAAATATTAGGTCTTAAAAATTCTTAGCATTTTTTTTTACCTAAAAATACATTTAAAACTATTATAAAAAATAAATGAAAAGTTTTCATTTGTAGAAAAAAATGTGTTACATTTAATTTATGTATATATATGTACATATACATATATTATATATCCACTAATAATGACCTTAAATTTTGTAAGACTTAGCAAAACTTAAAATAATTATAGATATACCTACGTTATGGAAAACCCAAATCAAAAATATTTATTTCTGAATATGAACAGTAAATAAACAACTACAAAACTATTTTTAAGTTAACTTACTATTTATGTAAAATGTATTTTTAAGTCTTTTTAAAAATAACTCCAACTCCAAAAACAAAGTCAAGTCTATCGAATTAGGGATTTTCTAAAAATATCAAACATCCATCACACGCAATGATCTCTTATCCCCCCATTAATACAATTTCCTTAAAATATCCACTTCATTAATAATGTCCTTTATGTCGCTGTTTTGAGAAGTAAAGGTACCATATAACTTTTTTTTTATAATTTTATTTTTATCTATTCAATG
The DNA here is from genome assembly GCA_951394125.1 of Epistrophe eligans. Taxonomy (NCBI): domain Eukaryota; kingdom Metazoa; phylum Arthropoda; class Insecta; order Diptera; family Syrphidae; genus Epistrophe; species Epistrophe eligans. Next base: position 9,350,944 of record OX596031.1, on the reverse strand, counting down.
CGTGTTTAGTCTTTATCACTATCATAAACATTTTTCAAAAGTTATCCTCTCGACAGGTTAATAATAGAAAATAAATCCACTCTCAAACTTCATGACTTCAGAATAAATAGTAGTACCTATGTATATAATAAAAAAAAAAAAAACAAAAAAATTAACGCAAAGTAAAAGAAAAACAAGACCCTTCGCGTTTAGTTCGAGTTGGTACTCAAACATGACTTCTTTTCTCTTTAAACAAAAAAAAAAGTTAAGAAAACTTTGCTAGCCTCATCCTTCCTATGTTTTTTTTTTTTTAAAGAAGAATAATTATTTCTTCGCTCGATGATTAATAAATTGATAAATTGAAAACACTCACGCAAACAATTAATTAAAAAATTCTAGTCGTTTGATACAAGTAAAAGATATAACCTAACATAACACAGTTGCATTAAAAAAAAATAACACATACACACATACCTAAGTGTATACGACTATATGGTGTGAATGTGTGTCTGTGGGTGAGTGAGTGTATAGAAATGGAAAGGGAAGTTGTTCGTAGTGACGTCGCCGAGTTAATCTATGAACACTAATCTATTTGGTTATTTATATCGTAGTGGCCTAGAGAAGGTGCGATATGTGGGCATAGCGTCACCCGTCTAACAGCGACAAGGTGATTTTTCCCTTTAATTCACTCGAATGGCACTCGTTCATCATTGTGGTCAGGGGTGTTTGGAGTATAATCAGGCGCAACAATCTTAAAGTACTTTAATTAATTTTTTATTGACAAAATTAATTAATTAAATGAAATAATTTTACTTGGTGTTAAATTTCGTTTAAATCAGTAAAGCTATTTATTTATTTATTTTATTTATTTATTGAAATAATTTACAAAGTTAATTTATAAATTATTTTTTTAAAGGCATCAGGGAAGCCAGACCATATGATGTCGTCTTTAAACTATCAGTAAAGCTAATAAATTTGAAATGAGTGAATTTTTTCAATAAAGTGTGACACGATATTTTCGTTTCTTCAATTTTTTTTTTTTTTGCAAAAAACTGAAATGAAGATTAAAATTAATTAAAGCATTTTAAGTGCGAAGTTTAATAAAATTCCTATAAGCTGTTTCCGAGAAAATTAAAAATACAATAACGGATATAGCCATATGACAAGCACACGTTCTGGAAGAGGTTTAACAAAATTTTTAATTTTATAAAAATTCTGTGAAACAAATTTTTAGCTAAATTTAGCATTAATTTAGACTCTGGATCGTTGTACACCTGGACGCACAAATATAGAGATCGTTGCAGTGAATGGTATAAGAAAAAAAATCTTTTTTTTTACTTTTCTAAGCTTTTTAACACGAAAACAATTGCTCAAAAAACAGATTGACGAAAATATTCCATGTATTTTTTTTTTAATTCCTTCATCAATTGGTATAAACTGGGATAAAAATGATTACGATGTAATGTGTACTAGGTTCTGTGGTAGTTTCAATCAGTTTATACCAATATCATACATCGGAGAATTAAAAATCATTTCAAAGCTTTCAAAATTGAAATTCAGCAACGGTTTTGTTTATACCAATTGCACAAGTCGAAAATTATACGAAATACAAGTTAAACTGAAAATATTCAGCTACCGATTGGTATAAACAGGTTAAAAGCGCATCGTGAATAGTTCCAGCATTCTATTTATGTTCATTATCTGTCTTATACCAGTTTATACCAATCACTGTATAGATAAACAAGAACATATTTTGATCAGCTCGTTAATCAAATTATCAATAATCACATAATCAATCACATAAGTCAAGGCGAATTAGACTAATAAATCTTACAAAATGTGGACACAAGTTTCACTAAAAGAAAATGCGTCCCTGTATCCAATTCCACACCTGGATAAGTCTTTAAATACTTGTGTTGCGTGCTTTAAAGTTCTTTACCAAAAATGTCGTCGCTATATCCTTCGTTCTCTTATAGAGAATTGAGATCCAGATTGTCCATCGCCAGCAGGATGGGATGGGTCAAGAAAAATACCATGTTTAGGAAACTACCCCTTATAACAACTTAAAAAAAAAACAACTCTCTAAGGACGATCTAACCAACCGAATGAACAACCACTGCGTGTACACAAAGCGTTTCCAGACTTGATGCATGGATTTTATGGTACCTCTACTTTAGGTTCGGGTTCGGATCCTGGGTCCCGGTTGTCCGATGTTGAAATATATGCCTGCATTAGTATGCACCGCAGGTGGCATGCTTCAGCGCACCTCTTTGTGTGTGCATGCTTCGCTTTTATGTCAAACAATGCATATTTAATGTGACATTTGCTCTCTTTCTCGCTCTCTCTCCCTCTCCACGTCTTTAGGCCAAAACCCTTTATGTATACCTACCTTTTAACCACCACCTTAGAACATTCCCTTTGGTGCATTTGGTGCCACAACCACCGGAATTAAATGGCGAAACGTATTATTTGTTCGCATGACTTCGAGATAAAATATTTTATTACCGCACCACGACGGACGGGGTTATTTTTTTATTTTTTTTTATTTTTCAAATATAATTTTTTTAAGTAATTTATTTTAACCATCGTGTTTCCTGTTATTAGAAAGTGAGGCTATATATAGCTACTATAGAATGTTTTGGTTTTGCATATAATTAAGGATTTAACCTGACTATGACTGATTTTGTTAGTATATACAGGACGATAAGGAGTGATTTTAGAGGAGAATTTATTTTCTATTTTTTATAATGACCTGTAAATGTGTGGTTAAGAGTGTGTATGAGAATCAAAATGACGTTATTGAATGTTTGTTATTAAAAAAGAAATCTGCTTGTTAAGTGGTTTTAATGAACAAGGTTATAAGCCTTGTATTTATTTTTGTCGTTATCAGGAGCTTGTTCGGATTTAATATTCATTGGAAACAGAATTTTTTTTAAGTGCGAACAAGTTAGGTTTATTGAATTTTGTTTTATAAAAAAAATTAATGTTAATGATTGCATGCTATTTTAATGTAAAATTCAACTATTTCATGTTTGTTGGAACTATAAGTATTACATTCAATTATTCAAGGAATTATTGAATACAATCTTATTTGTATGCTTGTTTGTAAAACAACAGGGTTCTATGTTTAAGTTTTTGTTAGATAAATTATACAAAAAAAAAAACTGATATTTAACACGAATAGCATTGGAATTGAGAACACTAATTTTAAGAATTAAGGAAGCTTGGAAATGGAAAAAAAATACGCTTTTATACTTTGTATAATATTATCTGTGGGAAACATCGTAGTATTTTACAACTCCTCTGATAAAAACTTGTTAGAAATGTGGAGAATTCGTAGCTCTTGAATGATATTTTTTGATTTTTGATTTTTCATATTCTTCCATTAAAATGTTTTTAAATATTCTTATTTTGAATCGTTTGTGTTGTGTAAGACAAATTTAATGTGTTAAATCTTACATTTAGCAGTCGTCTTAGTATACACAAAGAGAATCTTATTTAAGTTATGAATATAACATAAAATGTAAATTAGAATTTTCTTGGAGATGTTAAGTGAAACCTATATCTATACAGGGTGAACAATCTTTATAATTTTTGAAATTCTCATGAGAAAAGGATATACTTTTCTGGAAGTTTTGTATTTAAGAAACATTTTCACTTTATATTTATAATATTCATATTTTGTCATTTAATCGATTGAAAGGATAAAGCACGAGGGTGGTTCGGGCAACTTAGTTGAAAAGTTGTTTTGTCTCTTTAGAAGTTTTTTTTTTTTTTTTTTTTTTTTTGTCACGTTGACAACCTTATATTATATATTGTGATATTGTTTAAAAGAAATTAATGCTTGAATTCTTGGAATTTTAAATAGTTTCATTCGTCAGATCGTGCGTGTTCATCTTCATATACAATCCCTTTAAAATAACAGTCGTTTAGGAAGTGGTGACTCGTGTGGTAAACAAACAGAAAATGCGATATTGCAGTGAAACATAATCCCAGGGAGCTTTTGCACTTGCAGAGGGGTCAGAGTGTGGTGTGCAACTTTAAGGTTAAACATCATCGGTCCTTACTTTTCCCACCTACACTTTTTTCTTTATTTTTTTTAGGAACAAAAATACCTGTCATATAAGAATAGAAACAAAAATCATAATTTTAATAAAGAAAGGCTTTGGTAAAAAAATGTTTTGAAAAATGGTTATTAGTGACACCTTTCATGAAAACATTTTTTATTTTCGATTTTTTTTGAAAACTGGTTTAATCCAGATTGTATATACATACATAAGTAGGTAAGTATTGAAAAAATTCAGTAAAGCAAGGCCCTCGCTAGTCAACTGATAAGTCCAAGTGAGATCAACGTGATGAAATGCCAATTTTTGTGGACTAAAGGACTAAATGCCAAATTTTGTGGACTATTTTATGCATGAGCTTTGGCTTAAATTAATTTTTTTTTGCCAATATTAGTTAATAAATAAGTCATCAGCTTTCTAAATTAAAAATCAAGTTTTGAGAATTTTTAGAAGCAAAATCAGTGATTATTTCTAGACAAAAAAAATATTTAATTTTAGCCCAACCCTTCACATAAAATAATGATAATTGAAGTATTATTTCATAAGCAAAATTGGACCAAAAGGAATAGTTTTTTTTTTTTTTTTAGCTAGAAATAAAATTTAAACCATAAATAAGCTTTATGGCATTAGAATAATTTTTAATTTTTCTTTCTAAACTTGTCAAAATTAACATTTTAAATAATCATTTTCAATGGAAGCCATTAGTGCTACCTAAGACGGGTAGCCACAATAGTGTTTTTTTTTTAATTTTCTCGAAAACGGCTCAAACGATTTTGATAAAACTTCTTCCCTGTAATAACAAAATTTACTGTCAGAAAAATGTTTTATAGTTTTTGGAAAAACATATCGCATAACAAACAGCTTTTCCATGTTGTTTTTGGGAAAAAGGTCTTATATTAGACTTATTCTCGTACATCTATCAAATGGTTAAAATAAAAAAAAATTCTTATTCTATCTGCCACATTCCATCCCTGTACATGATTTTAAAGAATTTTTTAACAATGAATTTAACAAGACCAAATTGTTTGCAAACAAAAACCGAAAATGCCAAATGACTGTTGACAACTGATGCCAACGGATCTAGCGGAAAGCGAAGTAAAAATGTCTGCTACTTTTTCTATTGCGTACGTCGCACTTGAGGACATTACTAATAGAGCTATCAGCCTGGCAAACGTTACTAAATAAGAATTTAAGAAAGGATTTGCTTTGCATAATTTATGTTGAACGTGTATTGAGTAGGTATGAACAAAATTAAATTTTAGTTTTGGAATTTTGAAATAAAAAGGCTAAAACTGATGAAATCCTGAATATAAATTATCAAATTTAGTTAAGAAATTAAAAAAAAAAAACTAATGACATATTACAAAAATCCAAAAAATACGTTATATCGAAAATAAGAAAATACCTTTGTTATTTACAACTTATAAATTTGAATTAATCATACATTTTTTTCAATTTGTTCACAATCATCACTAACATTTTGTATAAAACGAACTCATGAATTTGTCATTGTTTTTTTTTTGTTTTGTACATAAATATATACAACACTGCATCACTTTGCATTCATTAAATTAAAATGCCACATCAAAAACATGAACCAAACAAAAATGAAAATCAATTCACTTTGCACTTCGTTATCTCGATGACTTATTTGTGATGCAATATAAAGTCATCTTTATTTTTTACTTTGTTATGTCTTCCTTTACTGTTTTTGATGTCATGAGTACATCGAAAGAATTCTTGTCCTTGCAATGAAATCATAAAAAAAAATAACTAACTTAAACATATTCCTAAACAGGTATACCTTTTATATAGTCTGTATACTTCAGTCGATGCCATAAAAAATATGCTCACGAAACAACAGCTATATACATATATATATATGCAGCTACTCGTACAACTCTGCTTTTCATGCTCATCAAGTCCTTTTTTCACTTTATTTCTAGTTATGCATTCTGCTAGATTACGTTTGGTCATAACGTTTGAAAAAACAAAAAAACGACATTTACTGCAGACCCCACATTCCCCTTCACTACATTAAGGAAACCCCGCAACAACTATGTATTTGAAACAAAAAAAAAAAAACATAAAACTTATCCTTCATTTCTTGTATAACATTTAACTTAAGTTTTATCTAAAGGACACAACACAATATGCAAGGGAATCTCCTTCCTTCTGCCCGGTGAATAGTGAATATAGTGAATAGCGAATGTTTGCTTCCTGATTTATGCACAGCAAATTGTCGGGAAGAACGCTTATACTTTGTGCGCTTTACCACCCCGTTTATCCTTAAAATTGTACGCCCTTGTCCCCATATGTGTTGAGTTTTCTATTTTTGTTTTATTTTTTTTTGTGCAAAGTAAACAATAAATCACAACTTTACTGCATCTCCTTCTCCGTCTACTCATCAAGCTTAAAAACCATTTTATTTAAAAAAAAAATTTATATAAGAAAAAGGATATAGTAGGTACCTAAGAAAAAAGAAAAAAGAAAAAGAGACAAAAAAAAAAGTAAAAAAATAAAAAAATAAAACTTACCATTTTGTATATTTACAAAAAAAATTATCACGAGCGCAAATAGCTCGCTAGTATGCTTCCACGAGCACAGTTGCATTGTGTGTCCTCGTTGCATCTTTTTGTTCCTTCGAATATGTTATCCTGACGTCGTCTTGTTTCCTGTAAAGGAATATACAACAACAACAACGAAAATCCTTATAGTTATGTTATCTAATTTTTCATTCAGCTTTAGGGATAGAAAAATAAATACATAAAAGCTATTTCTGTTCTTATTTTAGAAAAAAAAACAACAAAATTTTATACAAAAAATGGATTTATATAGAAAATAGAATTCTAGTAAACGTGGGAATGCAGTTATTCGGAGGGAAAAATCCAACAAGAGGAAAAAAAGAAAAACAAAAACGGAATAGAAAAAACCCAAGCCAGAAAGTTATGACACCACATCTGGTCTTGCATTTCTATGACGTCCTTTTTAAACAAATAATAATAAAAACGATGTGAAAAGTACTTTTCATTGTTGGAAAACGCATTTACACAACAGACGACCAACGACGCATACAAAATGTACCTTAGAGAATGATTACAGGGAAGGACTGTTTGGAGCGCCTCCATTCTTTATTGTGCATTCGATAATTTTCCCATTGAGATCTTTACTGTATTTCATTTCTCCATAACTCTGACCATCCATTCCACCGGCATAGAGCAGCCCAACTTTTGTGTGCAGCATTCTATTCAAAAGGAACCAAACAGCTATAATTTCTAATAATCTGTTTTGATTGTTTTTATGATCTTGACTTACCCAGGTCTACTTTCATTGACTATTTTTAGTTTAAAATCAACCGAATTCAAACTGAGAGGTTTCCGGTGTGTGAAAAGTGCTATTATAAGTGGTAAGATTGAAAATTACTTTCCAGTAAATTTTTGTCGGTCAATTTCTTGCCGGAATATTTTTTTAATGTCACAAATGTCAGAACCACGTGAATGGGAGGAACTTGTAGAAAAGAGTTTTTTTCGGAAACAACGAAAATGTTTAGCAACAAAAAGTAGCCAACATGCTGCTTTTAGAGTTTTCCTGAGTTATGACCTACAAGCAACAAAAAAGTTGCCGGGAACGATTTTTCTTTTCAGATAGACGCGTAGGCTTTTAAATGCAAGTTTATGGTTATTCTATCTGCAGATAAACTCGAAGGTGTCGAAAAGATGATATAGTTTTTTTTTGCAAAAAATTAAATTTACTATCATACAAGAAGGTTTTTGTGTCACATAAAATTTTATTACTGTGTTAGTCCATCCCTGGATAATCAAGATGAAGGACTATTTGTCTCTGTTTTTTTTTCTATTATATAACATAAACGTAGGTACGAATAAACTTGCATAACATTGAAATGTGATGCTATTTGGTAATGTTTTTCTTGTGCTGCAAGATGTTTAGAAGAATTTCAAATCAAAATGAGTATAAATGTGACACATCAGAGCAACGGGAAATGCAGTAATGGAATGACATTTAAAAAATTTTCCCACATTTGCATTGGATAATAAATAAAAATACATTAAATTCGCGTAGGTATGAGCCTTACATAAGTGTGATTCAAAAATATTTTAACTTAACCCACTTTTGAATTATTTGATTTTAATGTGCTGTATTTTTTTTTAGAAAATACACTTCTAGTTAAAACATACCGAGAACCTTCATTCAGTTTATAAAAGAGATCAACTTAGCAATTAAAAATATAAGGAACATCAAGGCAACGGGTTCTAATAGGTTTACCAGCGGAACTATTCAAACACGATGCACGTTGATCTCTTGATAGGGTGGCTGGAAATAACCATTTTTGATAACTGGAGTCTCAGATTCATATGTCCCATCTATGGTGATCCTAAGTCTTGCAGCAAAATATCAAGGCATATTGCTAAAGGACACATTAATGATTATATTTAGCGTAGATGTCTGAGCATCTTAAACTTTAATCGGAAAAGTACCATTGTGACTTCCTAGCCAAAATAACGAATATTTTTACCAAATCTTCTAACTGATTCCGAACATGAAAAATAGCAACGATTTTCTTCTACTCTTAGCTTTTCGGATTAAGGGGAAAATTATAGGTCCCCTTTATTCTTGCCAATAACATGCACTCAGAAATGGTTGAGAACTGTAAGTCACTAGGACCAAGTTCCACCCGAATTATTTTATTTTTATTGAAGTTTCAATGTACAACTAAAAATAGAAATAGATCTTCCAAACTATACAAAATATAAGGACAGGGTTTCATTAAGGAAATTTACCTTCCATTTCCCTGTGATTTCTTTAATTTGTTTCTAGAAAAAGACTACGAACAAAATATTGCTTCTTCAGTTTGGGGGAAGAAAGACGAATTGCACGCAGACCACTTATACTGAGATGTGCCCTGAAATGATACTGAGGTCTTTCGCAAGAATAATTTTTCGATACATATTTTCTTGGACCTGTGTGAAAAAAGAAGAAATGGAGTGGAAAATATAACCGCGAACTCTATGGTTTATGGTGGTTTTCTGAGAATCTTCGAATCTCAGTTCTCAAGATTTCAAGCGGCAAGAAACACCAAGTCATCGTGAATGGAAGAGGGGTTGGTCTGGAGGAATGGAAGCAACGTGCTCGGAATCGCATAGGTTGGAAAGCTGTCATATTTCATATAAGAACCTTTCACGGTTCAAGAGATAACCAATCTTATGGACTCTGAAAGGTTTAATGTACAATTTGCAGAAGGGTGCTCGATGAGTTCCATTTTGTTGTTTAAAACTCAAAAGACTCTTCTATTGGGATAAAGTTCCCGGCCTGAACCTAAACATTACCATTTTTGTTTTCCGATTTTTAAAATTATATTTAGAATTTAGTCGCAAGCTAAGCTATACAAACAATGAATTCTTCGAATACCAACTTTTTTTTTTTTTGTGAAATGCTCCGAAATTATGCGTATTTTTGTCCGAAAAATGCTTGAAAAAAAAATGGAGTGTAAAAGTTTGTAACTAACCTATTTACATTTTATTTCGAGAGAAATCGATAAGAACGCTTGAAATTATTGTTAAAGCAATTTCTGTCACATTTATTGTTTTGATTTTTACCAAAGTTTGTATGGCACATTCATTATGGAGATAAAAGCTTTGAGCAACGTGTGAAAATCACAAATATTTTATTTTTAAAATTAGTGTTTCGTTGGAGAAACGTTTCTTTCAATACTTTATTTTTATCAAACATTGTTGCTGTGTCAACTATTTGACGTTTGGTAGCCCAATTAGAGTCAACTAGTTCGATAAATATATTCTGCCAACATCAGTATCCTACCGTACGTCACGGAGATGAAAGGTCTGTTGAAAATATCGCTGCTATGTGTTTAAGTCTTCGGGTTTCGGGAACACTTGAAACAGTCAATTTCTCGTAGTTCACAAAAATTTGGCTTATTTTGTGAGCGAGTTCAACTTGACGAATTGGAATTTCGCCGAAAGATTAATATTTGATGAACTAGCCAAACTACCGGATTTGGGAAAATACTAATCAACATATTGTACTTGGATCAAATGGATTCTGAGAAAATCATTGGTCTGGCGAAATCATTGGATCGTACTCCAATTTCAAAACAAGACTGGCATTGCCTTAAGCGTCAACGACAAGCGCTGCAGATCATAGGTGATAAGCTACTTTTTCCTCCTTGTGGCCTAAAGTAGATGATGTGGATGGATACCGACGACATGTGGTTCTAACAGGATTGTGCTACATGTCCCATAGCACATATTATCTTGGAAATTCTGTATTTTTTTCCGTGTTCATATGAATAATCCCCGAACTCCAGACGCATTAAAAATCAACATTACTCAAGTTATGGCCGAGATACCTCCCGAAATGTGCGAAAAAGTGGTTAAATTAACTCAAAAGAATCGCATTTTGCGAATCTTCCCAAGGCGTCCATTTGAATGATAATGTTTTTCAAGCTTAATTTCGTGTATGTGTATTTTATTTAGCTTTACTTTTGAAACCGAAAAATGAATGACCCGTTATTTGAGGGCATAGTTTGATCGTGCGGCAGAGATGTGAACTGGCCATCAAGTTCGTGTGATTTAACGCTTTATGACTTCTTTTTTTTTAACCTATCTTAAATGACAGGTCTATGCGAACAAACCAAAAACAATTAATGCCCTCAAAGTCAACATAATGAATGCCATCTATCGAATTAAGCCTCAAATATGGACACTGTGACGCCAAAGTTAACACCAGCTCGAAGTTCTATGAATGTATATAAATTTTCACTCGACTTATAACGTAAAAGTCTTCACACTTAAATATTAAATAGCGCCAGTACCTTAGGTTTATATTATGAATTTCGATAAGCTTGTCATTCTGTTAAAAGGATTCAAAAGTCTTATCTATGCTCTTAGTATTATCCACATTCAAAACTTATATGTATAAACCATGCATGTATATGTAGTATTCTTAAACTGCCATTTTTCATTACTTATATTTGTAGACACCTGTACCTACAATTTGCAATTTTTAATTACATTAACATATCCTAGTCAAAGTGACAACCCTCAAGAAAGGATTAACTTTAAAAACAAATATCAAAACACAACCATCGTGTACAGTTGCACATACAATTCCACCTGAGTTCACGATAATAGCATTTGTCACATTCTAAGTCACATTTTTCTCGGGACTGTTGCATCATATTAAATTAATGAATAAATTTTTCTTTTGCCATTCACATATAATAATAATTTTCCTAGAATTAAAAAAAAACTATAGAAGCAGTACCTCAGTGTATACAGAGTATACAGTGAGATCAAAAAGACAAAACCAACAGGGAAATCCTTAGAATGTAAATCCCACATCTGATGCCATATTATATAATGCAATCTCTTTGACAGTATACTCGAGATATGATATAAAATAAAATAAAAAAAAAATACAAACAAATTCAAATTAAAGAAAAGAAAGAAAAAAAATTAAGAGTGAAAGGATAAAAGGAAAGCGGAATTATCAAAAAACAAAACAAAAAAAAACAATCCTTTTCCCAGGGATGCAAAGAAGTGGAGGAGCACTATTTCATTCACAAGAGAGCATCCAACTGGAATGCTTTCAGATACATTCTCCTCAAAACATTGCATCTCTGAAGTTTATTTTTATGTTTTTTTTATTTTCTTTTTGTATTCAAAGATGAATATATACAATCTAAATCTTCTAAATGAATCTTGCTTTACCTACCTACTCGTGGGAATTTTCCTTTCAAAGTTTTGTAAATTTTCTTGAATGTTTTGTTTTTTTCGTTCCAGCTGTTCTGATGTTGTGTTTTTGAGTCCTTAAAATTATTCTATGATCCTTGTGAGCAATCTTAGACACAGTCTGACTCCCAAGTGACCAGACTACTTCACCACGTTTTGTATATCTTTTTTATATGTATGTAAGTAATGTATGCCAAGCTAAAGGTGTTTGGCTGTAATTTTTAATGTTCGCTGTCGCTGCTGTCACTGATGCCGACAACTCTGCTGCTGCTGGTGCTGATACTGCTGCTGAAGAAGACTTGGTTGCTCCTGCTGATAATGTTACTCTTGCTGCTCGGAAGGAGTTGAAAAAGCAAAAGGACTTGGATGACTGTTTTCATATGAGAATCCATTTATCTTTGTGCAAGGACCATCCACACACACACTCTGGGTTGGGGTTGGGAGATGTGGTGATGTGTTGTGTTGTGTGCTGGTATACAACGAATATCAGCGTTATTTTCTTGTCCTTGTCCTCGGAGCGTGTAGTCCTTGTGTACTACTGTGTATCTTCACTATAATGAATTACAGTATAATGACATCCCCATATTCGTACATAGATATGCATATATGTAACTTGTTCGTCTACTGGCACATGAGGACCTGGAGCAGCAGTTGGATTTGGGGCGTTTGTCCCTCCATATACGACGACAGCAACGAAGGAGAAGAGTTGACGAAGAAATTATTGCTTAGCCAAGTTTAATGGTGTTTCTTTGGGAGGAACTCATAAGGAGGACGAAAGTCCACGATTAATGGGCCTGTGCTGGGTGGTTATGGTGTGTCAGTGATGGCGATAGTGATGGTGCTGGTGATGGTGATATGGCAATGGTTATATGGGGTGGTTCTTCGCCTCTTTTTTTGGTTACCCAGACGAATGATGTTCTATATGAGCATTAATAGTTCAGTTAATGGCAGAAGTGAGTTTCTTGCTGAAGCATGAGTTTCTTGACTTCTTGCTCCAGTTTTTGTGGTTTTGTCGGTTTCTTTGGTTAAGTTTGCCTGATGGGAGGGTTTGTCTTCTTCTTCTTTTTGTTTTATTTTCTTCAATTTTACTGGTGGTTTTGGTTGAGAGAAATTTGTTTCATTGATTGAACTTCTTCAATCTGCAAAAAAAAAAAAAAGTAAAAAGAAAATGAAAAGTTAGTTAAAGTTTTTAGAAAGTGGCGAGACTTTAGTTAAATTGAGAAACCCAGCAAAAGCAAAGAAAAAGAAAAAAAAGTTGTGTCTCATTTGGTGATGGCAATGAGATAAGAAAGAAGTTTTTCTTTTTCAATTTTTTTTTTTTTTTTCGATTTCGAAGAAAACATCTGCAAGTTTAATTTTATTTGAATGAATATATAAGTTTGTTTTTTTTTTTTTTTCTTTTAAAGGGGGAATGATGAATTGCCTTGGGAAGACTTTTTTTTTCAAAACAAGATGGTGACCTCAATACGGAAAATAATAGAAAAAAATCTTTGGACATCAATCCATAAGGGAGTGTTCCTATCTCAAGTTGAAAAATCTTTACTTTATGTTTTTTTTTTCGTGTTGAAAATGACTTTAAATCTTTAAATACATTTTTTGTACGTCTTTTTCCTGTGCTTAAAGAGAAACGGTTCAGAAAAAAAACCCATAAAATCACAATCTCCAATTTTACGCCAGTTTAAATTTGTGAAATTTGAATTTTATTTAAATTTGATTTCCTGCGACGGAGAATAATTAAATAATTGAACCTAAAAAACCTCAATCTTAGTTTTAAACAGTAAAGCCAAGTAATTTTGTGCCACTCGTGGAATGAAAAATAAAAAGCATTAAAATATACACGAGAAAAAAAAACATAACCTTCACTAAAGTGGCATTTTAACCTGTGTAAACTTTGGAAAAAAAGGGATCAAAATTTAAAATAAATTATATTATAAGAAAGAAGAGGATTATATCATTCAAAAAAAAAAAAAAAACAGAACATTCAAATTATATATACATTTAATAGGATTTATTTCAGTATCCAGCGTCTACATAGGGTAAATTCTCGTTCAACAGTGAACCATTTTTGGATTGATGTTATTTTCAAGCTTTTCATTAAATCTTCTACAAGCCAATAAGTATTTAGTTTAGTAATTGTGTAATTTTATAGAAAGATTTTTAAATAGATCATGGAAAGTTGTAGATTTTAAATTAGATTAGATTAGATTAGATTTCTTTATTTCATAAATGGTTTTACAATGTGATCGATTAGGAATACGGACTTGACAATTCTGCCGTCTGCCAGATATGACATTTCATAATAAAATAATAATAATATGATATAAAAAATATGTAATAAAATATTTTGCATACAAAGAATACATTTAAAAAGTGGTAAAATTTCTCACACTAAAAAGGTTGGCCGCGTTCCTTAATTGTGGTACAAATATACAGAGCCCGTTTACCGGAGTAATAATAGAAGCTAACTAGCTATAATCGTATGATTTTAAATTATTAAAAAACATCTCAAACGGTCAGGAGGTCAAAACAGTGAATCACCGGGTAATACTTTAACACAGTAAACATGTTGAGCTATTAATAAAAATGGTTAATCATCTTTTAATTTACAAATCAACTTAAACATTCATCAAAAAATAATTCACGGATCACAATATCTTATTTATAATAAATTTACTACTAATTAACGTTAAATAGCAAATATTAACGAAAACCTTCTACATTCAACAAAAATATCCCATTTGATTGAATTAGTTAATTTACAGGGATTAACTGTAATTATGTTTTACTGGTACTGGACCCTTAATTCACTGTTTAAAAATAATTCATGTTTTATTTGAGTTTATTAATAGAGGTGATCTAGTGTTTATTTATTGTATTCATAAATCTAAAGTTAATGTAAAATAAAAATAAATATTTAATTTGCTGTAGAAAATTTTGAAATCGAATAAATTGTTTATTTTTTCAGAAAGACATTTGATCATAATAAAAAGTGGAAATAGCGTTCGTCGTTCACGATATGAAAATATAATTTTAAAAATTAAGATTTTTAGAAATATTGTTTATTATTTAACTCAAATGAAGACCCTTTTTATAAACATAGACATTTTTTAGAGTCGTATTATTTTACTATTTTTATAAAAACATTTTTTGTAAAAATAAGCCTATCCTTAACGTATATCCCTAAGGATTATATAAAATATAAAGACCCTTATTTTAAGTAATTAAATTAATTCAGATTAATAAGTCCTCTTTTCAAATTTCTTGTCAAGTCTTCTTATCATGTTCCCTTTAATTTTTTTATCTTTTACAATGCAAAGAAATATATAGAAACAAAAAATTGAAAAAAATACATCCAAATCGTGTATCTTTTAAAATTACAAAAAAAAAAAAAAAACTCAGAACACAATTCCCAATAGGTTCTATCATAAGACTAACATAACTTGAAGTACCTATACCCACCTACCCAAATTATACATTTTCATCAAATTTGTATATTTTCTTCTCTCACCTTGTAAAATATACTTTCATCCCCAAAAGTACGTACTTGGCACCTCATATAACATTTTCCCCAAAAGAAAAAAGCAACAAAAAAAGGCAAAACTAAAATCACCCTTCATGATTCTTCTTTTCTAAAAAAAAGAACCCTCTCCAAATATAGCTTTATTCAAATATAAATCTACTTGTATCCTTCGCTAAGAATTTTTTTGTACAAAGAAAAAAAAAATAATAATAATTCGAAAAAAAGTGATATATGGGATTATTTTTGCAGAGCTCCTTATGTTAGGTACCTATATAATGCGGATATGTCAGTGGGGAACAACTCAATGAAAATATTAACAAAAAAAAAAAAAAATGAAAATTTTACTTTTTCAAAAAAATAAAATATGGAAGGAGTTTAAAGAGTGTGATGTAGTAGCAGAACCAACATCATCCCTTTAAGCACGGTAATATGTTGATGGTATTAAGGACGAAAATGAGTGAAGGTAGGAACTACACTTACATAAGCTCACATTCGTTCGTTCAGGACAAGGAGAAAGCCTTGACTTAAATTGACTTCAATTCAGTTAAACGATCTCACTCTCTTCAAAGCCTGCACATCACATAACGTGTACCAGCACACCGATAGTAATATGTAGTATAGGTCGAAATGAAGAAGAAAAAGAAAAAAAAGAAAAAAAGTTACCCATACGCCCTGTAGTACGTGCTGTGTGTTAAAACTATAAAACCAACTACGTGCAGGACTATATAGAGTGTTACTTCATTTTGTGTTAAGGCAAGGTATCAGCAACATGATATTCCTTGGGCTTAAAAGGATAACAAAAAATACAAAAGCAACGACTACTTTTTTTACTTCGTCAAATTTTTGCGTGTGAAGAATATTTTTTTTTTTTCGTCGTTGTTATATTGTTTGGTTGACTATATGCATAACCTCCAACAGGATAATGATGCGTTTTTCCACTAATGATGATGAGCAAGGTTTTAATATTACATATATGTATATATTTGGAATTTTTTT
Source organism: Epistrophe eligans (assembly GCA_951394125.1). Taxonomy (NCBI): domain Eukaryota; kingdom Metazoa; phylum Arthropoda; class Insecta; order Diptera; family Syrphidae; genus Epistrophe; species Epistrophe eligans. The sequence continues at coordinate 9,334,619 of OX596031.1, read as the reverse complement.
TCTTTCCTCACAAAATCATTGTTTTCATGATTTTTCATTATTGCTGTTGCATTATAGCAAAAGGGGGAGGAGAAGTTTTATGATGGCACAGGACAGCAAAAGGCATTGTGTGTTTCTGCGGTTTCGTTTATAAAAATATAAAATGTTGTTCGATTTTTATTTATCAGAGAAAAACACAGAAATTATTATTATTATTATTATTTTTTTTTTTTGCTCTGTTGTTGCTGTTGTCGTGATTGTTGTTGTTGTATAGATATTTATTTATCTGAGGTTTTTACCACATGCCGCATCGTTCAGTGGTTTTTATGGGAACGAGGGCGAAATAATAAATTATTATTCTGTGAATGTTCCTCTTTGTATGTGTGTGTGTGTATATATATATATATATATATATATAATGCAGAGCTAAATGGCAAATTGGAAGGGTAAATTCGATATAATGGCTTGTTCGAGTGGAAAATTCAATTTTAATTTAATAAATTCGATTGAATAGACATCGTTTAGGATGGTATTCATTATAATTATTATTTTTCATTGAAAATTCAATAAAACATCAAAGTTGGGTTGTTGTTTTTTATTTTTTATTTTTTGTCGTGTTTTACTTAAATCGATCTTTTACTGTGAATTTTTTGTGTTTTTTTTCTCTCTCTTCTATCAAAATATTCTCTCGTGCAAAAATATTTTGAGAATAAAAAAATTATTTCAATATTTTTGTTTTGCTTTGTTTTGTTTTAATTTGGATTTTATTAGCCATGCCTTGTTGTGATTTATATTGATGATAAATTGATAAATATACAAAAAAAATATATAAAATTAAATCTCTTTTGCATATATGTATTTATAATTTGCATTTAAAATTATTATTTGGTTTATTAAGTAGTTTTCTAGTTTATTTTAACAAAATTGATTGATAAATTTTGGAAAGAGAAAAAAAAAATATTTTCGTTATATTTATGAAATATACACTGTACCTACTTATTATACAAAAAAAATATTCTTCAAATTAATTGAATTAACTTCGAGGTCAAAAAATTAATTAAATTTGAACAACTTTAAATTCTAATAAATTGAATCCTTTTTTTTTGATTATTTAATGTAATGTAGATAGATACATAGATAAATATTTTGGTTGGTATTTCTATAAAAAAAATAAGGAAATTATGTGTTCATTAAGTATTTATAGGTAATAAGAGCTTTACTTGCGGTATACATAACATCCTGCTCTTTACATAAGAAGGGACTATACGAAGAGTTCGTTTTGAAGTCAAAATAATTCCTATTGAATACTAATACCATTAGTAATTTTGATTATTTTCTTTTTAGATTAAAAAAAAAAAAACAGTTTGTAGAAAATTTTAATAATTTTTGGTATCTATATACATATGTATATAAAATAAAGTTTTGTTTTGTGTACGTTCTCTAAACAGCCAAACCGATTGACCGATTTTCTTAATTTTTTTTTTAATTAAAGAGGAATAAGGGTAGAAGGTTTAGGACAAAAAAAATTATAAAAAATTAAAGAAAATCTGTTAAAAAAAGAAATGAAATTTCAATTGGTCATTAGGGTCTCAAGTTCGATTCCTGTCTCCGGCAACATTTTTTTTTTAATTTTAAATAATTTTCTTTTTTTTTTTCAACACATTCGCTGCAAAATAAATAAAAAAAAAACTATTTTTTAACGCTCGCGAAGGGCGGGGGTTTTGCTAGTTTTAAATAAATTATTTTTTGAAAATTCTGTACAGGTTCATAATATTTTGCAAATTTAATCTTCAACTCCACATTAATAATTACCGACTTAAAATTGTCATATCAATTATTTTCGTAAAAATATTTTAAAATTTTATAAAGGGTGTTTTGCATATGATGCGACAAAAGGCTGGCCATGTAATGTGCACCTATGTTGCGTCAAGACAAAGACAAAAATCGTATTTGGGGTCTATGAGGGCAACTCTGTTTAGGCGGGAGGGGCGATTTTCAAAAAAAAAAAAAAATCAACTTGAAATAAAAAAAAATCATCTGACACCAACAACAACACTTAATATGTCATGTTATACTTTTTTTTAAGCAAAAATCTAGTTTTTAGTTTTTTTTTTTAAATCAAATTGTTATAGTGAATTGTATTGGAAATTAAATTTTCAAAACTCAAATTTTTGAAAAATAAAAAAATTAAAAAAAAAAATTGTTTAAACTTATTTTGTTAATAAGTAGTATTTAATAATTAATATTTTATTTAATAGACCAACATATGGTCTAAGTGTGTCAAACATCTCTGCTGACAGCCACGTAAACCTTACCTAGCCTAAGTACATAGTATTTTTTGTATTTATTATTCAATTATTTTATGAATTTAAGTGAAACACCTTAAACTAGATCCTTAAAATATCTGTGTCTTCCAGTTTTTGAGAAAATCGAAGCTTCGTGGTGGCAGCTAAGAAAAATTACCAAAAACATCTAATTACACGATTATGGAACTTCGTGTGCAAAAGACTGATTGTTTGAATTAATTGGAATTATCCTTAATTTCTGATCGTAGAAAATCGGTTATCATACCTCGGTAGGACTCTCCATTAACTGTAACGTTTATTCCATCGTCCATTGGCTTCGAAGAAAAACGAGCCATTCCAAAAACCAGACACATTTTTTGTTGTGCATTTTTAACATTCTTTTTAAAATTCTAAAATTCTTCTTTCCAAAAGTCTACCATTTTAACTCTGTTGTTGTAAATCAGTGTACTTAATTTGTTTAATTGAGAAGCGTCTTGATTCCCAAAAGTCAAGCTCATTCACACAAAAATTAGGTATGTGTTATTGTATTTTAAATTCCATACCTACAACATTTAATAATCAAACACACCCTTATCACCTACATAAGTTTGAATTACATATTCATTATAAGACAGATTTGTTGATAAAGGACTAGGAAGGGTTAATTAAATTGGCCTACAAATTTATTCCCCCATATAATAAACCCTTTTAATAAACCCTAAATAATAGCCTTCAATTCCAATCAATTTAAATACAAAAGTATTTCTAACTGTTTTTATTTAACTCTATGACACTTTCGTAAATACCTCCCTACAAAGCCTACATAAACATATACCTACAGTTATTTCAATAAAAAAAAAGGACTTTATCATTAAGCCTTGTTATCTGTTCATCCCTCTATAATTTACAACACACGAATCATTTTCGGGCTGATTGCATTCCTGTGGCAAGAAGCTAATCGAAAACAATTTATTTTCGGCTTCAACCACGGCAGCGGGAGGTGACCACAATTACTAAAGGCTGTCCTTTCGTTTGTTTGGTAGGTACCAATACATATACATAATGTACCTACACATATTACAGTTTAAGTGTGATACACGTAATTTCCTGCACGTTATTTTGTGTGAGATGAACAATACAGACCCCGAGTAGACGTCCAACAATTTCACGGTAGCAGGTTGAAAGCAGATTGCTTAAAGCCTGTATGTAGAGGAACCTCTTTATAAAGCCTGTCCTCCCTCTTCTGTGTGATTGATTGATTGATTGATTAAATCATTTTGTAATGATCCGTTTTATTGATTTAATGAGAATAATATGTTGTTTGTAAGCTAATCAACTATAACGATAAGATAGAAGCTAAAACCCCAAAGACTTTTATGATTGAAAATTCATTATTGTCATATTAAATATTATTATTATTATTATTTATTAACAAGTAATTTAAATTACAGGGTAATATAAATTATTTATAGAGCCTAGCTGCGGAGACTATTGGCTCAACATATTAAATAGAATTGGCTTGGTATATTAAATTTTTAATTTGATTTAAATTTTTTCATTTAAATATTAGAAATAAAAAAATGTACTGTTTTTTTTTTACGGAGCATACAAAAAGCTATAAAAATGACTTTTCTAAAATAATTAAAGTTTTTTTTTTTTTTTGTTTCTTGTCCTCTATCTAAAAAGTGCTCATAAGAAATTTTTATCCTTGTTCGTCAAAGGACCTTTAACTTTTTCTCTTCCATCATCAAAGCGTTTGATGTGACAGCCATTTTGTACATTAAACTTTTTACGCTCATTATCTTGATTTTGTTGGTTCTCCTTTTAAGTGACCAGAAATACCTATTTCCTCACGAGATGATGTCTAAAATATAAAACTTTCTTTTAACAATAAAAAAAAAAAAAAAAAACAAAATAAATAAGGCCGCACATTTCACTTGATTCTTTGGTCTGCTCATTCAAGGATAAAAAAAAACAACAAAAAAAGTTCTAAATATAATTCCTTAGCCTCTTCCGATGATGGTTGCAGTAAATGTGTGTTTGTGTGTAGGTATGTGTCGGGATAAGCTCAACACCAACATCAAGTCCTTTTCGTCAATGACCATCAGTATAAAACAGAGAAGAAAAATAAAAAAACCGAAAGACACTTTAAAAGTATGAATTCCTTCCTGTCCTTTCTTTTCCACTTTGACAAAAAAAAAATCCTTTAGATTGATGAACTGGAAAAAGTGGATGAATGCTTTTGTGACTGTTGTTGTTGTTGTGTTTGTTGTTGAGGTGACACTCGGAATTTGTCACCTCAAAAGAATTCAGTTACAAAAAAGCCCTCAGTCAGCCGGCCACTGTTCAGTCGTAATTATCCTTTTAACTACTTTCTCACTTATATCTATCCACTTTTTATATCCACAAACTAACAAACAAGGACTCTTCAACCAAGGATTTGATTGGCATTCTGGTTTCCTTCAATGAGTGTTTATTAAACGCTTCCTATCTGTGCCCCAATTTGTTTCTTTCTTTTTCTCACTGTATTCCTCTCGTTTGGGGTTTCATACCCGGCCTGGCCCTTAAGCCTATTAAGCAACACACCAAAAAAAAAATGAAACCTTGACTGGGCTATAATATCCCTTGCAAACTAACTGTCAGAAGGATATGGACAAAACTTCTCTCTGCCTATATTTTTGCACTAATGGTATGTTTAAATTGAATTTTCTCCTCGAGTCATTTTCAGTTCTTTACTTTCGATTCTCTTGTGTGAAAGAAAAACTTGAAGTGTCCTTCGACGATCCTTCCGTCATTTTTGTCATGTTGGCTTTATTCTATATTCTTTAAATTTTCTCGTCTTTCTGTTTTGTGTTTTCATTTTTTATAAAATGATGGTGGGGCTCTTTTGTCCTTTTTTTGGTACCTCTTCGTTTTTAATTTTTTTTTTTAATGTTGCTTTTCTTTTTTCTGTTTTTCTGCTTCCACAAGCTTTAACTAATTCGATTTAACTCCCCTTCTTCCATTTTTTTTTTATTTGGAATCCAAAATCTTATTTATTTGTTTTTGGTTCAAAATTTTTATAAGCTTTAGCCTTCATTTTGTAGATACTTATTGCTGTTTTATGCGATGAAGGGCATAATAAAAAAAAATGCTTGACCGGAAGTGAAAAGTTTTTTTTGCGAGAAAAGGAATGGAGAGAATATTAGACATCCTGAAAGTTTAAATTATTTAAAATATGAAATTTTGCATTCTCATTTGGAACCATTTGGGATAGATTTTATTTGTAAAGTTTAAAGATTATTAAATATTTTTTTTTTTAAGCAGGGTTGCAAAAAAAACTAAAGCAAAAAATTAACTGGGTAAGGAATAAAAAGTTCTTCTTAAAACTTGGCACAGGTTATAAGTGCACTCCTACTAAAGTTTTAAATGAACGCCTGAATGCGATAAATTAATTTTATTTATTTTACTTTATGAAAATTATAAGTAAAATGTAAAATAAAACTTGTTTCGACATCCACGCTATATACACTGTCTGATTTCTTAAGCAGATCTTAGTTGATGAGAAAAAAAAATATAAAATCGTTGGGGCGATTTTTTAGGAAAAATTATTTTTTATAAATACTTAAAAAAAAAATTGGTACCCCATTTTTAGTATTTATTAATTTGGAGTAAAAAAAATTTAAAAAAAAACCGTCCATACGGTTTTTTCAACAGATTTTCTTTAACGGTTTTTAAACATTTTGTATCGAAGGTACTATTAATTAATTAAGAATATAGACATTTGTATTTACAATCAGTTAGGTAATGTTAAAAAAACCTTGACAAATAAGTTTAATAAAAATAACCCAAGTCGTTTTTTAAAATATTAAGTAAAAAAAATCCAAGAAATATTTTTTTGAAAACTTCCATGTTCCATGTTCCATGAAATATTTATAAAAACTAGTTGAATTATTTTCGAGAAAAAAAATGATTCTGCCATAGTGCAATTAATAATCAAGTTTCAGAAATTTTTTATCACCAACAGACATGTATATATTTAGATACTTGCAAACACAGACGTAAGTTCCATCTGGTACGTCCTTAAGCCTGTAAAATTGTTCTCGCTATTTTTTGTTAATCCCGATTTAAGTATATACCTATTTATTATTTAATGACAAATCACCAACCTAACATTTTAGTCCCAAAGCGACAAACGAATAAAGGCGACAAAAATATGTAGTAAGATATAATTTATTTGTAAAAAGACTCCTGATCTAAATAAAGTCATACCCACACTGACAACCAGCACATTTTCATACAATAAATATTTTTTCGTATAATCAAAACCCTTTTAATCCTTTTTCATTGAATTAAAATGCTTCGGTAAACAAACAACGTTCAAAAATTGTTTTACTTTATAAAAATCTGAGATATCATTCTCCATGGGCTGCCACCTTGATACCTAAAGAAATAAAAGTGTTTCTATATTTTTTTTAATATTATAACAACGTAACTTTTGAATTTATTGTCCTTGTCCTCCTGTTTCTATTCAACAAAAAAAAATAAAACAGAAAAACAAGCAAAAAAGTTATCAATATTTTATCAGATGATACTTCTTTCTAACTTTATTCAAATTCCCTTTTCTTCTTCACCTCCTCCTGTAAATACAAACATATTAAGTATCTCTCTCTTTCTCTTTTTCTCACTAAAAAAAATTAAAACTCGCTCAAAAATAAAATATTCAAACCAAATGCTGATTTTGTAGCTTTGTTTTCGCACCCTAAAAATCTTTGAATTTATCTTCATCCTCTTGATGTGATTTTTTTTTGTTGTATTAGTTGTTGTTATTATTTTTGTTGGTTTGGGTTTGTTGAAAAGCGGTAAAGTCTAAGAGCCTTACCTTAAACCAACTTTAGTATCATATCGCTGACTGAAGTCCTTCTCACTCATTCAAAAAATTTAAAACAAATCTCGAATGTGTTGTGTGTTTTTAAACAAATTGTGCTATTTCCATTTCGCCATTTTTGCTGCTATAAAATGCCGCAATGCCAAAGGCACCAACACCCCACCATTACCATCACCATCATTTTAAGCCGCAGCAAGATTCTGGATCTGCTGAAAATTCCGAAACGGTGTGGCGACGGCAGCGGTGGCGGTAGCGTCAGAGGCGGTGGTAACCATAATAATCAACAACATCAACGATATATACATATATATAAGTAAACTCTGTCTATACTATGCCATCCCAATTGTTATTATATCATAAGCTTTGCCTAGGGCAATGCGAAGGATTTACTTCCTTTCTTATGTCTTCTGTCGCAAAGAACTCGCAGGCATATCCGGAATTAGATTATATAAGGAAATTGCTTAGAATAAAATGCAAACGCGAGACAAAAATAATATTTAAGTTTATTTAAAAATACATAACATATAGATAGATGGATGACAACGAAGAAGACATTCTCATTGTCTCTGTGTCCACAAAAAAAAAAAAAAAATATCCCAAATTCTGAAGATGATTCGTGCACAGAGTTACCAACAAATATTTTACTTCGCATTATTAAAATTAAAGCAGATTTACATTGCGAAATTCACAAAGTCTCAAAAGTTAGTCATGATGGTAGAATGTAAGAAGAAAGCTAACAAAGCTGCTTTTAAAACAAAAATCTGAATCTGAAGCGATTAACCTACTTTCTTTTTTGAAAAATAAAGAATGAAACTAGAAATTTAGACCAAAAAGCTATTAATTATTGTATGCTGGAGGTAAGTGTTCACAAAGCTGAAACAAATCAACTCTTTTAAGTTTATCAATTTTTTGTCAATTATGAATTGTCAATTATTATCAATTGACAGTGTTGATAGATATTTAAAATTAGTACATTAAAGCTGAGCTTAGTAAAAAACTGATCAACTATGTTCCATGATAATTTTCATACTCTCTCATTTTAACAAATGATGTGTCAAACGAAACGGAATTACATACTGATTTGAAGAATTATAATGTTATTTAAAAAATTCTAATAAATCGTTCAAATACTGCATTTGTTTGTTAAATATTATTTCAATAAAAATGTATCTTAAAATAAACGTGGAAGCTCTCAATTGGTAATATAATTGGCAATGGCATGTGACATAAGATTGTTTCAATTTACTAGATCCGTTAATTTTAAAATAATTTATGCGTCTTTTATTTTTATGTAATTGCGAGAATTCTCGCACAGATAGGCTAGTTTTCTTAAAATTCACAATGGTCTGCAACATACTTAATAATTAAATATTAATCAATTTTTAATTATTGATAATTGACAAATCGTTAAAGGGGTATATAATCAGAATTTCATGAATCACGGTAAAACATGTATACAGTGAAAACTCTAATAAGCGGACAATCATGTTCCTCCAATTTTAGTCCGGTTATGAGAGTTGTCCGGTAAGGGGAAAGAAATAGAAAAACTTTTTTAACTTTATTTAAATTTTTAAATTATTATTATTAAAAAATGACATCACTCAAAATATAACGGAACGCGATTAGAAAAGGGAACCGTAATTAGTTATTCGAGAAATCCCCAAATAAGCATTCAACATAACATCGCTCGTTCCGGTTATTAGAGCTTCGCGTCCGAGTTATCGGAGATAATCTATGGATTTGCTTACATATTAAAAATAAATAAGAAACAATACTAAGAACTGAGTTTTTGTTTTTTTTTTGTCTGTTAGGTACATTTGTTGATAAAAAATAATCCCTAAATAAAATTATGTGTCCGCCATATGGGAGGTTTTCTATATAAATATATAAAAAGTTTCCGCGTCCGTTTATGAAAGTGTCCGATTATAAAAAAGTAATTTGTATGAAAAATTCTAAAAAAAAGCTTGTTCCCGAAAATGTGTCCGTTTAAGGGAATTTTTCGCTTATCTGAGCTGTCTGCAAGTAGAGCTTTCACTGTATATGTATGTACTTTTTGGCTTCTTTTGCTTTTAATAGAAAGATCACCCTTATGTCAAAATAAGCAGGTGCCTATTGTGTGACAAATTCTATGTCTTTTAAAAGCTCATTTCAAAAGCTTTAAAGTTGATTTTTTTTAATGAAATTAAAGAAATCCAAATTAAATTTTGAAATGCCATTAGAACTAGAACTTTTGTTGTTGTTCAAGTATACAGAAAAAATGTATTCCATACAGTTTAACAGTTATGCTTTATAGAGTTGTCCTTTTTCAAATTTTTAACCATGATATAAATCAATCCAAAAAATTCTATAAATATAAATATATTATTTAACAAAAAAAAAAAATAATTTGACAAATATATCAATTAAACCCTCAAGTACAAAATGTTTGATTAAAACGAGATTTTTTTTAAAAACCCCCATCCATCAATTAGTTACATTACAATAGAATCACAAACTATGTATTGTTTTTATAGAAGTCTCGTTTTCCTAGCTAAATGAAATATCAGTGCATGTTCTGCGGTATACGCTTTGATGCCAGTTGTTGTATAGTTAGGGCTGTCAATTGAATATCCAGTGGCACAATGATTTAGGCATTTTGGGTTGTGTAAAAGCTGTTAGTGTGCTTGCGCGATTCCGAATTCAATTTCAAATTGTTAGTCCGTTTAGAAAATTTCTCAACACAAAGGTACCATATTGTGTATACAGAGAGAGAGACATGTCTCTTCCGGACTCAACAACTTATACCTATACACCTAACTCTATACTATACACATTGTGCCTTACAACAATACCGAATGCCACCAAAAGCGGCAAACTGAAGGCAATTTGGACAAAACAGATCGTTGTTACAAACGATGTACGCCCCCAGCCTTCTCCTGTCCAGCGCCATTGATTGGCATGTTTCTATTGGCATTTAAGGACGTGTTCACTTTCAGTTTGAAGCTTCATATTCCTGGGCCCTTTTGTGATGCAAATTTGTTTCGATTTCTATTCAATTTGTATAGATGGTTGTTATACCTATGAAATATATATATAGGTGAAGGTATGCCTATGAATGGAGCCTTATGTTTAGCATAAGAACTATGTAGGGCACCATAGGCAAAATGCAATGATTTTAATTAACAAAACTTCTGTCAATACCTACATATATATTGAATGTATCTTTTTAAGTTTGAAAAATGGTGTGGATATCCTTCTTGTTGCCAGTGGCGTCGTCGTAGTCGTTGTCATCATTGAATATCTTGACACTTATAAGCTCTCTGATTGACATCGTTTTTGATTCGATCCACTTTTTATGTCCTTTCACTTTGAATGACACCCTTCTCTAGGTTTTTATTTTTCAAAGGAAAATTTCACTTTTATTATAATTTATTTTTTCCTTTCGCTCAATGAGACTGTAATGGTATCACCACCAGCAGCAGCAGCAGTAGCAGCAGGGACGACAGGAGAATTTTCTTTTCAATGTCAAATTGAAAGTAATGTGAAAGGTTTCATTGCTTTTATATATGTCAAGCTTTACCTATACCTACAGTGTATATATGTATGTACACTGACACACATATTCCTTGTCTCTTTCTCTCTATGTCTCTCATTCTCTCGCTCTTTCAACCTTTTTGAAATTAAATTATTGAACAGAATATGTCAAAAAAGGACGAGCAGCAAATAATGTTGTACATGTGAAATCCTCAGCTTTCAACCTTGATCCTTTAATATACAAAAAGGAATAAAAAAAAAAAAAACACAAAAAAAATCCCATATAAATGTCTTTCACTCTGCATGTAGAGTGATTTTTAATTACGTAAAAATATTTTTTTTTTTTACAAGAGTACCTACCTAACTGACATATCCCCCAGTCAGCCATTTCCACTTCAATGTTGATGATAAGCCGTTTCGGGTAGCCTTAAAATTTATAAGGCAAAAGGATATGGTCGTCTCGGTCGTCTGTGTATACATATATATGAAATATAATATTCATGTAAATACTTTATTTATGAAGTGCATTGAATATAATGTTTATATATGAATGGTCGGAGCATCGAATGTTGTAATATACTTTTTCTTATACCATTACCGAGTGTTGTCGTTGGGCAAAGAGAAGGAAAATGGAAATGATTTCAAAAAAGATATAAGGCTTCTCGGAGTTCTGTATTTTTAAGTTAGTTGGGGTATACTTTACCCACAGTCGAAATGTATATGGTTATATATTTTTTTTTTAAACTATTTTATCATTCTTAAATAAATTAATATAAATAATTAAAAAAATAACCTATAGTACAAAAAAACCCAACTCAGAGAAGGCAAATAATGGCTTTCGTATAATGATACCACGTCCTTGAGAAGAAAATTTGTTTGGGACCATAAAGTTGAATTTTTAACATATGTGGTGAAATTGAGCAAAAAAAAAAAAAAACTTTTTTGTTTGACCATCAAGGACTTTCAAAGGACGAACAATGCTGGTGTAGAGCTTGATGAAGTTTTCGCTGTCATAAACATTATTTAATGAGGATGAAAAATATATATTTAGTTATCTTTTTTGTTGAAGGTCAATTTGCTTGCAAAAACTTTTATGCAAAGTGGAAAATATGTTTTACGTTGAATAATTTCATATTGTTCCAGGATATTATTTTTTTTTCTTCAACACACCATAATGCATGAACGCGTTTTTTCAAGCTTCAAATATCAAATTATAAGGAAAAATGTTCGCCCGCCGATTAATTTTAAATTATTAGGTGTGTAATTTGCATATAAAATACAAAAACAACGAAACGATATATACTATAGTCACTTAGTTAACGTTGATATAGCAATACCGCTTAAGAATTAAGCTGTTAAGAACGGAAACTAGAAATTGTTTTGCCTAAATGGTAATAAAATGTAGAGCATTTTAAAAAGTGAAAACAGAATTTATTGGTTCTTCTAATAATCCTTTACAATAATTGTAATAATCCTTTGCAATGAAATTTTTTTGGCGCGTTCCGATAATTTTTATACACAAATGTAACAGTCTGAGAGCGTAACGCCATCTGGTGGGGATGCTATTTTCGCTAGGGATTTTCAATCCCTTTTTTTTTCATTCTTTAAAATTAATGTTTATCTTTCCCATATACAAAATGGCATTTTCGAATATTGCCACCAATAACTCCTAAAAATATGTAATTTCGGGATTTTACGATTTTCCTAATTTTCCGATCGAAATTTTTAACTTTCTTTTAACTTAACTTTTTATAATATTTAAATTTCTTTTTATTAAAAAAATAAAATAAAAAAAATTATAAAATTTTTCAAAGCAATTACCGTTTTGCAAAATTACAATAAAATTAGTCCGATTATTCAAAAGATTTATGGTATAGGTAATAACCTAAAAATAATGCAGTGTTATCTAAAAACGTCAAACACCTTTATTTTTCTTTATGGGAAAAAAAATAAAAAAAAAAGGTTAACTTGCAATTTTAGTCATTACAGGTTAGAATTTTAATCAAAATCATTAAAGCTGTTTTTGAGAAAATTTTAGAAAACCATAATTATTGTTATATGGGAGCTATGATCATTGTAGATGAGCCAAAATAAAAATTCGAATGTTTTCTCTAGGGAATCACATAAAAATGCCCTGAAGCAAAATGCCTTTAAGCAAATCGATTTACACGTTTAGGCGTACGGGCATCAAATTGATAAGAACGCACGAATGCAAACAGACCCAAAAACCGATGCTTCTGGGTCATCGTAGAGTTAAATTTGATTATTAATATTATTATTAATATTATTTCAATTTATTTGAATCCTATTTCTTTGGGCTTCAGGTCTTTCTTTCTTTATCTACTTTTTGATAGACGACGAAAAAAGAATAATTATTAATATTATTAGCATAAAGAGAATGAAAATGAGAATGTACTAATGTAGACAATGTTTGGTATGAACTAAACGGAGTAAGTACTCAGGTGCTCAGAGCAGGTGCTCGGAGTAGGTGCCCAAAACAAAAAAAATGAGCAGGTGCTATGGAAATACTTCAAATCCCGATTTGTCATGCCATCGATGGGGTCTTTTCCGACCTTAAAGAAGCAGCGAATGTACTACTTTTTCAAATATCTACCGTAATGTGAATATTTGACGAGTGGCATCAAGCGTATAAGGTTTCTTATAATTATATTTCATTCAAAATCTTCACCAATTGTCGTTAAGTTATTCTTCTATTCTATTAGCTCTTCTTGAAACCTAAATATATACTTGCATGAGGACATAAAACAAACACATTTTATCTAAGGGACAAGCAATGAATTACTTCTATACCTAAAAAAGGTAGAACTAGCTATAGTTTTCAATATTTCAATATCTTTTTTGTTTTTTTTTTTACATAGTACATTTATTTAAAAACAGAATTCTGAAAACATATAGTTTTTGATTAAAGTCAATATGATGGATAACCAATAACCATATCCATTTTCATGTCATATTAATTTCAAATTCAATCCTTTTTCAAAATCCTTTTTCCATTATGTCAGTTGGAAAATGTTAATCGATACCAAAATTTGTATCTATATATCCTAAAAAGAAAATAAAATCATATAGAAATACAATATATACATAAATATAAATTTTGTACATAAAGAACTCAATAAATTCAAATCAAATAGGTTAATCACAATCGAATTTATTTACACAGCCTTGATGTGAATGTCCTAAATTTGAATTAAATCTGCTCAACCATAAAATTTGCACATCCACGACGACAATATTCATAAACAAAAAAAAAAAAAAAAAACACACAAACAAATCTAAGCAAATATAATATGTGTAGAGGTATAGAATAGGATACATATATATTAACAAATCCGTTACATATTATATTCAAACAAATCAATACTTGCGATGACAAAGTTATTTACACAAATAATAGTATCACTCATATATACAAAAAAAAAAATATATACATATATGTACATAAGTAAAAACGTAATAGCAATTAATCACAACATCCATTTATCAAAATTTCCTATTCCTGAGCCCACCCTGAGGACATTTGTAAATCCACTCAACTTTTATTCCACATCCCGGTGGGAGAAAGTTCTTCCGTGATTTTCACGATGAATTTGAAAATTTCGCTTGTTCATGCCATAAATCATGCAATCAATTCTCAATGTAAATCCCTTCCTCACCTTTTTTTTTTTTGCGCCCAAATAAGCAAAAGCAACCCGAACAGAACGAAGCCATGCCAGTCATATTATTCCGATGACTGCCTTGAAACAATGCGCCATAACACCCCCTAAGTATTTTATTTTAGGTAGAGGTACCGTTTCGTGCATAATTCGTAACGATGAATCGCTTATTGTCGAATACTACATGAAATGAGAACTTTGCTCTGTGTGTTGCCTCACTCCAACTCTCTAACTCTCCATCCATCTCTCCACCAAAACAACCAACTAATGCCATTGTTTGACAATATATTGTCAATCAAATAACTAAAATCCAATAAAAGTCCCTAAAGGGGACAAAACCGAAATCCTGCTTTGTGCCACCCCAAAACTATAGCCATTTACCGTTATTATGTTTGAGTAGGTACCTAGAAGGTTTAGTTGGCTGTTTGCCGTTTGTATCGTCGCCGTGCGTCATGTCGTCATCGTCGTCGTGCAACTCTCTGCCTAACTGTGTCTCTAACCAAGCCGCCCAGCAGCAGCGCAAGCGATGACGGAAAGTAGATATTAAAATGAAATGCAAAGCTCAATGAGTTCTGTTTATTGTAGGTACATACAGATACCGTTAGATTGTACATTTGTGCATTGACAGGAGGAAGAGGAGGGTATTGGTATAATATCGTTGCCGCATCCTGACAGCAGCTCCCTCTATATAGACCCCACACTATATATACATCAACCCTAAACGAACGAAAGGTATAATAATATTAAATGAATGCGATTTACATTTAATCCCGTTAGTCGGGGTTTACGGCATAATACAAATAACAGAAATGGCAATGACAACTGTAAATAGTAGATATATATATATATAACCGAAACCCAGCTCGCAATCCAATCTCCCTGTCACGGAACGTTAACATGACTAATCCAAATTAATAAAATGGCGAATCATTTGCATGTTTTATTTCTTACCAATTTGTGATTCGGGTATACAATAACAATCAGGTTTGTAGATTAAGAGTTAAGAACCTATTGGCGGCGGCGGTAGTTCTTGTTCGCGACTCACGATGGCTATATATGGGAGAAGGGGTAGGGGGGGAAGGTTAGTAAAACGACAGCCAAATGGTCGTCAGTTTAATTAATTGTGTTAAATAGAGCTAATCTTAATGTTTGATTTGATTTAAAGATTTTTGTAACATTAAATGAAGACAAAATTTTACTTCAGTGAGGAAGTAGCTTATATAGGTTGGAAAAAGCTATAATTGGGTACTTTAAATTTAATGTTCACTAATAATGTTTTATATAATAATATATTAAAAGTCAGTTGCCAAGTTTTGTGCCATTTCCAAAATGAAAGTTATTGTTTTTTAGGGTTAAATGGAATTTCTTGCGTAAGAATGAAGAATTTTCAAGGAGATTCCTAACAACATTTTATTGGTATAAATCTAAAATTAAGTTAAAGGGTTTCAAAATAAACGACCGGTTAGGACATTGGGTAAAGGTTAACTACTTTATTTTGACTGCTTATTTTTGCGAAACATAAAATCTAACAAAGTTGAAGTTCGTAAAGTTTAAAGATGACAAATCAGTTCTTGTTATTTTTTCAAATTCGATAGTAATTTTAACAATTATTTGCTTTAAATATTCCATCAAAGTATATTATACTTATCTTTAAGAACATAAATTATTTTAAAGGGAGATGCTCTCTCAAGCAGTTATAGAATAGGCCTGTGCCAAAATGAATGAGAAGATGAACTGACGGAATTCCCAATGCCGCAAAAAAAATCAATCATAATAAATTAAGCACTTTGCTGAAAAAAAAAAAATTAATTTAAGATAAACATTTTGTTGAAATTTATATGAAAATACATAAATTTATGTTCATTTAAAATTAAGTTCTTTCTTTCAAAAGACCATTTACGATATACGATTATTTATATAGATACCTATATAAAAATATGCAAATAAAATTTTACACGGTTGCTCATGATAACCCCAATAAATCTACATGGAATAAATAAAAATGTCCATTTTTATTTAAATGGATACCTTAGTAAGAAAAAAAAACATAAAAACAAAATAGAATATCTTTAAATTATTCATTAGTAACCTTTGACAGTATACCTATTCATTTGGAGGTTGACATTTTATCAATAAAAGAAGTCGTTTCTTGGTTAAAAGACAACCTGATATCCTCTTTTAGCCTCTTCTCCAACTCTCAAATTGCTATGAAATCTCTAGAATCAGTCCCTAGATTCAAACATCCCTAAATAATGTACCTATCATTTCTCATGGAGTCATTGGCATAAAACACAGAAGTTATTCAGCTCTTTTGGGTGCATGTTGGTCTATACCCAAGTAACATTTTTGCTCTCATAAGATGCTCCAAGAGTTTAACTAGACTAATGTAAGGGAGCTAAAAGTAATCTTGAAGAGTACTACTAGATTGTTAAAATACTGTTAAAAGCGTTAAATGGCCTAGTTATGGGAGGCTCTCACCTCAACTTAGTCTTGCTATGAGAATGCGTCTCTTCTAATGAGATGCGCTCAAAAGAGAACAATATTTGTATTTGTATTTGTAAACTTTAAAAAATTATGTATCCTTCTCTTATAATAATATTGTCTTTCTCATTTTCTCAGAGAGCAACAAACTACTTTTTTATTTTGTGTGTATGTCGCATGTCAAAAAACTGATAGGCTTGTGTGAGAATTTATTTTGTAAGTCAATCAATTATATTATTATGCGTTATAATGGCGAAACTTTATATTTATTATTTTTCACACATGGGAACCAAAATATATATGCGGTTGAAAATGTATCTACTAATTTGAGCTTTTACCTCGAAAAATAACAACGCGCCTCTAAAATAATGCATATTTAAATTATTTTATTTACAATTTTCAAATATTAATGATCTCATTAGCATCCTATTGCAAAGGTTTTGATATTTCAACTCCCGATATTCTTGATATAGGAGGTATTATACTCAGATCCTGTAAGCGTTTTCATATAAGTATAGAATGACTAAAACTCTTATAAATGTGTTGTTGTGGGATCATGAAGTCTTCGAACATATGTTTAGAGCTGAAGTTTCACAAAAGGATTATTATAAGACTATAAGTTTATAAAATCCTATTTCAAGAAGAGAAATTTATAAAGATAAAAGATTTGAGTATTTTGAAGAGAGAAAAGTGTTTGACTCTCAAAATAAAAACGCTACGAGACTATTTTAAGTTTCATAATAAGATAATAATTAGTTCTTATGTATAGCAATGCGATATAAAAGAGTCTTATGTGAGTTTTTTTCAGATTTAGAGAGCTAAGCTCTGGAGAGTTTGTTAGTTGGGTAGGGAGGGTCAGGAATCAGGATATTGTAAGACTGATTACTTACCCATTTACGAAATAACTAATTCATTTTTTTTTTTAAATAAAAACAATTATTTTTTGAAAATTTTAAACTTATTTAAATCTTTTGTGTAAACATTTTATCAAAATCGCTTCATCTGATAATGATATATTCGAAAACCAAAAATACTGTTCTGTGGGAGATATTGTTACTAATCGATAAATACATTTTTTTTTCCTAAAATATGGTAGATCGTACTAATATTAGTTCATACAAAAATTTTAATCAAAATCGTAGGAGTCGTTTTTGTGTAAAATGGGAGGTACCGTTATTTTTGGTTGTAAGAATAATTTTAATTTATAATCTACTAGATAATGTTAAAAAATGATTCAATAAAAATCGACTAATTATTTTTTTGAACTATTTAGTTCTCGCCTTTTTGTAAAAATAATTACTAATTAAAAAAAAACAAATGGGGGCAGGCACGTTTCTGAGTAAAATCAAATTTTTATTATTTGCTTAAAATTTACGGCAGGTACCGTTATTTTTAGGCTCTTAGAAAAATGAAAAAAAAAAAAAAAAAACGTGGGAGGGAATTCTAAAAAAACGTTAAGCTTGGTGCTTGGTTTAAGGAAAATCTACCCACCAGTTTAGGCTACAGCTGACAGACAGACAGAAGAAGTGCCAACAAAATATTTAATACAGGCATTGATGGAAAATTTAAGAATTAAAAAAAACAATATTCTACATAAAGATTTCCCCAACTTTAGTCTACAAAAATGCTTGTGTTCAAAATGGCCTAAATGTTTTTTCTGATTGGTGTACACAAAACAATCTTTTTCTTAATGTGAGCTCCTGTCATTTTTTTGTGATGACTTATTTTACTTCTAAAATCCTATCACAATAAAACATTAACCAAATGCAATTATAGTATGTTTCTACACTTATTTTCTTTTTTACAAAAGGCCAATCTCTCCATAAAGTCAGTTAAACATCAAATAGCATAGTTATACAATGATTTTCAGATAAAACAAAAATGTGTTTCTATTTATTTTTCTTCTCAAAAATTACAAAGAAGAAGTTAAATAAAAAAATGGCTGACTTGTTGACAATAATTAAGTAAAAGTTCAGAAAAAAAAACAAATCCATTACGTATTTAGTTCGTCCGCGTCGGTGAGTAGCTATGTACTTAAATAAAAAAACATCCAATAGCATGCTGATGGTGCTATTTTTAATGACCCTTTCCTTAACTTTTTTTTTTACATAATTTAAGAAAATCCCATTAACAAAATTTAACTGCAATATGTTAACCCTCCTCCTACACAAAGAATATAGTATATTACCCGACATAAAATAATCAACATCAAAAATCCCCTGTAGCTTCTTGCATGTTTGAACGTTTAACTTTTTCATTATTTTACTACTTAGTACATAGGTATTGGTATATAAAAAGAAGTGAAGATGTGAATTACACAATTAATGTCATTTCCTGTGAATTCTCTCACGCAATCAACCCTTTTTTTTTTTGCCCTCAAAGCCCAAACCTACAATACACGTTAAAGGTGCTGTATAACATTAATATGTTGTACACATAACACACTCTAAACATTTTTGTTCCATTAAACTTGTCAGTATATGTGGTACCTATAATAATTTTATGAGAAGTATTATAACCATCCTTAAAGCGTATTTATTTTCCCTTCAAGACCCTATATAAATGGTAGGTTTCATGTTGAAATCATTAAAGTTAAACACTAAAATTTCATAATTAGGTATGAAAATAAAAAAATAAAACAATGCCCCATGGTTATGATAAAATCATAAAAAAAACTTTTGTTCTTGTTTTTTTTTTTTTTTATTTTTTTTTTTTATTATACGAAATAGGCAATATGTCGTTTAAGTTGTTTCTTTAACAAAAAACACGTTTTCCAAAGTTTTTTTTGCTAAATTGACATTTGAAATTCTTTGTAAAGTTCTTGTGAATCAGAAGCAGAATATGCATATACAATACCGAGACCGAGATCCTTCATATGATTTCATTTTGTATAATCCTAAAAAAATTATGCAAGAAAAAAAAGTTCTTAGTTTGCACGTTCGAAAAACTTTTTCTCAAGCCCCCTACTTCCTTCATTTCGGGCTGGCTATACCCCTACAACTAAACATATAACGAATGAATAAAAAATAAAAATTAATTTAAAACTTCTATAATATCAACAACTGATGCAGACACAAAATCATATATAAATGTCTATACATATATGTGTGTGTGTTTGTGTATTTTCTTGTACTAATTGAATCCTTTTCACATGCATATTGCATATCTTGGTATTAAATGAAGGAAACGTTTCTATTTCATTTTGTTTTTTATTTTTTTTTTCAAAAGCTGACAAAAAGTTTGAAAACGTTTCTTTTGGAAACTAATTCCATGCATATATATATGTATGTATGTATGTACGACAATTGAAAACAATTGACGTCGCCATCGTCTCCACAGTGAAACAATTGAATTTTTAAATCCTAAAACCTCGAGACAGTCAGAGCGAAAGAGCTTGGCTCAGCTGCAGACAAAATTCCACAGGATGGATATACATATTCTCTTTTCTCCCACACCGATGATTTTGATTTCAATATTCGTTCGCTTTTGCACTCTGGCTTTAGTCAGAATCGCTAACAATAATAGAAACGGAAAAATAAAAGGCAGCCAATTAAGTGGCAAATCACGTTTCTCTTCGACGACGACAACGACAATGATGACTGTTTTGCCACCCAACCTTTTGTTTTCTAAAGGATTCTTTAGAAAAGTCCTTTTCTTTTTGTTAAAGAAAAAAAAAATAAAAAAATAGCCCATCGCAATGAATGCAGCCCATACAAACGGAATTAGAAAAAAAAAAGAGTCAGTCTTGACTAGAATTAGATTTGCATATTAAGCGACAAAAAATAATAAAAAAAAAAAAAAAACAAAAGCAAAGAAAAACAACGAAAATCATCAGGATTCATGGTCCGAAGGACCCTCTAGCAGATCACTTCCCATTGTTTGTTTAGTGATTTTAATTTGTTGCAATTAAGTTGGCGTTTTGTCTTTTTATTTATTATTTTTTTTATATTTCACCCTCAACAAAAACACACAACGCAACAAAAGGTGTCAATGAAAAAAATTACAAAAAATGAACATTTTTCCCCGTGCGCCCATCAATTAGTGAAGGTATTAAAAAAAAAAACACAAACGTCCAACAAAATACTTATTTTACGAAGGTATCCTTATTAAGCATTACGACGAGCGACGACGACGCACGGTGTTTGCCTGCAATGAAAACGTAGCACGTTCTCTCCGGGGAATTATTTCCTTAGTTTTTTTTTTGTTGCTTCCTCTTCCAAACTAATTAACTAAAAATTGTGTTATAAGCAACAATATAGCAAATAAAAAATAGCAGCTCGAGCATGGTGGTATGAAGAAGAAAAAAAAAACGTAGATGATGGCAGTGGCAGGGTTCTGATGCCAGAAAACGAGAAAGTTAGAAAGAATTCCGTCGCATATCCTGATGGTAAATTTCGTTGCGACGGACGCACGTCGCACAGCAATAATGTGTTTTAATCAAAAAGTTGACCGAAATTGTGTTTAAAATTGGAAGTAGGTTCTATACAAGTGAATTAAAATTCAAAATAAATAATATGGATACCAAAAATAATTTCAACTTCTAACGAAAAAATTTCACAGTTAAGCAAAAAAAATTTTTAGAAAAAAATGTCTTTAAAAATAATATATTTAGCCTTATTATAGATAAAAAGAGCTTCTGAAAACTATCATCAATTAAATTTAATAGAAGCAATTATTGTTATACAGTAAAACCCGCATAAGAGAAAGACCCGCTTACCTAAAATAAATGTTAAGTAAAATTTTATATTTTTCATTGAAAAAAAAACTCTAAGTGAAAAAAAAAAATTGGATCGGAACAAAACATTTTTGCTGAACGCTTTCACTTCTGTTTTATTTTTCACATCCACCATTTTCAACATAAAAATGACATTTGAATTTCTGATATGTCACAACCATTTTATTTAATCTATATCTATTATCTATTTTATTTAAATTTTTTCGAGGCAACTTCAAAATATAAATTTAATTTTGTCAAGCTTTAAATATCCGTATAGTTGAATCCTAATTTTGTGGGCTTCAGGTTGTCTATCTAAATATAATTAAAGAAAGAAAGAAAGACCTGAAGCCCGCAAAATTAGGCATCAACTATTTTAAATGAAAAGGTCACGAAAAAGGAATAATTATTTAAATTTCCTCTTAATGGAATTTTAAAATCCGCTTAAGTGAAATTTGTTTACACTTAAGAAATACTGTGGGATTTTGTCATTTCTCTTAAGCGGGTCTTACAGTATTTATACGAATTTACTTCATTCCGACGCGACGAAGCACGAGAAAAAAATACAAAAAGCTCTAACTTCAACTGGAAGCAATTATTTATTTCCAACGTTATGGTACTTCTTTACAGAAACCTTATCGAAGTTTTACCGAAACTAAAATAAAATAATTTCCTAAATTTAAATTAGAATAATATTATTTTAAAGTAGAAAGAAATTCAAAAATCAAGTAGGTATCTATTAAAAATAGTTGTTTCCAGTTCAAAATTCAGCTTTTTTATATTTTTGTTAAAGTAGTATTATTCTTGAGGAACGTGAGCCTTATTTAATTTTAGGTGCCCCAAGTGACAGTTTAATTCTCTTCATACTGGGCTTATCAGGTGTATGCTGTTTATTTAATAAATTGTGAACACCAGAAATAGCATTCTTAAAATAAGATTTTTTTTTTAATCATAACCTCACATGAAACGACCACCTATAGCGCATCTTCTACTACTTGCAAATGTGAAAAAAATTTTAAAGCCATTTCAAGAACTATAATATCAATTTTATTTTAACTTTGAAATAAATGTTTCATGCTACAAATGGTTTAACATTAAAAAATTTTGAGATGAGGTCACATAATTTTGGCAAAAAATTTTGTTGCAAACTTTTTATTATTTCTGAAAAAAGGTCCAGGAAGAGCAGACGAAATATAAACTTTACCTAATTGGTTATTCAATTTACTAGCTGTTTTTTTTAGGCTATACGATTATTGCGAAACTTTTTTTGGGTCAGTTTTTTCATTAAAATGTCCTAATGTGCGTTTTGGTATTTGTATTTTACTATGAGAAAAAACTTTTGATAGTGCATATAGTTGGGTTGCGTGCATCCCTAAAGTTTTTTTTTTTGGTTAATTTTGTACTTATTTTGAAAAAGAAGACCAAGTTTTAGTGCAGGATTACACACACATAATATATATGTACATTGTACATATACATCAATAAACACACAACAAATATTAAGTTTAATGCGGTTTAATATTTTCATACCTATATTTGTTTCTTGAAAAATCCTTCAAAGTTTGTGTGTGTGTGTGTGTGTGTGTGTGTATGTGTGTGCTAATTTGAAAGAGTACTATACACACACAACACTTATATCACACCCCGCGACTGCAATTTATATTGGTGTTTGTGAAAAAGTTTATCCTTTTCCATTTTATCTATATAGATGTGTAGAAAAAGAATTTGAGTCCACGTACAAAAGAGAAAAAAAAAATACCTATTTTCCAAACGTACGATGTTAAGTAAGACTTTGAAGTGCATTTTCATGATGTGTATAGGGAGAGAGTATATTAATATACCAACGAGTACCTATGTACACCTTCATCTTGAAGATATTTATTTTTTCTTCTGATTACAAGAATCAGATATGGAGAACTTCAATGAGATTGAAAGAATTTTTTTTTTTTAATGAAAAAATCATATATCCTTGAAGAAGGTAGAAGGATAAGTTGTGAGAAAAGATTGTAGATTGGCAAAAGAAGTGGCACTTGAATGTGCACAGGTTTATGTTGCTAATTTTCTTTTTTATCAGAAAAGAAATTGCATTTTGTGTGTTATCATGAAATGAGATCTCTGTAAAATGGGAGAGATGTGGCTTATCTTGATGGTGGGCACAAGTTTCAAGGAATAACTGTCTATAACATTTTTCTAAATGATTGAAAAGGTTAGTTGAAGGGTATTTAAAAACGAGGTTATGATGGTTTAATCAAGTTCAACCTAATAGAAAAAAATGATAATGAAAAGAGTATAATTGTGGCTTGAAGATAATTAAAGATAAACTTTAAGGGAAAATTTGTAATCCCAATAGTTAACCGGCCGTTTGTTTTTCTTTGTATAATTTCTGTTTGGGAAAAAGTGGGTATGTTATTTCCTGGTATCCCGTTTATGATGCCAAATGGTATTTGACGAAGAAGTTAGAAAATTAAAATCTCAAATTTTCGATTTTTAATTGATAATTGACAATAAATCTGAGAAAGTGGGTGTGGTACCCACCCATAAATCTAAAACTTCGAATATTCGATTTTTTCCTTTGTATGCGCTACGAGAGATTTTCTACTGTGCCAAATTACAAGATTTTATGTCGTCCATAAGTGCTCCATAATTTTGATGAACTGTCAGTCAGTTTCCGTTTTCGCGATTTTTGTAATTATAGGTATATCTCGGGAACCACCAGTGTTAAAGAATTGAAATTTGGTAAAGTGATTGTGCTTGTTCGAAAGACTTAGTAAATATTGAAAATCTGAAGTTCCAGATTGTGTATAGGGCTCGAAAATCGCTTGTGTTGGTTAAAAAAAAGGATTATTGCTAAGAACATGGTTGACCAGTACCGTGTACTTTTATAACAAAAAACAATGGTCCACGTAATTGCACAATAGGAACATATACTAGGAAGCTTGGATAAATTTTAATAAAAGAGGGATATTTGTGGGAGTTAAAATGACTCCCATTCCTATTTTATCAAAGTATAAAATTTATGACTCTAAAAGATGAAAAAATAAGAATCCGTTATGAATCAGGTCATAGGAAGGATGGCAGACCCGAACTGGACCCTCAGTTGTGGTTTAGGAATTTAGATTTTCGAAAAATGTGAGCTCCAGCTAGATCCAGGGCTAAATGCTTTTCTCTGACCCTAAAAAATCCACTTCTCAATATTTGTCCTTGTCAAATTTCAGCTTATCATTAATACGAATCATAATCAAATGATTGATTGCAAATTTCTATGACAACTGATGCGAAATAATCTTTGGCATTTTATGAAGAGCTTTTCTCTGAAATTTGCCTAATCATCAGGTTATGTTTTTTATTTATTTTTTTTTTCTCCTAAGAGGATTTCTTACGTAAAGGCAATCTCGAAATCCAATTAAAAAAAAGCCTTCCAAATGTCAAGATCATGCAATCAAGACTAATTACTTTTCAATATATTTACTTCTTGTCAATATAAAACCAAAGTGTTCTATAAGTGATTTTATTGATTCATTCAACTTGAAAATACAAAAAAAAAAAAATAAAAACACTTCAAACGCTTTGATTCTTTATGAATGCCCTCTAAGAATATGAATTTTTCAGCCAAGAAAAAACGAGACATAGGTAACAGAGGCTTATTTAAAACACTTTTAACATTTATTTCTTTTCCAACAGGCATCTAGCTATTCAATCTCAATACATGTGTGTGCCTCGAACATTCTCGTCAAGAGTATTTCTTTTCTTTTTTTTATGTTTGAGCCACACGAGCTCAGTTAGGTAAAATAAAAATTCAAAACAAATTGAAAACCTCCTTTTGCATAAAACAATACAATATCGCACTTCAAAATGTCACCCCCAACACTGAAACCAACAAACACCCTCTCTAAATGTGCATCTTTTTCAAACAGTGTTTCGCGCCGACTATGAATCATAATAATATATATATTGAAATATATAAATGAATGAATGTGTGTGTGATGCAAATGGAGGCCACTTAAGTCTGAAGGACCTTTGTAGTTGATGGGGATGAGGATACTCGTAGAATCGTCGTCGTCATAGTCCTATATATGTAGCAACATATCAAGCAATACACTTGTGAGTTCTTTTTACTCCCTACCTCTCTTTCTTGTTAGAGCTGATGGCGATGTTGCTGCTGTTGCTTAAGCTTGACGTAAACAAAAGTCGTTTAACACAACAGGACTCGAAGAGCATCCTATATATCTTTGTTGTTGTTGGTGTTCTTATTATATCCATATACACCGACCGACACACGAAGTTATAACGATGTTTAAAGGTCCTTCTTCTTCTTTGTTTTTTTCATATTTTTTCTTTTCGCTTTGTCTGGAAACATAAATTAAATTATTTGATTCTTGTTTTGTACATACATATATATGTTTATGAAAAACTCTCTGACTTTGAGGGCACCACTTAAGGATGATGAGGTCTATTGCCTCTGCCATTCGGTAATTGTGGTTTGAGCTTTGTTTATGATGTTAGACTCGAAAAAAGGGTTTTCTTTTTATTTTTTTTTTAAACATACAATATATGCAAAAGAGGAGAAGATGAAGAAAAAAAAAAAAACACAACTCCTGCTATGTTTTAAAATGGCAGAAGCTTTATAGGGGGGCTTTAGCAGGAAGTGACTGGGTTTGATGGTTTGTAGGTAGGTATAGGACATAGGTATATCTACATCAACAGCAAAGCAAAGTATAGAAGCAATTTAATAACAAAAACAAAATTGTTGTTGCTGAAGAAACTTTTCTATTCCGGGTATAAACTCTCTCTCTCTCTCTTTCAAATGAGACCGTATGTAATTAAAGTTGAGATGATGTGCTTTTTTTCTTCTTTTTTTTCAAAATGGTTGGAATTTTCTTAATAAAAGACTTGGGGATCATAATGGTTTTATCTTTATAATTTGAAAAAAAAAAAAAAAAATGAATGAAAGAACTAAGAACATTGAACTTAAAATTAATGTTTTTGGGAAATTGTTTTTCATTTTATTAAATCGGGTCATCATAATAATATTTTTGAAAAGAGAGAGGACCACATTGTTAGGTAGATATATACAGGATCATAGAAAAAGTCTTATTTCCGCTGGCAAGAAATCAAATAACCTTTTTTTGTATCTTTTTTTTTTTTTTTTTTGTTGGATGTGATATTATTTTTAGACATTTAAGATAAGATGTTACAAATTTAAAATCGAAATTATTGAAGTAAAATTAAAATTCAAGACGGTTTAATTTTTTTTTTTATGAAATTTAGAAAATCCTTTTTTTATGAAGAACTTAGTATCTAAATAAAATTATGTATGTATATAAAATTTAATTGTTTTTTTTTGTTCGAAGGCACATAACAAGTCTGAACGGAATCTGAATTGTATCGAGTCAAAATTTAGAAAATTAGAAATTTCGACCGGATAAGTCAGAAAATCATGAATCATATTTTCAGGGATGACATTTTTTTCCTTTAAACAATTCCATCTGAAGAAACTTACCACCTAAAAGGCTTGTCTGAACGTTTTGACCCATGTAAATTAATAACAATTAATTTGCAGGTCTGGAACAGGGCCCAACGAAATTACATTGAATCAAATTCGAAAGTTGGGCAAATGGGCGCTCTTCGCTGTTCTAATGGATGAAGGCTACTAACCTGTAAGAAAACAAAACTTAAGAATAACAGCTGTCGAATGAAATCACTTCCCAAAGTGAATCTCGGACCTCGGAATCCTTTTAGGCCAGAAATACAAGGGTGCTTCAACAGTTCGAAAATCTACGAAAAATTTTTGTGAGAAAGAGCTACTCGGTTTTTTTTGGGATCTTTGAAAAATTTAACAAAACATTTATCTAAATCACATGAAAGAAAATGATAAAGTTTTGTTAAAATGTATTTATTATTTTTTTTAAACTAAATATTTTTTAAATATGTACATATATACAGTTCTTGAAAACTTGAATTTTCTTTTTTTTCAAATCTATTCCAAACATTTTCGATTTACTCAATTTTTCTTTAACAAATCTTCCTTGCAATTTTGCTTCTGTGATCTTAATCTTGCTTAACAATTTCTCTTTAAAATTGTTAGTACAAAATTAAGGAGTTAACAGAAATATTTTCAGAAGCCGAAAACACCGAATTAATCTTAAAATCAAAAATTGTATTAAAATCGACGATTTTGCCTGAAAAAAACTAATTTTAGATTTTTTAGATTTTTTTTATAATTGTTTATGTTTATTTAATTTCAATTTAAAAACAAATTTAAAACAGAAAAAAAAGGAAACATTTGGCAAGTCAATCCATTATTTTCATATACTTTCCGTAGTTTATAAAAACTTCATAAAAAAGTAGTTACATAATATAAATAAAAACATTAAAGTAACCAATTAATTTTGTTGACTCCAATATAGGAAGAAGGTACTTGTAGTTAAAAAAATAATCTTTTACTGCAATTCATACTAAAAAATTCATTGATTTTTTTTACCAAAAGAATTCCTTTCAAAAACTTCTTCTAAAACTTTACTGTCCTATCTGCAATCTGCGAAAGAAAAAAAAGAAACAGTTTTCAAAGAAAAACATTTACTTTAAGTCACTAGAGCAACTCTTGGCATTGTTTCATAACACAAAAGTAGGTATGGCTGTATAATATCGTTTTTGAACTCAAGCTTTCTATCGTGGGTTGTAGTAGTCAACGTCGTCGTCGTCATCATCGTCAGTTTCATTCTATCCAAAGAAATGACATAGTTAATGAAGAAAGTACACCCTAGAAATGTTTCTCTCAAAAGAAACTATACAACAAAAGGTAAATACAAACAATTTCCCCGAGAAACTCCCAAAAATAAAACCCCAAGTCAAACCCTTAAATGAGAAAAAAAAAAAATTAAAAAAAAAAAAAAAAATTACAAGAAAATGTCTAAGGAAAAACGTTATGTCTGTATAGAAAACATTAAGTTGTGAGGAGAATCCATTCAAGTTATCCATTGTCTGTGATTCAGCAGAAAAGGTTCTCGCACACAAGCACACAACACAAAATGACAGTTTCAGTTTAGTAAAGAAAAAAAAAAAAAAGGAGAAACCGAAGAACGAAAAAAATAAAGGAAGAAATTTAAAAACAAATTGCCAGGACTTTTCAACAAATTGAAGAAGTTTTTCTCGTGTTTCTATTTTAAAAGCGAAACGAACAAGAAAGCTTTTGATATTTTGTTATATTTTAGTTGTTTTTTTTTTTTTGTTCTGTTTTCCTAAAATTCTTTTTTGCTTCACTTAAGTGAAACAAGTTCCAAACGTCACAAGAAGGTTTTCTGCCTTGAATGTCCTTGTCTAGGCAATTTTAAGCAGCACTTAAACTTTGTTATGTTGCATGTATGTGTGTTTGTTCTCTGTTCTTTCATCAAAGTCAGAGAATCCTAGAAGTAAACTCAATTGAATGGATTGCTCTTGTTTGAGAAAAATACAAAAATCCGGTAAAGTATTTGTTGTCCTACTCAAAACAGGATGGACAAGCGTTTATTTTATTTTTTTTTTTTTTACAAATCCTTGTTTCGTTTTTTTTTTTTTTTTTTTTTTTTTTTTTAACGAGATATCCTTGATGAAAGTCTGAATGTGGTATAAATGTAGGTTCTGTGAAAGTCGATTATTTTGATTGAATTTTTAATTTATAAAGAAAGAAGGACCGAAAGTTGATTCCGTTGATGAAGTTGTTGTTGTTTTAAGTGAGTTACCTATACATCATCACATCATGACATCATATCATGTTAAATATGACTGAGTACCAACTCAATTGATGTGAGAGAAGTGTGGATACTATTTTTGGTTCACCTGGAAAATTTGGGTAAAACAAGATTGAAAAACAAGATGAGATCATGGAATTTTCAATGTGCAAAAATCTGAAAATAAAAGAGGACACTAGGTCAAGAGAAAATTAAAATTATTCATGGGAAATCTCTGAAGGATACAATGGCACACCCATATGTGTTGATGTGGTGAGTTGAAGCAGAAATAATATGAGAAATTTCATTCATTGACCATTCTGTGGTTATTGTGTGAAGATATACAATACATGAATAACTATACCCTACCTATCTTTTTTGTTTACACAGAAAAAATAAGAACAATGAAATTTTAAATCGACGATCGAAAATTTGTATTTTTAAGACTTGACTTATCATGGGAAATGTATAAATTCATACGTTATACAACTGAACGAAAAAATAAGCAAAATCTTGGTCTTATGATTAACAACTATAGAGTAGATACATTTTGACGACATACATAGTACTAAAAAATACGAGTATTAAAAATTATTTTGTTTAAAAAAATTGTTAAATTTAATATTGTTGGAACACCACATTGCAAAATAATAACAAAATTGCTCAAGCCATAAAAGAGATATACAAGAATATCTCAAAATTAAGGCAATTTTCTAAAAAGTGGTCAAAACACTTTATATTTCCATAATGCAATTTTTGACAAAAATCCGAAACACAATTTTCTTACAAACACTTTGGTCATTACAGGTATGAAGTCAAATGAGAATCGAAGGAGCAATTTTTAAGAAGATTTGAAAAAAAAACGGAGTTTTTATAAGGAACTACCTGTTAGCTAAAGCTTAAATAAAAATTCAGGTTTCTCCTGTAGGGAGTTATATTAAAAATAATATGTACCAAATTTGAAGCAAATCGGTAAAACTTTTAACGAGGTTTAAGCTCAAATCAACAGAGGATGCACTGCACAGACTCACAGAAGCACAGATGCATAGGAAGGTATGATGAAACCCAATTTCACGGATTCCTCCATCATTGTAGCGTTAATTTTCATTACAACATTGATATTTTTTTTACAAGAAACTTAAATATAAGCCTAATACAAAAGCAAGTAAAAATATTGGTCCCAGGATAGATTCTTGTGGAAGACCATCTACACTTGATTTTTCTCTTTTTTTTTTTTGTTAAATCTTTTTCTTTAAAATTAATTTTATTCTCTTTTTAATGCTTTTCTCTCTTTGCGATAGATATACATAAATAAATTGGATGGTGCGACAGCTCGTGTGGAACCAGGACCTAGTGACTAACAACTCTCAAACATTCCTGTGTGCGTGTTATTGACAGGAATGCTGAGTTTGTGTGGAGAAGTACTTTTTCATGACAAGAGATACTCTTGTATGATATTTCAATTCATCGCAAGAGGCAGTTACTCCTGAAAAAAATTTCTTTTTTATTCTTTAGGTGGCATATGCAGGGAATCAAACTCAAGACCTTCGGCGTACGCATTATAGCCATACCTTTGTGATACCTATCCTTTGCTAAAATGTATGAATGTTTTCTATAATTAATTTTTTCTACGCTACTCCGGTATGGCGGTAGGGTAAACTAAAAACGTGGAAATTTCTGTAGCACATTACGTTGTGCTGTAACACGTTACGATACGTTGATGTATTCTGGATACGTTAAATTTTGGGTACGTTTCTTCGTAGCTCAAACTAAATCGAAGGGTCGAGTTGAGTTTGGGTTGAAATCGTTTGAACTCACCGCGTTTTGTGATGTAAAACCAGATCTTGAATATTTAATTTGATGTTTACACATCTTAACCGTGAGTCCCAGCAATCACACTTTTTTTCAATTGAGGAAGCTTCAGAAGAAGGCATATTTTTTAAGGGTGACATTATTTTTTTTTTTTTTAATTTGTTTATCCAAAACATTTGCGTTAAGAAAATGTACACTAATGAGCAAAAAGAACTTTACTCCCTTTAACCTTCAATGTTTTGTAAACCATCTTATCTTCTTCCCCATCATTCAGCATAATGTAAATAATTTGAATTTAAAAAAAATAACAAAATAACCGAACGTTCAAATTAGTATTATTATTTATTTTCCCAACATCTTTGAAATTCAACCTAAACCAATATAATATCCCTCATATAATTCAAAAATTGCTTTTAATTTGATTTTTTTTTTACTACACAATTCCCATTAATTTGAATAATTTATTTTCAAATTTTGCAAAAGTGCGCACCCTACATTATTCAAAGTATATCAGAAGTCCTTTCATCTGAATATACGTATGTGACACATGTTTGATTGTTGCCACAAGAACAGGAATAGAACAAAAAAAAAAAAAAAAAAAAATTGCGAATTCCGCCTTGTTTCCTTAATGTGAGTTTTATTTTGCAAGGCACCCAATTATCGAAGTATGTATACACAACACACACGCTCATTTTTGCTAAATTTATTTTCTTATTATTATTATCTTCCATCCATCTACCTATATCAACTGTAATAACCAATCATCCGGTGTGGTAGATATCCTTGGCTCCGCAAATCAATTATTCAACCATTTCCAATATATATATAACTACCTACATGTGTAAATATTGATATAATAAGAACAACATAGACAATGGAAAAACAAAAACAGAAACAAAAACACAAGACAACATAAACGTTCTACAAAAGAAAAAAAAAATGTTCCACATACGCCACAGTGGCCCGTACAACGATGTCAATAGACAGATATCGGAACACCACTGTGTCGTTTGATATCAAAGAATTCACTGCTAATAGTATTAGGAAGACAAGTCACGTCCGTCCAGGAACAGGAAACATCATATTGCAGTCACATACACACACACACACACCACATCATAAATAATCATTCGCAAACTAAAGTCTGAAGCGTTCACTGGCGTGCTTGTTTTATGTCAAAATTGATTGATTTAATATGAAAATTAGTATGCGAATGCCAATTATTGGGGCGTGAGTAAGGTAGTCAGTAAGCGAGTGAGTGAGCAGGCATAGTTCAGTTTCAGACTTCAAAGCAGCTCATACATAATGCGTCTATACCGAATCCAAACCGACATCAGCCGAAACATGATTGAAGTTGACTGTTTCAATGTTTGCACAGAATTTTCAGATTGAGCAATTATTCGCAACGATTATTGTTCGTCATATACATACAGTGTGTGTACTGTACACAGGCTGGAATTATTGCGAAATTATACTCTTCGTTGGGCATATCACACCTGACTATCGAACCACCAACAATATGCGCTTGATGCGGCCCAAAGGCTCAGAGGAAGAGGAAAACCAGTCCGTTGTTTATTTTATAAAATGGAAGAAAGTCAATAATATTATCGTCGAAGTATAAAGGACCAAGTGAACCAAAAAGTAATGGCGACCAAACCACCCCAGAGAGACGCGGCAGTTATCCTCGTTGGCCTCTCATTGTCCTTGCTGTGGCTTATGACTTATTTTCGAAGAGAAGGATATCAGCGAGAAAGGCGAAGGTCCCTCTCCTCCTTGCCCCCAAAATGTTCATGACGTTTCACATTATAAATCAGTCATGGTTTCGGGGTATATATGGGCGAAGCTAATTTAAGACTTTTTTAATTAAGATCTACTTTCTGTTTTTTGTGTTGGTTAGTTTTTTTTTTTTTTGTTTATTCACGCAAAACAATTAGAAAGTCATCGAAGTTAATATTGGAAAAAGAATTGATTTTTATTATTTTGTTTTTCGAATAATTACTTCTGGGTCAGTCATCAAAATGAGAGAGAGAGAGATGGAGAAGTGGTATTAAAAACCAAACCCACCGCTATTTATTCACTTTGCCTCATCGAATCGAGTAATTAATGTAAGTTTGGAGGTATTAATTGGAAAAAATATCAAAGTAATTGAATGACAATACAAATTTTCGAAGCTAAATCTTTTAATTTAAGGACACGACAGGAGTTTAACGAAGGAGATGAGGAGACATGAGTTGGTGTGGGTGAGAATGATTAATTTGTATTGTGAACAAAATTGCCTATGGAAAAGTAATATATAATTAAAATCACATTCGGTGATTGATTAATTGATGGATATACAAGTTAATATAGAGAAGTATAAAGGTAAGGAAAACTGGTCATTAAATGTCAATCACTAAAACACGCTTTAGAAGAACTTAATATATTTAGGTTTATTCTTGAACTTTTAATCATACATAACTCATACAAACCTACAGAAAACTTTCAATATCGATTGGAAAGATCCAGAATTTGAAAGTTTTGGGACGTGATAATTTAAGAGGCAGACTATGGAGACTTGTTTACCATATATTTTAGGATTAATCAAAACGGAAATATACACTCATAAAATAGGATGTAAAATCAATATAAATATTCATTTTTGTATTTAAGCACAACCCATCCTAATTTAAATGTTTTAACTAAACCGATATAAAAGAATGAAACTTTAAAGGCTCTTCCTCCATTTCTAAGGTTTCATAATATTTTTTTTGTATCTGCCTTACTCCTGCCTTCGATTTCTTAAAATTTATTTTGAAGTTTATTTGTTTAGGTAATGTATGGTCCTTTTTTCAGACAACTTTTAGAAAACTTAAATATGAGTAGTGATTGAAATAAATTCCAGAGCTTCTTAGCTTTTTAGCTTTTAATGTTTTTTTGTATTTTTTTTTTCTAAAATATATAGAGGTGTGATACGCCCTTGGATTCCTCAAGTTTTGTATAGCTCCAAGAAAGTGGAGAATGCATTAAAATTTCAACTTGACTTAACCTCGAAGTAACCGCGTTGCACTAAAAATTATTATTGTATGAGAGTAATGTGAGTCTAACCACAAGAAAACAAGAAACAATAAAAATGACGAAGAAATAAATTAATATATTTAATACGTTCCACAGTTTTCATCTTTTTACTTGAGATATATTGGTACTATGTACATATACATACATATTGCAAGTTATGCATTCGTAAAAAAATCTAACTCGAGATTTTAATCAAAGTTGACACTACGATGATAGAGAAGTCATAAAAAGTGGGTCTCGCAATTCTGTCTGTCGGTCTGTCCTTTCGGCTCTAGCCAAAACGGGTGGATCGATTTTCTTTAAACTTGGTACCTTTAATTTTAAAACACAATATGTGTACCAAAATTTTCAAAACATTTTTTTCTGGATTTTTAAAAAAAGTTTCAATTTTTTTGTTGAGAACTTAATAATTTGAAAACGACTTCGTCAATTTTTACTAAACTTAGAACATTGTTTAGTAGATTTTAAATACATTTTTTTTTCATAAAACCAAAAACTACGGTACTTCCCATTCAAGTGTTTAAAAACCGGTATTGAAAATCCTATTTTTCTCAAATACACGGTTTTGATTAAAATTTTTGTGTAAACTAATATCAGCACAATCTACCATATTATTGAGAAAAAAATGTATCTAGGTATCGTTCGAAAATAATACCTCTCATAGAACCATTTTTTTTTCTATCTTCTATCTCATTATCAATTTTAATGAAATGTGATATTGCACACAAACCTGAAAAGACTACATTAAAAGGTAATATTCACTCAAATATAATAATAATAAATACCGTCTTTTCTCGCAATACTTTGCAAAGATACGAAACTAAGTTTTTGAATTTTTGTTAAAAAAATATTTACATATAAGAATTGGGTTTTAGTTTTCGTTGAATTCAGATCAGACTCTGAAGGAGTTTTTTTGAACTACATAAACATTCAAAAAAGTGTGCCTAAACACGTTATTTCAAAAAACATTTAATTAAAGATTTAAATAATTAAAAAAAAAGTAATTTTGAAAAACTTGTTTAGTAAAGTTTGAATAATAAGAAAACAATTAAGTAAAAAAAAACTATTTTTTGAAAAACTTTTCCTCTTTTTTCTTGGTGCTCTTAAATTTATTATATTTTAACTAGCTCTACAAGGAAAAACATTTATTTAACGTTAGTAATTTTTAGTTAGCTCCGAACATTTTTGAATCCAGTGATTTTAAATGTTTTGTATTAAAGATCCATCCATAAACTGATTTTTGTGGCCAATTTTACCTCAATAAGCCACTGTGTGGAGAGATAGTTCAAAATCTAGGGGTACTACTAGTACTTTGTATGTGTATATTAAAGCGGGGTTAAATTAGATGAATTTGCTTTGAAATTATTTAAGCTGTGAAAAATTGGTTACTTGATGAAGCCCTAAAAATATAAGCTGAAAATTTCAAAGTTAAGTGGATTTTTACCGATATTTTGATTTTCCCTTAAGAATTGTATGAACAAAACTTTAGAACTCAGTTTGAAAAAATAAAAAATTGCAAAAACTTTGTTTGAGGAAAAACTTTTGTATTTTTGTCTTATTTTTGTTTTTATTTTCAATTTTCTTAAAAACTTAAAGACATTAAAGCATTAATTAAGAAATAAATCAAAATGTTGATGAGGGCCTTAAACTCTAAATTTTATAAATTTAAGTTATATTTTAGAACCCTTTTTCTATAGCCCCAAGAATCTTGTTTTGCATGGTATGAAGAATTTCGACGCAATTAAAAAAAAATAACTTGTACCTACATATATTATTAACGAAAATCACTTAAATAAATTAATATTGTATTTTTTACTAAAGTCTTCGATTTTAATTCCCCCCCCTACCGTCTCTACCCTATCCGAAATGAAGCACATATTATCTATACCTTTTTCTTGAACTCTATTTTCTCGTTTAAAATTTTCGATCCATCAATATAATTCAATCCAATGTTACATGTACGAAAAAAATGAAGTCCACTTCAATCTACTTTATTTCAAAGTAGGTAAATAATGAAAAACTTTTTAGTTCATTTTTCTCCCTCTTGGTTTATTTCAAAAAAAAAAAAAAAAAAAACAAAACAAAAATTCAAACTACACCGCGATGAAACTGATGACGACACGACCGACTATCGACGTCAATGGACACGGACGGTTGCTTTCGTTAAAAAGGGGGAGCGAGTGTCCGTCCGTTTCATGATTTTCAATGCTTATATTTATGGCAAAATATTTAGCAAAAAACTGAAACAAAATGTAAAGTTTTAAAACAAAAACTAAAAAAAAAATACAAAAAATCAAAAAACAAAAAAAAAAAACAAAAAAAACTCTTCTTGAAGTGGGCCAAGGGAAAAGTGATGGTGGCAGAAAAACTTCGTTTTTATTTTTTTCGAAAAATGTCTGCAGGAGAAATTGCATTTTTGTGTGGCACTTGTTGTGAATGAAAGCTTCCACAATGATGGGCTGTGTGTTTATTTCATTTCATTCCACTTTTTTTTTTTTTTTTTGTTTTAATTCGAGATAAACTTTATTTTGGTTGGTTTGGTCAAGTAGTGTATTTGAAGTGAGATGTGGAGGGAAAACTTTATTTGCATCTGATGTTTTTGAATTTTTATTTTTTTGTTTTTTTGGTAAATAAAACTTTTTTATTTTTCATTGAAAAACGTTGAAGGATTTTTCATAAAAATTCCATCGTGATGAGTTTAAAATTATTATTTTTCTATTTTTCTTCGCATATAATTTTGTAATTTCATGAAGTTGACGATGTAAAATGAGCAATTATTAAATTTATTAAAAGTTTCTATTGTTAATTCAATTGGAAATGAAAAGGAAAATTAAATATTGTTTTAGACATTCTCTGATGTTACAAGGATTAGCTATTCTAATTATAATTTTTCTGATATTTTAATCTTTTTCCAACATCAAATTTGTGGATTTTCTCTCGAAAATAACAATAATAGAATTTTCAAATTTTGAAAGAACTTCGGATCTATTCGAATAGGGCTCCTCGATATTGATTTCCGAATTCGCATTCACCAAAAATAGGTTAACAATTTACCAATGGATTGTATACATTTATGCAATTCCCTTGAAGGTATTGAATTTCAGCAAATCATCATCCCTTTTGTTCTTACCTGTCTGGTTGCTCACCTGGTTGCAAATCACTTTTCGCCTATTCCAATCAGACGTTTTGTTGCAAAAATGTATCTCAAGGATATACGTGAGTATTTTATCCGAAATTCATTGTATGCCTGATTTAGGCATTTGTGAAGGCTTGCAATTTGTGAATATTCCCGTAATAGATCGGATGAGAGACGAGAGATAAAACACGCATAGATACTATGATTAACTATGTTTCACAGTTTGATGTGGAAGAAGACTAAATAGGGAGATGTTTGCAAATGACCGCAACTGAGGTTGTTTTCAGACACCAATATTTGTATGAAGTTTCAATGCATATATCAAGTTCCATCATTAGTTTAACAAATTGATCCAAGAAAAAGAGAGGGAGATGAAGATGGAGATGGAGACGGAGAGATCTGCTGTGCGTTTGGGGATTTTTTATTTAAATGCAAAATGGATGGAATACCTTAAGGTAAATATTGAATGAAAATGCATTAAAGATGTACACCACGTTGGTTTTAACTCAGGTATACAGAATGTATAGAACCACAAATTATTAATTTCCCTCGTGCAACTAAAAGAGTTATGTATTTTCGTTGTATGTATTTCAAAAAGCTACAGAAGCTACATACGTATAAGGATATTTGAATTGGAATATGAATTTTGAAGTGATGCAATGGAATAGAAGTTTTGAAGTTATGCCGTAAGTAAAATAGCAATTATGGCTTAGACATTTTATATCAACTTGTTTTGTTTTGAGAGAAATAACAATTTATATTTGAGTTATAGAAATAATACAAAATACAAATTAAGAGGAAATTTTGGCATATTGCTTTTTGACAGCATAGAAGAATTGTATTCATTTTGCAATGAGTTGATATTTAGTTGATGATAAAAAACATAGTATGAAAAAAAAAATACAAAGAACATTGTTTTATATTGCCAAAGATGCCAATTTAGAAACATTTAGACCTCTTGTATTTTTTATATTTTTTTTTATTCCAGGCACAAGCATAATAAGCTCGGGTATGCTAAACCTTGAAATAAGAATAAACGTATAGCTTTTGTTTAAATCTTTCCATCGATCATTTACCGGGCATTGTCTTAGTGAAGACCTAGAGTTTTGGTTATGTCACAGGAAATTTAGAAAATAAATAAAATTTTGAGAATTTTGTAAATGTAACAATATAAGAGATATTAATTCACGTGAGTAACTTAAATATAGTCTAGGGTTGGAATCGGCTGAGGTGATAAGAAATTGTCACATCAACCACAGTCAGATGTGATTGTCATTGAGTTTTCCATCTTGGTAAGGTTATTCAACTCAATTCAATTTAGTTGAATCCTTTGCAATGAAAATTGTCAAAAACAATCATTGTCATAGTGAATTTTTCAAATATTTGCAATATATTTAAAACGAAAATGACTTCTTTGTGATAAAATTCTTATATTTTCTTAATCTTCTGGAATTTAGTAAACTTTTTTGGTCACAGGCATGTTTACTTTTGTTCATATAAATGCTTAAAAAAGGAACTCAGTAAAAGTTGAACAATTTTTGTAAGCTGGTGATGGTTCTAGTCGTACTACAGCTGAAACGTCAAATTTTTTGAAAAATGAAAATCACAATTTTGCTGTGTTAGTTCTTTATAGCTGTCAAATTTGGTATCATCTTATATAGACTGAATTGGTTGATTCCGACTTTCACTTATCACAAGTTATCTCACACGGTTCTACCTCAATCTAAAAACAGATAAGGTGAGAACCACTTTTTCATGAAATGATATACTCTTGGAGGATTTGGCAACTCCTCGCATTTTCGTTTATTTAGGTGGCAGAGGGTTCAATCCGCAGACCTCTGGTGTGATAGTCTTATGTACGAACGTGATATCAGCTGCATCAATGTTACGAAGGCTCGAGATATAGAGTCCTCCGGCATACGAAACATAATGCACAATTATTTGAAATATGCTTTCTGTTTGATAAGAGAACTTGGTGAAGTATTGGTGATTGAATTCAATTCAATTTTCCTTTTCCGTAAGTTATCACTGCACGTTTCCTTATAATCCCGCTTTCAGTTACAAGTACATCAGCTGAAATAACATTTTTCAACACAAAACTTCTAAGAAAATTTTCAAAACTTTTATGGAACGAGAACAGTTATCGGAATTATTTTTCTAATATGCTGGTGCAAGTGTTTAAGTTTATTTTGTAGATAAAAACCCTAATAAGGCTGTGTCTCATAGTCAGGAAAAATAGACCCCAATTTTTGTTTTTTTTAATGGTAACCCCAAAGGACGTGAAACAAAAGCTTTATTTACGCGTGAACTGCATTACACTAAAGAACAATCTATAGATGAATTTAACAAAAAAAAAAACAATAAATGCCCCTTAAGGCTTTTAGGCGTTCCAAGATAATGGAAAGTTCTATTAGTTGTAATGTTTACCCTTGAAGGAATTATCAAGTCCTCGCAAGAGGCAGTAACCCATAAAAATATTTATGTTTTTTTTTTTAAGATGGTATAGGCTGGTGAGAATCGAAGTCAAGACCTCCTATGGCGTGTCAGTATTACGCACTAATTACGCCACAGGTTACATAAATTGAAAATATATAATATGTAAATTTTAGTATTCCGCAAGGATGACTTCTTAGTCCATTCCTTTTTGTTTCTTATTGAATATAGCCATATAGGGCCCCTTATTTATCTAGAGCACACAAATGGTAACTCAAATTTAAGATACCAATTCTGACATTTATTTTTGTTGGGAGCAAGTAACATACTTACTCCGTTTTTAATTTACTTAGATCGGCAACTTGATCATTGCAATACCACTACATCTACTAAAACAAAGCTTGAATAAACAATGATGGTTAGAATAAAGTAGTAGATATTGTTTTTGCATTCAAATTAATAATTTTCATGAAATTATATAAACTTTCATAAAACTGAAAGAATGATAAATTATGGTTTAAAAGTTCTTTTAAATAATTTGTTTTTTGCACTCAATATGATTCTGTTGTGTATTTGTTTTTTCCTTTCATGTGGAAACAAGTAAGCAAATTTCACTGTCTACGAAGCATTGAAATGTTTTCATTGTACCTATAAGAGAAAAAAAAATAATGCAAGTAGATTACATACCTTTAGGTATAAATACCAAAACAATGAAACAATAAAAATCAACTTGAAACATTCACCGAAAGCGCACGTTTCTCTAGGTAAATATAACAAGAGATTCAAGTTGAAAATCAGAATGCACGATGTAGATTAAGCTCTATACAAGAGAACGAAAAGAAGAAAATAGATTTCAACTCATAAACTGTATCTATTCACCTGTAAGACTTCACTTGCCATCCGATTACACGTGTACTTTTCCTAATTGCTGCAACTGCAATTCCACATTCCTCTTCAACCATGTTCTTTATTTTAAAATATATACATGTGTTGTGTATATGATATGTTGAGTGTGTGTATCTTGCATATTACAATCACAATAATCATCATCAGCATCAACATCAACATATATCCCAACATACATATTACACACCTCACCTACACAATCGTCAAATAAGCTAAAATTGTTGAGCCTTCTCCCCAACCACTTCCTTCACTGCTGCGCTGGCTGCCGCCAACGACACTACAACAGCACTTATATGCCTCTCTCTCATGACCCATACAACGTCAACAACACTTTTCAAACCCTTAGTTTCACAAACCTCCCAGCCCAGCCATCAGCCACCCCCTCAGCGTGCTCCACCATCAAAGCGAGAAGGAATAACAATGGAAGGCAAAAGAATATACCAGAAGCAGCAACAACGTTTTCATGGGTCTTCTCTGCTCCGTTCTTCGTCACCACCGCCACCGCCACCGCCGCCACCTCTACCGCTCCGTTAAGGATTAACAAATACTCGTAAAACTGTCGTGCATTTTGTCGTTTTCTATTTTTTTTTTTATTTTTGTTGATTCTTCGTATAGTAGGAGTGTAATCCACCCTCACATTTACCACCCCCCATCACTGTGCTTGGTTGCCGTTAGTACATTTACCTTTATGACAGATAATGGGTAATTAAGAGACACTGCTGGTTAAAGTGCTGACACACACCCTTGTGTTGACTATGAGGACCATGACGATGACGATGAGAATGAGGATGAGGACGAAGTCAACGTCGACTACTCCGTCGTCGTCGTCTTCGTCGGCTATGACTACGACTACGACTACGTCGACAACAGCGTCGCACAATGATATGACAAGAGGCAATTTAGAGAGGACTCACTATTATCCCTTCCCGCTACCGCTGTATATACTCTACGGCTACCCCTTTTTATGTGCTTTGTCCTTCATCCTTCCTAAGGATGTATTTTATTTGATTAAATTTAAAGAGAATTCAGAATTCCTAGGTGTGTCTCTGCATTATCTCAGGCAGTTCGGCGAAGAGGTAAGGTTGATGGGGGGGTTATAGTATACCAGCACATCAGGGGGTGGTTTTAATCTTTTCCCTTTGTTTTTTAGCTCACATAGCTTGAGCTTGAAGAAGTTAAGAATGTTTTAATGAGATGAGCGAGAATACTTTTGCCATACCAACCTAAACTCAACCCCACCCCCACTTCCGAACCTATACATATATTCTGACTTGTCTTCTAACTAAATGAATGTCAGGGGTATTTGCTTAATGCATTTAACTACTAATTTTTTTTTTTTTTCTTCTTATTTTCCTTTCATTTTTTTGTTTGAACATCGTCGTCAAAAAATGTTCATTATCTTTTTCTTCTTGGTTTATTTTTCACTGCGCTCGCTCACTGGTTCTCTTACTACTTTTGACTACCTCTATATTCCATCTATATATACCATCAACTATCCCAAGGATGTTTAGAAAAGGAAAATTAGGATAACAATTAATAGAATAATGAATACCGTTAAATGAGATTTCTGAGTGGTTTATTGCGGGTATAGCAATTTCGAATTAGGTATAGCTATACACTATACACTATACCACACAATCCAGGAGGATGAGGAGGTAAGGAATAAGCGGAATACATTTTCCAGGATATTAGTTTTTATTGAATTTGTTGTTTTTTTTTCGGTAGTTATAATTTCTATTAGTTTACTAGTTTTTGTTTTTCTTTACATATTTTATTTCGTGTTTGTTTGTTTGTGCTTGTCATCAAATTTGTGATATCAATTAGGAAATTATTGTTGATTGAGATCATTTGGGGGAATACATATTTTACTATTTTTATTTTATTGCTATACCTAAATGAAGTGTATGTTTTATCGATAAATAATAATTTTCTATGATAAAATCCTTTATTCTGTCAACCTTTATACAGTACAGCATTAGTCGCTCAGATGTTTTTTTTTTTCTAAACTAAAGGTAGATACTTAATGGTTTCAGAATGGGACTATCCTTAGGAGAAAATGGATTTCTTAATGTTAATAATCATGGTTTACCATACCTACCTGCCATAAAACGGTTAAGGAGAAGCTTATTTTCATCTAATGAGTTTGTTTGAAGCTGTTTTTTTATTAAAAAAAATAAAAATATTTGTATAGGTTTATGTAGATTTTAACAATTCTAAGCAAGCTAAAGTAATATGAGAGTAAGTTAGCTTTTATGGCTTAGTGGCAGTTTTTTAGTGGCCCATCCCAGAGTTTTTTAACTTTGTGATATAAATACATATATTTACATTTTACTCAAGAGCAGTTTTTCAGCAGGGAACGCATGCGGATGCGGACCTGTTTAATAAATCAAGAATCAACTTACTAAATTTGGTGATTTAACTCGCATTTAATTTTAATCTCGTTCTTAAAAACTGGACCGGAACTAGTCGGCTTATCAAATCATTTAATTTAGGAAGGAAAGTGAAAGTTGCGTGTACAGCATTTGTCATATTTTGGATATGGCTACAAAATATATATACCTACAAAATATTATTGGAAAGCTAAGAATATTTCCAGTCCATAGGCTTGCAATAATTCCTTATACTTTTTACTAGCCGTATTTTCGTGAGATGGCTTAGCTCAATCAGTAAGAATTTAACACCTATTGTACAAAAACAATAACTGTTTTTTTTTGAAAAAGTGAATATAGACGGAGCTTAAACTAGTTTCTATACACGCAAAAAATAATAACAAAAGGT
This sequence comes from Epistrophe eligans, assembly GCA_951394125.1. Lineage (NCBI taxonomy): Eukaryota > Metazoa > Arthropoda > Insecta > Diptera > Syrphidae > Epistrophe > Epistrophe eligans. The sequence continues at coordinate 9,291,278 of OX596031.1, read as the reverse complement.
TTTATAATCACATTTGTTTTGTTATTTTAGTGAAAGTCTGTAGCCAGCTCAGCAAAATTTTTAACACTTAAATAATAACAAAACAAAAAAGCAATTAAAAATACTTTGTTATTGTTTAAAGACAAAACAAAAAATGATTTTGTATTATTGGTTGTAAAAAAAATTGTTTGCTGAGTTGCAATACACTTTGATTAAAACACGAAACGGCTATTGTTTGCGTTTGCAAATTTACTCTGCTTTTTCAAAAAAAATTAGGGCAGTTGATTTACCTTTATATAAATGTGAGATTTGATTAATAACTCTTTGAAACAATTAAACATATTATAGAATTCAGATTTAAGAAAAGCTTTTTTAAAAGCTTTTATTTGGTTTTATAGGTCTTGGTTTCGCTAAGTTTTAATTATTGTAGATTGCTCGAGTCGCTTTATCATCAAATTTAAATTCAAAGGATTTGCATTTTCAACAAGTTATTCAGAAAACATAATCAGGCTTATTACATGTAGGTATCTGTATTTTTCATAATTTTTTTGATCAAATGTGAACTAATTTGAGACTATATTTAACAACTTTTATAGCTTTTAAGATAAAATATGGCTCCTTTTTTTTAAGATTAAAAATATTTTTCACTACCATCACAGATATTTTTCCATTTCACCAGGCTTAAAATTAATCTAATCCAAATTCAATATTCTTTTAACGCAAGTGATACTCATAATTCTTGTAATTTTTTAATTAATTATGTTGAATGATCCAAAAGCCTTTCCTTGATCTTGAGCTTGTTATTAATTTTTATTTTATAATCTTTATTCGATTTGAAAGAGTCTAAAGACAAGTTTTTCATCAGTGCCTGAGTTAACTTAAACCAAAGATAGTTAATCTAATTTGGCAAATAAATTCAACTCTAGTTAACTAAGAAGCAGTTTTTTCCGTTTTGAATTAAATATAAAACTGCCAGCTGCCAAAAATCAAAGTTTTACACTAAGGAAATGCGTTGTCACTATCGAAATAGAAAGGACGACATATATGCTATTAGAAGGGAGATTTCCATAGCCCTCTATATTTGGATAGTGTCTTTGTCAACACCTGTCAGAATTATTTGTTCAGTGCCTAGCATACGTTCTGTAATCCTGCCATCCATTAAATTGATCAAGAAACGTTGAAAAATTGAACAAAACTCATTTGATTTGTTTCACTTTTTATCGTTTCTCGAGGAATTTTATCGATGGGAGAGTCACAGAACGTAGGCACAGTTAATCCAAAATTAACTCACTAAATTCCATGAGCTGACTTGGTATGTACTTTGAATGAAAAACATATTTTGCAGGAGTTAACTCAACCAAAAATTGGGATGATTTTGTACTGAAAAATTGATATGGTAAATACAAATTTCTAACTGTTCTTGTTTAAATAAAAAAATTTCAAAAATCGGTTGCAGTTTGAGAAAGTTAGAAAAAAAGAATAGAAATCATTAAAACCGTTATACATAAGTCAAAAACAAAGTGAAAACGAGAAAACTACCTCTTAAGTTTTTCCACTTAAAATGACCTCAGGAACTCATGGTTTTCTTCTGTGGCGGTGATTTCAGGACACCTAGTATAATGTGTATAATATTTTTTTTTGTTCCCAAGGGGTTAAATTAAATCTACTATCACTAAGATATTTTATTAAAATTTTCTCGAAAACAACTTTCACGATTTTACTAAAACTTTACTCTTTTAATTTCTGTTTCCCCTTGCAAATGCCAAATGAAATTGATTTCTTTTATATATTTTTTTAGGTATCTATAACTTCTTAAATAATTAAGTTATTAAATTAAACTGTTCAGGTTTATGGCTAAAAGTTCACAATAAAGAAAATAATTGCGTTGACACTTTTTCTCAAAAAATAGCCATCATATATATATATTTTTTTATTTCCATTTACTTTAATATTTTGTAAGTCATGTTTTTTTTAGGTATTTTGACAAAGATGAATTATTACACAAAATCCAATTCTTATATCCTTATCAGTCAGTCTCTTTTTATATTTTAAAAGTCCTCTTTCGTTCAAAATGTTATTTTATTTTTTTTTTCGTCGTAACGATGAATCATTATTTTTAAAAAGGTGAAAAATCAAAGAAGTTATTTTTTTTTTTTATAATTTCCTCTTTGCATCGTCATTGGAGTAAATAAAATCCAATTAGTGTCGGAGAGATCCTAGATACATCCCTTTGTTCGTGTTCAGCGAACGAGTAGGTGTAGGTATTATATGGAGGCGGTTAGAGTTGATGCTTGGTACTTTTACTTTTCCAAGCTTTACACCATCATCAACCAACAAACCTACTTATGGACATTATATACGACTCACAAAGCTCATAATCAATATAATGTGTGTATTTTACTGGGCCAGGCCAAATATCAAAAAAACAAAAATAATAAAACAAGTAAAACAAAAACAAAAAAAAAAAACTCACATCAAGGATTAAAAATAAAAACCCATTGGCTGACTGGTTGATGGGCTGCAGGATCGACTATACTGTCGGCGGCGGCGGCGGCATAGTATAAGATGGTATGATGGTACATCATGGTGGTATGGGGCTCTGTGTGTTTATGATTATATCCCTGGAAATATTTCAGGTTAAATGATGCTAAGCCGCCCTTGGATATTTATTTATTAATACAAAAGAACCGGGGAACTGGCTAATCATCCCAAACAATCTAAAGTGGGTGGCTGTGGCTGTGTGGCCCAGGACGCAGAGAAAGTATGAAAACATATAAAACTCAATAGCTCACTCTTCCACCAACCCTCTCCCTGTCGCCCTTATTCTGTATTTAATGGTTCGTTCAGGAAAAAATTGTGTGGTTTTAGTTGAACATCAGACGTCGACGTCGACAGTGATGATGATGTTGATCCAAAGAAAAACCATATCACATCAGCCTTCAACCCTGTCATAAAAAAAAGAGAACAAAATACAGAAATATGTACTTCTGTTAAGGTCCACTGACCTCCGGTGGTGGCGGGCGATGGTGGTGGGTTAAATAAGCCACTTCTTCCAGCTCAAACCCCCAAAGAATTTGGACCATCAGATTTGTTGTGTGTTTGCTGAGGTTTATTTGTTTTTCTCGAGGGTTTTTCATTTTGATATTTTTATTTTCACCCAATATATCGTGGAATTTTTGGAGATGGAGGTTGTTTAGCCAACCTTTATATCGCAGGACCAACCGTGTATAGGTATACATATACACCTACAGTTAGTTACATCGAAGCGTGAAATATTACTCCGCAGGTATATACTTTAGGGTTGCTGTGTTTTCTTCTTTTTAGATTTACACTTGGTTGCTTAAATTTTCGGTAAAAAACATTGCACAAAACTCGTTCGATGTTTCACAAATAAAACACAGACAACAACAAAAAAAAAAAAAAATGAAACGAAATAAAATAAAATAAAAACATTATAGAAAAAAAAAATGTGAAGTAAATTGCGCAATGAATGGGCTTTTGCGTGGAATTGGGATTTATTTTTTACGAGTCCTCCAATTCTTTATTTTTTGGTTTTGCGATACTTTTTTATGCCTAAGTGCGTATAAATGGAGTTTATATTTTATGGTCATAAAAAATGAGAGCAAACCAAGAAGAAGAAGAAGAAAAAAAAAAAAAAAAAAAAAAAAAAAAACAATAATAAAGGGATGGATAAAGGTGAGTTATATATATTTGTTCTAAGGTGCGGAGGATTAGGTTTATTTTTTATTGCATGTTATTTGGAATGTTGTATAACAGTTATAGGTTGTGAACCTAATGGATTGGTTACGGTTTTTCGACTATAAGTGCGGTGGGGTTATAAATATTTTTTTTTTTTCATATCAAACCAAATAAACATTAAGAAAATGGGATTCTCCAATATATACGAGTATAATATAGGTAATGGGCAAAAATAAATTTATATTCCATATTGTTGTATTGTTATGGTGTTTAGGGTGAAAATAATTATCAGTTAGGGTTTATGGTATGTTGGGTATAGGGGCGGTTTTGTGTTTATGAGGTTGTTGATTATTATCATGTGCTTAAGAAAACTTCAAAGGAATACTTATAACGCAACTGCTTTGGGTTCATAAATAACAAATATGAGTTTTACCTTTCTTCGAAATTATAAGACAAATTAAACTAAAGCAATCGTATTTATTGGATTTCCTTAAAAAAAATTTCTAATAAGACAGTGATTTAATATTGTTCTAAATTGTTGGAAATATTTTAAGTTTATTATATAGAATTGCACTTTAGTTAACGCTTAGATTAACAATTTCCGTATCGTAGGTAGACTATACTCGTAGACTACGAATGTAATGTGTTCGAAAGCTTAGTTTATTTTTTTCTCGAATAAAAGTTCATTTCGGTAGAAGTTTCTAGCTGTATAAAATCTTGCAAATCTCTCGTTACCTGAAATTCAAAAGATAAAAACTTAAAAGCTAAAATTTGGATTTATAAAAACTCAAACATAAAATTTAAAACTATTTTACAGAACTTAAGTTAAGATATTTGGTTCGAAATAATTAAGGAGTAATGAATACTCCGTCAATTGCTAAATAAGCAACGTTATAATTTAATTATTGAATAATTGTTTAATTTACGTATTTTTTCAGAATCAAAAGAAAGAACCAAAGTTGTTTAATTTTATTTTCAAAGTCGACATTCAATTATTCAGACACAAAGATCATATCGAAAATTTCTTTAATGTTCGAAATGCGCTCAGTGTTGCAACAATTTACCGATTGGTCCAGCGTTTTCATCAACAAGGGGCTGTCTGTGATCTTAAGCGTGCTGGAAGACTTCGTGCAGTTCGAAATGATGTGAACATTGTTCGGGTGCAAGCAATTATTGCGGAAAACCACGAAACTTCCAGTCCAGTCGACGTTTTTAGCAATTGGTAATGTCTTAGCGGTTTTTACCAAGAATTTTATGTAACTACCGTAAAATTTTTCCATATAAGATTCAATTGATTCACGAGTTGAAAGCAAATTATACACAAGTACGCATTCATTACGCTGAGCGTTTTCAAGAATTGTTCCGATATCGCGTTTTTTTAAGGTTTAAAAACATTAAAACCAGAAAGAATAATATCATTCATCTAATAAATCATAATTTTACTTATGCGCCACCTATACCCTGTACAAATAATATAAAATATAATTTTTGACCTCAAATGGAAGTTCTCTTATAAATTTATATATCATTTTAGATTAACATGAACTTTGTTATGTAAACATTTGCTCCAAAAATTCTCTTCTTAAACATATGTTCTCCATCCTTTAGAAAGCTAACATAATACATATGTAGGTACTATATGAATACACACACCTTTATTCTAACGGGTGATTTTTTAGCTGGTTTGGTTTTGGCAACACTGGTTTTGACAGCTGACGTGTGTTTAGTACCTTGTGTCACTGTCAAACAGCTTCAGTTTGGTTTGCAATTTAACCATGGATCGTCTTACAAATGAACAACGCTTGCAAATTATTGAATTTTACTATCAAAATTCGTGCTCGGTTCGAAATGTTCATCGCGCGCTGCTTCCATTTTATGGTCGGATCATTTTTGGTTGAATGGGTACGTAAATAAGCAAAATTGCCGCATTTGGAGTGAAGATCAGCCAGAAGCATTGCAACAGCTACCAATGCATCCCGAAAAAGCCACTGTTTGGTGCAGTTTATGGGCCGGCGGCATTATTGGGCCATATTTCTTCAAAGATGATGCGAATCGCAGCGTTACTGTCAATGGTGAACGCTACCGAGCGATGATAACAAACTTTTTTTTACCCGAAATGGAAGTTCTTGACTTGCATGATATGTGGTTTCAACAAGACGGTGCCACATGCCACACAGCACGCGAAACAATGGCGCAATTGCGAGGCGAGTTTGGTGAACAGTTAATTTCACGTTTCGGGCCGGTCAATTGGCCGCCTAGATCGTGCGATTTGACACCATTAGATTATTTTTTGTGGGGGTATGTCAAGGCTAATGTCTATAGGGACAAGCCCGCTTCGATTGACGCACAGGAAGCCAACATCCATGCATTCATTCGTGAGATACCGGCCGATATGTGTGAAAGAGTATGCCAAAATTGGACTCAGCGGATGGGCTACCTGAGACGCAGCCGCGGTCAACATTTGCATGAAATTATCTTTAAACATTAAATTGCAAGGTTCAAACTATCGATTCAAATAAATATTTCATTCATTTTTTCGAATTTTTTGTGTTTTTTTTTTTTTTAAAGTTCTAAACCTCTTAAAAAATCACCCATTATATATTATGTTATTATAATTCCAAGAGTCATAATCATAGTTTCAGCTGTAGGGCAACTGTCTGTCAAAGATTATTATTATTTCAACGATGATATGGTTTTGCCCAAGAGACATTATAATGATAGGTTATACTGAATCTATCGACTAATATTATTTTGCAATGTTCGCGGGCCTTTAGCTATTGATTTCAATTTTGAGGCTAAATATTTTCTATGTGTACTGCGTGTATATCTAATATGCAATAAGCTTATGCATATAAGTTGTTAAACAAAAATAATTTGTATTTGACATCAAATACAGTTTTGAAATGTTATTCAATTTTTGACACATACATCAACTATCTACTTGGCGTTGGTTTTCATAAGAAATTTATAAAGTTTCTCTCAAAATAAATAAAATATAAAATGTAAAAACTGGCAAAAAATAATCATTATTTTTTACCAAGCATATATATTTTTCTTCTAATTTTAAAACAATTTCAGAAAAAAGATTTAAGTTAGAAAATCATTTTTAAAAACAAATTATAAAAGCGTCTCAAATTGTTGAGGATGAAAAGTCACTGCCCTGTTACGTTTGTCAATTATAAATTAATAGAAAGTTGATGAATATTAAAAATTTTCTTGCAATGCACAGGGGTTTACATTTACCATTTTTCAATGATTAACAATTTTATCTATAGTTTTTTAAATATCAAGTTTCAATATTTTATCAACTTAAAGTTGATAAGTTAACAGTCGTTTTAGAAGTGTTAATAATACATTTATAAACACTTTTCCCGCTTTCTTGTTTTTCACAGAAATGTTCCTTTTCCAGAACATCACCGAAGGGTTATAAAGTTAACCCTCTCATGATTTTGTTTGTCTGATCCTGAGCTTTAGTTCTGTTATTATTTCCATTGCATGTATGTGAATAACTAATTTTCCTTTTTGATTTGCATAATGCCTTAAATAGTTTTAGTTTTTTAGGTAAGTTTTGAATTCGTAAAAATTCATTTTAATCAAACCTGACATTTTGTTGATAGAAAATACGACAAAGTGGGTTCGGAAATTTTTTCGCTTCGAATCTTTAAACCACTGAGTTATTATATTATTATATATGGTTGGAAAGATTTTGGTCAAACAGATGTGCACAGACAAAACATTATATATCTTAAGCCCATAAGGAAAGTATAATTTAATTTTTACATAATAGTATTTATTTATTTATCTAGAAGCGTTTACGGTTAAGGATAATATATAGAACAGAGAAAACGTTAAAAAAAACTTTGTTCGAAAAGACGAGGTATTAACAATATTATTGGAACATAATTAGTAACAGTTATTGGAACATTAAGTGGACCAAGAACTCAACTAACAAGCTTCCATTATCACAACCTCTCAGAAAAAATATTCTTAAAGGTGTGGACACGCACGAGAGTAATAATATTGATAGAAGATAGCTCCCAGTGGACACAGGCTTGGAGTAGTTCGCGGAAAGTAATCTTTTCGCTCTCGATATTTGAACTATTTGATCACTATCGGAGATTAGCACACAGAATTCAAACACAGTTCGTATTTTGCGAGTAGCTGTCGAGAGTTTACATGACTAAAGTGTAGTCTTCAGAGGAAAGAAATCAATAGAGAAATAGTAGTTTTTTTTTACCTTGGACCATAGTTAAAGTAATAATGCATTTTAATGATCTTGCATGGTTTTTTGTATTTCGATTGTTTATTCTATTTATGTCTGTCCGTTCGTGCGTGCAGCCTTAATGGATGGATGGTACCTAGCTATTGTTTCTTGGGCTTCCTGATAAGTTTATTTAATTTCTTTTTCAGAACCAATAACGGTATAAACGGTATCTCCAATCGAACCATTTTTTGTTTAGATTTAGTATGATTTTGTAGATTTTTTTATAAAAATTATTTTTAAATAAAAAATTAAAATAAAATAATTTTTTTTTTTTTTAATTTTAAAAAATGTTTAATTTTTTTTTAAACTTAATACATAATTCGAAAACGACGCGGTCAATTCTTATTAAACCTGGCACCCATCAGTTTTTTTAACATTATCTAGCAAATTTTTAACAAAAATTATTCTTATAACCAATAATAACGGTATAGGTACCTTTCATACAAGTTCTTAAACACCATTAATCAATTTTGATTAAAAATTTTTATATGAGCTATTATCAGTACGATCTATCATATTATTGGAACAAATTTTGTATTATTCTATTATTAAACATATCTCTAATACAACTATTTTTTAGTTTTTGACTATCTTATCTCCTGAACAGATTTGAATGGAATTTTTACACAAGAGCTTCTTATAAGTTTATATAATATTGCAAATCAAGATTAAAAAAAAAAAAACAAATTTAATAAAAAAGCCGTTTCGACCTTCCACTACAAATAAGTTTAACTACTTCCAACTAGTTGGAAATTAACTATAAGTTTTACTACTTCCAACTAGTAGGAAATTAACTATCAGAACTTTACAAATTAACTCGCGATATTAAAATTTCTAAAAAATTACTCTCGAATAGACAGGTACTTGAGACAGGGCGAGATTTTACTAGAGAAGATACTCTTAAATAAACACACACCTTAAAACATTGATGAATAGCTATAGATTTTTTTTAAAGGAAATTCAATATATAATTCAATAATTTAAAAAAAAATTATAAATATAATTATTCAAAATTAGTTTTCAAATTTTACTATTTTTATATTGCATATCACAAACGCTACGCCATAGAATGACGCAAAATTAATTAAATTAAAATTTTAAGTGTAAAATTGAGTAAAAATTAGAATTTTATAAAATTTAAAACAATTTTAGCATACCTAATTAGGATTATAGAAAATAAATTCGTTTTCTCATACAAATTTGTTTGTTGTATTAACAAAAATCTTCGAGGATTAATCCCTCTATCTTTAGGTTTTAAGCAAAAGCCAAACAAAATTTTTAAATGAGTTAAAAAAAAAAAAAAAAAAAATAATATAATATTTTTTTTCAATTTTGGTTAAATACAACCTGAAGATGAGAAGATAAATTCTCAAAAAGGTTTGTTAATAGCTAAAGCAAACATTTTTTATTAGAATAAGAATATATTTTCTATAGGTAGCTCTAATTATTCAAACAGTCCCAAATTAATTTATAACGAAATTATAAGTTTAGCATCGCACTATATTTCGAAAATGTATTAAAATAAAAATCTCCAAATACCTATTTTATGTTTTAATTGTCATACTGATTCAAATGAGGCTTTGACATTTTTTATAAATGTCAAAAAATATATTTATTGTTTAGGCGTAGGTATTTATATGAAGCCTAATATAGGAAAAGTGCTTTTAAAATTGAAAACTGTTGAATAGGATCATGTTGTAATACCTTTCACTAGACTGTTTAAAATTTTGCGCCAATATTTTTATACCATATTTGTGTTGGAAAATTAAAAAAAAATTAAAAACAATGGCTTACAAATTTAAAAAGTTCAATGAATGATACTATACTTAACAATTTTCTAGGCTTGCTAATATTATCTTAATATTTAATTTTTTTTAACTTAAATCACACTCAATTAATTTTCTTAATAAACTACAGCAGAACACACCAAACAAAGTGACCAATAAACGCAAAAACTAATGATAGTTACAATTTTAAAAATATATAATAATTGTATCCAACATGGTAAAGCTAGTTGTACAAATATTTAAACCCTTCAGCAGTTTTAATCTATTAATTTCATCAGATTAAATGAAATTCTACGTTGAAGTTCCTGTTTTCAATTTTGTGATAATAGTCAATTAGGAACATACTTCAACCAACGTTGAACCGCAGTTAATCCACCAAAATCAGTGAGTTAAAATATTAACCCAAGACTAAACCATGTTTGTAAAGGTATACTGGTCCTTTATTGGAAATTTGAATTTTTAGTTTCGAAACACTTTAAAAGCATAATCAGTAATATTTTTGATTCAAATAATATAAAGTTGATGACTTAATTATTATGTCTATAGCCAAAATGAAATATTTCTAAGATTTCAATAATTAATGGTAGGTATAACTACATTACATTACCTTATATTGAATTAAAGGAATTCATTTTATATGAAATATAGGGCCAAAATTAGTTTTTTTCTTAGAAACAATAATTGAGTCAAGAGCTTTTTATTGAAATCAAAATAATCATTGAATTTACTGTTAAAGTGCTTCAAAACTTAAAATTAAAATTTTGAATGTTGAGTTTCAATGAAAGCTATAACTGGGTACCTAGTCAATAAAATCAAAAATGCTAATTTTATCTTAAATATGTAATAAAAAAAAACTCGCTGTTTCTAATAAAAAATGCAATTCCATCTCTATAATACACACACATTAACCTACGCAAGTATTTTATATACCTATCACATATTAAGGGCTTCCCAAATTGTATTCGAATTTTAAATCTTTCTTAAACTGGTCGATTAAGATAAAAGAAATAAATATCCCAATCTTGAAATCAATTCCATTAATAATGTGAAAATAATTGGAATATATTTGTACTAAAAGCCTTTTCCAATCAACAATGTCAAAATGTATCTAGAATCCTAATTAAAAAGTACCTACCTACATTTTAGTCCTTAAAATAATATTGTAGACGATTAATTTAGAACCTATTATTTAATTCTCAAAACTTTAAAACTAACAAAACCAATTTAAATATTTACAAATGTAAACATGAGAAACTGGCAATTAAAATTTAATTTGAAAACTTTTGTTTCAAGGAGAAAACTTTTTTTTTTTTATTTCCTAGAAACAATAATATTATTTATCTATAAAGTCTTTTTAAACAATTTCAAAGTGCTATTTATGTATGTATACAAACAAACACACTTAAGTGCCTCTTAACATAAACATTGAATCTACATATAAATGTTTCATTCTATTTCCATTCATAATCTTTTTCTATTCTCAAGCTTTCTTTTCGAAAGTATGACGCCCCCTTAAAAGCATTTATTGAGAATTCAATAATTAGGACACGTTTATCCAACCAAGCAGCTTGTGAATCCTCAAAAAAACAAATTCTTGTTTTTCTTAACAAAATAATAAAATTTATCGGAATTTTCTTTCTTAAATTTTCGTATCAATTTTTGTTTTAATAGTTCCGTATTTTTATTTCACTTATTTAATTCTGTAAGTGCAACGCCCCTATATTCATTAAATTATTTTAAAGAAATAAAATTTTTTTTGTGTAATTTAAACATACCTCTTGGGAAAATCACTGGGATCCCCATCCAGCGAGTATAGTTATCCTTTATTTCTTGTTTTTGCTTTAATGACGTCGTCGTCGTCGTCGTCGATGGAAAAGAACACAATTTTCTCTATTTTTTTGTGTACAATGACATATAGCCGTTATTAAACACGCACATAAGTATAAGTATAGACCCACACACAAACACACAAGCTAGCTAACAAAAGCACATAATTTTCCCAAAAGAAACAAAAGAAAAAAAATCAACAAAAACTCAAATTTGGAACAAAATTATACTCGCAGATTCTGATTCTGATTCTGACACTGTGTTGTCTACTTTATTGGAGCTTTTGCCAATAATATTGCACCAGTTGGAGAACTTATTCTATTCTATTCTATTTTCTTTTTTGAGTTAAGGAAAACCAAGTATTCTACACGATTCTTGTGTAATCATACAAAATTCGTATGAAAGGGCTCTTTATATTTTTTTTTTTTGTGTTTGAAATCCTTTTATATTTTATTTTTTAAATTGAGGCCACTTGCACTTTTTTAAATAAAAGGCTCATTGAAAGAGGACTGACTTATAAGCGCGTTGATTGCGTTTTTGCTCCTTATATTATGTAGGTATTATACGGAACCCGGTCCGTTATTATTTTATTTTTGTTTTGTGTTTGCCTCCGGTTAGTTTGTAAAATTTGTAGTAAAAAGGATATCAGAGCATCGGATTTTGTTGTTTGCGTTGTTGTTGTTGTTGTTGTTCTGATGGAATAAATCCTTTTGATAGGAAGAAAAAAATCGCGCACGATATTCCGTGGTTTACTTGTTACACGACAAAAGTATCACGACGACTGCTCTAGCCCAGATAGCGGCACAATTCCATTCACCTTTTACGAAGCCTATGAATTCCAAGAGGAACAAAGCTTTTTTCTATGGAAATTTTAAATGCGCAAGTCCTGGAATTTTACAGAGAATTCCAGAGCTTTTGTATTTGTAAATTTTTTGTTTTTCGTTTTTTGATGAGTTGAGTTTCCCTCAAAAGATATCCTGTTGTCGTTGGTCCTGGGATGTTTTTGAATGTTGCACGTGTTGCTTCTCTGTGCTTCGAAAGGACAATTAATGTAAATTTCCCACTATTATGTCCTGATTTTCTTTTTTAACGAATAGAACGAAGACTCTCACGCTCTCTTATTCCTTCTGTTCATGGAATTCAACCCCCATGTTTTTGGGTGGAATTCCATGAGTTCTTAAAAAAAAAAAAAAAACTTCGAAGTTAGTCCTTTTTATTTTTGTAGGTCTCAGGTGGAAAATTGGAAAATAATTGTACACACCACCCGAAAATCAGCAATCCTTTCGTAGGTACATTGTGCATATAGGAGTTTTATCCTTGTTTGGCAGTACCTACTACAGTTTTTCGATATTCAACGGGAGTCCTTTTTGTTTTGTTATTTTTTTCCAGATGGGCTTATACTCTGGCTGGTGTATGCGTGGGTGCGATGGTTGTGAATCGAGATTTCAGTTTAATGTCAAAGTATTTCAAGACTCGTAAGGTGTGCAAAAAAATAAAATAAGGATATTCTATATACCTACCTACATGTATGTATGTATGTAAAAACTTTTGCCACGCCGAGAACTCTGTGTTTGGCAAAACAAACAACCCTTTTGAGTAGGGGAGAAAACGGGTCGTTTATTGTTCTTGCATACTGCAATGAATGTCCTTTATGAAGGTATGGTATGCTGCTTGCGGGGGAAGAGACCAAAAGGATCCCTGGATTGGAGCTGAAGGGAAGGAGCTAAGTTGGTTGAAGTAGATGTGTTTAGGTATAGTTAGCTGACTAGTAGAGTCAATTTATTGCAGAGTTGACTGCATGAGTTTTATGGGTAATGGCAGTGCAGTAGTAGATTTCTTGTGTGGTATTTTTTTTTACTTTACATTTTTTTTTTATTTTATTTTTATTTTTATTATTTTTTTTTGAAAACCAAGCTATGGATGTCATAAAGTGAACATTAACCCCTTTGGTGGGTGGGTGTTGTTTTTTTTTTTGGTTGAAAATTTGGTCTTTTGCGTGGGGGTTTTTAGAAACAGAAAAGAGATGTGTTTTTTTTTTTCTCATATACCTACCTACCTACTCTACCTACTTGACAGCTAAGGGTAGTTTTAAGTATGTATATGTATATGGACGATGATGATGGGAATTATATTAAGATCGAGGATGTCTTTCTCTGAATTTAAGTGGGACAGTATTATAGAGTTACCTAGTTTTTATAACCTAAAGTAAACATTTTCAGATTGTAAGATATACCTATATGTATAAATATAGTGTCAACTGATGGGGTTGTATTATTTTTTATGGTTTGGTTTTTATATAAGCCGTGATGCTCTAGTTAAGATTATTTATGAAGGGGAATCAAGTAAAAACTATATTAATTTTTTTGTTTCTCAAGTCGTATGATGTATAGTTTTATGTATATACTTGTGTGTGTATAGAATGTACCAACACATAGGTACATACATATATACATATACCTATGTTTGTTCATAGTTTTCTTGCAGTGGACTTTATGAAATGCACCAATGAACCGAAGGTTTCTATTCAGTTCAAAACTATTATTTTATAGCTTAGGTATAGGTAGAAAAGTGTGAAGAATTGATCCTTCAATGAAATATAAATAAAGTTCAAGTTAGGAAAATTGTGATTTTTTCAATGAATGATACCTATATATTTTCAAAACTTCAAGCAACCAATTATCGACCAATAGGAATAAAATCTACTTTAAAAAATGAAAGGTGTACGTGTCAAAAATTATGTTTATGTTTTAGATTTTGAGGAACAATAAATTTCCAAGTCAAGCAACAATGAATCACTTTGACATAAAACTGGGGATTGTTCATATGACAATGACCCATGATCAAATTTACTAAATATTATCAAAACAAGAAACACTGTTATATCATTCGAATCGGAATGATATCGGAATGAATCTATGTATCAGCGAGTGAGGCTTGTTAACTAATTTATGTACAATTTACAATACACTACCATCACTACACTACACAATCATCATAACAATTGTAACAGTCATGTTGTTTTAATGCGAGATTCACTTATAATTCAAACAGAAGTATTCATGATATTTGACAGAAAAGATTTTGTTTCAATGTATTATTTTTATGATTTTTCATTTGTATCTACCATAATATTTTTTAGACGGTAAAACCTTTTAAATTTAATATGAATCATCATGTTGTTTAAAGTGAAATCTATTCTGTTGCTTGTATTATAGAAAAAATATTTTAAAATAACTGAAACAGTAATTAACTAAAATCGTTGCTAAAACTGTTGAATTATTATATTTAAATTTCTTGACTTCCCATTTTTTCTTACGATATAACGGGTGGACTATCTAGTGGTTTCTTTTTAAATCATAATTTTGACACTATCAGCTGTTTCCCGCTCGGAATCAATTCGATTTTGATTGATTCCACAAATGAAAAGTAAACTTGCTTCAAGACATTGAAATTGGTGTATACGTAGGTATGCTTAAATGATAAAGAGCGTATAATACTTTTTGAAATCTTGAAAAAACAGTCGAGATCAACACCCAAATACCTAACTGTTGTTTTCAATTATCTCCTGGCAATTGTCATTGTAAGTCAGGATTTCTTTTTTATCGTTTTGGTGTAAGCATTTTTTGATGTGGAATTTAACGTTTATCAATTTTTTCACTACATGTGTTGTGTAGGTCTGATGTGCAATTTTTTTTTTTTTTTGTAATTCATTATAAGTCTAAAATCGTGACACCATTTTAACTGCCTGAACACAATGAATATGGAGCTGCACCTGGAATAGCTGTCAAAATATTCAATACACAGAAATTCAATGTTACGAGCGCAATGCAACGCAGCTGCCAACGGAGCTGCAGTCGGTGCTGTAAGAATTGACAAACTTTTAACTTTTCACGTGCGCCACTTTTGACGTCTCAATTTGTATGAAGAAAAAAGGGTCGGAAAAAAATATTGAAGCTTTTTGTGCCTATTTATTTGTTTCCACAAAAAATATTAGAAATAAAAAAAGTGAAAAATATGGTCGTAGTTGCTTTTTTTTTAAATATACAAAAAAATGTACAGCTGCAGTGTGGATACGTAAAAAATAGCACGTACGACATTTTTTCACAGCTGATGCATCTGCAACTTCAGCTCCAGTTGCAGCATTTTATTTTGTTCAGGCAGTAAGACTGCATCAACTTCCCTCTGCCTTATGCCGGTTGCAAATGATAAGTCCCTTTGGCTGACAACGATTGTTGTGTCATCCACGAAAGCAAAGCCGATGCTAATTTTTACCACTCTCAGAATTTGATTTGCATATATTATGTAAAGCAATGGTCCCAAAATAGATCCTTGCGGAACTCCATTACAGGTACCACATATGTACATATGTATATATAGCAAATTAAGGATTCTTAAAAATCGGACACGAGATTTTGATTAAGCTTGACATTCCGATGATACCGAAGTCGACAAAAAATTCATCCCGTCTATCTGACCTTCCGTTCGGCTAGAGACTAAACGGGTAGGCCAATTTACTTAAATCTTAGTACATAGAGTTTTTTAGCCACTCATCCGCCTCTTCTTTTTCAAATGTTTTTAGGATTTAAAATAACGATAATTTTGGTGAATGTTTTAAAAAGTTTTAAAAGTACCTATTGTGTATAAAAATATATGTAGATTAGATTAGATTAGATTTTATTCATTTAATATAAGGATATATACATTTTCTTTTATTACATTTTTCTATTATGAATATTTAAGGACATGACATTTTATGTCGTCTGCCTGAATGGCTTTAAGATTCCTTTAATTAGCATTTAGTTTTCTTTTTTATTTAATTCAAATTTAAAAGATTTGGATTTATGATTTTTTTTTTTTTAATAACTCAATTACTATTGGATGTAATCAAGAATTGTTCAAAAATTTAAGTTTAAACAAAAATTATTATAGTTTTTTATTTATAAAACAATAGATTTACTATATTTTTAATGACTTTTATATATGTATATTCGAAACAACGTTGTCTATTTTTATCAAACTTGGAACCAAGCAGTTTTTAGTATTATCACGCAGGTTTTAATAAAAATTATTCTTGAAATAAAATAAATAACGCCGTTACCTACCATACAAGAGTTAAGAAAACGGTTAAGGAAAATCCAATTTTTCTCGAAAAACACTGACACGTTTTGATTTTTTTTTGTGATTCAATATCACTATACCAAAATCACACATAACATTATTGAACACAATTTTGTATTTCTCCATTATTAACGGTTTTGACTATCTCATTATATGTTCAACGTATTTAAAAGAATTTTTTTACACAGTAGCTCATAAGTTAAAAAAAATGCATTTCAAAATTTTCCAAAAATTAATTTTGGATTAAAAAAAAAATTTTTTTTTGAAAATGGGTAAATGATTTTTTTTTTCAAAATTTATTTTTATTTCGCATTAATAATTACTAAAAAAATTATATAATAATTTTAATAATAAAAATGTATAAAAAATTATTTTACACCTTCAACGATTTTTGAATTTTTTTTGTATATAAATTTAGATTTGTTAAAGAAATCAGATGGTATAAATTAACATGAGTCTAATGTTATGTTTTTCATATAAATATAAATATTTTATATACATGTATGTATGTACATACATATATACCTGAATATTCACACTAATAAAGTACTATTAAAAAAAAGGTATTTCTTAGATAGGAATTTATGATTCGGAGGTCTTTTTAACGAAAATTTGAAATAGCTATCATTCGTTTTACTGTAGGTTTAACTGAATTACAATTGTTGGGAATATTGAAAATTCATTAAAAAATAAAAAAGTAATCATTTTTTTATCAGAATTTGGCAAAATAAACTCGATTTTCCCAAACAAAAAAATTTTCTCATTTATTTTTAGATCATAGATAGCCACATTGTATAGTCCCTCTTCATCATTTAAAACCCTTTAAAATTAAATCGATGAAGTTATAAATATCACATTAGTTTTAGGTCAATCTTTGTTCAAGGCTAACAAATGAAAAAAATAAATAATATCGTGTGCCTTTGTCTATTTTTTTTCCCATAGCAATATCTTAATCCTTTCGATATCTTAACTCTTTTGGTCTTTTTTTTTCTTTAAAGGATAAAGTATCCAATTAAAGAAAATGTCAAAACCTTTTCAGAAACCATACAATACACAGCCGAAGGCGGCAACACATAAAATTACCTCTTAAGCGGTTTATCGAATTATACTCCTTTATCAAGCCTGCCCTCTACAAATGGCTTCAAGCCAGCCAACACAACATAAGAAAAGAAATGTACAAAAAAAGACGATCCCTCCAACAAAAAAAAAAAAAAAACATAAAGTAACATATTGAAAAGGATTCTCTTTCTCTCCTTCAAGAAACCATAAAATACATATATGTAGGTATATGTATATAAAAAAAAGAAGGAATAAAAATTGAGCAACATGTATTGCGTAGGTACTTTTCAGTGTTCAATAATACTTAACATCAAAATTCCCTCTTTTGCCCTCCAGTCATCAATTCATCATATAAACTGAGTCGAGTCGAAGAAGTATCGGCCTCTTATTATTGATGGATGATGACTGCTGGTGCTGGTGGTGGTGAGGGTGGTGTGGCTTTATGTGAAACCAACTCAAATGCCTCCTTTTCCTGGCCAAGAATATAAGAGCAAAGTACTTATCGTAATCCTTGGGGCGGCAGGATGGCAGTGGCGGGTTCAGGTTCACTGTACCCTTATTCTTACCCATACCCCATACCCCTAACCCAATTCCAACCCCATTCACAAGGATTTAATTTTCAAATGTAAAAGATACCTACTTCTTTTTTTTTATTTGATAAGAAGAAATCGACTGGGGCCCGTCACAATTTGGCATGAGTTGCTGCAAATAAATGGTTGGGGTGCGTGTATTATATTTTGTACTTCAATGATTGAGATAAATGATGAAGTTCCATCATGGCCCCATCAGACGAGAAGGTTTTTTTTTTTTTTTTTTTTTTTAAAAAAAAGGGAAATTGAAAATTTTCAAAATAGGATAAGGTTAACAAAGTCGTCGTCATCGTTGTCGTCCGGATTTAAGGGGATTTTATAAGTATATGACGTGTTTGTTAATCTTTGTATACTTATTTTTTCTATTTTAATTGAAATCATTTTCAAAACGACTTCTCTTTTGAAAAGAAAAGAATCTCGGGTATATAGCAAAGGAATACACCTATGTATTTTGATTGGAGTGCTGTTGATACCTGATGTTTGAGATCTAAGGGAATTGTATTCTATTTGTCAATTTGATAGATCAAGAATCTGAAGTTATTTTTTTTATTTTTCTATAACAATAAAAGCTTTCGAAAAATATATCTCACTCATTCATCAATCAAAAATGGGATAGGTAAGTCCTAAATTTAACATTCTATTTATTGGAGTTTGCATCTTTAAGTCTTTATATGTATGTACATATGTATCTGTCTAATAGTTCTATATTCTACTAGCTGGTTCGCCCGTCTCGCTTTGGAATTTTCCATAAAATTTACCATTTTAAAAAGTGAAAATACGAATTATAAGGGCTTCAAGCAACCTTTTACAGTGAATTTTTTGGTACGCTCCAATAATTTTTATATACCCAATGAGCAGTCTGACAGCTATCTGTTGTCAATCTTATTTTCTTTAGGGACGAAACTAGCTGATTTTCAATTCCCTAGTTTTTATCATTTCTTATCGCCATATTATTCACACGATACATCCGAGTAAAAATTAAATTCAGATGTAGGGTCATTCATTTCGTGGCTTCAAGTTGGTAGTGCTGGCATTTGACACCTGTCAAACTCAGCTGTCATTTGAAGTGTCATAATATTAGTTAAATGTTTGCCATTTACGATAATGTATTGCTTAACAATCGAAAAACGCGTTAAAATTATTAAAACTTACTACAAAAGTGGTGACTCAAACGTAGCCACTATATTCGCGCATTACGCAATGATTATGGTCGTCACAATCCACCGACTACACAGGCAATCGGTAAAATTGTTAAGAAATTTGAAGAGAGTGGAAGCTTTACTGAACTGATTTCGTAAGGCCTGTGCTTCATATTGTAATGCACGCTCAGTCGAAAATATTGCTGCTGCAAGTGCAAGTGTTGCTGATGATCCGAATTTATCGATTTCCTGGCGTTCGCAGCAATTAACCGATTTTTTTTGGCCGGCGATTGAAGATCATGATCTGGACGATATGTGGTTCCAACAAAACGGGGCAACAAGCCACACAACACGACCAATTATGGCTTTATTGCGTGACAAGTTTCCTGATCGTGTAATTCCACGTTTCGGCGACGTCAATTGACCACTAAGATCATGCAATTTGACACCGTTAGATTTTTATCTATGGGGCAACGAAAAAGACCGAATCCCCGAACTCTAGATGCATTAAAAACCAACATTACTCAAGTTATGATCTCGGTCATGTGCGCCCGAAATGTGCGAAAAAGTTGTTAAAAATTACCTTAAAATAATCGCATGCTGCGAATCTTCCCGAGGCGGCCATTTTGATATTGTTTTTCACACTTTAATGGTAAAGTCCAAAATTTATAATGAAATAAAATTTTCATCAAAAATGTATTCCTGTGTGTGTTTTATTTAGCTTAACTTTCGAAACCAAAAAATGAATGACCCTTTATTTACATTGAATATGTATGATACTAGGTGAAGTTGTAGAAAGTGTGGAATTTTGACTTGCATGAATTTCCCTAATATTAAATAGTGCTTAAAGCCTTCTACTTGCCTAATTTTTATTACAAACAAATATTCGTATATAATATTTCATATTCTTTGACGAAGAGCTGACGAAAAAATTTACCTACCCGTACTTCAAAAAAAAAAAAAAAAACAATACAAAAAACATACATATCAATAACAAACATCTTTATGAATGAACTCCTCCCATCAAATATTTGCTCCCAATTTAATATTAATTAAGTCAACAACAAAAAGGTTAACCGATATTATCATTCTCAATTTCCTCAAAACTTCCTTGTCAAGCTTTTTCCTTGTACCAATACATAAACATACATACAAAAATATGTAAAAGCCATATAGCCCTTCGATATAGTTATAAGTAAATATCGTTTACTTTCCAAAGAGTGTAATTGGCATTTAATTAATTCTCCCCCAACCAAAGGACTTACATTTTGCCTCAAACTATATAAAGGTTTTCGCCTTTGTGTATAAGGATACGAAGATCAATAATAAGAGATATTGAAAGTGGCCCGAAACTATGCCGACAAACAAAACCGAATTTACACCCTCGGAGATTAAATATTTGCCAAAAATTGATTAGGGTCATGTTTGCGTATATAAATGTATATATAAATGTATATATACAGTTAATAGAACCAGAACGCCAAGGACAACAACGTTGATGATGGTGGCAATGACGACGCCAAAAACGGTTATTCGTCCGCCTCCGATTGAGCCATTTTCTATGGAGGCGAAACAATCTTGTTTGCAGATCATTTCGGTGACATAAAAGTGTTACGAATATTTGTACAACATCAATACCTTTGCCGGTAAATTTGATGGATGAGAAAGAAAAACCATCGTCATCGTCCCTGTTGCCATCATCGTTGTAGTCCTTTCTAGAGCTTCTTCACCATCACTAGGTATACAAACAAACAAACAAACAAACAAATTAATTATCAACCTCTAGCTAGAGCGAGCTATGAGTTGTTTGAAAATTATTTTTAACCATCAGTTAAAGACACCCTCAGCGATGGAAGGAGGAAGGATTCGTTTGTTTTTTTTGTTTTTTTGTTTTTGTATTTTGGTTTTCTTATAGTTTTCTAGAAGGATCTTTTTTGGCAGGAAATCTCATAACATTGCGACGAAATGCACATTTGCTACTTCTGCAGTTGTTTACATTGTAAGCATCCTACAAGAAGCCAAAGAAGAGCAATACTTCGTCTTTCCAGGAGGTATGTATGTACATAATATTGGATTATTGGAGAAAGGGAAGTAAACATACATTTCACCTTTAGTTGGAATCAAGCTTAGTTATTTGGTGCTGTTTTTTTTTCCAAATAAAACATCCTGTGGTGGTTGGGTTGCATATAGTTATGCACACTCATATTCAACATTCGACTGCAAAGATGTTAAGGGGAATTTCACTAGCGAAAAAAATTTTTTTTTTTTTATATTGCTTTTGATACCAAAGATAATTTTTTATAATGAAGAAATTCTGGAATTTAATATTCATTATTTCTTTTTTCGTGAGCTTTAATTTAGAAAATAGAAATTCTTTCTGATTTTATAATTATGAATTGTGCAACGCTTTACAGCGCCACCTATTGAATATTTCTCAAACTACAAAATTTCAACTTTCAAAGAAATCTTTAAATAAAAACAAATTAAGTTTAATAAAAGTTGGTTTCTCGTGGTAAGCGAATTAAAAAAAAAATGTGCTGTACAATAGACCTTAAAAATAAAATTTCAATCTTCTAGTGATATTAAATAAGAAAAACAACTACAATACCTACATGAAAGTGGGCGTGGAAGTAGACGCAATTTTTAAAAATTAGAACATTAGCATACTTTTAGATTCAAGGGATGTAAAATACCGAACTTTAAATTTCTAGGGTCTATAAGTAAAGAGACAACGTAGATATAAGAAAAGTGGGCGTGGCAGTATTTGCAACAAAAAAAATTAAACTAATCATACTTAAGGCTCAAGACAAGACAGCTTTATTAAAAATGTGCAACTTTTCTATATAAATGTTAAAAATGAAGAAAATTCAAAGAAAATAAAAGTGGGCGTGGTAGTAGGCGAAAAAAAAATGAACAATTACAGATGCCATTCTTTAACTGAAAGAACGCTTAATAACTTTTGCCTTCAAAGACAGTTCTATAAGTATAAAACTAGAATATAATGAAAGTGGGCGTGGTTGGTGGGCGGACTTAATTCGAAAAAAATGTATAAACATTTTTGCTACTTATAGGGAAGGAAAATACTTTGAAAGTTTCAAGGCAATCAGATTTTTTTTAGTCTATAAGCTCCCATGTTGAGATTTTGTGGCTCAGCACCATCTATTGGAATACTTTAAAACTAATATGGTCTTATTTATAAACGTTGTCCAACTTTAGACAACTGTCCAACTTTGGAAAATGTGTTCCAAAACCTTGTTTATTGTTGTCTTAAAGCTGTCTTACTTAGACACAAGAGTAGATTACGTTAACCGTGAATAATGTGATATTTATTTTTATTAAATAAAACATATTTCCACGAATTTAAAAATAGTTAGACAGTGTCTAAGTAGACAAAAATCTAATAAATACGACTGATAGTTTACCTGCACTTCATAACGAAATTAATTGTGAATGTCATTTTTTCCTACGGCTAAACTAAACATGTTTTAATAATAAGTAACCAATTTATGAAATAATGTATATCTAATGAAATTCAGCTTTCCAAATGCAACCAAGCATTGTTTACAACAACTGTACCTATAGATATAGTAGTTGGCACTTTGAGAATATAACTGGGCGTCTATATTTAAAAGGAAGGAAATTGCAAACAACGAAGGAACTACTCATGATATATACGAATATTTATACAATTTTTGTTTTGTTTTTTATCTTTAACACCCTCCGGTCTCGCGTATCTTCCTGTTTATCCTTTTTGGGGCGCAAATTGTTATTTCTATTTCCAAGTTGCCATACCATCTATACCTACCTACCTACCAACCTACAATTTTCAGACACAATAAATGAGAATCATCCTGTTTCACACATATTTTTTTTTTTTTTTTTTTATTTTTACTTGTAAATAAGTAGGATTCTAAAGGTTAGTTATGGATTCAAATAAATATTTTAATATTTTTTTATTCAAAAATAAGATGCTGAATGGGTTTAATAATTTACGGACGAAACTTGAGAAATGGTATTTTATATCCATTAAAAGTGGGTGTCCAATTTTATTTAAAAAATTGTAGAAATATAGCTTTTGTAGATTTTTTTCTTTTTATAAAAAAATATATTTTAAGAAAAGCCGTTATTAGGTTACAAACGTTGTTTTTGTTATTTTCAACTTAACCGTTAGCAACATAATCGATTTTGTCAAATTTGAAAACAAATAACAATTTATTTTAAGCCATTAGAGCAAGTTTATAAAATCCATCTGCGCACTTAATTATTACTTCTCATTGCTGTATTCCCATTTAAGTTCAAAGATGTAGAAGATTGTTCTATTGTTTTGCTTTGTTTCATTTATTTTTTTTTTGTGTCCGTGTTCAGTTGGTGTGGCTTAAATGGGATGCTGTTGCGAAATATAAATTAATGAAAAGGATTTTTATAACCAACAAAAAAAAAGAAAAAAGAAAAACAAGAACAAGCTAAAGAAGTTTGTATACGGATGTAGGAGTATTATTCTCTAGAGAGGATGGTTCAATGGGGAGTTATGAAATCCGGAAATAGACTGAAATTACTTTTCCATATGTTAGACACATATAGACACTAATGGACGGCGGTGGCGGGATAAACCGTTCAGCGTATAAATACATATGTGTGTGTGATTTTTTTTTTGAAAAATCTTTTGTTTTAAGGATTTGAACTTTGTAAATATTTGTATAAAGAAAAAGTTCTATATAAATGTGGAAAGGATTGAAGTTGGTATAAGGTATGGTACATATATTTAGCAATAAGGGATTTACAAAGTTTATGGGCATATTTTTTTATTTTGGAATTGAAGAGTTTTAGTTAGGTTCAGATTAGTGTCGAAGAATGAAAAATTGTAATCCTTGTGTTTTAATTTTGAAGTAAGAATGATTTTTATCTTAATGGTGTAAGAGTTCTCAAGGGAATTTAAATAAGATGATTTTCATGTATATTGATAGGCTCAGAAGTAAATTCAAATAAGTAAATGGAAGATAAAAATATAGTCGGGTAAGGCTTTTTCGTCGATGAATGGCTTGCAAAGTCAAATTCAAAAGAGACTTATGATCTAATCGTGGGGAATCGGTGCCTATGAATTCTACCATCATTTCTCTTTTTTGAGTTGTTAGTCGGCAGGAATGAAGGGGACCTCCAATTTTCGACTGAATTCGAACACCTATTTATCGTATAGGTACTTAAAAGGCACTTTAAAATCAAAAAAAAATATACTCATGGTGGATTTGTTACTTCCTTCAAAGAGGCAGTACTCCTAAAAAAAATACTTCAGGTGAAATGAACTGGATTCGAACCCAGACCGTAATAGTCCAATACTTACCAGATTTTGTAACCCTTAAAGGTACCATTTGCAAAATCAGTATGGAAAGAATTAACGAGTAGAATCTGACCGTTTAACTCGGCGAATTCCAAATCATTCATGACTTTATTTTAAATTGTAGGTATATACGAATATTTAAATCAAATGAGGGCAAAGAAAAACAATTCTAGGAACGCAAATATACTCAGGCAGAGTTAAATAAGTTAAAATTCACTCCAAATGTGTACATGTTCTTTGAGTTCAAATTTTTCAATAAATTCCTGATACTTAATTGAATCCCTTCTTATACAGACCGAAGAATGATTGAAGGTCAAATTTTAATAAAAGATCCTTCTTCTTTAACACAATGACGTGGCCAATTGAATTCTCAAAGAACAGCAACAAAAAAAAAAAAGGACTAAAACATAGTAAAATATATATAAATATACCCAATCAACCATAAAGCTGAATTCAATACCAAGCAAGCCAAAAACAACTTTGTATCCCAATTTTAATGCTCAATTATTCTCGACACATCCAATCATTCGAATGAAGGCAGAATAAGTTGATAAACTGAAAAACAAAATTTACCGCCCTTAAAAGTTTCAACAGATTCACTTAATAGTCCTTTAACAAAAAAACAAAAAAAAAAAAGAAGAAGGCAGATTCATTTTGTGATTTATCGTTTTACCCGCTCTCTTCTTTTTCTGTGTTTTATGGTTCGGTTGGAGAATAATTCAGTTTTGTTGCTGTTTTTTTTTTTTTTATTACATATTTTTGTTGACTAGCTTGTATACCACACTTCAGGAACTTTAAGTTATGCCACATTTGAATTCAACATTCTATAGACAAGACATTTATGCGTTGTGAAATGAATTGATTCTCTACGAGTTACGACACAGCCAATCACATGACATCATTTTCTATATAATATGAAAGCGAGTGATTTGAAATATTTTGAGTTTTACCTCGGAGTGAGAATTCAAATTATTCGAAGAACTTTTATTGATATAGAAACTTCTTAAAGAGTAATTTCAAAGTTTTTTTGTTTTTGTTTTTTGATTCCACACAATTTGACTCTTTGAGCTGCCATGTCACACCACCGCCGCCGCCGCCAAAGATGGCAGAGCTATAGTAATGCTATTTAAAACAATGTTTTATCATCTCTCTATAAGGATATGTCACAAAATTCTTCATCTTTTGAAGTTAACATGCATAGAGGCAAATGGATTTCGTTTGAACAGGTAAATATGTATGTATGTATGTAGATAAAAGTTTCGGCATAGCAATTCGTTTTGATTTAAATGGATAAAGTTGGTACTTCATTTTACAAAATGTCAGCATTTTTAAATTTAAATATGTATAGTATATGTAAAAAAAAATGTTGTATATGTCTAAATGTATAAAATACTGACAAGTTCTGGAGAATTTTATGACAAGTGCTCTTTCAAGCTTTGAGTACTTACTACTTACTCACTTATTTTTAAAGGTACATATATTTTATATTTGTTGCGGGGGAGGTGCATGTCTATAGTTAAGTAACATGTCAGTTTAAAGGACATTTGAATGAAGTTTTATGGATTCAAATTGAAGATATAATACCTATATTTGAAATTATGTGAACATATAAATAAGAGGATGAGGATGTTTTTGTGTAACATTTTAAAAATGCATGATGTGTTTATTTCATTTATAGGGTGTTTTGCATATATAAAATGCGACTAAAATCCAGGCCGTAAAGATTGGGTCAAGTCAATAAAAAAAAATCGAATAGGAGGGGGTTTATTTCCCCCTGCAAATTTTATAAAAAATAGACTACAAATAGAAACAAAAATCATTCAAAATCAACGGCAACACTTATAATGTTATACCTTTTAAAGCCAGAACTCGCTTTTTAATTTTGTTTTAAATTGTTTTAGTGAATTATGTATTCTGGAAAAATTAATTTTCAAACTAAAATTAAAAAGAAAAAAAAAAAGAATTGTTTAAATTAATTTTGTTAAAAATTTTACGTTAATAAGCTGTTCTTTTACTTTTAATATACAATGTTTTTATAAATTTTTAGTTCAACAATAAAAACCAGATACTTCAATGTCTTTTAGGTTTGGAGAAATAATTTCTATTTCAAATTTATTGTTTTTTAGAAATTTGGCCCTACGACCTAAACACGGTAAAATAGATCCCAATACCCTAAACAATTTTTTCCTTAGTCTCGACCCAATCTACACGCAAAATAACAGTCAGATTCAAACCAAAAACAAAAAAAATGTAATTTAAATTTTCATTTAAAATCCAATAAGAACATCATAAAAATTATATTAAATAAAAAAATCCATAACAATCTTTTTTCATCATTTTACTTGCGATTTACCTACACAGCTACACTACAGGGTGTTTTATACATAAGACACATCGAAAAACGTGTTAATTGATTTAAATCAAGAAAAACAACGTCAACACTTATTTAGTTAATCTCGTTATTTAAATGAATAGTTTTTGAATAATTAATTTTCAAATTCAAAATTTTGAAAAATTAAATAAAAATAAATTTTTCAAGCTGATTTTTTGCAAAAATTTACTTTTTTAAGTAAAATTTTTATTTTTAAAATTTAATGCTCTTATTAATTTTCAGTGAAACACTAAAAACCAAATGCCTTTATGTAGGTATTCTAGTCATAACAAAACAAATTAAATGGTAAGTGTTGCCGTTGTTGCTTGCTTTTTAATTTTTTTTTATATATTTTTAGTATTTTTTTTTTTACAAATTTTCAACTGTTAACAGAGTGAAATAGCCCCCTTCCCTCTCCTCTTCTCGTTTCAAATAAATCTACATGCTCTAGTGTTTTGTCGCATTTTTTGCAAAACACCCTATAGGTATGTATAGGTACTTAATTTTAATTATGGTCACAGATCTATTTTTTAAATTTATTTTAATTTATTTGTTCGACATAAAATCCTTTTTTGAGGCCATATGGTAACTTTAAATGAATCTTCAAAATAATCGGCAACAATTCTTTAAAGTGAGCAGTTTTTTTTTATATACACAAATCATTAGGTTGAAACAATCTTCACTTAAGTTCTAAGAATTTTTTTGTTTGAAGTTATTATTTTCTATCCGTTCTCATTTATTCTCCGTCCGCCACCTTCACCTCACCATCATAAGCCAACAAAAACATAAAAACACTTCCATTTCATCCACTTAGCTTATATAAAGTCCTTTTTTAGAGCCTCATATCGCAATCGTTTAACTTATACTTCACTTTAAGCTCAGCAAAAAAAAAAAAAACAAAATAAATAAAATTAAAAAAAAAAAAAAATATATCAAAACGAATGACATTGCTCATTATAATGTCAAGTTGTGTTGCCAAGCTTTTAAACCTCACAACACAGAAGTCATTCACATTTTGTTACTCATTTAGCCCATTACTCCCTCACAAGCCTGTTTAATGCCCAATTAATTTCCACACCCCTACCACTGCCACTTGTTTTTTTTTTTCTCAAAGAACGTTTTTATCTTTTTGTTTGTTTGTTTGTTTGTTTGTTTTTTTTTTTTTTTTTTTTTTTTTTGCAAAAAGCAATTAACATAAAAAACGCATTTACTATTTTCATTTTCTGGAGGCATGAAAAGTCATCAGCTTTATGACATTGCACACACGGTGCTTAACCAAACATAACCACATTGCATTGCAGCACAAAAAAAAAAAAAATAAAAAACTTAAAATGGTAGGAAACACACATACATCCATATGCATTGACAAAAAAAAATCTACCGCACCGTTAAGCTGCACAATAAACTTTCTACTCTCAGTGTGGATTAGTCAACACTTGAGCATAGGTCTCTCAATTAGCTGCGGGTAGGTTAACTCCCCCTCACCCATCCAAAGCCTCCCAACTAACTCCCCATCAGTTATATAGTCCCTCTCATTTTCACAATGAAAGTTAAGTTTAGTGAGTGTATGTGTGTGTGTGTGTGTGTGTTTGTATTCAGAATGAGATTTCGCTTCGCAGTCCTTAGCAGGAACAATTACTCACACACAATGAGCGCTAATCCGCGAAAGTCTTCCATCCTTTACAAATGGAAATGCTTCTGGGACTGAATATGTGTGTGTGTGTTTTGTGGGCTCAGAACGGAGCCTTTTCAGGATTTTGCTTTCTTTTATTTTGAGTTTTAGTTCCAGATGGGAGGCTATGGGGATTTAAACTTTTGAGTATTCAGCCTCCAACTATATATTTATAATATGGATATGGAATAGAAGGTATAGTTTTGGGTTTCAAGAACATTACTCTCGGTAAATAATTGAGATAGAAATATGGGTGATGGTTATATGAATATATGGATATGAAAGTCATTATACCAAACCAACCTATACGAATCATGTATGTAGCTTATACCTACATAGGTTTTGTTTTATAGCTATGCAGGTAATGATCTGGCCTATTTTTATAAGCTCTCATTGTTAAAATTAAGCGCATAGAGTTCTATTGTTTTATTAATGAGACAGGATATTGTTGTTAGTTGGGTTTAGTGATGTTTGGCAAAAAGATATAATCCTAACCAGGAATTTCCAAAAGAAAAGACAAAGTTTATATATGAAGCAAATCAAAAGCTACAAGAGCATATCGCAGAAAGAATATTGGTGCAAGTGTAGTGAATAAGGCATAATCAAAATGTCAAAACCCATCGGATTCTTGGGGAATATTTGAGGTTAGGAGATTGTTAAATTAGAAAAGAATGTAAGAGCGAGGGCATAGGGTGAAGATTTTTAAACATACATTACCTTATTTTCGTAATGTGAATTTTTTTGACAAAAACCTGAAACGCAGTTTTCCTACAATCACTTTGGTCATAAGAGGTACTAAGTTTAATCAAAATCGCTGGAGCCGTTTTGGAGATAATAAAAAAAAAAACAAGTAAAAATCAAGGAACGATGATGATGATGATGTTTTTTTTTTTACTTTGACAGGTATTAGAATTTCGTGACCTGATTTTCTTAATTTTGGCTAATTTAAAAAATATCAAAATCAAAATTTTAAACTTAAGAAAATTAAAATGTGCGTGCGATGTGTTTTTCCTATGGCGGGATCTTAGACTATTATAAATACATACTTTGAAAACATTTCTATTAATATAAACACGTGTTTCGACCTTCGACACTTCAACAAAAATAAAAAAAAAACCAAAGGTGTTAAAATTAGTTGTTAACCTTTTCTAATTACACAAATAGAAAAGTTTCCTATGGGGAAACCTCATAATTTATTCCCAGTCACTCTCTTTTCTCATATATACATATACATACCTGTAGGTTGCGTTATAAGAAAACATATTTCTTTATATTTCGTATAGCACATACATACACATACCTAATACGAAACACAACTAAAATTTAGCTTTAAGGGTTATAGAAAATGTTGGTTTTATTTTACAGAAAGATGAATGTTCTTTAGGTATTTTTGTTTTTGTTTTTTTTTTTTTTTGGTAAAAGAGTTGTACCTATATTTAAATTAAGATGATGTATTTGTTAACAGCAACGTAGAAAATTTATTTTATTTGGTGTAACTTAACTATATTGCTTAACCTATTATAGGATAATAATTTCTTAATTTCTTTAACATTTCGTCTGTAGATAAAAAACATTTAACAGTCATAGAACCATTCTCTGACTATAAACCTTATTTTGGAGAGCCATTTAAAATTTTTAAAGTAACAGTTTTATTAACGAACCCGTGGCTCGTGGCATAATTGCAATTTTTTATTTAAATTATTTTACAACTTATTAATAAAACGTAGCGTCTTGTTTTTTTTAATTTACTTTGATTGGTTAACATTTTGAAGGAGTATTTCCTTTATAACTGTTTTTATAATGTTTTTCAAATTTTTTTTTATTTATAAAAAATTTTTTTTACATTGCTGCTTGAAAATCGATTAAAAAACGTATTCATCTCAAAAACAACCCCTATGATTTTGCTTAAAATTTGTATATGTGCTAATATAAGTAAGATCTTCTGGTTGACATATGCAAATTTAACGTTTATTATTAACAGCACCTCTCATAGAATTTTTTCAAACTCCATATTAAAAATTAAAAGTAAGTTCATGCGACCCAGTCAAGCAATTTATTTTTTCATAAACAACAAAATTAAAGAAAAAATAGTTATTATTTTTTGTTCTTTTGAATTTTGTTCGTTCTTCGTTAGGAATATGATTGTAGAAAAAATATATTACTTCTTCAAGGCCAATACTTTTTTTTTTTAATAAACAAATGAAATACATTTGGTAACTAGTTGAAAATTTATTAAGAAATGAATATAATAATTAATAGATTTGATATAAAATTCAATGTTTAAATAATTAATTTCAAACACTTTAAAGAATGCAAACAAAAACAAAAACCTATTCAAAATTTCAAAAATAATTCCATGAATAGCTCGCTATCTACATATATTTATCCAGCAAAACAAAATAGTTTACAGATTGATGTCAACTAATTATTACCAAAATAAATATGCATATGATAGCAACAAAACGTCATTTTCCCGATAAGCAAACATTTTAATAGTTCAAAACAACAAATTTTTCCATTCAATACCACTTACCTATTTATATGTGAATATTGAAATATTATTTAAAATAAACAATAATAAACTTTTGTAAAAAAAAAAATAGTTTTGAATAAAAAAAAAAAAACAAAACAAATCATTGCAAAAACACAATAAAGGACTTCATTCCAAATGTGGCGTCCTTTTGCGTGATGCTGCAAAAAATTCCATATATGTATGTATATGACCACAAAATAACAACTATTTTGCGTTCTATAATTGAGAATTTAAATCACGTTTTCTAAATTAATTTGCCAACCAATTTCGAGGTGCGTGATGCTCAAAAGACCGAATCCAAAATGAAATTAGCTGAGTGAACTATGTAAATTTGCGGTCGCTAAATGTGGCAGCAAGGATAATTCAGATTTGTTTAGATTCGTTTGGTATAATTGCGGTTATAACAATATATCATTCATTCATTTATTTCATTTTGTCCAAAAAATTGAAATAATTTTTGAACTTTGTATAAAATATACTCGTATAGATCATTGAGAGGATGTTTGTTTGTTGTTTTTATTTTATCAAAACCACCACCTATATATATGCGTATACAAATATATTGTAACAAAAACCTATTCAGTTTTTGACATGTTCATGCTGCAGACACATTTTTAATGACTTTATTGCCACAATAAACAAAACTCAAATAATTACAAACATATCAAATCGACTATATCACATTTGAAGTGCCTGGTTATAAATGTTAGAGAGAGAGAGAGTTTCTTACAGCTTCCTTCCTTTATATTCCGATTGACGACGATGACGACGACGCACGTCTAAAATGGATGGCATCAACTCACATCGTACAAAGGCCTTCAACCTCAATTTCAAAGCTTCACCGAAATTTTCAAGGCATCATAATATAATGATGGTATCCTCGGATATTGCTTTATTCTCACAAAATACAAAAACCCTTCAATTTCCTCATAAGTATATATGTACCACATGTATGTATGTCTTTCTTGTTAGTATAAATTGTCATCTAAATTTCATATACAATCTACGTAAAAGCCTGTTTCCTGCCAATGGCAGTGATATTTCTGAAGGGCAAAATGTATGTACATGGTGAAGATAAAATTTCCAGAAAATCACCGAAATTTTGTAACGTCATGTCTGTGGGAATCATGCAAGAAACCCAAAGAAACTCAAGAAAACACTTAATGTCTTGATTCTTTTGAGAGTTACCAAACAAATCGTTGTCAATTTAGTTAAATATTATAAAGCAATTTCCAGGTTATACGAGCATAAGGGTTCAAAAAGGATTAAGTTTCCTGTTATATGTGTTGAGATGCAGTTTTGAGGTTATAGTTAAACGGAAAACTATTGTTATAGTATTATTTATATGAAATTGAGAGCATACTTTTTTCTATACATCTTCTAGGTATACCGCTTTTGTGCTGAACTTTGAAATAAATTGTAATTATGTAGACTTTCCTTCTTCAGATACTTATATGAATGGAATGATTTTTGAAGTGAGGCATGCTCTGGGATCGGGATAGTTAACTCAGATAAACCGAAAAGACGGAAGTAACTGATGGCAGAAGAAAATTGCAGGAGTACAATAATGAAAGAATTAAAAATTAAACAAAGTCGACAAAATTGTCGATGACGTCATAGTTTGCCAACGACGAGCTTCAGTTGGGAGTAGGTGGTTTTTAGTGGTTTCATTTTTTAAACATAGGTTATTTTAACACTGACAGCTGTTTCCCGCTCGAAATCTTTTCAGAAAGTCAGTATCAGTCGCTGAGTCGCTTTACGATTGAACAACGTTGTGAAATATTTAAAACTTAATTTGTTCCAAAGTGAGTGCTGTGTAGCCGAAACAGTGCGTTTTTTGAAAAGTAGTTTTGGTTGAAATGAAGCACCCACCGCGCCTCGTGTACGCAAGTTTGTGCAAAAAGTTCGTGAGACTCGAATGCAAATGGATACCTCTCATGGTCCCCGTCGTCGTTCGGTGCGCACAGACGAGAATGTGGCTGCTATAGCCGAGAGTGTGAGTGTCAATTAACGAAAATCAACTCGCCACCGTCGATCTCAACGTAGGACGTTACAGAGCCATGGTAACGGACTTTTTTTTTAACTGAAATTGAAGACATGGATTTAGACAACCTCTGGTTCATGCAGGATGGTGCGTCATGCCACAATCGATCTTTTTAGCACCAAATTCCCAAATCGTGTTATCAGCCGTCTTGGCGATGTCAATTGGTCGATTTGACCCTTTTGAACATTGTTTTTTTGGGGGAAACCGTGAGGAACCGATGTTATGCCAACAATTCGTAAACGATTCAAGCACTTAAGGCCAATATCATCCAGGCAATGCGTGAGCTACAGCCTGAAACCATCAACAAGGTCTTGGAAAATTGGAGTGACATTATGTACTGATGCGAAGCAAGCCGAGGCAGCCACTTGAACGACGTTGTGAATGTTTGCTCTTACTAATAAACCCATAATACATGGAAAAAATATAAATATATAATTATGTTCATTTTATTGCATTTTTAAAAAGATACTTGTATTTGACCCACCCTGTATATGAATTGATATAATAACATGGCTATCGTAATAGGGGTGATAATATAATATTCAAGGTTAAAGTCTTTAAATTAAAATGAAATAAAATTTAAAAAATTTGTAATTATGAAAAAATTGTATTGACAGGTGTCAAAAAGAGAGGAACACAATTCAAAATTCGATAATACATATATTTTGAAAAATAATATTGCCTTAAATTTGATCTAAGAATATTTTTAATGCAACGGAAGAGCAACTTTTTGGAATTTTTACCTAAATATCGATTTTAATTTTTTTCAATTTTAAATATTGGAAAAAACATCGATATGACTAACATAATAAGTTTAAACGCGTGTGTTTAAGAAATACAAATTTATTGAATTTTATTGAATAAAGTCTTAGTAAACACTTAACAGTTACCCTGGCAAAAATAAAATGCTGTGTAAAAATTCATTAATTCAAGTAGGTCTAAGTAATTTTATTTGTGAATACAAAATAATTAATCATAAAAAAAGTATTAATGTTCAAATGCCATTTGATAGTGTAAACTGAGACTTAAGAAGGAGAGAAAATCAAGCCTGTTGCGAGTTTTTGTGATCTTAATTTCTATAGTTTGACTGTGCTAATGACGTGTTCTTTTTTAGAATACGTTTTAAAAAATGTTCCCAAAACTAAAATAAGTACAAATTGCCATTAACTTTTCCGACACTTAAGTTAAATTTCCATTTGCTAATACTCCTTCGCGTAATGTCAGGCCTTGATATATATTGGCCACCAGTTGGATGGATGTTCAAGCTCATATTTCTTATTCATAAAACCCTACAATTACAAAAAAAAACGTCAATTCTACATAATTACTATTCAACACTTACAAAGACGTTTACAGTCTATTTATCAAGAATTGTATGACACTGAAACTTCACTGGCATTTTCTTTTAACTTTTTTTTTTTGCCACACCAGCTGTCAACATTAAAGGTTATCCACCCTCGATTTCTGTTTTTAATTTGCAATTCTATACCCTTTAATTTTCCAACCCCCATAATATATGCTATTCAAATTCACACCCCGTTGCGTTTTTATCTTCTTCCTGATGGAGGTTGCATTTTCTTTGTTCTAATATAATCTATATCTATATCTATATCCATATCCATTCATATAGGTACACTACACACTGTACACATATCCTTAGAACATATCTTTCTATGTACATATACGTATTATATATTTTTTTCTGCTCTATCACTTTCATATGGGATGAGCTGTCAGTGAAGACATTTAAAACACACGAGGGAGTACTCAGCTAAATTGGTGTCAATTTAGAAAAATATAAACCTGAAGACAGGATTCTTATGATTTTTTTTTTTATTTTATTATTATATATGCTATCACATATAGAGAGTATATAAAATTGCTTCTTTAAGGATGTGTGAAATTTAACAGAGCAAAACTCCTCCTTAAAAAAACAAAAACAATAAGAAGGAAACATTTAAGTTGACGAACGAAAAAAAAAATCACTTTTTTCAAAACAAATAAAAATAAATATTAGAATTTATTGATGGAGTCCTTTATTTTACAGTCATACCATCATAACACAAAAATAATAAAAAAAATAAACAAATAGATAAAAGAAAATACTT
The DNA here is from genome assembly GCA_951394125.1 of Epistrophe eligans. Classification (NCBI taxonomy): domain Eukaryota; kingdom Metazoa; phylum Arthropoda; class Insecta; order Diptera; family Syrphidae; genus Epistrophe; species Epistrophe eligans. The sequence goes on along the minus strand of OX596031.1, from coordinate 9,255,753 downwards.
TTAACAATAAAGCCACGTAAATAGGATCATTATAGTTAAATAAAATGCAACACCACTTAAGTGAAAGAAAATTCTCTTAACTTATGTACCTTACCTACATTCTACATACTTTAATATTTTCTTATATTTATAAGAATTATAGCGTAATTATTACCGTTTAAATTCAATATGCCGATTAATATATGAAGAACGAATCTAGCGAATTAATTGGCAAATGTTTTTTATTAATTTTTATAACTATTAAATAGTACAGGCACTGGGGAAAAGTTTTGAAGTGTTCCAAGTGTAAATGTAGTATTTTAGGGGGATTGATTTCAAGTACCTATGAATCTAAGTTTGCGGGAAATTTGTGTTTGGGAAGTTCTCGTTACCTTCAAAATAAGACTTTTTGGTTTTATCTCCGTTTTTCTCCATTTGTGATATTTTTTATGAAAAACTATTTTATTCCAATTTATATGTATTATTTACAAATCCCTATAAACGTTATTATTTATTACCAAAGCAGTTAACTTAGAAGTTATGAACTAAAACCGAGTAAAAATTGGGACTTGATCACCCTTATTTTCGAATTGCTCGCAAACCGTTACTTTTCAAAACAAAATATTAAGTAGGAACTTTTTTTAAATAATAATTTTAACAAACTACGAAACGAATATTTGAATACCACGGAAAAACTATTTTATTAAAAGGGATTTTGATCGCAGAAGTATTTATGGTTAGAAACAAAAGCAACAGTCTGCCACTCCGGTTCGTTCGAATTTTGTATATTTAGCCAAAGTTTTATTGATTTAGCGTAAGTTCGAAAAATCCGTTACAAGTTGCCCGTCTATCTTAGATACATATCTTCAATTTATTCCTAAAGACAGATATTTAATTAGTGATATATTGTATTTATTTATTTATTTATTTCAATTTTTCATTGATATTGATAATATTTTAAAAATGTAAATTTCTACATCTTTTTTACTTCAAATTTTATATAACTAAAACTTCTCCACCACCAACTCTACCCTATACCCAAAGAATTTTAATTTTTCTTACGATAACAACTTAGAATTTAAAAAAAAAATTTAAATTATGAATAAAGTTCTAATTGCTTTGCCATCGCATAACTAAAAATATAAAAACGCAAACGGAAACATAATAACCGAATTTATTTGCTGCCGGAAATAAAAGAAAAAGGTGTGAAATATTATTTGCATAGAAAATCTGTGAAAATGTTTTTTTTATAAAGAAAATAATAAAATGAAAACCTACGTTTTTTTTAATATTCTTCTTTGTTAAAATATCAAATTAAAGCATAAATTAAAACTGGAACTGGATCGTCCTTTGGATTTTTTTTTCTTAATTTAAATTTTCTTTTGTAATTTTTTTTAGACCGATTTAGTATTTTCTTTTTTCGTTGTTGTTGGCAGTAGATTAAAAATAAGACCCATCATCATCCTCAAAAATAATTTGGTATCTGTGGAAATAATTTGCTATATTCATAAACCAAGATGCTAACGGATGATACAGTCTATATTGCATACGAACTTAAATAAAATAATGGACTACTGCATCGTATGAACTTGCTCTTTTGGTTCAAGTATATAAAGATAGTGATTACTGATTACATTGTGCATCTAATAAATTGGTTTATTAATTCAATTAAAAAATAATGATAAATACAAAAAGAATTACAATATTTCAATTTTTAAGTATTTATGTGAATTTTTAATCAAAATCCTAAAACTAGCTACTTTATTTTTTTGAATTTTATTTTCAAAACCTTGAGTTTTAAAATGATTCATTCAAAAACTAAGCACTAAAATAACTTCATTTAAACACACAATTAAAGAATGAACTACTAGCTTTGAAAAAAGCTACAACATAATAGTTTAAGTGTTGCCGTTGTGTTTTTATATTCATTTTCTATTTTCTATTTTTTTTTAATTTACCCCTCCCACCCAAAGGGCCAGACATATAGAGTTGGCCAATATCTTAAAATCATGTTTATATAATGTATCAACAGTTAAAAACAAAATGTGCTTTTATCACCAAATGCACAATTTTTGAATCAAACATAGAAAAGTAAAACCCTTAACTCTTCCGACGCGTTTATTTCGAAAACGGTTATTTTTATGAAAAAAGTATGTTAATGTTTTTTGTATAAAATTTTCTAAGCTACAAATAAGTCCTTGACATTTTTTCTGTACTGCAAACCATTCGGGAGTTATTCCTGAAAAATATTATGGGGGGTCTTTAACCCCCCTAATATGCAGGTTTTAACTTGCTATCAAGTCGAAAAGCCTTGAATAAAAGGTTGTATATGATGACACCTAGGCAGCGGAATAGAGTTGACCTGCATTAGGCCAAGAACAATTTTCGAGAGCATTAAAAGCTTTTCCTTCATAATATTTAACTATACCCTTTTTTGGGAAAAATTAAAAATTAAAAAATTCAAAATTTTCCTTAAATTAGTCTAATAAATTCGAGGAACACCACTTCAGCGTATATAGTTTATTTTTCAATTTGTAATAAAACCATAAAAATAATAAACCTTATCTCTCAAAAACTAATATTCTTATTCATGGAATTACTAATAAACTTAGAAAATTAGTTTTTATTGCCTCGAAATATAATTTCGCCACAGCCACAAACCAATTTCAATCCCTTACCTATGTATATTCACTCTATTCCCTCCGTTGGTATATATATTGTATATTGTAAAAACGCTATAGGCCAGGCCAAGTATAGTCATCAAAAAATGTTAAATTCATTTTTATCACACCTAGTTTTAACATTCTTGTTTTATTTATTATTATTGCTGTTTTATTTGAATATCAGCGAAATATTTATATAGCTATATAGACAAAAAAAATAAAAGAAGAAAACAACGAAACAAGATAACAGCCCTTGAGCTGTAAAACAGAAAAACACTTAACTTACAAATATAAGCTGTGAAATCACCTTAGAAGAGTCATAAACGGGCAAATTTGCTTATTCGTTGTTTAGCAAAAAAAAAAAAAAAAAATAAGAAAATTATCCGAAATTGGATGTTATTTCAATTTAATTGTAATTTATGTAAAATTTTGTATATTTTTATAGCGTCATTTAATTTTTTTTTTCTTTTTATTTTTCTATGAGAAATATCCCCCAAAGGGAGGGAATGTTGTTTTTTTTTAATTTTTTGTTGTTGTTTTTTTTATTATTTGCTTTTTCTTTGCGTGCTGAAAAGCTAATTTTAACTATTTCTTCATTTTATATTTTCTCATTTGAGATTTAAAATTTTTGCTGACTCGAAGGTTGAGAAGATCTTATAATACAATACAACATCGCGCCCTTAAGCAAAATGAGAGGAAATAAAAACGAGAAGCAATATAACTAATAAAGAAAAAAAAAAACGCAAACCTGAGAACTGGGGTAGCTATATATGTACGTAGTAGCTATTTTAGCAAAGTTCGTCTTTTTGATATACCCCTCGGTAGGTATTAGAAAACGGTTGCCCTTTTTTTTTATTTTTAAATTGCAATAATTACTTCATCTTATCAGTATCCTGACAGACAAGGACTCGCGTTGGCTTATGTGTTTTTATGCTGACGTACCGTTGATTTAGGAGGGTTCTCTTCTTTATACACAGCTTACCCTCTTACCCTCTATGGGGATTTAGTTTTGCAACGTATACAATTTAGCTGATGACCCTTCTATTGGCTTTAGCAGTGTTAATTTGACGTTGGTGATGGCGGCTAGCTGTAAAATAAGAATTTAACTACATATTAAGTAATTAATTCTATATTTGTTAGTTGCTTTAAATATAAACGTGTATAAGAACGTTTGGATCCCTAAACAACTTAACTTTAAAAGGGATGTGTTGAATAATATCTGCTATATTTTAAATGAATAATTTATATCAAACTGAACAAATTTTCATTAAAAAAGGATAAAATAAATATAAAATACCAACTATATCTTATGGTTCGTACGACGTGTGTAAACATCTATTTACAACAATATTTAAATAAATAAAAAAACTCCTTTTAACGAGTCTAAATCTCGATTTTTATTTATTTTAAATTTTTAATCTATGAAAATCTATTTTTAGAAATTAAATATAACAGTATTTTGAGACCTTTGAGTTATGAGAGCAAATAGTTTTGCAATTTAATATTTTCACGAACACTTAAAAAAGAACTAAAAAATAAAAACAAAAAAAAATGTTTTTTTTATAAGTGTGTAATTGGAAATGCACAACAATAATTTTTGTCGATATGTAAGCATGTTCGAAAAGATAGTACAGGATATCACGACTTTTTTCATATACATAACATACATATCTACCTATAAATAAAAAAAAACTAAAAAATTGGTTGTAATTTGGCAAAGTTAGAGCCAGTCAAAAGGAAAAAAAGAATAAAAATCATAAAAACCTATATAAGTCGAAAACGAAGCGAAAACGAGAAAATTACCTCTTAAATTTTTCGATTTGAATTGATCCCAGGAACTTATGGTTTGCTTATGAGGCGGTGATTTCGGGACACCCTGTATGTAAGTACAGTGTTGTCTGGGTAGCGTGAACCCCTGAATACGTGAACACCTCGCTAACGTGAACACCCATTTTTTTGTACAGAACACTCTATAGCGTGAACATTAAAAACCTCTTTAACGTGAACAGTAGTTTTATACATTTATACATAAGACTACATCGAAAATGTAATAATGCGCGCCGCACAAAACGGTACATTGCACAAAGTATGCCTTGCAGCTGTGAAATTACTGCAAATCATTTGTTGATTTGATGGAAAAGTCCGTGAATATAATACCTATTATCGTGCAAAAATGTCTTTTACAAAGCCTAAGTTTTTATCTTTACAAAAAAAATGTGAAGTTATTGAAAAATTACAAAAAGGAGAAGGACCAACCAGTTTGTCCAAACAATATGGTGTAGCCAAATTTACGATCTCGGCTATATGGAAGAAAAAGAAAGAATCATCAAAGCGGTCACCACTAACCAAAAAAGCTCGTTAAAGAGAAAAACTTTAAAACAGGGCGAGTATCCACAGATGGAGCGAACGTTATACAAGTGGTTTTTGAAGCAGCGTGGTAATAATATTCCAGTAAGTGATGACATGCTCAAAGAAAAGACATAATTTTTGCATCAACAACTTAAAGAGAAGAATGGAGATTTTAATGCTAGTTCTGGTTGGCTTAGTTATTTAAATCCCGTTATGGTGTTCGACTTCTAAAAATCTGTGGGGAAAGCTTTTATCCAATCAAGGCGCAGTTGGACCTTTCAAAAATAATTTGGAAAAAATAATTAATGAACTTCAGCTTTTCAAAAATCAAATTTATAATGCCGATGAGTCAGGTTTGTTTTGGAAGATGTTGCCTGAAAAATCCTACGTGATCAGTGGAAAAAAACTGCACCCGGCAGAAAAGTTGAAAAGGCCAGAATCACATTCTTTGTGGACTTCACAAAGTTAAACTGAAGTTTTAACTGAATTACTTAAAAACTGAATATAATATCAAATAATATCAAAAGAATTATGCTCTTTGTTTGTTTTAGTAAAAAAATATAACGATTTGATAACGTGAACGAACTGAATAGCGTGAACAGGCCCTGCATTAATTAGTTCACGCCATCCAGACTGTACTGTATGTATTTTTTAACAAGATTCGTTAAAAAAATTTAACTCGAGATTTTAATCAAACTTGACATTACGTGATGAAAAAAATGGATCGATTTTCTTTAAACTTGTTTTTTTTTTTTGGGTATTTATGCGACGCTTTTTTCAATATTTTTTAAAGACAAAAATTTGATTTGATTTTTTTTTAGCAAATATTATTTTTCTCAAAAACCCATAACTGTTTTTTTTATTGAATAATTTTTTTTAAACATGAGAAACCTTTTGCAAAAATAGAATAGAAAATAGAATTTTTATATTTGATTTGATTTTGTATTTTTTTTTTTTTCAATTACCATTTAATTAATTTTGTTTAATTATTTTACAGGAATGGTTTTCAAAAGTTTCAAAATTATTGTACACCTTCAAATATTTCCAAACTTTTTTTTTTTTATTTTTAAAAATATTTAAAACGATTTGGTCGGCTTTTATTAAATTTCTCGCTGTTTTTTAACATTATCAAACAGATTTTAAACAAAAATTATTCTTATAACATTATTAGCATAAAAGTGTTTAAAACCCGTTAATGAAAATCGTGTTTTTCTCGAAAACGACACGTAATATTTTGATTGAACTTTTTCTCTGAGCTAATATAAGTACGATCCGCAGATTTTAGATTAATCCGTTATTAATGGTAGGTATGTCTCATAGAATCACTTTATCTCATTATCAGTTTAACCGATTTTAATTAAATTTTACATATGTATAACAGCTTTTAATAAGTTTAAATAATATTGCGTATAAAAATTTAAAAAAAATAATTGTATTTTTAACAAAACTTTCAAAATTATTTTTTGAAAATTTGATATTTTGAACATGGATGAATGTTTTTTTTTTCTTAATTTTTTTTAACTTCGCATTAATAAATACTAAAATAATTTTTTTTCTCAAAAATTATTACAAAATTTTATATATAAACAAATATTTTTTTTAAACCGCAACACGGTGCTAAACAAAAATTTACAGATTTCACTCATAGAGTAACTATGGGGACATTGAAAATGACTTGTATTACGTCAATAAAAAAAAAACATGTCTAATCTTTGTGATTTGTATTTTGTATACTATTGTTGCATTATAACTTCACAAACTGTCTTAGAAACCATTCTACAGTCTGAAGTACCAATTTGTATATTTAGTGTCACTTCCCAGTTGGCGGTTAAATTAATGTTGTATAATTTTTTTAATAAGATCTTAGTCTTAATTGTAGCTTAATTTGCAATTACACAATCATACTCATTTTCATCCGCACCGGTATAGCACTTATACACGAAATTAAAGTTACATATACCATATCTTAACGTATATCTAGGTGTTTGACATTTTTACTTAGCTTAGCTTTGCAGAAAGGTAACTGAATTACAGATCGATTTAAGTATACATCATATACGGTTCAACTTAGTTCTCGACTCAGTTGGTTGTTGTTGAATCAACCCGCGAGTTGGCTTGTTATTTTATCAATTTGACGGTTGATGAGAAAATCAAAAGATTTTTAATTTTTTTCAAATTGATTTACAAGTATTTCAAATCATTGAACTATGTATATTGTATAAAGCCATCAAGACATTTGATTTACTGTCCAAGTAAATCTTTTTCAATTCGAGACAAAATTTACAAAGAATTTGATGCGAAGCCCCACCTCACTGGTAATTGTTTTTATTCTATAATATTTTATTTTAAAATATTTTGAACTCATCTTTTAATCAATTTAACAATATCGATTCGCGTAATTTACCCAAACGTTGTCTAGTATATTCTACGTTCTTTAGGTTGATTTAGAAAAAAATCAACTTTTTTAACATTATACCTTATTTTAAGACTTTAATCCCAAACATCCGATTATTAGAGTAGAAGTTAGAAGCTAACCAATACCTTAACCTTGATCATCTGGTCCTTAGAACTTAAGTTATAATTTTATATAAGAGGCTCAAGCAGGTACCTATGCTTATTTTAGGTTAAACAATCAAATTGATTTAGAAGTTAGTAAAGTTTTTACCCAAACGTTGTCTAGCATATTCTAGGTTCTTTTGGTTGATTTAGAAAAAATCAACTTTTGTAATATTTTACCTTAATTTTGAGACTTTAACCTCGAACATCCGATTATTAGAATAAAAGTTAGAAGGTAACCAAGACCTTAACCTTGATGATTTGCTCCTTGGAACTTAAGCTATAATTTTATTTAAGAGGTTCAAGTAGGTGCCTATGCATATTCTAGGTTAAACAATCAAATTGATTTAGAAGTTAGTAAAGTTTTTACCCAAACGTTGTCTAGCATATTCTAGGTTCTTTAGGTTGATTTAAAAAAAATCAACTTTTGTCATATTTTACCTTAATTTTGAGACTTTAACCTCGAACATCCGATTATTAGAATAAAAGTTAGAAGCTAACAAGACCTTAATCTTCATGATCTGGTCCTTAGAACTTAAGTTATAATTTTATATAAGAGGTTCAAGTAGGTACCTATGCATATTCTAGGTTAAACAACCAAATTGATTTAGAACTTAGTTAAGTTTTTACCCAAACTATGCATATTCTAGGTTCAACAATTGATTGATTTAAAAGACTGACATTTTACCTTAATTTTAAGACCTTAACCTCAAACATCCGATTATTAGAACAGAAGTTATAATCCAAACAAACCAACCAAATCCAACCTTTTCGATTTTATTATTTGTAAAATACCTACTACAATTAATGTTCATGCACATACCTACATGCATATATATGTACATACCTACATGCATACATACATACCTACATAAACATAATATATGTACATATATCATTTTTGTGCCCGATGCAAAGCCAATTTTGTTTGACACGTGTTTTTTTTTTTATTGCACACACTCCACCGTCTTCTCCCTTCTATCAATATGTTCTTTGTAGGTACGTACCTACATACATACATATTTTGTTTGTTTTTTTTTCTTTTGCCGTGATGAAATATAGTTCTAAAAAGACAGTTTTTCAAGTTTCTAGTATGAAATTTTTTACGATTTTGCAAACATTTTTATGCAGATTTGTAGCCTTTCATTTAAACTTTAATTATCTAGCCTAATATTGAACATCCAATAATTATAACCAAAGTTATAGGCTTCTAAGTGGGCTCAAATCGAGCATTTTTCGAATTTAATAATTCCTCCACTGAATCTCGTCCGTTGGCGATGATCAAAATTTATGTACGCTGGCTGAAATTCATCACTTGTGTTTTTTTCTTCATTTTATTCATTTTGGTAGTTTCTTTGGTAACACCAACCAAAAATTCAATCGTTCTCCCCCTATACGCTAGAGTTCATTCTCTATCTTTGTTCATTTTGGTAACACCATACTTTGATCAAAACGACCCTATAAACATTTTCAATGTTAAAAACAAAATGTTTTTTAAACTAAACTTTGTTTTTGGCAGGTAGGATGAAAGAAAGGCCCCGATAAATATATTTTTTTTAATCAGATGTATAGGCTTAAAATATTCAGACTTAAAAATCACACAGTTTGATCGTAGGTATACGTAAGAGGAAGTTCGTTAAATAGCTATACATAAAATTTTCAAATGATAAAAATTGTAAAGCAACAAAATTTCTGAAGTTTTAATATATTTTTTTAAAATGATGCAATGTCGTGCAATCCAAAATTACAACTCTGGAAATTTGGCTGAATTAAAATTAAAAGTTTATACAATTCCACCACTGCGCCAAAAAATAATATCAATATGAGTATTTTTAGAAAACTGATTTAAGATTTTTATTTATTATCAATCGTTTAAATGTGTCCAATTTATTGGTCATATTAATAAAAAAAATATTTCCAAATTTGTGACTTTGGACTGTGATATCGAATATCATCTTTTTTATATGATTTTATAATGGAAGACACGAATATAAACCTAAGCGAAAATAACGAGATTACTGAAAAAAAAAACAATTAAAGCAACATTACCTCGAAAATAAATGGTACATAATAATTTTAGTCTTGACAATTTTTCTATTGAAATCAATAGCTTCGGAAACATAAATCGTTTCCTTTAAACTTATTTAGATGTGTTCAATTTATTAAAACAAAAAAATTAAGGTCACAGGTTTGGTAATTTTACTTTAAATTGGAAAAAGCAACATGATGGTGCATGAGTTTTATTTTTTTAAATAAACACAGAACCAACTTTAAAAATAACTGATGGAAATTTCAGTTAGGAACTAAATTGAGAAAATATAAAAAAATGTGTAAAAGACAATTTGCCTTTTTAAAATAAAACATACAAATAAACTTCAACATATTTTCAATTACACCCTCATATAAAACTGATCAAAAAATCTAAATCAATAAAACTCGGGCTGTATATAAAGCAACAAAAAAAAACAAAAAACAAATTAAATTATAGAACCGGCAAATCGATTATTATTATTTTCGCTCGAAGCCTTGACATCTTTTCACTTTCCAATTCCCCCATCATATACATACATACATACCTAGTTGTTTGGTGTTGAAAATGTTTTCCTATCAAATAATTGCATGTGTCAGATGCAATTCTATCACCCATCAACATCACACTCCTGGATGTATTCAGCACTTTAACGTGCTAACTAAGTGATTCATAAAAAAAAAAAAACAACTGTAAAACAAAAATCGAATAAATTATGCAAACTTGCACGCCACCGGTTTCACACGTTCAAGCCACATTCAATTTTTAACTTGGAATATCAAATTCAACTCCAACAGTGATTGGTTATGAGCTGAGCGGTCTTTCTTCTGCAAAATATAAATATTTTCATGTATGTAGGCTGATTTAGTGATGTGTATTACACATAGGTCTAGTTATTTTGAAATTCAAAAATAACACATCGAATGCACCTGAAAACTGAAGTGTTAGTTCACATTGGAAAAGGGTGAATTCGGGATGAACGTTTTTTACCTTAGTTTATATTATATGGAGGTATACAATCTACCATGTCAAGTCAATGCACCCTGGAGGCCGTCTGGATTTATATGTGAGTGATTTTAAGGATGAATATTTTTGAATAGAATTCTGCTTCAACATGCATGTAATCGAATTAAATGGAAATATAATGAAAGCAAAATTCATCTGAGATATTCTTCTGCTATAAAATATCCTCTATAGGCGATAGACTATATAAATAGTTATAGTAGACATATTTCATGGGTGCATGTGCCAAGTGCCAACACTCTAGAAATATACAATTTCATATTTTATTTTTTTTTTCTTTGAGCATATAGAACGAAACCATAAAAGGCGTGTCATTTAAATTAGATATTTAATTAAATTAAAACAGAATTAAATTAAACTTTCAGCAAGCAGCAGTATGTTGGTAAAAAATTTAAATTATGGTAAGGTGGACTTGGTCTTGTACTTAGATTTAAACTTGGATTTGGACTTGGGCTTGGACTTGGACTTGGACTTGGACTTGGACTTGGACTTGGACTTGGACTTGGACTTGGACTTGGACTTGGACTTGGACTTGGACTTGGACTTGGACTTGGACTTGGACTTGGACTTGGACTTGGACTTGGACTTGGACTTGGACTTGGACTTGGACTTGGACTTGGACTTGGACTTGGACTTGGACTTGGACTTGGACTTGGACTTGGACTTGGACTTGGACTTGGACTTGGACTTGGACTTGGACTTGGACTTGGACTTGGACTTGGACTTGGACTTGGACTTGGACTTGGACTTGGACTTGGACTTGGACTTTGACTTGGAATTGGACTTGGACTTGGACTTGGACTTGGACTTGGACTTGGACTTGGACTTGGACTTGGACTTGGACTTGGACTTGGACTTGGACTTGGACTTGGACTTGGACTTGGACTTGGACTTGGACTTGGACTTGGACTTGGACTTGGACTTGGACTTGGACTTGGACTTGGACTTGGACTTGGACTTGGACTTGGACTTGGACTTGGACTTGGACTTGGACTTGGACTTGGACTTGGACTTGGACTTGGACTTGGACTTGGACTTGGACTTGGACTTGGACTTGGACTTGGACTTGGACTTGGACTTGGACTTGGACTTGGACTTGGACTTGGACTTGGACTTGGACTTGGACTTGGACTTGGACTTGGACTTGGACTTGGACTTGGACTTGAAGTTCAACATGAACTTAAACTTGACCTTGAACTCGAATTTGAACTTGGAATTGGACTTGAACTTGAAGTTCAACATGAGCTTAATCTTGACCTTGAACTTGAATTTGAACTTGGAATTGGACTTGGACTTGGACTTTAACTTGCACTTAGAATTGGACTGCAATATGACCTTAGACTTGACTTTCAACGTGAAGTTCAACATGAACTTGAACTTGACCTTGTACTTGGAAGTTGAACTTGGAATTGGACTTCGATATGAACTTGGACTTGAACTTGAAAACATTTACTTGGGTTCAGAATTGGATTTTAATTTGAACTTACACTTAGAACTGGGCATGAAAATAAAAAATTATGTTATAAAAAAAATTTATTAAAGCTATGGCGTTAAAATTAAATTCTGTAAGTAATACTCTGTGTACATCACCTTAATAGCTGTATAACATTAAAGGGATAACAAAGAGAATTAATTCCAAAATATAAATAAATACGATTAATTTTAAATAAATAAATATTCGCCATACAAAAGTAGGTTATCTACCGCACATACATATATATTTACATAGAATTTGAATTACACGGCTACCTACATATATAGATACGATTATATACCTACAAACACCTTTTATCCCTTTGAGTGTGATGATTTTTTTTTTGCTCTCAAACTATCTGTTACTGAATTTCATTTATGAATTTTTTAAAATTGTATTTATTCAGTGTGAAAAATTGTAGGTATTTTTTTTTTGCCGAACCACTCACCATGACTTGCAATGCTTAATGAATTCTATTAAACGTATATTATGACGAATTTATTTCCATATCCTCGAACATCCAGATTTATTTTTTTATTTTTTTTTGAAAATGTATACAATTTAATCCAACAAAATGAAATCAAATGCAGGAACAAATCCAAAGCTATGAAAGGACGAATTTTACAAATGGTTGTGGGATAATCAAATGGAATTTATCTTCTTTTTTTTTGTTCGTCCATCTATGGGTCTTAAATAAAATTCTGGTATATTCTACCTGATGGTCCCCTTACAGTTGGTATACAAAAAAAAAAAAAAAAAAAAGAAGTGGTGTAACTTATTATTCAGGGTTTGTATTTTTTTTTTTCATTCCCTTTTAACTCCCATGTACCTAAAGCTTTCAGAAGATTAATCATTTTGATTTCTTATCCAGACGTTTGTAGCTTGAGGGACAGAAGATAGATGGATGTCGTAAGGCATAAGGATCTTAATATAAGTCTTCATTTTTTGTTCTCTTGTTGTTTTTGTTGCAAAAAAATTTGCTTTGCGTAAAGGTGTTTTAGAAGAAAATTGACTGAAAATGAGAAGTTTATTACTCTATTATATATGTGTAGAGGGAAATGAATGAGACCTACATATAATATAGTCAGTCAAACCCACCATAGGGATATAATATATATTCTAAATTTATTGAATTTTTATTGTGGCCAATTTACTGTTATATACTGATGCTATAGGGATCAATTGAAAATCAATTTACTTTGATTTCAACTGTAGCAAATTATATGTATGTATTTATATATATATATATTGTTTAAAATAAAAATTTAACGTTTAGTTTTGGTTTTGAAAAATTGAATGCAACAACACAAAGGACGATATATTCATTATATATGTATATTCACCACACTGATGCACAATGAAGTATATATATTAATTCAAGGATTGGTTTCCCTGATGGTGTCTTTCCATATTAATTCCCACATGAAGGGTTATCTCGTCGTCGTTGTTCGAAATCTATTTTGGTGGTGTTTGTGTGACACATTAATTTGGCTAATTGCATGAACAAGAGAGTGTGTGTTATGAATATTGAAATTGATTAAAATAACATGTTTTGTGGTTATCACAAGGGTCATCGCAGTAGTAGGGAAGCAATTCATGGTCTAACTATGGTAGGTAACAACGAAAAATGGGTGGGGGAGGGGAAGGAGGAGGTAGGAGCATTTGGTTTAATTTAATTGCAGCCTGAGGTGAAATTATGATGTTGTTCACACTTACATACACACACACACAATTAATTTCATTAAGTTTATAGAATACAATTATTTTACAAGTTGATTAACACAGAGAATATATATTTTTTTTTATTATTTTCTAATTATTCTTGTGTATAAATTTATTGATGTTTCGGAAAAATTTTAATATTTTTGAAAACTGAAGTGACATACCTTACCTAGGTCAAGGACGTAAAACTAAATTCGAATGACAGCGACATTGAGTGGAGATTTAATATTGCTAACCAAGTCTCAAGGGCAAAATATATGTCAACAGGAGTTTTCATTAAAGGTATTTTTATGTCTTCCTTATTAAAGCCTTGAGCCTAGGTAGAGCAGATTTGAAGCTGGAATTTTTTTTTTTAAGTGGAAAGAGTAATCAATTAAATTCATGTTAAAAAAACATCAAATATAATAAAATCCATTTGATGAGTTGCGTTTTATAAAATAAAAGCTTGTAGATATTTTGAGTTCAAAATGTAAAATTTATGCACATATGTAACTACTTTTATAAATATATTTTGTGGATTTTATGCATTTGCTATCCAATTAAGCCATAATAATAACACTACTTATGAAATATCTTAATTTGACCCTCACTAAAAACCACGCATTATATTAATTATATGTTTAATATTGTGTAATATTATATATACATACTTATATGCTTGTAGATATAAAAATAATGCAAAATAAAACTAATAATTATATGGATAATCAGATAGCACTTTTTGTAGTGTTATAGTCTTTTCCATTATTGAACAAAAAATTTAACAGCCCTACAGCCTCTGTATGAAAGAGAATAAAGTCTTTAAATTAACGCTTTTTAAATAATTGCTCATAAAATTACAAAATAATTACCTAGATATGTACATTAAAATTAATTTCCCCATAAAAACACATACAAATTGAAAATATCTAGGTAAACGAATTTACATATATATTTTGAATATTCGAGAGGTATAGCCTGGAATAAATCCAACTCTCTTTGAACATTGAGGAGATGGGTTTAATATTTGCTATATTGTTAATAGTTTTGTTCGTAAATGTTTTGGAAACCTAAAAATTATCAGGTTTTGAATATTTGGTTTATTGTCATTAGTGGTTCTTTATATCAAAAAAAAAATTAAAAATTCCTATATAAATATTTAATAAAAATCTGAAATAGGGGAGCAAATGTAGGAACTATATTAAAGTACAAAATGGAATTTAAAATTTTCTTCAAAACACTTTAAGTTATTCTGGTCTAAAAATTTCGCGTCTAACAGTAAGATTAAAAGAATGTAATTTCATGTTTTTTTTTTTTATTTTATTTTTTTTTTAAATTAAATTTCATCCATATAATGAACGCATTATATTACCCAAAGAAATGTCCTTAAAATTTAAATTGCTTATTTATTTTGCATCAGCTGATGCCATCCGATTTATTTCTTAAGCCGCAGACGTCTGGGGTAACAAATCAAAATGATAAATCTAACTTGTGAAGGTTTGCATGGGAGTTAAAAGCAAAACCTTATCTACCTTGTATAAAATTGACGTAACTTCAGTTAATGTTTTTTAAGTCCCAAAGGAATTGAGAATTAGTAAAAAAGATATCATCAAAACCGTATATACATAATTTGAAATCTAAATCGAAATAAAGGTAGGTAAGGTACACAGGTAAATTATTATTATGTCAGTTGTAAGTATTTCACAAGTCTTTTAAAATTCCAAACGTTTTTTTTTTTTTTAAATTAAAATACAAATCAAAAAAAATCTTCATAAAAAATAATATATTTACATAAAAAAAAAATAGTGTGAGTGCCGGGACTCACGGTTAAGATGTGTACACATCAAATTAAATATTCAAGTGCTGGTTTTAAATCACAGAACGTGGCGAGTCAACCAAACTTCAACCCAAACTCAACCCGACCTTTCGATTCAGTTTGAGTTACGAAGGAACGTACCCAATATTGAACGTATCCAATATTGATCAACGTATCGTAACGTATAACACCACAACGTAATGTGCTTCAGACATGTCCACGTTTTTAGTTTACACAGAAGACCATTTTTTTGGTTTGAGTTTTTGTTGATGCTTTTGCACAGATTAATTGGAATTTTCAAAAAACATTCCTTTAGATTTATATTGTGCTAATACATACGTGTCCAATGAAAATTAATTTTGTTTATCTTTAAAAAAATCGTAAATAGTGTTTCACCGCACAAAAAGATTAAAAACTAAATTAACTTTGACAGTAGGTACCTTTTAAAATGCAAATGAAATTTCTGTTTTGTTAAATGCAACTTCTTGCTACAGTTTATTGCTCGTCAAAAGTTTGTATGGGATTTGACAGCAAATTGTGCGACATCTCGTACGACTTCGTTGTTAAAACGTTTCAAGTTACCAAACAGCCATGATGATGTTTCATTTTTACCTTTAAAGTGGAAGTAAGATAGATAATTCGATTTATGTCAAACGTTAAACGGGGAAAAAATTATATTTTCGAATATTGTACTCAGTGTCAGTGTTCGATTCGTAAAACCAGCTGTGTTCCCAACATTTTTCAAACGAAATCTGGTTTAAATGTCAAATTTGAAGATTGGGGATAAAATGCTCTTAAAGAGAAATAAAACTGTCAAAATGTCTGCAAAGGATTTCGCACTATTTTAAACAAATTTTTAAACGTCATTAAATGTACTTGATTAGAGTTGCCGAAGATCAATCCCAAGAAAATAAAATCTTAAGAAAAAATAAATGTTCCTGCTTATATCAAGTTTATTAATAAAACACAAAAAAATCTTTAATTATGTATTAAATTATGAAGCTCAAGCTTGTTTTTCTTCAAAATGTACTATATTATAAAAGAAATACCTAATTGTCAAACATAATTTTTTTTTTTCATAAGTAATAGTTTTGCTGTTTGACATACATTTTTTTTAATTATTTGATTAGTTTTTAACTAATTAATAAAATAATTAATAGTTAATTTATTAATAATTAATAATGAATAAAATAATGAAACATATGCTCATCTATGAAAAATAAAATTAAAAGTTGGGCAACACTTGGTCGACATTGATATTTCATTGCAATTGACAAATTATGTCATCTGATAGATGTCAACCTAGTATTTTAAATTCAGCCCAGAAATAGCCAGAAGAAATATCTCGGAACAAAACTGGCAATATTCTCAAAAAAAAGTAACTATGTATTTGAATAAAAATAATGCTAACGAGAATCATTATCTATTTTGTTTCCAAGTTGTACATCATATTTAAAAAAAAAATTATACCTAGCTTTGTATTTTATCATTTGGCGCGTTCAAAAAAAAAAGATCTCTGAGATTTTTCTCACTGCAAGCGAGATCTCATTTTCCTGAACACGCCTATTATATCAAGTACCTAACTAAATCAAATTTTCGCGTTTGCATTTTTGACAAAAGTTTGTTGTCATAATGTCATATAAAAAATTTAATTTGTATTTGAAAAATGTTGACAAAAAAAAATCTTCCATAATGCAATTCAAGCTATTGAGCAAAATAAATTCAAAAAAAAAAAAACAAAAAAAAAACAAACAAAAAAAAAAAAAACATAACCATAAATGATCCAAAATGGTCTCAAAGCTCTTTAATTGGTCATAAAATTCTCATAAAATTTAGCAAGTATTTTCTAAGAGGACAGCTAAATTATGCCCCAAGGTATCATAACTTACCTTTTCTTTATCCCATAGTAGGTTCGTATATACCTACCTATGTTTGTCGTCATGTCTATACTTTATACTCTTGCTTGGCCTTCTTGTTTGTGGTTAGCCGTTAGCCATAGAGATAGTACATCAAACAAAAATCTTGAACCCATGTGCCCAGTAGGTTTTGTGAAAGTCAAAGGTCACTTTAATTTATTACTCTTACGGTGTTCTAATCGTTAGAGTTTTGGTTTTCATTTTTTTTTTGTTATAATTTATGTATTGCTCTTACCATTTAATCATCGCCTTAGCTATAAAAATAATGTCACCTAATCTTTGATCAAGGGAGGTAGTATTTATAGCTGTCACTAAAAGCCCATTACCTAAAGGCTGTTTTTTTTATATATATGATACTGCATTTACATATATAAATGGGGTTTGCATCAGAATATTATAATTGAGAATGTGGGAAACCAAATGATTGACATCCCGTATAGAGTTATAACAGATTAAGATGGTTAAATCAGGCAAAGGACTCTATATGATATTGGTCAGTGTATCACTAATTAGTTTATGGTTTCAACAATATAGACTTTGGTAAGATGGTTAAGTGAAATTTTCAAAGTTTCAATATTTTTCATGGGTAGTTATTAATGGAAATGATTATACATGCAGTGCCAATTAAATTAATTGCGTTAAAAACTTTAAACATTGTTTTTTTTTATTAGCAAAAAATATACCTATTTGTAATTTTTAAATTCAATAAGTACCTATGTAGGTACATATTATTAAATTTTTCTAAATTGTACAAAAATTATAACGAAATCATTAATCAGAGTGCAGCAAATTGAGATATACGGCAATAACCCAAAAATAATGATATTTCTTCAATAAAAAAATTAAAAGTCTATTTTCATTAAATATTTTTTGGAAAAAATCTGAAACGCTGTTTTTTTTTTTGCAATCACTTTAGTTTAAAAAAATATAAAATTATTTATGAATCCCTTTGAATAAAAAATGTGTCCTTTTGAAAATAACTGTGTCCTTTTAAAAAAAGTGCATAAAATTAAAAAGAGTAAGATTACTCAATTCTTTTTTATTTTATATATGTAGGTATAACAAAAGCCTTATATTGTTAAATAAATAAACTAAAAAACAAAGAAACATAATTATAGCATACAATGTAGTTTAACATAAAAAAATAAATAAAACATTTGTTTAAAATCTAGATAATTTTGCCTATTTAAATTGAAGGCCCAACTATTCCTGAATAAGATTCAGAACAAAGCTTCTTCGCAAACATGATTGCTTCTGCCGTTTCATATTCTTGTTTTGTTTTGTTTAAAAAAAATTGACATTTTGTGGAGTTACAATGGTCTTGAAAAATATTTCCTTTTAAAAAATGTATCCCGGAATCTCACTCAATGAAAAAAATTCCCGGGATACTATTATATCCTGATGATAACTTTGGCTGCTACCCATTCAAGGGATGAGCTTAACAAGAATTTAAATTACTCGTTAGAGAGTTAGGGCTTTAACTTCACCTACAGTAAACGTAGGCATGCACAAACCAGGAGACTCTATAATGGTTTCCCCATCATAGTAATGTTAAATTTTATTAAAACCTTGAACCTTTAAATATGTACATATGTAGTTTTTAAGCCAAAAAACAAATACAATGCCTATACTTAAATATATTATCTAGCTTCTGTATGAAGATATTTAACTTTGTGCTTTTAAAACCTATATAGCCGCATATGTATTATTATCATATCATCTATGTAGTCATATTTTATAATTCCTATAAAGGTAGGTACCTTAATATCTATATCTATACATTATTGTTCTATGATTCCATGAACTAATAAACTTTCCCTATATAGTGACTTACCATATTGCTCAAACGATCATCCCTTTTTTTTCTTATTCCATTATATTCGATTTGTTATGGTAAAAGGGAATAACGATTTTATTTCCGGGTTTCATAATTCCCCATTAAACCTACTTCCGGGGATAAACGCACAAATTTCCTATGTTATAGAAACGTGCCTTTTAAAATCTCCTTTTCATCAATTTATATTATATTTAAAGGCATTCAACAAATTCAAGCACCATTTCGAAAAAAAAGTATAAGGTATAAAAGCTATTCTTATAGCTTCTATGTACATCTACATACCTACTTTTACCTTTTTGATTTTATTACAAAGTCGGATAAATTTTTTTCTTTTTTTTGAATATGAGGATTTTTATATTGCGATTTTTTTTTTAAATCGGTAGACGGTTTTAATAGAAGAAAAATAATATGAAAAAAATATTTTCTATTTTTAAATACATATAATCTTATTTCATAAATCTTCTATGGATATATAATAATTACACAAAAATAAATAATACGAAAAGGTAAGTAAAATAAGGTAAAAGTGGTCTGCTAGAAAAACAAGCTTCTTCTAGATTATTACAATGTTCACGCGTTCAACCATATACCTTCGTCCTACAAGGCTTCTAATGAAGAGTACGATACTTCTGGTATCTCTATGTTTATCTGGTCACTAGATTGAGGATTCCCTGAAGTATACAAATCACCCATGTCTTTGAAACAGAGCAGAGCCTGGTATAAATACTGTAAGGTACCTTAATCATTACCAACTTTATAATTTACTTGTATACCTAACCTAGACGAAAGGATTGCCTGTACCTATACAACATACACATTTCTATGTTTTCTTTGTTTATAAAGATTCCAATTTCTAAATCAATAATGACCTCATTTTAATTTTAAAGTTTAAGGTTCTTTTATATATATATAAAACTTTATAGTGCAATTTCCATCAGAGTATAAAATAACTACAAGGTTAATTTGAAAATGTTTTAACTTACGAATGCAATTTAAAGATACTCCATCTCTTGAACCACATAAATTGCATTCATGTAACTTTTGATTCAGTGTTGTTAGAAGGCATTTAAAATGTGTAATGCTTATATAAGCAATTTAAAGTTTCTGATAATTTAGGCAGGAAAGTGCAAGGCCGAACAATTCGATTTAACATTGTTAGTTAATTGACAATGAAATTACTTTAAAAATAGTTTCTACTCAAATATCAGGTCAGGTTGCAATTTTAAAATAAAACTTAGTTTTAAATTTTTCATAAGAATTCTACTGTGTGTCGCTGCCGCATTAAAAAGGTTATTCGGCACAATATGAGACTAAAGGGGTGATTTGCTGAAACATCAGTAATAGTAGCAGAAGTACCTAAGAAACAGCAAAAAAAAATCTGTCTTCTTAAAGGTATATTAATCACTTATTTTTTAGTTTTTACAATTAATTAATTTTTTAATATCTATACTTTTTATATATTTTAAAATATCTTTAGTTTAAAAAAAATAATTTTAATAAAAAAGGCAACTCAGCCGATTTGACATAATGCAATAGAGTTTATGGAGAATAAGAATGAGAATAAAGTTAAAACAAAATGTTCTCCATACACCAAATAACCAGAGGTGGAATCAGCTAAGGTAAGATAAGAGTCACCATAGTCACATCAAATAAATTCAATTGAATTCTTTCTAATGACATTTTTATCAAAGTGAAAGTTTCAAATGTTTGTAATGACTAATGAGATATTGGAAATATAAACACAAAAATGACTTCTTTGCGATATTAACGTTTTTGGTCACAGGAGTTTTTGTTTTTATAAATACTCAGAAAAAGTTGTTCATTTTTTGTAGGCTGATGGAAACTTTAGCAGTAGATATACTGTTAAAAAAATTACTGGCGTGCGTTTACAGCGTAAGAAATATAAAGCGATATGCAGGTATCCAAATACGGATGTGATTTATTGCAGCTTTGCATTCTGTCAGATAGCGGACTGGGCAGAGCTACATACATTACCAGAAATACATTAACAGCAGTTTTAATTCTAACTTGCACAAAAGATTTTATGCTTAAGACGAATGAAGAGAAATACCTAAGAAATTATGAGCAAACAAAAAATGGATTTAAACCCAACCCAAGTCAGTAAGAAGAAAAGCAGTTAATTGTTTAAAACTTTCTTTTAAGTATATGAAAACATTTTTCAATTTTAAACAAACATATGGCGGCGAGATAGAGTTAAAAGTTTAAACATAACATAGGATTAGATTACTAGATAAGCGATTGTTGCAATTTCTTATGATGCCTTTTTTTATACATTTAGTTCATTTACTTTCAAAGGAATTATTTCTTCGCTACCTTTTAATTCTACTTTAGTACAGGAACAAAATAAAAAAGACCTTTCATTATTTGCACTTTATTTTCTAGTAAACCACTCATACAGATATGAAATTTTTTTAATTTAACGGAACTTCTATTGAATTTAGTCTTAACGGCCTCAAGCCTATCAAATAAAATAGAGTTGAAAACATACCTATCTGTCTCTGAATTTAATATAAAGATAGCATTTGTATTTATACCTCACAAATATTATACCTATAGCAAAATAACTTTTCCAACTTCCGAAATCAAATGTAAAAAATAATATATGATAGTTAAAAGTTTACTGCTAACATTTCTAACTTCAATGACTTTGTGAAAAAAAAAAAAAAAATTAACTAACCAAAAAAAAAGGACAATTTTTTATTTAATTGTAGACACTTTTGAATCCTGATGGACTTCTAAGGAAAAAAAGAGAAAAAGTTTCTATATTTGAATCAGGAACATCACTGCATCCGTTTTAGTTTCAAATTAAAAAGAATCTCAACTTTGTTGCTAGCGCATAGTTAGTTTGTAAAAATGAAGTTAAAAATATTTTTTACAAAAGTCTTCCCTTAATCAATTTAGTGCCTTAATGTTAAAGCATTTTTTTTATTTAATCCTATGGAATGAAAAAAAAGCTATAAAAGTAAACGATAAACCAAAAAAGATATTATAAGGCATATATAGTTAGTTTTACAGTATACCACGCTTATTGAATGAAGAAGGAATATTAGAGAGAAAATGCTAAAAAGTACAAAAAAAAGTTTTTTTTTTTTTTATTTTTTAATGCAATAACTACTGTTTGAATTATTAGGAAACCCCGGTTTGTCAATTATAATAAAACCGGTCTAGTCAAAAGATAAATCTGAATAACTCTAAAAAAACATAATGTGTGTAAGTAAAAAGGATACAAATAAGAAATGATCTGCTCTTGTAAAGAAAATCATCTACCTAAAATTAATTTCCAAAGAAAAACAAAAAAATTGACATTCATACCTAAAAATGTTATGGACATAAATAAAACTATAGACTTTTTCTTTTTTGGTTTGAAAAGTAAATGTTTTTTTTTTTTTGAAAATATGTACCTATAAAGTAAATTCCAAACAGAAATCGCTGTCTCTCAGGATATAATTTTTGTTTTTTTCTTTCGCGTCGTCACCTATTTATTTTTTTTGTCAGAGTAGAGGAAGGATAATTTATATTCGGTAGTGTAGTGATGTATATGCAGAGGAAGATTCGTGCTACTGCTATGATGTGAAATTTAGGATTTAATTTTTTTTTTTATATTTTTTCACTTCAGTGTGTTGCGTCCGTGTGTCCAAAGCTAATTTTGACTTTTTTCGTAACCAATATTACGCTTTCGAAATATTATAGGTACATAATGTGACTCATATATAGGAAGATGGATTCAATGTTTTAATTATTTATGTCACAATAGTTCATGAAGCCTTTCATTTTCAATCAGCTACTGAGTCAATTCCTCAATTTTGTAATAAAATTTTGTAGATTAATCGTTTGTATATATACGAGATAAAGGTACATATAACTTTAAAGTTAGTTCGACATTGAACAAAAAACCGTATGATTTCATGCTTTTTATTTGTACCCATATAATAATGTAGATATGTATTGGAAATAAAACCACTTTACACACAATGCTGTATAACATGCCGAATGGTTAAAAGCTTGCTTCGAGAATAGCAATATAATTTCTAGTCGATATAGGTATATAAAATCATCTTCAGCAGGAAATGATGATAATAGTTACAATTCATTTTATTAACAGCATCGATTTTACAATTTGGTTGTAACCGCACAATTTACATACAGAGTTATGATAATATACATATTTTACTTCTGAAAAAGTGTTTAATGTTTGAAAAACAAAAATAATACTAAATTTATTATTATATTTGAAAGGAAAAGCTGGTAAAACCTTCCATTTAAGCAAAAAAAAAAAATTAAATATAAAACTAAAACTAATATCACAGTTAAACTAGCAAAATACTGATAAATTAGCAAGATAATCTAGGTATATAAGTAATTAACAAATGAACTATAAAAACGGTTTGCTATAATACAATAAATTAATTATAATTCAACAGGTATAAATGTACAAAAATAATAAATTAAATACAAATACAAAAAATTGCATATTAGGAAATAAATAATCAAACAAACAAAAAAAGAGATAAATAAATAAATAGATAAATAAATAAAAAAGTAAATAAATAAATAAGTAAATAAAAAATAATAAATAAATAAATCAATAAACAATAAATAAATAACAAATAAATAAGTAAGAATTAAATAAATAATCAAACAAACAAATAAAAAGATAAATAAATTAACAATAAATAAATAAATAAGTAACAAATAAATAAATTAATTAATTAACAATAAGTAAATAAATATATGAGTGTATAGTTAATTTACAAGATTTGTGATCAAGGGATTATCGGACATAGAACAGTTATAAGAGTACTTGGTATAAAGTTTACGAATTCTTAAGGAAACAGTTTCGATTCTAGCTCTGTCGTGGAGTTCAAATGTTGAAAAATGCCAAGGTAGCTTAAGCATTAGTTTGAGAACCTTGTTTTGTGCTATTTGTAATTTTTGTATGTGTGTCTTAGCACTGATAATAGTTACAAAGTCTTACTTCTGGTATTGCTTAAAATCCTTTAAAATATACATTATACCTACCTTCCTTTAACTTTGTTAAAATATAACAATTTATTTGTCAGTGGTAAATATAATACAGGTTACCTCTTGAAGCTTTAATTCAGCTCAAAGCCTAATTCTATATTATATGAAAATAGAGAAATTGACAAGGAAGCAATTCATCATATTCCAAGTTACACAATTGCACACATCAAAATAGCTATTTATCCATTAAATACTTTCTGCAAATATATGTAGCTTCATCCTTATAAGACTGAAGCCATTATCAGGCATGGAGCACAAGCAAACTACATTTCATTAAATTTTCAAAACACCTTATATCTTCAATCTTCATACATATAGGTACGAATTAAAATTGCAACAATGATGCAAACATAGATTTTGAATTCCTTTTTTACTTCCATACTAAGTTTGTTCTTAAATTTTACATTAAAGATAATTTAAATAAATTTTAAGCTTTTATTGCTGTGTAAAATGTAAACTCTTGCTAAATGTTTCAGCTTTTGTAGATATCTACATTGCCTTAAGATTTTTGAAATGATTTTGGTAAACAATGATTTTTAGCTGTAGAGGAAATAAAGAGAAAAATTCAAAATTCATAATTAACTGAAACTACTGCTGCGAGAATCGATACAATTATGCTTTTTTGTTGGTAAATTTGCTTACTTATGCAACATGTTTGTATGAATCACGAATGTGCAGCGGATACTTAGATTCAGTAGCTAGTTGTTAATATTACAAAAGTTAGCCGGTTTTGGTAATCAGGGACAATTTTTTCTTCAAATTAATATGATTTTAGATAGACCGATAGATAGATAGAACAATAACTAAAACTCAAAAGCATTGGAACTTTATATCAATTTCACTGAATATGCCAATAAATTTAGTTTCAATTACATATGCACATAATTTTATTTTTGTATTCACTTAATGGAGGCCAAAGTTAACTCTTGAGAAATATATTATACCTTCTAAAGCATTTCTCAAAATTTTGTAAACTTTCTTAAAATGAAGTATCTACCTATACGTTTTTAAAAATAAATAAATTGTCCTTTTCATTCCAATGCACTCTATTTATAAATACCTAAATTTAAAAAAAATATGTAATCCTATTCTTAAAATATTTCCTTTCAAAAGCAAAGAGATTTGAAATTGGATATTGCATTTTTTGTGTTTGTAATTGAATTTTAAAAGATATCTAGCTTTAAAGTGATCTATGAGAAGTAAATCATCGAATAATTAGCTTTTGAACACAAAACGGTCCCATATCATATTTTTGTTTTTTCCCTCTTTCATCATTAAAATATAACTAAGGTGTAACCAGTTGTTTTTTTAGTATATTGACAGCAAATCTTATAAAATTTAGGTAAGAAATCCTGTCTATTACTAAGATTGCTGGAGGAAGAAAATTTAAAATCGGATGCAATTTTTTGTTTTTCCCTATTTCACCCTATATAAATATCTTAACTTTTAAAATATCTTCGAAATCCATCATCTATATATATCTATGTATAACATTTCAAAAATAAAAAGAATGTCCAAAATCTGAAATTATTGGTACTTAACTAGTGGTTTACCCCTTTTCACCCTTAATTAATTAATGGCTACATTTTGAAAAACACTAAATCATAAAGCCATTCTTATTCTTATTAAGTAAAACCTTCGAAATACAAAAAGAGTTATTTTAAAAACCGATTGCAATTTTACCCCTTTTTACCCTATAAAAATATAAGTAGTTTACTTTTGAGCATTTGATTATGGTATTCATTTCTTGATATTGCAAAGACCTCATCATTATGTGTGTTTTATTCTAGGTCTAACAGATGGCGCTGTTTTTACAAATGTCTATATATTATGCATATAAATACAGTTAGAGTATATTCTAATGCAACATTGTGTCAAAATTTCAAATCAATTGTAGATTTAAGATTTTAAATAAATGAACATTAACATTTTTATTTATTTAAAATTGACCTAATCAATCAGAAAAAAAAAAAACTATTTAATCTCTCCGTTGATTGTTTCCTGAAAATTTTACATTTATAATTCGATTTAACTAAACATCCAAAACGAAAAAAAATAGGGACGTCTCTACCACATGAGTTTCAATTTTTCAAATACATCAGCAGTCACAAAAATGTCATATGTGATGATAACAATAGGATAACTTGGGTGTTGTTTGGAATACTAAAATATCACGTCCTCCATAAAACGATACTTTATTACTGATGTGACTAAAAAAAAAGGGGTTGATGACAATGATTACACCATCTGCTATATATTTTTTTCTTATACAAAGATGGTTGGTATAAATATAAAAAAATAACACACACACACTTAGAATGAATACATAAGCTTAAAGAAGAGGTTATATAATGTTAATAGTCCGTAATAATATTAAATCTATGAATGAATAAATAAATACATTTAAAAAGACCTTAAATCCATTTACTTAATGAAGAAATAAAATGTTTTACTTTCTATAAAGCTCAAAACAATAATAAAAGTTATTAGCATTGTTTAAGTTCTGTACTAAAAATAAAATCGTTCTATATTGTGAACAGTTATTTTTTTTATTGTATAAATATTTTAATATATTTAATTAAAAAGCTTTAAAGGTCAACAATATGCGGATCACAATATATTTTTTCTTCTTAACTCAAATTAAGTAGGGTCTGGGTTTTTGTTGCATAACCTCAATGATTTCAAATGAAATTATTTTAATAATTTTGACTTCAAAGAAGTTTTAATCAATGAAAAGTTCAAAATAACAATAATTACAAAAGGAACTATAGAAAATGATTAATGCAAACAGAAACAGCCTACACTTATTTATTCCTGTTTTACTGAAATTATAAATTGAACCGGAATTTGTCTTCAGTTTATTTCTTTTTGAATTCATTATAAACAAAAAGTAAATTAGGTAAGTTGTTACCTTTAACATGGTCTCATTATTTAACCTTAGTCTATTTTAGTGATGGTATTATTTATAGTCCTTCAATTAATATTTATGTTTATTAAAAATAAAACGAAAAACAAAAAAGAAGTATTTTCTTTTATTAATTCCAAAAGTAATTTGGAGCTTAATCAAGTTTAAATATTCTTAAAATATTCCTCATTTCCTAGATCTCAAAGAACTCGGTATTCTCACAACATTCGTTACGTATTTTGAATTTGTGTGAATCTCAGTCTAAATCCGTTTCAGTACTAATTTTTAACAGATAAATCCCCAATTTTGAAGTTTGGAACTTTAAGAATTCTATCCAGTCGGGTAGGAAATTATGAACACAGAGAAATTTATTGACAAAAAAAATTATACTCATTTAGAGTCCTAAAAATTTTGTATGTACATTGGACAATAATGTATAGCTATATACGTAAGTTCTCTAGAGTATAAATTTATGAAAACAATTTGAACCTATAATTGGGAAACAGAAGGCTGGCTTGGTTGACCTGCACTGCACACACAATAATTAACAACAAAAGCACAAATGCATTTCCCAAACTACATAATATTAAAGAGCATGAACTGAACATACTTTTGTCATTAATATATGCGATTTCTGTTCGACAATACTTGAATGCAAAATAATCTCTTGCGAATTATATATTGCCTCCCAGGAACAAATCATTATTATTGCTTTGCTGGCTATAAGATATAGATAGATATATATAGGTGCAGTACAGCTACAGAATAATGTCGATTTAATGTTGGTTCTAAAATTTCCTTTATTAATATATATTTTCCCGGTTATAGGACGGTGTTGTTTTCTCTCTATAAATTTCTATTAAAACTATTACTCTGCATTGAGCTAAGACATATGGGATTGTTTCTAAAGTATAAATAGGTTAACAAGAGTCTTTGCAGTTGGATAAAAAAAAGAAATGTCACAAACACAAAGAATTATAAATAGGCAAACTAAAAAAAAATTCATTATAAAAATTATAAATTTTATAAATTATTATTATATAAAAATATATTCAAATTAATTATGTTTGTACTTTTTTTGAATTAACGGTGAAGGGTCGAAAAAAATATTCGTTATAAAGTTTTGGAACCATCTTAAAAAAAATTCAATTTGTTTTTTAAACTGCCCTTAAATTTTTTGTGGAACCATTTATTGCTAAGATATTCCCTACTGACCGAAGTCAAAAATCTCATTTTTTATTCAAAGTCCAGATAAATTGTAGAATGACGAAAAGGTAGACAAATAAATTACCGAGCAGATCATTTGATTGATTCAGAAAAAAAAAAATAAAGGAAAATGACTAAATCAATATAATTTGTTCCGTTCTGTTCAGTGTTGACAATGTGGCACGATCATGCTTTTTTTGACGTAAAAAATTAATATGGGACGGTTTCCTTGGTTTTCCCACTTTTAAACTTAAAATAAAGCGAATTTCAACAAAATTTGGTGAACATTTCTTCAAGTGGCGTAGAAAAATTGCGCAGAACCTCATATTTTTTTACAACACACAAATAAAGCAAATTATGTCTGCTGTGCAACACCTTGTATTAATATTGAATAATATAGTTTTTTTTTTGTGTCATTTTTTTCAAATGGCAAGAAAACGACTTGTTGTGGTACTATTATGGTAGGTTTAGATTAAAATTTTTTAAGCTACCTATATTTAATAGTGGTTTGATTTTTATCAAGATCAGGATTCAGGATTATTTAAAAATAACCTCGAATGATCTTTAAAAATTGTATGTAATTTATTTTGTATATATATAATTGTATGCAATTTATTTATTTTGAAATTATATTGCAAATAAAAAAAAAGGAACTTTAAATAATTTGTTAAAAAAAGTATCCTTTTTGAATGTTTTTATCTTTTATAATTCAACAATATACCCACTTAAATAAAAAAAAATAGATAAAAATGCAAATAATTTAAAATAATAAACCGCCATCAATTTATAATTTACAATAAAATAACTTCGGTCTCTACTCTATACATCCATATATTCTATACACTAACCGATTTGACTATACGGATATAGAGATACATTTACAAATGGTAAAGTTATATTCTTCGCCTTGAAGATTTATTGACTGTCATTAAAAATAATAATGTGACCGTTTGTATACGTAGGTATTGGCCATTTTTGTATTGTTACGCTATATTCACACACAGTTGGTTGGGAAAATTATGCGTGGCTATGCCAAATTGGTTAGCAGGATATAAATTATTATTGAAAAGCAATTTGCCAATTTATCGACTCGAATTAAATGCTAATGGACTGAAATATTATGGCATGAGGTTTTTTTTTTTTTTTTAAATTTTAAATCCGTCAATTGATTCAAATTATTTATATTTTTGAAACATAAAAAAAAAACATTAGGTTTTTCCATTTTGTATTTAAATTAAATAAATGGTTGGTTAATACTACTTAACGCCAACAGCAGTTATCCCTTTCGAGAGCGGCGATTTGAAGCTATAGTATGCTGCGACGAAGCTAGCTGCTAGCTTCAAATCGCCGATGTCAGTGTTTTGTTTATGACGAGACGCTTACGTGTGCAGAAAGCTAGGCGTAGAGGAATCGTCGCTACATACAACGAATATTTCATGAGTCTATGACAAGTTGCTTCTTCTGAATAAATTTGTACATCTGACTTTGCATCTACCTGTGAAAAAGAAAAAAAATTGAATAACCGGTGTTATTCTCAAAATCATTATTATCTCGCAATAAAATTATTCAAATTAAAGTCCAATTTATTATGAACAACACCCTTATCATTAATAGCATTGCCAAAAATATCTACTCCTAAATTATATAATTTTGTAAAACAAAATGGTATAATAGTGTGAATAACAAGCCTGATGCCTTGTCGTGTAAATAAGTTCCTTTATATTACCGTCGACGAAGAAGGAAAAAGCCTTTTTTCCCAGCTCTCACCACCAAGTCATCATCATCAATCAATATAAGATGCCAACACAAAAGAAACAGCCAATAATATAGCCAAAGGGTGAAAAGGGAACGACGCGACGACGAAGACGACGTTTTGATGTTTAGTATTATTGTATGGACAAATATACGCAATATAAACACATCCTGTTTGTATATATATTTTATGAATTTTTTTTTTATAAGCCTTAGCATATATACGAGTGGCAATATGTTTGTTCTTCGTGTTTTTCTCTTTTAAATCGAAACTTTTTTTGTTTGTGATTCTTGGAAATAAATAAAGGGAGACGAATGAGATATATTGATAAACCGCTTAAAAGACAATTCCATATAAATGCGGTTGCCTCTAGCATCACAGTTTATTATTTAATGGTTTTTAAAAAAGGTTTAGACTTTTTCAAAAAAAATAAAAAAAAAAATAATAATAATAACAACTAAAAAGGATTCTGCCATAATCGTGAGAATATATTCAAGAAATGGGTAGGTATATGTATTTATATTAAAAGAAATTTATCTATCTTTAAGTTAAAGGGTTTGGATATTTCTTTACATTTATGTACTTTATTTTAAACTTATATAACTATATGATCGGGATATCGAAAAAGCTAATTCTAACCGATATAACTATACACCGACGGTTAAAGTGCAGGACCTCGTAATTCGAAAAATTCAACAAAAATATTACCAATATGTAAAATAATCGGAAAAATCAGGGCTACCTTTTGGCAAGTTTAGGGTAACATTGTTGTTTTTGAACATTTTGAAGATAAAGGCAGAAAACAAAATCCTCTTACTTTAGATCGCCAAACAAAATTTGGCAAGTTTTTTTTTTTTATTTAATTTTTTTTTATGCAAACACATACGAGGTTCGCCACTCTAACAGTTGATATAAAGGTTTAAATATAGTGTTACAATGTTTTTTGTGCAAAGTTTCATAAGATACAATTTTAATAGGTATATAATTCCTCCAAAGTACTAATAATTTTGACACAGAATTTTCGAACAAAAAGGGTAAAAATTCAATGAAATTGTAATAAGAAATGCCATATACAAAAAAAATCCTTTTCGCCAAACTTAAGCCTTTTCAAATTTGTTCGTAGTGATAGTCTAATTTTTTTTTTGTATGGGCATATCGATGGTTTTTTTTAAATTCTGTTTAAAAAATTAGAAACTTTGAAATTGTTAATCCAAATTTAATAGAAGATAGGTAAATCCTGTGTCAAGTTTAGCAGCAGCAACACCGCCTATTAAATATTTTTCAAACTAAAAAAATTTAAAGAAAACTTGATATGTAGTACCAATGTATCTAATATACCTATATGAGCAATAAATTTAAATATAAAAAAAATGGGTTGCAGTAGACGGACTTAAAAAAAATAAAACAAGTCATGCTTTATACGAGTCGCCTCTACTGGACTCGGCATGACCCAGCCCATGCTAAAAAAAAAATCAATGGAAGTACGAAAATCCTTGTCCAAAGAATACAAGGTGGAAGAGAGATTAATTTAAAAAAAATTATTGCTCTATAAGGGCATTCAAAAAGAAAAAAAAACTAAAGTATTTTGAAAGTGGGTGTGGCAGTTGCCTAATTTTACTCAAATTTTACTAAACCATCTTGCTGTTAAAAGGAACTGACTTTTTAAATTTTAACTAAATTGGTTCAGTATATAGTTTTCAAATCTATAAGCCTCATATACAGATTAACACTAATTTTTACTTGCGATATACATATTTATGTACATATTTACTATATGGAAAGTTTTTTATTCGTAAAAATTCGAATTCAAGATTTTGATCAAACTTGACATTACAATAGATAGGGAGATGAAATTATTAGGTCTCGCAATTCTGTCTGTGTGTCTGTTTATCTGCTCGTCAACAGGCTAAACGGATGGGTCAATTTTCTTGAAGCTTGAAGCGGACATCATTTTTTACATTTTTTTGTAGGACCAAAAATAACGTTATACCTATGTATGTTTTTTTTTACCATTTTTTAATAATCTTCTTGTTCTCAAAAATGGCTTCATCATATTTTAATTGAATTAGGCATAGTCTACCTTTTGGTGATTTTTTTAATTTCTTGGATTTTCTCGAAAACGATTCAACTGATTTTTATTAATTTTTTTATGACGAAATTTTTGAAAAGCTAAAGTATTATGTTGCATACCGAATTTTTCAAAAAATTTTTTTTTCGATTTTTGGAGAAAGCAATAATTTCGAAAACGATTTACGCTCAGCGCCAAGAGATTTTAACATCTATCGTATTTTTAATAAAAATTATTTTTACAGTCAAAATTAACGGTAAAATTGTTTAAAATTTTTTAAGAAAATCTTTTTTTCTTAAAAATGGCTGCTACGATTTTAATTCAAATGTCGTGTGTGTGCTAAGATTAAAATGATCTACCATTATTATTATTGAAACTAATTTTACATTAAGGCAATTTTAAGTACCTATAGGCATAATACGTCTCATTCAAAAATTTTCTTGGTTTTTAAATATCTTATTATTTGTTTAATTATTCCTTTTTGTTGATCTTTTATTTAAAAATAGTTGAATCCTAATTTTGTGGGCTTCAAAAGCCCATTTATTATTTGTTTAACTGATTTTTGATAAATTAATTATGTATGCGGAAGACTGTTAAGTTCTTATAACATCGTACAAAATTTTACAAAAAAAATTTTTTTTAAATATTTTTGGAACTTCGATATTTCAAAACCAAATAGATGATTTTTTTCGAAATTCAATTTTTATGCCATATTAATAAATACCAACGATCATTATTGACTTAGGTAGCAATTTTTTTCCTTAAAAATGTTTGTTGTAGGTATAATAATACAACATTTTATATATAAATTGATTTTTTAAAAAACCGTTCCAAATAAATACACAGGATTTATGTAGAGTTTAATAATTTAATAGAAAAGCAGATTTCCAAAAGATTATAAATCAATCTTTTTTATGCAAATTTCAAACGAATCTACATTATAAACTAAATTGCTGATGATTACTTAACCACAAAGTGAATAATTTGTCAACCTTCTGTCTGTATTTCTATAATATGTGCTCTACGTGCGGTTTGTTACTTTGTCTCGTTAGAAAAAAAAGAAGAAAATAATGCATTTTAGAGAGTGAACAAAAAATCAATATCTATTATAGATACCACCTGCAATATTATATCGAAAAACTGTATCGATAAAACTTCAACAATAATATGCTGACATTTTTAATTATTCATGACAATTGCATTTTTGCAAAGTTAAATAGTGTCAATTTTGTGTGATTGAAAATAAATCCTGGAAATTGTGGTTATAATAGCACTGTTGCTATAATTATTTATTTATGGTCGCGTATATTTTTTTAAATTTACATAGACACATATTTTGTCAAATCCTTTTACCCATACCTATGTGTGCGGGAAGATAAAAATAGAATTAAATAAAAAAAATAATAATTATTAAAAAAAAAAAATCCAAAACATCCAAAGTGCCATATTTGTGGTATGATTGGATTTAAACTCAAGTCATCATAATACATAAATCGAATAAAATTGAAAATTTCAAGAATCCCAAATAAAGATACAAATATTATTATTATATGTATATACGAGTATAACAAATGTATAATTAATGGAAGATATACTCCTTACCACATTTGTTTTCCTTTATTTTTTAATGACAACTTGCACGAAAAGCACACACTATACGAGTAGACATATAATACAAAAACAATATAACAGCGCTGAATCAGAATCCTTCCTTATACTTACCACACTGTGTATCATGCCAAATAAATGCCACTCCCATTGAGTGTTAAAATCTTAATGGAAGGATATTTCACATCACCGGTATAATAATTGCATTGCAATCATGGAGAATGGATTCGATATGTGATATCCTTAAAATTTTATGATAATTGAATTATGGGATTCGCTTTTTTTTTTTTTAATTAATTGCTTAAAATAATAAAAAAGCTGAAAAATGGCAAGTTGCCACGAGATCGTTAATAATATTCTTCAAAATGACAGTGATTTTTAAATAAAGCTCTGGCGAGAAAAAAAAGAAATGATATTTTGATTGAAGTTATTAAAATAAGTAAATTGTTAATGGAAAGAGGTCATTTGAAGATCAAATTTTTAAAATACTTTATTTTCCTCGAAAACGACTTATACGATTTTGATTAAAATTTTTGTATGATTTAATGTCAGCACGATTAACTTTATTATTTTAAAACAAAATTTTCATAAATCCAGTATTAAGGGTATCTCTCATAGAAGCCTTTTTTGGTTTTATCATTATCTGTTATATGGATTTTGATTAAATTTAAAAAGAAAAAGCTTTTAATAAGTTTTAATATTATTACATATCATTTCCAAAAAAAAACATACATATACATATACTATTTTGAGTTAAGAAAAATATTTTCAATTATTTTTCAAAAATTTATAGGTATGTTGAAAATGAATAAACGATGGATTCTAAAAATTTAGTACCAATTTTTTTTTCTTATAAAAAAAATTAAAAAAAAAAAATTAATTTTTAAACACCGCTAAAACAATTTAAAAAAGGTTTTCCCATAAAAACGTTAGTTTAATGTTTTAATACTTTTTCATCGCTTTTAGACCATGAGGCTTGGTTGTTCTAAGTCTCCGAATATTGTACTTTTAAGACAGTCTCAATTTCGTACTTTGTTTGATTTTGATTATGTGATACAGCGTGTTTTCTGGCCACTTTTGTAACCATTTCATATCGTAGGGCACGATGTTGGTCGCTATTTGCTATAAAGATACCAAGGAGCATTTATTATTCCACGAAGGGTTTTGTTTTAGTTTCACTGTTTCATTAGAATATACCTACCTCATAATTTTTAAGTCAACTTTTCCCATCTTCCCACTTTTCCAAGAATGCAATTGATTCTTAGAAACCTATTATATCTCTTTTTAATTTTCTCGAAGTAAACTGTACGACAAATTCACCTAAGCATAAATGTTGTATCTAATCTAGGCTATAACAACAAAATGTAAACGCCTATACAATTCTAACACCTATATGTATATGACACTTTCAGAATTTCAGACAAAAAGGTGTATTTTTTCTACCTTACCATTCTTCTCTCCAAATGCGTCCAACTGTGACCTGAATATTGAAGAACCAAAAAGCCCATTTTATCCTTCGTCCTATACCTATAACAACCTGTGCATAATACACCACTAGGGTATTATAGTATTGCCTAAGCGAGCTGAGTTTCATGCAAAAATGACCCAATTCTGTTGTCAGGATAATATATTGACGTGTACCTATATGTTTATAGTTCATTCATATTTAATCAACGTTAAAGAGCCTCTTGAAAGGATGAAGTAGATAAGATTCCAAAGTAAAGGTAATTTCCTTTGACAACAGTGTCGAAATGAGCTACAGGTTGTTGACACATGGGAATATAGGAAATAATTCATGAGTCAAGTGTGTCCTTATACGAGCTAAGAAATTCATTTGATTTTTTAATGCACATACATATGTATATGCAACACAATCTGATGCGTGCGTGTGAGGGGCGTTTACACTGTCTGAATTTTATATCTCACTATACAACCCTACATATACGACATACAAAAGCTGCGGTTTCAATAAATATTTAAAATACTTAAACGTTTCGAATGAAAGAATTAAAGCTACCTACGTGTGTTTAAAGTCACACCTTAAACATTATTCGCAAAATTAAAAATTAAAACAAAACAAAATTCATAACACACTTCATCCAAATCAGAATTTATAGCTTGATTTTTAGCACCAGAGGACATTTATAATTCTCATTTAAATACTTTTTCAATAATTTTTCAAAACTTTAATACAACAATAAAAAAAAATGTTATCTCTTATTATTGCCACCAAAAAAATAAAATAAAAAAACAAACAAACTTATAGAACTTCCTAAATTAGCTCTTATTACCATTTTAATGTTAAACAATCTTATCCTCAGCCGCACCTATGTATATAGATTCTTCTGTGGCTATTTTTCTTGTTCTTAAATTGAGAGGAATAATTTGTACCTATCGCCTCTTACAGACTTTAAGTTTAACCTTCTCCTATTGTTATTACTGTGTTTTATTTGAATAATAGCAAAATATTTGTTTTTCTTTTTGTTTTTTTTGTTTTTTTTTTTTTGTTGGTAATATTATGTAAGTTAAAAAATACAAAACAAAACAAAAAAGATAACAACCCCTGATGGGTTTGTATGTATATACGTACGAAGAAGATCCAAAAGCATACTTGTACTTGCAAAATTACCTCAGAGGAGTCATAAACGCGCGAAAGTTGCAAAAAAAAAAATAATTTTCTGGCAATTTCTGATGAAAAAAAATGTAAGCTGCTCATCCCCATCCTCTCGAATAAAAAGGAATAAAAAATATTTAACATTTTGAATGTTATTTCAATTTAATTGTAATTTATGTAAAATTGTGTAAATATTTTTATAGCCACTTAAATTTTGATTGGAGAGTGTTCAAAAACAAAGAACAGTTTGTTTTTTTTTTTTTTTATTTGGTCTTTCTTTTAAAGGATTTTTTTATTCATTTTCTGGCTCCGGGTTGAGGAAGGTTTATTTACTATTTTCAGTTTTTTTTATGTTTGATTCGGGGAAAATGAGTCGATTTAATATTTGCATAAATAGCTAACTTAAGTCAGTCTGAATGAAGGCTATAAAATTTTTATAGCGTACACACAACAAAATTATATTGGATATCATATCGGATGTCACAGAAATCCTGCTAGTCGATTTAAAGTTTAAAACTGACCACTAGATCCTTTATAATGCGCAAGTCCTTAAAGTCATATTTCCTAAGAAGTATTTGAAGACCAAGGCAGGTTTTGAAAGGGTTATATTTTATCTTCGTTGCTTTTATTTTAGTTTCAAAAAGCTAATGGTAACATATAAGGGTAACAACAAGACTAGACCAACTAGGCCAAGACGAAACCGTACTTAACACTCATACTTTAGTTCTGTATTTTCCAACAAAAACACAAAAAATCGGAGCGGTTTTGATATATGTAATTGCCTTATTTTTACAGTGGGTTACCCTTAATCAAAATAAACTTTAAAAAAAATCTATATTTTTAACGTTTTCTACTTGAATATGTCTCGGAATGCTATCAATACACTTTTTACCGCACTCTATAATTGCAGGGCAGTGGTGCCAGACTATTTTGTCTATAACTTACTTTGGTTGTAATAACTTCTTCAATGGGGTTCATGCCAGGGGAATCGCCTGGCCAGCATAAAACTGGTTGTTTTGGTCATTCAGATACTTCACACTCTCAATTTACACACTCTAATTTAAAAAAATATTATTTAACAACTTATTTTGATGTAATAATAACTAATCTTAATAAAAAATCTATTTATCAATTACATAAATTATTAATTATTAAGCATTAATTTAATAAGGAAACATACAATTTTCTTAAAATCCATGGCTGTCCCTATTAATTTGGCAACCCACTGTAAGTTATTCACCACAGTTTTTTTTTTTTTTAATGGCATGACCGATATTGTTATATGGTGCTTCTCGAAAAAATTGCAAATAGATGAAAAATGTTGGTTGAATAAGAGTTTGGTCGTCGATAAAATTTGCAACTTCTGGGGAACTCGGTATACCAACTTTGTGTGACTCATGTTGCTGACAGAACAAAAACCAAATTAAAATGAAACATTCCTAAGTATACCTTTCTACATATAATATGTAGGTTGTAGAATGTATAGGTATATAATGTAATTATAAAATCTTCGAATCCTAAATGAAATAAAAAAAAAAAGAAAGAAACAAAGACGACTTACTTATCTTCTTCTTCACTCACATATTCAAAGAAATAACCTAAAACTGGATCATTGCCTTTTAAATTTATGTGAAATTTTGTGTTGAAATTTTCATCAAAAACATTTGTTCTTCATCAAAATATTTCACTTAATAAATAACCCTCCATATTCAAATGACCCAAATCTACTTCAGAAGCAAGCTTGTCATTCTTTTACCAAAAAATCATAATTCACCCAGTTGAAATCCATCAGTTTCTGACATAACCTTCCATCTCAACGGGAAACGAATTTAATTTCAAACGACGACGATTTCTAACTTTATTTTTATTTTGTTGGATGATGGGATAAGCCCACAAAAAAAAAAAAAAATACAGAAAAAGAAAAACACAAGTAATATAAAATGGACGAAAATTGACTGGCATTTTCTGATGGCATAACGAGAGGTGCAGAGGTATAGGGAGGGGTGAGAAAAAAAAACCAAATCGCCCCCGAATCATCTGTCCAGAAGGAAGGAAACAAAAATTCCCAAAAGCACGTTCCTTTAAGGAAGGTAAATTCGGAGGACTACATAAATCATTTTTGTTTCCCAAAAAATGGTTTTTCCAAAGGAGGGACCTAAGTACTACGTAATACATATAGACCGTTGACACCAAAGGAAAAACATGTCAACCAAACTTTTCTCTTTTTTTTTTTTATTTCTTTGTTTTGTGGCCCAAAGAATAAAAAAAAAAAACAAGAGAAACGGCGACAGCGTTCCATTCAAATTGCTTCCATTTGTATCCTGGTGACATTTTTGTGGGTAATTTTCTATTTCAGGATCGTCATCAGGACAACCAACAACAACAGCAACAAAAAAAAAAATTCCTGATATTTTTATTTTTATTTTCCTTTCCTTTTCTTTTTTTTCTTTTTGTTTTTATTTATTGTTTTGCTTGCATTAGAAGGTTTACGGAGTGATTTACAAAAGAAAACGAAACAGGATATCAGACAATTTCTTACCTGCAGAGATTATAGTTGATTTAGGACAGAATGACAACTTTTTGTCCGGTTATTTCATTTGTGTAAGAAATATACATAACTTAGGCCTGGCACTGCTTTTGTATCATTTTCAATGAAATCTTATGCCGAATTTATTTAATATTTTTCTTTTTTGTTTTCATTTTTTTTTTCTCCATCAGGATAATAACCCTTCCACGCTTAATTGCTAATTTGCCTGGGGTATTAAACAATTTGATCCCAGAAAATAATCGTTAAGCTTCCTACTTTTCCATTTATTTGCTTATTAAAGGATTTTAAGGGAATGAGCCACTTCTCCTGTTACAGTGGTTTATTGTTTTTGTAATTTTAGACTTTAAGTTAAGGGAAGTTTTTAGACTTTGATTGGCCGGACTGAACTATAGTTTAACACAAGTTGGATTTAGCTACATAATAAAAGACATTTACATATGTATACCTATCGTAAAATGTTAAAAAAAAAATGCAAAAGTTTTCAAGGCTTTAAACTAAAATTTAGTTCCTGATGGCAGTTGGTGGATTTTGTTGCAGTTAAAATTGGGAAAATTATAACGTTGCCACTTTCACCCCGTTTCAATCAAAAGCATTGATTTAAATTTAGGCTTTATTTTAAAAGGTGCTCTCTCTACCGAAATTCAGCTTTTTATGAATTTTTTTGAAATGTAGAATGTGGAATGTAGACTGACGTTCGAGGTGAAAGGATACCCACAACTTCTGTTGCAAGAGAAAATTTATACTATTTTTACAAAAATATTATTTTTAATTATTTCATATCGGAAATTTTTGATCAAGCCTACTGGCCCCTCCCCCGTATAAGACTCTCGAAAAGCTTCTGGAACCTTTTTTTTAACCAAATAACACAATTCCTCGCCTATTGTGTCATTGATAAATGATTCAAAAAAAAAAAAAACCTAAAGCAATTTTAAATTTTCAAAATGTTATGCATATGATGCAAAAAGGTATAAAACCCTTATTTTTTTCAAACCTGTCACGTTCTGCATCCACAAAAAAAAAAAAACAAAAAAAGAACACAAACCTTCTCACTTATTTAATATTTTTATGATTCCATATTCCTTGGTAAAATGAACTTCTCAGAAGGTCTTATTAATATTAAATCACCTTACTCTGGCTCACAATTTAAAAACCGCTATACCCAAAATGACACTGCCATTATCCTGAGATTTTTCGCATACCGCGGTACCAGATGAAGTCAACGATTCCGCTGAATTCCGTCAACGTGTCATATTTCTTCGAAATCTTCTTCAGCATGTCAGGAGGTAAAAGGGCAAAGCAGATGGGTGGGCTGGGATGAATAAAAATAAGACGGAAGGCCCTTTTAACGAAACCACTATGCGACACTTTTTGACATCTGTTCGACCGTCATTTATAATGTAGGGACTTTCCATTCGTCTGGTTTTTATTTTTTTTGATCCTTCTTCTTTCTCGCTCTCATGTCAAATGTGTTTCTTATGTTATTTTTATACCTTGAGAAGTGAATTCCCCAGGGGAAATGGCGATGAGAATATACCTAACATACAAATACAAAGCATACAAAAAATAACGCAAGTCCAAAAAAGCCAACAAACGGAACGCCTTAAATTGTGATTTTGCTGCTTTTTTTTTTTGTTGAGGATTTTAATGCTTGTTCATTTTGTTGAACGAGTTTTTGCTCAACGAATTTCAAACGAATGAAAAATGATTTGGTAATTTTTTTTGATTGTCTAATCAAGCCTTGCTAAAAAAAATAAGTCTTTCGCTTTATATTTGGTTACTTAGAAAAAACCATCCCCTAAAACTCAAAGTTGAAAAAGAAAGGATTTTTTCTTCTAAATTTTACACAAAGAAATAAAAAAAAAACAACATAATGGCATCCCCTGCAGAAGCTCATATTTTTCTAAATTGACACCAATTTAGTTAAGTACACCCTTGTGTGTTAACAAAAAAAAAAAAAGAAAAAAGTGTCCTCGCTGACAGCTCACCTTACACCACCATATCATCATGTGTGCGACAGAGCGGACGAAATGACGGCTCCTGACTTAGGGGCATAACACAGGAGTGACAAAATGCGGAATCCTTCAGGACACAAAGAAAATAACGCACTGGCGATGACGGCGTGTAATAATATCAAAGCACCACCATGCCATATGAGCAGAAAATTAAAGGATAGAATTGCAAATTAGGGGTGGGTTGAGATGTCATATACTGCGAGAAGTGTAGGTGGGTGTGAGTGTCAGCAAAGATATAGGTATATTTGTCAGGAAACTTTTTTTTTTCTTTGTTGTTGAAAATGTAATAAGCGTTTAAGCTAAATGGTTCGGAGATATCAGATGCATTATTAAATTGTTTTATAAGCTAGGCAAATATTCAAATCGAGTTGTTTTAAAAGGTAGCAATTTCTCTGGTAGCTCTCACACCCAATTAATTTAAAAAAAAAAGAGATGTCAAAAGAAGGAGAAAGTTTAGGCGATCCATACTTGAAGAATTGCAATTTTACATACAGGTATGTATTTTCAAAATGTGAAATCGTGTCTAAAAGTTATTCAGATTTTGAAAGTATCGCTTTTTTCACGTACAATTAGTATATATAATTGCATTTTTTCGAAAATAATTTCATACGCATTTTTTCAGCTTTAAAATAAGAAATAGAACTGCCAAAAATTTCCATAACTTTAGTTTTGTAACGGGTGTGACAAATTAATGTTACGGTTGTGACAAGTATAAATTGAATTCATATAATAAA
Organism: Epistrophe eligans; assembly: GCA_951394125.1. NCBI lineage: Eukaryota > Metazoa > Arthropoda > Insecta > Diptera > Syrphidae > Epistrophe > Epistrophe eligans. The sequence goes on along the minus strand of OX596031.1, from coordinate 9,213,919 downwards.
AACGATATTCTAATGAAAATTAATGTAATTGTGTAAGTTCATTATTTCTTCATGAACTAAGAAAAACTTCCCTCTGGAAAGTGTTTTTTTTTTTTTTTAATGAAATTTGAAAGGAAAATAACTTAGGTAGGTATATGAAATAAATATTTATGAAATTATATTCCCGTACCGTGAATTGGATATCTATAGACACAAAAAACTCTTAGTTAAAAAAACAAACACACAACGTTTTGAAATATCACAGTTTGTGACGGTTGTGACACAACCTTTAAACTATAAATTCAGGCATAGTATGAATCAGTGATGTTCAAATCCATGTAAAAAACTATTTTTTACCTTTTCCTTAAAAAAATGTAAAAAACTCGTAACAAAGGTAAATAACTGAGAAAAAAGAGAGAAAATGAGAACCATTGTCATTATCTGTCAAAACCTAAATAAATAAAAAAAACTTTTCGGTCGTTCAAGTGCCATGTGTTGAATTGTGTATTATGTGTGTTATTGTGTTATTACATGATTCAACGAATACTTTGAGATCAAATTCAATTATTGACATCGACAGAACCGTTCCACGTTTTTTTTTTTTTACTTTTTTGCCTTTTTTACGTTTTTTTACATAAGCATAGTAAAATAGAGCAGGTAAAAAACTAACGTAAAAAACTATGTAAAAAACGTAATGTAAAAAATTCGAACAACACTGAGTATGATATGAAATAAAAAAATACAATATTCATCTTACTTCCCCTTAGTAACTTTCAGTGTTATCAGCTGATATTTGCTTTTATTAAAAGAACAAAATATTTTTATTACGGATTTGACACTGACTAAGAATGATTTTTGATTTTCGAGAAATCCAATTTTTCAAGAATTATATCTTATTTAACATCAAATATTCCTTCCCTACTTACTCTTTAGATACCTAAAACAAAAAAATGTTTTCCTATTTATCACTCTGACAGTTATCTGTAGGCATTCTTAATTAATGATTGAAAAATCGCCCCAAAGTGTATTAATACAAATATAAAAAAACCTTTAAGCACTTTTATAAATAACATAACTATAAGTATACTATTATTTCAACCTTATATTTGTGTCATTTTTGTTTAAGTTATTTAAATATTTTACCAATAATCCACCTTTCATCAAGGAATCAACAAAATAAAAGCGTCAACAATATTCATCATTACCTACTTCTTTTTTTTTTATTGACAATAACATCAACTTTGATGTTTACTGTTAATAACTGTAATTATAGTAATTGCCATTTTTGTTTCATAATTTCGGCTTGACACTCGATGCCTATTAATTAATTTCAAATTATTTCCCCATCCAAAGTGTCATCATCATTATTATTTCATATCTTATAGTCAAAGAGGTAGTGTTTATTTTGTTTACAGTAATTTTAAGTCAGATGAATTTCATAATTGGGAACAGTCCCGTGCTATAAATCTATTCATATAGCTTAATTTGTTAATAATGTATGGTGCAATTCAATTCAATTCAATTCAATTCAATTCAATTCAATTCAATTCAATTCAATTCAATTCAATTCAATTCAATTCAATTCAATTCAATTCAATTCAATTCAATTCAATTCAATTCAATTCAATTCAATTCAATTCAATTCAATTCAATTCAATTCAATTCAATTCAATTCAATTCAATTCAATTCAATTCAATTCAATTCAATTCAATTCAATTCAATTCAATTCAATTCAATTCAATTCAATTCAATTCAATTCAATTCAATTCAATTCAATTCAATTCAATTCAATTCAATTCAATTCAATTCAATTCAATTCAATTCAATTCAATTCAATTCAATTCAATTCAATTCAATTCAATTCAATTCAATTCAATTCAATTCAATTCAATTCAATTCAATTCAATTCAATTCAATTCAATTCAATTCAATTCAATTCAATTCAATTCAATTCAATTCAATTCAATTCAATTCAATTCAATTCAATTCAATTCAATTCAATTCAATTCAATTCAATTCAATTCAATTCAATTCAATACAATTCAATTCAATTCAATTCAATTCAATTCAATTCAATTCAATTCAATTCAATTCAATTCAATTCAATTCAATTCAATTCAATTCAATTCAATTCAATTCAATTCAATTCAATTCAATTCAATTCAATTCAATTCAATTCAATTCAATTCAATTCAATTCAATTCAATTCAATTCAATTCAATTAAATTCAATTCAATTCAATTCAATTCAAACTCTTTATCATTTACAACCCTACCACTCAGACTTTTTTTTTAATAAATTCAAGAACCCATTCGACCACCAAAAATAAATATTACTTTGACGTAAAGGGTTCAAAGTTTGGTTATAGGTTATCAATACAACATTTAAGTTATATGTATTTATGTATCTAGAGAAGTGCGTATTCATACCTATATTTACACCTCATATTTGATTCAACGAAAATTTAATTAGAATTCCACGCGAACACTTCGTTAAGAGAATTACATTTAAGAGGTCATGAATAATGCAAACTATATAGAGAAGTGTTAGCACTGTTATACCTACACATGAAATTGGTTTGATATGGCAAGAAGGAGTTGTATATGCTAATGTTTGTGTCTGACGCTATTACCAAACCAACCACGTCTGTATCCTACAAAATACACTATTTGGTGGTGTGTTGTTTTTGTTATTTTGGCTGGCGTGCTCCTTACTTAGGAATAATTAAGTGAATGATGTCCTCCTACTAAGCTAAAGCTATATACCTACACTTTATCCCTCACTCACAAGCTATAAACCAAGGTAAGATTTTAGATACCGATAATGTGATGAAAAGACAAGAATTGTGGTTGATTGACACGAAGGTCTCCAAAAATGTGTCATACCTACTAAGTGATTAAAGCCCAAATTTAATGTGTCGCGTTCACATCGATTTTATTCATCAAGGTGAGGTTGAAAGCTTTAATTAACAAAAATAAAAAAAAATTAATACGATAAAAGTTTATCAATTTTAAAACACATGAGAATTAATTATATTTCACTTTTAATGAAGTTAAAATTGAGTTCATATACAAAGGTGGCAATCACCTTTGTATAGGTACCTACGCCTACGCATGATCGAGTATTCGCTGTACCAAAAGAGAATTTCATAGGGAAATGGATGAATTTCTATACGTACATAGAATGTGCTTTTAATAATTTCGGCGCATCTAAAGTTAAATTTTTTACTCGACTTGTTAAAAGGTTTTTTTACAAGAAGATCTGTCAGTCGTGATACCACACAAGGTGGTATCCTTTCCTCTTTTCTTTTAAAATTGTTGTTGAATGAGTTACTGATATAGGTGGGCTAAATACAAGTTCCTTTTTAAAAACGCAATAAAATGAATAAAATTAAATTTTTTCCATTTATTATGAGTTTATTAGTAAGAACAAACATTTCCTTTAATTATGGAATACAACGTCGTTCAAGTGGCTGCCTCGGCTGGCTTCGCAGTAGCGCATTCTGTCACTCCAATTTTCCAAGACCTTCTTGATGGTTTCGAGCTGTAGCTCACGGATTGCTTGGATAATATTGGCCTTGAGTGCTTGAATCGTTTCCGGATTGTTGGCATAATATCGGCCCTTCACGGTTCCCCACAAAAAAAGCCCAAAAGGTTCAAATCGCAGCTCCGAGGCGGCCAATTTACATCGCCAAGGAAGCTGATAACACGATTTGGGAATTTGGTGTGCAAAAGATCGATTGTGGCATGGGCTGTGTGGCAAGGAGCGCCATCCTGCATGAACCAGTAGTTGTCCAAATCCATGTCTTCAACTTCACTAAAAAAAAGTTCATAACTCATGGTCAATCTTAGATTGTGCCAATTTATTTAATTCTTAATTATATTTAATTCTATCTTTGATTATTCTACTTGTATTATACCAATAACCTTTCAATGCCATTTCAAAAATATCTTTAATAACTTTTTTTCATATGTGATATCGCTTTGAATCATATCATATTACCATACTGTCATAGAAGACCATATCACAAGCTGCTTAGCAATAAATTAATTCCACTAACCATAAGGACCTTTTTCTTATATGACATCTTTTAGCTACCTCAAATCAAAACCTTTGTCACAATTACATTTAATGTTATGAGGTGTCACACCTTATTAACAATACCATCAACCAAGTATACGGGTTATGGAGTAAACACATAATAATTGAGAAACATATTTCTACTTAAAATGATGCTTTCTTCATAGAAAATGAAATAAAGTAAAGGACTTTGCCGCACGTATTTGCTTTTAGTGGCTGATACAGCTATTAAAGAATATTAATATTAATTAAGCCAAAGAAATCATGACAGCTTTTGTTTAACTTACCTATGTGAATATTAAATTTAAAAAAAATATTATTAATAAACATATATTTTCCTTAGTATATGTCATTACTTAGGTATAGAATTATTTTCTCCTTTTTACACAAAAGGGAATTCTCAGATATCGTTCCCATCAACACCCGAAAGTATGCAATTTCGGGTTTTCACGATTTCTACAATATCCGGTCGAAATTTCAAATTCTCAGCTCTGTAGTGTTTTTACCTGTTTCAATAAGAATTCAATAACAAAAATCCCCATGCAAATTGGATGATATTCAGCCGAGTTATGCGCGTATAAATAAAAAACCCGTTAATATTTTTATATATTTATATTTATATTTTTATTTGTTTTACTGTTTGTCCTTCAAAAAAGCTCAAATGGGTGGACGGATTGTAATAAAGGGATAAAGTTTTTTGTTCATCTGAATTAGATAGCGTGTATTCTACTTTTGTAAGCGTTTTGATGGGGGCAATTGATGGTTTTGTACCTAAAAAGTGTTCTAAAAAAAATTCTTGTCCTGTCTGGTATAATGGGAGGTTGACAAATCTCATAAGAATAATTTTGAATTCCGTATAAATTATCTAAATCTTCAACGAGAATTTGATTTTCTCAACAAATTCTTATATCGAAATTACTTGTTTTCAATCGAAAGTGACCTCAAATTAAACACCAAGCGTTTTTGGAATTTTATAAGCTCAAGGCGTAAATCAAGTGGATTTCCTAGTAGTATGAAGTATCACGATACAGTTAGTAGTGATCTACCTACAATATGTAATTTATTCGCTGACTATTTTCAATCAGTTTACTCTTTAGATACTCCCCCTATCCAGAAGCTACCTTATATAAGCAGAGTTGTCAATATCGGTTCTTTAGTTTTTAGTCCATTTGAAATAGAAGAAATTTTATCTAAATTGGATGTTAATAAGAGTGAAGGCCCTGATGGGATTCCTCCTATTTTGTTGAGGAAATGCGGTATTGCATTAGCCCAACCACTTTCATGGATTTTTAATCTTTCGTTAGCCAAAGGGCAATTCTTGGATTGCTGGAAGGTTTCTTATCTATCACCAATTTTTAAATCGGGTTCAAAACAGGATATAACTAATTATAGACCCATTTGTAAAATTTCTTGTATTCCGAAAGTATTTGAAAAGCTAGTCTGTAATAGGTTAACTGAGTTATTTCATAATCATATTTCAGTTTCTCAACATGGGTTTGTAGCAGGGAAATCAACGGCAACAAACTTGGCTCTAATAAGTAATTACATCATAACAAATATGGAGAATCGTCTTCAAACAGATATTATTTTTACAGATTTTGCAAAGACATTTGATAGAGTCAACCACCAAATCCTATTAAATAAACTAACTTCTCTAGGCATTCACTCTTCTCTATTAAAATGGCTTGAATCATATTTAGCTGGTAGAGTTCAAATAGTTAAAATTGATAGTTCGCTCTCAAAATTTGTTTCGGTCCCATCTGGTGTTCCGCAAGGAAGCCATTTGGGTCCATTACTGTTTTTGTTATTTGTAAACGATATACCGGATGTTTTTCAAAATTCAAACTGCCTTCTTTTCGCGGACGACCTCAAACTTTATCGTAAGATCTCTGGTCAAACTGACTGTTTTCTTTTTTTGGAAGATCTATCGAGGCTGGATAATTGGTGCAAGCAAAATCACCTTCTGTTAAATGTTTCGAAATGTCAAGTTTTGTCGTGTTTCCGAAATTCTGATCCCATAGTTTTTGATTATAACATCAACCACACAAATTTAGAACGTGTTACTAGGAAGAAAGATCTTGGAGTTATCTTAGACACAAAACTTTCTTTTTTACCGCACTATGATTTTATTATAAACAAGGCAAATCAAATGCTTGGTTTCCTAAAAAGAAACACGAAAGAATTCTCAGATTCATATACTTTAATATCTCTTTACAATTCTCTGGTAAGGTCAGTTCTTGAATATTGTAGCATTGTTTGGAACCCTTATTATAATAATTCAATAGACAGAATTGAAAAAGTTCAGAAGCATTTTACAAGATATGCATTTTTTAAGCTTAACTGGAGGATTGCAAGGCCTTCTTATTATAGTAGATGTTTGTTGTTTGGTATGCAATCTCTTTATGATCGTCGTGCTTATTTTTCAGTTATGTTTTTGAGAGACATAGTAACTTCTCATATCAATTGTCCTCCTTTATTAACATTAGTTAATTGTGTTAACGCACCCTCTAGAACTACACGCTATCGTTTTCAATTTTATGAGCAGCTTCATAGTACAAATTATGGCCGTAACGAACCAATCACGCGTTGCATTAGAGAAGTGAATTTAATTTGCAATAGGATTGATTTTAATCTTGATGTTTCGAGAGATATATTTAAAAAATATTTGTTAAATAATATTAAAACTGTAACTTCCTAATAAATTAAAATAATTAATCTTTTTTTCATAAATTTATATTTATTTATTGTATAAATTATAAATCAATTTAGTAATATTTATTGAATTTAATTTAAAATTTATTTAATTTATAAGCATTTTTTTTAATTTTATAAGCATATAGCCCCCAATAATTATATTATTTAGTATCTAGTCTATAAAGATTGTAATCTGATTGATGAAATAAAACTAAAACTAAAACTAAAATTTTGCATTGAAGCCGATTATGCAGTAACGAAGGTTTTAAGATACATTGTCTTTTTTTTTTTAAACACTTACAGTTAAAGGGTTTCAGGTGAAAGGGGCCGGTAACAGCTTTTCCATACAATACAATTTAAAAGACAAATAATTTTAGTTAAATATTTTCAAGTAAACTAACAGACAGGCAAATGAAATGAAGATAAAATCAATACACGAAATTTAGTTCCGTCTTTTTTAACGTGAAAATTTATAAGGGGATTCATTACGTCTTCATCTTCTGGTTTTCTTCTCATATTAGAACCATAAGTTTATACATAACAAAGGTCAACCTACAAATTAAAACCTAGGTGCAGAAATAATTTAATTATTAATGAAGTTATAATAAGAAGAAAATTTAACCTATAACCTATAACTTATTATAGGTTAGGTACTGATATGGTTCTCTTCAAATACGTCGACTATATACTCACTTCCTTTGAAACAACTGATATCAAAGTTATTACCCAAACAAATTCATTAGTTACTGTCAAGATACCGAAATGTGATTAAAACAAAACCAACGAAATAAAATATATATGTACATATAAAGAAAGAAACAAGCAAAACAAAAAAAATACCCAAACAGCCAACCCAACACACGCAACAAACCTCAGTTAGATTCAGTAGCAATTAATATTAATCGCCTCATGTAACCCATGCAAAAGTCTAATTCTATTAAATCTGGCAATACAAATGGAAGTGTCACGAAGGCCCCTTAAGACTCAGGACATAGGTACCTACATACTTATAATACTACATAGGACTAAAAGCATTCTTTTATCCTATATAACTTCTTCGTTTTCTATATTTGTATATTATTCTCTGACTCTATGAGCAGTGAGCATTTGAAGAGCATTGGGGTGTGAATTCCCTAAAGGTGCACCACAAGGATAATTGTTACACGCTAAGACTGTCACATCAGTTGAAACGTGTGGTAAATTTTATTTTTGCCCCCATTTTATCGTTCGTGTCGCCCTTAAACTGTCTGAAATTGATATCACTCTTAGATGTCGGTGAGTTTAATTTGTTGTTGGTAACAAGTTTATTTAAATACCATGCTAGTGCTATCATCAGATCTTTGAATCTATATAAGAAATAATATTATTGTGTGATTGTGAATTAAACTAGATTGTCTTGAAGTCCTTGAAAAGAAATTACTTTTATCCTCACAAACGATTAGTGAATGGAGATTAAAGTTCGTCAAGCTATTACCTAGGTCAAAAAAGGTTTTATATAAAAGCTTTGAAGAACTCGGAAATTAAAATTAATTGAAGCTTTAATGGTTTTACTTTTTCTTCGTATTTATTTATAGGTTAAAACTTTAAACGAAGATAATCGAATATTGTTTTTTTTTTTCGTGAACTATATGAAATTTAATTTAAAATAATAAAAACTCCACCTACTACCACGCCCAATTTTTTCGTATTTTATTTTTCTTCTGATTTAAATTTGCGCTATAAAACTTTCTAAGGGAGAGTTATACTTATGACAGTAAGATTAAAAATAAAGGATGTTTTATTGGAAATAAAATTAAAAACGGATACAGTTCCTACCTAACCATTAAACAAAATAATTTGCTTTCAAAATATTCAACACAATTATTTTAAAAGTTATTAATAAGACATAATTATAATATATTACCCCGACCCCTTTATATTATCGATTTGAACATTTGAAACGTGTTCTCTTGTCATTTGTAATGAAGGTAGGTCTTGGGCTTCATTAAATTTAAATATAGGTAGGTATACATATATGTATGCGTATTTTTGATATATATGTACGAATTATAATTTAATTAAAATGAGGATTTAAAACAAATCAACCTTTGTGGTTTCGGCATTTAATTTATGCCAAATTTCCATAGGGTTTAAGCTGATGAAAGCGTAGAAAGGAGTATATATAAGTACTTATGTAAATATATACGTTTGTTTGTACAGGTATTCGTATATATATATGTACACATACAAACAAGGTGTGTCACTTGGTTATAAGTGTAAGAATATATATACAAAGGTTTAAATATCAGATAACTGAAAATAAATAGATATATCTATATATATATAATTATATAAGATTTGTATACCACCCCACGTCTTTGAAGGTATATAATATAATTGAATCTCTTACCCAAATAACTAGTATGGGAAATACAGTGTTTACTTAATTAATGGAATTTTCATTGATAATGGCTTAATTAAGTAGGAGTTAATGTGATATATAAATTATAATATTTCGAAAGCTTTCAATCTTAAAGGATTTGAATTTAACAAAAAAAAAAAAATATTTTCTGCTTTTTGTCTCCAAGTTGTGTGTTATATTAGAAAATATAATTAAATAATAATAATAATATATCGATCCCCAGCTGGGGCAAAAAGTTTTTTCGAATAAAATTGAACAATGACCAAGCACCACTAAAGGAGTCTAATGATCGTTATTCCACAAATATACATGCATGTTAATTTCAGTTTAAATTTAAAAATTGTTAAAAAATCAACAAACCATAATGTAATTAGAAATAAATTGATGAAGCAACTTATTTAATGGTTTTGAACACGATTTATATTATCTGTTTTCTTTAACAAATCTAATTTGTGACAAATAAAAATCGTTGAAGTAACCCTCTCCAAAAAATAACTTTTAATATATTATATAAAATTTTGTAAACAATTTTATGAACAAAAATTGACATGCCAATAAATTGTTAATACTTACATATTTATAATAATTTTCAAACGATTTGTTTTTAAATCGTTTCGACCTTTTAGTCGATCTAGCTAAATAATTCGCATTTTGTTGTCTTCTATTAATTTACTTAGATAATTCTTTTTTATTTTTTCATTTTTGATTTTTTTGTTTAAAGTTCATTTAATTTTGTACCTAATTCGCTGTAAGTTTAATTTGTTTTTTAATTATATTTTGAATTTTTGTTTCGTTATATAATCAGTACAATACCCTATCGGTGCTCACAGACGACAAATTTTAATCAAAATCGTAGAAGTTGTTTTCGAAAAAATAAGATTTTCCTTAATAATTATCTAACATTTTGTATGTGGTAGGACCACTATTTTTGGTGAAAAAAAATAATTTGTATTTTAAATACGTTTTATAGTTTTAAGGTTTAATAAAAATTGACCGAGTCGTTTTCGAATTATTTTGTTACATTTTATAAAAACTAAAAAAAGAATATTTGGAAATATTGGTACAGGTATACAATACTACTAAGACTTTTTAAAACATTCTCCTTAAAAAATATATCAGAATCAATTGAACATTTTTGGGGAGGCTTCCGGCGGTAGAGTGGAAATTTCTGTGACACATTACGCTGTGATCTTACACGCTACGATACGTTGATGTAAATTGGGTACGTTCAATACTAATTACGTTCGTTCGTACTTTAAACTAAATCAAAAGATCGAGTTGAGTTTGAGTTGAAATTTGGTTGACAGTTCGAATTCGTCGCGTTCCGTGATGTCAAATCAGCACTTGAATATTTAATGTTATGTTTACACATCTTAACCGTGAGTCCCGATACTGACATTTTTTTTTATTATATTAGGTATACAGCATTCTTATTTTTATTAAGGATATTAATAGGACCTCTCTCTATATAAAGCTGTGCGTACTTATTTCTACTAAACATTTATATTGGTTTAATATTCTTATAAAATTTTGTATTTAACTTATTTGTTCAATTTAAAAAAATTATATTTCCATTAAAATAAAACTTAATCAAAACCAAATGATTACAAAAAAAAAAAAAACTTTCCCAAATTGCAAAAGTAAAAATCTAACAAATAATAATTAAAAGTTTCCAATTTTATTTTAGTTTTTTTTTTTTGTTTGTCTTCCAAACGAACAGGCTTCTGATTTGAATCTTTGCAAGCAAATTTTTTTTTACTGGTATACCTATGTATATGTAGGGGTACTATCCTTATATATGTATTCACAAGAGAATTTTCAACTTCAATGCCATTTAATTCTAACCAAGTAGACAATTGCTTTGTTTTCAAAATTTAATTGCAGTGGTTTATGTGAGTTGACGACGACAACGGCAACGTTGGCGCCAAAAACGAGGAGGACGACCTACACTCATGAGGAAAATTAAATAAAGAACATTTTGAAAACTTTCAATGGCACAGCAGAATGCAAAAGCAAAAGAACATTATTTGTCATCTTTAAGCTTGAGCTCGAAGTGGCTTTGTGGAATAATAATATTAATAATAATAATGAATAATAAAGAGGGGTTTGAATTTTGCTTCTGTTTTTTTTTTTTTTTATATTCACAGAAGCAAATTATACTATTTAAATTTTGTATTTAAGTTTATTTGTTAATTATAAATATATTTTTTATGAATAATAGGGACATGCATTGTACATCTAATTTAAATATAAACTTTAAACTTTAACTTTTATAAGTACAATGTGGGGCAAAAGTTGTCCCCTATACTTCGGAAGATGCTATAATTTTTGCAAAAAACGACAAAAATCAATTGAAACTATTATTCTCTGTTATTTAGGAGTAAAATGATAAAGTCTTGTTGACATGTATTTACTTCACAAATTTTAAAGTAGAATTAACATTTGCTGCCATTTTAAAAAATTATAAATTAGATCGATGGATTCCGAAACCACACTTTTTTCTATTAAATCTGAGATTAATTTATTAAAACTCAATAGAATTTTTAACGTAAACAATAACAACAAAACAAAATTCAGATATATTTCAGAAGAAAACATTTAATCTTCAGCTCATACTAAATCCTAAAAAAACACAAATCAGTTATTCTAATGTAAAATAACTTTTAATTGCTTGACACACAAAAAAATAATAATAATAAAAAGTAAAATAAAAATTATTTGCTGATGGAAACATACAAAACAAAAAGGTGCAAATGATTTCCATAGAAAATCTTTGAAAATGTTTCTAAAGAAAATAAATAATAAAAAAAATTAAAAGAAAAGAAAAGAAAAATACGGACCAACAAAACTCAAAAAAAAAAAAAAAACTTAAGCTTCTTTCAAAGTATCTGGCGCTTTAATATGCAAAATTAAACCATAAATTATAACCGGAACTGGATATAGTCCCTCAGGACTTTTAGCCCCATGAGAAAAAAAAAATCGTATTCTAATATTTTTTCTTTCGTCCTTATTTTTTTTTTTTTTTAGCCAAATTATTGTATAGGGAGTTTAATTTTTGTACGTTGCTGCTGAGGGATGTGGGTGGAGAAAGATATGGACTCATGCCATCGAATAAAGTGTGGAATTAATTTTTTTCCCATTTTTTTGTTTCGTTTCATTTGTTGTTTCCTTAGAATATTTAATTTTTTTTTTATTGGTTGGGTGGATTTTCGGTATACATACCTATAGGAGAAAATCCTAAAAATATAATTTAATTTTTGTTGAGAGAGCTTGAATATGATTAAATTATGTGATTTGGTAATAAGTAGGTATTGATTAAATATACATTTTGGCAAGATTCCATTTATGATAGAACTTTAATTCAGTAAGAAATCATATTTAATGTATAAAAAAATCCTAAAAATCGTAAAAAAAGTTTGCCAAAATAGAATAGTTCCCTTAGATATTTATTTGAGTATGGACAATATATGGGTATATCATACTTTTACAAACAATGCTCCATTATAAAATAACCAGCTTCAGTCCTTTCTTTAAACAATTCCGCCTTAAAACTAACGCTGCTATTAACACCCATACCAATTTAAGCTTATTCTTGAATTCGGGCATATTGTCAACTATACAGAGATTCATTTTTTAACCGCACTATACGAATGTGATGTGCTTAAAACATAGTTTAATATTTCCCTCCAATTACGTTATTCAGAAATTAAAAATCCATCATGAGTATTTCTCTTTAAACCCTACCCCATTATGCTAAACTCTCTCATTGTGATTAAAACATTTCAAGGGTATTCATAACTACTATATTTCACGCAATACATGAGTGATGTTCAACAAAAAATCATCTATTATTTCATGAGCGCAAACTAAACATCTATATACGACTGAAGAACTCCCTATGTCAAGACACTAAAGAAGAGATAGTTCCTCGATTTATACCAACAGATGAGAAATGAAGATACTTCTTATTCTTACTGCATACTTATAATAGCTCTCCATATAGGGGCAATTTGTCTTCACAATGTCTGGTATTTTATTTATACATTATAGGTTTGTACGATAGGTACATTCAAAGTAAAAATATTCTTTCTTTAAATAGAATTCTTTATACGAGCTTGAAAAGTTTTTTTTTTTCAACTATAAAACATAACGCACATTATTTATTGGAATATTTTTTGTTCACCATATACCTCAATCTGAATCTCCCTGTCTGGCAACCCAAAGCAAATTATTTTTATGGAAGGATCCAGACTTAGATTAAAATTAATTGCATTCTTTCTTTAGTTCCTAGACTTATCTCAAGATTAATATTTCAGATAAAAGAATATTTTGCTCTTGAGATTCAAACCATCCGCCACCCATCCACTGACTGACGACCGCCATGCCAATTACAATATTTGTTTAGCTAAAATGTTGGAGTTATAAACCTACCGCCCATCAGAGATACCCTTATACCAAAAATCTATATTCTCCCAAAAGAACTTCAAAAAGAATTCTTAAATAATATTTTACTGCGCCATTTTTCGTAACTTTCGAAAGTAACCAATATTTTTTTTTTTTTTTGCTATAGCTACCTTTAATCCAAAAGCCATTTTTCGCTTTAATTCCAGCGACTCCTTAAGTCGACATATTATATAGCACACAATAATACACTCCTTTTATCATTAACTAAATAAATTGTCGCTGTCACTAGAAATTTCCAACCCACTCCCTTAAAGTCTGGAATTCTACAACTATACAATCGTTATAATACTTGTTCACCCCATGAATCACACTTAATTTTCTTGCGTGCCATAGAGTAAGTAGGTATATCCCAGAGTTGTTGTTTGGTGACATAAAAAAAAAGAAGAAAGAAATACGGACCAGACCGTTTTTTTGGTGGGATGTACGACCCTGAGCCCCCGCAACCTCACTGCCAATTGAGCATGCTTTTCCACAGTTAAATATATGCTGATAGGCGAAAAGTGTATATTACTTATACATCCAAACAAATAGGCCATACAGACGGTTGACATATAAGATGTTTACTTATGTAGTTTTGTTCTCAAAAGGAAGTGTTCGAACCACTAGAAACACCAATTTTCGAGGTCCTTACAATAAATCAGTGGGAAACATTTTTTGGTGTTATTATTGCTTAGGTATGCAAATTGTGGGTAAGGAAATGCCTGTTTTTTTTTTTTTTGTGTTGTCACATGATACCAGATTTCTTTTTTTTTAAGAACTCTTCGTTCTATTTCCTCGAAAATTGTTCTCGATTTTAAAGAAATCTATACCTCGATAAAAAAAAGTTTACTACCGTATTCTATAAAAAATGTCAGAGGCAATAGAAAATCCCCTAACAGCGAGCTGCTTCTCCGTGATGGGTATCTCCTTCTATATATAAGCATTCTGATTCTAGGACTTTTCACCAGCACACAGATTGTTCTTTATTGTTATTCGACCAGTCTTTCCAGGTAAAAAAAAAAAAATTCCTTTCCTCTGGATATAGGTACGCAATCCATTAATTTCAATTTATCATTATACATTGCAGAGCCTGGATGGCTATAAAAAGGCTTCGAAATTCCTTTGGGAAAAACCGTATGTCTCACGTTGTCGTTTTTATTTTTTTATTTTTTAAGGTTCTGAAGGCAAACTAAGCGATTTGTGTGTGTCATCTATTCAGGTGATTGGGGGTTTAAATCAATTTGTAACATTAACCGAAAAGGTTGTAGAACTTTTTTGCATTTTGAAATGTTTCTATATTATATAAATTTGTTGCTGTCTATATTGTAGGACTTGACGAAAGTTTTATATTCAATTGAGATGTTAGTTATTCAGGGTGTGTGTGTTTTTTTTTTATGTTGCTATGGATGAATTTTATGTATATTTGTGTTTTAGACTTAAATTGGCATTATTTAATCCTTTGGAATCTTTAACGCCCATATTATTCACTCCAGATTAAAACTTAAATCGAGATGTAAATTATACAAATTCAATGCAAATACATCCGGATTCAATTTTCAATCTGGATGTATCGAGTGAAAAATATGGGCGGTAAGTCTTCTCAAGACTCTTGAGATTCTTCTTGTACATATTTTGCAATATTTTTGAACTTGGGAGTATGATAGTTATTTTTATTCAGACTTATTTTTTGAGTACTTGAGTATTTTTATATTTTCCGGTGTTTGTGATATGAAGTATTAAAGTTTTTTATATTTGCTTTCTTGACAAAGTTTTAACAGCGTTTAGTTTAACAAAAAATTATAATTGATTGAGTGCTAAGTCTTTCTTAACCAATTATTAAAGGGTTTAAATCTAAGTTTGAGTTAGAATTTCGATAAAGTATTGGAACCTCAAAATTGATGTTATAGCACCTCATATTATGTGGGATATTCAAAAATTGTAATTGATCAAAAAAGTTCAACTACTTTCAAAAATTGGTAAGTCATAGAAAATTAGTGGTTATACTTTTTCAGGGTCATTAGACAAAAATGTCTAATGACCCTGAAAAAGTATGACCACTAATTTTCTATCTCAAATTAAGGTGCTAAAAATAGCACCTCATTTGTGGGATATTCGCAAAACAAATTTTACAATTTGAAAGGCCTCCAAATCATCCCATAGAAGGTCAGCTAGTTTCAGACATTTTTTGGACATAATTTTTTCAAGATCATAGGGATTGTTTGCAATTCAACATTTTTGGGATATTCGAAAAAAAATACCATCTGAATGGTTATTTACTCCTTTTAAAAGTTCAACTATAGTTAATTAATTATTTAATAATATTATCAGCAGATTATCAGATCAAATACGTTTCTACCTAAAAATTTTGTTTGTGGGTTATTCAAAATGTGGTGCTTACTATAACATTTACTTTGAAAAATATCCTAAAAACAAATATATGGGTGACCAAATATTACTGAAACTAGTTGAACTTTTATGAGGAATTGGCAAACTTTCTGGTGCATATATTTTTTGCGAATATCCCACTAGAAAGGTGCTCAAAATTGTATTGGTCTTAACGCTCCTCTTCCCCGTGAAATGTTCCTCGAATGGAAAATCAAATTTGAAGATTGGAACCCTGAATAATATAAAACAAATTTTACTGCTGTTACTTTAAAAAATATGTCCGCTATAACATATAACAAATATTAACCCTTTAAATGGGAAATTTGTGGCAAGTTGGTAGCATGGTGGGGGTATTTTTTAACCTTCACTATACCTAACTAAGTAACTAGGGACCAACAAAAAGTTGCTTGGGGAAGCAGTAATTTAAGGTTGCTATAGGTGGGCGTGGGCGCCTTTGATTAGAGTTTCACTGTCACTTCTGGAACATAATTTCTACAAAAAATCGGATGTATTTCTAGATATGTCAGTATTCTCGCGGTTAACTCGAACATTTACTGCTTAGGAAAATGAATTTTTTGGTAAGAATTAATGATACCTTAATATTTATATTTTGACTTCCAACCATAATTCTCCTTCATGCTATATAGATCTTGTTTGTGGTGGCCTTGAATATTTTTAAGAGCTTCTTGATTTAAATTATATAGTTCAGTAAAAAAATGAGTAGAAAATAAACATTCCAAAAAATAATAAAACTGTTGTATTTAAACTGAAGTCAATATAAACGCAGATATGCGTTTATGATTCTGGTTTATTTATTTTTTTAAGCTACACAATGACGGTATTTTGTTTCGTGTCTATGGAAAAATTCTTACGGTACTAGCTATCTCCTAGATAGAATTGTTTCGTTTAAAATTATATTTATATTGCTTAAAAATGTTTAAATATTTCCGTGACCTTTATTTTATCAACAAAAATTTAATTCTTTGACTGATTTTCAGCTCAATAAAGTCAGCAAGTTGATAAAACAATTATTGATAGCTTAGGCCTATTTTTGGGAAACAATTTTAATTTAGGTGTTTAATCGAAGAAGAAATCTTAATATTTGGTGAAAAAATATTATTCATGAGACTTTTTTCAGATTCTATTAACCTTTATTTATGATTCAAGGAATGTTTGTCATCTTATAACAAAACTCCTAAATATTCTCACCTAGATTTCTTTGGAAAACAAATAACAACAACAACAAAGTTCCAAAAGTAAATTGATTATTCCTAAGAAACATCTCCCAAATGACTTCGCCATAAGGACAAAAACAGAGCACAGAGAGAAAGAGAATGAGAGATATACAATTTGGAAAGAGAGATGAATTCCAATTTATCTGACACCTTAAGGGCTGTTTAGAAGTGTTGTACGATGATTGCTCGAGTGTGGTCCAGAATACTTAAACAGCGCGTAGGATATTATTGTGAAGGAGTATTCTATATATATATATATATATTGTATATATATATATATATATATAGGCCCTTAAATAAGGACACTTTATTGTCTTCAAGCATTATAGAAAGGGGTGATGACAATGTCATGGCTATGGCTACATGTGTTGTGTTTACTTTGATGACATATGTGTAAAACGTTCTTCGAATTCTCAAATTTCGCTATTGTGGGCGCTGCTAAAGGTTTTAAATGTTCAAACGTGTTGTCATTAAATTTCTGAGTCATATACTTGTATAAGGCTCCTGAATTGTTGTGTTGAAGCGCAGTGATTATATAAAATAAAGATTGCTTACAAGTGAGTTATGACTTATATACGAGTTCTTTGTTAGAAATGTACCTATAGTAGTTTGACTATGAAATTTAAAGTTAGTTTTGAAAAGTCGTAAATTGTTTAAAGTTTTTCTGTATTGAATTTTTATTTTAACTCAAAGTGTACGAACTTGGATTTAAGTCTTGAAATGGGTTCTGCTTGTTCAGCTAACTTAATAATATCTACAAGAATCATGTGGAACTAGCTGGCACGTCCTGACTTCTCACGGGAGGAAATCTCAGTTGTCTACAAAAAAGAAGACAAAAAATCACCCTAAAAATATGCAATTTTGAGTTTTCACAATTTTCCACATTTTATGTCTAAATTTCTAATTTTCGGCCCTATCAATATCTACAAGAATCATGTGGAACTAGCTGGCATGTCCCGACTTCTCACGGGAAGAAATCTAAATTGTCTACAAAAAAGAGAAAATCGTACCTAAAAGTATGCAATTTTGAGTATTCACTCATTTCCTGTCTAAATTTATAATTTTTGGCCTTATCAATATCTACAAGAATCATGTGGAACTAGCTGGCACGTCCCGACTTCTCATGGGAAGAAATCTAAATTGTCTACAAAAAAGAGAAAATCGTACCTAAAAGTATGCAATTTTGAGTATTCACTCATTTCCTGTCTAGATTTATAATTTTCGGCCTTATCAATATCTACAATAATCATGTGGAACTAGCTGGCATGTCCCGACTTCTCACGGGAAGAAATTAAGTTGTCTACAAAAAGAGAAAAATCACGCCTAAAAGTATACAATTTTGAGTTTTTACAATTTTTAACATTTTCTGTCTAAATTTCCAGTTCTCGGGCTCGTAGCCTGTTTGCTGGTTGAATACGAATTCAACAAAAAATCCACTTCAAATCGGATGATTTTCAGCCATGTTATGCGCTTACATACAAAAAACAATTCATTTTTATATATTTATAAATGATAAGCATTGAAAATAGTTTGCCAAAAATTATTCTAAATCGTTTAATTGACTTTTCTAGTATTGACTGTTTTTTACCAATCGAAGCATTCTTTTGGAAATAAATTTAATCAAATATATCAATAATTATAATTTCTTCGGTTTGTTTTTTTTTTTTTAATTCCAGCTGAATTCTATAAAATTATATTTTCCTAAATTTTCAGAATA
This sequence comes from Epistrophe eligans, assembly GCA_951394125.1. Classification (NCBI taxonomy): domain Eukaryota; kingdom Metazoa; phylum Arthropoda; class Insecta; order Diptera; family Syrphidae; genus Epistrophe; species Epistrophe eligans. The sequence goes on along the minus strand of OX596031.1, from coordinate 9,194,984 downwards.
CGAATAAAAATTTAGTTAAGTTAGACATCACTTGAAACAAAAAACAAGTTAAAAAATATTGACCCATTGATTGCTATGCCACCCGTCATATAGTCGGTGATGAACGATATCGATATGCTGGTGCTTTTTTCAGTTCATCTCTTCTCAAATGCCTGCATTTGACACTCTTGAGTAGATAATGGAAGAATAATTAATTGGTTATGCAGTAATATGCTCATGAATAATTCAGTTAAGTGTTCGCTTGTGATCTAACGAGAAGGTAGTACATATCGGGGGTTCTTATTTCGATATCCATTTGGCACATGAATTATTCAATTTATCGATAATATTATTCAACATGAATTTCGAATTTCGATTCACCATAATATCGCATCGTATCGCATCACCATGGAGGGGTGCGGTAGCGGTAGGGTGTGATTCGGATGTGCTTGCTTCTAAATTTTTTAGGAGGATGAGTTTGTTCCTGCATTATTATCAAGTATAAAGAGAAGGTGTCGAAAGTTGTTTCTCAAAGGAAAATATAGGGAATGTTTTAATATTCATGATTCACCTACCCACCTACTGGCTATATATGAAATGAAAATTTTAAGGAAAACGTTTAACTTTAAATTTTGGGGATATAGTCAAAGGCAGGATTAAACCACTTGTTGCCAAAACAGATTATCTTTTTTTTTATTAAGCAAAAATCCAACTTTCAATAAGAATCATTACAACATAATTTGTCATATTCATTCATTGTCAGAATTCTTCATTAATTAATTTTCATTAACGGTTGACCTTGGTGTCGATATAAAACCTAATCCATTTTCATTCCAATAGATCATGTTGTTTGGATTGTTTGTCTTATTGTTCTCAGTATAATCACTATATAGGAGGATATCATCAACCTTCGTTCACCCGAAAAACAATCATCAAGGATATTTGCTGGCATTCGTAGCAATTACATCACCAATTGAAATGAATAGACCGATATACGAGTTCTAGAGAGAGAGAAGACAAAGAGATGGCTAGGTATACCTATATACGTACACCAGCACAATCCTTATACAGGATATCTCCTCTATTCTATCAGAATTTTGTCGAGTGGATGCGAAAGGATTTGTGTTATATATACGCTATTTTATCCTAAAGGTTAGATATATACTCGGTGGTGGTGGTGACTATAGGGAGGGAAGAGAGAATGAAATGTTTTGTTGATACAATTACACTAATTGAATCAAAGTGCTACAAAGTGTTTTAACGACACCACACAATATAACTGGTGCTGTTGACTTACAGAAGTGTAATGATGGGCATTTTTGGGGTTGGTTATTTAGGTTTTGGTACCTATACCTATACCTATACCTTGTATGACAGCATTCGGGTGAAATGTTTTGTGAAATATTTTATTTGGTCATAGTCATAAAAGTAAATGATTTGATCTTGTATAAATGAATATAAGATGAAAATTAAATAAAAATAATGGCAAATCTATGAATAAAATGCCTGACAGGATGCCACTATAAATTACTCTTAGTGTCACTTTCAGCACCTACATATATTCACATTTGGTAAAGACCAGTGTTACCGCAGACCAACTTATTTATAAATAGCTTCGAATAAAAAATGTGTCAAAAGAGCCTACAAAAATATAATTATTAGAAATTGAAAAATAATTGGTCACTCACAACAGCAAAAATGTGTCCTTTTGAAAATAAATGTGTCCTCTTAAAAATAAATGCATATAAAATTAAATAAATAAATAAAAAATACGAATTTAAGAATTCTAAAATATTTTTTATTCTATACACAACAAAAACTTATTATTGTTAAATAAATAAACTAAAAACATATAGGAACACAATTATAGAATACAACAATGTTGTTTTTATTGCGCTATTTGGCAAACATGTTGGCTTCATTTCCACCGTTTCATTTTTGTCGTTCGTTTAAAAAAATTACATTTTATGAAGTTAATAATCTTGAAAAAATGTGTCTTTAAAAAAAAAAATTATCTCGGAATCCCACTCAAAAATACTATTGATACTTTGTATCCTAGTGGGAACTCTGGTAAGGACGCATACGAAATTTCATAAGCTCCGGTTCTTGTTTTTTTTTTATCAATTGTCAAATTAGGGTAATACAAATCTGAGTAGGTACTTATATAATTACATATCGCACATGTAGTACAAAAGTGTCACAACTCAAAAATCTTCGTTTTTCAATAGAGTCGAAAAACCGTTTTATGAGAATAGAAAAAGTAAATTTAAGAAATAATCAGTGTTTACAAAAGGAAATACACTATTAACCTTACACAACAACCAGCATCAATTTTACATCTTAAAACATGAAAATTCACGTTTTTAGAGTTATGACATTTTTCGTGATTTTTTCGTAAAAAAAATAATGTATTATTTTGAGTTCAGCCACTTTAGTCAACAAAATTTGTAGTTGTGACAGTTTTGATGTATTTCTTTCTTAATTTTTACATCATGTTTTTTTCATGACTTTGATATTTGATTTGATATTATGAGGATTATCTTTAACCAAAATGTAGAATAATGATGAATATTATGTCGTTTACTCACCACGCCTTTCTTCGAGCCTTTCTTCTCTTAAAACTTGAAATTTAAAACTTAGGCAAATTAACCTTAGGTATAATTCTTATACAAAAGGAAACATTTATTCCCATGAGAAAATGCCAAAAAATCGTTTCATTTTTGTACAAATAAAAATTTAATAATGTTTTTTTTTTACTACACCAAAACATAGAGATTAATTTAATTGAAATTATTTTTTTTTTCCAAACTACTCGCAAATTTTAAGATTAACCTTCGGATAACAATAGGGGTGTTCAACCACCAGCTATTTTATTTTTTAGTTTGGTCTGATTTATATTTCTACCGTTTTATGTATTTGTTATTTAATATCTATAAGGTAACAGTGTTGCTGATGAGCAGCCCCCGCGGTGGGTTTTGAACACGGAAGCATTTCGTATGCACTGGGGTGTCATATCACCCTTATCCTTCATGTATCCGAAATTTTTGAAGAAAAATGGAGGTACTTGGATACACAGTTAAGTCAAATGAAAGGGAAGGGGAGTCCCCACTGAATTACAAAAACAGTCAAGATGTGTATGTTGTCTGTGAAAATAAGCAAGGTTTCGTGCTTGAAATGCAATTATCCCATAGGTATGTCCTGTAAAGAGGAAAGAGATATGCATCAATTGCCTTTAAACATTTTATTTTGGGATTTTCATACGGATTTTTACTAGTGTAACTTATTCATCTAAAGTGTCATAACTCGAAAAAACATGAAAAAATGTATGAGAAAAGGCTTTTTTCAAATTAAAGTGTTTGTAAAATATCAGCCATAACAAGATTAAGGTTTTATATAAAAATGGAAGCATTTGGTATTTAATTGATCTTTAAAAACTTAAATCTTTATTGAAACAACAAAACTGTATTAACTCTAAATTTCAGCTTTTCATTTTTCTAAAGTGTAGTAACTAAAAATAATACAAAGGATTTATAATTACCTCAATCAACTTAAACGTCATAACTCAAAATGAAACAAATATTTTTCCACAGAAAAGACAGCAAAAATGTTTTAACTCAAATTTTTTTTTACAAATTTAACCACTAAAACGACACAATTCAAATTGAGACACTTTTAGATATTAATTGCCCAAATGTTTCCAACAAGAATCGCGTCACAACTAAAAATATGTCATTTTTGTTAAATCACGTTTGATTTTAACTTAAACATCTAAAACGACATTTTACCTTTTGGAAAAAAAACTATCCAACTTAAATCAATGGCAACAAGATAGAAAGGTCCCGGAAAATTTCAAATATTTTTTTGCGTTTAAAACTCAAAAAATGTGTTTTTTGAGTTGTGACACTTTTGAACTACATGTGCGATATAATAATTATAAAAAACTAAAATTAGGTGAACAAAAATAACGAATACATATTTTAAATTTGGAAGTGTTTCCAAGTTCCAATTCATGTCCAATTATAGCATTGGATCAGCGTCCTCTGCCGGTGGGTATACCTACTTCCAGTTTTTGTTTATACTGATATTACGAAAAACTGTTATAACTGTTATAAATTGGAATTTTTCTGGTCTCGTTCTTTAAAAATACAACATATGGACGACGTAGCTACATCTTTACTTAAAACACAAAGTCAATTTATTACAGTTATAACAGTTTTTCGCCGTTAAACGTGCATGGGTGCATTAACGCGCTTTTGCGCGACTTAAAAAAAAATCTGGGTCTCTAGCCCTGCGGGGCTGCATAAATAGTATCTTTTAATCATCGGTCCAATTTTTTTTTTTTTTTTTTTTAAACTAAGGGCGATCAGAACTGAGTTTTCAGCCGTACCTAATTCTGAAACGTTAAACGTGCATGGGTGCATTAACGCGCTTTTGCGCGACTTAAAAAAAAACTCTGGGTCTCTAGCCCTGCGGGGCTGCATAAATAGTATCTTTTAATCATCGGTCCAATTTTTTTTTTTTTTTTTTTTAAACTAAGGGCGATCAGAACTGAGTTTTCAGCCGTACCTAATTCTAAAAGTTGTTGAAAATATCGTTAATGGTAAAAATGGATTACTTTACTTAACCTAAATTTGCAAAATGTCTTACACAATTTTTCTTCTATAATCAAACTCTTTGAAAAACTTAAAATAAATTTAAAGGAGGCTTTTTGGAAGCTTTATCAAAAGTTCTTCATTTAATAACTTCACAAAATCTTTAAAAAAGTTTAAGTAGATATTACTCTTAGTAATTATTTATTTTAATTTGATAGAGCTCAAATTTTTTTTTAATGTTTTATATGAAATTTGATCAAAAATGCATTTTTTGGTACCTACAGCAACGGTCACCGGTTGCTGAATCGACTTCGATAAAATTTCCAGAGTTTGTTTCTTTATAGGGAAGGAAGACTAAGAAAGTGGTTTTACTATAATTCAACTATCCACTGGCACGCCCATATTTATTATATTTTAATTTTCTCCGTATTCAAATTCATTAAAGTATCACGTGTACTTTTTCCATCGTAATCTTACGTCCATTGCCACGCCCAATTTTCTTATATTTTAAAAATCTACAGAAAACAGAAAGTTTTGAATTAAAAGCTCACCTAATGCCACGCCAACATTTCTTATATTTTTAGTTTGAATAATCAAATTCTGTGAAAACATATTGTCGTATTTTTATAAAGCTTAACTTAGGCACTAACAGCCTCATTTATTAACTCGTCTTAGCGAGGAAGTAAATTTACTCCGATTTTACAACGCCTCTAATCCTGAAAAACTTATTTATAAAAAAATAAACGGGGATTAGAGGCGGAGTAAGCTAAAACTGGTACTTAGTATGAATAAACCCGTAGTAAAGCCGCTTTACCTTTAGTATCTATAAATGTCATTTTTACATGACATTTATTGACAAATTATACCTTTTGAGAACTATCCCAGATTTCAAACCATTTTCTTTATTTTGTTTATCCATTTATTTTGACAAAATACCACCAATAATAATCACTTAAAATGAATGATTTTGGAAATTAGCTGGGGTTTGTTTAGGTTTATAATAACCAGAGTTTTAGATTGGTCAATTTTTTGATAATAAAGGGTTTTCTAAAAAGATGTTTAATTTAGAATAGCCCTCTATTTAGGCAGCTGTCACTTTGAAAGCTGTCATCTTTTGACATTTAACAAGTAAAAACTCCGCCATTACTAAAAACGATCCACCCTTCAAAAACTCTTTGAAATGCTTAAAATTACTACAAAAACCGCCAAGAAAATAATTTATAAATAAGAATTTAAGGGTATAGCGGCTTTTAAAGGCCTAAACATATTGATTTTAGTATTAAAGGGATCTGCCAGTTTTGAATAAAACAGTATTTTTATAAATAATATTTAAAATTTTATTGAAAACAATAGTAGAGCAATATTTAAAAATTTAAGTAAGAAGTAATCAAACTCACTAAACAAACTAAACCGGATGCAAAAAGAAACATCTTTTATAACCCAGTTCAATAAACCCCCAAAGGAAAGCTTTCTTTATACTTCCATCGAAGTTAGAAATCGAATCAGAGAGTCTTTGAGTATTTGTAAGGCGCGTTTGCATTCATTCAAATCCAATTAAAAATGGCAAAATGTATATATCTGGGACTTAAACCCAGAACAAAAGCCTTATACCCAAGACTGAAGCTATACAAAGGTTGCATGACACTAAATAAAAGTTAACTATTATCCGATACCTATAGAAATTCAGAGATAGAATGCACGCAAAGCAAACATGCATGCAGTGCAGAAATGCAGACTTTGCAAATCATAAAGTAGTCTCGCTGTGAACGACATTACGACAACGACAATTTTAAACGGGAACTGGTGTGCTATATATTCTTCAGATAGGTATAAGAGGACAAAGACTGAGAAGGAGGTTTCGTAAAGCAATTCTGTGTGAAATAGTTTATACGTGCCGTACATCCTTCTTGTTATTGTTATTTTATCGGTAGGGCATATTATGTTAGCTTTGTTTTATCATTTGTGTGGTCGTTGGAAGCCAAAGTCCTTTTGAATCTAATAATTGTTGTCTTTTTAATAACTCCAGCTTATACTCTGGTGTTTTTGAGTTGGACTTTTGCAAAATATAGATGCTAGAATTTTATTTTTTTTTTATTCACGACTTCCTGAAGTTATTTATTTTTACTTTCTGTAAATGATTTCTTGTAACATTGGAAATGTTCATATCTAAGAGTAGTATACTCGTATCTACAAAGAATCTATGTTCTAAGTTTGTAAATAATCAAGCTCTGTCTAAAACAAAGGAAGCTCAAAATCAGTGTACCGAATCACAAAAAGATATATAGAGATGCGAGTATAGATTGCCACAGTATACAACAATATAATTGTATCAGAGTTGATTTCATTGTTTTCCAAACTATAAAGACAATAACAAGCTTATCCTATATAAACAAAAAGGTTTAATAGCAATCGCAAACTCTTATATATCTATACACAAATATAACTTTGAATGTTTGTATATAGATTTGTAAGTTAAGTAGTATATCTAGTCAAAGAATGAAGCCATTAGAAATGTCATACTCAGAAATATAAAGGACATTTTATGTATGATGGGATTGTATATGTATAATGGCCTTTTGGAATCTCAAAGTATAAAGATTAAAGGCATTTGAAATGATTGGGTAGGTATACGGTCTTTTGCCATGTTTATAATAAATAGTTCAGGGCAATTTAATCCGATGAAAAGCATATCTGTACATAAAGGTCAGTATCTTGAAGGTTTTGAATGACAGTATTTTTTTTTTTTATTTCAAAATACATTTTGTACATATACATTTAAATAGTTTCCTTAATCACAACATTAAAAATTGTTTTATCTTAAGTTTTTGTTTTACAAAACGTCATGTACAGATTTGATTGATATATTTTCTATACAAGTGTTAGTTTTTCTAAAACAAAAAAAAAAAAAAAACAAAGGATGAAAGCTTGCTTTATCAACGATAAATTAACAAGCATTATGCTGGTTAATAAACAAAATCACTTAAGGAAATTTTTAATAGTTTTTTTTTTTTACATATTTATTCTCGACCTTTTTCCGCAACCACATTCATGCGACAATAATTCGGCGAAAATTGGATCTCCCGAATACGTGCTATTCAAACAAAGATGTGGAGAAACGTTTGAACAAGGTTTTTATTTTACATTTTATGACATGAAATGTTTTTTTTTTTTAAATAAAAAATAATAGTGATTATCTCATAAAAAACTTGTTTTAATTACATTTAAAAATCGAGCACCCCTATATTGGAAGCCCCTTTGTAAATGAAAACTGCGACAACTTTGGCATATATTAAAGATTTTTTGATGGTATAGGGGCTCTCAAGGCTGATCAGTTTTCTTTAAACATAAATGTTGTGAAGTTTTGTATATCGGCGGTTTTGTTAAAGTTTTTACGACTATTAGGGCCGTCATTTTTAAAGCTGGTCTGAAATATCGAATCATCTCCAAAAATTATAGCAAAATTCTGGCAATTTTAAGTTTCTATAGAATTTTAACTTTGGAAACAAAAATCTACGTTAGGGGATGAAAAAAAAGTAAAAATTCAAAACCAAACGACATAACCAGAATATCTATTTTCAATTAAAATATCAATTTTTTCTTTTTTTATTTTATAAGAAAATGTATGTATATATTTTTTTTGTGCATCATTGCAAAATCAAGCTTATTCCAAAATAATTTATTGATAAAAAAATGTATTTTATTTTTAAAACCACACATTTTATTAGTCTGATGAAGACTAAGACTAACCATCGAAATTTTCTTTCAATAACACAGAATCCCATTATTATTTTTAATGATGACCATAATAAATATTAAGGATAATCCCAATTGTTCAATTTATTGAATTCAAAAAGAATTATTTGAGGCAACTCGATTTAAAATCAGTTAGAAGTATAGATAATGTTGCTATATATACATTTTATTGAAATTAATTCAATATGAAGGCGACAAATACAAGTTTAATAAAATAATACCGGCGATGCGATGGGGTATTTATAATTGAATAGATAAATTGATAGATAAATTTATTTTGTAACTACATATTTAAAAAAAATTCTCTGAACGCACATTTTGAAACATTACCGTACTATCACAACGACTTCTCATCTCACCGCAGCAGCAGACTTGTCAACTCATCGACAGCCACCACATGTTATATACTCACCAGCGTTATGTATACTTAAAACTAACTGAAAAGAAAATAACAACGGAAGTGAGCAGAGGAAAAGCGGTTTGACATTCACTTTGGCGTACATCAAAGAAGCAGACCACAAAACTAATAAAGCGAAAAATAAATTATAAAAAATTGAATTTTACTGAAATTAAAATTCGAACTAAATCTTTAAAATAGTTCTTTTTATAATTCTTCGAAAGCTATAACTGAAACATTTCATTGTAAAATAAATAAAATGAATTAATGCAAGGAAGAAAAAAACATTCTTCAACTCTAAATATTATAACTTATAAATGTAAAAATAAGGACGTCTGCGAAGTTGGCATAACAATTTTCACTTAGACTAACGGGACCATAACAGGAATTTGCAGTTTTTTTTTTTTCATTTCTATTACGGATTTTGGGTGTATGTGTAACCCCTGTACTCTTTTTTAGTAAGGGCTCCAGATTTGAAAAAATTATAAAAATTTTTAAGTCTTAATAAAAAAAAAGTGTGAGTTCCGGGACTCACGGTTAAGATGTGTAAACATCAAATTAAATATTCATGTGCTGGGTTTACATCACAGAAGGTGACGAGTTCGAACTGTCTACCTAATTTCAACCCAAACTCAACTCGTCGTTTCAATTTACTTTCAGCTATGAGGGGACGTACCATATATTGAACGTATCTGGTATACATCAACGTATCGTAACGTGTAACAACACAACGTAATGTGCTACAGAAATTTCCACGTTTTTAGTTTACCCTACCGCCGCCGGCATAAATGTTTACACATCAAAAAATTAGGAAATTGAAATTTACGCCTACTTATATGTAAAGTAGGCATGAAACTCCTTTCCTCAGCAACCACGTAAATTATGAATTTGCTGTAAGGCTCCAAATTTGCAGTTCCAAAAAGAAATTTGAAGTCAACAATTAAAAAAAATGCAGGTTGTATTCATATAAGCTCACAGTGAACGAACGAACTTTTTATGAACATTTTAAAGAAAAAATTTTAACAAATAAAGTCAAAGATGCTATGAATTTATTTGTTGTATTTATTTTTTGTTTAAAATATTATTTCGAATTATTAACAAGCATCAGATAGAAAAATTGTAATAAAATTGGTCAAACTATTAATTATCTATAAAAACAAAATTTAATCAAAATCGTAAGAGCCGTTTGCGAGAAAATTTGAAAAAATCGAAATGATGTTATGGCTGCTAACTTTTTTTCAGGTGAGCTAAGACAAAAATTCAAATTTCCCTTAACACATAATTGAAAAACTTTAACCTTAGATTCAAAATGTTCTATGGCTTATCAATTTTATAGTTTTCCTTTTTCGACCAATTAATTAATTTATAGTAGATGACTTAATTTTGTTGCAAACATCCCACATTATATGAGGTGATAAGATCCGAAATTACTATGCTGGTTATGGAAATCAAACAATTTCTGTTTCCAGATGAATATTCTCTGTTAATTTGCAGGTTGATTAATTTAACTCCAGGGCGCCACCACCTTATTCTGGTATAATGATGGTAAATATGAACCTTTTGATATGGTTTTTTTTTAAATATTTTATTGCATCCGACAGCCTTACCAATTACGCACCAGAAAACAAAAGTAGGAAAATAGTGCGATTTGCGATAAAAACCAAACAAATCACTATAAGAAACTAATTCATATCACAGTTCAAAACTAAGTTTCTGAGAAACAAAAAAAAAAGGTTCAAAATTTTAAACAGTCTAATATTAAGGCATTACCATGATACCAATTAACTTTAAAGCTCTTTACTAAAATGTTCTTAATTTTAAACATTTTTTAATTTTCTGCTGATTACGGCTAAAAAGAAGACAGTTAGTGCAAATAAGTAAGCAAACATACCATTTTCACAATTTTTTATTGTCAAAGTGACATTTGGAGTTAGTACGATACTAAAAAGTTAAAATAGCCATTAATTTGATGATTTTAACTTCAAAATGTTTAAAAAAAATATTATAGTACGATGCTAACACGTATAAAATTTGGAAAATCCTGTTTTTAACCTAGAATCATACTTTAAATCCTTTAAAATCGTCCTATGTACTTAATGGTCTAAAATGTTACGCCAATAAATTTATAAAACATAAGTGTCTTCAAAATGTATACTTTTGTTGGGCTTTTGGATTATACTTTTGTGTGTATACAAAGTAAACTTATATGTAGGTATATATATATATATGTAGTGTAGGTACTTATATAAATAAATCCTTTTTCTGAAAATCTTAAAACAAAAATTGTATGTAAACAAATTTCCAATCTGATGTATAGGTAATACGATACTATATAAAAATTACAAAAGCCAACAGCTTAATAAAATCAAAAATTGATTTTATATACATCGGTACAGTTATAGGTACATTACGTGGTTACATATTTAAACAGAAATATTAATTCCAATAAAAATCAGAAGTCATCAAATACAAAAATTGATAGTCAATAAAATGGTTTCGTGTCAGTAATATTTCGTTTATTATTTACTCTGTCATAATGATTGCTGTTTAATCTTACATGCCATTGTTGGAATTTTATGTTAATGCATGTTTACTGACAGTCTTAAAATGAAATTGAGGGTAATTGATGATAATTTACTATTTTATTGTACAAATATAAACATACCTATATATGTATCTACTTTTACAATATACATCATTTTATTGTATTCTTTTATTTTATTTTTAAGAAGCATACTTAATGAAATGACACAATCTTGATTTATGAACACTTCAAAATGACTACTTTATTAATCAGGTAAGGAATTCACATCCACGTTGAGACGGTTGTAAGGACGATCGCAAGTTTCGTAGAAATTTTCAATGGAAAATTTACAGGATCTATCGTACGTCCAAAAGATCCGTTGAAAAGCTCCACGATTTTTTTTTTTAATGAAATAACAAATATTAAATTTTTCACCATAAAAACCTTTTTCCATTTCCTTATAAATACATATACATAGGTACATATGTATGTTTTTAGTTTTTATGTATTTATAAATAACCAAAAACTTTCCCTCTGACTTTTCGTTTTATACCTATGTATATATGTATGTATGTAGATTGTAGGTACATATTTTAAGTTTATGTTAACCACAAATACCACAAATGGTAAAATATATACATGTTGGTATTTAATCCTCATTAAAATTAAATTAGAAAATTTATGTAAACAAAGTAAAACACACGTGCTTTATATTTTCAAATAAACCCGATTGAAGGCTAAAATCAATAAGAAACGATAAGATATAATAATATATAGGGTTAGAGTTGAGGGAGAAATTGAATAATACCTTAATTATGTCAAACACGAGAGATCACACGTTGAATTCAAGTATTTATATGTAGCTATTTTTGATAAATCAAATGACATATATCTCTGACATACGAATCTAATTAAGTCATTTATGTCTACTCCTACTCTTACCTACTACTCTTACCTACTCTTACAGATACATTTACGCTTTCCTTTAAAAATTTAATACATATACCTACATAAAATCATAGAAAAGATTTATTTATTTTTTAATGCCAACAAGTAAAGGATACTTTAGGAAACTATTTTGTGTTGGTGTCATAATTCTGTATGCGCCAAAATTCGGTTTCAAAAATTCTGTATTTCAAAATTCTGTAAATCTAAAATTCTGTTTTTCAAAATTCTGTAAATCCATATTTCTGTATTTCAAAATTCTGTATTCCAAAATTCTGAAAATTATAAAAGAAAAAATGTTTTGATTATGAAACACTTTATTTTATTATTAAAACTATTTTTCTTTTATTATTTACAGAATTTTGAAATACAGGATTTTGGAGCTAAGCTTTAATTAGAGTACATAACTGGTGTATTTCAACATTCAAATTTAAGAATGGAATTTTAAAATTTTAAAAGCAATTATTTAAAGAAAACATAGTAAAAGGTGGGCACTATTTCGAATATCAAAAACATTTTTTTCTTGTATAATTTATTTATACAATTTTGTTTCACCAATCTTAAAAGGACATTTTGGGGAAATTTTAATTAAAATTGAGTTCGCCTTACATCCCTCTGTATACATAAACTAGGTTTTTTCCTTCTCACATGGGAAGTGTAAGAAAAATAAGTAAAAAAACAAAAATTTAGTTTAAAAGAGGGCATGTCAAATAATGTAAAAGAACTTATTGAAAGCAAAAAAACGTAATTTTAAGGTTTAGTGGGCTTTTAAATATTCAAAAACCTTTTATGAAATCGGGCATAAGACTATAATGTAATTAAAACAAATTAAGAAAACACTCTTGCGCCCCATATAATATTCTATATGTATATACATACTTCTATATACCTTTAGCCAAAAGATAATCTTTCAAAACATCACTAAAATTACTAAAGAAGGTTTTATATTTAAAATTGATTAATCACATAACATCAGTTCATCAACTATGTATATGTATATAGGCTACAATATACATGTATATAACCAATAATAAAGTCTCCTTCTCTTTAGATTTTGTTTACTAAACAATAATTTAATGCAACTCCCATAGGCTTAAGAAGACGACAGAGGCAATTCATTGTTGGTTTAATTTGTGTGCCGAGAATCACAAAACGTGACACAAATGATTTTCCTCAGGGGGCTTTTGAAATCCCTTTTATAACCATTAAAAGGTACTTTATATATATAAATATATCTCTCTATATCTCTATGTAGTTTTGGTAAATTGAAATTGATGGATTTCCTATAAATGTAGATATAAATTTGAGAAAGGCTGGATATAAGGACATAACATGAAGGAAGTATTTTGGGCTGGAAAACAGGATGTTTATGGGTGGGATAATGGCATACTGACCTACATACATACATGGTTTTTTTAAGAGTGATTTAGATAATATTTTATATGGTTAGAAATGGGTTTTTTATTATTTTATTTTGACGCCCCTAACTTTTTAAACTTAAGCTAAAAGCATAAGGAATATCCTACAATCAATGCAATATGTTTTCAATGGAAAATATATCGTAGAATATTATTGCCGGACAGACGTTCACTTCACTGATAAGCAAATGTCAAAAATCGATATCATTTTCGATAACTTAGGCAGTAATGCCAAATAAAAATAATTTAGTAATATTTTGTTAGCTTACTGAAAATGATACGGTAATTCGTCCCTTAATAGCTGTTTCCATTCCGATATTGCTTCTACCGTGTCGCTTTGGTAATTCTCCTTACGTTGTCAAAATGTTTATGTTTTTTGCCGGATTGCTCGGCAACAAGTATTTCAGTATGTCCTTTAAGTGTGCTACTTAGTCTTGACAAAATCATTACCAGTCGCATGTCTCTTGGTTTCATAGCCACCTCACTTTTCAAACTTCTGCTCCTGGGTATTAAAGGCGATTTCAATGCAGCTGCGCTATTCAACAGACAACTAACTGTACAATTTGCGCTTGGAATTGAAACTGGTGTAATATTGTCGCAGTACACAAATATAAGGTAATTTATTGCTCTAGTTGTCAAAGTTAAAAGTGTCAGAAATTAAAAATGGCTTTTGTATAGTGACCAACAAAATTGGATACCGCTTCCTATTACCTATTATTAGAAGCAACAGAAAAATATTGATATTATAGACAAGCATGAAGAAACAAGTTCTCATTTTAGTTGAGTTCTGCGCATCTGTCAAAATCGAGGAAAATGGTGGATGCAGTGACCCTTTTTTTTTTGTCTAATCTTAATGTTTTTGGTTGTTGTTTCTAATGATTTATTTATTTAATGCGTTAAGGACTAACGTTAAACACTTATTATAATATTACTTAAAACTAGTACATACAAAATTTTCATTACAATAATGTATTAAAAAAGGTTTGTTTAAATTTAATACTTTTAAAGTTGTCATTTACTGAGGAGATCATGAAGTAATACTTATTAAATACTGAAATCAATTGATTTAAAGGACTATTTAATCCATAATTTACTCTACTGAATGATGGACATAAAGGTATTTGTCTTCTTATGTTAGCTTGACTAAAACTGAAATGTAAACGACCCAAAGTTGATGGCGATGTTATAGAACCGTTTATCAATTTAATAATGTAACAAAGCTGTAAATATTCTCTATGCTTTGAAAGCAGAGGGAGATTCAAAAGCTTAACTCTTTGAGTGTAGGGGGGAAGTGAGACTCCGGGCGACCATGGGAGAAAACGGAGAGAAAATCGCATAAATCTTCTTTGAATACTTTCTATTCTATCGATATGAATTGAATAGTATGGTGACCATACAATACAGCCATATTCGAGTATAGGCCTAATAAACGATACGTATAAAAGTTTTAAGACGTATGGATCATGGAAATCTCGTGAGAATCGTTTAACGAATCCTAGAATTCGATTGGCCTTATTGATAATAAAATCATAGTGATGAGTGAATGTGAGTTTCGAGTCAAGTATAATCCCTAAATCAGAAAAAACAGATGGTCTAATTAAAGGACAAGAGTCAAACATGTAATTATACAAAACTATTTTCTTTTTGCGTGTAAAACTCATTATTTTACACTTGTCAACATTTAAAAACAAGCTGTTTTTATTGCACCATTCCCTAAAGTTTTGAAGATCTTCTTGAAGTTGAAGACAGTCATTCACTGAAGATATTTCTTTAAAGATCTTTATATCGTCGGCATAAATGAGAAGAGAAGAGTTATTAATAATTGAGGTCACATCGTTTATGTACAAAGTGAACAATAACGGACCTAAGTGGCTTCCTTGTGGAACACCAGAATTTACATAAAATTGCCTAGAACACTCACTACGGAAGATAACAGCATAACTTCTATTTTCTAAATAAGAAGCGATCCAAATTAAAAAACGATCATTGAAACCCAAGGCTTTCAGTTTTATTAATAATGTTTTGTGACACAATTTGTCAAAAGCCTTACTGAAATCAGTAAACACACAATCTACCTGCTTCCGTTTTTCAAATGAGTCAATACAAAATGAAGTGAAATGAAACAAGTTTGTAACGGTGGACTTATTTTGCACGAAACCATGTTGACTGTCACTAATAATAGATCTACAGTTAAACGACAAGACATTACATATAAGAGACTCAAACAATTTTGGGATGACAGACAGTTTAGCGATGGGGCGGTAGTTGCCGATATCATTTTTTGGTCCTTTTTTATAAATTGGTTTTATATAAGCACTCTTCCACAATATAGGAAAGACTGAAGATTTAAGAGATTCATTAAATAATAAACATAGAGGGTATGATATTTGGGATGCACACTTCTTTAAAACACAAGACGGTACACCATCTGGACCCGGACTAAAACAGTTTTCAAGCTCAAAAATATTCTGAACAATTGAATCTTCTTCAATAGCAACATTTATCGAGTTAAGATGCGAGTAATTTAGTTGCGGACCGAGATTATTTACGGGTTCATTAGAACTACTAACCAAATAAGCATCTTTAAAAAAGTTAGCAAACATATTTGAAATTTCGCTGGAGTCATGACTTGTTATGTTTTTGAATGACATAGAGTTAGGGTAGCCGTCTGTATTTCTTTTGTTACTTACAAAATTCCAGAAGTTTTTTGGGCTATGCTTCAATTCACTCTCAACCTTCAATACATAGTTTAAATACAAGGTATTCGAATAATCAGCAAACATATTTTTAAGTTCAGAGTAAATTCTATAATCCTCATCATCTTTTGATTTACTAAAAGTTAGCCAAGCCTTATTTCTTTTGTTTTTTAGGTTTTTTATACGCGAGTCGATGCGGTGAGTATAGTTCTTGTGGGCAATCAAACAGGTATTTTTAATTTCGGATACTTCCAACTTTGACAACCTGTGCAATATAGTAACTTAGAGTTGTGTACTGAGAAATATGACAGGTGGAGAAGCACTGGATCTGTCATTTTCTTTGATTTTGACAGATGCGCAGAACTGAACAAAAATGAAAACGCTATAATAATAGTACATTAAATAATGTGTACTATCCACTATAGTAATTTGTAAACTCGAATTTCCACCGTCATACAACAATATGAAAAAAATAAATAAAAACTGTTCAGCCGCAGCTTCACCCTGTATAATAATATAATAAGAACGATCGATAATATACAAACTTTTTATGCAAAAAAAAAAAAGCTTTCGCCAATAGATACTTACCAGTTTAGGTTCAAAAATTTCCTTGGAAAATAATGACATTAAATTGAAGATGTTCATAATATACTTGCTTCTTAGTAACGATCAAAATTAAAAATGAATAATTGAACACTGAAACCGATTTATTTTAGCCCAAAAATTCTATAACCTCATTAAATGTAAATCCTTTCAAATAAATTCTCTACATGGTACCTATAATATCTTAAACCTCATAACCACAACATCCTTACATCGCGTTACTGAAGCTAAAGTTAGTAAAATTACGCTCGTTATAATATGTTAGCAACGGTATACGAGTATGTAGGTACGTTACGTATAGGTACCGGCTGGCCGTCAAAGCAACATCACCTGCATTTTGCTTTTGCTTTATAGGTAAGGTAGGTATACTGTGCGCGCTGGTACTCTAATTGAATGCTCTTACCAGCCATCATTTTCATTTCGGAATATCGTATATATTTGTGTCGGTGTATATGTATAATGTACATTGTACATATGGTATATACAGAAAGGTACGTTATTCCTTTGGAAATCCTTCGTTTCGTTATCCTTCTGCCGAGTGGAAATATTAAATGGTGTGGCAGCAGAAGTTTCAATGGAGTGGGACAAGAGTGGTAAAAACTCATTCCAGGCACAGCAGCAGCAGCAGCAGCTGTTACCACACAAACGAATACTTAACTGTACCTAGCTCTTTACGCCCCCCTTTCCACACCTCTTCTAAAGCAACCCAACAAACCCACTGCATATACAAAAGTTATTCCAACGGATCCGTGATTTGCGTCCATCATGATGTGCGCTCACCTTGTTTCCCTCTGTGATGTTCGTGTCAGGGATGAATGATACTTAGCCATGATGAGTTTGGAGCGAGTAATCTGAAGTGGCATTACTCAAAATGAGCCAATGGCAAACCAAATGGTGGGTCGTGGGTGAATAGCTTAATGAATAGAAGTCTTTCAACGTCAATTAATTAGACGTTAACACTGGACAAATTGAAAGAACAGAAAAAAAAGCAAAAAAAAAACAACTAAATAGAACACGTTGAATCTTTTATAAGTATAGTCAACTTCAATTAAAAAGTTTAAAAGGGACAACAAAAACAAAAAACAAACTCTTGGAGGAAAGAGCTCTGATTTGGTAATACATATTACATAAATAATTAACGGTAACTTTGTTCATCGTTTTCTTTTTTCGTTTGTTGACAGTTTTTTTTTTTTTTAACATTGTCAAAGGTTAGACGTTTTTTTTTATTTGTTTTCTAAAAAACTTTTAGATGTCATTTCAAACACTGTTATTTTCAAAATATATCTATTCTTGGTACCTATCAGTTTCACCTATAAGGCTATAAGTGAGCTGTGGTATAGTTGGTTTTACAAAAACAAAAGGAAACTAAAATTAAATGAAAAGTAACGATTCTCAGTTATAAATATCACCGTAATTATATGATTTTTTGTATACATAACTATTCGGCTTTGGTTGGTTTGTTGGTGACTGCGGTGTGCGGTCAATGGACTATAATATAATGAAGGGTGTCCCAAAATTTTCGCAAGTTACTTTGAAAGGTTTTTAATTGAAAATGGTTTTTTTTTATTGATTCATATAAATTATACAATAAATATACAATACGTAAAAGGTTAGGTATGTATTGAATAGATTAACTACCGGCTAAGTGGCCTTTTCGGCCGTTCCACATAAATTTGGCTGAATATCGTTTAATGTCAAACCAGTTGCACGTAGGGGATAGGTTCATTGATTTCTAAAAAAATCACTTGTATATTTTCTGAACCAAAACTGTGAAAATTTTGAAGATAATCGAAACCATCAGATTGAAATGCGCCTCATCACTGAAAATGTTTTTTTTTTTTTTTAACTTTTCAGGTGCAGCACTTTTGACGTTTCAATTTGTAACGGGACATTCATTTTTCGGTTTCAAAAGTAAAGCTATAAATAAAACATAAACTGCGATAAATTTTTGATGAAAATTTTATTTCATTACAAAGTTTGGACTTTGCCATTAAGTGTGAAAAACAATATCATTCAAATGGTCACCTCGGCAAGATTTGCAGCATGCGATTCTTTTAAGGTAATTTTTAACCACTTTTTGTACATTTCGGGAGGTATCTCGGCCATAACTTGAGAAATGTTGGTTTTTAATGCGTCTAGAGTTCGGGTATTATTCGCTTAAACACGCGTAAACACGGTCTTTTGTGTAGCCCCACAGAAAAAAGAAAAAAAATCTAACAGTGTCAAATCACATGATCTTAGTGGCCAATTGACGTCGCCATATAACGTGAAATTAAGTGAATATGAAACTTCTCACGCAATAAACCCATAATTGGTCGTGTGACGTGTTGTTTGGCTTGTTGCTCCGACTTGTTGGAACCACATATCGTCCAGATCATGATCTTCAATCGCCAGCCAAAAAAATTGGTTAATTGCTGCGAACGCCGGGATAAATTTGGATCATCAGCAACACTTGCAGCAGCAATCGACTGAGCGTGCATTACGATGATGCATAGGCCTTACGGCATCAGTAACGCTTCCACACTCTTCAAATTTCTTCATAATTTTACCGATTGTTTCTGACACAGAAATTTGCTAAAGCAGTCAATTGACTGCAGTACTTATTAACTGCATTACTTTTTGACTGCAGTAACAATTGACTGTAGTAATTCTTGACTGCTTTTCATCATTTTTAAATTTTCATTTCAATTTTCAGCAGTAAGTATAAATACATATCACGATAACCTATTGAGTAATAAATAATAAGAATAATTTTTGTCTATAGGTAATAGAGGGTAACAATCCGCGCTGTAAAAAATATAAATCCACAGTAACATTTACTTTATGACAAACTTTTATTCAATATAATTTTTCCTAACTGTTATTTAAGAGTAAATAAATAAAAAAATAAAATAAAATAAAAAAAATGATTTTAATGGTGTTGTAGCAACAAACATTTAAGTTAAAAATATTTTAATTAAAAAACTTAGGGCCAGTTTGTTCACAGTTGATCAGCTCTAATTAATGATTACTGCAACTAGTAAATCCTAGAGTATCCATGTGTAACAAATTTTTTATTCAAAGTTTAAGTTCTTAATCATGGAACTCGCTAATCAGCCGATTTTTATTAGAGCCTGTTAAAGTAATGGTGGAGATTTACCCTACTGATGTGAACAAACTGGGTCCTTAAGTGAAGTAAATTTACTGCAGCCAGAAGACTTCTAGTGACTGTAGAAAATTATTTAGATTTTAAGATGACTTTAAAGTGTTTTAAGGACTGGAAACACTAAAAATGAATGCAGTTAATAGACTGCTTTAGTTAACTGCCACGTCACAATAATATTGAAATTTACTGCTGACTGCAGTTTTAAAGTTAAAGTATACTAAGTTAAGGTTTTGAATTTTATTCTAAGTTTTTAGTCCATTGACTGTGACAGAAGTGAAGATTAAAGGTACAATCAAGCCCGGTGCATTTTATTGGGCCAGTGCCGTCGAAAAAATAACTACAGTTTTTGCTCCTTTTCTGACGAAGGCTATAAATATATACCTGTTCTGTTTTACTATTAGACTATGTGAAAAAAAATTCAGGAATTTTGTTCTTCTAAATATGATTTTTTTTTATATATTATACCTAAAGCATTTATAATACTTTACCTTCCTACATATTATACACACACAAATATTAAGGACTAAACATAAATATTAAAGAATTTTCTAACTTTACGGTGGCTTTTTCTCTTAAATCCATAAATCTCTTAATCTACTTCAAAAAAGTTATTGATAACACATAATTAATTTTAACTTTTACCTAATTTCATCTCGTCGTTGTTGCCATCGTTGTCGTCGTTGTCATCATCGCAGGATGTGAGTTAAACTTTTGCTCGAATTTATAATTAGCAAAATTAATTGTGCTCAAATAAGAAAGCAGACAAGAACAACATTACGCAGACACTGAGAATATAAACGCATGCAAAACAAAATTGAAGAAGAAAATCATGAATAAATTCTAAGAAAGATGGTGATTAGGATATATTTATTTATTTTTGTCAACTTTTTGTTTAAGCATTAATCTTAAGGCAAATGTAAAATTTTTGTTATAAATTTCCATCGCATATAAATACATATGTGAATGTTTAATTGGTAAATTTATTTATGGGTTGGTTTATTTTTATTTAAATATTGCATATTTAATACTTAATAATATTGGTGTGGTGATGAATTTGAAGACATCCTTTTTGAAGAAAATTCAGTGAACATTATTATTTAGATGGCTTCGAATAAGTGATATTTCTTGAAAATTCAAGATACAGCTGTGGCAATTTGGAAGCATTAATATTTTAATAATCTGAATTCAAATATCTATGACATAAGTCTTAGAAAAATTCTAAAGATTAAGTTAGAATATTTCAGCTTTGTATATTATGACATCAATAAAATATATAATAATGATGTTTATTGTGTCATTCATTTCTGTATTTAAAAAAAAAATTATAGATGCATCTCTTCTCTTTCCCATTCCTCTCTTCATCAATATGATCTAAAATAGATTCTCTTCCTATTGTCAGTAGTAGACTGATGTAATCTCGTCTTGGTTATTTCATTTTCATGTTATGTACCTAGTTATTGGTTCTAGAGCAAAGACATTCGACCAGACTCGTGCATTTATATAACTTAAACATAAAAATTCTAGCTAACTACATTTTATGCTATGATTAAATCTTAATTCTCATTGTATCTTTTCTTAATAGCCACAGAATTCAAGAGCAAAAAAAAAACAAACTTCTTTAAATGCCAATTAAAAAAACAAATTTAAAGTAACTTTTAACCTTGTGTGAAACTTATTTTTGTTTGTGTTATAAATTGTTTTCATAGAACTAACTAACGATTCCAAAGAAAGGTTATTGTATTGTTATGACTGCAATAACACCGTAATATCAAAACAAAGCAACAAAGAGCAGAGGAAAAGCCAACAGATAACAAAGTACGAAGAAAAAAAAAAAAAAAGAGATATATAAATGAAAACAATCCAAAAGTCAAAAGCAAGAAGGAAACCAAATTAAATCTGAACAAAAATGAAAAGCCAAGGACTTCCGTTTTCGTCTTTATATACATAGATACATAATATAAGATTGTTGGATATAACAGCTTCTGATATGAGTATTTACACAGACTGCTTCTTCATTCATTCATTTTCAACTTCTTTTAGTTTTTCTTTTTTTTTTTAATTTTTTTTTTGTATTTTCATCGACCTTCCAATATCTTTCTCTCTAAGCGGACTCTTTTATGAACCCATTTTGTTCTACTTATATTCTACTTCCGTTTCAATTTTAAATTCCGTAGGAGATGACGGACAAATTAAAAAGGAGTGAGCAAATGAAATGAATTGAAAACCGAAAAACCCCAGTGAATTAGTTAAGATTCAAGGATATGCCAAACCAAGCCAAGGAACACGAAATGCTTAGGGAATGGAATGTAGAGAAATTCTTCTCTATGCCACAATGATACGGTTAAGGAAAACGAAAGGACAATATTATAATTTGCACATTTCATTCTTTCATTGCCATGATACAAAAGTTAGAAGATCCCTTAGGGATGAATTTAAATTGGAAAAGGCAACTATTACAAAATTCCGAGGCTATTAAGTTTTCATTTTTTTTTTGTTTTGTTTTGTTTTTTGATATTTTAATGTTGAAACAGTTAATATGGGTGAGTGAGAAGATATTTTTTCTTCTATTATAATTTGATTTGATTTTCTGTTTTTTTTTTTGAAGCAGTTACTTCTATCAGAAAAAGAAGACTGAGAGAATTTTTAACTTGAAACTAAGAATTCAAATAATAAATTATAAATTTACAGTAACAGTCAAACTAAGACTTAAGTTCACAAACATTTTGAATATGGTTGATTTTGGATTTTATTGTTCCTTATTGTCTGAAATGTTTCCAAAAATCAATTTTTTCATATTTTAAACTTAAAAAAAAAAACTCAAAACTTTACTTCCTTCAATGTGATTCAGTCTAGTATAGAACAAAATGGCAATTGGTGCCTTGATAAGGTCATGCGACATAAGGCCATATTTTGAAATATTAGGCCAAATTCCTAAACGCAAATTTGCAAAGCAAATGCAAAAAGCAAAATATTTTGTACATTTGCCCAAATGCATTTGCATTTGTGCAAGAAAACAAGAATCTACTACATTTTGGGACAATATGCTTTGCAGGGATGTTTAGGTTTGTATTTTGAAACTGTCTGCTTAGCAGATTTTGCGCAAGTTTTGACACAAGGCCATTTTATAGCTTTTAATTAGTGAATCAGATTTTGAAATATAGTGTTGAGTCACTTGACAAAAGTGCCATAAGGCCATATTTAGATGTAGCCTTAAGTGGAAAAAATATCGCATTATGACGCTTCACCAAAGCGACAAAAGTTTCTAGTTAAAGGCTATCCGAAATTACCCTGAAAGAAATTAGTGGAATTTTTTTGGGACAAAAAATGCTTGAAAAATCTAATATGTACCAATTTATGATAAAATTTCATAAATTATTATTTTTACTATTTGAAAAAATAGAAAAAACCACAGTAGACAAAAATACAGACAAATTGTTTGGATTTTTTTGCTTGTCCTAATTTTTTTTTTCAACAATTTTTGTTTTTAATTGTTATAAAAAAATTTAAAAAATCAATCGTTTGTACATTTTTTATAATTATATTTATATATTTTTTAAATTTACTTTTATTTCTATTTTTAATTAATTATTCAAAAGTTTTGACCACTCGCTTTATTGCTTGAAAATAAATTAATCACCTGTTTTTTTTTTGTTTTTGTCTCGATTTTTCACATAGGTTTTTTTAATTATAAATAAAATTAAAAAAAAAACAATTGTTTGTACATTTTTTATAATGAGTTTTCTGTAAATTCGTTTTTAATATTTTCTTTAACATATTTTTTTTTATTTTCAATTAATTGTTCAAAAAAATTTGGGACAAAAAACACGTTCAAAAAGTTTTGGGACAAAAAAACGAGGTTTGGTCTACTCATTTTATCGCTCGAAAAATCTTTAAACACAACTCGATATAGATAATCTTTTGTGCAAACTTGTTTTATTTTGTTTCTACACGTCCCAATTTTTTTCACACAGTATTAAAAAAAAAATTATTGAAAAAATGCAATCGTTTGTATATTTTTAATAATGAGTTTTCATCCAACTAGTTTTTTAAAATTTATAATAAAATTTTTAAGAAATTTTGGGACAAAAAATGAAATTGACTCACGTTATCGGTCTAAAAATTCTGTAAATGCAGTCAAATAATAAATTAATTGTCTGTAAGTGATTTATCGTGGAATTATATTTTGAAATTTTCATTTATTTATATTTTTATTTATTTATTCAAAAATAAAATTGGGACAAACAACTGAAAAATTCTGAAAATTTTGTTTTATGTAAACAAATGTATTTTCTTGTAAATTTCCGAAAGGCCATCATTATACATATGAACATAATAATTGGACTTCTTCGAGCTTTTTATTTCTGAGAAAATAATTAAGAAATCCTTGGCTTATATCTTCAATATTTTGCTTAACGATTTTTTCTGATGATTTTTTTTTTTTATTGAAATCCAAAAGCATTTCACTTAAGAGTTCTATTTTCTCTATATTTTTCTTAGAACACCATGTACGTAATAATTATAATAAATAAGGATTCTAATAACGTAGGTATAATGTATTAGTCAAGCAAATAGAATTTTTTTTTGAGAACCTTCATTGCATGAAGAAAAAACATTATATCCAACTAATTGAATAAGTTTTTTTTTTTTTTTTTATGTTATTGGAATCGCGGTTCCAGAAAGCATCATATCCTTTTGCTGGAAGCATGAAAATGAATTTTTAATTTATTTTTCATCTCTATAATATAGAGCTATGGTGCTCCTGAATTCAGTTAAGGTGTAGGATTTCTCGTAAATAACTGTGACATCCGGTTTGGGGGCTGTGTGTAAAAAAAGGAATATAATTTTCATGAATATATCTTATACCCTCGGCCTCGAGCACTTAATGAAATTTGTTTATCTGATAGCGACGAAAAACATTAAATGATGCGGCGACGACGACGACAACAACAACAACAACAACAACGATGGTGACGGTGGCGGATGATGATGACAACAAAAACAACACCAACACCTTTTTTTTTTTTTTTTTTGAGTTTCTCTTTAAGGTTCCATAATGATTCACAGTCTCACCGTAATGAGAAAAATGTTAATTTTCCAAAGGAAATTACATTAGCGAACGAAATAAAATTTTCTTTCCTTTTTTTTTATATATATATTATTTAAAAATAATTTCTGTACTAGTACCAATCTACCGGAGAGTGTTTGGGATGACCTTGAAGGGACACGTAGATTTTAGGTTTATTTTATTAGTCCTTAAAAATTGCATGTTTTAAAAATTCCATTATAATGTTGAGGAGGAGAAGGTAGAATTTTATTTAATTGAACTAATGATGGAAAAGCTACTATATCAATTAGTTTTTTTTTTTAAATCATTTATAAAAAAATAAGGTTCCCTATACCTATCTAAAATATCAAATAGAATATTTATGAATTGAATACATTAAGTTGAGTTTCTTAGTAAATTAAATAAAGGCAAAAAAGCCTATATGCAAACATTTTCATTTTAATTAAGATCGAGCCACCACCCGTCAAATTGTTGCTCCCGTCTGACTTTAAAAAAATAAAAAGGCGAAAACTAATTTTTTTTAAATTTTAGTTTTAAACTGAACTCTTGGTTTTTTATAAACATTTATGATAAATTTTTGTTGAATAAATAAAATATTCTAAATTTTGACATCAACTATAGGTCTGTTCGTTTACTTCCCAAAACTGCCATTCTGTCAATTTCTACCATTTTAAATTTAATTAATTTATTTTTCAAATGAGCTTTGACAGAACTTCGGAAGTAAACGAAAAGAACATCTCTACACATAGTTACCTAACCCACATAATTTGTATGATTTTTTTGATTATCATTAAATTTGTCTTCACTATATATATAACTTTAAATTTAAGGAAGGTAAAAAAAACAACATATTTCTCTTTATTGAAGGTATTAAAAGTTATTTGTTAGTACATATACCTAGACCTAATGTTGAACTCTGCATAAAATAAAACCAAAAAAAAACAATGATTTTCTTCGTTTTTTTTTTCAACAAAGTCATCAATAGCCTTTTTGATTTTCCCACAACCAAGTTAACGTCTGTTACATCAGCAAAATAAAAACAAAAACAAAAAAGGTAAACTTATAGATAAACATAGAAATACAACCAATTTCAAATGAACCGGAAGTTAGAAGGCAAAAAAAAATAAAAAAAAAAAAGAAATGTAAGGCAACTGAACCAAAAAGACTCTCTTTAGTTTGCTAAAACTAAGAAGCCAATTTGTGCAATAGTCCTTCTCAAAATGAAACTTTGGCTTCTCGTTAAGGATCAAAAGGTCGAGTGAGAATAAATCAAGTTAGGTAGAGTATAGTTGTTTTTTTTTTCGTCTTTGGTATTTTCTTGGGAAATAAAATTAGAAAAACTGCTGATGTAATTAAGAAAAATGCGAAATGTGAAGAAAAGTTCATTTAAGTGATGGTTTTGGCCATTTAAGAGGAATAAAAAACTTCTGTGGAAAAAGAGTGATAACTTTGTATACTTTGTATACATATTATATGTATGTACGAAAACGACATCGACAGTGTGAATGAGATTTCTTTAGGTGTTATATCATAAAATCACTGCTAGCTAATTAGTTTGCATTGTGAGGTATGTATAAGTATATATTATGTATAGTAGTTAATATAACTAAAAAAAACTTTGCCAACAATTTTTAATTTAGTGCTTGTTTACATATATACATATATTTGATTGTATTTTGTAAAAAACCGTTTTTTGACAGCAACAGGAAAAAACATCATCGAACGGTATATTTGCAGGTTTAGAGATAAGAATATCTCAAAAACCTGACGTGATCGAGCAAAACTGAGCATCAATTTTGAAATAAATAAATTTAGCACCATGAATGAATTCTAAAAACAAATGAATTGAAAGAAAATTTTTACATTGCAGTTTTTAAAATCTTACTTAAAACAGTTTAAAAAACTTATAACAAATAAGTAACACTTAATTTTACTTTTTTTGAAATTGATTGATTTGATTTCATGTTAAATTTATTTAACTAAATAAAACAATGCTTATAGTCGGTGACATATATTAATATAGACCTGTCAATTTCTATCACTTATAACACTTTTCACAATTTGACAATCATAAGTATCTACTTGCGGTTTTCAAAGACGTTTTTTATATTTTAAAGATATTTCTAATACTGAAAATCGAAAGCTTGTAGAAGGCCAGGTTCTCGAAATATTTTCATCTAAAGTGTTAATTAATTTATTTTTTATTTATTTATATTTTAAATCTAAGAAAGCGTTTGGATGGCGATATTTCTGCAACCAAGCGTCGTAAGAGGTTGTGGTTTTCAGTGGTTAATAACAAATCAATAAACCAAACTATTCAAATTTTGATACCAAGTTGACAAAAAAAAAAAAAACTAAAGCCTTCGATTTATATTGAATAGTAGGGAAAACCACCTTGAAAATGTCATCGAAACTCAATATTTTCGGAAGCAAGTCTCGTAAGTGGTTGTGAATTTTAATCCATAATAAGAGATTTAACATTCCTTACGATTTTTAAAAATGTATTTAGACAAATAATACGTTAATATTGATAATCTGATAATTAAAACCAAAGATATAGCTTTCTATAAATGGATTGAAATTGAATGTTCTTAGGATTTCACACAAATCCAAAAATTTTCCAATCCAAGCTCGTGATCGGTTGGCAATGAAAAAAATACTGTAACGTTAACTAAAATTCATTGTTTTTGTTCTTTTATTCATTTATAATCATTTTGGTAATTTCACCAACCAAAATATTATTTTATAAGTTTCCCTCTTTTTTAATCTCTTTAATTCATTTTGTTTATTCATATTGTTAACACTAGGTATAATTTTATCAAAACTACCCTATAAAATTGTCCAAAAAATTCAAAAATTTACAGATTTCACTCATAGAGTAACTATGGGGACATTGAAAATGACTTGTATTACGTCAATAAAACAAAAACATGCCTAATCTTAGTGATTTTTATTTTGTATACTATTGTTGCAATATAACTTCACAAACTGTCTTAGAAACCATTCTACAGTCTGAAAGTACCAATTTGTATATTTAGTGTCACTTCCCAGTTGGCGGTTAAATTAATGTTGTTAATTTTTTTTAATGAGATCTTAGTCTTAATTGTAGCTTAATTTGTAATTACACAATCATACTCATTTTCATCCGTACCGGTACAGCACTTACACACGAAATTAAAGTTACATACCATCTATCTTAACGTAAATCTAGGTATTTGACATTTTTGCATAGCTAAGCATTGCAGAAAGGTAACTGAATTATTACAGATCGATTAAAGCATACATCATATACGGTTCAACTTAGTTCTCGACTTGATTGTTTTTGAATCCACCCGTGTTTGATTAAATGTCCAGGTAAACCTTTTTTAAATCGAGACAAAATTTACAAAGAATTTGATGCGAAGCCCAACCCCATTGCTAATTGTTTTTATTCTATAATATTTTATTTTAAAATATTTTGAACTCATCTTTTAATCAATTTAACAATATCGAGTCGCGTTATTTATTTTAGACAAAAATAATGTTTTTGAGACTTGGAGCTGTATTCTTTTAACTGAGTTTATGAAATGTGTGGCCTAGCGGCAAGCATCAATTTAGTTGACAACCAAATTAAATAGTTTATGGACTACTTTAAGATAAAGCCTAAAGTTTTATTTGCATTTGAGGACCTTAACCATGAAGATCTGACCATTAGGACTTAAGTTATAAGTTTATTAAAGAGGTTCGAGTAGGTACCTATGCACATTCTAGGTTAAACAATCGATTTAGATGTAAGTTAAGTTATGTCACATAATTGTATAGCCTAACATTTTACCTTAATTTTAAGACCTTAACTTCAAACATCCGATTATTAGAATAGAAGTTAGAAGCTAACCAAGACCTTAACCTTGATAATTTGTTCCTTAGATCTTAAGTTACAATTTTGTATAAGAGGTTCAAGTATTTACCTATGCATATTCTAGGTTAAACTGATTAACTGATTCAGAAGTAAGTCAAGTTTTGTCAAAAGCATTTTCGAGTCTGACATTTTACCTTCATTTTCAGACCTAACCTCAAACATCAGATGATTAGAACAGAATATATCAGCTTACAAAATCGAACCTTTTCGATTATAATATTTTAGTTGTTTTGCTAAATTAATTTTCTACCTCTGGCCTGATTTACCTAAACTTGAGCGTCTGGCCCTTAGAACTTAAGTTATAAATTTGATTTAGAAGTAAATTAAGATTTTACCCAAACTATGCATATTCTAGGTTCGACAGTTTTAAGACCTTAACCGGTTATTAGAACAGAAGTTATAATCCAAACAAACCAACCAAACCCAACCTTTACGATTTTATTATTATTTGTAAAATACCTACTACAAATGTTCATGTGCAATGCACATACCTACATGCATACATCTCTACATAAACATAATGTATGTATATCATTTTTGTGCCCGATGCAAAGCCAATTTTGTTTGCCACGTGTTTTTTTTATTGCACACACTCCACCGTCTTCTCCCTTCTATCAATGCCCAGCAAACATTTTCCTTCAGAAATGTATCATAAATGATTGACATAAGTGAACAAAACCTTTGGATCTGAATTCAGTTCTGAACTGATTTGGGTCCAAACTCCTGGGTAGCGGTACCTCACATATGAATCTTCTAAATGATTGATAAATGATTCATAAATACTGGATATGAGAAAATGTATATAGAAACGTTATATATTCATTTTTTTACCACAATTTATGAGTCTTTTTTGAATCATTTAAATGAGACGAATGTGATTCATTTAAATGAAGGTATATACCCTTTTTACTTTCACTTGAAGTGAATATAAATGGAATCATTTCTAATTCATAAGAAGGATTCATTTACAATCCTTTTTGATTAGGATTTATCCATAATTTATCACTCATTTAAATGATTCATAAGTGAAGTATTGTTCCCAGGAGTTTAGATTCAAATCGATTCAGAAATTAATTGAGAATCGATGGTTTCTGAAGCTAAATGTTTACTTGATTAATTCTTTTGCAAGTTCGGCATACCTAGTAGATAATTAATTATTTAATTAGTGTAAATTTAAAAATGTTTGATTATACTTAGACATTGTTTTTTATCATTTTTTTTATTTATTTTCGTGTGACCGTAAAAAAGTTTTGATTGTTGTTAAAAAAAAAGACCTTAATAACGTAATGACCATATTGGTAACATCGCAAGACCAAATCCGCAGAAGAACTTAATTAAAATGACATATTTTGTCTTTGCATATCTTTTGTCTCAATTTTGGTCGCGACAAGTTCCCGTTATAGTTTTTCGAAACGAAATGAAATGTACATTCACTTTGATTCATGTGTAACGAATAGAAGTGAATCCACCCAATTTACTTGTTTGAGGATTTACTTGTGTACGTTCACTTTTATTCACCTACAATGAAGGAGAATCGAATCTCAATAATTTTTATCTTGAAAAAAATAAACACAAACCCCCTTTTCCCTTCTTAAGGTAAAAATGATGGTCTTTTCAAGAAAATTCAGATTTAATTCACTAAAAATGAATATTTATCGAATGATACTCTTCATTTTTGGTGAATGTTAAGTGAACATTCACTTAAATGTTTGCTGGGTGTGTTCTTTGTTGGCATGTATGTACGTATGTACCTACATATATATTTTGTTTGTTTTTTTTTCTTTTGCCGTGATGAAATATAGTTATAAAAAGACAATTTTTCAAGTTTCTAGTATGAAATTTTTTACGATTTTGCAAAAATTTGTATGCAGATTTGTAGCCTGTCATTTAAACTTTAATTATCTAGCTTAATACTGAACATCCAATAATTATAACTAAAGTTATAGGCTTCTAAGTGGGCACAAATCGAGCATTTTTCGAATTTTATACACTGCTCCACTGAATCTCGTCCGTTGGCAATGATCAACATGTAGGTACGCTGGCTGAAATTCATCACTTGTGTTTTTTTCTTCATTTTATTCATTTTGGTAGTTTCTTTGGTAACACCAACCAAAAATTCAATCTTTCTCCCCCTATACGCTAGAGTGCATTCTCTATCTTTGTTCATTTTGGTAACACCATACTTTTATCAAAACGACCCTATAAACATTTTCAATGTTAAAATATGATTTTTCGCAACCCGAACTTTTTCGCAACTAAGCTTCGTATAAGAGATCTGTCGAACTATATTTCAAATTTTTTCCAGTGACACATCGAGTGGGTCCAAACGTTTTGAAAAATTTTTAAAAAATTTAAATAATTAACTCCATAAAATCATGAATTAAAAAAAAAAAACACGTAAAAAACAAAAACTTGGGACATGTCAAAACGAAAAAAAAACCAAAAGGGTAAACGTAGTGATAAAGTAGGTCGGCCAAATTCCGAATATTTTTTGAATTATTCTAGTAGTTGTACAAACATGTAGAAATGATGTACAAACTATTGCCATAACCAGTTTGGCTCAACTCAATAGTTGGTGTGCCAGCTACAATATGCATTATATATCTACATTATGTATGCAAGCCTCCCAGATCACGTTTCTAGAGCTCAAATCGAGTTAACAGATTACACGTTTACCGCAAACATTTACTTTCAAATAAAATAAACAATATAACATGTAACTTCAACTTAAACGATCTCAATATTAGGTTAGGTATGTTATGTACCTATAAAAGTATAAGGATGTACATATATTTTTCAATAACCTTTTCAATTTAAGTTACACAAATACATAAACACAAATTACTGGAAAATATTATAAACTTGTTCAAATTTCTATGTCCATTCACAATTATTATGATGTTATTGTGAATTCAAGTGTTATTGGTTTTGATGTTTAATTCTTGTTCAATTATATAAACTACACAATGACAAGAATATACCAATAGCAATTTTGATGAGTATACACGCAAACAAATTGTGAGAATCTTTAATAAAGAATATAAAAAAAACATCATATAGTGAAGGGTGGTTTATGAAAGTGTTGTAAATTGTTATTATTATTATTATTATTATTATTATTATTATTATTATTATTATTATTATTATTATTATTATTATTATTATTATTATTATTATTATTATTATTATTATTATTATTATTATTATTATTATTATTATTATTATTATTATTATTATTATTATTATTATTATTATTATTATTATTATTATTATTATTATTATTATTATTTATTAAAATTCACATTAATGCACTGTTTAATATACTTAAGAGCCATAGCTACCAGGACTTAATCCTGAAACTTTTAAAAATAAAGTCTTAAATAAATAATTAAAATAAAAACCCAGCTATGGAGTCGTGTAAAATGTTAATTTTAATTCCTGAGGAACATCCCATCAGACGATTTTTTTTAAATCCTTGGGAAAAAATCTTTCGAGTTCCGGGTAGTATATTTTATTTGAAAATAAAACCAATTAATACTATATAATAAGGACTTTCGTTATAAAAGAATAATTTATATATACCTACATTTATTTTTCGAGGTTGGTAGAAAGTATATTTTTTACATTGGAACACTTCATTTTTACAAAAATTCCAAGAATGTTATTCAAAATATGTAATGCAATCTATGGATATAAGAGTACCTACGCTACTGAAGCGAAACGGAAATTTCAAAAAAAAAAAATTGTTGCGGCATAAAGCAAAATAAACCATTGCTGGTGGAACTCCCAGTGCATTTCCACAACCGGTACATTTAAAATTATAGTGCCTTAGCAACAGCCGATATTAAATATGTTGCAGAACTTTGCGAAGCGGAGACCTTTTGATAATCCTCTCAAAAAAAAAAAAAGAACACTAAAATTCCTGAGATGAGAATAATTTCACAATATTTCAATGGTTTGCTCTGACTTTAGTTTTAACATTTTTGTTCCCAAAGTACGGCTTTACAGAAATAATTATTTAAAATTTAAAGGTTTTCATCATCATTTTACTATTTTTAAATGAGATTAAAAAAAAAATCAAAGAAGAAGCCTTTTGTAAAAGTATAATATGTTTAAGTAATACGATTGTGCATTAAATTTATTAAATTTTTTTTTATTCATCACTTCAAATGGGATTCTTTTAATTTAAATTTTATATCTGTTGTCATATGCTCTGATTCACATGAGATTAAAAGTGTAATGGATACCTTAATGTATTAATCGCTTAAATGATATGACACATTAAGCTTAACTGTATAGGTAAGAATAGGTAGGAAATGATTTTTTTTTTCTGTCAATATTGTTTAAAAAGCAATAATCATCAAAAATGTTTATAGATTAATAATGGACAATTTAAGAAAAAACTTTGAATTCTGTAGGTATAGTTTTAATTTCTCTGAATATATTTATCCTAAAGACTCTATATACCAACACAACAAGTTTTCATTTCGAAAATGAATTTAATTTATTATTGCTGCATATTCATTGGCATACAATTTGCGGAATAATTTTATGTCAAGGTATGTGTGAATTTTCTATATTCTTATGTATCCTCTTCTATATATGAAAGTCTTTAACACATACAAAACATTTGTCTCTTAAAGCTTTTAATGAAATTTTTATCTGATGTCAGTTCTTAGAATTTATTTGCTACCAGCTTTTATTGTCCGAAGACTTGTCTCTAAATTGAAGAAATTCATTTTCTATCTATTTGGATTAAAAACCCTTTTAGCAAAATAACAAAATAACGATTAGAATAGAATTTTAATTAAATCTGTTTTGGATGCACATTGCATAGGTGTTTCAAATACAAGGATGTTTCTGTTTTTTTTTTTTTATTTTGTTTTATTCATTTCACGGTTGCAGATAATACAAGAGAGAAGTGACAATATAATATATTTTGCTCTATTGCTTGTCACTGAAATTTACAAAGAAGAGGATTGTTTTTAAATATATTCCCACAGCCAAGGGACTCTGAAATAAGTGTAAATATAAATATAAATAAGTGTAAATATGTATGTATGGAATTTGTAGCAAAGCAAATTGTGGTTTTAAACAAATCTTAAATAACAATGATGAAGAATTCCAAGATAAGTGCTTCGAGCCAGTGTCGGTTATGGGCGCATGTGAGTGTCTAGGTGTACCTGTACAGTGCATTAGGTACTATTGTAATAGAGCCTAACTGATTGGATTGATTTGCCTAAAATTTTGTGCGTATAAATGTAAATTTCGTTAAATTTCGAAATAATTCCATTTTTTTTAGTTCACTTTAGCTGTCATACAATGATTTTTGTTTTTTTTTTTCTAATTTTCTCGAAAACTACTTTTAAGATTTTTATTTAACTTCGTACGTATGTATATGAAATGTATCTGGAAGCTACAAAATTCACAGATGAGGAAATATTAGTTTTTACGGATTATTGAGGAAATTTTTTAATTTTGGTTTTATCACGTTAATACAGCTGAACTAATCTTGTTACAATTTTACAATCTCGTGGTATCTTTATAAAATAATAATAGCGTCGTTAAAAAAAATTCCATATTGGATGGGCCTATTTATGTTCTATCAACTAGCTATATCAACTTAATCACATTTTTGTAAATAGTAACTTTTGTAAATTTTTGAAAATAAGACTCAAATATAAAAAAAAAACTATAGTTACTTGACTTCTTAAGCAGTATAAGCATCTTAAGGTTTTAAGACTTCTTTTTTTTTACATGAATGTCAATTATCTACTAAAACTCTAGGTGGAACTTTATTTGAAGACACAAGGTTTTAAACTTAAAAAGTAGATATTGCGATTAACCATTGATAGCTCATAAATATAGAAAATCGATATTTATCTAACAACAACAAAGAATGGTGGAGCCCGTTGCGAATTACATTTATCACTCAATTGATGATCATTTTTTTTAATAAATTCAGTTTCAATAAACCAAAAAATTTCAGAATTTACACCTGTTAATTTTTTAATAAACTTCATCATCATTTAATTTTGTTTTTTTTATAATTTATCTAATTCAGTTTAAACCTTAAGCATTAATTGAGACTATTCCTATATAGATTATAGATTTTAGAAATCATAAAATTAAATCCATTTAATTTTCACAACTAGGTATCATTAAAATGCGTTCTATTATAAATGTAGGTATTCTTTCCCCAAGGCATTTTCAAATCTGCAAAAAAAAAGGGCAACTTTTATGTATGTATTACCTATCGTAACTATAACCTACCAAAGTTCTAGAGGCTGTTTCTGGGGCTATATATGCATTCATTGATTGGCAATCATTTGCCAATTAAGAACGACACTGATGCCCAGAGAGTTAGTTCCAATAGCAAAAATAGGTTCACATTTCAGCAAACAACAACTGTGACAACAATTTAGCATTTCAATTCCCATAACAGTTATACCTTTGTTGTTATTTGCCATTTTAACCGAGAATGAAATTGAATCCTTTCTCGATTCTATTTATCTGTTACTGTGATGCTGCTGCTGATGGTGCTGCTCCTATATGCTGTCCTATACTCCTATAGCTAGATAAAACCAATGCAATCTGGATACTATACAAAAGTGCCATTCCAGGCTGAATTGAAATACAAAAAAAAAAAAAATCTAACAACAACAAAAACCTTTTACAAATAGAGTCTCTCGCTATACAAAGTGAAAGTATCATTGTTCGGGAAAAAGGTTAGTTTTGCTGTGGGTATAGGTATATTCCATACACATACATATATGTACATATATAGTTTACCCAACGGCGGCGATGGACGGGAAAATGACTCCTCCAACGAATTGGTAAACGTTTTGAAAACTTTCGATGTGTTTCATTTTCAATTACAAGTGGTAACAATGTAGGTTAAATTTAACTGCGGATATATTTGTCTAAGTATAGGCGGTCCTTGGTGTAGTTATACCATATAATGTATATAAACTCGGCACTCTGGATATACCTACCCTGAGCCTGGAAGGGAATCAAATAAGACAATTTACCAAAAGGTCATACATATACAAATACATGTGAAAATGACCATATAATTCTTTGAAGGCCAGATTAAAAGAGAGATTTTTTAAACGAAAATCCATTTATACGATTTGATTTTGTATTTCATAAAAACCTTATAAAATTGATTGTTTTATTTTTCTTACATTTTCTTATGGTTCTTGTACGAAATTCAAGATTGAAACTTGTGACTCCTTTATAATCCCAAGCTCAGGGAATTTATATAATAAAATGCACGACTGGGTCGAAATAATTTAGTTTTAGTCTATATTTTATTTTTTTATATTATTTTTATATATTATATTTGAATACAAAAAAATTAAAAATATATAGCATCGTATTGTACAATATGGTTGGAACTTAAAGTTTCAACTGAAAAATTGTTAAAAAATCAATATATGTAATTAGAAATACGTTATTGTGATTACACAATATTTAAAATTGTAATATTTTTTGTTTATGGGCTTTTTTGATTATTTGTTTCCTATGCGAATTAAAATAATTCCATATTTCCTCACTACGTTTTGTTGAAGATTCTCGTAGGGGAAAGTACATTGTTGCAATTCGAAAATTTGATTAACATATTACATTTATAAAAACATTTAAAATTGTTTTGATACCATGTAATTTTTTTAACAAAACTTAATTCATTAGAAAAAATTTTTAAAATCGTTTGAGAGGTTTTTTTTTAATATTTTTTTTTTTAAATAATAAATTTGGTAAAAAAATAAAAAAAAAAAATGGTACACCGTTTTTAAGTATTTATTAATTAATAAATTAAAAAAAAATCATCCACCCATTTTCAAAGTAGATATCGGATTTTCAAAAAATATTTATTTTAAGAAGCCCTTGTAAAAAAATTAATTAAAATCTGTTCAACATAAATTCAAAAAAAAAAATAATTTATGAAAGGAACCG
The DNA here is from genome assembly GCA_951394125.1 of Epistrophe eligans. Lineage (NCBI taxonomy): Eukaryota > Metazoa > Arthropoda > Insecta > Diptera > Syrphidae > Epistrophe > Epistrophe eligans. The sequence continues at coordinate 9,158,010 of OX596031.1, read as the reverse complement.
TTAATAATCGATTTATTAAAAAAAATATGCTAGATCGTACTGATGTTAGATCACATAAAAATTTTAATCAAAATCGTTGGAGCCGTTTTGATAAAAATCAAAAAAAAATTTCCTTAAAGATTTTTGAAGGCTGCTTGTATGGTAGGTACCTTTATTTTTTGTTATAAGAATAATTTTTGTTAAGAATCGGCTAAATAATGTTAAAAAACAGTTGGACGCTAAGCTTAGTAAAAATTGATTATGTTGTTTTCGAATTATTAGGTAAGTTAAAAAAATATATTATATTTTCTAAAAATCCAAAAAAAAAAATATTTTGACAACAATAATTAAAAATAGAAAATAAAAAAAGTGGTTGTACGTACGTACGGGGCTATTTAATTATAACCATTTTTCGTATTTTTTTTTTTACAAAAAGACATTCGATATGTAAATAAAATTGCATACTTTTTACGTTTTGAGCACGTTTTTGAAATAAATAAGATTTTTTTTTTTTTAATAATACAAACTCTATATACTACTGAAATACATCAGCCAAGTAGAAGACTTAGCACTATTTAATTGGACTTGTTGAATTATTGATTCAAAATAGCTTTTTACGGCCTTTAGTCAATAAAAATTTAAGACTTTCATTATTTGATAAAACAGATTTGTAAGGAAGGTCCCGTTATTATTGGGCCTAAAAAATTAAAAAAAAACCTGTCGGGTAAATGCATAAAAAACGACAGGTTTAAAAAAATCGACTCACCCGTTTAGGTTCCAGCCGAATGGAAAGATAAACAGACAGAATTGTGGGACACACTGTTTTGACTTCCCTATCATCGTTATTTTAAGTTTGATCAAAATGACAAAATCTCGGCTCCGCGAAACTAGGAACCAAAACAATAACAACGAAAATTCTTAAATGTGGTGTTGATATTTAATTTCGGGGTTTAATTTCATTTTATTTTGAAAAACATTTTGAGGCCTTATATCATATTACCAAAATCTTTATAGTGAACTTAAATAATTATTAATGATTCGTAGAATTTTTGTTTAACTTAAACAAATATGTCAGCAACATTATAATTTTTTTTAAACTAACTCTAATTAAACCTATAAAACAATTTTAGTTCCGAAAAAAATAACAATTCAAAAAACAGTTAAACTAATACATAATTAAAAACACATGAATTAAAATCCATCAACCCATTTTAAAAAGTCACTTCTCGTTGTGATTTAATTGATCACATTAAATAATAGCAGATGATTCTCTACATCCACTTCTTAATTATCCTCAGACCTCATGAATAATTCCAACTTCAATCTACCAACATATACATACCTACATACTTTGTCCTTATTTCCTAAGCAACTGCAGTAGCAATTGTAGTAGAAGCAGCACAGCATATATAGTCCTATATGAACTGAACATAATATAATAAACCTACTGTACATATTATATAGATACGAGTATGTACAACTTTTTATGTAGCAGTTCAGTGATGTTCACATTTGAGTTACATTTTTGAAAGTTTGTGTGACTTTTACGACAAATGAGGATGAACTTGTCTTTGCAACTTTACTTTACAACTATATATTCGCCATAGAAGCTGCATGTTTAGTTCGTGTTGTACTACTTCCCAAGCCCAAACCCAACACATCCTAATATAACCCAATTTCCCCAATCCACCGCTATCCGAACAGAATAAAGTTGAAAATTGTTCCACATTTTCAGTTTCAACATTTGAAGGGTTAAAGTTTTTCTGCTGCAGTAGCATTGTTAATTGCTTTCGAAAGTTGGTACATTAAACATTTGGATGTTGGGGATTTTTTTGTTTTATATTCTTTTTTTTTTTTTTTTTTTTTTTCATTCCAACCCGAAGGACTTGCATTGGTTGTCAAGTGGTTGCGGAAAATGGTGAACTAATGGGTTTAAGAATTGACATTGAATCCTTGTTAAAAAAAAAAAAAAAATAAAAAAAATTGTACATTTCCCATACAAAAAAAGAAAGAAGCAATTTCCCATAACTTTTAAATTGCTTTATAGGTAAGTTTTCCCCTTTTCCGAAATAAGGATCTCATCGCTCTATATAAATATATGTAGGTACCTGTCCTTTTTTTTCTTACTTCATAAGAACTATATTATCGACTTAAGGACTAAGGCGGCGCGGCGGCGGCGGGCGGTGGCGATGGCGGTGGCGAGTAAGTGAGTGAGTGAAAACATTTCTACCCCAATTTATGAATCGCACCATTAAGCAAAAGGGATTTTTGTTGTTGTTGGGCTTTTCCTTCGTGACACTCATACAAATCACTTATTATACGGTTTCGGGTGGCATAATGGCACTTATGGGATATCAAAGTGCTGACTGAAAGGATACACACTGACCTCAAAGAATACTCTTTAAAGTGTTTATTAATATTTTCAGTTTTTTTTTTTTCTTTTCATCCTTTTTTGTAGTTGTTGTTTTTGTTATGAAGGACTATCCAATTTAGGAAATATGTTTTACGATGACTATTTTGTTGGTTGTTTATGTGATTAGGACGTGTGGGTATTGTAAGCAATAACACGCACAAACCATATATACAAGCTATACACAATGCTCATACAAATTAAAGTACTCATCAAAGAAGAAGTGAACATGTGTCAAAATGTCGTTGATATTATAAAAGTACAAAAGTAAAAAAGAAACTTTTTGTTTGACCAGAAAATTTGACACTTATGTGATGATTGCAAATAAAAAAAAATTACATATACTCGCATAGATATAGATAATAAGTTTTTATTTATTTTGAGAAAATGAATTGATAACGAACTAAAATTATGTTTTTATTTTTATTCTTTTTTTTTTATAGAGCACTAAACATTTGTTTGGTAAATAAGTGAGGGTGTAATGGTCATCATGAAAATTTAGGATATTTAATATAAGTTTGTATAGGCTTATCCAATAAAAATCGAAGTATATACATTCATTCATATTCTCTTTCCAGCTATTGCTAAAAACGAAGAAATAAAATTACATTTGAAGAAAAGTGGGCGTGGTCATGGTAGAAGAGGAGATTTGTACACATATCATATTCTGGGTGATAGAAACGAGTTTAGAAAATTTATGGCAGTTAGGTTTCACTTTTTTAAAAACCGCAATATTAAGCTACCTAATGTTACGGTAATCCTTGAAAAACGAATAGAACTGGACCAAGAACGTTTTCTTGCGGAACACCAGCACTCGTTTTCTTTAAGCTCGTTTATTTAATTTAAGCTGGCAATAGTCTATTTCAAAGACATGATTGTCGATGAGCTGAATTGCCTCGTATCAAACCTTGTCGAAGACTTTAAGAAATGCGCTTCGAACTTTTGATTTTATAGATTTATAGGTTTTATAGGTCTTATAACAAAAATGAATTTATAAGTTTGTATACCTTAATTTTTTGGAACTTAATATAGGTACAAATAAAAACAGCAAGATTAGATGGGGAGAAAAATGTCTTAAATCACAGAAAAAAGCCCAAAAACTTAGCAGCATTTTTGGCGATCGGAGGACGTTGGATTGGAATATGTGATCATTCCACAAATGCAGATACCGAGAACTGAAAGTTGTTCAATTTCTTCGCTTATTAAAAGAGGCACGGCGGGTAAGTTCCTTTTCAACGACAGGAAACAGCATTGAGTTTCATAGGTATTACATAATTATACACTAGGTTTTTGATTCCCCATTGGACATTACCATCAATACCAGAATTTAATAAGCTTATCATAGGCTATCACCGAAGTTTCACATCTAAAGGATAAGGATGTAAATTTTGGATCGAATACGAAAAGCTGAGGGTACTGTCTTCAGCCAAACAAATTATTGTATGTATTAGAAGTTACAAACAAAAGATCTTTAATGAATATCAGAGAGAAAGTCGGTAATAAAACAGAGCCCCGATGAAGCGCACCAGCATTTATTTTATGAATATATCAGACTTAAAACCATCCAATACCTACATTTTAGGTATTGAATATTCCTAAATGTTAAATCGAATCCAACGAAAAAGAAATTTGAAGGTTTTAATGAAACAACAGCACTTGGGTGAGCTACCACAAAAGATTTTTATAGGCTGGAGTTATATCTATTTCACGACTGCCAGGTCGATCATCAGACTCCTTTTCATTAAAATTAAAATTGAACAATGACCAAGCACCACACCACTGAAAAAGAGTCTGATGATCGGCCTGGCAATCGTGAAATAGCTATAAATCGAGCCTATAACAATCTTGGCTGTAGCTCACCTAAAAGTTGTAGTTTTATTTAAACAAAATAATAATTTTAATATCTATGATGGTATGAAAGCTTGGCAGCCTAACTGCAAGTGTAATTTAAATACAAACATGTTTTAGTCTAAAAAGCAAAATAAAAGAATAAAATGCCAAATATGCTTTTAGAATATAATTTTGTTTGTATTTCTATTTTAATAATTAAATCCTGATGCAAATGCCAGTAGGTATTCCCATTTAAATTTCCGAAATCATAAAAAGCTAAAACCTCAAAGTTTGAATTCATTCTAAATGGCATACAAAATACATATATCGAAACAACCACACCACTTTTCCTTTCCCAACAAATAGAACACTCATTTTGTAAATGAAAATTTGTTTGAATATAGCACTATTTTGTAGGCTAGCTATATGTATATATAGGCACTGCAGGGCAACTTTTGTATTAAAAATGAGTTCAGACATCAGATAGCCTGGGAAATAAAGGAATTAGGTATACCTATACATAGTGCATACGTTTTGTACCAACTCTCATATAGGAAAAGTGCAAAATTGTGTTTCATCTTCAATTTTTCTAGAATGTACCAACCAACCTACCGAATTTAATATTCTTTTTTTTTTTTATTTGGTTGATGTGGTTTTTCATTCACATACAAATGTATGTATATAGGCAACATATACCAACCTACTCGCACAAATATCCATTATTAGACCATTAGACCAGTAGTGCAAGAACTTCAATATTTTCCAAAGTTAAACAAATTTTAATTAACTGGGCTGACCGCAGCTGAAAGGGATTTCTAAATATTCATGAAACATACTCGTTACGCCATAGATGATCGTCATCTACAGCCACCACAATGGTTTTCATTTCCTTTGTATTTTTTTTTTTTGTTCTTCAATTAACGGAAATGACCAAACAATACAAAAAAACTCAAAGCAAGTGAGCCATCATCATTGCTTACACTCATACACTACACCCCTTCAATTTTCATACAGCCTATAATATTCTTTAGATTTCTCGAGTGATGCGAGTGGTAGGTAGGTAGGTATTCAACCCTTATTTTTTCACACACAGACACAAATATTTTCTCTCCTCGATATCCTTTGAAAATCCTAATAAAATAAAACAAAAAAAAAAAAAAAAATAAAAAACTTCCTCAGGAAATTGAGTGCTCCCTTGAAATGTTCCTCACATCACTTGGGTTGTTATAAGAAAAACGGGAACTATAATTGGCAAGGATATGAATACCAATTTATTCGACACTTCAGGAGTTACAAGTGTCGTTCATATATATATACGATGATAGCATTAGGATAACTCGAGTGTCGCTTGGAATAATAAATTTACGCGTATTATAAAAGGGAGGAGTTGTGAAGACCTTTGTATACCATTTGTTACCTTGGAGCCTTAAGGAAATTTTACTTTAAAGTAGTATAAAAGTTGAAGAGGGCGATAAAAAAGATTGCACCGATGATGCTCGGTATAGGTATTATGTGTTTTGAATACTGAGCCTATATAAGCTAACAGTGTGGAATGGTAATAGGTTAATACTAATGTTTTAAAGTAAGGGATTGAATTTTCAAAACGTTTTGTCATTGTAAACAATAACTCACATAATTTCAAGGATTATAGGTAGGTGTTAATTTCTATGTTGCGATGAAGTGACTATATAGCCCTTCAACTGAATTAAAATTCACAGTGGAGTGAAGTTCCTAAATTTACGATTCACAGCTTAAAATTCGAAACATTCAAGTTGAAGTAAGATGACGAAAAATGGTAAACATTTTAACGCTATTTTAAGTAATAGGTAGGTACAAAGTTTTTTTTTTATATTTAATAAGTTTTTAAATCTAAAACTTTCATTAGTTCAATTTTGTCAACTTTTTCCATTCAGTATCTTTTTTTTTAAATAATTTATATGGCAACACTGATGAATTCTCAGTTTCAACTTTAAAGAATTTTTTTTTTTTTTGGGGAAACAATAAATCTTCCCAATATCCTAATGAATTTTAATCAAACGACTATTCCATGGGATGCACTGTATATACTGTACATCTAACGAAAGATTACCTTACAATTTTAGACAGAGGTTAGTAACAAAAACGTCAAATAGACAATTTATTCAAATCTAACACCTTTCGGGCTCTAGAGCTTTTCTTCTCTACATACTTTGTCCTTCACACCAAACTCTGAACTCGGGCCATGGTATATACAAGTCTATAGCTATGTCAGACTGTTTTATTCAGAAACAAAGAGCAACACTCTAACGCACTTAATCTGTAGAAATTCATTTACACAGCGAGCGTTACCATAGAGAATATCAAAGTTTCCCTGATGGATTGCTATAAGGTTTGGTATAAGGTCCAATTGAAAAACAAAATGTGTATGTATGTATGTATATACCAACTATATAAACTATAGTAGATCTTTTGTAGCAGTTGTAATCCTGTTTTGTCTGTCGTTTCAACCTTTTACCATCAGCATGGCCTTAAAAGTAGGTATACCTATAACATAGAGGACTTTTGAATTTTTTTGTTTTGTTTTTCTAGTTAGTATACCTACTACCTACATCTATCCGTTCCCTTATTTGGAATTCCCTCTGTAAAGAAATGTGGATGTGCATTTCTGGAGCTGACGAAAAATTACAATGTTTGCGATCTCAGATGATGTGATGGTTTAAAAAATAGCCAAAGGTGATGATGGTTGCGTAGTGTAGTTATCCTGTGTTTTCTTTTCTTTTTTTTTTTTATTCGAAGTTCTTCTATACAATTCTGTTTCTATTTTGATTCAGTAGTGGTTTTGTGGAATTTGGAAAGTTTAGCATGTTTTCTTGTGATGGAGTTTCAAAAAAAAAAAAAAATGTGAAGGAATGGGAAGAATTCAGGATTGCAAATTTGACTAAGGTAATAGAAAGTGTTAAGTAGGTCTAAAAAAAGTGCGAGAAATGAATTAGGTAAATGGTAAGAAATATCACAGATTGGTTCTTTCTAAAATTTAAAATTTAAATAAATATATTGTCTTAATTGTATTTAAAGGGTCAATCAATAATAAACATAAAGTTATAACTGTCCTTTATTTGAATTAAAGTCTTTCAAGAAACCAGTGTTGTTCGAATTTTGTACATTACGTTTTTTACATAGTTTTTTACGTTAGTTTTTTACCTGCTCTATTTTTATTATGCTTATGTAAAAAACGTAAAAAAGGTAAAAAAGTAAAAAAAAAAAACCTGGAACGGTTCTGTCGATGTCAATAATTGAATTTGATTTCAAAGTACTCGTTCAATCATGTAATAACACAATAACACACATAATAAACAATTCAACACATGGCACTTGAACGACCGAAAAGTTTTTTTTATTTATTTAGATTTTGACAGATAATGACAATGTGTCTCATTTTCTCTCTTTTTTCTCAGTTATTTACCTTTTTACGAGTTTTTTACGTTTTTTACAGGTTTTTTTTACGTTTTTTACGGGTTTTTTTACGTTGTTTACACTTATTTACGTGTTTTTTACCTACTTTAACGTAGAAAAGGTAAAAGTTATTCAAGGTGATATGACAAAAATAAAGGTTTTTCGCATACAAATTTGAACGAGTAAATTTTACCCAATTTTTTTTTTACAAAATAAATCATTTTTGACTCTTTATAAGAAAGCATCAACGTTTTTTTTTTGTAGCACGCATTATTTGAGAGATTTCATTAATTAAAAAAAATGGTCATAGTCAAAAATACCAGTTTTTTTTTATTTCTCTTAAATGGCGATGATTTCAAAAATTATTTATGCTCACTTTATAAATCATTATAATTATTAACTACAAGAAATATTATAACACTTTTTTCTATACAACACAACAGTAAGGAGATATTCCAACTTTAAAAATGATCATATCATATATGTATGTAGGTGCAAAAAACTGATATTTTGTACATTTGACTTTGAATAGCCTACATGTTACGCAATGAAATTTTAAGACAGTATTTCTTATGCCAAAATATTAAATAGCGTTTAAAAATTTTAGTTGTTTTTTTTTTTGTTGATTGGCATTAATTTTTGTACATTTACATTTAATTCTCGAATATCGACCATTTTTTTTAAGTCACAGTGTCTTCTAACTATAACACCTACCTCATATGGAGAAAAGTAAAATAATATTTTTCCTTAAATGCTATAATTTCTAGCAAGAATTATTATTTTCGAAAACTTCGCCATTTAAGTGTTAAAGCAAAAACCAGTATTTTTATCGTTTAAAATTTGTATGCATAAACGATCGCTCGTATCGAAAAAAAGGTTCACACATTTTTTTTGTAGAAAATATTATAAATATTATTATGGAATGAGCATACATTTTTATAACTTCGACATATAAAAAAAAATCGAAAAACCAGTATTTTTTACTTCAGATAATTTTTTTATACAAATGATATCTCTTAAATGATGGTCAATATTAGGAATGAAATGTTAATGTTTCCTTTAAGGGGAAGGGGGTCAGTCCCACATTTTCGAAAACTCTCAAATATATTTAGAGATATGAATTTTGTTTATTTTTAAATCTTTGAAATGGCCCTATCTTCAAAAACGATGAGTGACAGGAAAAAAAAATATTTTGTAGAAAACTTGTTATATACAGTGAAAGCTCTACTTGGACAGCTGCAATAAGCAGACAATTCCCTTAAATGGACACATTTTCGGGAACTAACTTCATTTTCGAATTTTTCATACAATTTTTTTATTTAGGGATTATTTTTTATCAATATCCGAAATTATCCGATAACCGGACGCGAGCGATGTTATGTTAAATGCTTATTACGGGATTTTTGCAGAAACTAAGTTGGTGTAATTTTGAGAGTGTATGGTTCCCTTTTCTCATCGCGTTCCGTGATATTTTGAGTAATTTCATTTTTAAATAATAATAATTTAAATGAAGTTAAATTCCTTCCCTTAACCGGACAGTTATCATAACTGGACAAAAATTGGGGGACCATGAGTGTCCGCTTATTAGAGCTTTCACCGATTGCAACATAACAAAGGACCCAGATAAGGCCAAATATAACTTATATGCCAAAGTTAAAATTCATAAATTTAAGTATCTTACTTGAATTTTTACGCAATAGTAGTGCCTATATTTTGCCTGAGTTTCAACTTTAAACAATTTCAAAGAATCTTCAAACTATTCATTTTATTTTTTAAAATTTTAATTAAACTATAGTACAAATAAATTAATACTTTCAAAAACAGCAAAACAACATTAAAAGCAAATTCCTTAAATACATACATATATGCCTATAAGTATGTATGAAAAACATTGTTTCAATTGAATATACAAAAGGATACAATCGAATATAAGGATACAAGCCGAGCAGCATCATCAGAAGTTAGGTACATACATAGGTACCTACCATATTATAGTACCTACCTAACCATAGAACAATGTGTGTGGAGAAAATCAATGAAGTGAAATGTTGACATGGAAATTGCTTTCGATAACCAAAGTACGATGTCATTTGCAAAATTACGCATCCTGCATAAGCAATATTGTGTATGTGACATCCGATGGAACATTTGCAAGATTAAATTGTTTCGATCACTATTTCCATTTCATTTAATATCCGTTTGACATTTTCTCAGTTTTCTCAGTTTTCTATTTTTTGTTTTATTTAATTTTTTATTTTTGCAGTTTCTCTGTTCCTATATATATCAAGAAAATAGGTTAGGTACTTTCCTATTTCTATTTGGGATTGAAGAGAGAGTGTTGTGAAATAATAGAAAAGAGAGAGGTTTTTCAATGGGGATGGATTGATGAAATTTATTTGCTGTCTTATAGTCGTAGATACAAAGGAAAAAGATTGTGCAGTTAAATGCACTTTGTTGTGTGGAATAAAACAATATAGATATCTACTTTATATAGGTAGCTAGATACATATACTTTCAAAAGATCAAGATATAGTTTAAGATTGACAAAGAGAAATATTTAAATCGCAAGCAATTAATTATCGATGTATGGTTGTTGGTTTTTCATTTGTTATACTCTTGTGGGAAAATCCATATCCAATTCATGTACATACAGGTTGACCCATAATCAATGATCCAAGCTGAAAAAAGATTTATTTTAATTTTTTTTTTTAGAATCTTGTCTGATTGACTTCAAATAATTATAACTTTTGATCTAAGATTTGGAAAATTTTTTACCATTTATGAAATTAAAAAAAAAAACATGGAAATTTTAAAATTTCAAGAGGACATCCCTTTTAACATTTAGATGATTAAGAAAGTGTAAAATACACCCACGGCCACACCTACTTTTTTAATATTTTAGTTTTTTACTTATAGAACATTCTGAGACCGTTTATTTTTTAAATTAATTTGTTTTTAATTAAAAATATCATATGTGTTAATGCCCCACCCCCTACAAATGCCTATTGAGTCAAAACCCTGGTATATGTGTTTTTTTTCGAAATTCACCTATTGCCACGCCCCCTTTTTGTGTTTATTAGGCATTCCTCCTCACTTAGCGTCCCTATAATATATATGCAATTTTTTAAATAAAATCTTTTCAACTTAAAGCATGACATATAATTTTTTTTTTTTAATTTCGCCTACTTCCACACCCACCTTACTAATATATGTATTTTTTCTAATACATATAAGTTTCTTTTAAAGTTGATATTTTGTAAATGATTAATAGATGGCGCAGCGAAGCATGTGGAAGGGTTTAGCTAATAAAATAAAAAAAAAAATTAAAACAAGAACAGTATAACGCACTTTATTGATCGATCTAAAAATTTATTATGGTTCTTTCTAGTTTACCTCCCACTTTTAAACAATAATCTTAAATAATTATTCTTTAAAAAAGATATAAAATTCCTTCCATTAAATGAAATCTGGTAGTTACACGTTTCTCATTTTACTAAGAATTTACTTAACTTCTTAATTAACTTCTCAAATTTGACATGCTTAAAAAGTATCAATGTCTCAGTTTCAAAACACTTATCCCCCAATCCTCATTATAATAAGGCTTTTTTAGTCTTCTTGTTAATGAATAAAACAGAAATAATGCCAGAAAATCGTGATTCTATAAACTTCACAGGGGTTTTATCAAATTAACACGATATAGCTATAAACCAATTTTATCTTTTGGCCTTTTATTCTTCAATCCAATCCAATGGCTATATATAAATACATACGTAGGTATGTACCTTAAAAGCCGAGTAAAGTAATTAATGTGCATTCAATGTAAAATTGTTTCAAAAGAAAAATTAAATGAGATCCATCCATTTGACTGCATTGAGTAGGTATATATATTTTCTTTTTTGATGTTTTACTTTGTTTTCATTTTTGTTATAGGTTAATTGGGATGTCTATAGCTCTAGACTCTAGAGTATAGATATTCTTTTTTAAGCTATATATATAAAGATATAGAAAGACTATTTTCCCAGTCTCACGTTTCCACACAAAGCTTGTTAAAGTAGAATATAGCTAGATAAATATATTTTCAATGGACGCAACAAGACGTTCTTTGAGCAGCAAGCAAGGAAGACTTTTTAAGTTGAACGATGTCTGCAACATGAAACTTTTTTTTTTTACGATTATGATATCGTTTTTATTTCTTTAGAGATTGAGAGCTAGGAAGTTAAAAGCGGAAGAAGGTTTTGTTTTGGCTAATTTAACTTACTTGCCTAACCATTATGACAAAACTGGGATGCCACAAAAAAAAGCGTAATAACTATATAAAAAATCTTAGATGAATTGAAGTTAACTAAGAGTTTAGAGGAATTGAGGCTTCAATCATATCGAAATGAAGGTCACTTCTATATCAATTATAAAGAGACATCAGAGTTATGCAAGATTTAAGGAACTTTTTCCTAAAAGCAATCTAATCATAATTTTTGTTTGTACCTACATATTACATATATGAAACTGCATCAAAGACATAATATGTCAAATAAAATTTGTAGTTGCATGTCTTCTATATTAATCTCCAGAACCTTATTATCCCTTCATTAAATTCAAATAAGCATGACTGCATTTATTATCCACAAAATCTATATTTTTTTTTGTGTTCAGTCTAAATTATATGCAATGCTGAACATTATTTTTTAGTCTTTTATATTCGACTTTTCGTGTAGTAACGATTTTTCGGATAATAAAAAGCTATCTCCATTGAAATTGAATTTTTTTTTTCTGTTAACAATGTTTCTGCTTCGTTTTGATGAAAATTAGACGATAATATGAAAAGGAACGTAGTGCTGAGCGTATATGCATATATTCTAAAAATAAAGGATTTTCTGAAGGATCAAACAATGGCTGGATGAGTTTGTATATGCTGTTTAACCTCTATCAACTTGAAAATGGAATATACCCAAGAATATAGCAAGTCAAAGCTGTTTTTTTTTTTTTCGGTTACGGGTAAACGAACAATGTATGTAAATTTTTATGGAATTGCCTGGCATGTAGGCAGTTTTCTTTGTCATCGTTTCTGGTATAAATGTTTTTTTTTTTTTTTTTTTTTCTAGGGAACATTTCACAACTATTATGAACATAAATGTGTATTAAGTTTAGACAGTTAAAAAGGCTCAACAAAAAAAAAAAAAAACATTTCCACAATGATTCTTTTATATTTTGTGGATTTTAGTGTAACAATAGAAACTGCATACACCAGCTTCAATTGAGTTTCTTGACTTCAAAATACACTCCCCCTCTTTAGAGATATATTCCTGATTCAATATTTTTACTACTTTATTGATATATACCTAGTTAAAGTTCAAGTTATTAAACTCATATTAATTCCCGAGAGTTTCCTTCCCATAACCATTTTTTAAAATTTTGTATACACTTATACTATCATATTTTTGTCGAAGAGATCTTAAAGCAAAGAAAGTTTATATTTAAGGAGTAAACATATATTGATTATTTTTTTGCTTAATATTTGTCTATCTTGAAAACTGTAAGAAATTTAATTTATGAGGCTAAAGGCTTTTTGAATATAATTTTTTTGATATTTTAATGTTTATTTCAAGCTTCAAGATGAAGAACACAATAGATTTTTATTTAAATTAAGAAAATAAAAACACAGAAAATTTTAATGAAGGAAAATTTCACGACTAATTAATTAATGACTAATTTTAGTCAAATTATTATGCATTAAAAATTTCAATATAACAATTTTTAAGGTCTTTTCAAGGAGATGCTATGCTAACTTAAACTAATTCAGCAAAAAACATAGACAAATCTAGACGGAAAAATTTAAATGTTTACAACTTATTATAGACTTAAATATATCAACGAAAAATAATTGAACAATATACAATTCAATATAATACATTTTTACCCCTTTCGGAGATGATGCTTTGTTAACTTCAAATGAATTAAACAAAAAAAAAAAAAAAACAGAAAACATCTTGCCATAAATTTGAAATTGTCAAAACTAATTAAAGACTTGCTTACGCCAAATTATTTAGCAATTAAACATTCACTGTAACAAGTTTTTACCGTTTTTTGAGTTGGTGCTTCGATAACTTCATATAAAAACATAAGAGACATTTATACGATAAAATTAAAACTGTCACAATATATTAAATATTATAAATGTTGTTAGTTTTTCGTCTCCAAGTGTGTATTTTAAAAATAAAAGATAAATAAAATAAAATAAATTATTTATTAAAATGTGTGTGTCTCTGTTGTAAAAGCCCGAAGATGGAACTTGCGTCGCTTTTTTTAAATTTAAAGTTGTGTTAGCTGAAATTTATTAATAAACAACATTTTAATAAATAATTTATTTTCTTTTATTTTATTTATCTTTTATTAAATATTAGTGAGTTGCAAATTATTCAGCGCTAAAGCATTAAACCATGAATGTTTTTACGACTTTTTGAGGATGTGCTTCTATAAATTGATATAAGTTTCAGCAAAAAAAAAAACATAGAAAAACATAGCACGCCAATGGCAAATTATTCGTTAATAAACGATTTACTAACCAATTTTTACAGGTCCTTGAGGGTTTTTCTTTCATATCAATTTGCTGAACTGCAAGAAAAAAAAAACATAGAAAACATCGCAGGGAAATATGTAATTATTCAGCAATAAGCCATTAATTATATATCTGTTTTTTTTACTGCTTTTTGAGGTGTGTTTCACTAACTTGAAATTTATCAGATCAGTTTAAAAAAATACGAAAATACGTAGAAAACATCGCATTACAAAATTGAAAATGTAACATCTTGTTAAATACTAGTTACTGATAAAATAATCTACAATAACATGTTTTTACTCCTTTTTAACGGGGGTGCTTGGCTTATTTTGCCAACATTGAAAGACAAATTCGACATTTTTACAAGAAATTTTTTCAACAAAAATGTTAACCTTTTCTCTCAAAAGATCAGTATTCCGTTTATAAAATAAAAACATATTACTTTTGGATAGAAAATATTTTTTTTCTAAGAGCTTTATGCATTTTATTGTCAGTTTTAAAATGTGTTTAAGATTCACACGCGAACCTATTCTTTTACAGTCGATGATAAATTGAAAACGCGCCTTAAGCTGTTAATTTGCAACAACCCTTTCAACTTTTTTAATAGAATAAACCAATGTTTGTAGCGTAATTTATAATATACATTGCCATTAAGCTTCCCCATTTGTATACCATACCTCAGCTCTCAATTAAGTTCAGTTCAGTAGCAGCTATAATAGAATTCAAACTTCAATACTGTGATCCTTATCACATACATGTAGGAGTATATATATACATATATATGAGACTTTTACATCTTGAATACAATATAATGTGTATAATCAGAGAAGGCGTAAAAGCAAACACTTTTTGAAACTTTCCAAAGGATATAAGTTGGTAGTTATATTTGTTGAGAAAACACGCATCCTTAACCAAGCGCATATAATACATACATATATAGAAGGTTAGTTAGTATAGATGATGACGACGTGTGTAGTGTATGTATATATATATACACATCTAAATCCACTACTACCACACACTATAATCAAAAAGAAATTAGTTCGACTAAATACCACAAAAGGAAAATTAATTTTCATACCATCAACTTTGAAGCTAATGGTTTCTTATATGCCACCTCTAATGCGGGGGTGTCGACTGTGTATATAGAATGGTTGCTGTTTGTCGTTTAAAAACACAAAAAGGCAAACCAAAATAATAATAATATAAAAAAAACACACTCATTTTTGCAATATTGAATTAAATTGCATGCTTTTGCAACATAATGATTTTTGTTATATTTTTCTTTCATAGCTATAGACTCAGAGCTGCAATTGTAATTTGCAGTAGTTATACTTTAATGATGGCAATAAGCACAAAAGTGTCATTAGGTGCTGGTGTCAACGATTATAAGGTGCAATAATAGTTAGGGCTTGTTACCAGCAGGTCGGCGAACCTTTATTAGATACTTATTACAGAATTTCGTATCGTTGTAAAAAAAATAAAAATGCTAAATTTGATCATAACGTTCAATTTTGATAAAACGAAAAAATTCGAACCAAGCTGTTTAGAAAAAGAAAAAAAAACTCGAGAGATCATTTAGTAGGATAATACTCCGAACCTAAAAATACTAATGTTGACTGATTTAATTGGGATCATGACGTTAAATAAAATCGACAAAATTTTGGAGATTTTTTTGCATAAGTCCAAAAAGATGCAACTTTTTTTTTAAATATTTATTTTTATACTTAAATTTCATCATGCTTATACATAAGTAATAATTTCAAAAGCTTACGTAAGTAATAACTAATTTAAATTAGTAAATCAAGCGAGGTGATTTGTTGCTTGAAGCCATTATTTCATATGAATCACGAATCAACCTTTTTTAGCCATGGCGCCTTCGGCAACCTGCTTGTCTTCTTTAACAGGTTGGCTCAGTTCCTAAGCAATTGAGTATTTAAAGTGAGTATTTTTATTGCATATTATTAACAATTTTACTTTGAGAAAGCTTCGAAGCAATATAAATGGCCTAACCTCATACAGAAAATCAAATGCTAAAAATATTATAAAAATATACCTATTTTTTTTATATATATGGAAATAGGCTGGCTGATGGTGAGTTGATTTCCAGACCTCTGACTTGACAGTCCAACGCACTAACCATTAAGCCCCGGGGTATAGGTACTTTATTTCCTATTCCCTTATACTCAAAAAATGTTATTACAGTGGAAATGTCAAGCCTGAAAGCCTTTAAATAAGTTTGCCATCGAAAATTATTCACCAGGCATGAAAATGACTTAAGCTTTTCAAAAATTGATTTATTTAATGCTATTTCCATATTTGTGCAATCTTCTATAAAACAACATTCAAATAATGACAATTTAAAAACTTTGATTTACGTGCGAGCTCTTATTCTTGTATACCTACATACCTAATGGTGGTGCAAAAACACTTGAACTTTTGAACTCTATATCTCTATATCTATGTATATTGTAGATATACCTATCCTAAAAACTTTGTCATAAGTATGCGACTTGCCTATACTTGCTATAAATATACTTTTACCTCAGAATACCAAATGGCTTTGTTTTTGTTATGATATGGCTTTCAAAAGTTTCAATCATTCCTATGAGTTCTAACAAATCACGTTTTATATTTTTTTTTACTTTGGGGTGCCGAATACCTTTTTAAACGAATAAAGTCTTGAAACAAAAAAAAAAATCAAAAAAGAAATCAAAGCAACTTTTTTTTGCAAATTCAAATTTAGCTGAGTGCTGTTAAAAGAAATGAAGAACAAGATATAGAAAAAAAAAAAGGAAGACGACGATGATGGCGAAATGAATACTTTCACCATCGTTGCTATTTTTTTTTTTACGTCGAAATTATTCACTTGGGAAGTTAAAATTGTCTACGAAACTTTTGAATATAGACGATTTGCAAAAGGGGTTAAACCTTAGACATACTAAATTCTAATACCACCATATAAACTCGTCACATTATGTAAGTTATATACAAAGAAAAGTCTAGTAAAATAGGAAGTCTAGGTATATATTGTAGGTATTTATATGAACGAGACGTCGTCGTCGAGCGATATACGTATCAAATTCAAATCCCTTGGCAGGATTAAAGTAAATCTCTTCTCTCACCATGGAACTCAAATGACGTGGAAAATCTTTGATGTGATTGTTGGCATGAAAATCGATTTGCAAAAGTTCCTTTTCTATAATATGTATGTATTTTATATGTCTTGCAAACAAAGTTAGAAGGCACTCGAAGAACGATCTATGTGTGAAGCCAAGCGGGACCAACAACGACACAATCATATGAAACCTGTTCATATTTCCTGTTCCCTTGAGGATATTCGGTTGTTGAGATTTACATTTATACCAGTTTTTTTTTTGTATATTCTTCTGCATGATAAATCTACGGCAGAAAAATGCTTCTGTTTATTTCGAGAGGTTCGAGAAAAGGAAGTATATTGAACAGAAATTTACGCTTGATGGAAAATTTAGTAGAATTATTGTAATGTGCATTATATTATGCCTAGAGCTTTTGTAGACTTTTATTGTTACCCTCATGAAGTACGAGTAAAAAGATATGAAAAACGTTTTATTTTCTATAAGAGTATTTTTTGAAGATTTAATATTTGTTTTAATGTAAATTCTTTATATTCCAGTATCACTGTTCCTTTAGTTCAATTTTAAAATAAAATAAAAAGATTTTGTAATTGTACATATGGTATATATTGTATGTATATTTTGTGATTTATTTAATTTTATATAATAGCGAGTTATGAATTCGTTAAAATCGTTAAAATCGAACTCTTTAGATTTTAATAAAAGTTGACATAACGATATGATAGCAAACCCAAAAGTGGGTGTCGCAATTCTGTCCATTTGTCTGTCAGTTTTCCCGTTCGGCCCGTTATAAACAGATGGATCGATTTTTTTAAAACTTTGTACTAATGGTTTTTTGGGCATATTCTTGACAATTTTTTTCATTTTCTTAGGAACAAAAATAACGATACCTGCCCTACAATTTTTTACTTTGTTTTAAAATCTAATCTTTCACAAAAACGTGCCCACAACTTTTCCTAAAAAATATTATTAATTTTTGATTCATACAGGCTACCTTTAGTAAAAAAAAACCGAAAAGTGGTTATAATTGCCACTTTCCACAGAAATTTGTTTTTTTTTTTAATTTTCGATGTAATCGCGAAAACGGTCCAACTATCATTTTGATCATTTTTTATGGAGAATGTTTTAGAAATTTTTAATAGTAGCAAAATTTCGATTTTTAAGAAAAGTAATTTTTTTGGAAAACTTAATAATTCGAAATTAAAAGATTTCGGGTTTTATCAAACTTGGGACCAAACGATTATTTGTAAATTATCTGCCTGATTTTAAATCAAAATTATTCTTATATACAATAATAATGGTACTTCCCAATTTAACATATATCAAGTGTTAACAAACGCCTGATTTACAATGCTACGAGACAACGATCTCTTCCAAATGTTCTCTATTAATCAATAATTTAAAACAACGAAATTATTTAATAACAAAGCATTTCTTTCTCGTCGTTACGTCGCGTCAAAAAATAAAATTACGACGAGAATTGCTTCATTAATCATTGCTTCAGCAACATTGTTTTAAGTTCGTCATTAAGAGAGGAAAACAGTGCAGAGATCTTTTTGACGTCTCGCTTTCTCGTCGCTTTGTGAATCAGGCATAAAAAGGAAAATATTATTTTTCTCGAAAATGACTCCTACGATATTGATTAAATTTTATTTTGTGAACTAATTTTAAAATACAATTTCAACACGTTTAAGTTGTGTTTTTTGTTTTAGGCGGTTGCTATAGCAAACATTTATTTCTTTATTAATCATATATATTTCAATATACAGATGAGATAGTTAGTATAATCCCCATTTTAAATTAATTATTCTATTGTTTCGTGCAAGTTGTACTAAAGCTAATAAAAATATAAGCCATTTTAAAGAGGATTTCATTAAAATAAGGTGTCGATAAAAGTTTTAATTGAGTTAGTTTTTATTTATTTTCTTTTTTGCATTAAACTATAAACCTCGTGCAACATTATTTTACCCATTCTATATCATTTTGCAACACCAACGCTTTTATTAGACAAATGGGAGAGTGCACTTAAGCTTTATTTTATTGTTTTTGGTACATACATATATTTATATGTTTAGACTCCACAATTAGAATGGATTAAATCATTCAAAATTTTGTAATGAAAGAAAAATGAAATATATTTACTTGTTTGGGACAATATTAAATTGAAAATATTGATTTTAATATTCTAATTCTTAAAAATAACGAAACTTTTCGATTGGAATAAATTTAATTGAAAAAGTCCATTCCAAGAACATTAGAGTAATAAATTATAGTCGAGCAACAAAAATTATTTTTGTTGGTTTATACTCTAACGAGCCGTTCCATCGTAATTTCGTGATTAAGAATGGTGAGACATTTTAAATTTTAAATTAGTTGAAGTAAAATGTTCTTTATTTTCAACTTAGTAATTTGAAGTTTAGTTAATGCGTACTTATACGTCACTTTCACTTTTAAAAACAAACTCACAACATTGATACAAATAACTATTTGTTAGGTATAGATATACAATGGATGTTACCTATATGAGTGGCTTTTCAAAAGATGTTATCAACATTGTTTGTCATTTATCAAATTTCAGAAAGTAAAAAAAAAAATGCGAAATCGTAAATTTTCATGTATGTATGTAATTGGAGATAAGATACCGTTTGAAAATTCTTAATTATGAGTATAAGCAACAAAACTATGGGGAAGTATACAGTTTTATTAAAGTCCTGCAAATTTGCATTTAGTTAGGTATGTATATTGTATATATGTACATATTTAATATTCATACATTTTAAATTTAAGGTAAGTGAACAAAAAAAAATAAATAAAAATTGAAATTAATTTTAAATTTGGTATTAAAATAGATTAAAAATTGTTTCCTAAAAAATATTATTTGACAAAATTTTAAATTAAATATCCCATGTATTTGGCAATAAATACCAGGAATACAATATATTTTTTATCTTAATATAAATATTTATTTTAAATTTAAAAAAATGTCATAAATTAACGTTCAATTCCAGTGTTTTTAATTTCCGATATTCTTTAGTCCAATTTTTTTTATTTTTCCATAAAATCATTATTATTAAAAAAAAACCCAAAAAAAAAGCAATACAAAACAAAAGAATCCATAAATTACGAGTAGATATACCTTAAATAAAAAAAAAAAATTGTTAATTGAACCTTTTTTATATATATTTTGTCTCTTAAGTTTTAAAATAGGTTAGGTACTTATTTAATAACATAAATGACGAAATTATCAAAATTTTGTATTTAATTCACGAACTTTGATAACCATCCGAAGGATTACATGTTTATATATGTAAATCGAATGCCCCAAGGCTGTGTTTCCTTAAGAAAATGAAGGAGAAAAAAAATAACTTCAATCTCATAATAGATACAAAAAGATATTATGTACCTATCCGAAGCAGACTTCCATTCTAAATTCCAAAAGGACTCAAAGAAAAAGGTTGAACAACATTTTTATGGCAGCATAAATTAATGGTCAACAACGAAAATATTAAATAATGATGCAATTTTCATTCGCATCAGGTATTTTGACGAAATTGTCAAAGGGATGGATGATATTGTTTTGTTTTGACTTTAAGGAAATCGTCTTGGGATTAAGTGACATGTTATAAAGTTCGTTTTCATGCAAAAAAGAAACACGTTTGCTCAGAGACTGCCGGGAAAATAGCAAAAATAAAAAAAAACAACTTAATTATTTTTGTTTTGTTGTTTTTTTTTGTAATAGAATAGCCTGCTGTGCAAAATTATAAATAGAAGGGTCTGTCGAATAAAGTATACCTAAAGGATAAAAGTGACCAGAGCAAAAATTGTAGAGAATTTAATTCTCTATAAAATGTGCGAAAATGGTTTTGTATGTTTACATTGACTCCGCCTACACCATATAAAAAATGAGCGGGTAAGAAAAGTCGTAAGAATTCTAAAAAATTTACAGATTTCACTCATAGAGTAACTATATGGGACATTGAAAATGACTTATATTACGTCGATAAAACAAAAACATGTCTAATCTTTGTAATTTTTATTTTGTGTACTATTGATGCATTATAATTTTACAAACTATCTTAGAAACCATTCTACAGTCTGAAGTTCCAATTTGTAAATTTAATGTCACTTCCCAGTTGGCGGTTAAATTAATATTGTTAATTTTTTTAATAAGGTGAATCTTAGTTTTAATTGTAGCTTAACTCGCAATTATACAATCATACTCATTTTCATCCGCACCGGTACAGCACTTATACACGAAATTAAAGTTACATACCATCTATCTTAACGTATATCTACATTTTTGCATAGCTAAGCATTGCAGAAAGGTAACTGAATTATTACAGATCGATTAAAGCATACATATAATACGGTTCAACTTAGTTTTCGACTCAGTCGGTTGTTGTTCAAATCAACCCGTGTCTTGGCTTGTTATTTGATCAATTTGACGGTTGATGAGAAAATCAAAAGATTTTGATTTTTTTCAAATTGATTTACAAGTATTTCAAATCATTGAACTATGTATATTGTATAAAGCCAAGACATTTGATTTACTGTCCAGGCAAACCTTTTTTAAATCGAGACAAAATTTACAAAGAATTTGATGCGAAGCCCCACCTCACTGGTAATTGTTTTTATTCTATAATATTTTATTTTAAAATATTTTGAACTCATCTTTTAATCAATTTAACAATATCGAGTCGCGTAATTTACCCAAACGTTGTCTAGTATATTCTACGTTCTTTAGGTTGATTTAGAAAAAATTCAACTTTTTTAACATTTTACCTTATTTTAAGACTTTAATCCCAAACATCCGATTATTAGAATAGAAGTTAGAAGCTAACCAAGACCTTAACCTTGATGATCTGGTCCTTAGAACTTAAGTTATAATTTTATATAAGAGGCTCAAGCAGGTACCTATGCATATTTTAGGTTAAACAATCAAATTGATTTAGAAGTTAGTAAAGTTTTTACCCAAACGTTGTCTAGCATATTCTAGGTTCTTTAGGTTGACTTAGAAAAAAATCAACTTTTGTCATATTTTACCTTAATTTTGAGACTTTAACCTCAAAGATCCGATGATTAGAACAGAATATAGCTTACAAAATCGACCCTTTTTGATTATAATATTTTAATTGTTTAGCTAAGTTAATTCTAAGAAGTTATAAGCTAACCAAGACCTTAACCTTGATGTTTTTTTCTTAGAACTTAAGTTATAATTTTATATAAGAAGTTCAAGTAAATACTTATGCATATTCTAGGTTAAACAATCAAACAGAAGTAAGTCAAGTTTTGTCAAAAGCATTTTCTAGTCTGACATTTTACCTTCATTTTCAGGCCGTAACCTCAAAGATCCGATGATTAGAACAGAATATATAAGCTTACAAAATTGACCCTTTTCGATTACAATATTTGAGTTGTTTAGCTAAGTTAATTCTACCTCTTGCCTGATTTACCTAAACATATCTCAACCTTGAGCATCTGGCCCTTAGAACTTAAGTTATAATTTTGTGTAAGAGGTTCAAGTAGGTACCTATACATATTCTAGGTCAAACAATTAACTGATTCAAAAGTAAGTTAAGTTTTGTCAAATAGATAATTAGATCAGAATATATCAACTTACAACATCGACCCTTTTTGAATATACATACTATTTAAGTTGCTTAGCTAAGTTGATTTTCCCTCTAGCCTGATTTACCTTAGTTTAAATACCTTAACCTCTCGCATCTGGCCCTTAGAACTAAAGTTATAAGTTTATTAAAGAGGTTCAAGTAGGTACCTATTATGCATATCTATTATAGGTTCAACAATCGATTGATTTAAAAGAAAGTCAACTTTTGTCACATAATTTCTTTAGAGTGACATTTTACCTTAATTTTAAGACTTTAACCTCAAACATCCGATTATTAGAACAGAAGTTATAATCCAAACAAACCAACCAAATCCAAACTTTACGATTTTATTATTTGTAAAATACCTACTAAAAATAATGTTCATGCACATACCTACATACCTTCATATGTACATACATGCATATCTACATACCTACATAATGTATATCATTTTTGTGCCCGATGCAAAGCCAGTTTTGTTTGCCACGTGGTGTTTTTTTTTATTGCACACACTCCACCGTCTTCTCCCTTCTATCAATATCTTCTTTTTAGGTACGTACGTACCTACCTACTCACATACAATCATATTTTGTTTGTTTTTTTTTTCTTTTGCCGTGATGAAATTTGTTCTAAAAAGACAATTTTTCAAGTTTCTAGTATGAATTTTTTTACGCCTTTGCAAAATTTTTTATGCAGATTTGTAGCTTGCCATTTAAGCTTTAATTATCTAGCTTAATATCGAACATCCAATAATTTTAACTAAAGTTTTAGGCTTCTAAGTGGGCTCAAATCGAGCATTTTTCGAATTTTACATTCCTCCACTGAATCTCGTCCGTTGGCGATGATCAAAATTTATGTACGCTGGCTGAAATTCATCACTTTTGTTTTTTTTGCTTCATTTTATTCATTTTGGTAGTTTTTTGGTAACACCAACCAAAAATTCAATCGTTCTCCCCCTATACGCTAGAGTTCATTCTATATCTTTGTTCATTTTGGTAACACCATACTTTTATCAAAACGACCCTATAAAGATTTTCAATGTTAAAAAGGTCAAAAGAGGCAGTTTATCAAAAATAGTCGCATGGTCACACGAGACAAAAAAAGTGGGTCAGACATTTTGTTTTGAAGTTTTAGAAAGTATATCTAATAAACAGTTTTAAATGTAACTTTACTCGCACGACAATTTTCTCACATAATGTATGCAACTTTTCTCGCAAAATACTTTTGTCGCATGCAATTTTTCTAACATGCAACTTTTCTAGCATGATATTTTTCCCGTTTAATAATTTTATTACATCCAACATTTGTCGCATGTAACTTTTCTCGTATGCAATTTTTCTCGTATAAGCATTTTTTCTCGCATACCTACAACTTTTTTCGGATGCAAATTTTCTCACATACCTACAACTTTTCTCATATATGCATTTTTTCTCGCATACCTTCAACTTTTGTCAGATGCAAATTTTCTCACATACCTACATACATACATATGTATATATTTCTCCAGGAATACTTTTCTCGCATCCAACTTTTTCACACGCAACTTTTATAGCATGATAATTTTCTCACATGCAATTTTTGTCTCATACAATTTTTCTCGCATGATACCTTTCTTATATGCAATTTTTATTGCATGATATTTATTTCGCATGCAACTTTACTCACATACAACTTTTCCTGGTTGATACATTTCTCGCACGCAACTTTTCTCCCATGCAACTTTTCTCACATGCAAATTTTTTCGTATGATACATTTTCCGCATGATATGTATTTTTTTCGAATGCAATTTTTCTCGCTTCATACTTTTCTCGTTTAATATTTTATTCGCTTTGTACACTTCAAGCACATATCTATTTACTGTACTATTTCACCTTTTTAGAAATTTTTGAAAAAAAAAAAAAAAACTTGACTATCGTAGGAAATACAAAATTGGTATTTTGTTCACTTATTGAAAATATTTCAAATATGAGAACTGCTCACATTGATTTTAAAAAAAATAATGAAAAATGAAACACAGGAAATACCTACGAATACCGCTTTTTTCAATACCAACAAAGATATTATACACCTACTTAAATTCTACCTCCGTTGAAATCTACGCAATTTGAGAGACAACACTGCAAATTAGTTAGTCATATAAGAAGGTTTAGGACCTTTTGATTTGTTTTTTTTTTTTTTGTTTGCTGATTAAATTATTGAAAATTTTTTTTTGATTGGGTGTTCTTTTAAGGTATTAATTCTCGGAAGAATTTGTAACCTTATTAAATTCACTTCACTTAGCTTGCAGACGTATCTATGTTTATAATAAGTACACAGCTTTAAGCATCTTTAATTGAAAAAAAATTTATTATTTGAAATAAGCGTTGGTCTTTGAACTTTTTTGGACGTTCAATAAAATACCCACTCAGCAGCGTAAAAAATTGATTACCTACTCTGAAATCATCTCATCAAAAATCATATAATTTGCATTATCTCTTTGTCAATAAATTTCAAAATCATTTAGTTATAAAAATAAAAATTCCTCGAAATGAGTTTTTATATAAAAAAAAAATAAAAAATAAAGATAAGATAAAGATACAAAACTTTATGACTAAATAAACCCCCATAGTGATTTTCTTGCTGTTGCTATAAATGTTGAATGAATTAAATTTCAATCGGTATTATACATACATATAGGTATTTCGAGTTTCAGAGAAACTCACGGGCATGCGGCATTCAACTTTTATAATAATAATCTTAAGGAATACCTTTGATGCTGAAATATAATCAATTGAACTTCTTTGTTGGTCATTTAAATTCCCTCAATAGAACCACAAAGACATTTGAACACACCAAAGCTGGATCATCAAAGCGTTCTCATCTTCGGCTTGTTTTATTTTTTTTTTTTTTTTTTTTTTTTTTTTTTTGAGTAGAATAACACATTTGCATAATTCATTAGTTGAACACTTAATACCACCCATCGGCAACCTCATCTCCAAAGTAAAATTTGTTAACGCGCGAAAACCTCATTGAAATTAAATTAAATGTTGTGGCTTAAGGTGTTTTCCATTGAACTGCCTATAACTCTATCTACATAATAAATACAAGGGTTTTTGTTTGTCCTTATACAAACCCAAGAGCCCTCTTTGTCAGTCTTAAAATGTAGTGCAAGACGATTTGCATAATTATTTTGAAGAGCTTCTGTTGATCTGACACTACACCTATAGGCAGATATAATTAGCGGTGAAAATAAGGAGTTTTAACCATCCCTCATTTCAAGAACAATTTAGATAATATACATAGGGTATTATATACGAGAGAATCAATAGGCGTACTGAAAGCATTTCTTCTTTGAGACAAAAAAAAAAAGAAATATGTAATCATAAATTGTAGTTATGTATGTTATCAAGAACTTGATTTTTTTTAAGTGTGCAAAATTGTTTAAATCCACTTTCAAAATACACGGTTTTAAATTTACTTTGTTATATGTATGTGTAGCTACAAGTAGGGTCTCACCACCCAGTCTGGCATTATGTTTATTGTATTGGAGAAAATATTTGTTTTTTTTTTTATTTTCTTCATTCATCCATTCTTATTTTCCTTTTGTTGAAGTAAAAGACATATTGCAGTAATTTGTATCTTTTTAAAGTGGTCACTATTTTTTTTAAAATAAACTTGTTAAAAAATGAGTAGGTAGGTATATGTATGTGTATGACGCAATCACATCAACTGAAAAGTTCTCGTGCTTCTTTTGAAATTTACTCAATTACTCTAAAGCTATTGAAAATGTTTTTTTTTCTATATAGTCGATTACATCAAGGTATATGCGAGTGAGTCAGTATATGTTGCTCCATGAAGAAAATACACTTATTGAATGCAACCACATCACATACAAAATCTTTATAGGAAAAGATTTTTCTTAACTTTAAATGAAGTCTTACATAACGGATTTCTAAGATTACTACAAAAAGAGGTAATTTATATTTGTGGTTTTGAAAATAAAAGGGCATTTCAGTAAATTGCTCTCATAATAAGATTTTTTTAGGTAGAAAAAAAAGATATAGGTTTGCTTTCTTTTTCAAAAGGAATGAAATAATTAAACCAAGATTAAATATAAAAACGCTCCAGATGTAATAGTTCTTCAAGAAAAGGTCAAAGCTATATTGGAGCATTATTGCAAATTTAAAGTGCAAGTATTTGATCAAATTTAATATAATATATATTACAGCCATAGTTTTTAAAAAAAATTTGTATGAGGTTAAAAAAACTATCTCATCTTGTACACAAAATAATGCACCCATAAAACTGTCAAAAAAAAAAAAAGAAAAAAAAAAAAAGAAAAATTGTGCTGAAATTAGAAAATATTTTTACTAAAATATATATTATTTTTAAAGAATATGATATGCAATTAATTTTACCATAAGTTGTTATTACAAGAGGGTTGCTACCGCCCATACAACGGTTTATTTTTTAATTTTCGACTTTCTAATCATCCACTCACTTTATTTAAATTATTTTAATTATACCTTCATTATATGCTTAAAAAAGTTTTAAAATATTGGATTTAAGTTTTTTTTTAAATGCATTTTTTGGATTAAAAAAAATTAAAAATATTTTTTTTTTTTTAATTTTTATTAAATTTTTTTTCAGTCAGTTTTTTTTTTTACTAAAAATTGTATAAAGTTTAATCATCCTATACGACTTTTAAAATTTGCATTTTAAACTTATAATTTTTATTATATAAAATGTATGAGCAATATAATTATATTCGAACCAACTTTGACTTATTATGCAATTTTTTAGTTTAAATTTATATAAATAGAAAAAAATAAATAAAATGCAATCAATTTTTACGTTTTCAATAAATTTTAATCCTGGCATAAGTGTATATGTTCCTAGTTTCTCTTCCTACACTCAAATATAAATGAAAGGCATAATTATTAACCCTAGAAAGGTGCTATATTACTTACGAGCTTAAAAGGAAATTACTTTTCCACTAATGAGTGATTTTCCGATGAAGAGGGTTGCTATAGTAGTTTCTGAAACTGGATCAAAAGATTTTTTTTTGTTTTAACATTACATAGAGGATAAAATGTTGTGTGTGAGAGTGTGAATGTGTATGTGTATATATATGATGAAAATCAAATGTGCTTTTCAAGCGGAACTAATCAAGCGAACATTTTGAACGCAAATATTGGAAAGTAATTCAATTAAGAGAAGGAATTTTTTTTTTTTTTTACACAGTAAAGTACTTTGAACACACTTTGAATTGCTATATAGCAAGGCATAAGGAATATCCAATCCATATGATAATTGCAGGCTAGAAGGAATAGTGTATAGAAAAAGGAAACGTAGGTATATATGTATGTAGTATAGGAAAGGAAGTTATACTTTATAGCGATGGCATTAATTTATACTTATACCTAGGACATATACGATGGTAGTGTAATTGAACTAGAGCGAAGATTGAGCAATTATAGGGATTGAATTGGAATAGAAAATCATAATGAGTTAATCAAGTGCATTGTGAAATATGCTTAACACTTCAGTTAAATCAGTTCATCATGAATAAATTATTGTTCGAAAGATTAAGCAAACACTATTTGAAATGGCCTTATAAATTATAAATTGAGATTAATGCGGCAATTCAATGGAAGAGTACCTACCTACCTACGGAATTCTTGAATGATGTATTTTTATTTGAGTTAATTTTTGTTTTTTGAATATACAGGGGTATTCGTTGTAGATGTTAGTAGAAGCGCTAAGTTGTTCAATACAGTTAAATAAAAAATGGGTATGTATATACAAATAAAATATGTGTATCTCGCCAAGGCGAGAACTTCGTAGGAAAAACAAATTTGAAATGAAAAAACAAATAAAAGTCTTTGAATCCAGCCCATCAGTAGAAACGGTGCAGTAGAGGAAGACCGTGACCCAGGTGGTGCACGCAAGTGGAAAGGGACCTCAGCCAACTTATACTGCCTGAAACAATGGATACGGAGCTGCAGATGAAATAGCAGTCAAAATATTCAATACACACAAATTCAATGTTACGAACACAACACACCGCAACTGCAGTCGGTGCTACAGTCAGTGCTGCAAGAGTTCACCAACTTTTAACTTTTCACGTGCAGCAATTTATATGAAAAAAAAGAGGCGGAAAAATATTGAAGCTTTTTGTGATTATTTGTTTCGTGAAAAGTATTACTAATTAAAAAATAAAAAAAGTGAATAGTAAGCCCGTGATTGTTTGTTTTTATTTAAAATAAACAAAAAGCTATACATGCTGCATTGTGGGCACATACAAAATTGCATGTACGACACTTTTTCACAGCTGTTGCATCTCCAGCTCCATGTTCCAGTTGCAGAATTTTATTGTGCTCAGGCAGTTAGAGTGCGAAACTGGAGATAGCTATAGCTGGGGTCTAAGCTCACTGGAAACAGTTTGTTAATTGAGGCCCTGGTCCACTCCGGATTGTATCGCCACATTAAAAAAATAAGTATTTCGTCGAACTGTCAATTTATTTATTTTATTTAAATTTTCTTTAACTGAAAACTATTTTTTATTTAGTACTAAAATGTACTAAATACCTTAACTTTTATCTAAAACCCAACTGTATTTTAAATTGTGTTGTCTAAAAATCTATCTATCTAAAACAATTCACATATTCCATGCATCCAGCAATTCTCATTATTTATAAAACTTTTTAAAAAATCGATGTAAATGTGACCGTTGTTTTTTTACGTTTTAAGTATTTATTTTTAGATAATTGCCATTCTCGCTTGAACAGAAAATTATTTATTTTGTGTTGACGTATTCTGCTCTCAAATTAAATAATTCCTGAATTATAATAATATAACAAATATTATATTTGCAGTTTTTATACCAACCACAAAAAATTTATGTACATATGTATAAATAAAGCAAACAAATAAATACTGAAAAATTGATTTTTTAAATAAATTGATTCAATGGCTCAAAATTTTAAACAGTGCGATCACCTTGATACTAATAAACAATTTACTAACTTCAAAGCTCTTTACTAAAATTTTCTTAGATTTAAGCATTTTTTAACCAACATACTTAACCTATTTTCTTAACAAACTCCAACTTTTGCTGATGATGTGGGGATGGGGATGATAATAATGCACATTGCCAAGGTAAAATAATTTCTTTTCCGACATAATAGCACTCTTACTGGATTTATAAGAAAACAGAAGGAGGGAAAACTTAAAAAACTTAATTTAAATAAATATGTAAAATATAGCATCATAACATATTAAAAGTAAACATTATCAGTCGTATTTATTAGATTTTTATCTACTTAGACACTGTCTAACTATTTTCAAATTGATGGAAATATGCCTTAATTAATAAAATTGATTCAATGGCTCAAAATTTTAAACAGTGTGATCACCTTGATACTAATAAACAATTTAGTAACTTCAAAGCTCTTTACTAAAATTTTCTTAGTTTTAAGCATTTTTTAACCAACATACTTAACCTATATTCTTAACAAACTCCAGCTGAACAAGCCTAAAAAAGTGCAAGTTCGTGCAAGCAAGTAAGCAAACATAACATTTTTATATTATTAATTGTCGAAGTGATATTTGGATTTAGTATGATACTTAAAAGTTAAAATAGACTATTGATGATTATAACTTTAGTAAAATGTTAAAAAGATAGCACGTTGGTAACCCCTTTAAAATTAAAAAAAAAAAACTAATTTTAACATTGCCTTGCATCATCCTAAAACATTCTTTAACATCGTACTTAATCGGCTAAAACGTTGCGTCAGTATAAATAGTATCACAAAACATTTTTGTTTCTAACAATTTTATAAAAACAAAAATTATGCATTAAGTTCATAATTAGGTATGAACAAAAAAATTTTAAAAACAAAAAGGGTTCATTGGTTAATACTGAACCACACTTTCTAATAATTATATTTAAAGGTAGAGGAACTTTATTTTGTTTGTTTCTTTGTGATTAAGTAGTTTTGTTTTTTATATTTTCATATTTTCTCTAATATTAATTTCATCCCGTAATATTTCTAGGAACAAAATTTAGTTAAATCATCCACAATTTAACAAATTTCTTCCATGGGAAAAATAGTCCTTATAGGCTAAACCAAAAAAAAAAAAAATAAAAACAATTTTCATCTATGAAACACAAACCAAAGATTATGGTTGAGAGATTGTATTTCTTAGAGAAACAGAAAAAAAAAATGATTTTTCGTAACTTAGTTTTCGTATATATGTAGTCTTCGGTAAATCATAGTCATCGAGTGTTAAAGATTTGTTCAGCATGAAAGGAATTCTTAATTAGATAGTGGGCGGCGAAAATTATGATACTTTTATAGCTCAGATTTTGTTTGAGATTTAAAGGTGAAAAGTTATTGAAGAAAACAGTTATATCAGTAATAATAAATTAATATTATCATCATGCATACCTGTATGTGATTTATGAACCTAGAATACCTACTTATTGTATAGTCAATAGTCATGTACTTATACCAGTTTTAAATCTCTTAAGTAGAGTTATTTTTAGGCAAAACATCGCCTTTTAAATTTGTAAATTTTTGTCTCTATTTAATATATCTACTTGTGGATCGAAAGATAATGCCCAAATTATTTTTTAAAACGTATAATTAATGCACATTCATTAAGACAATGAAATATTCATAAAACAAAGTAGGAACATAAGATTTAGAACATATTTTATTAATTTCAAACTTAAAACTAGTTTAACAATTTTGTTTAAAAGTTTTAAAATATTGTCAATGAATTTTTTTCACTAGGCTAACGATTTTTTTGTGTTTTGTCAATAAAAAAAACTTCTAACGTGTATGGAGTTTCATAACTTTTTTTTTCTTTTTACCTAAGTTTCGTACTTAAAAATAAGTGCGAAATCGATGGTCGTATAAGCCGTATCTATGAACGAAGCCAATCAGAGATATAGAGCTTTTTAACCGATTTTAAGGTCTGAATGAAATATTCTTTTAAGATGTTTTTAAATTTTTTTTTTTTTACTTTTTCGAGTTGGTGTTGTCAAAACAAAAATCTGGTAGTCTCTTGTATTTGTTTGTTGCATTAATTACGTATATATAGGTATATTTTTTATTTTCAAAAATTCTTGAATGAATATCAACCTATATTTTAGATTACTTTCCCATTAGTCAAATTCCTAAAAGCAATAAGCTAACACAAAACTTTTTGTTCTTTATAACATAATTTTCTTGTTTGTTATATTTTCTATATATGCCAAACTTTGTAATATTTGAATTCTATATATGTGTGTTTTTCTTTCTTTCTATTATTTTTTTTTAACAAAAAAAGTTCGACTAAAGTCGTAAAAGTCAAACCATTAACACTATAAAGCTAGTTAAAGGAACTTTTGGGGGTAAATTCTACTACCTAACATGAGGAGTAAAGTATAATAAATTATGCTGAAAAGAAGACTCCCATGAGTTGACTATATTTATATGAGAACTTCAGTTTAGTTAAAGTTAAATGTCTCCTTGTGTGTGGGTTTTTTTTTTGTATGAATGTTGGTTTTACGGGAGTTGGAGGAAATAATTCAAATTTATGTTTCATTGCTCTGCAAGGAGTTTTATTTTCAATTACTGCAAAAAAATTATTGCGGACTGAGTCAAAAAATATATATCAAAGCATCCTGTCGTCGGAAGTTTTTGCACCTTTTTCTTCATAATTTTATTTTTTTTTTACTGAAACTTTTCTTTTTGAAGGTCCATTGGTTTGGTTTTGTAAAAGTCTAGCTCTGAAGATATGAAAAAAAAATACCTATATTATAATAATAATTCAAGGAAAAAGTGAAATCAGATAAAATATTCATTAGAACCGAAGATGGCACTTAAGAGGTATATATGTATATGAGTATATAGCTACGCGCTATATACCACGTTAAAGTGGTTTTTATGTCGAAAAAAAAAACGAGAAGGAAATCAACCGAAAATGACTTAAATACGGGATATTTTAAGACTTGTGTCAGTTTTATGCAATGAATCATCATTAGTATAAAATATAAGAGAAAATGCGGATAACTTATAAAATGTCATTCAGCGAAGCTATTAAAGATGCGATGATGCGTTCAAATTAGCTAGGAACAATTTTTGCTGATGATGTGGAGATGATAATAATGCACATTGCCAAGGTAAAATAATTTCTTTTCCGACATAATAGCACTCTTACTGGATTTATAAGAAAACAGAAGGAGGGAAAACTTAAAAAACTTAATTTAAATAAATATGTAAAATATAGCATCATAACATATTAAAAGTAAACATTATCAGTCGTATTTATTAGATTTTTATCTACTTAGACACTGTCTAACTATTTTCAAATTGATGGAAATATGCCTTAATTAATAAAAATAAATACCACATTATTCACGGTTAAGACATATTTACTCTTGTGTCTAAGTTAGGCAGCTATAAGACAACATTAAACAAGGTTTTTGAACACATTTTCTAAAGTTGGAAAGTCGTCTAAAGTTAGACAACGTTTATAAATAAGACTATATATTTCTAACAAAAAAAAAAATCATTTACTTGTCGAGTACATACGTACTATTTTATATACAGTGTACTCTCTCATAACCTGACACTGACGGTAGCCAGAAATTTGTGCGGTTGTGAGAAAATTGAGAACCTTTAAAAAAACCACATTGGCGTATTCATATTGTTGAATCTTCTTATTTTGGTCCGAGTGTGTTTCCATATAGAACCGGACCAACCAAATGCATAGGGCGCAAAATTCTGGGGCACATTACGCATTGAAAGTCTACCTCCTAGGTAATGTGAAAAAGTCTTAAGCAGCCCATAGACACTACACTTGGAAATGTGTGCTGTGTGTGGGCTGGTGCGCACACCGATTTTCGGTGTCAGACACGGTGCGAGTAAAATCAAATGTTTTTGATTTTTGGTGTCAGTGTCTCGATCGGTGTGGCGTGTGTGGCGGAATGCCACACCTGTGTCAGTACACCTGTGTGGTGTCTATGGGCTGCTTTATGCATGTGTAACAGTGAATGTATGTTTATATGCAAATATAAAAAAGGAGCGTTTACTACAAATCTTGCACAGGGCGCAAGTTTGGCTGGGGCCGGCCGTGTTCCTGTAATGTACTGTAAAACAAAATAAGGCTTACGGGATACAACAACATTTCACGTATGAATAAATTTCTGTCCCAGAATTTTTATCTTTTGAGGGTTTCACCCCTTTAGTCTTCATAATTCAAGAAGTTTTGATTTACTATCTATCTATAAAAAGTGAATCCCGGTACTTTTTAGATAGGAGTAGTATGAATATGAGGGTACCAGGCCAGCGGCTCGGCGGCTAAAATGGGCGTATGGGCGTGGCAGTGGGCGTAGGGCGTGGCAGGGGTGGTGGGCGTGGTAGATATTGAGCTTTAGGGGCGTGGCAAGTGGGTGGAGCTTTTGTGGGCGTAAAAAGGGGCGGGGGGCGTGTTAAAATTTGTGTTTTTGGGGGGCGTGGCATTTTTGAAGCTTTGGTAGGCGTGACAGGGGGTGGTTATTTTAGGGGGTGGGTCAAAGGGGTGGAGCTTTTGGGGGCGTGTCAAGGGGGCGTTTTTTTTTTTTTTTTTTTTTTTTCTTCATATGGCCTTAGCGGCTCAGCGGCTCATATCCTTGGCGGCTCAGCGGCTCATATCCTTGGCGGCTCAGCGGCTCATATTCTTGGCGGCTCGGTACTTGGCGGCTCATGGACTTGGTGGCTCATAGACTTGGCGGCTCAGGTTAAGCAACATAACATTAGAACCAAAAACGTAGCTTAAAACATGACGTTATAACCCAAATAACCCAAAACGTGACGTAAACAACGTAAAACGTAACGTTATAACCTAAAACGAGTCGTTAAGAAGCTAAAAACGTGACGATAAGAACCTGATATTGGGGTTCGTAGGTTAGCTTCCAACACATGGGTTGTTAATAGTGCGTCGAGAGAGAAAAAAGAAGTCCTCGAATACAAAAATAAAAAAACAGATAAATAGTTTTAAAATTTATGAAATTTATTTATTCAATGGTTTACATTTTTTTTTAACTCTTGTATATCTAAATTTTATTTTTAAACGATTCTGTTGACTACTTGATCAAGTGGATTATATTCAATAATTCGATCATGAAGCATAATGCAGTATGCTGAAGTGTTTGCAGGAATGTTTTTTGATGTCCTCATCTCCAAGCGTATATCAATAGGTCCGGTTTTCAATGTTTCATTTTGATGTCTGCAGTCTATAACAAAAATTGGAGCACGTGATTTAAATATATCCCAGGAAAGAAGAGGCTCGGCAGTATTTTTATTGTAGTAAGTTTTTTGAAAATCGGTATACATTTTATAAAACAAGCTATATCTGTTTTTTTCAAATGAAACATTGAGGTCTTCATGGGGATATACATCAGAGTTTAGATATACTTTTAAGTCTGTTAGATTACAATGATCAAACGTTGTTGGATCAGCAGATAGTTTTTTATTTTTTTCAGTTTGTAGTGCAAAAACAATGTATCGAGGTTTTTCTATTTGTGTTGTTGTCTTAACGTTCCATATATGATGGTCAGAGCTCGATAACATGGGGTATTCATAGAGATCCCAGTTTCGAAAGGCAATTTTCATAAAACTGTTTTTATTTATAGATTTGTATAGGTTTAATTTCATGGTATCTGATAAAGTCACATGTGGTACTTTCCACTGTACTTTATGAAGTTGTACTTGAACATTTTCATTAGTTGCAGAGATTAGTGCGTTTTCATCCATCCTAGCACGAGTGAGAATTAGATCGTGTCGAGCATTGGGAATAATTTTTTTATAATCTTCGGCGAAACCCAAAAGTCTATTTAATGGAATACAGTAATTAAAATGAACTGGTGTCAATTTTATAGATGCATCAGGAGACCAGGATGCATTTAAAAGCATATCACTCTCATTTTTATTTAAGGATAAATAGTTTTTGATCGTTGTTGTAATCCCCACATTTCGGTTATAGTCAATTTCCTTTCCATTAAGTTCATAGCGTATTTCATCAAAGAGAAAAGCCATTGCATTGTTCACAAGTTTTGTGTTGACGATTTCTTTTCCATCTGTTGTCGATAGTGATCCTTCAACATATAAAAAACTTTCCGAAGGAAAAACATTAAGATTTTGATGTTGTATACAAATCTGAATGATATCATTTCGTTCAAAATTGTTTTGATATGGTGAATATGTATGATATTCATATTTAGAAATACTATCACTGATCTCAGGGTCTTGAAAAATGTTCAACATATTTTTTTTTTATGTTTGTTTTGTTTTCAATGTTTTAAGATATGTCCTAATATTATTAAAAAGTCTTGATTATGCTTTGTAAGTCGATGTGTTACCGCAGCAAAGTTCGAAGCTTGATTGAGTATTGTATTATTTTCTACAGTATTTTTATAAGGAATTGACTCAATTATGTGCTCATATACAATCATGGCTCAGGCTGTAAATGTAATCGAACTGTTATTTTTTCTCCTCTGAAGTTAATATGTTGTCCGTCTTGATCGATAAACTTTAAACACAGCGATGTTATTCGTTTGACGTTCACAGGCAAATAAATAACATTCCTCGGAACTTCTATGATTTTATAGCCCGGACTTACTTTAACAGCAAATTCATGTAAAATATGTGCCGATTTATTATTTATATACGTTCCATCTATAATATTACATTCAACACGTATGGCATTCACTCTGTTTATGTCAACGTAGAGATCTGATTCATGTAACACTTTTGACTTCAATAGTTTCTTACTAAACCCTAGAAGAGATCCAATAGAATTCGTTTTAGAGAAGTCAATATCTTCCGAGCTGAATATTTCACATTTCAGAGTGTTGTTATTTGCTTTTATTTTAATTTCACTTTTTCTTAAGCTATTCTTTTTTTTGTTAATATCAATAAGTTTTTTTTGTATTAAATTATTGATATCTTCTATCTCATATGAACCAATAGGAAACGATATAATATTATCACCAATATGCAGCAAGTTATTAAACTCATCTACATTTGGTATAGAGTTATAAGTTTGGAAATCTATAAGCCCGCAAACATAATTAGATTTCAGTACAATTGGTGGAAAATACTCAGCACTGAGATTTGAGTCGTTCCCACTTAATGTTAATGTTAGCGACATCCCGATTAAAAGATAAATGACACAGTTTTGATTGTTCACTTCATTTTATTCTTTTTCAATTTAGTTTTTGAAAACATTATAACATTGTTCTAATAAAAACCTTAAGCATAAATGACCACATATAAATGTATCAAAATCTTGTTCTTGAATATAATTATAATTTATTTGATTACCAAGATAGCTTATTACTTCAGTTGGTGGTCTTAAATTTCCAAAACTATCAAAATACTTTACAATATTATTTTTTCTATTTTTAACATATGCTACCCAATGAGTGCCATTACCAGATTGACTATCCAAATTTATTACACCGCACTCCTTATCCATCGATGTTTTGGGTAATGAGTCTCGCATAAAAACTCCTCTAAAATGATCCAAGTTTTTCTCTCCAAACCTTTGAATATCAAAATTGTTTAAGGGTCGGTTGGGTAGCAGATCAATCAGTTTTTTGTGTTGGGTGTGTTTAGAAAAAGACCAAGTCCATTTTTATATGGTTGTAAAAATAACCCCTTTCCTTGAATAGGAATGGCTTCCATAGCCTTATTATGTCGTTTGTTTTCTTCAAAAGTTCTTTTAGCAGCACGTACATCATTAAGAGCTTTTGCAACACCAGCTGCTCCACCAGTTAAAGATCCAACAGCTGATAAACCAGCGAGAATTGGAGCTAAAAATGGCAAAAAACCACCACGCTTTGGAAGTGGTATTATTCTTGGCGTTTGAATGTATCGTTTCTTATTATTTTTAATAACATTTTTTGCAGCCTTTACAGCAATATTAGCCATTGATGTTGTACCACAACAATTAATATTGGTTTTAATAGCATTTCTTGCTTCAGTTATCGCCTTTTTAAAAATATTTTTTTTACAAGGTTTCTTTTTTTGTTTACTAGTTTTAATAGTTTTGTTTTTAGGCTCTTTATTACCCATACCAAATTTTGTCTTAGCTTTCATCATGTTAGTGACTAAAAGTCCACTTAACTTTTCAGAGGTTGAAGAGTCGTTTGCTTTGAATCTTTTCCACGCTTGTTCGGTTAAAATTTTATCGGCAACGTGTCGATCTGAGTCAGAGCTACTCTTAGAATATGCAATATCATGTAAGCGACAAGCTTCATCCAGTTGATTAATTCCTTTATCTCCTCTGCGTAAGCGTTCTTTCAATTTAGTTCCAGGCCCACAATAATTATAAGAAGGAAGATGTAGTTCAAATGGTAATTTGTCTATAATTGTATTCAAAAACCCTTCTCCTTTAATTGCTTTTCTTTTATTATGCTCAATCATATTATGATTTACACACACCTTCCTAGTTGAAGGTTGAAACGTTTATGAATGTAAGCCTATAAAAATGATATGTTTTATTGTGAGAACTGTTAGTCAGCATTATGCGCTTCGTAAAGCAGTCAGAAATTATTAAAGTAAAAAATTTTGATTCTAAAGTCAAAATTAAAAAAAAACATGGTTCATTATTTCCAAACAGCATTCGAGGAATTATCGTTGGTCCATCAAATTGTGGTAAAACAAATGTTATGCTAAGCATTCTTCTTGACCCTAACGGATTAAAGTTTGAAAATATTTATATTTATTCAAAATCATTACATCAACCAAAATATCTTTATCTAAAAAAGCTTATTACATCCGTGAAAGGAATGGAATATAATGAATTCTCAAACAATTCCGATGTAATGCCTCCATCAGACGCCAAAAATAATTCAATATTTATATTCGACGATGTCGCATGTCAAAAACAAAACAATATAAGAGACTATTTTTGTATGGGTCGTCATAATGGAGTTGATAGTTTTTATTTATGTCAATCCTATACACATATACCAAAACACTTGATTAGAGACAATGCTAATTTTATTATTCTTTTCAAACAAGACGAATTGAATTTGAAACATGTTTACAAAGATCATATAAACTCTGATATGACATTCAATCAATTTAAAGAGTTGTGTTCGCATTGTTGGGCTGATAATTTTGGATTTCTCGTTATAGACAAGGAAAGCAGTATTGAAAAGGGTCGTTATAAAAACAGTTTTCACAAAATTGCAATACTATAAATATACATATTTCATTTAAAATCAACACATTACGGCAGCAACACTGTTTGGGAAAACTAGTCCTTCATATAAAAGTATCAAAACATATAAATACTTGTTTTCTTCCTCCTCATATATACTATTTTAAACTATAAAAAATGGAAGAAAGTGTGTTGAATGATCTTATAAAAACAAAAAATGTGCTTAAAAATAAATATTTTCAACTAAAAAGTGGTAAAATGATGAGAGAAACTGATTTGGAAAACACGTTCAAACCCATTGTTGAGCCATTGAAAAAATTGGTCGGGAATATTAAAAAAAACGAAGCACAACAAGAGGATGATATTAAAACACTTAAACGTCGCAAGCTACATTTTGAATCGTTTTATAAAAAGGATGAGGAAGAAGATCATGAACGAGCAGGATCACCATCACTAGAATTGGATAGTCCAGATAACACTTTTTTATTCAGTACACCAAAAAATTTCCCTAGCCCTGATAAATCGTCTTCTTTCAATCAACAAAAACTGTTGTCAGATTCAAATCGTGATACAGCCTATGGACCATATTTTGATGTAAACACTCAATCTGTAAAAATAGGAAAATGCAGCTTTAAAATGAATGATCAGCATATTATAATTGACGATGAAATTTTTACTCGAACTCCTGGTCTTATTGAATTGGTGGTAAAGAAAAATCCTCAAAAGCAAAAATATACTAAGGAAGACTTAGAACAATATTCGAAAATCCTCCAAAAAACTAATGCATATAGAGTTAATCATGATAGTTCTTCTCGAATCAAGAGTAACAGAGGTATGAAATATACCAAAATAATAAAGGCTATTGTCGCTGGGCTTAAAAATGAAAATGCAAAAACAGGAAAATCCTATTCTAATATTACTGAAATGAAATACACAAACAAAAATATTGAATATGTCTACTGGAATGATCCGAATGAACTCGTTAATAGACTTCGACTTTTAGTAGCATCTAAAAATGCTGGTAACAACAACCACCAGAATGAAATCACTTCTATAATTGAAGAACTGAAGGAATCAAATATTATATATTAGCACTCAAACAAAAATCTATACATATAAACAATGAACGTTGACAAGTTCGGTAGGAACTTCAAACCTGTTCCAAAAAACAATGGTTTTGCAGGTCCTCCAGGAATAGGCTTTAAACTCCTACCGTCTGGTGACTTTGATATAGATAATAAGCATTTAAACAATATTGGTATTAAACCTAAGCACCCCCACCAAGCCGTCTCCAAAGGATATGTTGATGAGCAGTTAAACCTTAAGGAAAATAGTATGAGAAACCACATAGACTCTTCTTTGAAGGAGTTAATTACAACTTTGAATAAGGAATGCAACATACTACGAAACCTTATGGACTTATCTTTAAAGGAAACAATAACAACTATGAAGCGAGAAAACATGAAGTTTTTATCACTTTCGAGGAAACCTGAAGATCTCATGAATATTGATGATAAACAGGTTGACGAAAAGATTAAAAAAAAAGTTGAGATGATCATGAAGGCGTTATTTCCTAAAGTATCCTTTATACCTACGGATGAAACGTAAAGGAGTGGGGGTCTTGAAATGTTGATATACATATATGATGTTTATTTTCCATTTAAAAAAGTAAAAATTCTTAGTAAGCTTTCAACACTCCAAACAATAACATCTAAAGAAATGGACTCAGAAACAATACTTAAAAACATTTGTGATTTTTTAAAAACGTATAGCGAAACTGTATTAGATGAGCATTACGAAGAGTTTTTAAATTGTATTTCCCTACTTAAAAGATTCCAAAACGTACATTACACTGAATCTATTCACGGGCATCACTATTCTAATTGTTGCTGGGCATCCAACCAATGTAAACTAGGACCGGATACTTGTGCCTGCTATATGGTAGAAAACCGTTTGGTTAGAATTAAGAAATTGATGTTATTGTATAAAAGATTAAAATAAAAATAAAAATATAAAAGAGTTGTTTTTTATTCTGTTGAATTCACTCTTTTTAATTATGAGTAAGCGAGAGGTCGTTGAAGAGTTGCATAGGGCTGCACGGCGAAATTTTAAACGTCGTAATGTTATCATTAAAGGTTATGATGATTTGTGGCAAGCCGATCTGGTTGAAATGATACCTTACAGTGATCAAAATAATGGGTTTAATTATTTGATGACAGTTATCGATACTTTTTCAAAGTTCGCGTGGGTTATCCCAATGAAAAACAAAAAGGGGATTACTATTTCAAAAGGGATGCATGAAATATTTAAAAATTCTTCTAGGGTTCCAAAAAACTTGCAGACTGACGATGGAAAAGAATTTTTCAACACAAACTTCAAAAGTTTGATGGAAAAATATAAAATTAATCACTACTCTACATTCAGCTCATTGAAGGCTTCAATTATTGAAAGATTTAATAGAACCTTTAAGGAAAA
Source organism: Epistrophe eligans (assembly GCA_951394125.1). Taxonomy (NCBI): domain Eukaryota; kingdom Metazoa; phylum Arthropoda; class Insecta; order Diptera; family Syrphidae; genus Epistrophe; species Epistrophe eligans. Next base: position 9,116,423 of record OX596031.1, on the reverse strand, counting down.
AATGTGGAAAGAATTTAGTTTCAATGGAAGTTACAAGTGGATAAATATTTTTAAGAAATTACTTTATGACTACAATCATTCTTTTCACCGAACCATTAAATGTAAACCTGCGGATGTAAACACGAAAAATTCAAAGTCCTTATTATCAATTTTCAAAAATAAGAAAGAAAAAGCAAGTAAACGAAAATTTAAGGTTGGCGACAAAGTACGAATCAGTAAGTATAAACATACATTCGAAAAAGGCTATACACCAAACTGGACTACTGAGGTTTTTAAAATAAGAAAAGTTCAAACAACAAAACCGACTACATATCTTCTTGAAGACTATCAAGGAAAAGCAGTTCAGGGGGGTTTTTATGAAGCAGAACTGATGAAAACTAAGTGTGCAGATATATATCTAGTTGAAAATGTTATACAAACAAGAGGAAATAAAGTTTATGTGAAATGGTTGGGATTCCCCTCAGAACACAACTCCTGGATCGATAAAAACAAAATTCTGTAAAATAAGAAAGTAATAAAAGAAATACATTTGATTTTAAAACATTTAATTTTTCCTCTTTCTTTTTTTTTCTATAAATATTTATATTTTCTTCGTTTATATTTAATAATTATTGTCTTTAACATACAAATTATTTTATTTTTGTAAATTGAAGTTGGTATGATGTTCCAATTTGACATGTTTTTTCAAAGGTATATGAACCTCCTCCAATTAAAGTTATGCTGTCTGATGACAGCTTCGAGTATTTTATTGGTAGGAAGACCTGAAATAAAAAAAAAATTTAAATTATTTAACATTACACACACATATATGATATATTGTTGCAGAATAAGAATAGCTTTATAGCTTACCGAATATTCTCCAAGATCTGCTATAATCCGTTCACCCCAACGTGTATTTACTTTTCGCAGAGCGTAAATACTATATTTGACCCCCATTTCAAGATCAGCCAGCTTCTTCGTAGGTTTAAAATTACCAATTTCGTTTAAAGAGTTAGCCTCTCTTGCCGCGAAATCATCTAGGGTAAATATGGAGTAATCAGGCTCTTCGAAATGCATTTTTGTAAAAATACGTTTATTCTTTGTAGCTTCTTGTAAACAACTGTGCTCATCAGTAGAAAATAATTTTCCTTTTATAGAAGTATCCCTTCTCAATTTTCATATAAGACTTTTCCAATACATTTGCATGTGGAAGTTTTGAAAATTTTCATGTTCAATCACGTTAACAATAGTTGGAAAAAAATAGCATCTGACAGTGTTTATACTCCCATTAGTTCGAATGATATAATATATACAACGGACGTGGACAGCGGAGTTTTTTAAAAGAAAATATTTCGTCTCGACTTTTATTAGCCTCATAAGAAACCTATGTTTATTAGCAGTTATTTGAATGCTATATGTAAATGTGTGTTAGATGAAAAGGTGTTAGATGAAAAGGATAATAAGGTATACAAAATGATCATTTTTTTTTTTTTTTTTTTGTTTTGTTATTCATGGCAGGTGTGCACAACGAAAGTAGACAATGTTTTTTTTTTAATTTTTTTTTTAAGAAAGTACATTAAAAGAAAAAGACTTTTATCATCCTAATAGAAAACCACAGTTTATTGCCCATTAGATTGAATGATATATAGATACTCGGGATGAAAAAGATCCTAGCTTCATTATCATCATTTTGGTTACATATTCATAGCAAGTATTTACTATGAAAGGGACAACGTCTAGACTTTATTACCATGGGCGTTAGATGGAAAGGATAATAAGTTATACAAAATGTTCCCACGATCATTTTTCGGTTTTTATTCAGTGCGGGTCTTCACAACGAAAGAGGATAATGGAATTATTTTAAATAATAAAACTTTCCTTCCAAATTCTTTTATCATCCTAATAAAAAACCATAGTTTATTGCCCATTAGATTGAATGATATATAGATGCTTGGGATGAAAAAGATCCTTGCTTCATTATCATCATTTTGTTTACATATTCATAGCAAGTGTTTACCATGAAAGGGACAATGTCTAGACTTTATTACCATGGACGTTAGATGGAGAGGATAATAAGGCATACAAAATGATCCCACGATCATTGTTCGGTTTTAAGCAATAAAACTTTCCTTCTAAATTCTCGTATCCATTAGATTAGAAGATAAGAGTAAGAAGTATTGGAGTAGAATACGATAATTTTCTATTAGAATATTTGAGGGGGATAGTTTTTTATATTTGTTGTAGGATCCCAATTTTACGATATAAAAGCAGGGTATTCGAGTTAAACAGTTTAATAGACTGATTCCTTCGCGACTATTCGGTATTCCTTTTTTCGTTGAAACGGCAAAGTGTGATAAAATTTGAAAAAAAAAACCCAAGTACCTCTAAAGTGAAAATTCTGTGTTCGCCAACTGTGAATTTTTAAAAATTGACAAAAAAGAAAAACAAGCGAAAAAAAATTTTGGCAAAAATAAAAGTTGCTCTGTGAAATACCTACTCGTGTTCGCAAACTGTGAATTTTAACATTTTTTTTGTTATTCTTTTTTTTTTCCTTCGTGTGTGCTATTAATATTAGTGAGAGACAAAAAAAAAAAAAAATAACTGTGAATTTTAATATTTTTTAAAAACTTATTAGTACGAGAAAAAAAAGTAAAACCACTAAAAGATATTTTTTATCTGTGTCCAAGAACGGCTACTTAAGTGTGAGAACAAAAAGCTATATACAGCTGCGTGAGAGTAAGTAAGTCCTAGTGAATTTATTGTTGATACATTAAAAAACAAAAAAAAAAAAAAAAGATTATAATGGAGAATTTAACTTGCAATATTTGCGGAGGTAAATTCGCTCATTCGTGCTCGCTTAAGAGACACATGAAAGCTGCTCATGGCGATGTAATTAAATGTCCTAAATGTGAAAAAACCTACACACGAAAAGATTCAATGTTAAAGCACTTCCGAAAGGAACATAGTAACATTTCTTCTCAAGATTGTGTAATTAATGAGCCCGGTAGCAGTAAAAGGAAACTCCCCGAAAATACGGATAATTCCATAGTCCCCCCACACTCGTCAGCAAAGAAACGAAGATGCGAAAACTGTGAAGTAGATGTACTAGTATCTGGATGGGGTCATCACACTAGAACGAATGCCCATAAGTTAAAAAATGCAATTCCAGTTGAAAATACTCCATTTCAGAAAATAAGGAAATGCTTTCAAGAAACTGTGGAGACATATTTGTTGAAAAATACTGATGAAGGGCTAATAGACATCAAACAATTTTTGGACAATATTAGAAACGATATTATAAATTTAATAAGGACCTCATTTGTGACAAAAAGTAGTGTTAAGTTCACCATGGAACTGTATGCAGAGTTTGTGAAATTCTTATCATCCGATGTAGAAGGAGATATGGATTTAAGTCTTAAGTCCTTCAATTGCCCGATGGAAATAGCTCTGCAGAGTAGCGATTTGGAAGATATCGTGAAAAAAATGTCTGAAAAAATTCAGATTCAAAGCGAAGAGTTCCAGGATCGTGATTCTGGATGGTCATTGTTTTGTATTAAACACATTGAGGTAAATATAAATGAGTATAGACCATTAAGAGGATCAAGCTTTTTGAGGCTACCAAAAAGTATTGATTCAAAAAGGGCTTGTATCAATGTACAAAACAATGATATATACTGCTTCAAATGGGCCGTAATATCAGCTATTCATCCTATGGAGCAACATGCAGAACGACCGAGCAAATATGGAGTACAGAACATTCAGAGCAGCATTATTACCCTAGGAAACGGAGCAACACTTAATTTCACTGGTTTGACTTTCCCATTAAAAGTAAAAGACATTTATACTTTTGAGACTCTTAACCCTTCAATAAGTATAAATGTTTTCGGTGTTGAAAAAAATGAGGGTGAATCAAAGTATAGAGTTGTGGGCCCATACTTTAATTCAAAACATACCAGAGAGCAGCATATAAATTTGCTACTCATACAAGAGGGATCTTGTAGCCACTATGTTTGGATAAAGCATATGTCTGCACTGATAGCAAGCCAAATAACTCATGGCAAGCGCTCACTAAAAATGTGCAATACCTGTTTGCTCTCATTTAGCTCAGAAGAGGCGTTTGTGAAGCATGGAGCTGAATGTAATAAAATAGTAACAAGCCTCCCAAATGACACAAACAAAATTCTGGAGTTCAAAAATCAGTGGAGATCACTTAAAGTACCATTCGTAATCTATGCTGATTTTGAGTGCATGCTTACTAATATTGCTGGCTGTCACCCCGACTTCTCAACATCATCGACAACACCAATTAAACAACATGTTCCCATTGCCGTATCATATTTTATAAAATGTTCATTTGACGATTCGTTGGATAAACTTTTCAAATATACTGGTAAGTTAAATTGTTCTTTATAAGTTTCACCTTACAATCAGTATTATATAAATCTCAATCCTTTAAATTTCTTATCATTCTAGGTGAAGATTGCGCTAGAGTGTTTATGATGAATTTAGTTGAAGACGCTAAACATATTCATAGACATTATATGTGTAAGAAGATCCCACTCACCTTGACAACCGACGATGAGAGAACGTTCCAGCAAGCAACAAGATGTCACATTTGCAGGAAAGCAGTGTGGGGTAGCAAAAAAGTTCGAGATCACGATCACTTGACTGGCGAGTTCAGAGGAGCAGCGCATTCAAAATGTAATTTAAGCTATCAGGTAGCTAAGTTTATTCCTATTTTCTTCCATAATTTTACCGGGTACGATTCTCATCTTTTTATACAAGAGCTGGGTGATATCAGTGGGGGTATTAATATTATCCCTCTTAATAAAGAAAAATACATTTCAATGTCCAAGAAGATATTAATAAATAGTGTGCAAGGACAATTCTTAGAACTACGATTCTTAGACTCATTCAGATTTCTACCTTCTAGCATTGATACCATAGCAAAAACCCTCGAAAAACACGATTTTTCCATATTATCGAAATATGTTGAAAATGATGCAGAGTCTATCGAGCTTATGACTCGCAAGGGGGTTTTTTGCTATGATCATATAGATTGTATTGAAAAATTAGCTGAATCAAATCTTCCTTCAAGAGTCTCATTCAGAAATTCTTTGATTGAAGAAGACTGTAGTCTCGATGATTATAAGCATGCTGCTAAAGTGTGGTCGTATTTTAAATGTGAGAGTCTAGGTCAATACCTTGAACACTACATGATAACAGATGTCTTGATTCTGGCCGACATTTTTGAAAAATTTAGGTCAGATTCTCTTACACATTATGGTCTTGATCCTTGCCACTATTTCACATTACCGGGTTTCTCATGGGATGCTATGTTAAAAGTAACAGAAATCAAGCTGGAACTTTTTACAGAGATAACCATGTACAATTTCTTTGCTAAGGGAATAAGAGGAGGTTTGACTCAGTGTAGCTTACGCCACTGTAAGGCAAACAATAAGTATATGCCCGAATTCGATTCAAATAAGCCGTCTGATTATTTAATGTATTTGGATGCCAATAACCTGTACGGTTGGGCAATGTCTGAGTATCTTCCTCATTCAAACTTTGAATGGATTGAGCCTCCAACCGAGTTAACTAATATTAAAGAATGGTTAACTTCTAATGCAAACACAGGCTATGTTTTAGAAGTCGACCTCGAGTATCCTCGTGAAATACACGATGCTCATAACGATTTGCCATTCTGTCCGTCTAATGTTAAAGTAAGTGACAAATCCCCTACAAAATTAGTTGCGGATTTGAGAAATAAAAATAATTATATTATCCACTATAAAAATCTAATCCAATGTATTGAAAATGGTTTGGTGCTGAAAAAAATTAATAGAGTGATGCGATTCGAACAATCTCCTTGGTTGAAGGAATATATTGATTTGAACAATGACCTTAGAACCAGAGCCACAAATAAGTTTGAAAAAGATCTGCGCAAACTATGCAATAATGCAGTATTTGGAAAAACCATGGAAAATGTGGATAAACGTAAAGATGTTCGAATCGCAGATTCTATTGAGAGTAATGGAAGACACCTTGGGAGTCGTGCTCTTATAGCAAAACCTAATTTTCATAGCATTTTGGAAATCAGTGAAACCATGGCTGCTGTTCAGCTGAATAGAGTTTATAGTGAGTATAATAAGCCAGTATACCTAGGTTTTTGTGTTTTAGAGCTTTCCAAGCATAAAATGTATGACTTCCATTATGCGTATATGAAACCTAAGTTCACAAATAACCTACGACTAGCTTACATGGATACTGATTCCTTTATTTATCAAATACGAACGGGGGACATTTATAATGATATTAAAAATGACATTCACGAAAAATTTGATACTTCAGACTATCCCCTTAATAACCCCTTTGATATCCCCCAGCTAAACAAGAAAAAATTAGGGTTTATGAAGGATGAGAATAACGGAAATATAATGAAGGAATTTATAGGCTTAAGAGCAAAAATGTATAGTGTAGATGTAGAAGATTCTGCCCTAATAAAAAAAGCCAAGGGCGTTAAAGCAGCAGCCGTAAAAAAATTAACGCTACAAAATTATAGAGACTGTTTGCTAAATAAACAAAATTTCTACAGCAAAATGTTAAATTTTAGATCGAGGCATCACACTATTTATACGGAAAGTATAACTAAATTAAGTTTAAATTCTTCAGATGACAAAAGGTTCATTTGTAGTAATAATGTTAATACTTTAGCCTGGGGTCATTATAGTATAAATGAACCTGAAACTTGATTTTTTTTTAATTTTTGTATGACACTTATTTTTTTATTAGAACAGAATCTTCTACCAAAATGCTTATGTATATACACACACACACATATATTTATATACTTTTTGTAAATATTATATCTGATAGTAAGAACAAAACTGTGATTTATAAGAAGAAAACTAAATTATAAAAAAAAAAAAAAATGTATTAATAAGAAATAAGTTAAATTATTTTGAAAAAATAAAAAAATTCAAACCTATGAAAATAAATCTATGCGTTTTTACTTATGGAATCATTGTCTTTCATAGATCCTCTTAAAAAAAGATTTTTTTTTTACTCTACAAACTAAAAAAAAAAACCTAGACTGCAGACATCAAAATGAAACATTGAAAACCGGACCTATTGATATACGCTTGGAGATGAGGACATCAAAAAACATTCCTGCAAACACTTCAGCATACTGCATTATGCTTCATGATCGAATTATTGAATATAATCCACTTGATCAAGTAGTCAACAGAATCGTTTAAAAATAAAATTTAGATATACAAGAGTTAAAAAAAAATGTAAACCATTGAATAAATAAATTTCATAAATTTTAAAACTATTTATCTGTTTTTTTATTTTTGTATTCGAGGACTTCTTTTTTCTCTCTCGACGCACTATTAACAACCCATGTGTTGGAAGCTAACCTACGAACCCCAATATCAGGTTCTTATCGTCACGTTTTTAGCTTCTTAACGACTCGTTTTAGGTTATAACGTTACGTTTTACGTTGTTTACGTCACGTTTTGGGTTATTTGGGTTATAACGTCATGTTTTAAGCTACGTTTTTGGTTCTAATGTTATGTTGCTTAACCTGAGCCGCCAAGTCTATGAGCCACCAAGTCCATGAGCCGCCAAGTACCGAGCCGCCAAGAATATGAGCCGCTGAGCCGCCAAGGATATGAGCCGCTGAGCCGCCAAGGATATGAGCCGCTGAGCCGCTAAGGCCATATGAAGAAAAAAAAAAAAAAAAAAAAAAAAAAAAAAACGCCCCCTTGACACGCCCCCAAAAGCTCCACCCCTTTGACCCACCCCCTAAAATAACCACCCCCTGTCACGCCTACCAAAGCTTCAAAAATGCCACGCCCCCCAAAAACACAAATTTTAACACGCCCCCCGCCCCTTTTTACGCCCACAAAAGCTCCACCCACTTGCCACGCCCCTAAAGCTCAATATCTACCACGCCCACCACCCCTGCCACGCCCTACGCCCACTGCCACGCCCATACGCCCATTTTAGCCGCCGAGCCGCTGGCCTGGTACCCTCATATTCATACTACTGATAGGTCTCCCGGAAATTACGCCAGATTTTTTTTTTTAGGAAAATGCCAGAATTTTTTTGTGGCTGAAAATTGGAAAAAAAGCCTGATTTTTTTTTTTTTTTTTGGAAAATAAGCCACAAATTTGGTGCCAGATACCTATGGAAAAAGAGCCATAAATTCCATGCTGCAGGAAATGGAAAAAAGCCAGAAAAAAATTTGAAAAAAAATCTGAAAGTCTGGAAAGTCTCCCAGAAGGGATTGGCTTTTTTTCCTAGGAAACCAGAAATTTGTATTAAAATGCGTCTGGCGTTTTTTCCAAAAAAAAAATTCTGGCGTAATTTCCGGGAGCCCTATCTAAAAAGTACCGGTGCACTTTTTCCGCTTAAGAGAGAACCGACCTCTATAACGGTTATTAAATTTGGTGTCCGCGTCTGGTTATTAGAGGGTCCTCTTATGGGAGAGTTATTTCTATGAAAAATCAGGAATTTAATTCCGTTCTTTGAAATCTGTTCGGTTATAAGAGGTGTCCGCTTATGGGAGGTGTCCTTTTGGAGAGAGTACTCTGCTGTACAACCGTTTTTATTTATAATATTAATTGTTATTTTCGTATTGAATTTGAAATGCACCTTTCTCTCTATCTCTCTCTTCCCATGTTTTCAATTTAGTAATTTAATAATGTGAAAAATAAAACAAACAAACAAAAAATTATTATAATGTGGTCAAGACACTTTTGACAATCTGTTACCACAATAATCGTTCTTTCGACCACAATTTTCATTTACCATCTGTTAGAGTATAGGTACTTCATAGAATTCTATAAAATTTCATATAAAGCCTCACTATGCAAGACCATAAGAATGCAAATTATCATTACGCTTGCTATAGGTAGGTATATACATACATTATAAAAGCTACTATATCTATAAAAAAAAAGTCACATTAGAACGACGACTAACGACAAAATTGTGCTGAAAAAAAAAAAAAAAAATAGCGAATGGATAAATATTTTCCTCTCAGGTACCAGGTTAAAAAAAAAAAAAAAAACATCCACCAGCTGTGCTGTGCAACCTGAAACTCGATTATTAATCTGCAGGAGAAGCAATTTGAAAGTATTTGAGATGAGAATATTGAAGGTAAATGGAGTTTTTGTTATGATTATGATGGGATCGGGGGAGGTTCACTTTGATCCAGGTTGAAAATTATTCAATTAAGAGAGCTTTATTCTGCTTTATAAATATAAGACATTTCATATTAAAAGTAAAAAGGATTTTAAAGGAGTTAAAAAAGAGAGTTAAAAATTAAAAAAAAAAGAAAACAGTTTCTTTTCAATTTTATTGGAAACAGGCTTTAATCCCGATTTAAAAAAAAAAAGTTTAAATCTAATAAAAGCAATGAGGTTAAAATGTCTAAAGAGACTTCAACTACAATTTAAGCTGTATAGGGTTCTATTAATTTCAGAGGTAAAGTAAGAAGTTTTGAAGAGGTCTTGTGCAGTACCTAGATTTTCGTTTTATTCTATCGTGCTTCTTCTTTCGAAAATGCTCGTAAAGTATCTGCAAAAGTATGTATATCCATAAACCAGTTGCGCAGTTAAACTCCTTATTTTCTCATCTAGTATTTCATTTTCCCGTTTTGTTTTTATCGATTTTAACGATTTATGATTTGTTTGTCATTTTGAATTTCTTACAGAAACCTCTAAAAAACATTTGCTTTAATTTATTAACCTAGCTCCCCTCCATCTCTATACATGTAGTATAATATTCAGTGACATACCAAATTCATCCCAAAATAATCCTCTTCCTTTCGGCAATGGAAATTCCGAATCCGTTTACTCTTTTCAATTTCCGATTTATAATTTCTCAAGCGCAAAAACATTTATTAGCACCATAACGGCTATATATACTCTATAGCAGCACATTGTATGTAGGTTATAGGTACATTACTTCAGAGGCTGTAACTAATTTCCTACTCTGCAAACGTATTCCAAAACCGAACTGAAAGCACTAACTTCGTTGAAACAACACAACACACGTTCAATATACATACATACAAACATTACGTATAAACGAATATATACAAACGAGAGTACCTATGAACATTGTTGTGTAATGTAAACCAATGGGAAAAGAACTCCTTGAAGCGTTCAAAATGTGTTTTTTTTTTTTTTTTTTTTTTTAAGGGCAAAAGCCTACGAAGTTAGTGAACCAAATTGTCTGTATTAAATTTTAAAAATATACGTTAGATACACATAGACTTTTCTCTCACACTCTTAATATGGCTGGCTGCAGAAATCAACCAACACTCCACAAAACTCAATGTTGCGTATAGCGTAGGTAATTTAGGGTAATTTAAGCGGAACTTTTTTTTGGGGGAGTTATAAAGAGAATGGGGGCCAAACCAAGGTAAGGCAACGTATTATACACATGATGCGATTGTATATTGGAATTTTTGGGTTAGGAATAGGTATAGGTAGGTACTATAGAAACAGTTTTAGTGCTTTTAAGCGATAATGTTTACGCAATTCAAATTTATTTTTTGGGACGAAATTTTGTCATTTTAAAATGTGGGAATGACATTTTGAAAAAAAAAAACATACATACATACTTATATCTACTTAACATATGAAGTGGTATTTTTTTCCGATTTAAAAAGAAAAACTGGGTTTATTAATGTTTTGTTTTCATTTTTACAATAAACACTTTGAAGACATAGATACTTTTCTGGCTTTTTTTTTTATTTGAAGCCATTGTGAGATTGGAAAGAACTCAATGAAAAATACATTTTTTTGTTTTATTTTAAACGATCGAGATTTTGATCAAACTTGACGTAATGAAGGTGGGGAAGACGAACAAAGTGGGTCTCGCCTGCCTATCTGTCTGTCAATTTTTCAATTTTCTTTAAATTTGTACAATTTTTTTAAACAAAAATAAAAATCTTATTTTTCTCAAAAATATGCCCACATTTGTTTTTTTTTTAAATCCAATAATTTTTTTTTACAAAAACGATATTATTTAAAAAAAACGAAAAATGGTTATAAATGGTTCCTCCCATAGAACCATTTTTTTAACTTTCAATTTTCTCAAGAATTGTTCAACTGAATGTGATCAATTTTTTTTATAGAGAATTTGTCAAAAAGGCCCATCATACCAAAATTTTCCAAATTTTTTTTTTTCGATTTCTAAAAAAAAGTTTCAATTTTTTTTTTTTTGAAAACTTAATAATTCGAAAACGATTTTGTTGATTTTTATTAAACTTGGCATCCAACAGTTTTTTAACATTATCTAACAGATTTTAAATAAAAATTATTTTTATAGCTAAAAATAACAGTACCTCCCATACAAGTGCTATAAAACCGGTATGGAAAATCTCATTTTTCTAAAAAACGACTTCTACGATTTTGTTTAAAATCTTAATGTCAGCTAATATCAGTACAATCTATAATATTATTGAAAAGAAAATGTTATCTATTGTCTAAAAATGGTATTTCTCATAGAACCATTTTTTTGGTTTTCGGCTATCTCATTATCTGTTCAAGCAATTTTTATGAAATTTTGTACACACGAACTTCTGATAAGACCAAATAATATTGCATACCAACATTTTCAAAAAAAAAATAATTTTTAATTAAAAAAAAAAATTTCAAAATTAATTTTTGAAAATTCGATATTTCACATGGAAAGAAGAATTTTACAAGAATTTTAGATTTTTTTCTCATAAATAAAGAAATCAAATGGTATGCATTGCGTTCACTTCAAACTTTATAAAGATGGAAACCTAAAAGAGCGTAATGCTCAAAATATATCAAAGATGAGTTAAAACTGTTTATAAATAAGATAAGACAGTGACTGTGCAGTACTCTGAAAAAATTCCGATAAAGCAGCAGGAGGCCAGATTTAAGCCTTCAAAGACATGTATTTAAACTACAATTAAGTGAAAATGTAAATATAAATGTAAATTGAGTTTATATTAGTTTTAAGCTATCTGTAGGAGGTAACTCGATAGATGAATGAATAAATAAATAAATAAATAAATAAGAATTAGGTACCTATTTTTGTCCTTTCCAACTTCATGTTTGGTGCGGTGCCTTGTGTAATAAAATATTGTCAAAATGCCAAATTACACGACCATATAGTCGCTACACCATCGTTTGTTGTTTAACATAACATGCTGATAAGGATATGCTATTAAAATTACAGCAAACGAATGAATCTCTCTCTCTCTTTTTCTCTAACTACCACACGCTATCGACATTTCAGCATGAGTGTCATAAATAGTACCGTTAGTCGAGCAATTTAAATCAATTTTCCTTCTCTTGACTGAACATTTGCCAAATTGCTATGATGAATGGCCTAAGTAGGTTTGGCTGACGTTCGTGGCGAACAAACTTCGTAGCATCAATTATATCCACCTTCGCGATGTAGTGTAGATACTAGGTAGGTATAAAGGTTGCATTTAGACGAGGCTTATTAGCAAATATTATACCCGCACCATCACCACCATTTTGTTTTATGAAAAACATGAATCTATTGAACGGGTCGCTTCCAGGAGCCAACATAAGGAGTTGGATCGGGAGAGGTGTGGGTCGTTTATTCGTGTTTCATGCTTCAACTAGCAAAGCTAAAAATTCCAATTAGCCTTTTATGCCGTGTTTTGTGATAAAAACTAATATACCTATGTTCTATGTTGCAGGACGAGGACGAAGGACTTGCAAAGGAATGATGTAGTAAGTGAGCACACTTTTGACGCCAGTCAATGGGCTTTTTCTATCGCGTAAGCCTGCGTTTTGAGTGTGTATGTGTGTGTGTGTGTATAGCATTGAGTGTTTATGGAAATAAATTTGCATGGAAATTACGGGATTCATGTTGTATCCATGTAAAAGCAAGCTAAATTTACCGACCAATAAAAACAACTACCCCTCCTCCAAACGAAAAAAAAAAACACTTCTAGATTACGTGCAGGAAAAACATGACCATGACGAATGGTCAGGGATTAAGAAGGTGCAAAGTAAAAGGTTTATTTTTGAGAATAACAATCTCCTGCCGACACGGTCGACCAAACTTGACGGTGGACGACGACGACGTATAACGTAGAATAGAATAGAAAGGGCAAAAACGCTTTTAATATTAAGGGTTCCCCTTTCAACAAGGGATTGCAATGTTGTTTAGTCGCCGCCGCGCCGCTTCTACTTACTGGTCCTTCTGGTCCTAAACGATGATGAGGGTGGTGGCAATGGGGGAGAGCTTTGGAGGCAGCCGGCAGCAGCGACCACGACGTTTTATGAATTTGTGAATATATTTTTGGTCATAAATTTACTTTTTCCTTAGCTATAGAGCAAATCCTTTGAGAGAAATAAATTAATTCATATTTTCGGCTATTTTCATAAAGAGGGATCAATTTTGGAAATTTTCTTAACGTGAAGGCTTAATTTGCATAATATTTTGATGTTCAGGTTTGAAGGATTTTGTTTGTTTTGTTTTTTTTTTTTTTTTTGTTCCAGTGAAACGTTTTAAGTGCGGCCTGCTTTGGGATTAAAAGATGAATTAGAATTTATATAGAACAAAGATAGAGACTATAAGAATAGAGGAAACAAAAATTTGGACACAGTTTAATTTATTTGTGTATATATTTTTTAGGAAGATAAATATTTCGTTTGAACTAAATTAGGTGCTGTACATACCTTGTCAATTTTATATATATTTTGTAGTATGTTTTCTTAAAATAGGTCTGCCTTAACGTGAATAAGGCTTAAACTAACGTCTTCTTTAAAATATCGAAAGCCTCAGAAAAATGTTCGATATACACAAAGTTAGCTCACCAAAATAAAATCAATAGCCCAGTCGGATCAATATTTGACCGGGAAAAATTTAATTTCAAACTTTTCTTTCACAATTCCTGAGCAGTGTGTAGCTAATGTGTAGTTTTTCGGGAAAATTAGGTTGGAGCTTAAGCCGCAATCTTGGAATTTTCTTTAAAAAAGAATGGCTTAAAATAGAAAATAAAATATAAAAAAAAAAAACACCAACACTTACAATGTCCTTTTTTAAGGCCAGAAATGTATTCTTCTATTCTGTTTTTAAAACACGTTATTTCAGGGAATGTTTTTTTGGAAAATTAATTTTTAAACTCAAATTTTGAAAAAAAAAATAAAATTAAAAAAAGAGGAAGGATTACTTAATTCTTTAGACAACAAAAAATAGTACTTAATAAATAATAACGTTAAATTATATAAAAAAATCATTTTCAAAAAATGTTGTGTTCAAAGTTTTAAGTTTAAAATTTAAATTAAAAAAAAAAAAAAAACTGTTTACATCGGAACAATTTAAAAAGATAATAATGAATGGATTTCTGTAGAAAAAAATTATATCAAGATATTTAAGGTGTTGCCATTATTTTAAATATTTTTTGAAAATTGTTCTCCACTTGAATGGGAAGTAGACTTCCTCCTTGATGAAGATTTTCTTGGTTAGAGCCAAACTTCATATGGTTTAACGTTTCGAAGGATGTTATGCAAATTACCCTGTATATTCATTTTGATACCTTTAGTACATGTAGTTGGAGAAATGTGTACATAAAGGGTGTTCCAAAATTCACGTTTTTAATTAAAAATTGTATTTCTATTGATTTATAAAATATAAATTATGTATGGAATAGAATACCGGTAAGTGCCCCCCCCCCCTGCTTTGCATGTATTCTTTTTTAGAAATTTTTCATTATTGTTCCGCATAAATATCGCTGAATATCATTGATAGAGCTCTCAATTTCCAAATTCCGCACCAAACATGCATTTGTTTCAAACTGTCAAACCTTCATTATTTTTTCAAGCAAATGGCAACTCTTTTATATTTTTGTTATGTAGCACTCCATTTTTAATAACCCTTAATTGTCAGCTGTCAAACTTTCTTCTTTTGTTGGTATATTTAAAACTAATCATTGCATACAAAAATACATAATATATCTACTTATACATAAATACAATCAATAAATATAAGTATTATAAATTGTTATTTTAAAATAAGATTTAATCTTATATTAATAAAACAAAAAACTAACCAAAAATAAAAAAAAGAGAACACTTTAACCAACAGAACAGCAGACACACAATAATTAAGCTTTCCAGTCGACAGAGTATATTGTTTGCCATGTCTCATTTAGGATTCTACACCAGCTCTCAATTTCTAGGATATAATAATCATTCAACCAATGCAACACTTAAAGAACAATTTTCTTTCAGTTATTTATATTTTACTCAAACCGAGAACAATAAATTTTATTTTAGCCGTTAAAGTAACGATCAATTGTTTGCCACTCAATCGTAAACACGATTTATGGAATTGTTTCAATATCTTATCTTCCGTTCTTCTGCATTAGGATAAAAGTAAACATCATCAGGACTTTCTCCAGGTTCAATAAAATAAGAACCAAAGGTAATTATTCTCTTTTTCATTGTCTGTTACTCTATTTAGATATATAAGACAATGGAAAGTATCCTTCGAGAAGGACACACACACATGCATAGATACATAAAACGAGCAAAATGAATTATCATTATTTTTTTGGTTGTGTGAGTTGCATTCACAAATTTTCGCGAAAGTCCCCAGTCATGGGACATAATTAAGGGAATTGCACGTGCGAACTTTCTTTTTACTGATTACATTTTTTTTTTAACTTTTTTTTTTTTATTATTATTTTCTCCATAACACATACCCACATAGAAAACACATAAGGGTTGTGACTTTTATATATTATTGAGGTCAATTTATTTGTTCATTTAACTGTCATAATCTTTACATATATATACATATGAACAAAAATAAATAGCTTTTGACATCGAGGGCAATTCAATCAGCAGCTTTATGGTCCGTCAACTTACGTATAATGTCAATTCAACAATAAAAATGTGAATAAATATTGTTCTACAATTTTGATTTATTGACAATGGCCAGTTATTTCATTAAATGAACAAATAAAATTATGTAAATGATTGTTTTCATTTTTTTTATTTTTTACAACATCAGTAATTGACTTTCGATTTTGCATGTGCCAATGCCAAACCAAGCCAAGCCAAGTCAATGAGTGTTTTAAATTTATTCAGAAATAAAAAACTCTATCTGATGGTTATGGCTTCTACCCAAGGATCACAATGTAAATTTATGTTTTTTTTTTTGTTTAATACAGTATAGTGTTGTACAATGTTTATTGTTATTTGAACAGGGTGTTATGGGATTTATGTGATAAACTTGAAAATGATATTTTGAAATCCTCTTAAAAATGTATATAAATATAATGTTGTTTAAAATTACTCATATTCCATCACATTAATAAATATGTACCTACTTTACATAACAAATATTTGCGGGATATTTCAATATGGGTATACCTATTTAACAATTTGATGACATCTATAAATGAGATATTTTGTTCAAAAAACGAAAACAAAAAAATATCAAACCAATATTTCTATTAATGTTTCAATATTCTATCAACTCATTTCTTAAAACTTTAGTTTTAGAGGTTATAAAGCCAAAGTGTCCCTTTATACATACATGGAATACTAATCATGCCTGTACTGTTGTGTATGGACGCACGTACTGTTGTGTATAGTACAGATGCATGGACTTCGACACAAAGTTGGAGAAGGACATCTACAAGGTAGTTTTGAGAATAAAATTCTCAGAATGATTTTTCATCCGGTAAGTCTTAACCCTAAACGGTGACTAGAATTCGAAATATAAAACAACTTACTGCATAAGTTGCACATTAAAACCGACCTGGACAAAAAAGTAAAAATCCTGTGCTTGGGTACGAAACATTTTTGAACCTACTTTTGAAGAAGGATGCGATACCTAAAGGAAGACCAAGGCTCAGATTACAAACGAAAGTGTGAAGGTCGACTTTAGCCGTCATAGAAACCGAGCTTCCAGGAGAAGATTGACATTTTATTACATGCAGTAATTTAGGGAAGACCAAAAAACGAAGTCTTGCAATTTTGTTCGTCTGTTTGTTTATTCAGCTGCAGCCTAAACGGTTGGATTGACTTTATATAAACCTGTCATCCTTCGTTTTTGGGACAATCCCTCTTTAACTTTTGTTTATTTTTTTCGAAGGGCAATAACGGTACTTACCTGTACAATACTCACATACAGTTAAATAGGTAAGTTAGTTTTGGTAAAAAAAAATCCTTAAAATGATAATAGAACTTTTTTGGTTTCGTGTAGAAAAAAAATTTCGAGTCTGAAGTAAAAATTAACACCACGATGATCGAGAAGCCCGAGAAAGTGGGTTTTGTTATACACCGTCCATCGAATTGTGCGTCCCTACATCTAACTGTTATTTGAACTAAAGTCTAAATGGGGGGCCTGATTTGCTTAAATTTAGTACAGAGCAGTTTTATGAGATTTTTATTTTAAATCATCTGAAAGGTGTCGCTGCCAATCAACAATTCGGGTTATTTTTCAAATTTTCTTGAAAATGGCTTCAAGGATTTTGATCAAAATTCATACCTGTAATGACAAAAGTAATAAGAAAACAGAGTTTAAGATTTTCGGCAAAAAATTCACGGAACGAAAATATGGAAATATAGAAAATTGGATGTTTTTGAGAAAATAATATTATTTTTGTCCAAAATAGCTTTTTACGGTCTTTAGTCCACAAAAATTTAGGCGTTTCGTGTATTATTAAAAAAAGCCTTCATATAAACAATGCCAGGCCCTGGGCAAAAAACAAAAACAAAAACTTCCAATTTAATGACTAGGAATTCTAGTCTTGTTGGATATAATTCACACTAGATATTCGTCATGAAATGTATGTTAGATTATGGACTGATGAGTCCAAGTGAGATCGCCGGGACGAAACGCCTAAATTTTTGTGGACTAAAGGCCGTAAAAGGCTATTTTGAATCAATAATTCAATAAGTCCAATTAAATAGTGCTAAGTCTTCTACTTGGCTGATGTATTTCAGTAGTATATAGAGTTTGTATTATTAAAAAAAGCCTCAATATTATTTTTGTGTTATTCAAAAATATCTTTCGAATGGTTTGACCGGTTTTATTAAAATTTTGCATTCTGGTGTTTATAAAATATTTAGTTTTAAAAAATATTGGATTCGAAAAATTCTTATAATGTTTTTCTAAACAATACAAGTCAAACATTTTACATTTTATCGTTAAAGACATCATTACATTGTCTTCAGTGTGTTTAGACAAATTATAGTTGTTAACCACAATAGCAAGTTCCATTTGTGCATATTTCAAAAAGAATGTTTAAAGTTTTTATTTTTTTTAATTGTTTAAAGTTTCATTAAAAGTTTACTGCGGCTTGTTGTTTTTATTTCAAACAAAAAATCTTTTTATAACTAAAATGTTTAATATTATATATGTACTAAAAAAACACCAGCTACTTATTTTGTTTAACCTAAATTAATTAAAAAATTATCTTATCAATATTTGGCCATCCGTGAAACAACATTGAGAATTAATTTTCAAATAATTAAAATATCAAATAAAACTTTCAAGTAAGTACATATGTAGATAGATACCTACATATATACATAAGTACATTTATATAATTATTATTTTGGTTTTAAATTTAAAAATTGAGATCCTATAAAAATATTTATCGGAATCAACTGCTATGAAATGTACCATGTACCATGCGTTTACCCATAATTTCCCTTTGGGACACTCTCTTAAACTAAAAGGACTCCACCAAACAATCTATATGTAGGTAAATATTATATAGTATATAAAATATATGTATCTTCTATTTGCACATTAATATCTATATATGTACCTGAATCCATGAAATTCATGATGCAAACCACAAAGTTATTATGCACATTTTAATTGAGAAATTTTAATCACGTTTTGCAATTAATTTGAACCCATTATTAGCAGTCGCAGTCTATGTAGTATTTTATAAATGGCAAATCTATGCAAATCACAAATGAATTTGCGTAAAACCTCTAATGGAACATGAAGATGGGTAAATTTGCAGCACTCAAATAAATACAATTCATTGCTCTGATGGGTTTTGGTACCTACCAACTCTCGACTCGTAAGTGATGGTGTCATGGCTATAGTTGATTGGATAGCATTTATATTGCTCATTCTATGTAGTTCTGTTCATCTAAAAAGGTAGATTTTGATAAAAAAAAAAGAGTCGGAAAGAATATTGCAACGAGACAGAGAGAGAAATGACAATTATTTCATTGGAAATATTACATTAAAACTTAAAATAATGAAATGTGGTTTTTTGGCACTCATCGCAACGAAATTGTCAATTGCTTTGCTTTTGAGGTTTATAAATAAGAATCCGATAGATTTTAATAGCTTATCTGATGGTTTCCCAATTTATATCATTCCCATCAGGATTATAACAAGGTAATTCAAATGCTTTAATAAAATTTTTCATTAAACAAAGAAGGTTATGCTGATCGATTCATTAAAGGTTTATTTAAGGGAATCGCCTGCACAATGCACATAGTTGGCTATACAAAATTCAAAATGAACTAGGTACAAGCTTTGGTTTTGAAGACTTTTGAACACTTACCATTTTGAGAAAATTATTTAAGATTTCTCCACTTAACATCTGTTTTTGTTCTTGTCATGTAGGATCTAAAGATCTAAAAATAATCAGAAGTTCTATAATACAGATATTGTAATTGTAGAATCTATTAGCTTACGTTCCGCAAAATTAGGCCCTAGGAAATAAGGCCACAAAAAAAAAGTGAAATGCGCCCCAAACCTATGCATGCAAAACATTAAAAACGAAAATTCTCAAATGTTGGGGTGTTATTTCAGTTTTTTTTTTATTTTGTGGCAAAATTTTGCAAGAAAATGAATACGTACTTCGCTGGAAGAAGTCATCAGAATTGTAATAATTGATGTGCTACGTTTTGTCCAACTATTAGAAATTGAAGTCTGGTTAGTTGAAATGCTAATGTTCTTCAAATAAATACTAGATTTTACGTAGGATCTAAGTCTTTAAGAAAAATTAAAAGGGAACACGAGAAGAAAATATAGAATTGATGTAGAAATAGAAAGATGTATCAAACTCTAGCGGCTGTTTAAAATAAGTTATACTAAACTGCAGAGAGAAAAACGATAACTTAGTGGTTTGCACATTCCCGATGAAGGAACTCAAAGCATCACTCCCCCAATCTCAAAAAAGAAGTCCGTCTCATGTACTCATAAAAAATGTATATATCAGTCTTCTTAACATCGCTTTGTATAATTATGATCTGAATTGGTGTTCTATGTAAGCGTCTAAAACAAGTAGAAATCTAAAAAAATAAGTGATAGTCATCTTAGCCAATCGCATTCTACAAAAAGTGTTGTAGTTCCCCTCTATTTCTATTAACAGTAACAAAATTGAAAAATTATTGAGAGTTCTCAGTTTCTAGAGCCTCTTTTTCTAGCTACGAATAAACTTTATTAATAGAAACATTGCCTACTCATGCAATTGAAATAAACTGAATCTTAACTTTCGTCTTTCTTGTCAATTCCCATTTCTTTGTCTGAGAGAACATTTACCTGCTCATTGCTTTAAACTTTGAAACATTACAGTTTTTCTATAAAAATGGCGCATACAGAAAATTTTCACTACGCAGAGAGTTCGAAATATTTATTGAAAATCCGACCATGTTCACCAATCTGAATATCATTTAGGAATCTTCTCTCAATAATATGCACAGAACAGACCTCTTCTATTCAATTGCTTATGTGAACTGTATGAACATTGAATACAAAATGCCCTTGTTTCTGGACGAGTAGTTATTTCACAAACATGCAGTAAATACCTACCTATTCCTTCTACGTATATATATAGATACGAGATACGAGAAGCAAATCGGTTCCTTCTCCGCCCTTGCATACATATACCATACCTACATATATATGGAATATAATTTCATCTCGAAACCCAATATTGATTTAATCTCAATTCAACAACTCAATTTGTATTCGCTCCTGATTGAATTCGACTAAAGTACCATTAAGAGAACTTTGTGCTTGTATACGGAAATATCCGGGTTAACTCCTCCAAAAAAACGGACTTAATTCAACTCATACTTAACTGGGGTTCGGTTCGGGGCTCGACTCTGTATGGCAGTTGTAACAACAGACGAAATAAGTGCTTCAGCTGATATCCTCAGAAATTATTGTGATGATTGAATAAAATTTCCATATCACGCGAAATTCTCGCTTGATTACCCATTTCCTTTTCGAATTTACATAAATGCATGTGGTAGAAGTATAAGTACATATGTATATTCATAATACTGATGTGCCGACTGTTTGAGATGTTCGAGTGGTTCACTCTGTATATATATCATCATATGGACAAGGACACACAGGGATTCAGGAACAGGATATGCAGATATGATAATTCAGTAGACTACGATTTAATTCATTCTGATTACTACTATACATATGTTGAAGGTATGTATATTTGTTTTTGGTACTCTTGTAAGTTTATTTTGAGTCCCAGCATAACATACGCGTTAACCGCGTCACTTCTGGGAATTTTAACAACCTTTAAAGCTTATGAAGGTTTTTTTTCTTTTTTTTTTTACATTTCAGTAACATACGTTAATATAAAGTACATTAAGTACAATTCTCTTATCCCTAGGAAATCGCCAAAGTAAAGAAAAGCTATATGTTAGGGAAAATATCCGCTGCTGATGAGGAAAATATTCATTTCATTTATTTTTTTAAACAGTTTTGTTCTGCACTGATGGGGAAAGTGGAACTTGGATCAGATTTAAAGTACCTATTGGCAAAAAATAATAATAAATAATAATAATAATAAAAGTAATATTTTGTTTAAATATTATAAAATACAGGCTAATTCACAAAGGGTGTGACAAAAAGCTAGAGCGTGTAGGTTGAGTCAAGACAAGAAAAAAATCGTGTGGCAGTGGGGGTCTATTCCCCACCATTTAGCCGAGAAGGGGTAATTTTCTAAAAAATTGCCTTAAACAGAAAACAAATATTAAAAAACAACCGAAATACTAACAATGCCAGGCTATACATTTTTGTAAAGCAAGAAATGTCTTCTTTTTTTAAATTATTTTCAAAAATTTCCGTTATTAAGTACTATTTTTTGTTTCTAAAATCCAATGCTCTTATTAATTTTTTCTTGTTTTAGAGAAATTGAAATGGATTTAAAGAGACAGACGTGGACTTTGTTTTTGCTTTAATAGTCTTCCATGTTGTCATCGACTACAGCAATTGCCCCCATTTCCATAATTGTTTCGCTAAGTTTTGAGGTGAAAAACTTCGTCCCATCATTTTTAGAGTTAAAGAGCAAAAGTATTGACATATAATCTAAAGAATCTCAAGGTCCATTGCGTACAAAAATTATTTAAGTAAATGCGGGAGAAAATAACAAATTTTTGTATGATTTAAACTTTTAGGAATCTGCAATAAATTTTTGGGATATTAGGTACTCCCCATTTTTTGTAATGTTTTACTGTACTAAAAAAATCTTTTCTCGGTTAAATAATACAAAACTGAGTCACTATAATTTAAAAATTTTTTTTTTATTTATAAAAATATATGGAGGAGCAAATTAATGACAATTTATTTTATGCTTAATATTAATTAAGGTTTTATTTGCATTATAAAAATCCCTCGCGCCGGTACTTATGATGATATTCTGAAAATAAAAGAAAACAAAATGAATTTCCATCGATTGATATTTTAAGTGACCGCTATAATTGTATACGAAATAATGTTAATATTATAAAAGCGTATGTGATTGTAAGGTTTAACTTTAATTTTTATTAAAATTATTAAAAACAAAAACATTTTTGTAGGTATAATTCAAAAGACATTTTTTCTGTGCAAGAAATTGAACTTAAATTATAGTTTCATTAAAGATCTTAATTTAAGAAGCTATACTATTATTTTCATAAAAATATTTCTGGGTGCTGAAATTGGTATGATAAACCTTTCAGTACCAATTAATTTGCAATAAATTGTTTTGTAAGAAGAGAAAATTGTAAGTCTCCTTCATTCCTGCCAATAACAAGCATACAAGAATCATTGAGAGTTGTAAGTTACTATATAGGGCATAGGCCCTGGTTCTACACACACGAGCTGTCGCACCAAATTTTTTAAAAATCTTGTTTAAGATTAAAAAATATTTTTTTTTTAAATTTTAATATGTAGATACATATTTAAAAGTTTGATGTTTTTTTTGGATTTTAATTTTTTATATGCTCGATAATCAATAGGTACTTAAAATTTCTTGAACATTCTTTAAATAAAATGTATGTAGGTATACAAAATTTGTTAAGTACAACACTTTTTAATTTTTAGACCCAAAAATAACGGTAACTGACCATACCTGTGTTATGCAATTTTGGAAAATAAATAGTTCCACAGATTTAAAAACAAATGAATCGAATAGCTATTTAAATACGTTTTCAAAAAAAGAGAAAAAATAGTTATTTTATTTACATTTTTGTATTGATTTTCACGAAAACCGTTCCACTGGTTTTGATAAAATTTTAAATAGAAATTTTGAAAATAGAAAATATAAAAATGTTCGAAAAGATGCATAGTACCTTAAATATCTATTTGTAAGAAATTATTTTTTTTAAATCTGTCCAATGATTTCTAATTTTTTATCGCGGTGAATTTTGATCTTGGTGATTATTTCGATTTCGAAAAAAATTCATATAACTTCGTTTAATTACGAAATAATTTATGATATTATTTATTACTTTAGATAATTACCAAAATTTTTAGAATTTAGATAACAAAAAAAAAATAGTATTTATTTTATCCAACCAAAAAATTTATGATCATCTCAGGAATAGCTAATTTATTTTAAAATTTCTGAAAAAAACTGTCTATATTATTACAACGCTTTTTTCTGGTCTTAGCTCCATTTGCTGACTTCTAGACTATCTAATGATCTATTTATAAATTCTGCACAAATCATTTTAAATATTTTTGTTAACTGAATTATAAATAGATGTACAACCATTATATATATAGATATACAATGTTAAAACCCGCTTCATTTATTTAACCTAAGCGTAAACAAAATTGAAAAAATTGTTTTGTTACAATTAAAAATTTATCACGCTGCGTCGACATCATTTTATTATTTGAAAAATTTTCACAATTCGCTAAAAAATTATTACCTACGGACAAAACCTTGAATACAATGAAAACAAACAAGTTGGTCAATTTGATTTGGATTTTTGTGTAATAACACAATTGCAGTTAGGCTGTCGAGCTTTCGCACCATCATAATTAATATTGAAGGTTTGAATGAAACAACAACAATTGGGTGAGCTACCACTAAGATTTGTATAGGCTGGAGTTATAGCTATTTCACGACTGCCAGGCAGATCATCAGATACCTTTAGTGGTGCTTGGTCATAGTTCAATTTTATTTGAAAAACTTTTTGCCCCAGCTGGGGATCGAACCTGAACCAAGCTCACTCAGAGCCATTTGTTAACCACTTCTCTTAATAAGCTTCTTGAAATTTTTGATGTTCTTGGATTTTAAGACTGATTAAATGGAATCATTTTTATCTGAATTCTTGTAAAAAGCAATTATTTTTAGGTCTCCAAAGTTGACTTATCTCTTAAAAAAAAATATAGCAAATGTCTGTATCACATAAACTGTTTACATACCTATTGTTATTCACGCTTAAATAGAAAAGAGGTAATTTTCCTTCCCTTACCTTTCTGGGTTCAAAGTTACTTTAATCGGTTTGAAACGTAGGTTGTAGGTACGTAAAAAAAAATAAAAAGAGAGAGATGCTTTTAAGACATAATCTACACATTAAAAGAAACTATTATATTAAAGAAATATTTGAATTTTAATACGCAAACATTTTTTTTAATTCTCTTATTACCTATTTAAAAAAATATGATGGTGCCCATTTATACTTTCTTATTATTTGAATAAAAATTTTAAAAAGAAGTCAACAGGTAGACACGTACTAAAACACAAATCGATTAACAAAGCATTAATTTAAATCTTCACAAAAAAAAACCGACAGCAAAATATTAAATAGATATACCTACCTAAAGAAATTAAATTTCATAAAATTAACATTAACAACACAAATACATTCCCAAAAATAACCTTTCTTATCATATCGATGAAAATACCACATAATAAACCAATAAATCACACTGTTTTTTCTTAAAATGTTTTTTTTGTTGAAAATTCGAGATCATTAATTTGTTTACGTTTTTCAAAAAACAAAACAAATCTTTATAATTGAGAAAATTCTTCACGCACAATTTTACCGTTTTTTTGTAACTTATTGCCCGATTAGAGCATAACGTCGACTGCTCCAGCCTAGATAGTGGCATAATTCCAATCACCTTTTTTAGAGAATTACACATCAAATTCCAAAAGGGAAAAAAGCTCTAAAGGGAAACCAAAAAAAAAAAATAATAATACTCTATTATAGCGCATAAACTGGAATTTTAGAAATTTCCTGGACTTTGGTATAGAATGATGGTTGTGCTTTTCTTTACAAATAAAAATGTCCTAATTAAAATATGGTTGTCGTTGGCCTGGAAGGATTTTCAATGTTGCACGTGTTGCTTCTGTGCTTTTGTTCATATAGACGGATGGATGGATCAAAAATATCCCAGTATTTTTGTTTTTGGAAAAATGTCCTTTTCAAGAAAGAATATACTCATTTTTCTCGCTCACTCATTTGTATACAGTTTTTCGTTAAGTCTTTAATGGAATGGATTTCACCCCATTATTTTGGAATATACCTATTTCCATTTATTTCTTAAAATAAACTACAACACCAAAAATAACTTCTCTTTGTTATATTTTCAGGTGGAAAATTGGAAAATGATTGAACAAAGATACACACACTACTCAGACATACACACAATTAAAATCAACAAATCTACCTAACCTATACCTATAGCTACTTCGTGTGTGGGATAACAGAAACTTGTTGGCAGGACAACAATTTTTCTATGCATTTATTTTAATTGTGATAGCAGAATGAGAATGATGTTACAATCGTAATTTAAGTTTAATGTCAAACCATTTTAGAATTCGTATTTACGAGCTATTGTGCTAATACCTACACCACAGCAACAGGATTCAAATGGGCAAACATAGAATATAGATAGATATTAAAAATAAAAAAACAAAAAGAACAGGAGTGAATTGTGCTGTGCAGTGTGCAGTGTGCATACCTAGCCTACCCACAACTGCAACTGCATTGATTGTTGTTTATGTGTGGAAAGCTATGGAACAGAACAAACAAAAAATGCGCTGCTCGAAGGATTAAGTATTCCAAGTTGGCGGAAGTGTTTTAGGAAGTTAGCTGGATCTGGATGTATTTATATAGACTCAATTTATAGAGCAGAGTTAACTGCATCCAGTTTTATAGGACATGGCACTGCAGCAGTTAGTTTTGTGTGGATATTTTGAAAGAATTTATGTTTTTTTTTTCCACCGTTGTTGTTACTTTTTCTTTTGATGATGAAATAAATTTAAACAACTTGATCAAACACATTTTATTGTGAATGTTTTTTCATTAAACATTTAACATATATTATGTACAAAATATACATATATGTAGGTCATATAAACTTTAAAGAAAAATTATCAAGAAAAACGATCTAAGAGCCGACAGCATGAAGTAAATGTTTAGCCAAAATGTGAGTACCTACCTACCTAAAAGGCTCCTAGTTGTTTTTAAAGGTGAATCATATCTGAATTTCTTGGATTTTTCACAAAGCAAAAATTTAAATTAAAAAAATCTCCAAGAAAAGTGTCAGTTAAGTTCACTTAAAAAGGTTGTACTTTTCTTGGGTTATATTTAACGGATCGTCAATATTAAGATCTTTAGATTTAGAGAAAATGTATGAATTGAAGTGGTTGTACTTCGGACATAAAAATTGAAAAAAAAAAATTGCAATTTTTAAACCACATAATCACCACGAAAAACTGAGAAAAATAATTTCCAAACATTTTTGTCAATATAACGACGACGACGCACAAAACGTCTGACGTAAAAATATTCTATCATCCGAAAGAGCTGATTTTGAATAACTGATTACTTTCATTATTGTGAGGTGAAATAAAAATGGAAACTACATATGTAGGTAGGTATATAGAATTCCTATCAATGCAACACATCGGTCAAATCTTTAATGACATTTTGTCCATTATCATGCGAAGTTTGTATCCACGTATAAGCCCACGTACTCAGATTTTTTGTTAACGTATGTATATACACTTACAAAATCTAAAATAGTGTTTGAAACGTAGATATATTTCTTTGTCTTAAATATTGAATATTACCACATCATTAAGATATTCGAATACAATTTAAAATGAACGTTAAGTAGAAATCTTGTGTAATCAATTCTAAAAAAAATCAACTGTTTGCCTTTAGCATTTTCTACATAAAACAAAAACTTTATCTGGCTCAGACTAAAGTCCTATATACATTAAAGTACTTTGAAAAAGTTTTGGCCAGGCTTCTTAAAATAAAAGTAATAAATCTACGCCAAGCAATATTTATATTCTTCTGTCCGGATTTACACCAATGAAGCTAATAAATCGTTTACCTATGTACATATGTATATACCTAGTCGTCTTTGGTTTTGAGAATTTTGTTTGATGCAGTACGTAAAAACTTTAACAATACGAAAGAACTTCAAAATACTCCAACTACCTATACAAATACAACACACAACAACTACTATTGAGTGGATAAAATAATTTAAACTAAAAGATTGATAGCCATTTGTGAAGGAACACCTATCGAACGATACATTATTTAGCTGTAGGGTGTTATGTTGTCGAAAGTCACTTTAATATTCAACTCGAAGAAGTACTGTTATTTCTTTATGTTGAGTGCTATGCTAAAGGGCAGTTGATATATTATTAGAAAAGATGTAAATTAAAGGTGTTCAATTATATAGAATTTTTCTTGCAGTTTTTACTCCGAAAGTCCGAAGTATAATGGTTGTGATGTAATGGGAATATCACGCAAAACTTCTGATGATCGAATCCCAGCCCTTGATGTCTTAAAAAAAAATGTTTTTTTTTTCACTGTAAGGTAAGGTATACTGCCTCTTGCGAAGAACAGCGTTGAGCCGAAAAATAAATTACCGTACCACATTTTCTTTAAAAAAAACTGTGCCATTTTGGTGCCATATGAAAAAAATGCAAATTCTTAAATTTTATAAAAAAAAAAAACTGTAATTCAAAATTATTACGAGCTATGTAATGCGACACAAAAATGCATAATGCATAATTTGCTTAATTCGTATATTCTCGATTGATAGAAGTTTCTGCAAAATTTGTACGCCATTTTTCGGTAACGCATCAAATTTTGTCAAAATTTGATTTATGTTAAATAAAATAATGGAAATATGAAAGGCATGCCACGAGGAAAATTGTAGTGTCAATAATACACACTCGTGCCACATCGGTAACGCAGGCGAGAAATCAGTTTGATGTATTTAATTTTCCAAAAATCAATTTTTTATTTTAAATTAATGAAAATTTGCTGAAGGTGTTAACGAGAAAGTTTAAAAACTTTTGGTTTTTGCAATATCTTCATGTCAATGTGTAAGTATGTATCTATTTTCAATATGACTCAATTCGATATCATTCATTTGCATATTAATGAAAATAAACTTACCATAAGTCTCACTTTTGCCATAAAAATACTCAACTATTTTACGTCGCTTTTATACTTTTTACGTCGTCGTAAGATTATAATTGATGGCCTTAAGCCCGGTCACATCGTATATAATACAAATTCAAATTATATTTACTACCAATTCCGATGACCATCAACGTCTAAAAATATTTTGTTGTGAAACATTTTTGTATGCCTAACCAATATGTCACAAAAAAAAGGTAATTTTGTTCATTTTTGACATCTAATGTTTAGGATAAGTATAGGTATATAACCGAAAAAATATTCTTCAGCATGTCGTCAGAAAGACATAAAAAAGGCCATTTTCTCTCTACAATGTCATTGTTATTTCATTATTCAACAGTTTGTTTGTATATATATTTTACGAACCTAACTTTTATATTTTTTTATGAAGAAGGCACCTGGTGGACTCGTAAAGTTCTTGTGGTGTAAAAAAGAAAAGAACTAAGCGCAGCTAATTTTGCTTTGAAAATCGATGTGGTGACAGATGTTAGTTAAGGTATAAAAATAAAAAAAAAATATTTTTTTCAATTAAAATTAACATAGTAGACATAATATAAGCACCAATAAAAGAAGTCTGATGATTGGATTAGTCCATGACGTCAAAAAGCTACAAACTCAAGGAAAGAAAAAATTGGTAGTAGGTATACATAGCGTAAGTTCTTGGGTTGTTGTTTTATTTCAAATTGTCAATATAGTAATTTATTGATGACGTGTTAATGCCTTGCAGATTTTACTTCACTTCTCTATGGTACATTGATAAACTCATTGTTATATTGCGGGACTCTTCTTTCACTTCTAAACTAATTTTCTTGACCAATATCAAATCTTTTAATCAATCTCCTTCCTTATGTCCAACTAATAGTTGGCTTTTGAACCAAGTTGGGGGAAAATAAAAGAAACCGAATGAACAACTAGAAATAGTATTGAGTTACTAGAGATTGTACTCAATTCAATGAATTTAATAAATAATAATAATAATAATAATAATAAAACTTTATTTTTCAAATTATAAACAATTTTAACAATTTTATATGTAATAAATAAATTATGGCCTTGGTTTTGAAACCGTCTGCCAGATGCCAACTTTTTTTTTTTCTTTTACAAAAATATGATAAAATATACATAGTATAAAAATTTTAATAATATAATAATAATCAATAAAACTTTTTAATGTATTTTACAGTTTCCAACAATTTTTTTTTTTTTTTTTTTTTTTTTTTGAGAAGAATGTAAATGAAACTAAATTAAATAAATTGCAGTACAAGAATAGGTATAAGTACAACTAGAGCTTTTAAATAAATAAAAATATAGCAAAAAGTTAAATTTTTTGGATTCAATTCTCTAACTAAGTAATGAAATCTTTTCTATAATTTAGGGCTTCAATGCAATATTGGGCAAGAATTTTCCAATTTTGTCCATTTAAAATATTTATGGAGTCTGATTCGCTTAATATTGACTTTTCAAAGTACAGAAATCTTAATTCTTTCAAAATGGGACATATTGATAAGAAGTGATACGAGTTTTCTTGTTCTTTTAAGTTACATAACGAGCAATATGTAACCCGTTCATTAAAATATGGCCTATAATTTAAGTCAAGAAGCTCTCCTCTTAAACGAAAAATAACAGAAATTTCATATAAACTCATTTTGTCGGTGAAGTAATTGAGATCGTTCAGATTGTATTCTAGCTTTGGATATAGAGATCTACGAGAAGAGCCCCTAGCTTCTTCAATTAGATCGGCTCTAATCCTGGCATCCAAATTTTCAAGAATACATTTGAACTTCTGACCCATATATTCATTTTGGATTTCCCAGGAATTAATTGACACACCGCTTAAAAAAGTTATATCCTCCCATTTCTTAAACCAGCTAATATTTTTTTGTACACTGTGTTTCGCCAAAATTTTTGGTAACCGAGTATCATCATACGAAAATATTTTAGATATATAATCAAAATGCATTTTTAGAGTGAAAATAAAGATAGGAGATAGGCCTGTTTCAAGTAGAAGCATATAATTAGGGGTTGATTGCGGTAATCTAAAAGTTTTTTTTAAGAATAACCGTTGCAATTTTTCCACTTCATCATACTGCTGATATCCCCATACCTGTGAACCATATGACATTATAGATCTCAAAGCAGAATCAAACACTCTAAATTTTACATTATGGGGAACATTCTTATTCCTAAACAAGTTTTTCCATGTAGAATTTATAGCAGATTGTGATTTCTTTAGTTTGCTTTCAAATTGCTTTTTTGGGTTGAGCTGGGGTGTAAAAATCATTCCTAAGTAATTAAATTCGTTAACAACTTCAATATTATCCCCATTAAGAAACCACCTTTCAGTTCTACTATGTCGTCCTCGTCCTGTTCTAAATATCATAATCTTTGTTTTTGCTATATTTATACTCAGATTCCACAATTTACAATAATTATTAAGCCTATTTATCATGAGTTGAAGGCTTTCTGGGGATTCAGCAAACATAACCACATCATCAGCATATAACAAGCATTTTATTACAACCCCTGCAATTGTAATGCCATTTGGCAGGGCATCAACTATGTCGTTGATAAAAAGCGCAAACAACAAAGGAGATAAAAGACATCCTTGACGCACTCCGCCTTTAGTTTCAAACCACTCTGACACTTGTTCACCATCCCATACCGCCGACATTGTTTTCTCATAAAGATTTCTTATTACATTTGAAATTTTAGATGATAAGCCCATTATATTCAATTTGTAGAACAACGCCCTTCGATCAATACTATCGAAAGCAGCTTTAAAATCAATGAATATTGCATATAACTTTTTACCATTTTCAATGTAATAATCAACAATATTCTGAATGGTGAAAATGTGATCAGTTGTTGAATATCCCGCTCTGAACCCTGCTTGAAATTCATTAAGCAAATTATTATCACTAACCCATAATTCAAGCCTTTTTAATAAAATCCCTGTAAATATTTTTGATATTACGTTTAGAAATGAGATACCCCTATAGTTTTCAACGTTATTTACGTCTCCCTTTTTGTGTATTGGGTACACTAGTGACTTTCTGAAATTTTCAGGTACTTCGGCTGTATGCAATATGTTTGAGAAGGTCGTTGCTAGATTTTCCAAAAAAGCACGCGGTGCGTTTTTGAAGAATTCATAAGGAACTCTATCCTCTCCTGGAGCTTTGTTGTATTTGGATTTGTGTAAAACAATCTGTATCTCTTCTAAGGTGATATCTCGATCTATGGAGCTTACTGTTATGAAATTCTCCGCAAATTGGATTGGTTCTTCAATTTCGGGTGGGTTAAGAAGATTTTTAAAATAATCGGCTAAAATATGGGCATCCAAATTGTTGCCAATTTTGAATTTTTTCCCATTCAACTTTAATAAATAATAGAACCTGATTTAGGATCGGTGTGACGATGCGTATGAGCTGAAAAAAATAAGTAAAAAGTCCCATCTTCTAAAAAATTCGTACAAAGCTGAATTTTTGTGGCGAACTTTACTTTTATGTGCTTAAAAGAACCCTTAATGTTATAATGGACTAAAGGAGAATGAAATCAGTTTTTTGTAAATATTTCAAAACCTATAAAAATTTGTAAAAAAGATTTAAAAAACTTTAGTTGCCTATATCTTCCAATTTTTAAAAAAGATTTAAAAATAATTGTAGCGTATATGGAATGGTATACTAAATACAAGTTCTTGTCACTCTTTACTCTAAAGGGCAAGTATTGGTTTCGTGTGAAAAAAATCGAGATTGTAGTCAAAATTAATAGGTACTACGATTTTGAAGAAGTCATAAAAATTGGTTCCGTCACACCGCCCGACGGTGTCTTTATTTTTGTGCTTCTGTGTGCTCACTGTACAGTAGCTAGAACCTTAACGGCCTGATTCAAATTCGGTACAGAGCATTTTTATGTAAATCCTTAGGAGAAAAATTCGAATTTTTGTTTTAGTTCATCTAAAACGGTTAGCTGACAAACAACGATTTCGTTTTTTTTTTAATTTTCTCGAAACGGCTCTAACGATTTTTTTATGAAAATTGTCATATTTTTGACTTATTTAAATATTGATTTTTAAAGACTTCACCGATTTTGTTATAATTTTGTAGACAGGTTCTTTTTAATAGTTTTTAAAATATTCTATTTAAATATTTTGCAAATAATTGTGTGCGCGAGACATTTTTATTATTTTTCTCAATACAAATACAAGGAAGCGAATTAACTTTAAATATTACCTTAACCACATCCTGGTCACAGGAATTCTATTTTAAACTGGTTAATATCAATTCTATACCAACATTAATCCAAATTAAATTAATTTGGCATCTCCGGTTTGTATAATAATAATAATAATAATAAGTTAATTTTAATTTAAGTCCCATTTTCTTGCGGACACATTATTCTTCCTAATGGTTCAATAGAGAAGACATTACATTGGTAATAACTTTGATTTACAGTTACAAAGTCACAAGGACTCGTAAGCTTCCATGTTTTCCTTATATT
This sequence comes from Epistrophe eligans, assembly GCA_951394125.1. Lineage (NCBI taxonomy): Eukaryota > Metazoa > Arthropoda > Insecta > Diptera > Syrphidae > Epistrophe > Epistrophe eligans. The sequence continues at coordinate 9,083,226 of OX596031.1, read as the reverse complement.
ACCGTTGTACCATTGCTATATATGTATATTGGATACCTACTATATATATATTCAGTTTCAGTCAAGGATATAAAGCAAACGAAGAGCATGAAGGTGTGTGTGTTCCTTGTGTGCACCATCATCATAATATTACATATATACCCACAGCATCATGAAGCAAAAGCAAAAGACAGCGAACGCTCTAACTGTCCTCAGGTCCTCAAATTGGGTTCAAAGACATAAACATCGATATTATCTCTAGAGAGTATCCTTTCTGGGAATTTATTATTTTCACAATGTTGGTTTTTTAATAAGTTTATATTTTGCGAGTCCTTTTGTATCCTTTAAAATATGGAATGACTTTCAATTCGAATGTAAAAAAAAAAATGTCATAAGTTTTCAACGACGACGAAAGGAAAAAATTCTTAAAATTTTCTTAAGGCAGTACACACACACACACACGCACACTCAGAGTTAGGTTCACCTATAATATCTTTTTATTAGACATTACATATTATTATAAGATTTTCAGCTAGAAGCTATTGCTTAATAGATTTATTTCGATAGTTTAATTTAAAAAGGAAAAAGGAAGTCGAAAAATATCTTTCAGGAGGTACCTACACAAATATGGGTAGAAAAATAAATCAATAAGTACTCAAATAAAATAAGCAGGTACACAAACAGAATAAATATTAAAAAGGACACATATTCAACGTGAACTAGATAAAACTAAATAAAAAGCTATTATCTATATTTTATTTTCCATTTGTTACAGCAGTTTCAATTCAACAAGAGTTCTTATCTTATATTTTTTATAGTCAGAATTAATGCATCTCTAAAAAATCGAGGTTAAACAGTACCGATTTCGTATATGAACCGATATCAATCAATTATTTCACGTAGAAGGTCTGACATGGTTCAAATAAACATAAATTATTTAAAAATATTTAAATGTTAAAAAATCATTAAAATTAGAAATAAATTGATTAAAAAAAATATCTGAAAATGATTTGACACCAACACAATGTACATTAAGTTATTAGATTACTAACGTAAATCTCAATTTATGAGAAAAAATTAAAAAAAAAAAAACAAAAAATCATTGGAGCGGTATTTTAAAAAATTAATTTTGTATATATAAAATTTTGAATATACCTACATATTTTTAAGAAAAAAAAATTGGTACGCCAATTTTTAGTAATTATTTTTGCGAAGTTTAAAAATTAATTTTGAAAAAAAATCACCCACCCATTTTCGAAATATCGAATTTTCAAAAAATTATTTTGAAATTTTTTTTTTTAAATCCAACATTTGATCTTTTGAAAATTTAGATATGTAATATTATTTTGTTTAAAAAATTTCATTAAAATTGGTTCAACAGATAATGAAATGGTCGAAAACTTCGAAAATGGTTCTATGAGAGGTACCTACCATTTTTAAACGATAGATAATTTTTTTTCAAATAATTTGGTAGATCGTTTTGATATTAGTTCATACAAAAATTTTAATCAAAACCGTAGGAGCCGATTTTGAGAGAAATGAGATTTTAAATACCGGTTTTTAAACTTTTGTATCAGAGGTACCGATATTTTTGGTTAAAAGAAAAAATTGTATTTAAAATCTGCTAGATATAATGTCAAAAAACTGCTGGGTGCTAAGTTTAATAAAAATCGACCAAGTCGTTTTCGAATTATTAAGTTCTCAAAAAAAAAAAATTAACTATTTTTAAAAATACAAAAATAAGTTGGAAATAAGTTAAATCTCTTACTTTAAGTATAATTGCAGATTTAAAACTGTGAACTTCTAACTTCATAAGAAATATAAATTGTCCATTTTTGAATTTAAGCAAATTTTAAAATTTTGATTCTCAATGCCATCTATCAGAAAAAAAATTAAATATTAATTAATTTAAAATTTTTATTTTGTAAGGAATATTTTGTGTAAGTTATAGCTCAATCTGATGGTTAATTTTTGAGTATTGAGAATTCATAATATTTATTTATTTATTTATTTATTTATTTATTTATTTATTTATTTATTTATTCATCAATCAAAGAACAAAGTTCTCTTATAGATTAATTGATAACAATTTTTCACTACAGCTACAATAATACATATATATACAAACAAAAATATAAATATAATATATGTAATGTATGTATGTATGTATATACATATATACAAACGCCTTATTTTTTATATTTAGTTAGGTACCTACCTACTATATTTTCTGTAAATTTTTAAAGTGTATGTTCAAACTTATTTCTTTTGACCTTTTAATTTTGTATCTTAAAGGAGTAAAAATATTAATTTTGTCTTAATTAATTTTGACATTTTATCTACCAGATACTTTATAAATTATGTATAGTAACATAATTTAGATTATGAATGTCAACGTCAAGAATCAGTTTGTAGAATATTTATACACAATGTTTATTATAAAAAAATCATCTCCAGAATACACTTAGTACATCACAAAACTTTCCCTTAAAATATTCTATTATCCTAGAATCTGCACGTCTATAAGCCAACAACTCCCATGTCTGCATGTGTTTCTTTTTCAAAAAAAAAAATTAAAATAACAAAAGCGTGGTGCATCCGTTGCCTGTTGATGATCTCCTGTCCCGCTCACGCCTATTAAACAAAATCGCATGTGCTTTTCTGTGATAGGGCTGTAGCTATCTGTAGGTATATATAGGGAAAGAGAGTATAGTAAACCAATTTATATGCAAATATCCTTGCACCTAACTTTACAATATTTTCCAAGCGGATATCGCTTCCACTACTTTGACTAACTACTTGTTCTTAGCAATTTAAGTTAACCTCTGCTATATTGCTCTATCTCTATATATGTACATATACCCATCTCTTGTTTATACACGAAAGGGGAATAAGAGAGCTTCGGATTGGAGCATTGTCTTTTGACATGATGTTCGGACACTCAGATTATATTAAAATTCAATTAAAAAGTTTGTTCAAAATTGATTTTTTATTCTATTTTCCTTATAATACCTACACTGCACGGGATAGTTGGAATAGATAAGCTAGAAAGCTGAGAGGGGAGAGAGGATCACCCAGAAGCAGCTTCTTTGTATCTATAAACCTATTTACTAACAGTAGCGAGTAAGTTCATCCATCAATGTGCGGGTTTATAAAACTTAAAACAAATACAATCCCCGGATGGTCAGTGCATATAATATCAAATCAGTTTACATGGCCATGACAAAGTTTTCGAGCTCACCATGAGTAATGATGGCCACTGTGTGTACTGTGTGTCCGTTCATGGTGAGTCTTTACGTCAGAAAAGGGTGTTTCTCACGATCAATTATCCAACAATGTTGTCTTAATTAAACTATAAGCTTGATGGGAGTTGCATACATACGCTGACGCTGTGCTGCTGATAGTGGGGTGGTGGGAGGAGGGGGCAGTTAACCTCACTGACACAAACCTACTTAACACGAAAGTGATTTCAGTTCAAGAGGTTCCCTTTGAAATGTGGTTGGTATTAAAACGTCTTCAAATTAACCCGAAGGCTTTTATCTATGTATGTATGTGTTGTGTACTCTGAACGCCATATCCACCATATTATGATTCTCTGTGGAATGGTGCAGCTAATAGTTTTGTGGGGCGAACATTTGAAAACGATGCGATGCAGTGGAGCTCCTCCGATTGAAAGGTGAAGTGTCTATACACATTAAACCACATCGACCACGTGCAAGGGTGTGTCTAGTTATACCTATACCAACACATTTATATACTTGGATGTGATATCTCTGTAGTATAGTAGTCGTAGCATGAACCCGAACCTCGGGTGTTGTGTTTATTTGGTCGGCAGTACTTAAACACTTTGAAATGTTGTTTATGGGTTCGGTGTGGCCAGGACATGGGCATGAACTCTTCTGGCCAGGCCATGGATAGTCTAACGAAGTTGCACTATGCGGAGTTATAGTTTTCTCTGTGAAGTGGTTTTGGCACGATGTTGTTTTAAAGTTAAAACGTCTCGCCACAAAAGTATCAGAGAAACTATGTATACCTAATATTTGGCACGAAAGGATAAAAGTGCGGATTAGGGAAATGGAGAATGTAATAAAAGGAAGGGGTTTGTAAAACAACTTTTAAAAAGAGTTTATATATTTTAATACATTGATTGATATTGCTTTAAATATTAAGTCGATAGATTTTAGAAAAATAAACTGAAATTTTCAATTTTTCATTCAGAATCAGGTAAACGACTTAAGACAATAAAAGCTGTTTATGAACTTTTAAAGTTAAATTACATAAAGATAGAATCTAGTATATTCCATCAAGAATTTAGGTTACAGGGTCTGCGTCATTTTCATTTAAACAGTGAAGTCGGTTTTCGTTAGATTTTAAACAAGGGATGGTGGGGAAATATTTTTTTTAACGAGAGATTTTTTAAATACCTACAAAGAAATTAGGTAGAATCTAAGAATCGAGATATAAACATTTTTAAGACGAAAACAAAGAAGACATTATTTGAGAAATAGTTTCCAATAAATCAGGATGGTATTTGATGGTAGTAAATGTTGAATATTTTGAAAAGTAATAGAAATAGAGCAAGCAGAGTGGCGTAATCGCTTTTTTTAGTTACTCCTTTTTTTTTGAAAAATTCTTTAGCCAAACCACATCAAAGGAAATTACATCACAGTATTATTTAATTTTTTAACTTTTGAATTTTTGAACCTACAATTCTATTTTATTCTGAAACAAATGGAATTTATGTGACTTATTTTTAATTTTTTTTTACATAAAGTCAACAAAGACTATACAAACTATAAGAAAGCGAACTCCATGCTCGGGTTTATAAAACGTTGGGCAAAGGAATTCAATGATCCTTATGTTACTCTATCATTATACAATTGTTATGTACGACCTCATCTTGAGTACGCCTCACAAGTATGGACTCCCTTCTATGAAATTCATAAAAGCCGAATTGAATCAATACAACATAAATTCATTCGCTTTGCTCTAAAAGGTCTTCCTTGGGCCGATCCGTTTAACCTTCCACCATATGAACATCGGATCCAGCTTCTGCAGATCCAAACATTATACCAAAGGCGTGTTAATAACGACATATTGTTTGTTCACCAACTCATGAATGGTTAACTTGACGCTCCTGATTTGTTAGCCTGTATTGGCATAAATTACCGTGGAGGATCTCACCACCTGCGAAGATTTGAACTTTTACATATAGATTTTCATAGAACTAACTACGGCATATATGAGCCTCTTAACCGAATGAGCAAACTTTTTAACTTAAATGCTTCCTCTGTTGATTTTAACATGAGTAAAATTGGATTAAAAAAAGCGTTTCGAACCAGTGCTCCACGGTCGTGATTGTTTTTACTTCTGACAACAGATACTATTGTTCTGTATAATTCTGTATTATAGTTTACTTGTTTTATTATTTTGTTTAATTTTTGTTACTATTTATGTGTTTAGATTTGTATTTGCATGTGTTATTAGTTTGAATTATTTTTACTAATTTACTAACCACTAACACATGCACTTATGATGAGACTCTGATTGTAGCTTGCAGCTTGCTCTAAGCTCACTACAACAAAGAATTCTGAAGTGTAAAAAAAAAAAAAAAAAAAAAAATAGGAAAAATGGTTATAAGCGGAACCTCCCATAGAATCATTTTTTTTTTTTGATTTTCTTGTCAACTGACTTTGACCTTTTTTTGCAGAAAATCTTTTCAGAACTTTTTAAAGTTTCCTATACCAAAACTTTAAAAAAAAAGTTTCAAACAATTTTTTTGAGAACTTAATAATTCGAAAACGATAGTAGATTTTTTATAAAACTTTGCATTTAGCAGTTTTTTAACATTATCTAGCAAATTTTAAATAAAATGTATTCTCATGACCATAAATAACAGTACTTCCCATAGAAGTGTTTAAAAACCGGAATGGAAAATGTCATTTTTCTCAAAAACGGCTCCTACGATTTTGATTAAAATTTTTATGTGAACTAATTTTAGTACGATCTACTATGTTATTAAAAAAAAAAAGTATCTATCGTCTAAAAATGGTATCTCCCAAGGAACCATTTTTTTATTTATTTTTGAATTTTTTTCTCATAAATTTAGATTTGTGCAAGAAATCATTATTTCTAATTATATTTAATTTTTAACAATTTTTCAGTCTAAAGTGTAAGTATACCTACCATCATGCATACTTTAAAACCACAGTATGGTCGCACATAAAAGCAAGTTCGTGCGACGAAGTCGTGCATTTTACGTTTCCCTATATTAATTTTCACTCATATACATTAACATATTTAGGTTTTTGATGATGCAACTATTGCATCATACATGTAATGCAATACTTACTGCAGCAATATAAAAATTAATATGATTATTGCAAGTGAAAATCACTTAAATAAACCAATTATATTACCAACACGTTCAATTTCATAACATAAGGACTAAAAATAAATCAAAAAAAAAAAAAAAAAAAAAAAAAAACTGTAACATGGATATGAACATAAAACCTGTTGAATTTCGAGTTAAATTAATTAATTTATTTTATTTTACTTTGACGAAGAGAGCCGTGTTATTTATTTAATTGATTTCAGTTGCTTATTTGAAAGACCTAATGAATTGTTTACATAAAAGTTAACTCACTTTACTTCATCAAATTTTTTTATTTTGTTTTACCTAGTAAAGTTTTATATATAGTATTATATTGATTTAGTAAATAAATATATATTTATATTTAAGCAACACGTATTTGCTCTTCAATGATGAAGTTAACTGTAACTATATGACAACAAGATTTCAGAAAAATCTAGAAATGGAATATTAAAGCGCAGTTACATTCTTCATTTTTTGTATATATGTATGTATGTATGTTAGTACTTTGAGTGCACTAAAATTGAACTATCCTTTGGAATTAATGTTTCAACACAAAAAGCTTTTGAAAGGAGTTGACGTTGCGGTATTTTTTTTTATTCTGTTAGTCAATTAATCAAAATTATATTAATCTAGAATTCTAAATGCAAATTCTATTAATCCAAAATTCTGAAATATTTTAAATAGGTAAATTTGGAATGTTCCTCTGTTACACCCGTCTCACTGATGGGTATACTACTACTACACCCTACACAAATATTTTTTCAAACACGCATAAATAATTTTAAAATTACTTTTGAACTTGTTTTTACGTTGGATTATGAATAAGTTATAATATATAAGTGCAAATGTCAATGCACATTATTTGTAAGTTGTGACTGTGAGGACAATATTTTATTTTAATATGTTACACAAAAACTATACATCCGGAAGTAACATTTTCGGAACTTTATTTAAAATTTCAAAATTAAATTTAAAAATATTGCCTTTTTAAATAATTACAAGGTCAAATATTGAGGTATGGAAAACAGAAAGAAAAGTGAAAACATCAAATCATGTAGGTAGGTGTTTATAAGAAATCGATTTAAAGCAACTTCAAAAATGTAACAAGTTGTCAAAACAGTTTTTCTATACAAACTTTTGAAATATTTGTAATACAGTAATTCGGTAATACAAAATTTTGGATTCAAATAAACTTAAATATGTTTTGAATTTTTGTTATAAATTTTTTTTAATAAACCCAATTTTGGCACATACCTAACAGAATTATGACTCTAATCTCAAAATAAACCTTTCATCAGAAATATAAAAAATATACACATGTCCTTGGATAGGGATATGGATTTGGAAAGGAGAGTCAAGTTTAACGTGTACTGCACCTGCCAATTAAAGCCTAATTCCATGGCGAGCCTACCAACGTACGGGGTCAATTCGAGCACTGATCACCGCCCTGGGATTTTCAACCCAGTAGCATTTCTGGGTCATGTTGTGGCATATACAATATACATTGTATACACACCTCTTGCTGAAGAGCGAGGTCTATCTAACACCTCTTACATGTGAGCCTCTGTTGAGATCCATTCATGTCATATATTGCCGCCATGTTGGCTATCCACAGCCAACAAGATCGTTAAGTACAGGTTTCGTGTTAACCCGAAAACACCTACCTGTGAAGACCTGTTTCCAGGAGCTGCCACTTTTGACTATGTCCGCCCTGTGAATGAAAAGTCAAGTTTATCGGTTAAAAAATCACACAATTTAGGAAAATTTCTTTCCAATATCCCCTTGTAAGTATCTGCAATCAATTTTGAACTGAATTTCGATAGTCCCGTTGCTGTAGAAGGTTACTGTTCCCCCGACCAAAATATTACCTTTTTGACTATGACTCTACTATTTACTTGACGCAAAAAATGAATTTTTCCATATGGAATTCTTGCTTTTTGAATTGTTCTTTTTTATTTCTTTTCCAAAATAAACAGTAAACATCATCAAATTATATACATACATTCACATACTACGATTCCAAAAAAAAAATGAATTACTTACCATCGGAAAATATTATACCTATTCAATTGAAGCCAAGTGTATGTAACTACATATACGTATATTATCTAAATAAATAAACTTTCATAAACAGCAAACTATCACTATTCACTGTTGGTTTCTTTCTTGGAAAAAAAAAATTAAAAGCCAACTGTTATTCTATATATATGCTCGTAGGTATACCCATGTCCAGAATTATTTATCCACATCCAAACCACATTTGAACACCACTATTTTTCATACATTTTTAAAACAACTTGTTTTCTTTTGCCAACTCTATAGAAATTTCAAAAATTTCTAGAAATTGTGGTTTTATTTGACCAAATAGTAAAACCTCACTCATGCTGTTACATAACTGTTGGTACGTATACTTTATCATATTTGTTTTAAAATATTCCACACAAAAATAAAGAACATTTTAAAACAATCATCGTGTATTTTATTTACTTCTCAATTTGTCAGTCCGATGAACAAAGTTTTTTGATGGAAAAAAATAAATTGAAAAAAACAAAAAGAAAAATATGTTTTAATATGAAATTTTAGTTTGTGACATGAAAACGTTTTATAAAAAACAAAAATAAAAACAAAACATTTATAGAAATACAAATTAAATTTAAATTTTCTATTTTCTAGTTTTTATTTTTAAATTAATTTCTTGGGTAAATACTTTTGAAAACAAAATTATTGAAATACTTTTGCTTCAAATTTAATTCAGACTAGAGTTCTTAAAGATCAAAAATATTTCATTTCAATTTCATCAAACTATATATGCACTTTTAAATTTTCAAAAAAAAAAAAATAATAATACCTAAACTCCAATTACAGTGTTTTGTTTGTATTCAAATTTCTAAGCTTCCATTTAAAATTTAATTACAAAGCCATTGCTTTTACAGTTAATCTACACCTTAAGTAGGTTAAGCAAATTTTTCGTTTTAATTCAAAGTTTTGTTTTCAACAAATTTCAATTTTCGAATATTCTTTTTATTTTATTTAGGGCAAAAAAACTAAGGGGTAAGTAATGGATTTAAGAAAATATCGAAACCAAGGTGTTTTAAAGAATATATATTTTTTTTAAGTACCAAAAAATTTCAAACAATATTTTAATTTAAACTATATATAAACAAATTCACAAATCATCTAATAAAACTTTAATACAAAATTAATTCACGAATTCAAATATTTATTAATAAACAATTAACTGCTAATCGGAGTTAAGTAGTAAATCTTAACAAAAATCTACTATATACCTAATTAAATAATAACTCTGCTATCGCCAAAGAGTAAATATTATTTATATATTATGTGTTGTTATTTCTCACAAAATAAACTTTCTCATTTTAGCTTGTAAATTACATATATGTAACTAAGCGTCTGTTTACTTTTTATATTTAGACTTTGATAACAATATTTTAGATATTTTTAACTTAAATATTAGTTAATTCACCTCCTATGGGTGAATTAGCTTAGTAACATTAATTGACTTATATTTTTTTGTATTGATAATATTTCGCATTAAATCAATAATTAAATATAATTCATGGTTCATTTAAGTTTATTAATAGGGATGTTAGAGTTTTTTTTTAAACTTTATTTAAGCTATTTTGTGCAACACACTTTGATATATTTTTTTTAAATTTGTGTGTCTCTCTGGTGGTTTGTCTTAAGGATTTTTCCTTCAAAGTAGCTTTTTTTTTGTTTCTCTTTGATACCTTTACTCGTATCGTATATGAATTACAGAGGACTAACAAAAACAGTTGAAATAAACAGTTTAAAACTTCAAAGTGATATATGAAATATTTGCTTAGCTCTTCATGAAAGTTTGTCGAGTGTGTGTGTGATGTGTATAGAAAAACTCAATGGAAATTTTAATCTGAATTTCACATGTTGTTGCTCTTGTATGGTGAAAAAGGCTATCGTATTCTCTTCTACATATATATATTTTTATACCTATTATATGGGTGTGCTGAAAAAGGATGCCGACACAAAACAGCAGAGAAAAATTCAAGTACCTACCTACCAAAGGTTAAAATTCTTAGGATGGTTTGGTTATATGATAACAAGAAGAACACCCTGTGGGATGAGTAGGTTAGGTATAACTTGCAAAAGCAAACTGAAGTGAAGTGAAGTTCTTAAGCGAAAACGTTGACTTAAATTGACTTCTATTCGGCTTTAGTGTGATCTCATCATATTATACAATATACATACATGAATATTACCACATCCAGAGTGCAGCTCCTTTTTATAATCCTTAGCCCATCAACACGGATTGAGTGATGCTTGAACTTTTATTTAAAAAAAAAAAAAAAGGAAAGTACTTACGTGTTGTATTTCAAAGCTTAATAGGTTACGTGGTTCGTTTTCCTATACATACAAGTATAATACTCTGGAAGTGTTACGAAATATAAGGAAATAATATGAGTAACAGTGTTTTTTTTTTCTTGCATTCCTCCGAAGAGGGTTTGAAAGTTTTTTTTTTTTTTTTGATGAACGTGATAGAGAAATGTTTTAGAGTATTCGTTGAATATGAGCATTGAGCAACTTCTAGGTATCTGAGTTAAGCTAAAACTTTAAGGAACTACGTTAAAGAAAGTATAGTATGTTAGGAGATAAAAACAGTTTTACTTGTTTTTGTTTTGTTTTCACATTAGCAATAGGAAACTTCTATAGATAAGTTTCGTTCTTTGGCATTAGTCTGCCAGTTACTAAGAAAAATGAAAAATTGAATAGACAATCTCGATGGATAACAGAATTTTCCAAAGACTTCATATCACGGTTCGAACCTCAGTAGTAAATTTTCATAGTAGATTTTTTGTAAATAAAGTTAACTTATTTTATAAAATTAAATAAATTTACTTCTATTTAAGTTTCTTTAAATTCCTTGTAACTCCATGTAAAGATTAAATGTATATATATGTCCTACCATTCCCATAGTTGTATTACACACCCATCATGGCAGTATCTTGATTCAGAAACGTATGTCTTTTAAGGAAACAAATATTAAATTGGGTTTATCCTTCCTAATTCTTTTTGAATATAATTCTGTTTTATGTTTGTCTTTTTTTATTTATTTATATATTTAAGCTTCAATTGATTAAGTAAGGTACAATAGGGCTGAATATAAATACCAATTCATTTCAATCCAATTAAATTCAGTAGAATGTATATAAAGACGTCCCACCAATAAGTCTGTATATCCTTGGGACAGACATAATATATATAAAAAAAAATCCTGAAATCTACAAACTTATAGAGCCTCTCTAATATGATTCGAGTTTTTTTTTCTATTTTTTTTTTTTTTAAATTCAAAGGCTTGTCACTGTATCCTTTATCCCATATTTAAAATCGTAAACAGATTACGTATGCAAAGTTAGATCCTGATAATGGTGTCAGTTACATATACGAGAATAAAATTGAATTGTAAATTCTAAAATGTTTATGCTGAAAAGTATCTTTTTTTTTTCTTTCTATTTTACATGCGTAAAGTTAGTAGGTAGGTAGGTATATAGGTACTGCGTTCCAAAATAAAAAGTTTTTTTTTGTTATAATATAAATAACCTTATATACCTAGCTACAATCTACATATGCTTAAGAGGATTTTCTTAAGCAGCCGTCGGCTTTTTTTTTTTGTTTTGCAGGAGAATACACACAAATCGAGTCATTCAGACACCACTTAGAAAAGTTTCAGAGATGGACTTATTTTTTTTTTTTTTTATCTTTCAACAGGGATTTGTTGTGTTTTGAATTTACTTTTTTTTCTTTCTTTTGATTTGATGCTTAGGTGAATTTTTGAAAAGACACTTTAGTCACAGCCATGCTTATAGTTTCATATATGATGGTTATACTCTCTGATGTGCACTTAAGTTGGGAAAAATTGAGATTTTTTAAGGCAACTTTAATGCTCTTTAAGGAAAATAAATTTAAAAGAAAAAAAGAAACTTGTTGAGATGTCTAAAACACATCATACCTTCTGGTGAGATATTGCCTCGTAATAAATAATGCCTAGAAGATTTCGAATAAAAGTTTGTTTTATATACAAAAGTTTTTAAATCAGACTCAGACATTTTTTTTCATTTTGTGTGGTAAACGAATGATTTTTTTTATTATTTAAGGCCTAATGGAGGCATTGAATTGGATTGTCCACAATAACATTGAAAGTCATTGACGTTCGAGAAATTGAACTCTTCTGAATAAGCTTTTCATAAAGACCTTCATAAAGATTATCAATAGGATATATCGTTTACCCAAATCCAACTTCTGGACAAAAGCTTAGGAGGGTTATGCATCTACATTATGAAAAACAACAGTACACCAGCATTTTGTTTTTGAAGTATTTAAACAAATGCTGTCGACATCAAAAGCTTACAAGCTTAGGTACAAAATATTCCCTCTGTATTTCCACTTCCGAAGAGATCATGTGACTCTTAAAACGAATACAGTCATCAAAATATTCTTCAAAATAGTTAAGTTTCAGACAAAAGATCTTTAAGCACAATGATAAAAAGATAAGTGTTAGAACAAAATATAGAACCCTTAAGAATACAAGAAATTTTAGTGTAGAATTTTAAAAATTTGACTCTTCAAGTTGTGAAACTTTTTTATTTTCCAGTTAAAGTAATAGATCAGCAGGTCCAATGTTCGCTCAGTACCTATGTATATTTAGACAGCTTGGAACTCTAGTTCAAAATTAAAATTTTCTTTTATTCAATTTTTCTTAAAAATTTGCTTACAAAAGTCGCGTTTTATTATCGACAAAGGTCAATATGGATCATCCATCAAATGAAAATCAAAAAATGGGAATCCTATAATGATAACAGTTTGCATACTCATCTCTTTTTTCCTTGTGTTTGTTTATTTTTTAGGGATTATTTTTTCATTAAACACAGAAAAAATTCAGCCTTGGTTGCTTTGATAGGTGGTGCTATTGTGTGCTGTTATCATTATTTTTTGGCGGTAAAAACTTGTCATCAATTAAGTGTGCGCCTTGATGTATGTGATGTGTACTTATAGCGCAATTTCTCTCTGGTTCCTGAGTTGACGGTCATACGACGCAGCCGTAGCCAAAACAGTGTTACAAAGTATGACTTGTATTGAACGAGGAAATACATCTCAAGCATCGATATAGATTTAACTAATTCATCACCACAGAATGCAAAACGCACGCATATTCCATTAAAACAAGTTCTGAATATTACCTGAGTGCAATAATTTCAAACTTTCGCCAAATCCCTCTATTCTTGAAAATGATTGCTGTTTGGCCAAAATTGATAATTGACTACTTGTGATTGATATAAGTAACTTTGATAATATGTAAGTTTCCAGTTATACCATACTTATAACAGCGTTACTGGATAATGATAATTCAGAAATAGGTATTGGTTATTAATTTATTATCACCTATGATCTCTAAATAAATTTTGTTCAATCCGATTTCATTCAAATTGTTTATGCAGAGTTTTATTCAATAAAAAAAATATTTCAATTAAAAAAAAAAGATATGATTTTAATTAAAAAAAGCTTTTACAGATGGAAATAGAAAATTCATTTAAACATAGAGAACAAAAAAAAAATAATGCTGTCCAGTTTTCTGTGCGAAATAAAATTCTCCATCAACATAAAAAAAAATAGATAATCGAATCAGATAGCCACGGTTGCATTCATATCCAATTAAAATCAGCAAAGCAGAAGCAAAGGACTATAACAAAGCAACTGCACTGCAACACCAAAAGCAGTGACATCCAATAGAAAATCTATTGCATATGACACTAAACAAAACTTTCCCATATATACTGTTGTCCCCAACACCAAGTCAAAATATGAACTTGTCTATTTTTATAATACCAAACAACAACAAGGACAACCGACGACGACGACGATATACACGACACAAATTGCATACATTGCAAATTCCTATCCCGCTGAGCTTCGAGGACAAAAATCCAGGACGTTAATTATTATTTTCCCTCGTCTCTGCAAACACACAAACACACACTTACACAAATAGCAAAGGAGCTAAAGGAATTTGTATACATATATGTATGTGAAATTGTTTACGATTAGGAATATATCCGTTCGATTTTATTATTGTTATGGGAATTATTGTGTTGCGTTGCGTGCAATATTGTAACTTGCACAGCACAGGACTCTCTCTGTCTATATTTTAAACTTCATGGCATTTTATTTTTGTTTTCCTCAATAACAAGATTTGTAATGTTGAACGAACTAACTTTTCTGCAAAACGAATTTGCAAAAGTGGACTTTTATTGTTATCTACGGTAAGTTGGAGTCAATTTACAAAAAGAGCTACGTAACGTACACCGGAATACATAATTCTGAATATTTCTGTGGGAAATTGCTGGAAAATTGTTATCTATAGATAAAACATTTTAGCTAGTCAACCGATAAAACGTCATTTTTGCTTCCGTTGTTAATCGAAGTGGCTTTAGAAATTGTCATATAGGTACCTTTTATTTTGTTGGTACAGTAAGTTAATATTGTAGTAGGTGTATTTAAAATGATCTAATACAATTTAAATGAATACTTACTTCAAACATACAAAATAAGCTCTTACACCTTTTTGCGTCTTAGTGTTGGGTAGGTTAAGATTTAAAAATGAGTTTGGGTGATTTTTTTTTAAACTTGTAAATATGATTCTAAAATGTACCAACTCAAATGTATTACACAAAAATGTCACATTAAACTTACGTTTTCATTTTTCTTAAAAATATCTTCTCCGGCTTGCAAATTCATTTTCTATCTGAGTGAGCTCAAAGTGATGGCTCAGATATGTAATTGGCTATTATCATATATCTTAACCTTGAACCATCGTCCTCCCTTAGTTAATCCGGTGAAATGGTGAACCACGGATTAAATATTTCAACCAAGTGAAGAGTCCGAAAAATTGATATCAGATTTTTTTGTAAATCTTATTTTTTGATTTAATAGGCTTAAAGGTAGGTGTAACATAACAAAGCCCAAAATGTTGCAGTTGAAGAAGAACGCCTACTGGGTTGGATCATTGTTATGTAACTAACCTATATCAATTTATTTATTTTTTTGCTGAATGATTTAGAAGTTAATTTGTTCTGTCATCTCTGATAAATTGGGTATAATAAAAAACCGATGAGTGGCAAATGATTAAGAGAATATTATTCCAAGTTCTGAAATCTTATTTATTTATTTTTTTTTCCTTTTTTGCAACACCTCTACCTAACCTACCATACCAGACCCAAAAGAATAAGGAAATAAACTTCGCATTTTCAGTTAATTTTCTCTTTTAACACCTTAACGTTTATACGTAAAGTATATATTTTATTTTTTTTTTTCGAAGAAACTTATATATGTATACAAAAGATCCTAATGCTATCCAACACACCTATCCATCTTTTTCCAACAAAACCACAGCCGTCTTGATAACAAATCGAAATAATAAATCTTCTAAAAGGTTTAGAAACATCGGAATGCACAGCCGAAAAAAAAACACAACTCAACCCTGAATAGCAAATTACTTTTTCTACCCTAAGGACTATATAGGGCCAAAGATTTGGGGCGGCTAAACAAAAAAAAAAAAAAAAACAAAAAACAAAAAAAAAAAATATCTACAAAAAGAAAATGTGTTTGATTATTTTCGCAACAGCAGCGCGGTGTGGAATATTTTGGTTGTATGAATTCTTTTGGATTTATCTATTTCATTTTATTTTGGCTTAAATATCAGCTTAAAATGATTTCAGAGATTTACCAACAAAAAAAAAAAAATAATTAATTCGTAAAGAAGATGGAATTAAATTTTATTTTTATGCCCAAAGGACCGGAAGTTCAGATTAAGTAGATGCAAAATATTGACCTTATAGGCCAATAACAATATCAGTCAAACGAGCGAAAAATAATCAAAAATAATGAAATACCCGCCTCTTTTTTTAAATAAATGTTTTAACTTTATAACCTAAAAGCTTTTGAATGCAATTGTACGGCACGTGTTGGAAGGAATACCATAGAATGAAAGAAAAGCTCTAGTAACGTATTTAAACATTTCCGTGTCGAACTGTAAGAGCAAAAAAAAAGAACTAGATAATATTTCCATTATTTTAATCAAAATTTTAAATGCTTAAAAGTCTTTAATAATAGAATGATTAAAGACCATTGTTACCACTTTACTTAAATTGAAGTAGATCTTATTTTTGCAAAAAAAAAATTAAAAAATTAAAATCTATTTCATTTAATAAATCTATAATTTTTTAGATTAGATAATATTATTCTATTTGTATAATTTGAATTCTTAATATCAATATAACAAAAAATAATAATTGCTAATGTACCTAACATATTATGTAAATATATAGATTTAACTTTTTGTTATTACTTTTTTATATTTTATATTATTTAATTATATTCATTTTAATGTCTTTGATATTTTTCCAAAAGTGGTAACCCTGTTTTTGACATGCAAATCTATTTTTTATTTGAGATCTAAAAATATATCAGGAAGATAGATATATTATTAAAAAAGAATATGAATTCCATCAAAAGTTATAAAATAGACAATGTCACTCCCGCTATACCTGTTTGCAATGTTCATGTTTTTATATTTTTTCTCCAGCATCAGCTATTTCAAGAGAATATTTCAAGAGATATCCGCAGAATGGAAATTTATACATGATGGGTAAATAGACTCAACTACACAGGGGTACATTTAGGTACCTACTCTTTGAATTTTTATGATATTGAGGAATATATAAACCTGTCGAATTAAAAAAGGATATCATGGATTGAAATGTTACTAAATTCTGAAAATTATCACCCTGTCCTGTAACAGGAGAATTTCCAAAACAAATTCTTGGATTTAAAATAATTTTGTAATAGAAACTTTAACATCACCTTGAACCTCGACGTAACGCATGCATTTACAGAATTATAGACAAAAATCCAATTTCCTTTTTTTCTAGAGTTACTCACTTAATAATTTCCAATTGCTTCAAAACTCACATCATATCCTATTTTTGTATATGTATATAATTATTCTTGTCTGAAGAACATATTTTCTTTTACTTTCACGGCTGAAAAATCCCTCATCATGATGCTCTCATATTCAAGTGCGAGTTAAAAAAAAAAAAAAAAAAAACCATCGTTTATTTTATGGCACGATATTATGTGTTCCTCCAACAAAGCATGAAAATTGATTTTGTATCCAACAACATAACATAATACATATTACATATACACACAAAGCCCATCAAGGGTACCTTTAAACCTCGTGGGTGTATTTTGTTAAATTGCTGCCAATTTAATAAAATGCCGGAGCAAGTATCTAAAGATCAGATTAATAAAAGAACAAAAAAAAAATCAAAAGAAGCTAAAAATAAAATTATTGGCAGACACAAAGAAAGAGAGAGAGGGAGAGAGTTTCAAGGCCAAGACGTTTTTAAGATTTTTTGTTTTTTTGTAAATTTTTTTTATATAGGTATACCTATGTGCCATTGAGCTTTGAAAGGCAATATTAATGAATAATTGACACAAATTTGCTCTTATATATTATAAATCCCACATGACAGTTTTATTTTGACATTGAAATAATGACAAAGGAGAATAAACAAAAAAAAAAAACTTTGAACATTTTGGCAAAGGAACACACAAGGACACATTTTATTTTTTAAGGAGGTGATTGAAACTTTGTATAAAACGAAAATGAGGATGTTTATGGCTCACTAAACCCAAGTGGCTTTTGAAATTCGACAATTATTTTTGAAAAACCCTACCTAGGTATAGGTATGTATATTGTATATGTATGTAATTATGTATGAATGAATGTACGAACATTATCATAACATTTTAATAGATGATTTATTCAAAATTTTAATGTTTCTTACTTTGAGAATATTAGAAATAAACGTTCTCAAAGTGTAATTTTAAAATCATAATGGATAAAGGATGTTTATAGGTTATACCAGGAAGTCATAAAACACTCACAGGAAAAATTCTTAGCGAATATATTAAAAGATTATTACAAGTTATATCAACATCATAATTGCTAGGAAAAATTATATCCTTTTTAATATAAAAATCTTAATAATAGTCCTTACACATATAGAAGGATAAATGAGAAAACTTTAGTTGAATGTCCTTTTTCGGATAACAACAAACTCTAACAAAGGTGTAAAAGAGGGGATGAAGACAATATTTTTCTAGTTGAACAATATAAATGGAATTCTTTCTTTTGACATAAAAATTGTTCATAAAAAGAAAAGCCAATATTTGTATGCGTTAGTGTGTGTGTGTGTAAATAATGGATTTAACATTGATTCGATTGATAAAAGAAAACACACAGGTATGGGAGCTAAATAAAGGAACAAGTGCCTTGGCATTAAGTGAACATTAAGAAAGTTAATATGAATGGGAAATTTGTGGGAAGACTTTTTGTTAACTTTTTTTTTGCTATGAGAATGAGTAAATTTAAGCGATTATTATTATATAAAAAGGTTTTTCCAAATATGAAGCCATCAATAGGGATAGGATATTAAAGATTTTTGACCGATGCGCTGATCGCTTTTCTGGAATCAGGAACTAGAATTTAGACCTAGAATCCAACTACTTTTATTGATGATTTGGTTTCCAAGCTTTCGTTGTTTTTTCCTTACACCTACATATACCTACCTAAAATTATTTAAAAAAAAAACGACATTATGTTGAAAATACCAAAACCTACATAAAACAAATTAATTGCATATGAAGCTGAAGATCGCTGCATCCGAAGTTTTTTTTCAAATCTCGATAAGTTTAGTATTATGTAATGTTATTGGGAAATTTTAAACACCAAAATGTTGAGGGTAAGTTGTGTACCAATTTTTTTTATTATTACCATTTTGTTATAATTTGTTGCTAGGTAAAAATAAAAGACTTAAGAACATGAAATAAAAATAAAATAAAAAACATCACCTTTACAGTTTAAAAAATCTGATTTGTGCATGCATTTTTATTTTCCATTCATTGATGCGAAGATATAAAAGTGTCTAAACTTCTTAGTAATTTTTTTCATGCTCAAATAATCTTAACAAAAATAGAGAAAGGTATGCTCTACATAGAGCAATTATTATATTTTTTTAATTTATTTATTGTGGTCTATCTGCACTCCTAAAAAAATATAACTTTAAAAGTTTAAAAACTCACAGTTAAAACGAGGTTCAATTTAAAAAAAAAAGTAATCGACATATCCCCTGGAAAAACCTGCCCTTAACATTTTGGTGTTTAAAAATTTCCAATACCATTAATACTTATCGAGGTCTGCAAGCTTAAAAAAACAAAAACTTGTGCAGCGATCTTCAGCTTTATAATTGAATTAGAATTTCAAAAATAAGCGAACTGAATTTTGGGCCACACAAAAAAAATGTTTATCTTTAGTTTTGTTTTATTTAAAAAAAATCTGGCTTGAGAGTTTAAGAAAAAATAAATGTAGTAATTTTAAAAAAATTATGAAAAAAAAACAATTATGTAATAGTTTAATCGAAATCGAAATCCTTCGAAGGACTTTTAAGCACATTTTGATACTAAATACTTTTAGTAAAGTAAAACAGTAACACAAATATTTTTTAATAAATCCTTTTTGTATTTTCCCCCACTTGGAAAAAAATAATAAATATTATTTTTCCCAAAAAAAAAAATAAATTCTTTAAAAACAATGGAATGAATATTATTCGAATAAAAAAAAATATGACCTCGTTAATTGAACTGACCAATCAAATAGGTGAACAAAGGCACTCATTATCAGGCACTATACCACCATATAAATCTCCACACAAAAACAAACTCATTTTCAAGCGTAGCAAATTGATTCTTCTAATTAATTTACCAATTTCTATTCTCAAGCTTATACTTTGATGCTCATTGACATGTCTTCAAGTGGATTTTCTATAAAAGAAGACTAAACTTTTCTTCTCATCGTCGTCATTCTGAGTCAAGTATATAATATATATATATGTCTGAAAACAAGATGGGATGAAAAGAACAACCATGAATAATTCAAAGACCACATGATTTTTCCGAATCGACAGCCCATTTGGCTCATGAATTATTCAATTGATAGAAAAGACAAAAAAAAAAAACAAAATACCTCACATAATTTTGGTTCAATGATGATGATGAGTTTGTGTGCTTGTTACTTGCATCGTTTATATTTATATTGTATATAGATACTTAAAACTAAAATGAATACCAATTATATGTGTAAGTCTTTTATAGAAAACTAATTTTTCTAATTTTTAAATTATGATGAATTGTGTGAAAGGAGATGATTGATTACAATAAAGGGAAATCAGGATTTAGTGAATTACAACTCTCAACCATTCCTGTGTGCGTGTTGGCAGGAATAGAGGGGACCTACAACTTTCTCTCAAATCTGAGCGGCTAGGGTGAGAAGCACTTTTTCATGTGAAGAGATACTCTTGGAGGATTTGTCACTTCCTTGCAAGAGGCAGTAATCCTATTCCTGTTTTTAGGTGGCATAGGCTGGGAATCGAATCTAAGACCTTCGACGTAAGAGTCCAACGCACTAACCACTACATCATGGGCTACTACTTGTTGATTTAAATTGTTTTTCCTTTATTATATCTCCAAAATTAAGTGAGTTAACTCGAGAATTAATTTGGCTGAACAGGGGTTAACTTGAGTTTAAATCTGAAAATCGGATGATCTGAAAATAAGGGAACAATAAATAAAACCTGACTTCTTTCCATTATAATCTAAATAGATACTCACAAAAATTGTAGGTATGGTATAACTCTTTCTTAATCCAAACATAGTAAAATGACTCTTTTCGCATTGACTCATATAGTTGGGACATTATTGTAAAGTAAAGTGCTAAAGGGATAAAACTTAAAAACAACTTACTTTGTTTATTCCCCTTGCCAAACGATATTAAATGAGTTACAATTCAATTTAACTTCAAAATATTAACTAAAATGAGTACCGAATTCAGCGTCAGCTTGGACGGAACCAGGAATAGTTTAGGTATATTCACGACTATCGTATTCTTTAATCAATCCGTGGACCACACTGCAGAATGTAAATCTATTTTTCTTTATATTTCTCTCAGAGTGGGCGTTGGATTGAAAAAAAAATAGGAAGAATCCAGGAAATGTAATAAATTCAAATAACCTTCAATTCGACATTCCCAATAGTAAAATATTGAATAACCCAGTACCTGTACAAAAATTCAAAATTAAAGAGTTTAATATTAAAAATTTAAATATGACACATAACACACCATAGTTCTTCTTCCTTCATCAAAATACCAAAATCAAATACATTAAGATAAAGACCAATCACAATTTAAAATTTTCTCCTCATCCATGAAATTAAAAAAAAAAAAAAAATTGGATGAAAAAATAATATTCCATCCAGTAAGCTTCTTATAATAATAATATTGAAGGCTTTAAAGTAAAACAAAAAAATTCCAACGAACCAAACTAACGATAAGACTTTAATTCCATGCTCTGAACTGAAGTTATTGTTTGGAACGTTTTCATTTTTTTTCTTTCTTCTATTTTTCATTTTCTTTTTTTTATTCTTTTTTTTTTTTGTTGAAATTTTCATCAAAACCTAAGCTCTCAAGGGATATGGAATATTTAAATTCCATCAACTTCTTATCGAAATGCTTATGGACGAAGGATTAAAGAAGCGCACAAATTTTATATATATTTGAACATTGGTGGTCATGGTTATTTTTTTTTTTATCTTGAAATATGTTCTTTTATTAAAACAAAACAAAATATTATAAAAAAAATCTCACCAACATGAACTGTGAGGATAAAATATTGAGTTCAAATAATTTTTATTTCAAATCAAAAATGACACGTTGATGGAGTCAATTCTCTACTGAAAAGGTAAATTATCTTAAGTTGACATAAAATGATTTGCTTTTTTTTAATTATCTCTATTACCAACACAGAGGCGCACATTTCTGCCTTATCCGAATTTTTCTATCTCACTCCCTTTCCTTTTTATAAAGGAAAAAAAAATCATCTTATGTTGGAAAATAGCATGGTGACACAAGGTAAAATATCTTAAGATCACTTAAGATGTTGGTGTTGAAGCGAACTACAAAATTTTAAGTATACTTAAGATTATTTGATCTTAAGAGTTTGTAATAATTGTGAAAAGGTAAATCATCTTAAGTGGACTTAAGATACCAAACTTAAGAAATCAAAGTATCTTATCTCAACTTAAGATTCTTGAAATCAATAATTTAAAATAAATTTAAAAAAGGCAAACTATCTTAAGTCATAATTTGCCCTATAACTCAATAAATAATATTAACAATATCATTTTTATAACTGAAATAATTATAAATAAAAAATAAGATATTCATCTCAAGCAGCAAGTCATCTTTAAAAACATATTATTAAACATATTATTTGTACGAACATTTATTGAATATTTCTTAATCATTTAAATCATGTTTAAGATTTGTAAATGACTGCATCAACGTTATATCAATACTCCTTATAATGTATGTAATTGCAAGCTTGACATAATTTTTACAAAAGATCATCATTGATTCAACCAACTACCTTCTCTTCTATTCTAAGTGTTTAAATTACCAAGTAATAATGTACGGAGTAGAACTAGATCCGTGCTGTAAACAATACACTTTTTTTTATACGCTGAAAGCTATTGTTGGTAAACTGTAAAAGGATGTCATTGTCAACCAAAAATGTTTAACATTGCAAAAAAAAAATACAGACAATAAAAGAAAAAATCTAAAATTTTACTGCAATAAAGCACCATATCGACCGAAGATGCAAGAAGAATGAATATCTACTCTTCTCAAGTTAAAAGTTTTTTTTTTTACTCTATATTTCCAAGGGAACCCAGATGAGCATAATATAGGAAAAGCACCACACTATCAAATGATACTTTGTTCCGTCAAGAGTAAAGAAGAAAAGAAAGTAACGCACAAGAACAATTTAAGAGCAAGATGAAATTTATGTAAAATTTTCTAAAGAACTTTTTTGCTACCAACGTTAGCTTTTTTATTCTTTTTTCCCACGTTCGTCTTGTTGTAGTTTGCATGGGCTTGGCAGATTTCTTGTTCTATTCATTTTCATACTTGGTACGTAGGTACATTGAAATTCAATATTTAAAAATCTAACTTAAAGTAGTTTTTATATTTTTTTATCTTGTCATTTCGAAGAAACTTCAAGTTTTTCTGTTAAAAGCTTTTCTATAAAAAGAATTAAAGTGCTTTTTCTTTAATATAATTTTTTGTTTTGTTTTACTCGTGCCTTAATTCAATGTTGAGCTGCCCTTTTGTTTTTTTGTTTTTTTTTTTCTTCTTCGTCCAAATTGGTATACGACATAACACAAAACAAACACTAAACAGCCATTAATATTATATACATATACATATAGATATACATAAAAAAAAAACCTCCTCGATAAATTGGCAACAAATGTGTTGCAATAAATTATGCTCTATCGACAAGCGCTAAGAATATCATTTTTGGTAAACCATCCCTAGAGTGACAAATTTTCCTTTTGTAAAAGGACATCACGCAGACACACTCTTATGGGGAGTAAAGTCGCCTTTCGCAGATAAAAAGCAATATATCAATGTATTAGGCAACGCTAGGCTGACCTTATTTTCGATTGTTTTTTTTTTTTTGTCTCTTCTTTTTAAGGATACTACCACCGTATCGTATCAGACGCGTGACGTCTTCGATATTCTATTAATGGATTTAAAGCCCTTTTATGGCCATCAAATTCTGTTTCAGTAAATTGAAATTGATGGATTATTATTATTTTATATATGTATTTTTTTGTAGAGGAAAACGACGATATTCTTAATAGCTACTCTATAAATTTATAGGGAATTCAAATGATGTTATACCTATGAAGGAGTAAGTTATTAACGATTTTGTAACGACCTATTGTATTTTGTATGATTTAAGAAAAGAACGTAAAGCTGTTCTGAAAATTCAAAATTATTTTATAACCAAGTACACTGTATTAATTTTTATTTTTACTGTAACTTTCTAACTATGTATACATAAATTTAAAACACTAACATTTATTTATAGAAAAACTAGAAATAAGCATTATTTAAGAAGCACCAACTACATTTTTTTAAAAAGAGACTTTTAATTTTTTGAATAGTTAGTCGATATGTAATGTAGGAAGGTGTTTAACTATAAGGATCCGTTATTTTATTTACGATTTTGAAGAATTCTTACATCCAAACCACAGGGTTAAATTTAAATCTCTTTCAGCCAATTGTTCTACATGAATTGTATAATATTATAAATTAAATACGTTTTTAAAACAATTTTCAATCGATTTTGGGATTCACTCTTAGGTCCCACTCTGATCGTATTTTTGTGAGCAAAAAAACATGATGTTAGTCCATAATTACGTTGCGTATGGTTTATTAAGTTGCTTGTTGTATTTATAAATTATTTTTCTTGTTGTATTGATTTTATTTATTTATGACATTAGTTTTAACTAAGCTTGTTTTTTTAAACATTTTGTCTAGATGAGGTGAAATTTTTCTATCATTATGATATACACACGAAATACCTACTTTAGTTAAAGGGGGTCACCAACGGGATCCTCATATATCCACAATAAAAAAAATCTACTCATTTGTAATGAAATACGTTTTTTAAACTTTTTATTCACTTTTTACGACTCTAAATTAAAAAGCCACTAACCACTAAAGATTGGAAATTCTTGGGAGAAAAGGTTCTCAACATAACAATAATTATAAAAATTATTTATCAGAGATGATTTAGAATTCATATTCGTTGAACGGTCGATATCGCTACATGTTACAAATTCAAAAGCACTAGAAAAAATTGATTTCCTTATAACTTAAAAAAAAAAACAAACCAATTTTGTTTGCGTTAAAATCAAAAAACAACATAATCAGACAAATTCTGATTTTAAAAATCTATCGAGTAATTTTTTAAATAATTAATTTCTAATAAATAAAATTAAAAAAAAAAATTAAGAAAAAACAATAGTGTGCCTTCTTGTAGGTAATGTTTATTAATGCTAAGTTAAAAAAATCAATTTTTAAAAAACCCATTTTTGAAATATCGAATTTTCAAAAATTAATTTTAAAATTATGTTAAAAAAATCCAAAATTTGTATTTTCTTAAAAATTTTGATATGCGATATTATTTGAATTTATAAGAAGCTTTTGTTTAAAAAATTAAAATATAAATAATGATTTACCAAGTTGAAAATAAGAAAATGGTTTTATGAGAATTGCATATTATATAATGTTCGTATTGATAATGGTTTATTATAAAATTTGTTGCTCGGCAAATGGTAGGTACCATATATCGTACAAATATTAAAATCGATAAAAATAAGATAATTTTAACGGTTTTTAAACATTTTGTATGGAAAATACTGTTATTTTCAGCTATAAGAATAATTTTGGTTAAGAATCAAGTTTATCAAAAATCGTTTTCCAAAAATTGAGTTTTAAAAAAAAAAATAAATAAATAAATAACTATTTTTTTAATATTGGCACATAATACTATTAGTGCTTTTCAAAACATTCTCCATAAAAAATTAATCAAAATCTGATAAAAAGTTTTCGAGAAAAACTATAGGGGCCATATAAGTAACCATATTTCGGGAAAAAATTTTAACAAAAGCTCTGGGATAGGTAAGTAGGTACTTAATTTGAAATTAATATTTTTTTTAATCTGTCATTTTTGATAGAAATAAGATTTTTCAAAAATGCCAAAAAATGTATCTATATGGCGGTATTACCGTTAATTTTGGCCCTAACAAAAAAAGGTGTCAGAGGAATGTAAAAAATTATATTAGATACCAAGTATAATGAAAAAACTGACAGGCAGAAGAACATAATTTCCAAAAATCTTCAAGCAAAATACGAGAATAACCTAATTTTACAAATGGAACAAATATGAAACCGAATTTGAAAAAAAAAATAATAATCTCAATCCTCTTTCCGTTGTGTAAATATTTCTCCCTATAACTATTATAGGCATTTTCGTCAGTTTTGTTTTCCAAACAATTTAGACAAATCCTTGTATGGGAGCTTCCCGTTCTAGATGGTTTACAAGGAAAAATCGAAGTCTTAGATGGGGAAATATTACAAAAAATGATTTAAAGGTGCGTTGGCCTCATAGCCTTATAACCCTTAGATACAACCCTTGAACAAGCGTTAATTCTTGCTTTATGTTTATAGCTTTTTAGTTTTTATACGTATAGATATTAATATGAATATGCATAGTATAGTAATATTTTTTTTTCAAAATACATATTTTTTTTACAATTCGATTTAAAAATGTATTTCAAGAGCACTTTTGAATTCAACCACCACTCTCTTTTGTGTAAGGTATATCTTATATATTTCTTTTTATTTTATATTCTCATTCCTCATACACCCAGTTTTTACAATATAAAAATATAAAAGATGAAAAGGAAGTTATTTATTCAAAGTGCTCTTCCGTATGTGACTTTCTTATATGTTATATGGTATGGTACCCAACTATACCTATAATGTGAAATTTATATCAAACAGATTTTGTATATCAAAAATAACATAAAAATGAAATTGAGAAAAGGAACCACATACATACATACACACGTATTTATAATGGGGAGTAGGTATAGATACCTATAACTATTGCAGATCTATGGTAAAATATAAATTGAATATTGAACCAGGAAATAGGATGTGATGATATTTCAAACTCGATTTAACTATTCAAACGTACTCACGTGATGTTATTTTTGAATTTTATATTTATTTAAAGTATAAAATACCTATGTGTATATAGAGGGAGAAAGGTTTAAAATTTATATTGTTTATAATATTTGAAAGGATATATTGGTAAATATTTGTATGCATTTGCATTTTCTTTGAAAAAAAAAATACTCCTGATATTATGACATGAGTAGATGTGCACCTTCATTGGAGATCGTATACGCCATTCTGCGAGTGGAGCAGTCACGAACCATCAGTCAGATCAGACATATCCCGTCACATAACTTGACGAAACGTATGTCTAACGTAACTAACCGATTAGCATAGAAATGAAATGGGCGTGTCAACAGAAATATTATCAATCTTCTTTCATCAAAAACGATCAAACAAATCATGGCTAAAAAACATTGGACTTGTGTGTTAGCTATATCGACGATCGACTTTGATCCTTATTATTCTCAAAATATTCACCTCCTTGTAAGGCAATTCCAGAATCATAGTGATGCCTATCATATTGATTAAATGCATAACAACACCTTATATGTACACGAATATTCAATTATCGGTTCATGTGTTGATTCCATAAATATTATATGTACCATCAAAATCATCATCTTCATAACCAGCATCACTATCATCATCATTATCATCATCCATAACAATTAATATACCTAAAATATGTGTTCCATATTAATTAAGCTTCTAATGCAATTTTGGTTTATGGACATTATAAATTCCTTCAATTTAGTTTGAAAACACACGCATCAAATAATATTATTATCCTTTAGGAACTCATATAGCTATATAACGTATGTGCTAAAACCTAATTAGCTATAAATAAAATGGTTGAATTATTGATTTTCTATTTAGAAATCATTTTTGAATTTTTGGAATGACTTACATAAATTATAGGGAATTCCTTTCTTGTTTTAGTTATACATTTCTCAAGATTTAGCTTAGAGATTAATTCCTGCAAAACCTTAGTTATAATCATAAGCATCATAGTTACGAATCATATCAAAATTAAATTCGGTTGACTTGTGTGGTTTTTGCTATTATCCTTGTAACCAAAAAAAATTACGTTATTTAAAATGTTTCTTTACGAATTTATACAAAATTTCACTACACTTGATGTACCTTCAAGTATGTTTAAGCCTAGACTTACAAGTAAAATAAATATTTTCATCTCATACCAGAGATTTTTTTGTTATTTTCTATGAGAAAATCTCATTTTCTTAGAATTACGACAACGCCTATATATACTACATTTTTTGTAAGCCCCACGATGACGTTTTATAACAAAATATCCTTTCTTATAAACATGTATGTAGGAACCTACATACATAATTATTCATTCAGCCTATACCTTAGAAAAGTTTTGCGTTGAGATTTATGGCTACCTTAATTGCTTCCTAAAGAGGAAGTCAATTGAACTCCTTCCTTTGTATGTATGTAGATTCATTAACGTAACCCCACCTCACCCTAACCCCCAGGAAAATTGCTTCACAAGTTCACACATAAACCTAGGTACAAGTCCATGATTCATAGGTTAGGTATGTTCATTGTACATATAATAGGTTCGTTTCCACATATAGAAGATTTCCGAACATGACGTGAGAGAGAGAGAGTAAGAGAGATATTCTTCATTATGGAACTTTATATATCTACTACGTTAGGTAATATAACACTTGGTACAAAATTTATAACCATCATTATTTGCTTGGCAGCTTTCTTCACCTGCAACATAAATTATTGGTTATAATTAATTTAAAAAAGACGAATATTTAATATAGCTATTCGTGTTTTTTTTATTTTATTTTATTTTCTTTAGTTTTTTTTTTTTTAATTTAATTTTGTGAAAAATTCCTTTTCTACAATATATTACATGCATTTGTTTCAATAAGGATCAATATGAGCATAATTGAATTTTGAATTGAGTAGGAAGGTTTCTTGAATAATAATGTACATAATTTATTTAAATATTGTATTTGAAAAAGGTTTTCTTTTTTGTGAAGAGTCATAGACGAAATTAAAGAAGAAAAAAAAAAAACAGAAACGTTATATTAATTATTTTTCATTGAAAGTATTTCATAAAATTTTCGAAAAACTTGTTATTCTTCATGTAGTTATACCATAGTTTAGATTTTTTTCCTATTTTGTGTGTATTAGATAATGCCAGTGATGAAAATCTACTTTTTTCGATTGTACTGAATGAAAATACGATTGTACTGAACGAAATACGAAAAATGAAAAGTACTGAAAAAAACATAAATATTATACTGAGCCTTACTTTAGATCGAATTAATAGAAAATTTCCGTGTTTAAAGGAACCTAGTCCAAATTTAGGGTATGTAATTTAAGACTACTTTATTTCCACAAAAAATTCAGCATTTGCAAATTTTGTCCTTTTTTGTCCATATTTCCTGAACTGTTTGCCATGAGTCAAAATCCAACCATTTTTATTCAACACAGCGAGAAAAACAAGAAATACTTTTTATGGAGACAAAATAAGTCTTACAAACTACGAAGAAAAAATGCAGCAAATATATTTTTTATGATTTTAATAAATAAAACCATTGAGTTTATACACTGTAAATAAACTCAATGATAAAACTTAACAATAAGCTTTTCCTTCTTTGGATATACGATGTATAATAAACGGTCATCATTTGTATTGAAAAATATCTTCCAGTAGGTAGGTACATAGGTACTGCAAACACCTTATTCGATATCTTTCGCTTGAAAAATACTCACCACAAAAAATAAAATTAAAATAAAATTGCATAGGTATATTGTATACAATAACTAACTTTTCAGAGAAAGGAGGAACTAGATGTTATAAGCTTTCATTTGCTTGCCACTCTTGCTAGTCATTTGTCGTCCAGGTATTATGACTGTTGTATTTAAGTCTGATGAAGTAAAAACCTGTCTTCTATGGAAAATAAAATGTAAAGTACTCTATTATGCTTAAAAAAAATGAAAAAAAAAAAACTGAAAATTAAATTTATATAAACGCAACGTTAACAAACGACAAGATGGTAAAACAAATTTTCTAAATGGATATTTTTTTTTTTCATTATAAAGGATAATAATTTAAAAATCTGCTGTCTGTGTGCAATGTGCATCCTTAAATTTGATTATTAATCTGCAGGACCATCATCAGAAGGAAAAAATTTAATCAATTTCCTTGTGGAAGGAAGTGGTACATTACCGTTGAATTATTTTTTTTTTTTCTTTATAAAAAGTCTCTGTTTATCAGGAAGGTTGATTTTTTTTCTTTTACTGGAAGTTGGAAGTAATTATATTACCTATCACAATATCATTTGTGTGTATAAGCATAAGAGTAAGTAACTTTTATCTTTTTTTTTTAAAATAAAAAGATGTTGATAGTTATTGAATTTTTTTGTGTTACACATTTTACTTAAATTACACAAACAGGGTATAGTATCTACGGCTTTTTTATTATACTTATTTACATACACATCTAATATATGTAGGTAGATAATCGAACTCGAGATTTAATGCAAATTAAGAAGAGATAATTAAGAGACCAAAAGGTTATTCGCATTAGATCTGTCACATACATATAATGTCGCTTTTTTCCTGGTAATATTAAACATGAACATTAATAGGAATTTCGGCTTTATAGAACTGAAATGCATAGAAACGTGTGTTTTGTTTTGGGAATTTAATTTCTGTGAGTAAATTTTACTCTCGGTTTTATTTTATATTATCATAAAACTTTTTGCAATTGAAGTTTAATGAACTTAAGTAAAATTTTTTAATATTTTATTTTTTATGACATATCTGTGTGAAGCTGAAAATACGTCCAAATATCGAAAATCTTTAGATTCGAAAGTATGTTCTGGTTTTGTTGTAAAAAAAAATGTTAAATTTTGAATAACTGAATATATACTTGTTTTTTGTCTTGTAAGACAAAATTAATGTGTGTGGGTAAATTTTACTCTCGGTTATATTTTATATCATCATACAACTTTTTGCAATGGGGATTTAGTGAGCTCAAATGAATTAATTTTTTCATGATATATCAATCAGGGAAGCTGAAAATACATCAAAATATCCGAAATCTTAAAATGTGAAAGTATGTTCTGGTTTCTGTTGCAAAAAAATGGTACATTTTGAATAAGTTGATGTATACGTGTTTTTCAAAACAAAATTAGTTTGTGTGAGTTAATTTTACTCTCGGTTATATTTTATATTATCATACACCTGTTTTTAAGCTTAAGTATTTTTTTTTATTTGATTTTTGTATTATATTTTAATCCGTGAAGCTGAAAAGTTCCAAAATCATTGTTTTGTTACCCTTAAGATGTGAACGTATGTTCTGGTTTCTGTTACAACAAAAATGTTAAATTTTACCAGTATAATGTTATGTTATAGTTATAATTATTATTATTTTATCATTTTTATTAAGTAGGTACCTACCTATTTTGAATTTCAAAAGCTGACTTTTAGTTCAAAAAATTCAAAAATTCAAATTAATAACGTTACTGCTTTTTTATTGAACACAAATCCGAAAGGTCAACATATTATTGAAAAATAAATGAAATATGAAATAAAATAGTCATAAAATTTGAAGAAAAAAAAACCAAAATGAGAAGCGATCAATTCTGTGTTTCTGTTTTCCAAAACATAAGAAACCTTTAACTGTCGTAAAGAAAAATCATCATCAAAATAATAATATTCAATTTACTAAAACGCCTATAATTGAAAAAGTTTACACAAAAAATTACTACTTATGTGGAGAGTTGGACTCAACATCAAAACAAAATGATACTTACCTATGAACCTAATGCATACTCTTATTCACTTTTTCCTCAATATCATGTCCAGTGTGCCTGTGCAGTTCAGTTTATCAACAACAACAAAAACTATAATGTTTAATTACGTAATTCAAAGTGTTATATGTATGTCCTTAATGGTTGGCTTTGGCTTGGTGTCCTTCAAAGCCTGCTATATATTTTAATACTTACATATTATATAATATACCATGGCCATCATGATGATTAAGAGAATCTTGTCGAAAGGAAAACATCCTTAATAGCAGATTATATCACCAATTACTAAAGGGCGTCTTGATGTTAATTAAAAGTCAAGAGACATTCAACATCCTGGGTATATATAGATGATGATGATGATGTTTTTCACTTGTATTTTGTATATATGTATACAATATTGCTAAATGCTATATAAAATTAAGATAGACAATATTATTCTCTCTTTAAACGTGTTACTTTTTTTTTTTTTGTGTTTTGTATTTTAATGTTTGCTTAAGGCTATTTAAATATAGTTAAAAGGCAAAGTAAAATAATATTTGAATATAATTTTTGTACCTAAGCAAAAAAAAAAAAATAAATTAAGTAAATTTATTAACCTTGGAAATATTATTATATTCTCTTAAAAGTTGATTGCTGATTTTCCTAAGAACATGAGGAACATTTCCATCTCTCAAGGCATAGGTTAGGTATACTACTTAAAAAAGTTATCGCTTTTAAGACAAGAAAAATACTCATGTGATTCGCAAAAGATACTAACGCATTGTGGTTAGGTAACTTTATTGAGGTGGGTCTTAAACGATGATGTCCGGATTTTACAATAAAATTAAAGTGCATAATAAGCATAATAACGATAACTTTTGACACAAAAATGGCAAATATTAAAACTTTACTCCTATTAAGAAATTATAATTAGATACCGTGTAGAATTTGACAATCATCCTACACTTTTAAATTTTCACTTGCTCTATTATAAGGCTAAAACAATCGACTAACTAACTTACATTACGATGATGGATATATTTTTTTTTTTACAAAAATTGTCATATTTTTCCCTTTTCCGTATTTCTTAAGTTTCTCATTTATTCAACGATCTATTTTGTTTTCATTTTTTATAATTGTTTTGTATATTAATAAACGAATATTAAAGAGTAAGTTTGTGCGTTCCAGTTCTTAAAAGTCTTCTGCTAGCCTTTATATCAATTTAAATTCAAAATTATTTGTATCAGGAAAGCTGGATCTGCTGTAAACAGTCTCTTAAATTTAAATTTCTAAGCTGTAAATAAAGGAGAGCTGTATATTTGTATGTATAAATAAGATAAAGGTGTAGATATAGATACTTTTTTAAAAACAAAGTCGCTTGTCTCAAATTTGTTTGTTGAATTTATTTGAATAAATAGCGTGTTGAATTTATTATGATGTTAAAATTAAAACAAAAAAAAATAAAATGTATTATTTCTTTAAGATCTCCATTGCATTGTTTTTATAATTATAATTCCTCCAAGTTCAACCCTGATGTTATATATATGTAGTAGGTAGAATCTCGCGTCTGGGTCTGTCTGGTGGGATGGAAGAAAGTCATAATTTCTCATCACGAAATCCCACCTGGAGTTGATGAATTAATTTTGTATAATTAAAACGTTCACTGTTTAAATTTTAACATAGAAGTGTGGGTGTGTCCTCAAGGGAATGAATTATTATTTGTTCATGCAGCAACACCTTTCAACACTTTCATTCAGAGCACAATTGCAGGTAGGTAGGTATATCTTTTACATTAGATTTAGTACCTACAAGGTTTTCAAAATATTGAAACGAAATGGACTGGGAATTCCGTTTCTTTTGTGGGTGTTTAAGGGTGGTGTTATCATATTTTATTTTATAAATGTATAATATGAGAATGTTTTAATTAAAATAAAATATAGAATAAAAGAAAATATTGTAAAGGAATGGATAATAATAAAGAACAGAGAATGTTGAATCGACTTAAAAAAGGAGGATTTTTTTGTTGTAGTTATATTCGTTTTGGTCTTTTATTCATTTGAATTGTTTAAGGGATTCCACTGGGCGCGTGATAAAGTGTAATTTTTTTAATTCTTTTATTTTTTCATCTCAAATTGTTATAAAGAGAATTATTATGCGATATTATGCAATTCTTTCATTTAGTCTGCCTAAAATTTCAAGTGAAAAAGAATCGTCATCATTATATATTTTGATACCTATAAAATAAATGTAAAGAACGCATTTTTATATTAATTTAACTTTTCAGGATAAATGTTAATTTTTTGTCCACAATTTTCATAAGAAATCATTGGTGTCAAGTTTTTTTTTTTTTAGTACCACAGGTTTTTTAAAAATAAGATTAATTGATTTCAAAAGCTAAAGTTTGTCACTTTGTTTTGCAAATTCCTTAGAAAGTTAAGAATTTATTTGTTATTAGAAATTTTTATTTTTATTAAACAAAAAGTAAAAACTAATGTGCCTTACATTTTGCTGTTTTAACCAAAATCTATATAAAAAAAAATAAATCCATGGGAATTTTTTTTTTAGAAAAAAATACTTCAAAATTCTGTACGACAGGTGCCTTACCGTTGTTTTGGTTAAAAAAAAATACATGGGTAGAAAGCCCAAAAAAAATGTAAGCTATCAAGTTTGAAGAAAATAGACCCATCCGCTTACAGCCAAACGGACATACAGACTGATGGACACAATTTTGATACCCACTTTTTCGACTTCCCTTTCGTCATGTAAAGTTTCATCAAAATCTCGAGTTAATTTTTTTTTTTTTTAATCCAAAGCACATGATGTATTTTTTTTCAAAATTTTAGATCAAATTTTGAATACAGTTTTAGCTCTGGGCTTCCCTTCTCATTTTTTCCCTATATGCCTTTCCATCAATAAGTATATTATATCTATTCTGTACGATTTCAATTTTACTATGAATGTGAGATCCGTCCTTGCTATTTTCTTATGTCTGATAATTTAACCGAATCATTGTTTTTTTTTTAAGGTCAAATAAGAGCTTTGGGATCAACATCAATTAAATAAAAGTTCATAAAACAACAAATGGCATGGCGATTTATCAATCACTCTATGACCAGATCTTAAACAATAAACATTTTCTTGCTTATTATTTTTTGTTTAATTATAAATTGCAAAACTCTATAAAGCTTTTCTTAAACAGAGATAATTAATTTGCAATATTTATTAAGTACCAACACACCTTTTCTAGCGATTTGTTTAATAATTTCCACACTAATACCTCGATGAAATGCAAACTAATCCGTTTAACAATATTCTGGTCTGTGTTTAAGAGTTCCTTGTGGTTGGTCGGTTCGTGTGGAAAACTTCTTAATCCTAGATAATTGACCTCCTCAATCGTTAGATAATGCAAAGTAATTTTTAGTTTTTCTTTGTTTTTTTTTTTTTTCATAGAAAGACAAAGTGCAAACAAAGAATAAAGCCTTTAATTAATTGTTTGCAATATATCCTTTCATTGTTTAACCAAAGGAAGGACCTGTTCGTTGCATATTCTTAATCTCAACAAAATGCATAGTTTGTGAGACAGCTAAATTAATTTTATCAACCTGCAGTGTTCTTGTTTCAGTGTATATATTCATCATACTTATTATTCCTTTGTATATATATCTATTTATACATATATAAGAATGACCTCAACCGCAAGGAAAATTTATAAAAGAGGATATCAATTCAAGGAAAAAAGTGCGGCTGATTGAACTTTATAGGAAAAAGAAATAGCTAAATTAAGTATCTTTTAGTGAATTTATTTCTTATTCAAATAATAACTCTCTTTTAATGAAGAGATTTAGCTTTAAATCTGAGGCACAAAAAAAAATACTCACACAAATAATACAAAATTCTAAATAGCTCATGCAAAACAACTCATCGATAAGCGATAAATCAAATAAAAAGGTGCCCAAATCAATTTGGAAATAACGCACAAAAAAAACATCAATTGTTGGTTTAATTTGATTTTTTTAAATTGAAAAAAAAAATACTTTTGAAAATTTAAATAATTTAAGTAATATTGTATTTTGTACTTTTTTGAAACTTCTCAGCAAAATCAGTTAAACAGTTTTCGAGAAAATAAAAAAAATGGACGTACACCCGTTTTCTGAAAACAAATATTTCCAAAAGGAAGTCTATATAACTTAGTAAATAACAAATTTTTTTAAAATAAAAATCTGTAAAGTCGTTCTTGAGGAAAATATTTTTTTTTAATAGCTTAAAATCCTGTATGGCAGTTGCCGTCATTTTTGTTTGTCTTAAGAAACATTAAAAACAAATTTCCTTATAAATAAACGTGGGTTATAGTTAATTACTGAGTTAAGTGCGAAATCTGTTTAGTGAAACAAAATTTATAAGTAAAGTTGATCCTAATTGATTTGTAAATTTTACGTGATTGAAATTTGCCGAAATTGATAATTTTGTCGTAAGTAACCTATCTGACGGATTTTAAACACATAAAATGAAAACGGTTCAGAAGGTGAGTACGGAGTTAATGTGTCGAATGTCGGTTAGAGGTACAGAAGCGCTTAGGCAATTTAGTGTTTTTTTTGTGTTTTTGTAAGGAAAACTTGGTAAAATTTAGTAATTTGTTTTCTCAAAGCAACTGTGTTTTTTTTATCTGAAAAAATATTAAACTAATTCATTAATTCTATAGTTTTTCTCCACACGCTTTTAAACCTAATATAATCCTCATATCATATTCAAAAATTTTGTAACTATTAAATGTCACGTTGTTAAGGTTCAAGTCCACAAAAATACACCATAACCAAAAATGTAATGCTAATTTCAAATCTCATGCATCACTCCCTCGTGAAGAATAGACCATCATATTACCTTTATCTAACATATGCATCGTCATAAAAGCCATGATTATTTTTGATTGGTCTAAAAATAGCACATATACGAGGAAAAATTTCCAAGAACCATAAATGAGGAATATTTTACGTAATTTTCGCAATGCGCTGTGCGTATAAAACACTATATTCCCTGACATCCCTGAGATATAGAGATTCGTGGATATCAAGCAAGAGAAAGGGTGCTTATTATTATTATTATGTGACCGTGTGTCCAATTAACCCAAATAGCCAAACTCCAACAGGACTACGACACGTATTTATTCTCCTTGTCATGTCGTAGGTATATATAGCAGCTGAATTCGGACGTGAGCTTGAAAATATTTTCCTGGTCCTTTTATAGATGTATTTATATAATTATGTATTTTGTAACCGTGTAGGATGTCTGGACCCACTCAAGCCCAAGCTTGTGTCCGTGGACGGCAGTCAAATTGTATTATTATTTGTAAGCTGATTAAGGGAATTTCATGATGCTTGACGACTGCAACTATGATTATGTGTGGGAAAAAGGAGTTTACGCA
Source organism: Epistrophe eligans (assembly GCA_951394125.1). Classification (NCBI taxonomy): domain Eukaryota; kingdom Metazoa; phylum Arthropoda; class Insecta; order Diptera; family Syrphidae; genus Epistrophe; species Epistrophe eligans. The sequence continues at coordinate 9,045,901 of OX596031.1, read as the reverse complement.
AACGAAATTATATTTTGCATAACACTGTTATGGGAATTTCAGAATTATTTTGTAAATAGCTTGTTAATGGAATGAGAGTTAAAGGCTACAAAAGAAATATGTATCATTGCATATACGAGTCGAGTTTTAAGCTAAGAATACAGGTGCTTTGTAAAATATTAATGTAGGGAACCATACATGAGATTGAGATCGCCATATGTATATAACTTTTTCTAGTACCTGCCTCTAAATGAACTAAATTAACAACATAGTTTCGAGAGTCGAGACTCTAGACCAATAAAAAAGTAAGACCAGATAGTGTTTCTATATTAAGAAATATTATACAAAAGGACGCCTTTCAAAAAAAAAAAAAACGGTTCTGCATGTGAATTGGATTTTTCTAGTGCATTGATATTTAAATTCATAGTTTCTAGTAAAAAAAGAAATTCTCTAGGCTATTCCATCAGAGATAATTATTTAATTGTATTGACTGCAATAGTTAGTTAGTTAGTTAGTTAGTTTATTGACTTAAAAATTTAATACAAAAAACATTTACTTAAATTTAAGATGACACAAGTCTTTAAATGGTTTGGCCGAAGGCCGTCTACCAGACTGACATTTGAATTATAATTTAAACATAAAGAAAAACGTACATATATACTTTGTTTTTTATTTTTCTTTTTTATAAATATATTCTTAAAAAATTTTCGGAGCGGAACATTAAAAATTTTCCTCAACTATGCGGGTTCTGTAACGAAGAGCGTTCGAAGAGTACTCATAAAGAAGATCCCAACCTCGTTCTCCATTCAAAATGTTTATCGTTTCTTCTAAATTTAGAATTTCGACACCAAAAAAGAGCTTTCGGAATTCCTTAAGTATTGGGCAAACTCCAAGGAAATGAAACACATCTTCACGTTCTTTACGATTGCATAAATCACACAATATTGGTAGCTCTGGTCGATGGGGAATGTAATTTAGACCGATGAGTTCACCTCTTATTTTAAATAACAAGCTAATTTTTTCGAAATTATTATCAACTAAAAAGTAGGTCTTGTGGTTCAAAAAGTGGTTCACTTTACTGTAGTAAGCTCTGAAAATGGAGGATTTAGCTTCACTCATAAATTTATCATACATCATATTGCCGGCTTTCTTCAGCAAATTATCAAATTTCACCTGAACCGAATCGGGATTTTCGTCCGCTGATATTGAAAATGTAGTTGAGCATTCTATTGCCAGTTTGTTCCACTCTTTTACACACGTTCCTCCCGAATTCACAACTTGTGTAAGTACTAGTCGCGGAATCCTTTCTTCGCCCATCGCCATAACTCTTGCCACGTAATTGAAGTGTAATTTAAGTGTGTCCAAGAAGAGCGGTGCTATTCCTGTTTCGAGATGTAACATGTAGTTTGGTGACGAATTTGGCAGCCTGAAAGTGTTTTTGATAAAAAAACGGAGGAACTTTTCCACAGCTTCAAACGAACGATATCCCCATACTTGGGCTCCATAAAACAGAATTGCGATTGCAGTAGCTCGAAAGACTTTATATTTAGCTATGTGTGAAATATCCTTCTTAACAATGCAACTTCTCCATACAGAACAAATAGCACGCTTAGCTTCCGATAGTTTGAATTGTAGATGTTTTTCTAGGTTTAAGTTAGAAGCAATCAAAACTCCCAGATACTTATACTCCTTTACTATTTCTATCGGCTCGTCTTCAAACGTCCACTTCTCCCTCCTAGAGTATCTCCCACCACCGTTTCTAAATATCATCATTTTTGACTTGGAAAGATTTACCGATAAATTCCAGGTTTTGCAATAGAGTTGAAGCCTATTTATCATCAGTTGCATACCATCTACAGTTTCAGCTAGAAAAACTATATCATCTGCAAACATCAGTCCTGGGATATTCTTTCCTCTCATAGTAATACCTCCTTTTACTGAATCGGTTATGTCATTTATATATAAAATGAAGAGAAGGGTACTTAGAACACATCCTTGCTTAACGCCCATCGACGTATCAAACTCATCCGAAAGTGATTTTCCGTCCCATACTCGTGCAGAATTTTCTTTGTACATTGCTTTAATGACAGATATAATTTTAGTTGTTATTCCATATTTATACAGCTTGTAAAAAAGTGCTTCTCGGGGAATCGAATCGAAAGCTGCCCGAAAATCTACAAAAAAAGCATAAAGCTTTTTTCCTTCCTTTTTATAAATGTCGGCAATACTCATTAACGAAAAAATTTGGTCAACTGTCGAGTAATTTTTCCTAAAACCCGCTTGAAATTGGTTTAATATTTGTTTAGATTCGACCCACTCGCTGAGTCTATTAAACAGTATTGAGCCAAGGAGCTTTGCCGCTGAATTTAAAAATGAGATGCCTCTATAATTTGCTGGGTCTTCAATATTCCCTTTTTTATGTAGCGGAAAGATAATCGCCTTTCGAAAGCTTGCGGGAACATCAGCAGTGTCAAAAATTCTATTATACTCCGAAGATAGGATTCGTAGGAATTCTGGTGTAAGATTTTTGAAATACTCAAACGGTATTCTATCTTCTCCCGGTGCTTTATCTTTTTTGGCATTTTTAATAACGGTTTCTACCTCATTTTGGGAAATAGGAACATCCAGATATTCATCAAATATTAAGGGTGGTGCATACTGAATCGATGGAGATGTTTGAGTTGAGTTAAGCAAATTCGTAAAATGGTCTTTTAGTTGTTCAATGTCCAGCACTGTATCAGTTGAAATCCTTTTCCCACTCACAAGCCTAACTGCTTTCCAGAACTCCATAGAGTTTTTCGCTTTGTTTATTATTTCAATGTTTCTTTGATCAAAATTTCGTTTTTTAACATTACAAAGGTTTTTAAAGTTTCTATTTGCCGTTGCATAGAGGATTCTAAAGTTGATGTTGTTATTCGTTCTAACTAATTTCAAGTATGCAAAAGATAAGTTTCTAGCTCTCATGCAATCACTGTCAAACCACTTTTGTTTATTTTCCGAAACCTTCCTTCCTGATGTTTTTTGAGGTGCCGCTTTCTTGATAACATTCATTAGCATGTTCATGTCTAGATTACCTGAAGCGCTCAAAGATATCTGGGTTTCAAGTTGCCTGTCTAGATTGCATTGGAATAACTCTCTAAAGCTGTCTTTCCAATGCAATTTCGAGGGAAGAGCAAGTGCAGGTTCACATGTTTCCACACGAGATGTTCTCATTCTGAAGGATACCTCTAACGGCATGTGGTCCGAGAATGTTTTTGCTGCTACTCTGAACTCATCGAAAATCAAGAACCAATCTCCAGACAAGAAGCAATAATCTATCACTGAACAGGCTGTTCCACGGATAAAAGTGAATTCCCCATTACGATCACCTTCACAGCTTCCATTAAGTACTCGACAGTCCAAGGCGTCTGCCAGCTCAAGAATTTGTATCCCCTTTGAATCACACACCTCATCTTTTGATTTTCGATCGCGATGAATATGAGTTGTGTCTATTCCGCTATTAAAATTGTTTTGCGATATGCCCAATCTTCCAGATTCAATGTCGGTGTTGTTTTCATTTGTGTCGAGCAGTCCAGCGCATACGGTTTTGGCTTTCTCAACTGGATCGATGTGGAGATCAGATGGCAAGCGTACTACCACATTATCTTCCACACTTTTTTGCATAAGTCGATCGATTTGAGCCTCCAGTAAATTGTTTCGGTTTTCTAAGAAAGCAACTTTCGCAGAGGTCTCGTCTTGCTTTGCTTTTAGCGTAGACAAATCAGCATAAGCAGTTGAAAGTCGGCTTTTGAAACAAGTTCTGAGACAAGCCTTAAATTATTTTCCGCAAGGATTTCCCGCATTTGATCCGCACTGATTCCTGTTGATGTCATTTCGACTAGTACTTTTGAGGGGCCTCCTTTTGGGTTATTATAATGGACAGGCGAAGTATCTTCAAGTCCTCTTTTGTTCATAAGTTAGGTTATATTTGACGGACCCTTAACTTTTAATTTTATGTGTCTTAAATGCTAAAACTTACAGATATTTCACTTCGCTGGTGTAAATATTGCGTTTATTTTAAGTTTTTCACAAGGGTTTTTAAAATTATTTTTGAATATATCAACTTTTTCTTGTTTTTTGTACAGAGCTTTTCTTAAGTAAACCACTTTGACAGATCGCAAAATGTCAATTGACTGCAATAACGTCAACAAGGGCGTTATACCTTTAACATTTTTAGGTGAATGCAATAAAAAAAAAAACAAAAAATCCAATTAAAGTGTCATAATCATTTTACATATACATATACACAAATGAAATGGTTTTTTTTTTTTTTTTGTACCAATCCAGAACGACATCAACTTTAACAACGAAAACAATTTTTTTTTTTATAAATAACTTTCGACTTTTCCATCATCAGTGCGGGTGTCATCGAGTATAAACGGGTACGTTTACCAAATAATATCAGGCCACCAATAATTTCAACGAAATATTGTCAACGAATTTGTATATATTGACAATAAATTGGCAATTGGTGCGGTTTGATAGTGTTGGAGGGCATTAACATGGCATATAGAGGGGTATATGATCCAAAAAGCTGGTAAAAATAAAAATCAGGTCATGAATTTTATAAACAAAATTATGGTTATTTGCAAAGTGCAGCTTTAATTTTACATTGTATTTATCTTATTTCTATAGATGAAGGACATAGTCTTGATTTCAGAAATCTATAAACTTTATATACATATGTATACAAAAACACGGTATAGTAGAAGGACATAGGTAAGTGCAGAAATCTACGCATTGAAGAACAAAAATTATAATCGATATAAACGTTCCAACTTATTAATACACAATAAAATAATATATAGTTAACATTTTTTAAGATTAAGTTGTTTTATATAAAAATGTTTACAAACAAAGTATTTTGAGTTTATTTTCAGAATCTAAAATATTAAATACTTTTATTTGAAGATTTTTACTACCTATTTAAAATGCATTTTTGAAGAAACAATAATATTTTCACAATTGAAAAAAAAAATTAAAGGATTAAAAATCGTTTTTAATTTTAACTCAAAATATTTTAGAATTATTATTTAATTTATTGTTTTATTTAAAATGTTATCTGAAGGCATATTTAATATTCCTTTAGTTATTTAACCAAAATTAATAAAAAAAGGGCAAATTACTAATTCTTCCAACAGAAAATTTGGCAATTTTAAATATTCATCAGTACCTCCCTCCAGCTAGACGTTGATTAATCAATCTTGGCATCTTTTTTATTTATTTAAGAGCCAACAATAAACGGTTCCTGTTGTACAAAATGTTGTAGCAAGGAACAAAACTGTTATCTCTCTCGAAAACGTGACCACAGATAAAAAAAAAAACGGTTAATTTAAATAGATTGGATATAAGCTACTTTTTGGTAGAATTTTTTTTCCTAAAAATGCTTTTTAGTCCCACCTCCCATAAAACCCTTTTTTTTTATTTTCACTTTTCTCGAGAACAATTCAACTGATTATGATACATTTTTTTTAATATTTTAATATATAATTATTTTGCATAATTTTTAAAAAACCTTCGAAATTGTTTGTTTTTTTTTTCTGAAATTTTAAGTACTTTGAATACGACTTGGTCTATTTTTATTAAACATGTACCAAGTATTTTTTCAAAATTATCTACCAGATTTTAAACAAAAACATACAAGTGTAGTTAGACATACAGGAGTTACACCCACTATTTGGTGAACTGCAAAATCCGGAATAGAAATGCAAAAAAAAATGCAAATTCCTGTTAAGGTCCCGATAGGCTAGGTGAAAATTGTTATGCCTACTTCACAAACGTGCTTATATTAAGTTTACCATAAAACTGGAACAATTTTTACATTTATCTATAATTAACAGTAGGTACCTCTCATAGAAACTTGTTTTTATTTTCGAATATCTCATTATCTCCTTAACCGATTTTAATATAATTTTTTATACAAAAGCTTCAAATGATATTGTATATAATTTTTTTTTTTTGAAAGAAATTCAGGAAAGAAGAATCTAAAAAAACTTAAAAAAAATCGATAGGTATTTCAGAAATGGGTATCTAGAAATTTTTTCCGAAATTTATTATTTTTTAAATCCGTACCAATAAAATATAATTAAAAGTGGGATATTATTTTTTTTGTTATTAAAAATCTTTACAAAAATTTTATAAATACAAAATAAGTGTTAGGTCAATTTTAAATAACAAATACTCTAATGTACTGGAGAACCTACAATCATTGATCATAAAAATAAAATGTAGATACGTATATGGAAATTACAGATTGTTTTATATTTATAAATATGTACATATATATTTATGTATTTTTTTTTTGTTGTTCTTCTGTTCTGACAGTAATTGGCTTCTGATTTTATGCCATGCATGCCATTGCATGTTGTAAAGCAATATTTTCCTCAGAATATTTATTTTTAATTTGACTTATATACATAGGTAGGTACAGAAAAAAAATGTATTTAAATTAAATTTATTTTAAATGTTGCAATAGTTTTATATTGTATGTTGTTGTTTATAATATTAGTATTTTATTCATATCTAAGTTTATCGTTGCTATGAGTTTCAGAGTTCATATAAGTTCTTGTTAATTAAATTTGAATTATTCCCTTTACAAAAAAAATATAGAAAATCAAAAACCATCACGGTTCATGTAGATCCGTAGACAAAATAAAAAGAATAAACTGAGGAATATTTACCAAGTCAAGTTCTCAAACTGTGAATTCAAAATGATTATCTAAAATTCAAATTACTCATTTAGACATCATGATATCATTATAAAATTATATTTCACTTTATTGAATACCTGCCCGAGTCTAACTTTATCTATGGAAATTATTCCAAAATAACGAAAACCAAAACCCGTATCGTATATCTATTTATTCAACTAGGTATTAATGTAAAATTTTCGATCAAATAATGTCATCCGCCGTTTTGAATCCGGTTAAAGCTCTTCATCAATGGATTGGTATATGTATATGTTATGTAGCTGCAAATCTGGGTCCAGGACGGAACAATTAATATTACCCAATCATCCAGTCAGCTGAAAAACCGAACGCACCCGTATAGCCATATAACCAACCACCACCAGTTAGATACGAGAAGATATATATGTATAGATACATAGATTGTATTTTCGTTCAATTTCAAATCTTCATGCCATTAGAGGTTTCACACAAATTCGTTTGTGATTTGCATAGATTTGCCATTTATTAAACACACCGACTCTGGCTAATAAAGGTTTTAAATTAATTGCCGAACGTGATTAAAATTCTCAATTAAAATGTGCATTATATAATTATGTATTATTATTTTGGGGTTGCATTAGCTACAAACTAACACTAGAGTCATGACATGATACAAGCAAATATTTTATGGATAGCTATCTGATAATTTAGTATATTTGCTTTTTGAAAGCATCATTTGATATTCTTCTCAGTTATTTTTTGGTGAAACGAAATAAATTGTTAGTAAATTTAATTTATACAATTTAGTTAGTTTTTGATGTTAATTTAAACAATTTCAAATGTCACAAAACTTTTACAATAATGTACTTATAGATACCATCTTTTAAAATAATTAGTTTGTTTTTCTAAAAATAATTATTTATTTACAAAACTAATTAACTTATTAATGAATAAATGATAAATTATTAATTTAAATAAGAACGAAGATGGATTGGATTGATTTTGGAAAATTAAACAATTATATTGAACAAATATAATTTTCATTTTATTATTATGTTTAATTAGAGTAATATATTACCTAATAAAAAAAAAAATATTTGCATCTATATCATAGATATAGATGCAAATATTACATAGATATATTTTACGCAGCTAATAAAGGATCTGCAAAGTTAGGAAATGGAAGGTTTTAGATCCAGAGTTGGCTACATGTGTTTTGTCGCCAGAAGAAGAAGATAGAAGTGATGTTTTTCTACCTAAGGTTGCAGCACGGGTTGTGATTTCTGAAGGAATCTGATTCGAAGAGACAGATGTGTAATTCAATATTGTGGCTTCATTTTATTTTAATGCTTTTTGTTCTTTTAAAATGAAGTAAGAGAACTATTAGATAGGAAATATTTCTTTTTAACAGATTTTTTTTTTTACTTCCAATACAGCTATTTAAAAAAAATTCCTGAGTGCTTTCATTTATAATCCTTTCAATAATATGCACTCAAATTTCATCAGCGCAAACATAAGCACAATGTTAACGTTCATATAAATGCTAAAGGTATAGGTAGGTACAATATATGCAAACTTATAACCTGTGAAGATGACGAAAGAAAATATCCAAGCAGATTTATTTTTTTCTCTTTCTTTAAATATTTATTGACACAAAACCAAGAGTTTTCTTTCTCGCCTCTTATATTAAATAACAAGAAAATAAACTAAAAAAAATTCCATTCAGAAAAGTTAAAAGAATTTTTTGTTTTTTTTGCGAATTTCACGGAACACAAATGACAAAAAAAAATCAAACTTGCTTGTACTATGTATTCTTCTTTTATAAGGGGTATTTTGTCACGTTCAAGAAACTGCTCCTTTCACGTTTCATACTTTCATAAATTTTATGCAGATATGCTCAGCAAAAAAAAAAAGCTTCCGCTCTTTCTTGTGAAATAGGGTTTTTAAATTTATGGTCCTATGGACTGTACAATGTGAATGATAACTTTAAAATGAAAATAGAAAATTTACCCATTTAATAAGTTTTAATTTTTAAATATTAATTACAATTATAAATAATGTTAAAAGGCTAACCTAGAGAATTGAAGAAATTGTAAATGTAAAAAAAAAATCAAAACGAGGAGTCAGATGGTGTGTGATTTTTAAAATAAAAACTGGGTATATCATTTTTTAGTTTTAACATTGAAAATGTTTATAGGGTCGTTTTAATAAAAGTATGGTGTTACCAAAATGAACAAAGATAGAGAATGAACTCTAGCGTATAGGGGGAGAACGATTGAATTTTTGGTTGGTGTTACCAAAGAAACTACCAAAATGAATAAAATGAAGAAAAAAAACACGTGATGAATTTCAGCCAGCGTTCCTACATGTTCATTATTGCCAACGGACGAGATTCAGTGGAGGAATTATTAAATTCGAAAAATGCTCGATTTGAGCCCACTTAGAAGCCTATAACTTTGGTTATAATTATTGGATGTTCAATATTAAGCTAGATAATTAAAGTTTAAATGACAGGCTACAAATCTGCATAAAAATTTTTGCAAAGGCGTAAAAAATTTCGTACTAGAAACTTGAAAAATTGTCTTTTTAGAACTAATTTCATCAAGGCAAAAGAAAAAAAAAACAAAGAAAATATGTATGTATGTATATTGTATGTACATGCGAACAAAGAATATATTGATAGAAGGGAGAAGACGGTGGAGTGTGTGCAGTAAAAAAACACCACGTGGCAAACAAAATTGGCTTTGCATCGGGCACAAAAATGATACAAATTATGATTATGTAGGTATGTATGCACGTAGGTATGTGCTTGTGCATGAACATGTACATAGTAGGAATTTTACAAATAATAAAATCGTAAAGGTTGGATTTGGTTGTTTGTTTGGATTATAACTTCTGTTCTAATAATCGGAAGTTTTAGGTTAAGGTCTTAAAATTAAGGTAAAATGTCAGTCTTTTAAATCAATCGATTGTTGAACCTAGAATATGCATAGTTTGGGTAAAAACTTAACTAACTTCTAAATCAAACTTATAATTTAAGTTCGAAGGGCCAGATGCTAAAGGTTAGAATTAACTTATCTAAACAACTAAAAGCTGATATATTCTGTTCCAATCATCCGATCCTTGAGGTTACGGTCTGAAAAAGTAGAATGTCAGACTAGAAAATGCTTTTGACAAAACTTGACTTACTTCTGAATCAGTTTGATTGTTTAACCTAGAATGTGCATAGGTACCTACTTGAACCTCTTATATAAAATTATAACTTAAGTTTTAAGGACCAGATCATCAAGGTTAAGGTCTTGGTTAGCTTCTAACTTCTATTCTAATAATCAGATGTTTGGGATTAAAGTCTTAAAATTAAGGTAAAATATGGCAAAAGCTGATTTTTTTCTAGACAACGTTTGGGTAAAAACTTTACGAACTTTTAAATCAATTCGATTGTTGAACCTAGAATATGCATAGTAGGTACATACTCGAACCTCTTTAATAAACTTATAACTTAAGCCCTAATGGTCAGATCTTCATAATTAAGGTCCTCAAATGCAAATAAAATTTTAGGCTTTATCTTAAAGTAGTCCATAAACTATTCAATTTGGTTGTCAACTAAATTGATGCTCGCCGCTCGGCCACACATTTCATTAAAGAAATAACATTTCAGTTAAAAGAATACATCTCCAAGTGTCAAAAACATTATTTTTGTCTAAAAAAAAATCACACGACTCGAGATTGTTGAATTGATTAAAATATGAGTTCAAAATATTTTAAAATAAAATATTTTAAAATAAACACAAGTAGTCAAATCATGTTTGCAGTGAGGTTGAGCTTTACATCAAAATCTTTGTAAATTTGGTATCGAGTTAAAAAAGGTTTACTTGAACAGTAAATCAAACGTCTTGGCTTTATAAATGTCAATGAGTTGAAATACTTGTAAATCAATTTGGAAAAATTCAAAATCTTTTGATTTTCTCATCAACCGTCAAATTGATCAAAAAACAAGCCAACACACAGGTTGATATGAACAAAAACCGACTGAGTCGAGAACTAAGTTGAACCGTATATGATGTATGCTTTAATCGATCTGTAATAATTCAGTTACCTTTCTGCAAAGCTTAGCTAGGCAAAAATGTCAAATATGTACCTAGATATACGTTAAGATAGATGGTATATATATTTTTAATTTCGTGTATAAGTGCTGTACCGGTGCGGATGAAAATGAGTATGATTGCGAGTTAAGCTACAATTAAGACTAAGAAGTGACATTAAAATATACAAATTGGTACTTCAGACTGTAGAATGGTTTCTTAGACAGTTTATGAAGTTATAATGCACCTAACAATAGTATACAAAATCAAAATCACAAAGATTAGATGTAAGATTATCGACGTAATACAAGTCATTTTCAATGTCCCCATAGTTACTCTATGAGTGAAATCTGTAAATTTTTATTAAAGCAGAGTAAATAAATTAATTTGGAAAACCATCCACTTACATATTTTTGAAATATCGAAATAAAAAAAAATTGAAAATTATTTTAAAAATTAAATTTTGTTTTTTGAAATTTCTATATGTACGTACTATTATTTAAACTTTAAACTTAAACTTAGAAGCTCTTATGTAAAAAATTTCACTAAAATCGGTTGAGCAGATAATGAGATGGTAAAAAATACAAAAAAAAAATGGTTCTATTAGAAATACCGTTAATATAATGGATAGTAAAGTATATTTGTTACAATTATAGCTTTAAAAAACTAATCAAAATCGTAAGAGTAGTTTTCGAGAAAAATGAGATTTTCCTTAAAGTGTTTTAAAAACTTGTATGGTAGGTATAGATAATATTAATAAAACGCTTGGTGGCAAGTTTGTTTGTTTGTTTTCAAAAAAATTTAAAACTTCTTTTAAAAATTCACAAAAAAAAAATATAAAAATTTTTAAAATATTCTTCATACAAAAATTGAACAAAATCAGTTGAATCCATTTTGAGAAAATAGAAAGTCAAAAAAATGTTCTATGTGGAAGGTACCATTATATTTTTTTTTTTAATTACAAAATTTTTTTCAGAAAGTTGTGGGCATATTTTTTGAAAGTAATGACATTTTCATTAATATTGGTTAAAAAAGATTGTGCTTCAAGTACCTACCGTTATTTCTGCTCCTAAAAAAATAAAAAAAAACTTGTGCCCAAAAGCTCTAAGTACCAAGTTTCAAGAAAATTCACCCATCTGTTTAGGCTATTATTTCTAAGTTACTTGAGGTTAAGTCGAGGCCAGGCATATTTTTTAGATCAAGTTGAATAATATCAATAATCAAAAATAATCGAATTTGTAGAAAAATTAATCTTTAACACATTTTTTTTAAATAATTGAATTATTTTACAAACAATAGTTTGACTTAAATTCAAGATGGTGGACAAGTTAAAAGAGATTAGCGGCAGAGTTGTAAACTTAGGTAATTTAATTATATTTGTTATCCAATTATATATTTTTTTTTACCCATACAAATTTTAGAATATGTAATTGAAAAACAAAACAATTAGTTATGTATAACAAATAACATAGGTATTAAATTAATTGTTTTTTCAATAACTATTGTAATTGATAATTATTTTTTTTTAATAAAATTATTTAATTTTTTTATAAGATAACACATAGTATAGGGAAATATCAAATATAAATTTATACAACTATGGTTGGCAGGCAGAACTTTTTTTTTTCAGAGTCTTATAAGAACAGACTTACGATATAAAGGACTTAATTATAAATACCACAACAGGTTGTTTTTTTAAGTATCGATTGAAAGATTTGAAATTGCAATTACAAATACCAGCTTGTTCTAGGACCCGAAATCAATTAAAAAATTCACTAACAAATAATAATTGAAAGATTTTCAATAATTATTGAGTGATTTCTCCATTTTCTCCATTTAATGGCTCTCACACTGAATCCAACCGCATTTCAAAATTAATTGTAACAAAAGATTTTTGTTATATTAAATGGGTCAAGCCTTATACTTATACTTTTTGGTGAAATCAACAATATGCATTAATATAAACAAGAACTTTTTTAACTTAATTAATTCTTTTCATTTTTGTCGAGACTTATATCAACCAATTTATTATATTTTTGTTAAAGTTCATTAATAGGTTCTATACCATATATTGGAGGGAGTGAGAACGATGATGATGCGGTCATGGTTTGAAATCTTTTAGCATGGTTTTGCACTTTTCATTCTGAGTGCTTTCTCAGATGACTTTATGATGTTGTTGATAATTTCTTGTTTTTTTTTTTTTTGTTTCTGTTTAAGTCTGATGCAAGTTGTTGCAATGAAATACACAAAGATAGATTACAACAATGCGTTTTCAAGTTGTTAATAAAATTAAAAAAAAAATAATAAGTCTGGTAGACTATGGTCATTTTTATTAAATTCTGATGGCTCTTAAAAGCCTTTTGCATTGGACTCAGTTTTAATTATACGAATATACAACTTGAAAGTTGATTGCAATAAAAAAAGGTAGGTGGTTATTTTAGTTAATTTAATTAAATATTTATCAAAATAAAAAATAAAAATTAATTAGTTTGCATTGGTTCGAGTATATTTTGTTTGTGATGTTGTTGTTTGACGTAAGAGATGGTGAGATTATGTTAATAAGCACTTTACAATTAAATTTACATTACATTGTATACATGCAGAGTTAAATAGTGATCTTTATTTGCATATAAATTGGATTTTTAATTTTATTAATATAATATATTTATAGTTAAAAAATGAGGGTATACTTACATATAGGTACAATATAAAAAAAGCGTATTAAAAAAATTATAGTTTATAAAGAAGTATATGATGAAGCAAACCCATAAAAAAAAGACTCTTAACTTCAATAATTTAAAAATATGTAATACTGGATCGCAAGAACTTTCTTTTGTTTTAAGCAACTAAAATAATGCAACGAAATATTTTATCTTTAATTAAAAAATGTACAATAAGTACTAAAACAATAGCTAGTTGTTAAAATTTGATTTTGTTAAAAAAAAACTTATTTTTTAAATTTTTAAATGCATTATTGCATTGAACATTGTACAATGCAAAATTTAAAAAAATCGGCCAAAAATTCAAAACCCTATTTCCAGAATGTGAATTGTTTGGCAAAAATCTGATAGCAGTTTTCTTATAAGTACTCTTAATTTGGTCAATACCAGGTACGAAATTTAATCAACATTTTTGCAGCCATTTTCGAGAAAATATCATAGAAAAACGAAATATTTGTATAGCAATTATCCGTTTTAGATGAAGTAAAATAAAAATATTGAATTTCTCCTATAGCGAAAAAAATGCTACCTAGCTAGAGTACCTACACCAAAATCTATTTATTTTTGAAAATTAAAAAATAACACAGTTTTGAATTCAATACCTGTACATTGTACAATACATATATCTATTGTATGTTTGTATGTCTACAAAATGATTCTTCTATTTTTTCTAGATATTCTGGATATGCACAATGAACATAATATTTTTTATAATTCACACACTTCTTCCATCCCTTTTTGTTTACACTCGTAGTAATTAAAAAAAAATGATCAAAACAAAAGGATTCAATTCTGCTCTTGCATTTGAATCAGTTTTTGCCAAAAAATATATTAAACACAAATTATGAGTACAAACGAGCTTTGTGTTTATCCGACCATGCATGTTGCAGATGTTTACCTTGTGATGTACCTAACCTACCTTCCCTGAGAACTATAAGAACTTTTGTTAATTTTTGTGTTGTTTTTTTTTTTTTTTGTTGGTCAGAAGTAAAAATTTACTGCATCCCTTTTATTTCTGTGTAAATTGTTTACTGCTTTAAAGTTTAAACCTCTCTTCTTTTTTGTTTTTTTTTTCTATCCGTATGGGCCAGCAGAGACAGACCACAACACAGCTGTCGGAATGACAACTAAAGTACCATTTGGTTCCTTTGCTGCGAAATGCTGGAATGTACTACTGTGACGAGGACCATCATAATTACTTCTATAGATTTCGAATTAAATTTTGTTTAATAGTGGATCAGTTATTAGAAGCAGAAAATGAGGTCAAGAATAATTTTTATACCAAATCACCGAGCGTATTTTTTTATTAATATAAAATTCAACATCCTACTTTAGTAATTCATCACAGTAATATCCAATTTTCCAGTTTTAGATCTTAACCAAAGGCACTTGGGCCTATTTTAGAAATGTTTTTAACCGTGAATCGGCAATTTTAACCAGCCGAATTCCGTGGATGGACTAAGGTTAAAAAGTTTTTTCACGGTCCAAGTATATATCGATTAACTGAGGTTCAACACTGGTTGACGTAATTGACTTTTAAATTACGTGGTTAAACCAGTGTTGAACATCAGTTAATCCACGACTTAAAATCTTGAAATGAATCTGAACCACATTTTGTAGATATAACTGACGCTAAATGTATTTAAATCACTTTACTACTCTTAGACTATAAAACACGACAGCACTGGATCGAAATTTCACAAAATTGAAAACAGAATATAAGCTCAGAGCGAGAGAATGAGTGAGTAGAGTAGAGTAACTATATACGAATACCTGTGAAGACATTAAAAATGTTTGAAGTTTTATTATTTTTTTTTGTTGTTGGTTCTGTTATTTTATTTTTAAAGGAAGGCAAAAGGACATTATTCAACTTAGTTCAACCCTTTTGTTGTTTGGTTTTACTACAAATAAAGAAAATAAAAAAATAAAATGATTTTTTTTTTTATATTGTATGCTTTTCTGCTGAACTCGTTTTGGACTTTTTGTTATGGAAAACTTTTGACGCGATGCTAATTGTTTTGTAGTCTAAAATGCATTTTGTTTTTGTGATTTTTGTTTTAATCCTCCTGAAAAAAAGTAAGTTATGATGATTCTCTCACCATGTCGTTATGACGGCTTGTAAATAGTTATTGTGGTAGGTATTTTTGTTAGAAAAACAAACTTGAATTTATTGAAGTTTTGACAAATTAAATTTTAAATTTCAGTTATATGAAAGGGAGTGTGCTTAAGAGATGATATTTTAAATAAGCAAGTGGTTAACTTAGAGGAATACTTATGCAAATAATTTATTCTACAGTACATAAATACTAGGTACATTCCGATTATAATTAATCTAGTGATTAGATTGTTAGAAAAAAAAAGTAGATAAAAGTTTGTTGATCTAATAAACATTAAGTCGAATCAAAAACGCTCAGAATAAAGAATTCAAACAATTCACAACATCAAAGTTGATCAATATCGTTAAGAAAACCCCTTTATGATTTTCTGACCAAATGTCTTTAGGCTAAAAATGGTATGTCCTAGTCCTATTAACCTTTGTGACTTGTGAGCAGGAGAGATAAACTCCTTAGCCGTAGCTATAGCCGCAGATAAAAGTGTCCCGTAGTGAATAAGTAACTGATCATTAAGACAGATGTGGATGAACAATTGAAAATGAGCTATTCGGAAGTAATTACATTATCTTTTCTATTTTGGACCAATAGCTGAAAAAAACCCTTTTCCATAGAATCCAAAAATCTATAAAAACTATAATGATGATTTTCCTAATAAATTATTTTGCTGAAAGAAGGAAAGAAAAGTGTTTATTTGAGATATGTACTTTGATCTTTTTAAAAGTTTATAAATAAACTACTCTTGTTACCCTTAGCTTTCACCCAGTTTGGTAAAAGCAGCCCCAGGAACTTTTTGAGACGGGCCCATACTATTCTAGTTATAACGCATCTATATTTATGAAAAGGCATTTTGTGTGTTCATTTTGTGGTGTAGGAAAATAATTCCACTGGAGTTAAGTCTACTAAAGGACTTAGTGGGAAATAAATCCGCTAAGTTGCCATGCATATGGGAATTTATGTTACAAAAAATCTGTGTAATTTAGTTTCCTAAGAAATTTTTCGTAAATATCTGAACGATTTTCTCCAATAAAACACACACCAAAGAAAGCTATGTTCATCTAGAGGTTGTGAAGAATTTACCATATACCTACATAGATTTTAAAGATCATAGTACTACTAATTAGCAAATGAAAAGTTCCAATGATAATATTGATTTTCATAATATTTTAATATTTCTCAATAGTCAATATCAAAATAAGAGCAAACATTTTGAGAACTAGGTATGTACTTCAAAATTGATTTAATCAAAATTTAAAAGTAATCAGAGACACCCTGTATCTATAATCAGCTTTATGAGCTTTACCTATACCAAAAGCTTTATGATAATCAACTTTAGTTGCACATCTAGCGTTAAACAGATAAACTAAATTGCTTTACGAGTGTGCGCCTTTCATAAAATCCCGGACAGAAACCTTATCATTTCAATATTTTGATGTCGGTAAAGTAATTCAAGTTCTAATAATGTTTGAGAAAAAAGCTTTCTCCTTCTGATACATTTTAGGTTCGTGGCTTCGATTTATAAAGATATTCTTGACAATTTAGATTTTAATTCATAGATACCCCATTAAAGAAATAAAAAAAAGAATCTTGTGAATAAAATGAACTTATTTGTAAATTGCCATCAAAATAATTTTATTTTATTTTGTTTATAAATCTATTATTTTTATTTATATAATAAAATTGGAATAGTTTCAATTATTATTGATTGCAAAATTAAAAGTGTAAAGAACGAAATACTATTTGCAAAGTGGAAAGTAAAAAGTTCGAAATGAGATGTATAAGGATAAAAAAAATTACTGTCGCCGGACTGAACCCGTTATCATAGGTTGTGTTATGCATATTACACTTTCCTACTGTCCTACCAAATATGTGTATACTCTTCCTAGAGATTGGTGATAAAATCACTTAGTACAATTTTAATATCAAAGCTAGAACAATCACTTGGTACAATTTTAATATCAAAGCTAGAACAAGCTCATTATGTTTCGTCCCAGTAGCTCGTCGAACTTGTCTTTGATGGTGTTGTCTTTCACATAATTGACATTAAAGAATTCTTGCTTAAATTATTATTTAATATATTATGCATATGAAAACTCTGCAATAATTAAAAACCCGAATTCCCACCCCTTTGTTGTATTTATAAGTAGCTTTGTAATGTCCTTTTAAAGTTCAGTTAACAACTCAACAATGTTATAGTAGTAACTTGAACACACAAATGTCTCCCTTGAAAAATCTAAAAACTTCTAAAACCCTAATTTGCAGAAAAATTCATGAAGAACAACAATCTACTTCTATGCCTATAGACATATCCAAAATGGATGAATATGAATGAACAAGGTGCACTCCATTTTTGTACCAGCTGAGTTCCTGGAACTTTCTCTCTCTCTGTCTGTCGTTCTGGCTTTGTTCATAAATCGTTGGGAATAAATGTTTACACTTGGTGCACCTGTTGCGAATTTCCTGTCATTTGATGAGCACCTTCCTTCTCTAGGGTGTGCCGCCACCGTTATATGCCATTTTCTGCCACTGCTGCCATTATATCCTGCATATCTGTGGTTAAGTGTGTGGACGTATTATTTTTTTTTTTTGTTTCTGTTAATTTTGTTCCTGATGGAATTTTTTTTTTGTGAATCTCCCTTGCTGATCTCTCATGTGTACATTTAGTTCTGGTCTTGTGACAGAACAGAGGAAGAATTTCTGTTTTTTTTTATTTATTATGTAGGTAGGTACCGTTAGAGATTAACCTGTGTACTCTAGTAGGTATATGGTCCTTTTGTTTGCTTATGATTCAAGGTAGCTATGTACAATGTAGATACATCCATGGCAAAGAAGCATAAATAATTTGTTGTTTGCTTAACGATGGTGTTCAGTTGGGTGGGTTGAACTGGTGTGAAATTCAAAAGGATTCACATTTATAAGTCCTTAGTGCAAGCATATAGTATTATACATCGGGTTCATAGAGTTGAACACTTTCCTGTTTCATATGGGAGTTTCTTTTTTTGAAGGATAACGGACAATAAATGTCCTGGACGTGGATGACTTTGTTTGGTAATTTTCAAGTTTTTCTATGTTTGTTTGCGTAAAATTATGGTAGATTGAATTTTAATGGGATTATTTATTCCAAGAGATGTGATTCTTATCATATTGAGACGGGATTAGGTATTCATCTTGGGGCCAGGTGTACAAAAGTGGATCGAAATTCATTATGGAAAACGTAGATCTTTTGATTTAAGATGGCGCCCAATGCGTGGAACCAGCTGCTTTTGTTATATAGTAGCTGGACCATATTCTGATGTTTTAAACAATAAAATTAAATTAAATAGACAACTCACAATCAAGATTGTAAGGGCCGAAACCCGTAAGTATACGTTTGTTACAAAATGGCGCCCAATGTGGGGAATTCTAGCTTTTATTGACTGGACCATGTTTTGAAGTTTTTAACCACAAATTAAAATGAAATAGGAATAAATTAATATTTTATGTTAGGCAGTTTAAATATTTATTGAGCTTATATTGTATTCCACTTACTAATCTTCTAAAAATCTATCCTGACGGTTTTCAATCAAATGCATTTGAATAATATTATTTTTCCTTGCTCAATTAATAATATATGCATATAGGAAACATGACCTTTGTAGCATTTTGTTTTTTAAACCTAACCTATAAGTAAAACAAAAAACTAACGTAATTCATTTCAATCAAACTGCACACTCCTATAGGTACTGCGCCATAATTTCTAAACAAATTATGTTTGCATTTAATTGTTTTGAGACATTTCTCATCCTTTATACACACTCTTGCATATGGAATATATACTTTTATCTAGTTTTTGCCAACGCAACGCATTTACAGATCGCACTTGACGACAACGACGACGACTATGAGAACAAGGACGATGACGATGGCAGCCGCGGTGGCGTTCTGTTACCACAAAATGCACCATCAGTGGAGCCCGCAAAAAAGGCCACCACCAGCACTAACTTATAAAAGTATACCTACCTACACTCAAACACACTCATTTGCATATGCATTCTAATTAATTTATGCATAGCATTTCGCTCGACTTTCTTACTATAATTTAATTTATTCAGTTGAAATTCTACGTCGTATGCCCCGCACCACTATTCCTACGCCCATCAACTTCATATATAAAATCTGCCATAAAGCCGCAGTCAACAAAAACAGAAAACCGTCTCCTACAACACACAACGTTGCAGTCAACATCAGCCAGCAACAGCAATGCCAAATACAGAAACAACAATGTGAGAATATCGCACCCCCTTCTCTCCTAAATACAACATCAAAACCAGCAAAAATTATAACCCCAGTGGTGTATAGCGCGGGATGAATGATTCTTATGCATAAATAGTATACCTACATAGGCGTGTGGTGTGGGTGGAGGTCGAGGTCCTGATGGCAAAGAAACACTCTGCTAAAGAGAGTAGCTAGCAAAAGATAACACACATTCATAAATTATAATAAAATATGAATTAATGCACTCAGATAGTGAACGCGGGTAAGCGTGAGGGCTTAAGCGAGCGGGGATTGTTTTTTTGTTTTGTTTTATTTTTTGTTTTCTCTCCCGTCTAACTCTAACTCTCTCATCTATACATACTTGTATGATAGTATCCTTTTAATTTTGTTGTGTTTACTTGCTCCGCGTCCACTGTATACCTACTATTAATTGTGGTGGTGTTACCCTTGACTGTCTTCAATTGCTCGAACAGGCTTCTCTGTATATAACTCAAAGGACACCAAATGACGACAACCACGATCCACGACCACGTGAATAAAGGACAAACAAAAAAAAATCAGCAAAAACCCCTACAAATGAATGAAGTAAAATGCTTTTAGTTTATGATTTGCACTTAACCCCTTTTTGTATATTCGTAAACAGTTATACCTACCTATTATAATGCATTGGTGTTTAAAGTCAGTCCATTGACCCATTGGGAAATTGTTTAGTAATAGCATTTCCTTTTTGTGTGAAAAAGGGGAGTCGCTATATTGTGGACTATATCCCCGCACATCGCATCGTTAATTTCTTATCGCCCTCCTGTTTAATGCACTTGACTATATGTATGGTAATTGCGATGGGGTTTTTGTTATGGGAAAACATATCTTTAGGTCGATACTATACCTACTTGTGTCCTTTGTTTTAAGGACATTAACAGCTCGTAGTTTTATTCTCAAGATTGATTAGATAGATTGTTGTTATTGTCGCGTTGTTGATTCAAATATTTACAGTGGCACCTTTTGTTGCTTTTTTTTTGCAAAATTAATTTGATTTGAACGAAAATTAATATAGTTCAGTTTTAAAACAAATTTCTCTCTTACTTATGGGCAGTCGGAATAAATATTAGAAATAGAACAAATTTTACAATTTTAATAATTTTCTTTCACTATTTATTGGAGGCGGTAATTAGGAGGATATTATATATATATATATATATATATATGTGAAGTTTGTCGGTAAAATAGAGCTGAAGCTTAGGCCGACATCTTGGATTCAACGAAAAATTAGTTTAAAACTTAAATTAAATTTCATTCTATTCAACTTAAGCATATGGTGTCATAAGGTGAACTCTCAGATTTATATAAATAAATAAATAAATAAATAAATAAATAAATAAATATTAAATAAAATAAAATAAATTTACTTATTTTTAATAAATATAATATAGGCTACTTATACCTTTTGGTGCACAGAAAATACCGAAAAAAAAGTTATTAATGGCACCTCCCAAAAACCAATTATTTTCTTTTTTTATTTTCGATTTGTTCGAAGATGGTTGAACTGATTTCAATATTTTTATGGTGAATGTTTTAAAAAGTTAATAAAATTTTTTGAATTTAATTTTTTTTTCTTTTGCAAATTCCATAATTTTGAAAACGACTTGATATACTTTTATTTACCTTGGACCCAAACTATTTTTTACATTATATTAAGCAGATTATTCAATGAAACTGCTTAAAAATTGTTTAATATTATTATTCTCGAAAACGACTATTAAGATTTTGAATTAAATTTTATGTAATCGCTTTTAAAAGTACGATTTATGTTTTAACAGAAACAAATTTCACATTAAGCTATATTATCAACAGTAAATATTTTCTCTCATTGAAATAACTTTGCACATCAAAATTTACTAATTAAAAACACACACACATTTTGGACTTTAAAAATATTTAAAAATTATTTTTTAAAAATTCCTTTATGATTATTCTTCATAATAGATTTTTTTAACTCCGGTTTGCACTATGTGTTAAATAAAATTTAATATTAACAAAATTGTATACCTGTACAAAATTATTTATTTTAAAAAATTACTCCAACTATTTTTAATTCTTTTTCTCAAAAATTAGGATTTAATTGAAGAAATCTGATTGGGGTCAAAAATCAATTTAACTAATTCTAATTTAAAAAAAATAATAATTTTTTAAATCAAAAACAAGAAGAACTACAAAACTGGTTTTAGGCATTTCATTGAAAATAAATTAATAAGAGCATTAAATACTCTAAAAAAATTGTATTAAGATAAAATAATTTTGTTTAACTTTTTTTATTGTCAAAAAGGGCCATAGTGTATTATATGAACAGTTTGTGCTGCATCTTTGTATTTAAAAGGTGTCTCAAAATTTAATTATAATTTTTTCTTCTGATTGTTATTTATTGAATTATAGAGTCCATGTCTTTCAGAATTTTCAGATTATACTCTCTTGAAAGTTGATTCCATCAATCACCCTTATTCCGTAAGGCGTTTTTTGAAAACGAAAGTAAAACTACACGGCTGTAGAAGCAGCAATTGGAGTTTTAGTAAACGGGCTGATTTTAATGGTTAGAAGGGTAAAAAAGAAGAGAACGGTAAAGTTTTAGTTTTTTACTTAAACGTCAATTAACGCTTCTGAAGCCCTGTCGTATTACTGGCATTTTCGTAAAACTCCTTACGGAATAAGGGTATAAATATTCCGTAAACGTTTTTTTAATTATGGGCGCCGAACTTGAAATATTGTTCAATAATGAAAACACGATGTTCTTTTGTATAAAATGGATTTTACCAAACTTACGGCCAATTTTTTTTTGTTAAGGTTTCCAGCACATTCCTTTATTATAATCAAATGGTGCCAAATTCAAATCTTGCGTTAATTTTGGAACACCCTTTACTTTGTTTATATAAATGCATTGTGTTTGTAATTTTATTGAATTTCTAATTTGTGCATTCATCGGGTTATGAATAATGTGAGGTTTATTAATATTTCGCAAGGGTTGTTTATATTTTTGTGAACGCAATACCATTAGGCATTCTGAGGGGATTTGGAAGAATATATAGGATGTTCCTATATTTTATGCGTTGATTGAAATCTAAGTACCTACTTTATATTTAGCTAGAAAATTATTTGCATGTCTGTATGTATTTATTGTGATGAAATGACCATCAAGTAGTGCGTGATATAATTTTCAACAAAGAATGTTTTTTTTTTTTTTATTGCTCCAGTATGTGGACTATAGCTAGTCGCCACCATTTTAACTAAGAAATACATATATGAAGTTTTAAATGCATGTGAAGATTAAAACACGCAAAGCAATTTAAATGTTCTCCATTAGATGAAACATATTATATGAGTGTTCTTAATTCTAGAAATGTTAACCTTTCTTCAAATGACTTAATTATGTTTGATTAAATAGATTGTGCGTTTCTATAAAAATGTACCAGGTTACAACGAAGTTTTAAGCACGCAATTAATTATTTTTTTATTTTACCCTAATTATTGTCGACATTCATTGTGTGCAACTTTCAAGGGTTTTTTATTTGCTTCAATTATAATATCTACTTAATTTAAAAATATTTGTTAAGTGTGTTTTTTTTTACAAGGAATTCGATGAACAATTTTATAATGTTGGCTACCAATTAAAACGTTTTATGCTCTCGAGAATGTATATCTAAGGAATTCCGTAGATATTCGGTTCCTAATTCTCTAATGCGCTTTATACGAAGCACTTTGGTACGCAGTTTTCGCTTCTGTACAATTTATTTTTAGATGGGCATTTTTGGTAGCGCCATCTATATGTTCCAGGATACCAGCCGCACCGCGCCCGCGCCACCGTGTCGCTCTCCGTGACAAAATAGGGTCTCTATAAAAGTTTACTTGAAATTCTTATATGAACAATTTTAACTTGTTTTCAGCTATTGCATTCCGAATTTCCGGAGATCATTCTAAAAGGCTTTTTCATTGCAGGTGTTGCATTTTTTATTTCAATTGCTTGGCCAACAGTATCTCCTAATACAAAAAAACTTGTTTTCCAACTTCAATTTGGATATAGAATGGCTACAAAAAATGCCTCCGGTTCTTTCAAAATTTGTTTATTTTTTCTTGTTTAATGTAGACAACAAAAAGTATAGGTGAGGTACCTAACCTACCTATACCAACATATACATATCTATATAAGAAACAACATCATAACCACCACACCTCACAACTTGTCGGCCCAGTTAGTCGATTCAATCGGCCAAACTGCATTTGGCTGAGCTTCTTTAATATCATTTCGATCCGTGCCCATGAGCCTCAGGTTCAGTTTTGGGTCTGGGTATTGGTTTGGGTCTTTGGTTTTTTTTCTTTTTTTTTTTTGATCCAATCCGTTTTCTGCAGGCATCAACGTTTTTCGTATTGCATTCACGTTTCAATTTAAATTGTACATGTGTACTTATGTGCTTCGGAACCAAATACCCAATAAGCCAAAAAGGAATGGATCTCTGTTTGTTGACTTTATCTTCTCGATTTGGGAGTTGTTTTTTTTTTTTTTTTGTCTCGCATGCGGGTGTCCTTTTTCTCCATGTTTGTGCTTCTGTTTTTTAATTCCTTTTTTTTTTTGTATTTCAAATGTTTTTCTTCCGATCAATGGATCTCTGTGTATAGTGTATAGTGTAAAGGGCTTATTTTCGATATTATTTTCGGCAGAAAGTGAGCTGAAACAGATATCCTCTATGTGCATGCACTTACTACTAAAATAGCTAAAAGGAAAAAAAGAATAAACTACCATATCCATCGCATCGTATAAGCGTATAACACAACGCCACCATCCAGTGTAAGGTATATGTACCTACCTACACATATAGTGAAGGAGTGAGTGAATGAATTTCGGCTGTTTTTTTCTTTATATACAGCTGCTGATGCATTAGATTGCTGTTATCTAGGATTCGAATATTGAAGCAGTGGATTGCATGTGAGCATTTTTAAGGATATTCGTCCTTTTATAGTTTTATTACTGCTTTTTATTTCTACTTTGGATTTTTTTTTTTTTATGTAATTGAAATGGAAAATGTATGCCAGCATTTATAGTCAGGTAGAGTTTATTTTATTTCATTTACATTATAGGTATAGGTATATTCGGACTCTAACATAGTATTGACCCATCCGTTTAGGCCATTTTGGATGGTAATCGACTGGCTATATTGATATTTTGGAGTGTGTTTGTGCTAGACTTTTATCTAATTTTTTTTTTTACTTCTTCTTCTATTTTTCTGCTTGACTATGTTCGATCTGTATCTTTATTGCAAGAATTCGGAATAGTACCTATAGAATGGCAGTAGTAGATACTTATGAACTGGACACACGTTAGACTGCTTTTAGTTAAATTGGAAAGATATTTTATTCGCTTTAAGATAAAGTTGTGATGATATCAGAAATAAATCTTAATGGGATAGATAAATAGTTAAGGGGGTTATAGGTACGAAAAAAAGATATTTATCATTGGTAAGCTTGAAAAGACAGTTTAAATCAATGTCTACTGAAAAATATCATTTTACCTTCACATATGTGGTTAGGGATTTTTTTGTTTATTAACGTCTTGTTAGAATGAAAGAAACAAGAGATTATTATGCAGTCTCTCTTTCTCTCTCTCTCTCTCTCTAAATTTCTTTCACGAGATATGGTAGATCATGATTCAATTATAATAAATATCATTTTTTGTCGCTTCTGGCACATAAAGTCGACTATTCAAACGGATTCACCGATAGGAAAAAAAAGAGAGAAATAGGAGATTTTTCTCTTACTGTGCCCAAATTAAATTTACAGGTGTTTTAGGCAAGGGGGTACAAATTGGTTCTCTATAGAAAATGTAAAGGTACCTACTCTATGAAACGTACAATGTACGATTTATATAATTGCAGCATAAGGTTAGATGTCCTCTTTGGGTCCTCAACTTCGATTACCATCATAATGAATTATTGAAAAAATTTAAATACATATATGAGAAAAAAAATAAAAAGCATTTTTGCGTTTTTTTTTTTAAATATGTTTCTTACATAAAATGTTGGTATTTACGTCAACATTAATTTAAATGAGCAATAAAAAATTAAATTAAAAAAAACAATGACTGGAAAGTGGACAACACTGTTTCCATTTCCACGTGATACCCACCAACTTTGGCAATGTGGTATATGGTGAAATATTTTCTGCTTTTTTTATTCTCACCTCGGCACTGACTGGACTTTTTCATAGACTTTATTTTTTAAAATATAAAAACAAAACCCTTTCAGAGAATGAATATATAAAATATTCATTAAAAAAAAAAAAAAAACTATACTTTCATTTTCCACACGCAGGTCTGAGATTTCCCAACCTTCAAGACAGAACATGGCAACAGGTGCAATTGTCCTTGTAAGCTTTAAACGTTGTGCACTTTGTGAGCACATGCACATGCTCATGTGCATGTCTCAAAGGAATTGAACAATAAAAGTATTCTTTTTTTTTGTTTGTCTTCGCTGGCTTCTTTTGTTCGGGTCTTTCTCAGTTTATTAAAATAGGTGAAAGGGACTGCTAATGCTAAGTGAATGCTATTAAGTGCAGCTACCCTTAAAGATACACCTGAGCTTTGTTGGTATTCTTGTAATGGAAGTAGATCTATATAAGCTGCTTATTCTATACATTAGGTATGGTTGTTCCCAAATAAAAATAATTGTATAAAACCTAATCCAAATACGGCCATCCACCACCTCTCAAAACTGCACACCCAAGACTCATGACTTTTATGCATCGCGTAATTTACATTGAAGTTTTTTTTCTTTTCTTTTGTCTTACAACTATTTAACTATGTGGAAGTTGTGACGAAAAAAAAAACTTAAGAAACCTCCTATTGAGGAATTATCACAGAATACACGGTTAGTCGGCCTACAACACGGTGAAGATACGACCGAGCAGGAAGCAGTTCAAGTGAATTGAACTTCTTATAATCAGGTATAAGCTAGAGACTGCTTATGCTTTATATATACTATAATAATATAGGTATGGGGAGAATAAACAGCCTTCGTGCCGAAAAACCATAACATGGTCAGATTTGATTATATCCAATTTTTTGTCTGCAACGTTAAACAAAGTAAAGAAGTTAGTGAAGGGGCAAAGGTATATGTGGAGAGAAATGTTAACGGTGGTGGAGTTTATAAATTTACTCGCATATTTCTTGTTGAGGCGTTGGTTTAAGGAAATACTTCAGTTATTTTATATCCTTATTGCATGCAACTATAAAGATTACTACATTGCACATTAAGAGTAATTTTAAGTAGGTACCTACATATATAAAGATATTGAGGTTCGAAAAAGAGTGTCAAGAAATTCAAAAGCAATTTGTCAGAGGGATTGGCTATAATTTGAATGTTTTTATATGTCTATTTCGATAACGTCGGAAAACTTTAATATTTTTATTTCATACATTCCTTGCAGTTAAATAACATCAGGATACGGAAATGCCCGCTCTAACAGTGCTGTTTAACCAGCTCTCAGATCATATTTTTTTTTATAAGCGTGAGCAGTTTTCAAAACCTCATAAAAGTAAATAGGTATGAGTAAAAGTTGAAAAATAAAATTTATAAATAGAATATTAGCTATTATCTCACTCACGAACATGAGTTGAGTAGTGTTAAGCAAAGAGATGAGCGTAAAAGGGGGTTTCCAATATAACACACATTTATCATTTTCAACTATCGTTTATCATCTTTATAAATTTTATAATTTGAATCATCATCATGTCTATCATTATTATCCTTTTTATCCATTTTTATCATTTTTTATTATTTTTGTCATTTTTATCATTTTTATAATTGTTTTAAATTTAGTCATCTTTATCATTTTAATCATTTTTGTCATTTTTGTCATTTTTATCATTTTTGTCATTTTTATCATTCTTATCATTTTTGTCATTTTTGTAATTTTTGTCATTTTTATCATTTTTGTCATTTTTACTGATTTTATCATTTATGTCATTTTTATCATTTTTGTCATTTTTACCAATTTTTTTCATTTTTGTCATTTTTATTGTTTTTATTATTATTGTTATTTTCATAATTTTTATAATTTTTTTAAGTTTTATCATCTTTGTCATTTTTATCATTTTTGTCATTTTTATCGTTTTTATTAATTTTTTCATTTTTATTATTTTTATATCATTTTTATCATTTTTCAGTTATCCTTTATCCACCGTCGTTTATTTATGAGTATAGTAGATTGTAACTCATAAAGACCACAGTCATAAGAAAAAAATCGTTTTTTAGAAACAGAATTTCGTTTATCTTTATAAGTAAGCTATGCTGTACAACGAATTCCATTTTTGCCTTATATACGCATTGAAATTTTTTTTAAAATTAAATTGAGCATTCGTGATAGTGAGCAAAAATAGTTATACTCACAGCAAAAATAACTCATGCGCAAGAGCTGCTTAAAAGTGACTTAGTCTGGCGTAAAGCTATACTAAGACTTCATTTATAATAAAAAAAATCAACGTCAACGAGGTTTGTAAAAATGAAAAGAGATCATCTAGCTTTTTCGTTTCGTAAATTCTTGTCTCACATGTTTTTTCTGCTTCTCTACTGAATTTTTGTTCGGCAAGTTTTTATTTCGCTTTGTTATTTTATCCTAAAATTATCATTTCAATTAATTTTTTTTAATTATTTTAAAAATAACATAGCGCTTAATATATTCCTATATGCAATATTTACCTTAAACAGCATAAAAACTGCACATAACATTTTCAAATCATTTGTTTCTCTTTTTACATATTTTTTGAAATATTTTTACAGTTAATGAAATTTTGATTTGATGTGGTAGAGGGAATAAATAAATACATATAATAATTATGGATCAGAATATTTATTTAATATGTTTGTTCATCAATTTTACATTAATAGTAAACTCTACAGATGTGTTTTAATTGTTTGTAAATGTAAGCGGATGTTTCTGGAATAGCTAAACCTGCTGGCATGAATTTTGGATTCAAAATGTTGAGCGTATTTTTTTGTATGAACGATACAAAATTTTGTGTGTATTTTTTTGTATTAATGAAGGGGATAATAATACGGTTGCCGTTCGATAGTTGTTACACGTCAAAATTGTATAACTTCTATTAAACTATTTTGTATTTACAATTAAAGAACACTCACATTATTTTTACCTCTGTGCCTTAAATAGAGAGTATCTGTAGCTTTACAGTTTATCTACAAGATGTGCATTTTCTCCAAGTTTCATAAATAAAAAAAAGAACTAGTAGGTACTCATCCAGTGATATTTCCAAAAACCCAAAATATAGTAAATAATGTCCTTTACACTTTGGGATTGGGATGGGAATAATGTAAAATATTTTAAATATATATTCTCTTTCCCTCAATCTCTCTTTTAGTTATAGGTTATATACCTACCTACATATCTGGAACAAAACTCATTCAAATGCTACATGTTTGCTGCAACTCTTTGAATGATATATTTTTGGGCTCAGATCTTGTGCTCTCCTATGTACATAATATATACTATTTTTCGCTCAGGATTCATGAATGCATCCTTGTGTTTCTATACCACAGCATCATGCATTCAACAATTTATGTGCACTCTCTAGAATTCTTTAGTAGGTGACATCAAGTGAATAAATTGAGCCTTCGCTATACACTCGTATATGTTCCCGACCTTTTTCTACATCCTTTGTTTAATACCAATATGGCAATACAAGCTTGAAACTGGGTTTCACATCAAGAAATCACCTAACCAGACCACCACATTGGAAAAAGATATAAAATGAGAAAAGAAAAAAAATGCACAATATTCTAGGAGTTGGCTTTGATATTAGAGGGACTGGGACACCCACTACTCGCCGATCATATCTAGATATAGACACATAAATTGATTGAATTTCGATGGAAGGAAGAATTATGTTTTGTGAATTCAAAAGAAAGAATATTATGGCTGGTTGTTCGTTTTGCCATACATATAACCCTCCTGTGCTCCTTCCTTCAACATGCATCTTGTCTGTGCGTTGTTCGAGTGACAGAGATGTAGAGAAAACCTTCAAAGATTTACGACATCAATAGAATAGGCTAGGCAAGTAAAGTGACTGCCAGTCCTTTTGTCTGCCTTTTTATACAAGAAATCGAAGTGGGTCGTTTTTTCTAATATTTGTCTGCTCTGCTTTCGGGAACGATTCAATACAAATCAATGAATGAATACATGGTACGCGAGTTAGCCACATTTTATGTTTTGCTAGGATTTATTGGATTTTTATTTTTGTATTCTCTTATCGGTTTTTCACAATTTTTTTTTTTTTTATTTTTTGTTCGTGACAGAATGTTGAGTTGGAATTTATATAGGAAGTAAAAATTATGAAAATGAAACTGGAATTTACTTTAATAAAATCATAACAAATAATTCATGAATGTTTAAGGAAAGGGATTTATATTGGATTGGAAAATATATTTTTATTATTATTTGTCACTGGTGGAGTTTTGTTATGTAAATTGGAGAGTGGAAGTTGGACGTGTATAGTTTTAAAATGAGTTTGAATGGAAATAGCTAAACGATTTAATCTTAACCAGTGGCAAAGAGGGATTGGGAATTCAAACTTATTAAATGAATTAAATTAAATCATAATACCTATAATTTTAAGGACGCCAACTATTTGTCTTAACCACATTTATATTTTTCTTTAAATTCAATAAACAAATGAGGGTACCATTTACTAGGACTATAAAAAAACACAATAGCTACATTCTTTGAAAAAAAATCTTTATCCAATTTAGGAAATTAAAATTATAAAAGAAATTTAACAACACAATATTTACATTAAGATACTAATACATTTCCTTAGTTTTTAATTAAACGTTTAATAGGAGGCTTGTCATGCTTTGACATTCGAACATCAATCAGCGAACTATAATCTGGTACCTGTGAGTCCGAACAGGCACTGCAACCACATGCTGAAGGAATTTCAATCTGCAATAAAATTACAATTTCAATAATTATAGTCAGGATAAAATATAAAAAAAAAAATTATCATGAAGCTTACATCCTTGAAGATTTTAATTCCATCATCACATGTTAGAGTAACAGAAATAGTTTTGTAGGCTTCAATAGAACAACAGAAGCACATCTTATCTTGTCCAAAGGATTCTGAAAACAATATTCCAATATGCATTATTCAAACAAAAATCATTGAGAATTTTTTTTTAAATATACATACCCACGTTATACTTTGAACCTGACTCACAAGAACCATAGCACTCAGTGAATCCATGAATTGGTTCTTTATTTAAGCAAATACCATGTCCTGGTTTTTTGGCTCGAATAAGACCTGTTGTTTGACTCTCAGAAAGTGAGACAGGTAAACAATTCTCTGTAAAAAAATACATTTCTTTTGAAAATCTGTCCCGAACGGATTATTTTAAGAAAATTTACTTTGACTCGAAGAAATTGGTTTACATATCTTGCAACAACCATGATATTCTAATTGTTCCGGTGGGCATCCACTGACATCTGAACAGACTTCCTTCGAAGAAACTACCAATAACTGACCATCGTTATCCTCGCAAGTATAGGTAGTGCAATTATCATCACTAAACCATTGATCTCCTACTGAATAGAGCTTCTCCTCAAAGACACATTGAGTTTGAACACAACTGCCACAGCATTTGGTGAAATCTAAACGCTTGTACTCGTAACCTTTTTTACATTGTGTATCACATTTCTCGGTGATTTCTATAATCTGTGTTTTGTCATTAGGACCATAAGTACACTGCTTCTTAAAACAAGGCTCTTCAGGAACGTTCCATGTGTCACCCAAGGACTTGAGTGTTTCAATTCCATCGATTTCAACAATGCATTGATCCTTGGGAGGAGCTGGTTGAGAAAAAGTTAAAGAAGGTTTTCTGATATCATTTAAAAAAAAAATTAAACTTACAACACACAACAGATGGACAGCAGTCTCCAGTTTTAGTAACAATCTTGAATTCATAGAATTTTCTTGGACATTTAGAAGCCAACTCGGGACATGTGTTTGTATCGCAAACAATAGTTTGCGTCGGGCAGCAGCCAGAGAAATCAGACACAATTTTTTCTCCCACGTTAAGTGGCACACTCTCGGGAAGTGGTTCACATTCAGAAGCAGGCTTGCATTCTAGAAACAGAAGAGGTTAAAGAAAAATTTTGACAAAATACGAATAGAAATCCCTACCACAAATGAATTGTGGGCAACCATCTGATCCAATTTTTTGCTTCTTGAATTGATTAGCCCCACATTTGGGGAAAGGAGGATCAGGACATGTGACTGGTGTTGGACTTTTCGGCTCAGGAACTACAAAAATAAAAATACATCAAGTTAGATAACTATCTTATTAGACAACTAGAAAACACCTTAAAAATACATACCACAGGCATACTTGGGGCAGCATTCTTCTGAAGAACTTCTTTTCGAGGGCATGTATCCTTCCGAGCAAATATTCTCTTCAACGGGACATTGTTGAACAGAACATTCCGTCTTTCCATTGCTATGACAAGTGCATTCAGTGCATTTATCCTTCTTCCAGTTATCTCCCACAGAATGGACGCCATCATCGCACTTGATACATTGTTCCTCAGAGACGCAATTATCATTGTCCATGACCTTTCCTGGTGGACAGAAACAGCCTTCACTCTTTCCAGCGGCACATTCTAAGTCCAGTTCTTTCTTTGGGTTGATCACAGTTTTAGAATTAATGTTTTCAACTTCAAAGATATCAGTGCCCTTGATAGAGTCACAGGTCTTCAAACAACCACAAGGTTCATAGACCATAGAATTGGGACATTCATAGGGACATAAGTCGGGACTCCTCCAGTTAAGACAAATTCCATTTCTAGCACATTCCCTTGCATAAGCCGCCAACGAATTGCAAGCTCCTTTCTGGTCATTACCGGGCTTGCACATATCTTGTTGACAAGCAGACACATAAGACAAGGGCTCTACAATCGTATTGCATTCTCCAAAGAGTTCAGTATCAAAGAATTTAAGACACGGATCTTTCTCGGGTGGCAGAGGTAAGCACATTTCTAGGGGCACATCTTCACTCAAACACTCGTCCTCGCCCAAACCCAATTTAGGTTCATCTGCCTTCCAGCTTTCAACAATGTCACAAACTTCCACTGGTGACGGACTAGACTTCCAAGCCCTCTTCTTAGCTGGATTCATTTTGAGATCATCATCTGGCTCTCCATTGCAGTCACCACAAAGACCTTCCATTTTGCCGCCATATTTAATGCTTGGTACACGTATCTGTGAAAAATTATTGAGTCATGTTAGAAATAATAACGCTCTCTATATGAGGTTCTCAAAACGACTTAAAACTTCAATAAACTCTTCTTATATTTTTTTTCATTTGGTGAATTTCGCAGAAGAGTTTTATTGATGAATTCACAAATATCATCCAAAAATTCTTGGTTATTTTTTTCAAATAAATACTTTTATTTCTAAAGTCGTGGAGAACTTCACCTGATGATCAACTGATTTGAAGGGCTTACCGAATATGCCATATCATCGAAGGAGCTTGTCACTTCGACATGCGACTCAGGTAACGTGAGTTTCAATTCGTTCCTATTGGTCTCCGTAATACCCAGCCAGGTATCCTTGAATGGCAGTTTCTTTACTTCCATGCCATCGATTAGCACCCGAGTCGATTCATTGGGTTCACCACGTTGAATATGAATTATATGCTCGCCGTGTAGAATATGAAGTGATTTGGCACAGCTTGTGTTAGGAGGGCCCAATGCTGGCAGTCCCAATT
Source organism: Epistrophe eligans (assembly GCA_951394125.1). NCBI lineage: Eukaryota > Metazoa > Arthropoda > Insecta > Diptera > Syrphidae > Epistrophe > Epistrophe eligans. The sequence continues at coordinate 9,012,237 of OX596031.1, read as the reverse complement.
TCTTGCAATCATCCATTGTAACATATACCTACATATATAGGAATAGGAATGAGGAAATAATGTTCATGTACATGTAGATATCTTTATTGGTAGCTTAATAATATGTGGAATATTTGGTTAGAAGATTAGACGAATATGAAGATGTGATATATGATGGATCATAATAAATGCCAAAAAAAGACGGAAAGAACATACAACATCAAATTTACATTATGTCTTATATGGCGCGGCGCAATAAAACGGATCTGATTTTTCATGAATTTTAATATTGTTTCCTTTTTTTTTATAGAATTTTTAGTTTTAGTTTAAAATATTTACTATTTGAACTTAAAATATTTACCCTTGAACTTTAGGAACTGATATGAATATTAATAAAAATTTGTGGATATTGTTATTTATGCAAAATAGATACTTTAAATTTAGGTAGGTATTCCTCAATTAATACACATCCTTAAAAAATTAAAACTGAACGCGATTCCAAAAAAAAAAAAACAACGGATTGGGCAATGAAACAAAACTCACCTGGAATGTATGCACACCAGTTGGAACAATATCCCTCGAAAGTAAATAAGTACAATTGCCGTTAAAAGTGAAATTCTTTCTATCGTATGTAAGATATTTGGATGCGCCGAATGCATCGCAAATACAATCCTTGCACTCGTTAATTGGTATGCACGTATCACCCTGGCGCAATGTACCTTCAGGGCAATAGCATCCACTGAAACAGGCATCCGGCAGCATAGGGCAATCATCTCCATTCAAATTATCGCACGACGGCTCGCAACGGCGCTTATAGCAATCTGAATGTACCAATGGTGCTGGACAGGATATCTCTACACACAATAACAAAATGCAAAACCAAACAAAATAGTCGGTATGAGTAAAAAAAATTCGTTTCACCGCATTCCCAATCATTGCGACTGCAATTTCGCGCAAGAACTCAACTCACCGCACTGATGCACCGCTCTCCATGTGTCCAATTGAATCTGAGGACTCACTGCCAGGCACTGTTTAACAAATCCTTGCAGTATTGAACATTTGCAGGATTTTGGATCTTCCATATTATTCTTTAGGCAGTCACAAGTAGTTTCAATGCATTTTGAGACGAATTGTTTGTAATTAACAGCTTTATTGCATTTTAGGAATGAAATATGTCTGAAAATGATTATAGATTTGAGTTTTTAGTAAAAAAGGACACCATCATCAATTCTTAACTTCACTTACTTAATTGAATTGCACAGTGATAAGGCTTTCATTTGAATAACCCTTGAACAGACTTGTGGATAGCACTCGTCCTTGGGAATGTCCTTGTCAAACCAACTGTCTCCAAATTCATTTGTACTGCTGGCCACAGTGCCATTGGGGAAACGCTTATCATCAGCTGGTTTTCCATTGAAGTAACCACACAATCCATCGACGGTCTTACTGAATTTCTCAGAAATTCCGACTTTGATTCCACCGATTTCGTCATATTGCACCCAGAAACCATGCAAATGTGAAACTACCAAGATTGTATTACCTGGCTGTGAGATGGTAAATATCGACTTGGCAAGAGGAGACTTTGCCAATTGCCTTGGTGTGTAGGTGAAATCATTGTATTTGAGTTTCTGATTTGGCATTATGGTTAGAACGACATCAGAAGATAAGTCCTTAATGACAAGTACCTTGCGGCAGATCTTTCGATTTTCGGTGCAATTTAATTGAACTTTATAAAATAATTTAAAAAAAAAAAACAAAAAAAAAAAATAGAACAAGAATCCTTGAATGATTCGTTATTTTTTTGTAATACACACTCACCTGAAATATACCACGACGAATTGACCAGATCCCTCGCCAAAATATGACTACAGGTTTCATATTTGAAATCGGTTCCATCGAAAGTTATAAATGACTTGCCACTTAATTCGCAAACACTATCTTTTTGTGGACGTAGAATACATGTGTACTTAAGGCAATCGCCTGGTTTTATTCTGGAATTGTCAATTTCAACTTCATATTCTTCAGGGCATTTGGGCAAAGTGCAGGAGAATGTGCTATTAGTAATAGTAGAGCTTGTAGGTTCAGGGGTGCAAACATATTCAGCACATTCTTCGATTTCATTGTAGCCAGATTCGAATTCGGGTTTTGCAAAGAACTCTTCAACAATATTAATAGTTTTTGTGCGAATAATTTTGTTGCCTTCATTGGAGGTGGTGAATTTTTTGGATACCCTATGAAAAATGTTTAATTTCAATTATGTTCACTTGATGGAGTTAAAAAAAAGATATAGGTATGGTTTAAGAATTCTTACGATTTTTTAAATATTTCAGACATCTCTCTGGTGGCGTATTGTTCGACGATTTTCATTTTCATGCCCTCTGGACATTTTGGCTCTGGACAGTGCTTGATGGTAGCTTGAAAAATCAAAAATAAAGTTTACGAAAATGTATTTATTTGAAAAAAAAAAAAATAAATAAATAAATATATTAGAAAAAAAAAAGATGAAATGATACAATTTCAACATTTTTATTAATTCATGAGTAATTATTTTGCATGCCTCTTTGTTTATTGCTGTACGCACTTCCTATCAAGAATTTTCTTTTTAAAGATCGTCCCTCTATTAGGGTCCTATTTTACCAATCCGTTGTCCCAGCAACATGTTCAACCTTTTAAACTTGGTATCTAGCGTTTTTTAAAACAATCCCCAAATAGCTACGTTTTTTAATTTTGTTTGCAAAAAAAAAAAACGGTACCTGGTATTTATTCATTGTTAAGAAAAATCTTATTTTTCTCAAAATTCCTCTGACAATTACTTATTAATGTGGCGCTTTTATTTTCTTAAATTTTCTGGGACCCAAAAAAGCACATACGAAATTTCGTATAGACATAAACCCACTCAGGATTTAACCGTTATTTAAAGCCCAACACACTATATTAAAGACAATAAAGTATTCTAAACTCACTTGTGTTTGTTTCCATTGTTGGTATTCCAACATCTTTAATTATCTTCGTACATTCTGCAGGTTCATCATCTTCACAATCCTTAACTCCATTGCACCAAAATTCTTCAGGAATACAATCTCCACTAGATGGACATAGTTTCTGCATTTCTGGACATGGTTCACACTTACAAAGACATGTTGATGTCTGAATTAAACGTAAGCCTTCTGCACATGGTGGACATTTCTTTCGTTTGCATTGCTTAACACCACCCAATACACAAACGCATTCTTTGCAATTTTTATTTTCAAATACTGATCCAATTGGATAACTGTGAAATAAATAAAATTAAAAAATACTGAGTTTTAAGCTATTAGCTTCTATATTTTATGTATACCTGATATAATTTTCAACACATGGACACATATTTTGATCGACACAATTATTACCATCCCACATTAGAGGTTCCTTGCACTTACATTTCTCATCATCTGAACTAGTAGCAATGTTGTCACAAATTGGACATTTAACTGGTTTGGATTCGAGTATTTCAACTGTTTCCTTGACTTCAGCTGAAATGGAATATAATTATGAGAGCTTGAAAAAAAGATTTTTAAAACACTTTAAAGACTATCTAATACCCATATTAATAAAAAATGCTTTATTATGTTCTAACTCACAAATTAAAATTTTGATTAATTCACGAAATAAAATATCTTATAAATAAAAACTTTAAGTAACATTAAAGAAGACCTCTGTTATTGCCAAAGAGTAGATATTATTTAGTCTGCACAAATACATTTTCTCATAAAGTGTGAACTTTTGCATATACACTCATTTGAGCTTTTAAATAACATAGTTGTGTCACAAGCGTTTGTTTTGTTTTTGTCTCTAGTCGTTGAAAAACATATCTTAGGTATTTTTAACTTAGTTATACGTTAATCCATCTACTTGGTTGAATTAGCTAATTAACATGAATTAGCTTTAATTTTGTCTTATTAAAAAAGATTTCGCACTTAACTCTTTGATTAAAGATGATTTATGTTTTATTCCAGTTTATTAATAGGGATGTAGATAAGCCCTAAGTTTTTTTTTTTTTTATTTTTGTATCTGTATCTTTAAATAGAGAACTAAATATTAAGTCCTCGCTAAATTTTTCAACACCTGAGATTTCTTTGTCTATCAGTTCACCTAAAAGTGAGTGCTCTTAAATGTGTTCAGAAGCAGGGATGTTGTATTTTTATCAAACTACAGTAAAAAAACTAATATTTTTTAGCTATTATATTGGCAAGAGATACGTTATATGAAAGTTTAACTAGTCTTTAATCTACAAGATTACTTAACAATGGAATAGAAGTTAAGGTATTCGCGATTAAAATTTTTCTTTTTAATAAAAACAAATCGTTCACGATGGAATAGAAAATTGACGGTTATTGAAATTTTTTAAAGAAAATCTACTACAATATGCAAGTAGAAATTAACTTTAGTCAATTGAATTGTAATACATTTACTTTGCATTTTGGACAGGAAAAGATTTTTTTTTACTCAAACTGACGAGTTTCAATTTGGGCGCCACTTTGAAAAAAATAGGGACTACCGAGATTTCATTATAATAAAATGCTATTTCTAAAGAGTTTATCTTGTAAAATGAGAAGAAATAAAGTAGTAGAAGCAAATAGTATTTATAACAGTTAATAATCTATGCAGGGGTAGATAATAAATACCTATAGGCTTATTATGGGTATAACTTAGATTTAAATGAAAAAAAAAAAATAAAATATTAATATTATGAAACTTACGATATGGTGTAAAGCATCCAAGAGGTTCAATTCGCATATTAATGTTTTTCTTCCATTTAAGTGGAACCACTTTCAAAATTTTCGTTTGAATTTGATTTGTAAAGAAATTTGTCTGTGGGGTATTGCGATCATGATTTGCAATAAAAACTCTTGGACGTCCATCGGGTGTCAGAGCGTTATTCCAAACGAATCCATTTTGTGAATACAAAACCTTATAGCCAGAAACCCAGCCTTCTGGACCACCTTTAGTTATAAGCCCAGATATATTTCTTGGTTCCAAGAAATCAAACTAAAAATAAAAAAAATCGTACCACAGTGTTACAAATTAAAAGTAGTGTTATACAAAAAAAAAAAAAAAAAACTTACTTCGACATATTCACTTGGAGTATTCAATACTGGTCTCCAACTTGTAGTCGCTGATAGTTTCAACATATCCAATAAATGCACCTTCTTAGCCTTCAAGGGTCGAGGCCAAATGCTACTGGCTTTAACTTGACTATGATGCATAGCCCCACTTTCAACTCCCATTGGTTCGCGACATTTCTCACAAACTATTGTTTCAGTTGTAGTTATGTGATGTGTAGATGGCATGGTTGTGATCTGTGAAAATCAAAAAGTTAATATATTTTGGGAATAGTGGGGAAAAATACCAAAATAAAAAAAATTCTACTTACAGTTGTCTGTTCGGTGGTAGCAGTGCTTTCATATCCACATCCCAATAGCTCAACCCTCATCGTAATCGCTCCATGCCATTTCAGTGGGTAAATACGCACCACTTTCGCTTCAATTGGTATTTTAAAGAGTGATTCTACGGGTGTTCGCGAATCAATCGGCCCATTGAACATTTGTGGTTTATCTGTCTCATCGACCAGGTAGTGGAATCCCACGCCATCAATGCTATATAATATCTAGGATAAATCGGTCTGGTCAAAAAATACTCGCGAATGCCATTAAACATAATACACAGACATACTTTGAATAAGGTCACATGTTGATCTGATACTGGACTACCCTGCATAATGACGCCGAATAGGTTCTGCGGCTCATCAAATGAAACTTGCAAGTATTGCATTTGGTCATTGATAAGTGGTGACCAACTGCCTTTCGATTTATCGGACGGTTGCGAATGCAATCGACCGAATTGTGGTAGATATAATTCGCTAAACGTACTGCTAGCATTGAAAATTGAATCGGGTAGAGGTTCGGCGCCATTTATCATCGGAATAAGTCTGTCAAATAAAAAAAAAAAAATTAAGGCACATTTTGTGAATGCAAATTGACTATTCTATTTGAAAGACCTACAGCTCTGGATCGCATTTAAGTGGAGGTGTCGAAGTTGTTGGAATGATTAAAATTTCTTCGGTAGATGATTTACTATACGGAGTGGTCAAAACTAAAAAAAAATAAATACTGTTAGTGGAGACTTTCTTCATCATTCTCTGATTTTTATTTACTTGATGGCAGTTTAGTAGTAACTTCGATAATTTCAACACCCTTGCAGAAGAAAGTATTGTCAATGCACTGGCAAGTTTCATTGTTGCCGAATACTACTTGTTTGTAAATTGAGTGGGGCTGAGAATTGATAGCTCGTTAATAAGTGTCTTGGACCAGATGTTTTTTTTTTTTGTCTTACCTTTATGTATTTTTCATCACTACTCATGCAAGGACATTCATCAATATCCACACAAGTGTCTTTGTCACGCCACATTTTGTTTTGACTTGGACAATAAGGCTCTGTTTCGTCGACACAACCGGGTTTACAAATGTCTCCAGGATTGCAAAGACCACGCTTGGAGAGTTTCTACATGTTTAAAAGATGGGAAGATTATTATTCTTGTTTCATAACATTCAGAGCATAAACTTACATTAGCGAAATAGTGACAAGTGTATTCGCAATGATTGGCACATTCCGACCAAACTTTACCCGGTGGGCAGACTGCTACTTTTGATTCTGCAGTTGGTTCAATTTTTCTTCCACACTCTGGTTTAATCGCTTCAACATTCGCAATATGATCGCAAACATTGAATGCCGGATTGAACATCATCGAAGAGCCACATGTCTTTTCGACGTAATACCACTCATCATTAGATTTTGGTACGCATTGCAAGAATTTATAACAGTCATCTGGATGCTCTTTAAGTCCTCCGAAAGAAGCATTGCAATATTGTAAAGGATCAATAAGTTTCGCTGGTAGTACAGTAGTTACTTCTATGATTTCTTCCAATCCACACTGACAGAATACCCTCATCTCATAATCATGACAGTTTCCTTTGCATATCAAGCCATCTTCCAGCGTGCAATACACATTCTCATTCATAAGTTCGGCTTCCTGGTGCGACTCAACTACACGACATTCAATCTTTTTCATGAATTCCTTCTCACAGGTGCCATAGATAGTTTCAAAATGATCATACTTGGGCAGCTTCTCTTGATCATTTAATTTAATATTCTCTTTGTTTTCATTGGAATCTTGATCCCTATTGATCCATCTCGTCCAACCAGGTGTACATTTTGTCTCTGTCTGTGTTTGAAGCGGAATTGCAGTTTGACTATCTTCAATTGGTGATGTGGTGGTAGTTAATTGCATAACACATGGAACTCCACTGCATACTTCCTTCTTTTTGGTACATCGACAAGTCTGACAATCATCGACAAATGTTATATCACCTTCATAGTAAGTCTTGCCATCCTTCAACATGCAAACTGGTTTGCATTCTGACTTGGGAACACATTTGGTGAAGGAGTCATTCAAATATATCATACCCTCATCGCAAGGCTTAATTTGGCAGCCCTCAATGCAGTTCTCATCCAAACACATGCGGTCGGTGATGCCTTGATCTAGAAAATTGTCACAAGTTTCAACTGCACAAGCGGGCGTACAGGGTTTGTATTCTGAACAGTGGGGGTCACATTGCATTGCTGGATAATAGAAATAGAGAAATTAAAATTAGAAAACTAGAAATCATTTGAAAATGAGTATTGACGGCTGGTATATCTTGTAGGCTGAATTTCACAAGTATATAGGTAAGGTAGGTATAACAAATATAAATATCAATGCAGTATTAAACTTGTCAAAATCTAAATTATTTAATGCTTCCAATATCTAGAAATACTTGAGTCGATATAAGTACCTTTAAACTTCATCAAAATAAGTCGTGAACAAAGTGAAACATATGTCTTGAGAAGCTTAAAAAGGATTTTAGGTGACAGGAGACAGGTACAATAACTATTTTGAACATTAAACGTTTTTTCCACAAGGACCTTGAAGAAGACCACAATACCGCTTTTTGTAATTTGACGATTTTAGCGTGGCCAAAACCACACCCACAAAGTAAATTATCTTCTAAGTCTCGATGGGTTTCTCTAGGGAAATTCGTATAAAAGAAGCGTCGATATTACGATTTTCCAAGACCAAGACAATTATTGAGTCGATTTTTTTTTAATCTTATGACTTTACCAAACCTAGACGGTAATTACTCGCCAAGTCCTCTTCTCAGTCTCCTGGTCAGACAAGGCATACTTAAAATTTTATTATCAGAAACCAAACATTAATAACTGCAAGAATCTTACGTCGACTTTGTCGAAACCAATTTTCGTCAAATGTGAAATTCTCCTGCTCTTATACTTACGACAGAAGTGTTGTGTACGCCAACGAATGCTGATTCCCTTGGCCGAACACGAATGAGCATATGCAGCGATTGCCGTGCACAAACATTCACAATCACCACCCTGGTCACAGGCGCACGTATCGAAGATGCAACGTTTCAGATACTTTTCGACAGGAACCTCAGAATGGCATTCCTATAATAATGGTATAGGTATATGTAGATGGATTGGTAAATCATAGAAATGGATTTTCAAAATGTATGAAAAACGATAGGTAATGTAATTTTCAGTCGAATTTTCACTTTCATAAAATGAATATGCAAAGAGCTATATAACGATTCGTTTATATATATGTAGGTACCTTGAACATTGATGACTTGAGAATGCCACATTTAAGTTCGGCCCACGTCTCCCTCTGAGGATGTTCCTTGCAGGCATCGATTTGTTGAATTGGTGCTACACAAAACTCTTGCAATTTCCATGAGTGCCCGAATAGGAATGGACTTGTTTCGAGGCCTTGGGATGGTGTTTTCATGTCATCGTTGGCATTGTCATTGTAATTGCCACATAGACCATTTACTTTACCCTTCCAATCTTTGCCGAGCTTAACATAGACGCGAGTACCTTCGTCCCATTTGATTTGAAGTTTTAGTGGAATTATTTCGATAACAGTGAATAGACCGGCTTTGTAGATGTTGTACGATTGTCCTTTGCTGCCATGTTCTTCACGAAGTTCTGTGGTATGAGTTAGAGTTTGAATTGAGTTAAAACGGAATAAAGGTATTTTGAATTAAATGATTCGAATTTCGAATGAGCGAGGCACTTACTATCTATTGGAGCTTTACTTTGATCGTCCAAGTATGAGGAATCAGCTGACAATGTTATCGTATCCCTAATACTGCCGTCCAATTCAATTTCCAATGATTTCGAGCATGTGACTCCCAAAGTGCCACAAAGGACATTCTGAATTGTAATAGAGTACGAATCACCATTGGCGGCAACGCCTTTTGAAAGAATATAATCACAAGCTCCTTGGAAATCAAATTCATGGTTATCGAAAGTTGTAAAATGAGAATCACCCCAAACACTACAAGTGCGTTCGCATTCGTTTGTTGTACACTTCCAATTTGCAGATTGACAGAGGCTTTAGACAAATTTAAATCAAATTACCATCAGCGAGGATATGTCTCGAGGAATCAAAAATTCACAAATCTTACCAAGTATTACAATCTTCAGTTATTTTATCGCCGGCAGAGTAACTCTTTCCACCATGGTGGCAAGGGCAATCTTCGGGTATTAAACACTCTTTAGTAGACACGTCAAAGACGAAACCTTCCATGCAAGCGCAACCGGATGCACATTCTTCCAGATTTTCAACATAGGTGTCCATGTTTTTACAAGTTTTTGGTTCAGCTGGGACACATTTGGAGAATTCAAAATTGGGCTTGTTGGCACATTGGTTCTTTATTTCAGAGGATGGAGGATATTTTTCACTGTCTCCTGCCTCAGCCGTGTCACAGTTCCAGACTCCTCCTTCACATGTGCTTAGGAAGATAAACAAAAAGTAACATAATTTAGCACATAAACATAGAAACTTTATGGCAGTGGAAGGCTTGAAAAAAAGTTATATTTAAAAAGGAATCCCCTTTACACCCGAGTCTTGTTAAAAAAAAAAAATGAAATTAAATTCATAAAAAAAATCATACTGGGTCACGCAATTTTGACCATATCTCTGATATTATAGGCTTCACCAGGAAAATTGTTGAAAAAAGCATGTTTTTATGGGAGGTGATACAAAAAGCCATACTATTTATTTTTGGTTCGGGGATTAAAAATTTTTGGGACTTGAATTTTGAAAATTATTGGATTTTTCATTTTTCTTTCTATTGCTTGCTTAATTACAAAATAAAACTCTCTTACCAAAGTTCTAAAAATTGCCGTCCGGGTCGAACCTCCTTGTAGCCGGTATTAAATGTCATACCATCGAATACACAAGGACAGTCCTTAGCAGGCACACACTCATTTTTATCGTTTAGATATTCTCCCTTTGGACATCGACAACCTTCTATGCAATCCGTCTGGCAAGTATCTTTGGTAGCTACATCGTCACAGCTTCGTATACAGCTGTCACCACATTCGTCATAGATTTGGCCAACGGGACATTGGACAGCTTAAAAGTAATTGAATTAAAATTATTTTCAGTATGCGTATCTACGTATAGGTACATAAAAGATATAAAACTTACCACACTCCTTAACGGTATATCTCCAACCAGTCTTAATTCCTTGCCTCGCACATTCAGCAGCGTAAGCTGACAGAATCGGACAGAAGCACTTGGAAGGATCTTCTTTACAGGCGCACACATCGTAAATACAATTTTCATAAAAAGTCTCTGGTTCGACAGACCATTGGCAGTCGAGGAAAATGTCATCGGTCAACCAAGCACAATGTTTCTCAGCGACTTCTCGCATCTGAGGGTTTGCCGTACAAGGATGTGGACCAGGTTCAGTTTCAGTTTCAGCATCACAAGTGTCCTTTGTTCTCCATTTATTAGCAAAAGGCTCAACAGCTGTTTCGATATCTCCCTCTGGTGTCAAAAAATCATCCTGAGTCTTTGAATTAAAGGTTCCACAAAGACCAGACGTCTTTTCACGAAGATTTGGTGTAGCATCGATGTAAACACGAGTCTGTCCATCCCACCAAACTGAAATTCCGTCGGATAAATCAACCTTTATGAATGTTGAACTTGCTTCTCTTATCACAATCTGATTATTTCCAGTTATTTTTGGTAATTTTAAGACTTCCTTATCATTAACATGAGTCACAAGGTTTTGACCAAGTTTAATTGAGGTCTTAACACCATTGATGTCTGAAATAATTGTCACAGACTTTGTACAAGATGGTGTTTCAATTGAATTTGTTGGTGCATAGTCAAGCGCTTCAGAAATGGCTCCATTGCAAGGAACATTCTCAGCTTCAACAGTTACATTATCTGTCTTGAGCAAATAGTATGAGCATTTTCCCATAAAGTCGAACTTCTTTCCGTCGAAAGTCGTATAATGGGGATCACCGATGGAAGAACAGCGAGCTCCACAGTTCTCATCAGTACATCTCCAGACGCCATTTTCACAAGAGCTTTAAAAGTAACTCTCTATTGTAATAGAAATATTTTATAGAATTTCTAGGCGCACTCACCATGTGTTGCAGTCTTTTTTTATGGTGCTGCCAGCTTTAAATTCCTTGTTGCGCATTGTGCACGGGCAGAGTTCGGGAGAGATACAAGAATCTTTGTACTGCACGGTTCCCTCAGGACAGAAGCAGCCCTCATTGCATTTGTCTTTGTTTGGCATCACATCTGAGCCACAAGTTGGTTCAACATTTGGACCACAAGGCAAATAGATACGGCCGAAGCTGCACTGAATTGCTATCATTAAAAAAGAAAAAAGAATTCTTAAAGACCCAAACCAAACCTATATTTGCCCAAAGTAACTGAATACTCACGACAAATTTGCAGGTCTCTCCATCCATGCTCGAGCTTTATACCCTTGAGTTCACATTCTTTAGCTAACATTTCTATATAATCACAATTACACGTCTCAGGGTGATCTTTGTTGGCACAGTTACAGTAGTTATTTACACAAGACTTCATCAGTGCATTCATGTTAAACGGCTAAAAAACGGAAATTTTGTATAGGTCGATCAGAAAAAATAATCTATATGACTTACCTTGACGCAATCTGTCAACTTTCCATTCGTAAGCAACTCTTCACAAATGTTAATAGCTTGCGATTGGTCTTTCTGATCACATTGCTTTGAAAAATCTACTTCACCACTGTTGTCCATGATGCACAATGTTGAATCGTCACCTGCCTTCCATGAATCAGTAAATGCTTTGCCGGTTTTCAATAGAGTTCCCTCTTTTGAGATAAAATCATTATGATAATCTCCATCAAATGACCCACAAATGCCACCAGTACGATTCCAAAGGCCAGGTGTAGCTTGCATGAGAACGAATTGAGCCTTATCCCACAACAATGACATTCCAACCTGATCCAGATCAATTCGAAGATGTTGCGCCACAGGTAGAACTTTCATTCCTTTAACCTGCACCGGTATTGGCAGATCCTTTTGAGGAGTTGATAATTTTACAGTGCCATCTGGCGGGGGTTACAAAAAATAAAACATAAATCTTCAACTCTGTTGAGCATCATAAATACTAAACTCACTTGAATATTCGAAAGTGTACTCAATTGATTGCCAAAATATTTTTAGCGCATGTGGACAGTTATAGCCTGATCCGTAGGGACAAGCTTTCAGGATGATATCGAAAGTACCATCAATTTTATCCGAGACCAAAGTGTGAGAACACGATAAAGGAGCTCTATATATTTGGTTAGAGTAAAGGAAACAAAAAATTGAAGAAAATAAAGAAAAAAATTCCTCTCGCAAGGATTTAAATAAACATTGTTGTAAACTTACTTAAAAATTGTTCCATCAAAGGTTTTCAAATTAATACCCGACCATGTAGCGCAAATAGCTGGTTTAGGTGATCTATCGATAACGATATTTTGGTCTCCTTCAACGTACAAGGAAAAAATGTTTATCGGTTCGAGATATTCTTCTTCAGAAGAGAACATCTCCTAAAATAATGAAATAAGGATAAGAAGAATAAAAGACAGTGCTTAGGTTTAGTAAACTTAAACTTACACTATGTTTGGTATGTTTGTTTGATAGTAGAACATAACCAAGATTTGTTTTGACTTCAGTACTTGAATCATGTTGTTCTTTGTAGTTGTAATATGACTTCCCTGGCATAACTTGTATGCCGCTGTGGGCTTTGTTAGAAACAATTTTGTAGCCTTTGGCTATAGATATGGAAAAAATAAAATTTATAAAAATATAAGTCAAAAAAAAAAATAATATAAGTCCCAGATATCATGTCAAATGAACATTGGACAAAAAACTCCGACAAATGATTAAATTTATTGCAGAGGTCAAGAGGTCAAGAGGAACGATAATTTGATATGCAAAATTTTAATCTGCGAGATTTCGCTTGATATTTGCGTGATTTTTCGATGCTGGATGTAAATGCGAAAATGTTAAAAATTTTATTTTGTAATTGTCAGATTTTTAAAAGCACAATTCATTTTTGAAGATTCATAAAAACGCGAGATTTTGATTCAAAATTTTATATTTTCACGAAACATTGAAGAAAATTAAAAATTATTCAAAATAAAAATCCAATTTTTTGACATTATAAGGTTTGTCATAAATTTTAAATAATACGAATTTTAATTAATTTGAATTCCCCAATAAAATAATCAATATTTTACTTACGAACTGTACAAATCGGTATTGGTGGTGAAAATTGTCCATTACTGTACTGGCAAACATAAGGTCCACTTAATACATCATTAGCCGGACAAGTCAATGTGCACGAAGCTTCAGAAACACCAAATGAGCATTTAAAACTACCATTAAATCCAGATTTCGTAATGTTACAAACTTGTAAATCTGTAAAAAAAAAAACTAAATTAAAGAACCCAAACATGTGATTTTTTTGTTGTTGTTATTTTGTCTTACCATATTGACATTGAGGTCCTCTAAAGTGCTGTGAGCATTGACACATATTTATGGATATGCATTTGCCATCGTTTTCACACTTAGGATCACAAATAGCTGTATAAAAAAAAGAAAATCATTCCAAAAATAATTTCGATAAAATTTTATTAAATTCTCATATGGCTCTGGTAGGGGTGGTAATTGAACTTACGTTGGCAATCGGGAGCTTTTGATTTTCCACTTTTGGGATGGTGCCATTCACCATCCAAACACTCGATGTTTGTAATGCCAGTACCATCGGGGAACTGATAGCCTTTCAAGCACTCAACATTGCAATTACTGTTGACAATAAAATAAAGGTAAAATTAGGACATTTTATTTTAAATTCAAAATCTCAAGGCAACAATCTACCGGTTAATATACTGATGGATTCTATACTTACTTATTCCTGCAGGATACCTTAGAAGCATTTGGAATTGGTGGTTTTGAGGCACATTGTAAATTACGATTTTGACAAAGTGCTCCATAGAAATTCTCAGGACATTGACAAAGACCGGGTTCAAGACATATTCCATTATTCTGACACGGAGGAATGCAAGCCGCTATAAAAATGTTTTTTGTTTTGTTTAAATTAAATTCAATTCGCATTCCTGAATGAGATGAAATAACTAAGCGAACTTACGTGCACAAGGTGGTATTACGTCTTCTATTTGAGAATCTCGAACAATCCATTTGCCAGAAATACAAACCACATTCAATTGACTAGCACCGCCGGGAAAAATGAAATTATTTTGACACGAAATTTTACAGCTATTATCTCGACATTCGTATTGTACGTTTTGAGGTAGAGCTAGTGGTTGTCGACATGAACCAGCTGGTGGTAATTGTCTGATGTTTGTAAAAGGTTTATTGTTGCCAAACCAATTTGATAATTTTGTTCTACAAAAATAGAAAGTTTTTATAAAAATAAAAAAAAACTGTTTGAGTCAAAAACGTTAATAGTTTCCATACATTATTCCTTTACTGGGGTGCGGTTGTGGATTATAGCCTGGTGGACCATGATGGTAGATATTACTTGTTTTCACACTTCCATAGCCTTGATGGCCAGATCCGCCATAACCTCCATAACCTTGATGACCAGATCCACCATAACTCCCGCCATAGCCTCCATATCGACCACTATATACATTTAATTAAAGTATAATATTAAACTATGTGTAAGAAAACCTTTGAGGAAGATTTTGATGAGTAGGTACTCACAAGCCATCGACGTGTCTGGCAGTTCTTTCAGATTTCTCTAGATTTTCACTAGCTAATTCATCAATTCTAAAATATAATTAAAATAAAAGTATTATAAGGCTTATTTTTGAATACGAGAGACCTCAAGAAGAAACTGAAATATTCGGTGATCTACTAAAAGGTTTTTTTTTTTTTTGTATTGTGCAGGTGACTGATTTCTTAAACAAATCTCATTTTATGAAAAAAAAATAAAAATAAAAATCATTGAAATGATTAAAAACAAAAATATTTTTTTTATATATAAAGTTTTGAAAACATTTTTAAGAAAAAAAAAATTGTTACGCCATTTTTTAGATTTTATTAATGCGGAGTTTAAAATGTAATTTAAAAAAAAAATTCGAAATATCGAATTTTCAAAAAAAAAAAAAATAATAATTTAAAATCCTAAATTTGTTTTTTTTTTTTTTTTGAAAATTTTGATATGCAATATTATTTAAATTTATAAAAAGCTCTTGTGTAAAAAATTTCACTAAAATCGTTTCAACAGATAATGAAATAGTCGAAAACCTAAAAAATGGTTCTATGAGAGATACCATTTTTAAACGATCGATATTTTTTTTTCGAATGATATAGTAGATACTACTAATATTAGTTCACATAAAAATTTTAATCAAAACCATAGGAGCTGTTTTTTTTTTTAAATGAGATTTTCCTTACCAGTTTTTAAACACTTCCATGGGAGCTACCGTTATTTTTGGTCATAAGAATAATTTTTATTTAAAATCTGCTAGATAATGTTAAAAAACTTCTAGGTGCCAAATTTAATAAAAATCGACCAAGTCATTTTCGAATTAATAAGCTTCCAAAAAAAAAATTAAAATTTTTAAAAGTACAAAAAAAAATGAAAATTTTCGTATGCAAAATCTAAAATCTTCTTGAAAGATTTTCTATAAAAAGAAATTGTCAAAATCAGTTGAGTAATTTTTGGAAAAATCGTAAAAATGGTTCTATGAGAGGCACCACTTATAACCATTTTTCCGATGTTTTTTCTCTATAAAATGGTAGTCTTTTTGTAAAAACAATAGGTAGGTACTGATTTTTTATTTTAATTGTGGGCACGTTTTTGGGAAGAATGAGATTTTCATAATTTGGTAAACAAATTTGTATTGCAGGTACCGTTATTTTTGGTCTTAAAAAAATTTAAAAAAAAGTGTGGGGGAATGTCCAAAAAAAGGTAGGTGCCAAATTTAGAGCAAATCGACCCACCCATTTAGGCTGCAACCGAAAGGACAGGACAGACAGAATAATTGCGAGACCCATTATTTCGACTTCGCTATAATCGTAATGTGAACTTTAATCAAAATCTCGATTTCCTTTTTTTTTTTTACGAATCCATATATCTAGTACCTATATGTATAAGTATGTATATATTGCAAGTAAAAAAAGACAGAGAAATCTAAATTTTCTCTTCTTGGTCTAAATAAAACAGAAATTAATTTTTAGTATGATATAGTTTTAAGACCGAGAGGCATTTGTATTTGGATATCATATCAAGTTAGTTGTATAAGTTAAAAGACTAGATTCTATGAATTTTTGCCTAGTTTTAATTTAAACAATTATCTTGTTTTAAGTGTTTGACAGTAAATTAAAAACAGATTTTCTACCTAAAATCTCGATCAAAATTAGTTTGAACAAAATTAAAAAAAAAAAATTCAGTTATTTGAAACTGAAAATTTATTTTTCCAAAACTATTCACTAAAACAATTCAATTTAAAAATAAGAGAATAGATTTTTATTTGCGGTTTAATAATTTTTTTTTTCCTGTCTTGACCCAAAATGTATGTTAACGTTTTATCACATCTTATTCTAATCACCTTGGATACACAATTAAATTCAATAAAAATATTCCATTTAAAATTACTTGCCTTTAATTTGCAAAAATCGACATTTTGGTTAAAAAAAATTAAACTCTTGATTTTGAATGAATATATTGTATGCATAATATGTACCTATTTCTCAGCCAACGTATTAATTTAAATTCGGTTATTACTAAATTAACTAAGGCTCCAACGCACGGGAAGAATGGTTTACTTAAAATCTAGAAAAATTTAATTTTTTTAACTATTAATAATTATAAGGATCAGAAGAAATTATTTCTGCCAGTTAATTGTTATGGAAATCCTTATTTTCTTGGAAAATGGCTTCTACATTATATTTAATTATTATTATTATTTTATATTTATATTAAGAAATAGATAAAAGAATTGTGTGAGATATTTTTTTAGTTGAAGAAAATAAAACTCACTTTGTATCTTCCTTGCTAGTAAAAGTCTCATCATCTCCAAGCACAAGATGCGAAAATAATACTAACAACACTATAAATTCATTTAAGCCCATAATTGGCTTTTTCTTATACAAAAAATACTGACTTTTAAGGACACGATTGTTTTTAGTAAGTACATTCGACAACCCGATTCACGATTTTAAACTAAACGTTTAGGACGTCGGCAGCTACTAAATTTCAACAGTTCTGCTCACTTCCTTTTATAATAAAAATTAGATAACCCTATAATTACGATTTTAAAATAATTTGCTTCAAACCTACTGATAAAAACTCTATTTATTTTTTTTTTATCATCAGTACAAGCTGTTTGTGTATCCAATGCATCAAAGCTACAGAATTATTTTAAGGTACTGTCTTTAATTTTCTCAGTTTCTCTCTTTATTTTTCTCTTAAATTTTATTTAAAACAATTACGATCTACGTACTTATATTAAGATTCGAGACCATAAATTATACGATTTCCTGTAAATGTAGTATGTGTAATGTATACACCTATAAACCAGCACAAACACACGCTTAATAATCATAATATGAACGAAAATTTAGGTCAAGTATAAGATTTAGCAAATTTATAATGTTATGGCTATAGACCAAAGATATGGAGAATTCAACGTTCAACGAAGTACCATGACAATGAAAGTGACCAGCAAATTGATTGTGGATTAAATTTTTTCATCGGATGTTGTTATCTTGAAGTTTTGGCCTCAAGAACTTGCAAAAAATAAAAATAAAAATAAATAAATAAATTTAAATTTAGAGGACGCGCGTGTTGTTATTTACTGCAAGAAATATATGTATAAAAAAAATATTTTAAAAGTAAAAAACAACAAAAATGTTTTATAATCTATTTTTATTTTGTTAAGGAAATTTGGATATGACAAACTTAAAACATAAAAAATGAATTGCGCATAACTCGGGAGAATATATTCCGATTTGCATAGGGATTTTTATGTTGGGATCTTATTCAACCGTATTGAAGGTAGGTAGGTAAATATCTACTTTACAAAGCCGAAAAATAAAAATTTCGGCCATAAAAGTTTCAAAATCAGAAAAAGTCAGAAATTGCAAACATTTCAGGGATCGATGATGGCGATTAAAAATCCATTTTGTATAGAAGGAGAAAATATTGATTTTGAAAATTTTTTAGCTATATTTTTTTATGAAAAAACTATTTTTAAAAAAAATTTTATCAACCTTTTTTATTTTTGAACGTCTCTTTAACTAATTTTGAATAACTTTAAAATAGTAAATCTTATATTTCAGATAAAAACTCGATACATACATAAGTTTTTATCAATTTCGAAAAGGGATTCATGTTTTTACAGTGAAAGCTCTAGTAAGCGGACACTCATGGTCCCCCAATTTTTGTCCGGTTGTGACAACTGTTCGGTTAAGGGAAAGAAATAGAAAAACATTTTTTTTTAACTTCATATTAAATATTTATTATTAAAAAATGATATCGCTCAAAATATAACGGAAGGCGGTGAGAAAAAAGTAAACCATACATTTTCAAAATTACACCAACTTATGTAGTTACTCGGGAAAATCCCTAATAAGCTTTTAACATAACATCGCTCTGTCCGGTTATCGGAGCTTTTCTATGGATTTGCTTACGTATTTAAAATATAACAGGAACTATCCTGAGAACGGACCTTCTGTTTTTTTTCTTCTTCAATTGTTGATAAAAAATAGTCCAAAAATAAAATTATGTGTCCGCGTATGGGAGGTTTTCTGTTTAAAATGAGCAAAAAAAAAAGTTTCCGCATCAGTTTTCGAGAGTGTCCGTTTATAGAAAAGTAATTTGTATGAAAAACTCGAAAAAAGTTCGTTCCCGAAAATGTGTCCGTTTAATGGAATTGTACGCTTATTAAAGCTGTCCGCAAGTAGAGATTTCAGTGTACCTATTGGTTTCGTGTATTTTCTCGAAAATGGGTCTAAAAGATTTTGATTCCTGCTTCGACCAAAGTGATTATAAGAAAAATGTTTGAATTAAAAAAATAGTATTTTGAAATTTCTTGTATAAATTGTCGTATTGCATTTTAAAATGTTGAAAATATTTTTTTTTAAACAAAATTTCATCTTATAAGTACCTTTTTTTAATTTTTTTTTAACATTTGTTCGTTAAAAAATAGTTTTTAACCACAAGAACATCGTCCTTTATTTAGTCGTACTTAAATATTTTTTAAAATAAATTTTTCAAGAATAAATTAAATATATATAATTTAAGGGCAAACTGGGTTTCAATCTTTGAGAAAATGTTGGTAAATATACATATTTTACATACAAACTATTATGTTAAAAATATATTGTATTTAATTTTTGTATTTTTTTTGTATTGTACATATTTAATTTTAATTTTGTTTTCATATAATTATTCAAATTGATTCAAGAAGAATTCAGCTGTCGTAATTATATAAATTTCAGCTTGAAACTCTTTCAAACTTAATTTAAAAAATTTAAAAAGAAAAGTTTTTTCTTTTATTTTTTTTTCTCTGCATAAATAAATTATGTACCTACCTATGTATTTACACTAATGTTTTTAAGTGATCTAAAACAATACTAAATGTGACATTTTTATTTTGGTAATTTTTTTAAATTTAATTTAGAAATAAAAAGTTTTATTGAAAATTTAAAATAGCTAGTGCTACAAAACCAATTAATAAGGCACTATAAAAGCTTTCGAATGGTACATTCTATTTTGAATGAATTTAATTTCTAAAAAAAATTGCCTTTGAAAAATTGACTTAGAAATTATAATTTAAATTTTTTACAGATAAATACTCTCTTAAAAATTAAATTAATTTTTTCGATAACTTATTTTTGTATGTGGTGTGCGTTCTTTATGGTTAATTTCAACATCATCGTTTCATTTTTTAATATCTTGTTAAAGCGTATTATTTAAAATATTAAATATTATCTAATACCATATATTAAATGTATATATTTAGATCATCTCTGTTATGAATTTATGTTGTCATTTCTAAATATTTTTTATTAAAGCCATATTAAAATTAAATTATGTAGTACAACAGATGTTTGTGCTTTCAGGATCCTAATATTTTACTGAATAATAATATTAAATTAAAACTAACACAAATTTTAAAATTTTATTCGTTGGATTAATTTTTCCACTTAAAAAAAATACAACTAGGAAGAACAACTTTTTTCCTTCATTAAATAAAATATTTGAAAGAAGTAAACTTACATTTTATCTTCTTTACTAGTAAAAGTTTCACCATCCCCAAAAACAAGATGCAAGGATAATACTAACAAAAATATAAATTCACTAAAGCCCATGATTGGCTTTTTTATAACACAGATTTGTAGGGACACGGTTTTTTTTTTAAGTACAGTTGATGTAACCCGTTACACGATTTAAAAACTAAACGTTTAGAATGTCGACAGCTACTAAATTTGCAAAGCTCCGCTGACTTCCTTTTATAATAAAAAGAAAGTCTATATAACCACTACTATGATTTTATTACAATTTCCGTTAGAGCTACTGATAAAGAATCTAATTTTTTTTTATGTAAATACATCTGTTTCTGTAAATCCCAGAATTGGTCCAAAACTAATATTTAATCTAAAGCAATAATGGCAAAATTCTACAATTTCCATGTTTCACATTCCATCGTTCCCGACTACATAATTAGTTAGAATAGAGAGTCTTTAAAACATACACACACATACATACACAATCTACTTTCGATTGTGCCAGTGCTGTCGAAAGCATTTTTAAGAAATTAAAAAAAAATTTCCACAATGTATAGTGGAAAAAAATGTTTTATTGAAAATTAAAAATTGTAATAATAACTTGTGAAGAGATAAAATTTTAAATTCGTGTTATCACCCCGACTATATATAATGACTGGGAATTATAATCTCGTATCGGAGTGATATGAGCATAATTGATTGATATTAAGAATCGGCTAGGCTTGAACTTGAAGTGGATGACAATTATAATTAATTACTCACTGTCCTATCACCTCAATGAACTAAAATAAAATATTGACATTTCCGGATTATTCAATAAGAAAATAATACAAAAAAAAAAAAAAAAAAAACAACCACAAAAATTTGAGACTTATGTAGATCATACGAAGCAACTTAGAACCAAAATAAGAATAAACTGACTCCTAATAGTAGTGGGTTAGTAGGACTATAGTGCCTAATTAAAAACAAAATTTGTATTTTGTCCAAAAATATAAATTTAACTCCATTTCGAGTATTTTTCATCAAATCCCGTCAAATTTTCCGAAATTTATGTGGAAAGAACTGTACAAAATTAAATTTTGAAAAACTTTTGCTAAAACATTTTTAATAAAAAAAAGAAGAGAAAATAATCAATTTATTTCATTGTATCTATATATGTTAGTGTTAAAAACTTTTACACTGACATATACAATAAAAGCTTCAGAAATATAAACCAGCGAACAAAATATGTATTTGAAAGTCATGGGTATAGCTATTGTGAGTTTCGCCCGAACGAAATTTCGTTTGCTTATACTAAAAATAAATGAAATTTTAGGCGGTCAATGGCATTACATTCCACCCAAAATGAATAATCACAAAAAAGGGAATTTTTCATACATGAGATTTCGAGTGAAACTCATAATAGGCGAAAATTAAAATGTCAAATTTTCCAGTTGGAATGTTGTTCGGGTGAAACTCACAATAAGGCTGATAATGATAAGTTCTCTCAAATTGCAATAATATTCATCTTTGTTTGTTTTACTTTTTAGTTTCTCGCTATAAAAAAAAAAAACATTACATACGATTTCCTGTATAATGAGATATAAAACACCCTAATTATTGTAATGCGAATAATTTAGGTCAAGAATACGATTTGTCAAAAATGTTATGCGGCCACAGATCAAAGATATGAATTACTTATGTCAGAGCATTCGATGTTCAACCAAGTATCATGACATTGAAAGTGCCGGCGTGTTTGATTGTGATTAAAATTTATTTATGAATTGCAGTTGTTATCGTCTTGAAGTTTTTTTTCTCAAAGATTGCAAAATAAAAAGAAATCAAGTGAACCACTGCATCCCATGTATTTGTATGTATGTACTTGCTTTTTTGGTATAAGTTGCTTAAAATTTGTATAAAGAAGCATGAAATTCGTTTTTTAAATTACTAAAACAGGTCCTTGTGAAATTTTAACCTCAAAATAAAAAAGCTGTGAGTTCGGTAAATATGAATTTAGGTACATTTATGTAAAACATTTGTTTAAACATTTGGCAGGCTAATTTTTGAGTATTCAAAAATACACAAAACAAAAACTAACTTCACTTTTTCTTATTCCCTATAATCGTAATGTAATACAAATCTTTCGATTCATTTTCAGATCATCATCTGGGTCTCCATTGCAGTCACCTTTGTGGTGACCTTCCATTTTGCTGCCATATTTAATTCTTAGTACACGTATCTGTGAAAAATGATTGAGTCATGTTAAAAATAATATCTCTCCTTATATGAGGCTCCCAACACGACTTATGAACTCTTCTATATTTTTTTCATTTGGTGAATTTCGCAGAAGAAATTCACAAATATGAATTATATGCTCGCCGCCGCCGCCGTGTAAAATATGAAGTGATTTGGCACAGCTTGTGTTAGGAGGGCCCAATGCTGGCAGTCCCAATTTCTTGCAATCATCCATTGTAACATAGACCTCTAAAGGGTTAGGAAGAAGGAAATATGTACAGTACATGTACATGGATAGCTTTATTGGTAGCTTTATAATGGGTGATTTTTTAAGAGGTTTAGAACTTTAAAAAAAAAAAAACACAAAAAATTCGAAAAAATTAATGAAATATTTATTTGAATCGATAGTTTGAACCTTGCAATTTAATGTTTAAAGATAATTTCATGCAAATGTTGACCGCGGCTGCGTCTCAGGTAGCCCATCCGCTGAGTCCAATTTTGGCATACTCTTTCACACATATCGGCCGGTATCTCACGAATGAATGCATGGATGTTGGCTTCCAGTGCGTCAATCGAAGCGGGCTTGTCCCTATAGACATTAGCCTTGACATACCCCCACAAAAAATAATCTAATGGTGTCAAATCGCACGATCTAGGCGGCCAATTGACCGGCCCGAAACGTGAAATTAACTGTTCACCAAACTCGCCAACGGAATCGGTTGTCTAAACCTTGACTAGAGTAAAATGTTATTCCATTAATAAAGTTTGCAGGATTTGGGATCTTCCATATTGTTTTTTAGGCAGTCCCAAGTAGTTTCAATTGTAATTTTTCATACCTTGCTTTCCCTTGTGGACTTTTTGTTGTTGCTGCTCTTTGCCCATGATAATAAGCATTCATAATCCGGGACTGATTATATTTACAAAGAAGTTTTTTTGTGTGCATAGATTTACAGGTATTCAAAAAATCAAGTGACGTTTTGAACCATAAACCATCAACAGTTTTGTATACAAATAATTTATTAAAGGCGTGCATTCAGTAAAGGTTTTTATTTATAAATTTTTTAAATTGATATATTAGTTAATTTTTTGTTTTATTTTAATTTTTAATTTTTTTTTATTCTCCGCCATTGATTTCTATTGACTGAAGATTGAGTGACATAACTTTAATGGAATGTTCTGCGGCATTTCCTTGTGAAGAATTCAAAGCTTCCTGAATAATAAAATAAAATGTTAGTTGTTAAAAAAAAGTAAAAGTATGTCACTAAAGTGCATAAGAATCTAGACTAGACTAGAATAATGTCAAATTATAACAGTAGACGATGTTTATTGGAAAAAACAGCCTGGCCAGCAAGATTACTGCAGATAAAAGCTAAAATAGAACCCTACTGTGGATGGATTGTTTTTTAAATTTAACTATTCTGACAGGTACCAAAAGGAATATAAAACCCATGGTACTGCCGTTGCATATTTTTTAGAAATTTTGTTTATAAAATTATTCTGCGGTCCCGAAAGGTGAGAGTATACTTTAGGCAACCAGAGTTACATAGGTCACGCGAAGCTTGTTAACACACGCAATTATTATGGCGAAAAAATTTTATAACTCTTACAAATTGCCATTTCTCTAGTCTAGTCTCGTTCTAATTATAAAAGGATTTGAAACTCACACTTTTTTTTGTGTTTAGCTGCCATTTTTGCTCAGATTTTAAACCCAACGCATATTCTAACAACTTACTAATGAACCCTTTTGCGGATATAGTATTTTCAGGTTTTTCAGAACATTCAATTGATGATTTAATTCGGCAGGAATCAGGATTATTGGCACATCGAACATTCAGATCAAATGAAGATGGATATTTGTGTTTATCTTCTTTTGAAGCTAAACTGCAATTCCAGATTCCTCCTTCACAAGTGCTAAATAAAATAAAGCAAAAAAAAAAAAAACAAAAATGCATGCAGAAAAATTAGACAGTCGTATGTCGATTATGGAAACCACTGCATTTTAAAGATTTGTTTTTTATTGACACATAGCCACTTACCAAAGTTCCAAAAACTCATCACCAGGGCAAATTTGCTTGTAGTTGGTGTTAAAAGTCAAGCCATTGTAGGTACATTGGCAACTACTTTTCACATTTGCCAAATCCTTACAAGTTTGGGTTTGGGTTTGGATTTCTTCATAGAATTAAAAATAAATTTAAAAAAATAATTATAATTTCCGAAAAAGTAAACTGATCATACTTTGGCAATCAGGAACTTCCGATTTTAAACTCTCCTTATGGTACCATTTACCATTAAAGCAATCTAGGTATTGTAATTGGCTACCATCGGGGAAATAATAACCCGAAATACATTGAACTTTAATTCTAATCGGACTGGGAAATAAAAAATTGAAGGTTGAGAATTATTAGCAGGTAGGTACTTAAAAATATTAAAGTAAAAACAAAAACAGTTAAGTATTTTTTAGATTTGAATCTATTAAACATTAACAAACATATATTAAATTTATATATAAAAATAATAGGCGTGTTTTTTGGTGAGCATATGCCAAAATTTGCTACTAAGACTTTATGTGACTTTATGGAAGATGGCTTAAGGAAAAAAGATGGATATAAGCAAGGTTAATAAAACACGTCTATTACTTGTAGTTTACATACCTGCCATGGCTGATTATGAATCCCATGAATATGGCATTTTTGGATATTGGGGGTAGCAAATTATATGAGCATTGAATCTTAAACTTTTCTGAAATTTTGTTCAATTCGGAATAAAGATCATTCGTATTTCTTATATTGTGAATCGGTGAAAATTTCACTTTGAGATTTTGTGTAAATTTTGACTTACCTGTTGTTGGTGGGGTTGGTGCATCGTAGTATGGATAATCTTAAAATAAAGAAATATTGAAGTTGGTTGTGTTTTTTAATACGTATTTTGGTATTTTTATATTTAAGAACTTAAAGAACAATCACTGAATCGGCCATTAAATTAAAAAATGTGTTTGCCATCTGGCCAATGAAAATTACTTTCTTCTGTGATTGTTTATAAGTTATAACTAATCTAAGTAAATTTTGACGTAGGTACCTGTTGTTGATGGGGTTGATGTCTCGTAGTATGCATAATCTTAAAATAAGCAAAATATTGAAAAATGTTGGTTGTGTTAGTTAATATTTAGGTATTTTTATATTTAAGAACTTAAAGAACAATCACTGAATCGGCCATTAAATTAAAAAAATGTGTTTGCCATCTGGCCAATGAAAATTACTTTCTTCTGTGATTGTTTATAACTAATCTAAGTAAATTTTGACGTACCTGTTGTTGGTTGGGTTGATATCTCGTAGTATTCATAACCTTAAAATAAGCAAAATATTGAAAAATGTTGGTTGTGTTAGTTAATATTTAGGTATTTTTATATTTAAGAACTTAAAGAACAATCACTGAATCGGCCATTAAATTAAAAAAATGTGTTTGCCATCTGGCCAATGAAAATTACTTTCTTCTGTGATTGTTTATAACTAATCTAAGTAAATTTTGACGTACCTGTTGTTGGTTGGGTTGATATCTCGTAGTATTCATAACCTTAAAATAAGCAAAATATTGAAAAATGTTGGTTGTGTTAGTTAATATTTAGGTATTTTTATATTTAAGAACTTAAAGAACAATCACTGAATCGGCCATTAAATTAAAAAATGTGTTTGCCATCTGGCCAATGAAAATTACTTTCTTCTGTGATTGTTTATAAGTTATAACTAATCTAAGTAAATTTTGACGTAGGTACCTGTTGTTGATGGGGTTGATGTCTCGTAGTATGCATAATCTTAAAATAAGCAAAATATTGAAAAATGTTGGTTGTGTTAGTTAATATTTAGGTATTTTTATATTTAAGAACTTAAAGAACAATCACTGAATCGGCCATTAAATTAAAAAATGTGTTTGCCATCTGGCCAATGAAAATTACTTTCTTCTGTGATTGTTTATAAGTTATAACTAATCTAAGTAAATTTTGACGTAGGTACCTGTTGTTGATGGGGTTGATGTCTCGTAGTATGCATAATCTTAAAATAAGCAAAATATTGAAAAATGTTGGTTGTGTTAGTTAATATTTAGGTATTTTTATATTTAAGAACTTAAAGAACAATCACTGAATCGGCCATTAAATTAAAAAATGTGTTTGCCATCTGGCCAATGAAAATTACTTTCTTCTGTGATTGTTTATAAGTTATAACTAATCTAAGTAAATTTTGACGTAGGTACCTGTTGTTGATGGGGTTGATGTCTCGTAGTATTCATAACCTTAAAATAAGCAAAATATTGAAAAATGTTGGTTGTGTTAGTTAATATTTAGGTATTTTTATATTTAAGAACTTAAAGAACAATCACTGAATCGGCCATTAAATTAAAAAATGTGTTTGCCATCTGGCCAATGAAAATTACTTTCTTCTGTGATTGTTTATAAGTTATAACTAATCTAAGTAAATTTTGACGTAGGTACCTGTTGTTGATGGGGTTGATGTCTCGTAGTATGCATAATCTTAAAATAAGCAAAATATTGAAAAATGTTGGTTGTGTTAGTTAATATTTAGGTATTTTTATATTTAAGAACTTAAAGAACAATCACTGAATCGGCCATTAAATTAAAAAATGTGTTTGCCATCTGGCCAATGAAAATTACTTTCTTCTGTGATTGTTTATAAGTTATAACTAATCTAAGTAAATTTTGACGTAGGTACCTGTTGTTGATGGGGTTGATGTCTCGTAGTATGCATAATCTTAAAATAAGCAAAATATTGAAAAATGTTGGTTGTGTTAGTTAATATTTAGGTATTTTTATATTTAAGAACTTAAAGAACAATCACTGAATCGGCCATTAAATTAAAAAATGTGTTTGCCATCTGGCCAATGAAAATTACTTTCTTCTGTGATTGTTTATAAGTTATAACTAATCTAAGTAAATTTTGACGTAGGTACCTGTTGTTGATGGGGTTGATGTCTCGTAGTATTCATAACCTTAAAATAAGCAAAATATTGAAAAATGTTGGTTGTGTTAGTTAATATTTAGGTATTTTTATATTTAAGAACTTAAAGAACAATCACTGAATCGGCCATTAAATTAAAAAATGTGTTTGCCATCTGGCCAATGAAAATTACTTTCTTCTGTGATTGTTTATAAGTTATAACTAATCTAAGTAAATTTTGACGTAGGTACCTGTTGTTGATGGGGTTGATGTCTCGTAGTATGCATAATCTTAAAATAAGCAAAATATTGAAAAATGTTGGTTGTGTTAGTTAATATTTAGGTATTTTTATATTTAAGAACTTAAAGAACAATCACTGAATCGGCCATTAAATTAAAAAATGTGTTTGCCATCTGGCCAATGAAAATTACTTTCTTCTGTGATTGTTTATAAGTTATAACTAATCTAAGTAAATTTTGACGTAGGTACCTGTTGTTGATGGGGTTGATGTCTCGTAGTATGCATAATCTTAAAATAAGCAAAATATTGAAAAATGTTGGTTGTGTTAGTTAATATTTAGGTATTTTTATATTTAAGAACTTAAAGAACAATCACTGAATCGGCCATTAAATTAAAAAATGTGTTTGCCATCTGGCCAATGAAAATTACTTTCTTCTGTGATTGTTTATAAGTTATAACTAATCTAAGTAAATTTTGACGTAGGTACCTGTTGTTGATGGGGTTGATGTCTCGTAGTATTCATAACCTTAAAATAAGCAAAATATTGAAAAATGTTGGTTGTGTTAGTTAATATTTAGGTATTTTTATATTTAAGAACTTAAAGAACAATCACTGAATCGGCCATTAAATTAAAAAATGTGTTTGCCATCTGGCCAATGAAAATTACTTTCTTCTGTGATTGTTTATAAGTTATAACTAATCTAAGTAAATTTTGACGTAGGTACCTGTTGTTGATGGGGTTGATGTCTCGTAGTATGCATAATCTTAAAATAAGCAAAATATTGAAAAATGTTGGTTGTGTTAGTTAATATTTAGGTATTTTTATATTTAAGAACTTAAAGAACAATCACTGAATCGGCCATTAAATTAAAAAATGTGTTTGCCATCTGGCCAATGAAAATTACTTTCTTCTGTGATTGTTTATAAGTTATAACTAATCTAAGTAAATTTTGACGTAGGTACCTGTTGTTGATGGGGTTGATGTCTCGTAGTATGCATAATCTTAAAATAAGCAAAATATTGAAAAATGTTGGTTGTGTTAGTTAATATTTAGGTATTTTTATATTTAAGAACTTAAAGAACAATCACTGAATCGGCCATTAAATTAAAAAATGTGTTTGCCATCTGGCCAATGAAAATTACTTTCTTCTGTGATTGTTTATAAGTTATAACTAATCTAAGTAAATTTTGACGTAGGTACCTGTTGTTGATGGGGTTGATGTCTCGTAGTATGCATAATCTTAAAATAAGCAAAATATTGAAAAATGTTGGTTGTGTTAGTTAATATTTAGGTATTTTTATATTTAAGAACTTAAAGAACAATCACTGAATCGGCCATTAAATTAAAAAATGTGTTTGCCATCTGGCCAATGAAAATTACTTTCTTCTGTGATTGTTTATAAGTTATAACTAATCTAAGTAAATTTTGACGTAGGTACCTGTTGTTGATGGGGTTGATGTCTCGTAGTATGCATAATCTTAAAATAAGCAAAATATTGAAAAATGTTGGTTGTGTTAGTTAATATTTAGGTATTTTTATATTTAAGAACTTAAAGAACAATCACTGAATCGGCCATTAAATTAAAAAATGTGTTTGCCATCTGGCCAATGAAAATTACTTTCTTCTGTGATTGTTTATAAGTTATAACTAATCTAAGTAAATTTTGACGTAGGTACCTGTTGTTGATGGGGTTGATGTCTCGTAGTATGCATAATCTTAAAATAAGCAAAATATTGAAAAATGTTGGTTGTGTTAGTTAATATTTAGGTATTTTTATATTTAAGAACTTAAAGAACAATCACTGAATCGGCCATTAAATTAAAAAATGTGTTTGCCATCTGGCCAATGAAAATTACTTTCTTCTGTGATTGTTTATAAGTTATAACTAATCTAAGTAAATTTTGACGTAGGTACCTGTTGTTGATGGGGTTGATGTCTCGTAGTATTCATAACCTTAAAATAAGCAAAATATTGAAAAATGTTGGTTGTGTTAGTTAATATTTAGGTATTTTTATATTTAAGAACTTAAAGAACAATCACTGAATCGGCCATTAAATTAAAAAATGTGTTTGCCATCTGGCCAATGAAAATTACTTTCTTCTGTGATTGTTTATAAGTTATAACTAATCTAAGTAAATTTTGACGTAGGTACCTGTTGTTGATGGGGTTGATGTCTCGTAGTATGCATAATCTTAAAATAAGCAAAATATTGAAAAATGTTGGTTGTGTTAGTTAATATTTAGGTATTTTTATATTTAAGAACTTAAAGAACAATCACTGAATCGGCCATTAAATTAAAAAATGTGTTTGCCATCTGGCCAATGAAAATTACTTTCTTCTGTGATTGTTTATAAGTTATAACTAATCTAAGTAAATTTTGACGTAGGTACCTGTTGTTGATGGGGTTGATGTCTCGTAGTATGCATAATCTTAAAATAAGCAAAATATTGAAAAATGTTGGTTGTGTTAGTTAATATTTAGGTATTTTTATATTTAAGAACTTAAAGAACAATCACTGAATCGGCCATTAAATTAAAAAATGTGTTTGCCATCTGGCCAATGAAAATTACTTTCTTCTGTGATTGTTTATAAGTTATAACTAATCTAAGTAAATTTTGACGTAGGTACCTGTTGTTGATGGGGTTGATGTCTCGTAGTATGCATAATCTTAAAATAAGCAAAATATTGAAAAATGTTGGTTGTGTTAGTTAATATTTAGGTATTTTTATATTTAAGAACTTAAAGAACAATCACTGAATCGGCCATTAAATTAAAAAATGTGTTTGCCATCTGGCCAATGAAAATTACTTTCTTCTGTGATTGTTTATAAGTTATAACTAATCTAAGTAAATTTTGACGTAGGTACCTGTTGTTGATGGGGTTGATGTCTCGTAGTATTCATAACCTTAAAATAAGCAAAATATTGAAAAATGTTGGTTGTGTTAGTTAATATTTAGGTATTTTTATATTTAAGAACTTAAAGAACAATCACTGAATCGGCCATTAAATTAAAAAATGTGTTTGCCATCTGGCCAATGAAAATTACTTTCTTCTGTGATTGTTTATAAGTTATAACTAATCTAAGTAAATTTTGACGTAGGTACCTGTTGTTGATGGGGTTGATGTCTCGTAGTATGCATAATCTTAAAATAAGCAAAATATTGAAAAATGTTGGTTGTGTTAGTTAATATTTAGGTATTTTTATATTTAAGAACTTAAAGAACAATCACTGAATCGGCCATTAAATTAAAAAATGTGTTTGCCATCTGGCCAATGAAAATTACTTTCTTCTGTGATTGTTTATAAATTATAACTAATCTAAGTAAATTTTGACGTAGGTACCTGTTGTTGATGGGGTTGATGTCTCGTAGTATTCATAACCTTAAAATAAGCAAAATATTGAAAAATGTTGGTTGTGTTAGTTAATATTTAGGTATTTTTATATTTAAGAACTTAAAGAACAATCACTGAATCGGCCATTAAATTAAAAAATGTGTTTGCCATCTGGCCAATGAAAATTACTTTCTTCTGTGATTGTTTATAAGTTATAACTAATCTAAGTAAATTTTGACGTACCTGTTGTTGATGGGGTTGATGTCTCGTAGTATTCATAACCTTAAAATAAGCAAAATATTGAAAAATGTTGGTTGTGTTAGTTAATATTTAGGTATTTTTATATTTAAGAACTTAAAGAACAATCACTGAATCGGCCATTAAATTAAAAAAATGTGTTTGCCATCTGGCCAATGAAAATTACTTTCTTCTGTGATTGTTTATAACTAATCTAAGTAAATTTTGACGTACCTGTTGTTGGTTCGGTTGATATCTCGTAGTATTCATAACCTTAAAATAAGCAAAATATTGAAAAATGTTGGTTGTGTTAGTTAATATTTAGGTATTTTTATATTTAAGAACTTAAAGAACAATCACTGAATCGGCCATTAAATTAAAAAATGTGTTTGCCATCTGGCCAATGAAAATTACTTTCTTCTGTGATTGTTTATAAGTTATAACTAATCTAAGTAAATTTTGACGTACCTGTTGTTGATGGGGTTGATGTCTCGTAGTATTCATAACCTTAAAATAAGCAAAATATTGAAAAATGTTGGTTGTGTTAGTTAATATTTAGGTATTTTTATATTTAAGAACTTAAAGAACAATCACTGAATCGGCCATTAAATTAAAAAATGTGTTTGCCATCTGGCCAATGAAAATTACTTTCTTCTGTGATTGTTTATAAGTTATAACTAATCTAAGTAAATTTTGACGTACCTGTTGTTGATGGGGTTGATGTCTCGTAGTATTCATAACCTTAAAATAAGCAAAATATTGAAAAATGTTGGTTGTGTTAGTTAATATTTAGGTATTTTTATATTTAAGAACTTAAAGAACAATCACTGAATCGGCCATTAAATTAAAAAAATGTGTTTGCCATCTGGCCAATGAAAATTACTTTCTTCTGTGATTGTTTATAACTAATCTAAGTAAATTTTGACGTACCTGTTGTTGGTTCGGTTGATATCTCGTAGTATTCATAACCTTAAAATAAGCAAAATATTGAAAAATGTTGGTTGTGTTAGTTAATATTTAGGTATTTTTTATATTTAAGAACTTAAAGGACAATCACTGAATCGGCCATTAAATTAAAAAATGTGTTTGCCATCTGGCCAATGAAAATTACTTTCTTCTGTGATTGTTTATAATTAATCTAAGTAAATTTTGACGTACCTGTTGTTGGTGGGGTTGATATCTCGTAGTATTCATAACCTTAAAATAAGCAAAATATTGAAAAATGTTGGTTGTGTTAGTTAATATTTAGGTATTTTTTATATTTAAGAACTTAAAGGACAATCACTGAATCGGCCATTAAATTAAAAAATGTGTTTGCCATCTGGCCAATGAAAATTAATTCCTTCTGTGATTGTTTATAAGTTATAACTAATCTAAGTAAATTTTGACGTACCTGTTGTTGATGGGGTTGATGTCTCGTAGTATTCATAACCTTAAAATAAGCAAAATATTGAAAAATGTTGGTTGTGTTAGTTAATATTTAGGTATTTTTATATTTAAGAACTTAAAGAACAATCACTGAATCGGCCATTAAATTAAAAAATGTGTTTGCCATCTGGCCAATGAAAATTACTTTCTTCTGTGATTGTTTATAACTAATCTAAGTAAATTTTGACGTACCTGTTGTTGGTGGGGTTGATGTCTCGTAGTATGCATAATCTTAAAATTAGCAAAATATTGAAAAATGTTGGTTGTGTTAGTTAATATTTAGGTATTTTTATATTTAAGAACTTAAAGAACAATCACTGAATCGGCCATTAAATTAAAAAATGTGTTTGCCATCTGGCCAATGAAAATTACTTTCTTCTGTGATTGTTTATAACTAATCTAAGTAAATTTTGACGTACCTGTTGTTGGTTCGGTTGATATCTCGTAGTATTCATAACCTTAAAATAAGCAAAATATTGAAAAATGTTGGTTGTGTTAGTTAATATTTAGGTATTTTTTATATTTAAGAACTTAAAGGACAATCACTGAATCGGCCATTAAATTAAAAAATGTGTTTGCCATCTGGCCAATGAAAATTAATTCCTTCTGTGATTGTTTATAACTAATCTAAGTAAATTTTTACGTACTAATTAATTAATCTATTAATCTAAGTAAGACTTGTATATATTTTGACGTACCTGTTGACTCGTAGTATGGATAATCTTAAAATAAAAGAAATATTGAAAAATTGTGGTTAGTTTTTACAAAAAATATTTGATATTTTGTTTATCGAAAATGAAATTTTAAACTGTTGGTTTTTTCAAATATTCTCGAAAATGGCTTGAACGGTTTGAATGAGAATTGATACAATATGTTATATCCAAATCTATTACAATAATATGTATCTACTTTATTACAGACTTTTTTCAAAAAACTTCGCTCAATTTAGGCTAGGTGAAGAAGATGAAAAAAAATGTTATTTTTTTTAAATATCGCAACATTATAAACACAATACAAAATAAATATTGTTGTAAAAGAAAAAAAATTTCGCGATTGATTTTAAGAGAATTTTCAAAAAAAAACCGTAACATTGCAGTTTTCAATGAAGCCAGCATTTCAACAGCTTTGATTTTTTTATTTTTTCCCCTTGGTGCTTTTTTGGTAAAGAAATTTGTTAAAAAAATTGTCGCTCCAAAAAAGATATTGCAAAAAAAAAAAAATCTTAATTTTTACCAACAGAAATCATTAAATTGTGTTCGATGTTAGTAAATGGGAGACATTTCTTGGAAATAACGAGCAGTTCATTGAGTTTATTGATTCAGAGAGAACAGATGTTTTTGCTCTTTATTTAAATATAGTACCGGGCAATTTCACAAAAGGAAATTATAGATATTGCAGTAAAAAGAGATACTGTATTGCTTATTTTTTTTTTTTTAAACATTTTATTATTTTTCCAAAAAAAAACAACATCTCTGTTGAAGATTGTTTAAAATGAATTATTATAAAATTTTACTAACATTGATTATTCCCTTTTTTTGATAACTTTACTAACCTTCACAATATTCTCCTTTAATATTTTGGGGACATTTACAGACAAAATTCTCTACACAAATTCCATTATTCTGACACGGTGGATAACAAAAAGGAAGTTCTGAAGTTCTGAAATTTAAGGATGCAAAATTAAGAAATTTTTAAATTAAAATATTTTTATATTCGGAAAAAAGACAATTCTATGTAATTAGTCTATTAATAAAGAGAATTGAATATACAAATTATTTTTTAAAAGAAACAAGAAGCCATTTTTATCTCGATTTTTAATCACTTCGATTTTATCATTTCGACTTTTTCGACTCGAATTTTGTTTAATTTGATTATTTTGTTTCGATAATTTTTGTTTCATTATACCTATAAATTTGTTGTCTTAGGTTAATTTCGAATGAACTCTTTAAGCGAGATTAACTTAAATCAAAGAAACAAGAAAATTATAAGCTTTTGCTAAGAAAACAAAAAATATGTGGACCTATATCGAGATAAAAAAGACGTCATAATATAGGCACCCAAAAAAACTTGACACTGTTCCGTCGTTGTCGTATTCATTAACAATATCATCAATGTATCTCCCGTCACAAAATACAAAATAATAGCAAAATACTAATGACGCTATAAATTTACATAAAGCCATACTAGTTTTTTTTTTTTTGTTCAATTACAATTTTTACACAAGAAATGTTCAAGCTTTTGAAATACACTAATTTCCGTCACTCTTTTTTACTTCTATTTATATTGCTAGACCAGATAAAGTTTTAATTAATTGCAAAACAAGTATATTTTACAATTGTGAGAAAATATTATTATCGGTTTTACAATTCTCAGTTTAACAATTTGCAACTTACCTACGAACTTACATTCTAGTATCTATTTTCTGACCACAGACATCCTTGAATGGCTCCCTATCTATACGATTGTATATTTGCACACAATATTATTATTAGCAAAAAAACCACAAATCAAATAAGTTTGTTCGTCCTCACACTCAGCAACCACATATTTATAACTGTCGGATTTTTAAAATCAAAAATTAAACAATTGTTATTTCTTTGTTTAGGAATCCCGCAATCCCACAAAAAAGCGATATTTAGTGACTCATCATTAACAGCAGACAAACTGTGGAGCCATATTGAAGACAAACTGATAAATTGTAGCGTTTGCTTATTTGTTGTGGAAACATTAGGTGCGTTCCTTTACTTTGAAACTCTGTGATTTTCGGTCCAAAACTACACATTTTATTTTTTTTTTAAATTAACTTTGACAAAATGAATATGCCAACTTCCCAGGCGTCATTTCTTAAGACGTATTTAGGAGTTTATTAAGAACATAAGTTTTGTAAGATATTGCTTAAAGTTGGCTTAAAACTAAGAAAATTTTAACAAAGAAGTTTATTTATTTATTATATTTTGATTATTTTTATAACTAAACAATTTTCAATGAGTCTTTCTTTAATAAATAAAAGAGCTAAATTAATTTAGCATTAAGATTGTATTTGTTCAATTTTTTGTTTAAGATTTTCAAATAATGTAGATTTGCAAGAAAAATGGAATTTATAATAATAGCTAATTAGATTTTAATAATACATATACCTTAACATAATATTTTTTTTTTAATACACTATCAGATCTTTGCCGAAGAGAGCTTAGTACAAGCGACATCTTGCGGCCAAAGATTTGCCAACACAAAATATGTGTTATCCGGCTCATCACTTAGTGCAGTGTTAGTAGTTAGTAAGCAAAAATCAACTACTACAAAACATACACTTAAAAACAATTAATACAAAACTATTTATACGAATAAATATAAATACATAAAAAAATACAATTACAATAAGAAACTAAATTATAATTATAAACATTTAAGATCGTGGTGCACTGGTCTTTAACGTATCGTCGCCTGGATAAAATATTGTCGTAAGTTACAATTTGCTACTTTTGGGAAAACACATTTGAAGTTCAAAATTTTTTTTCTCAAAAACTATACGGTGAATTTTTTTGAAAATTTAGTGGCTTATACAGAAAACATCTGACAACTCAAAAACGTTTAAATAAATACAATATTCTCATAATAAAAGAAATAAGGGTTAATTTTTGCCAATATGCCGTTGTCGTATGTGACGGTTTAACCAAAACTGCTTGTTACCGAAACACATACGACAAAATAATCACACATACGACAATAAATGAAAAAAAATTAAATGTCGTTGGTATGTTACATACGACAATATAAAGCATGTTATTTATTTAAAAACAAACTCAGGTTTATTTTTTTAATTATTTATTTTATTTTCTCTATAAAAACTTATTTTTAAACATGAAAAAAAAGTAAAAATAAAAAAGTTTTAATTCTAAAAAAATAAATAATTACCTAATCCATATTCAATTATTAAAAAAACCCTTTTGGTATCTAAACATAAAAATATTCGTAAGTTTAAAAAAATCATATTAATTATTTCACATTGATTTTAAGTGTTGGTGTTAATGGCCTTTGCTGGAGCTAAACGAAGCTCTTTTTGTCAAAAATTAGCATCGGTTGGCTTTTGAAAACGTTCGGTTTCTTTGCAAAAACAAAAATCTAATAAATACGACTAATTATGATTTTTTTTCTTTGCTCAAATCATTATTAGTCGTATTTATTAGATTTTTGTCTACTTAGACACTGCCTAACTCTGTGTCTAAGTTAAGGCAGTTATAAGACAACAATAAACAAGGTTTTTGAACACATTCTCCAAAGTTGAACAGTTATCTAAAGCTAGACAACGTTTATAAATAAGACCAAATAAGTCTTCTTCTCACCAATGTAAATAGATAAGAGTTTTGACTTTAAAGAACTGGATTTGCTTGTAAGCCAGGTTTTCAGACTTAATGTTTAAAATCCTTTTGGTTCCTTTGCAAAATTTTCAAATTAACGTTTAGGAAATTAATTTTTTTAAAAAGGCGAATTAAAAGTTACTTGACTAGGTATTTCGATGTTTCCTAAATATTTCGTTGCGCATGCTAAAAAATTAAAGAGGATTATTCAAAGCATAACAATGCTCCATTATCATACGCATAGAGTTCTTCAGATACTCTTGGTGCAGGGGACTCGTCCGACCTCTGCGACATCTTGATTACGTCTGAAATTACACCTGTCTGTGTTTTTTCTTATGAGACATACGACAAACGTTTACCGGAATTTCAATAAAATATTGTCGTATGTGTATTAAAAATGACACATACGACAATTATTTATCAAACGTTGGCTAAACAGATTTTGTATGAAAAAAATGTCGTATGTTTTTATTTGGTCGTATGTGTAGCATTTTGTTTACACATACGACAAAGAAATACTTAAATGTTGGCGACCTTGCACATACGACACATTTTGAGGAAAATATCTTGGGAACTACGGCAGATATCGAAAGACGGATTTTACTAGGTTGTAGAGAAAAAATCAAATAACAAAACTTCATTTTTATCTCAAAACCTCAATTTTTCACATACGACAATATTTTATCCAAGCGACGGTATGTTTTAAACTAATCTTACTAATATTAAAATCAAAGACGTTTGAGTTTAAATTCAAGAGCCTGCACATGCGGGTAAGAGGCTCATGCATGCCATAATTAGTTCGGTGTTGGGATAAATGCATTAATTCCACATTACGAATATTGTAGTTTCCCTCACAATAATTAAAACCAATACAACTTAGTAAATCAGGTGCATCAATAACGCCAGTTATAAGTTGATGAATAAATATAATATCCATATTAATCCTCCTTTGTGACAAAGGCTGGACCTGAAGAAGTTTAAGCCTGTGTTCATAAGGAGGAAGGTTATAAGGATCAGACCACGGTAGCCCTTTCAAAGCGAAACGTATGAAATTACGCTGTATGGCTTCTAATCTATTTTTATGCGTTTCGTAAAAAAGGGGTCCATACCTGGGATGCGTATTCAAGATGGGGACGGATTAAACAGTTGTAAAGAGCGAGGGTAACATATGGATCCTGAAATTCTTTAGACCATCTTTTAATAAACCCTAACATAGAGTTCGCCTTATTCACGATCAGATTGATATGCTCAATAAAATTAAGGTTAGAAGTAAAGTGAACTCCAGGTCTTTAAAACTATGAACTTGGCGTAAAGAGTATTGCGATATTTTGTACTCAAACGAAGAAGGAGTTTGTTTTTTGGAAAAAGTCATGGCCTGACATTTAATAGGATTAAGATTCAAACCATTCTTATAACACCAAATCAGAAAACTGTTTAAATCATCTTGCAAAAGTAAACGATCATTCATTGGTAGATTTAATGCTTTTAAAAATTTTCATATCATCCGCAAAAATTAGAATTTCACTATTACGTATACAGAGGGTTACGTCATTAATAGCTAAGATAAAAAGAAGGGGACCTAGATGGCTTCCCTGAGGAACTCCCGATTTGGCATTGAAAGGGTAGAGAAAGAATTACGGAATTTAACCTGGTAATATCTATTAAGAAGATATGACGAAATCCAAGTGATGATTCCAGGAGGAAACCCAAACACTTTTAATTTAAATAAGATAATTTCATGAGAGAGTTGATCAAAAGCTTTAGAGTAATCTGTATAGACACAGTCAAGTTCGAATCCTCTTTCTAACGCATTTGTACACTTGTGCATAAAAGT
Organism: Epistrophe eligans; assembly: GCA_951394125.1. Lineage (NCBI taxonomy): Eukaryota > Metazoa > Arthropoda > Insecta > Diptera > Syrphidae > Epistrophe > Epistrophe eligans. The sequence goes on along the minus strand of OX596031.1, from coordinate 8,972,964 downwards.
AAGTAGATTTGTTGCTGTTGATCTCTTCTGAATGAAACCATGTTGTTGTTTGCAAATGATGTTTTTACAATCGAATGCCAAACTATCGCACACCACCTGCTCAAAGAGCTTAGGAATACAGGACAGCTTGGAAATCGGCCTGTAATTACATATGTCAGATTTGTTTCCCTTTTTAAAAACTGGGGTGGAATCGGCTAACGCGATAGTTGATAGTTGATAATCAAAATCGACAATTTTGCTCCATGTAAGGTGATTATCAAATCGACAATCGTTTTTTGTACTGATATTAAGCGACAGCTTTTTAGGTGTCGTTTTCATACATTTATGTCATTTTCATAAAAAGTTTGATGCGGTCGGCTTAAAATTGGTTGGTTTTTTAATAATATAATTAATTAAAACCAACACAATAACAAAACTGCAAAAATGACTTTTAATTCTTGACTGAATTGTAAGTTATTCCAAAGAACAAACAATTTTTGGCGATCGATTTACACAGAGCAACGAATAGTTGATAATCAAAACCGACAATCAAAAAAGCGACAATCAACTATCGCCTTACGCGATTCCACCCCTGGTGTAATAAATGCCTTTTTCCAAATACCTGGAAATTTACCTGAGGTAAGAGATAGGCTAAATAATTTTGTAAGAGTGGAAGCTTATATTGATTTGAATTTTTTCAAAATTATAGGAGGTATACCATCTGATAAGTAATCATCATGAAGTAAGGAAAGATAATGTAAAACTTTGTCTGTTGTAATAGGAAGATTATTGAATATTGCTTGTGGGCACTCTTCTAAGTAACGAAAGAAGTCCTCGTCAACATCAATTGAAGTATCAGTGAAAGACTGACGAAAGTATAGAGTGAAAACTACCTTCATATTATGTTCATTTTAAATGTTTAAAATATTTTTATTGTTTATTTTTAAGAATCGGATTTTTCAAAACCAAATTGACAATAATTGTATCAAATCCGTGTTTGAAAAAATTTTATGGAAGTAATTATAGTAAATTTAAACAAAAATTTATTTGATTTCAATTCATATTGTTTTAATAGATACATAGTTTACAACAAAAAAAATTATTTTTACGCATTTTTTTATCAATTTTATTCACACATTATTATATTTATAGTTTCGTACACTTCATATAAAGAGTCTCAAATTATTTAACAAAACGAGTATCAGAAAAGAGTTTTCTAAATTCTTGTGGTATCACAACATGCCTAATTCTAATGATCCATGTGTGTCAGTCCATTTTATTTGCAGTCACTTCACCTAACCGATCTTCATAAATTGATCATTTGTATTTATGTGGAATTTTTGTGGTTTCATATTTGTCTCTGAGTCTTCTGAATCTGAAAAAAAATGCATAAATTAATATAATAGTTATCTCATATACTAATATGTTTTTGTTACAATTGAATTTTCAATATAATAATGTCCTATGAACTTGTGTTCATATAAGACTATAAGAGCCATTTCCGTGCACACTGCACACTTATATAACTTGGTTTCATAGTTAAAAAGTAAAAACTGAAAGCTTTTCGTTAGTAAACGCATATTTGGCGAATGACTGGACTGATTTGGGTAATTATTATGTGGGTCTCATATATGTTACTTGGAGTCGAATAATTAATAAAAATTTAATTTCTTTGTCAAAGTGGCTCATTTTCACAATATATGTTAATTTAGTGTCGAAAAATAATATTACAAAAAAGTGGTGTTCTGGGATAAATTTATATAAAAATTCTATGTATTTATATATATATGACTAAAATATTCATAACAACCACAGAAATCTGAAATTTTGTAAATTAAATTCTTTTTAATCTAGAGCATTTCGATGTGAATTTATTTTTTCCCGACATCCACCGACTGCCAAGCCCACTTTTGTAGGGAGCTTTTTTCAAAAGATTTCCGTGTGAATTCAAGACGACGCGACGACGGGACGACGGGACGCGACACAACCACGGATTTGCATGATTATTTATTTATTGACTATCCATTTACACGTAGGTACATTCTTTTGGTACTAAGTGAACGTCCGATTTTGATTTAAACATTATATTTTATTAATTTAGCTTAAAGTTAATTTAAAATCAAGTTTAGAGTTAATAATCTAAATAATAAAAAAAAAATATATGCTTTGCCCTAATTTAGACTTACGATCGGTTTGCCCAGGTGATTCAGTTTCGATTTCAATTATTGTTGTTTGGTATTCTTCTGGAATTAAAAATATAAATTCAACATTTAAAATTTAGTTAAATTTAAAATATAATTTTTTTATTTCATCAACAAAAATCTATTTGTCCAAATGTAATAAAGGGGGTACGGTGGCACATCATGCGTGTGACTTTTTAGGTATCTACATAAATATACTAAAATGGAATAAAGGCGGTACAATGGCCCTAACATGTGTATGCTTTTGTATGCATGTATGTAGATCTAATTAAAAATTAAAACTTGTGTATTCATTTATAACTTACGATAAGTTGAACTTGGTGATTCTGTTTTAGGTTCAAAGGTTGTTTCGGATTCTTCTAAAAAAAAAAAAAAAAAAAAAAATTATTAACCAATTTTCAAATAAAAATTAAATTAAAATATTAATACAGTCAACTTATTGTTTTACCTTTTCAAAATTATTACAAACTCTCATGATAAAATAGTCTTATTTGTATAAGTTTTTTTTTTTTATATAATTGAACACAACATATTTAAAGTGGACTTAAGATATTTTAATTTTTAACAAAATGCAATTAAAAAAAAATAAATAAAATGAAACTGTTTTTGCAAATAAGATTAAATTGTAGGTTTCCAAAATTGTGAAAAAAATGTCAACTAAAAACTACCAAATTATCTTAATAGCTATGTATGTTGATTTTTTTAATTTTCATTCGATAGGTAAATTCCATTTCTATTAAACATTTTACATAATAATTTTCAATTATTATTTTGAAAAATGAATCTTGTTTTTCTTAAAATGATTTTGATATAAAAACAATTTTTTTAACCGTTATATTTATATGAATTCACATGTAAACTTACCATTGACGATAATGGTTCCTTCAGTTGTCAATTTTATTGGTACTGTAAGTTATTAAAACAAAAAAGTATATTTAATGAATTTTGATAGTATGTTCTAAAATAATATTTTGGCATTTTTTTTATCTAACAATAATAAATGAAAAATATGCAATGTAAAAAAAATAATAATACATATTGCAATCATATAAAAAACAATATTTTCGATTTTAATATAAATAATTTAAAGTATGTAGAATTTATTACTTTTTTTTTTAGTTTTTATTTTGAGTTATTTATTTTTCAATTTTATTTTATACAAAATACATACAAAGATTTTGAATTAATGTTTGTATTTTAAATTAAAAATAAATTAAATTAAATTAAAATAAATTAAAGCAAATTTTAATTTCTTATTATTCATAAATTTATTTATTTAATAATTATATCTTTAAAATAATTTGTATACAATTCAAGAAACAAAACTACATTTCTATTAAAGATTGTGTTGCTTAAAACTTATTAAACAATAATAATATTATATTTTAAAAAATGTTTTAATTTATATTTTCAATTAAGGCAAGATAAATATTTTTATTACTGATAAATTTCTAACTAACCTTGACATTTAGGGGCATGTAACTTTCCGTCCTTTGATTTCATATACCATTTTGAATTAACACAAGTAAGATATGTAGCAGGCCTACCATCTATTGTTTTATATCCAGTATCACAACTTGCATAACATCTAATTACTCTAGAAAAACAAATTAATATCAGGTAAGTCAATAAAAAAGAATTTTTATAAGAAAATAAAAATATCTATTGAAATACAATATTAGACAAGAAATCTATAGGTATATTTGCAGACATACTTACCCGTCTCTAAACAAATCAGTGCAATGCAAATAAGTATTTTCTAATGTTTTAAGTCTCTCACATCTCAAATTGTAATTTAATTCACAACTTGTTCCTTCAATATTTTCAGGACATTGGCAGACACCAGGCTCAACACAAGTTCCATTATTTTGACATGGTGAAGAACAAGCAGACATATCCATAGGACGCCGGAATACTGGAGCTCTGAAATTTAACGTTTTTAAGTAAAATAATATACGATTAGGTACCAGGGATTCTGCAGGGTATAAAACAATTTCTAAAGATAGAGCATTTATAAAGATGCGGAACAAGATGGAAATTATATTGGATTTAAAGGTAAAGTAAAAACTTCTGACATTTTATGAATTAGGCTAATAAAGAAAATTTGGAAATAAGGTTATTTATACCTAAGTTCAGCTTTAAGAAACTTAATGAAAACCTTACTCTGTAATATCGTAATCATCTTCGTAGTTATCATCATCGTAGTATAAAATGGACCTTCCTTCACAACAAAGCAAAAAATACATTAAAAATATTGACAGTAATATAAATTTAGAAAAAGCCATAGTTGGTTTTATTTTCAATTAAAATGTTTTATAACTTTGTTCGACTTTTAACATAGAACGCTTGAATTATAGAAATTAATTAATATTTCGTCGTTTGGGTTCTTCTATTTATATTGAAAAATTATCATAAGTCCAAAAAATTATTATTATATGATCGCATTTTCTTCGCGGGTGTATACAAACCTCAAACTTCCTCAAATGTTTTATCAATTTTTTTTTATTATTAGTTTATTTTCACTCTGATGTATTCCCTACATTCACAGTGTGCTTCGGTGGTGTGACAAAAAGCTGGAGTGTGTAAGTTGAGTCGAGAGAAAAAAAAAATCGCATGGGAGGGGAGGCTTTTTTCCCAGTTTAGCCAGGAGGGGAAATTAAAAAAAAAATGATTTAAAACACACAATTATTAAAAACAACGGAATGCATAAGTGATTCCATGCTGTATCTTATTTTAAGGCCATACAAATCTTTCTTTATTTTATTTTTGAATAAATTTGTTTTTTTTTTTAGTGAACAGTTTTTGAGAAAAATAATTTTTAAACATTTTAAATTTTACGTTTAAATAGGAAGATTGAATTTTGAAAACAAAAATAGTACGAAAAATTTTGACAAAAATTAATCCGAAAAATAGTTTTTTTTAATTTTTTTTTTCCAAATTCTGAATTTTTCAAAAACTTTTCACTAAAACTTTATTTAAATAGGTATAAAGTAAAAGAAGAGATTTATGTCTTTACAAAAAAATATAGCATGGCATTTTTAGTTTTACCATTGTTCTTTAATATATTTTTTGTTTGTTTAGAAAATCGTCCCTCCGAGGGGAATAGAACCCCCCTCCATTAATATTCTTTTCTTGCTCTAGCTTTTTTTCACACCTTATGCGAATCACCCTGTATATTTTTTTTTATTTTCTAAAATTTTTAAAAGCATTTTGATAAGGTTGAAGCTTTTTTGGTGTATAAATAACAATAGAAGAATATCTTTCTTAACTTAACTAAACGATAAGGAAAATTTTAAACTCGAAACCACAAGCCGATATCGGCTGAAATGTTTTCAATTTTAATGAGTGAGATCTACAAAATTCTCGTCACTCATTGCAAAATAAGCATAAACTATCTAGCCAGTATAGCATCATATAGTTGCCCCTCTAACAGTATAGAAATCCTAAATGTGTGATTCAAACAGCTTCCAGAAAAATCAACATGTAACACAAAGAAATACCATCCCATATATACTTATGTATCTCTTTGGAAAACAAAAATAAATCCAACTATACCTAGGCCTGTTCTAGATATAACTACATATGTACATACTGACTTCAACAAGCCTGTCAATCAAAACAATCTTCCAAAGACTCACTATGCCAGCATTTCCGTTGTTTTTTCACTATAGTTTCCTGGGATTACAAAAAAGGTCCTTTTTGAAGCCAGAACACAGCATGGCCACCCATCAAAACAAACATATCCTCAAAAATAAACGGAACACGAATCGATAAAAGCAAACACATATACACATATATCTATATAAAAAAAAAACATCAACGGAACAAAACACTCACCTGGAACGTATGCACATGCACAAGCAACGGTTGAAACAATATCCCTCGATGGCAAATATACATACACACATACACATAAGTACACAATTGCAGTTAAAAGTGAAATTCTTTCTATCGTATGTAAGATATTTGAATGTGCCAAAACGCATCGCAAATACAATCCTTGCACTCGTTAATTGGTATGCACGTCGTCGTCGTATCACCCTGGCGCAATGTACCTACCTTCCGGACAATAGCATCTACTGAAACCAAGCATCCGGCAGCGGCAGCACACATCAGGACCCTCATCTCCATTCACATTATCGCACGATGGTTCGCATACGTCGCTTTTAGCAATCTATGAGTAAACCAATGGCACTCGGCAGGATATCTCTTCACAAATATAACATACAAACAAAATGCCAAAGATAAACAAAACACACAGTCAAAATGAAAAAAAAAGAAGGAAATAACAAAAGCAAAAATAGGAGGACCACTGGGGTCTTGCATCTAGCCACATTCCAATCATTCCGGATGCGATTTTATACAAAAAAAAAAACATCAACTCACAGCACTGATACATCGCTCGCTTTTTATGTGTCCAATTGAATCTGAGAATTCATTTTCAGGCGCACTGCTTAACAAATCCTTGTTGTATTAAATATTTGCAGGATTTAATGTCCATCTTATTGATCTTTAGACCCTCGCAAGTGGTTTCAATATATTTTGAGATGAAAATTGTTATCAAAAGCATTAAACCGCACTTCAAGACAATAAGACATCTAACTTAACTTCACCTACTCACTTAAATTGCAAAAAAAAATGCCAGATATAAAAATTGTCATATTAACAATTTATGAAAATTGTAAATGCTTTACAAACAAGCACAAACACGAATAGGAACATGACCCGCTTTTGTGGAACGACGTGACGTTCAGGTAGATTTATATTTTCATACCTCAAAGACGCCCATTAGTAATCCACAATTTTCGAAATTCCGAATTGACAAAAAAATAATCAATAACGGTGAAACTTTCTATAAACAAAGATATCTATTAAAGATACATCTTTTGTATAGTTTTGTCATCGGTATATACATAAATACATATAAATAAAAGAGGACCTAAATGGCTGCCCTGTGGAAGATCAGCAATAAATCAACATTACAGTTCCACAAAACTTGAAGAAAATAGGTGAGTCATTAATAAAATAAAAGGTATTAAAACATCTATTCCTGCCAATAACACGCACACAGGAATGGTTGGGAGTTGTAAGTCACTAGGCCCTGGTTCTACATGATCGCTGTTATTCCGACCAATTTGTTTTATTTTTATTAAAACAAAATGAATGACCATTTAAAAGAAAAAAATAAACTTAATCGTTAACATACTAATTTATATAATATTCAAGCTCAAGGTTAATGCAATAATGGTGCTCAGAATCGAATATTTCAATCTCACAGATATTCCATCAGAGTTCAGCAATACACATGAGTAAAAAATCTCAGTGTATATTATACTTACATGACTATTTGCTATGTAGTTTAAAGTCACAATATAAACAGGGTCTAAAGCACCATTTCTGATAAAAAACATTTTGTGATAAATTTTTTTAAATTATTTTTTTTTTTTCATTCAAAACATTTATTTATTTCTACATTTAACACTTTATCAATAGAAAAAAGAAAAGATTACATAATATTTATTTATATGGCTTATCTTAAATAAAAATATATAAAAAAATATGAATGAAAACATTGCAAATAATGTTAAGGTTAATGTTGAACATATCATACGCAATAATATTGACATTGATGCAGGGTTTGATTGTGAATACATTTTTTTATCTTGACTTTTTGGTTTTTTTTTTGTGCCTCAGAATCATATGAACTTTCTATATGTGGGTTAACGACTTTAAAATAGCTTATCATTGAATATATGTGAGGTTGTGAATATGAAAAAGAGAAGAAAACCACATTTTTGTTTATGATAATAATTTGTGGTTTTTCATAAATCCGAAATATTTCAGATCTTTTTTTTCACACTGTCTTGTCTCCTTTTTTGGAATACTTACATATATACTTATATAAATAAAATAATAATAAAAAATAATATAAAATGGTATCTAAAAAAATAAATGCACATCTTTTCGCACCTACTTGTTCCTATGTATGTGCGATACCATTGAGGTTTTAAAGTCTTAATAGTTAAGATCTTTTCATCTGATTTTCAAAGAAATAAATTAGTAATGGGAGCCTTTACTTTATTTCGCCTGCCAAAAACGTATTTTAGTTTAAGGTAGGTAGTAGGCATTATGTGAGTACGTAAATATGAACAAATTAGCATCCGTGTTACACGTTTGCATGAAACTTACATTTTACACTGAAAAATTGTTAAAAAATAAATATAATTAGAAATCAATTGATTAAACAACTTTTGAAACACCAACCGATTTCTTACACAAATTTCAATTAATGAGAAAAAAATTTTAAAAATCGTTTTTAAGAAAAAAATTGGTACGTCATTTTTTTATGTTTGCGGAGTTTAAAAATCAATTTTCGAAATATCGAATTTTCAAAAAAAAAATTTTGATTTATTTTTTATAACGTTTTGATATGCAGTATTATTTAAATTTATTAAAAGCTCTTGTTTAAAAAACTTCATCAAAATCGATTCATAATAATGATATACATAGTCAAAAACCAAAAAAATGTTTCTATGAGAGATACCATGTTCTAAACGATAGATAATTTTTTTTCCTAATATTAGTTCAAGTAATAATTTTAATCAAAATCGTAAGAGCCGTTTTTTGAGAAAAATGATTTTCCTTACCGGTAAACGTGTATGTTTTGGTCATAAGAATATTTTATTTAATAAAAATCGACTTTTCGAATTATTAAGTTTAAAAAAAAAAATTTACTTTTTTTAAAAAATTCAAAAAAAAAAATTGAAAATTTTTGTATACAAAACTTTTAAAACATCTTAAAAGAAAAGATAAAATTTGGTCGAAATCAGTTTAGATGTTTTTGAAAAAAAAAAAAAAAAAATCGAAGATCGAGAAAATGTTTCTAGGGGAGGTACCACTTACCTATCCGAAAATTGTTTGTTTTTATAAAATGGTAGCTTTTTTGTAAAAAAATTACTGATAACGTTATTTTTGGTCTTCAAAAAAAATGAAAAACCATGTGGGGGGGACTGCCCAAAAACGGCTACGAACCAGGTTTAAAGAAAATCGACCCACCTGTTTAGGCTGCAGTGTAAAGGACAGACAGACGGACAGAATTGCGAGACCCACTTTTTTCCACTTTGCTATCATCGTAATGTCAACTTTGATCCAAATCTGGAGTTTGATTTTTCTTACCATAATTGTATTTTTTTTTTAATTTTTGTATGTGATGGTCTCCCATCATCTAACCCCTTCTTGGGTTTAAATAAATAAATTTTGAACTATATATGTAATCTATTTTCTTTAAATTAACTCGTATATAAGTTCTTCCTACAACAGGTGCCAACTCCAGACAAAGTCACGTGTTAACAAACAATTCCTTCCTTCCTCAAAAAGTAATAACATAATAAATATTAAAAAAAAAAAGAAGGAAAAAAGTTCCTTTAGTAATGTTCTGTGAGTAATGTGCTTGTTTGCCTTAAAAGAAAACACGGATGTGAATTACATGCGATTATAACCCGCCACATATCATGGCATGGCGGCGGCGGCCGTTCTAAGTGCCAAATAATTAAATCCGGCGTCGTCCGTCGTCGTTCGCTCGGCTCGGTTCTGCGGTGGCGGTATAGTTATCTTCAATAGGCTGATATTATTTGTTGCTTGCAAAGCATACCCAAACCTATAATACAAAAACGTTTAACGATGGACTTGAGCCAAGACAACTACCAAAAAAAAGGACACACAATTTACACCAAGCAAAACACCAATAAGTAGCGCATGCATGTTGAATGAATATGGCGTGCAGCAGCAGCAGTAGCAGCTAAACTTTTTGCGTTAAGCCTTGTGCATAACTGTATAGAGATATGGATGTGGAAGAGTTCTTATACCAACATATATTTATGTGTGTATTCTTCTTCGGTTCTGGAAAAGCCTGCTTGCCATCATCATTGGTTCTAGATTTTGTTCTGTTGCCAACCATTTGGTTAACCAAAATGGTTTATTTCCGCCTCCCATATATATATATATGTAGCTAGCTGAGAAGGCCTTTCACATCACATGCACTATAGAAGTTGTGTGTGTTTGTGGGCAAATATTGAAATAAATTGAAGGAAGCATTATCAGGCTATTTACGGTCTGTTTAAATCTATTCATGGCAAGTTTTGAGATTTTTTTTTTTTTTTTTTTAATTTTAGAAGGAAAAGCTTTAGAGGGATGTTGTGTTTTCCAAATTATATTTGTAGGCCAAGGATTTTGTATGTGTACATATAACAACTGTTGGCTGGTGGTTCAACACTGCTTCACAGATTCTTGCACCAATTGTTATTATTGGATAAAAGCCAGCTTCAGTTGGCCATAGTTGTTCCTGTTCCTCCAGAGAATTGAAGATATTTTGTTCACGAAAATGTTATGTTTAAGTTTGTACTTAAAAATGATGATATGAAATTTTTTTTTTTGATGTAGTACCTATTCTGTTCAGTGGTTGAAACACTGCCAAGAGTTTTCAATGAAATCGGTTGTTTATGGATTTTAAATTGAGTTGGTTATTTAAGTGATGCTTAATATTCTTATAAAGTAAATTAGAGGTTATATATTAAAATAAATTAAAAATAATATTTAATACTAAAAATGTTTTTATTATTATTTGTCAATCATGAAAAAATTAATTTTGTTTTTCAAATTGAGTACATTTTATGTGTTTTTTATTACTTTTTAAAACCTATCTGATGTATATTTTTTAAACTTTGCGCCTTCCAAAAATGTACTGGCATCAAAATATCTGAACAAAAATCTGACAAGCTCATCAGTGAAAGGCTTTAAAGAAGTTTTAACGAAGCTATAAATGAGAGATGATTCCAATTGCTTTTTAAAAAAAAAGATCAAAAGTGGTTTATAAAAAAAAAAAAAAACAAACAAGTCAATCGCTTTTTAAAAAATTCGGCAATTAAGTTCAGCGAGCAACTTCGAGTAACCAAAAGTTGCATATAGTTGCCTATATTTAATTGAATCGGGAGCAGCTTATAAATATAGCTTATATTATATAGCTTTAGTTACTAGGTCGAGAAACTTATAATTGCTTTGTCAAGCAACTTTAAGCCTATTTAGTACAACATCTTAAATTTAAAGATCAAACATCCTTTTTGAAATACCCTGTGTAAGCTCTATAGAAGCTGAGTACTATATTCTAGTTATTAAATTTAGAGCCCCATGTAAACTCTATAGAAGCTGAATGATCTTTTCAAGTTATTTTAAGTTGTCAGCTCTAGAGAAGCTGAATACTCTCTTCTATTTATTATTTTGATAGCCTTATGCAAGTCCTATAGAAACTAAAGTCACTATTCAAGTTATATTGTTTTAGAGCTCTAAATATAACCAATTCAGACGGACATTGAAAAAGGTTTTTTAAAAGTTAAACCCAACAGACTTCTATAAAACTCATTTTTAAAAGCATTAAGGAAGGGATATTTTCGGAAAACATTATAATCATATTAAGAAATGCTGAATTCGAATAGTTTAGCCTTATATAAATTTTATGCGAGTTATAGCTTAGCAAATTCTAAAAAATGGACCCAAAACAAATAATATTGTTAGGAAGTTACAATGAAGCCAATAAGCATATAATTTAAACTTTACAGAAGTTTTATGGAAGTAAACAAATTTCCACATCAGTGACCATTTTAGGAATATTTAGAATTGAAAGTTAAAATATGTGAAACACCAAAGGAGTAGACCATCGCTATTTTATGGCCTTATAAGTTTATTTTCTTCCAGAAATTCTCATAGTGCCTAAATGTCATCACAATCTTTAAAATTTCAGAATATTTAAAAAAATATTGTCTTCGAACTTAGCTTTTACATGAACACCCCATTTATAAGTGACACACACAAGTTGAGAACATAAATATTTTAAGCACCATCCAAAAGTAAGTAATAAGTAAAGTAAAGTAAAATTTATGAATTTCGTAAGATTTGAAATTTTTCGAACTGTCGCTCAGTTTTTTGATTCCATTAAATACTAAACGGGTATTCTAGAGCTTACAGTATTTATAAATACGAAATAATTTATAAGATTTCCAAGAATTCAATCTGTTCCAACTTAAAATACATATTTCACTAAATAATTACAAACAATTTTATTATCATAATTATAAACCATTTTGATTTATTCACCTATAATTAAATTCTCTATTTAGATCCCTTAATATTTTAAGTCTTTTTCGTATTATTATACACTCCCATGTAGGTACATATACTACTTACATATTATTATATCTAAGTTCCCACCTTTTAAACAAAAACCCTCCAAAAGCCTAAAGGTCGTCATCACCGTAGAATTATCTCATAATCATGTTTGCAATTAAATAAAATTACCCAAAAATATCCTGCTGACTCAGTGGTATCCTATCTAATGACTGCACATTCAGTTCTATAAAGGCAAACTTGTATAGGTAGGTTAGGTATATAGGAACTGATCTACATATACCTACCTACTTTCCCTAACTACACCCGCTTAGCAATGTTAAATTTTCTATGGTTGAGTGAGCGTTTTATCAAAAAATATTTTAATTCCTTAATTATATCTCGTATTTGCACCGGTTGCACAACAAAATAACATCCAGGATAATGCTTTGCCTATATAATATACATTATACACATACTCCACCTATGTATATCTCTCGGTTTGCTAAGCAACACATTATCCTCTCCCAAAATGCAAAAAAGGATATAACTACCCAGATATAATTTTGTTACGAGAAAATAGCCCATTTATATAGTCTAGTCTAGAGCTATGATGGGATTTATTTTGGACATGAGAGGATGTGCGTGTGTGTATGTGTGTAGCAGGAAACAGACGACAGGACTATTTTAAACCCAGAATTAATATAATATGTATATATAATACTTTTTGATAAAAATGGCCAACAAGGGACGAAGAGAATTCAATTTAACTGTTTGTGCTGAAACTGCAGCCCAAAGGACATCCCCTGTATAATATTATCTAAGCAATCTTTCAATTTGGGTCACTTGCGCTACGCTTCAATTAATCGTCGCATAAAATCTATTAATTTTATTAAACTTTCCACACTCTCGCTCTTGATATGCAATCGACTAGCTAGATTTTTTATTTTAATGAAACTTAAAGGCTAACTTTCTTCCATTTCTGGATATTTTTTTTTTTACAAGCAATCTCACCTTTTCCAGTTTCATTACTTTTCAGCGTGGGGTAGGTATCTGTCGCGCCTATGTGGAAGAAAAAGAAGCAGGTATACCTAGGTAGTTTAAAAGAATAAGAAAAGTTTTGCCTTTGTATTAATTTCCTTGAACAAATAAAGTTTTTCACGGAAAACTTTCCACATGATATAGGCGGCGCGGCGGTAGCGGTGGCGGTCAGCAGCGGTGGCGGTTCAGCGTAAGAAAGCACATTCGCTGGGTCTTTTGAGTTTTTCTTGTCATAGCCTTGTACAAGGACGATATCTTTTTTGTAAAATATATATAGTTGACTAGGTATAAAGGAAAATTGGGCGAGTGTGTATCATCTCGAGCGTTGCGAATTATTTTCCGCAAGCACAAAATTTTTGCGACCAAACAAGAAAAATTTTCATATCCTCTTTCTATGCAATTGCATCGTAAAGTCACCCGAAAATTTTTATGAATAGGCCAGCTAGGCACACAGAGGACGAAAAGTGATACCAAAAGCAGGGAAGAGCAAAAAAAAAACTTACTAAAACAATTTTACTATATAGGAAGAAATTTATCCAAAGAATAACAAAGATGAACCCTATACATTTATTCATATACATACATACTTATATAGGTGGATATATAATTTTTTTTTGAGAACAGGATACAGGCTTCAAGTGAAAAGGTCCTGTCTATGTATGGAGATTTTTTTCTTCTATTTTCATTTTTCTTTTTTTTTGAACCCAAAATTAGAGAGGAAAGTTTTTCTATATATTTTGTGCTCATTCTTCTTTGAGCTTCCTCTGTCATCCCTCAAGCCATCCCCCTCATCACGCTATAACAAATTGAAAACCTTTGTCCTTTTTCGGGCTTTGCATTGTGAAAAGAAAAACTTTTATAATTTTATTCAAAGTAACGCGAACACTTCCTTTTTAGTTTATTTTCTTAAATTTGTTTTTTTTTTTTTTTGGTTTTATATTTTTTTATTTTTTGGGTATGGTAATGGAACTATATTTTGAGGTCTTGGTCTTGGGATGAATATATAGTGTAGGAGAGCATTGTTATTAGAATGTAATAAGTTATTCTAGCGGCAGGAGAATAAACTTTTTTTTTTATTTGTTATTTTTGTCTTTTACTCTTTTTGGTTAGTTAAAAGTTGATTGTTGTTGTTGTTTTTGTGGCTTTGAGCGAAGGTTTCCCATAAAATAGTATGGACGGACTATTTTTTTTTATTTTTATTTTGGAAAATTTTGAAGTAAAACTATTTGAATAAGGGAGGGTAATTATTTCCGAATGTCGTTACATTTAAGAGGAAATGCTATGAGAGTTAATGATATTTGTGGTAAGATATTATGGAAGTTTTATATAGAAAGAGAGGAAAAAAGGAAGAATTTTATATGGAAGGGGAGGAAAAAAAGGAAGAATTGCATGTACCTACCTACCTACTTATAGCATATAGTTAGAACACGAACAGGGAATTTAAGTGTTTTTTTTTTAATTTATTTATTTAGGTACATATTGTAGAAAGTTGGACTTTGGGCGCTCTTAGGTTTTTGTGGTAATTTTGAAAAGTTTAGGATTTGAAGATATAACTAATGAAGAATATTTACGAAATTGCTTCGTAATGATTCTTGAAAGTTTGTAGTTTTCACATCAAGACTTAGTTCTCAACTAAGCTTGATGTTTTACTCGAAGAATTGGCGGCTTTTTTTAATTATTCGTCAGTCACTTGGTATCGAAAATTTTGATAAGAATTATTTTGGTAGTCCTTCTTCAATCTTAATCAATAACTTTTAATATACAAATTAATAAATAAGGTGGCGTGATAACTCCTGAAGACCCAGGACCTTGCTGACTTAAAACTCCGAACTATTCCTGGGTGCGTGTTATTGGCGGGAATGAAGGAGACCTACAATTTTCTGCCAAATCCGAACAGATAAGGTGAGAATTACTTTTTCATAACAAGAGAGACTTTTGGTTGATTTGTCAACCTTATTGTAGCTCTTGGAAAACATTTTTTTTTTTTTTCAGGTGGCATACGCAGGAAATCGAGTCCTCCGGCTTAACAGTCATGTAGTAATTACACCATTATGCCATGGGCTAATACAAAAATAACAACAACGTTTCTTAAATCCCTTAAAAGCAATAGCAATGAGTTTCCACACTTAACGATTTAGACTGCGAAGCTACTAAATCAATTCTAATAAAAAATTGTTCGATATAAACTTAATTTTGACAACAAACGTCACAATTTCTAAAACTATTAATAGAAGAGAAAATTCAAAAAAGACTATTAGCTGATAAATCTTATTTTCGAAACACTATAATTCCCTTAATGCGAGTTAGGTATAATCTCATTATTTTGAATCGACTTCAATTGATCATGCTCTGCTAGTTCAAACCATGCTTATATTGGTTGCCTTAATGTATGTTCCATACAATATAATATTATCCCTATATAAGCCAAGCATTCAAAATATTATTCCCACATAAATCATTGACTTGCTTGCTCCTTTCTCATCTCAATATATAAATTGAGACTTTGAAATTACTTAATCCTGCCTTAGCAAAAGCTTATCCATGACGTAAATTTATACGACACCATATTTAAATGTATAGTATAGAAGGTCCGGCAACCGGTGGAAATATGCTAAATATACAACACCATTATCCTGACCAGGCAATTTACCCTATAAGCAACAATTTAACCACATTTTCAAAATTCAAATGAAAAGCCAGCGCCCCAGAATATCCCATATAACTTTGCCTGCTATATATACCTCAATACCTGTATGTATATGTATATGTATGACAGGGATAAAAGCTCAAAAACCGGGTTACATTATCATAATCAAACTGTGAAAATATTCCCAAGGATTTTCTCCCCACAAGAGGACACACAGAGCATAGTGTTTACGAAAACTGACACATTTCGGTAGTAACATCACCACGATGAGCTGATGGGGCACAAAACCTATATAATCGTTCTTCAAAGTAATAAAGACATTTTATTTAAGCGGCTCTTGGTCCAGTCAAAATACATAATTCACAATGATGAGAGACAACATTGTTTTAAAAACATATTTTTTGTTCGTCCTTGACAGGTTTGCATATTATAATACCCAACTACAAAGAGTGAGTCCTTCTTATCGTGGGGGTGTATTTTGAAACCCACCATCAGAGCTATCGGTGGGAGTTGGGTCATTTCATTATGGATAATGCCCCACCAGAATTCTCTCCACTGTTATAGGCCTGCTGCTGTTTTAGTGGTTAAGAGGACTGACAAGCGATGTGCTTTTACTTAAGGTTGATTTTTGTCCTTTTTTTGCAAGGACTTATGTCTTCTATAAGCCGGTTTGTTTTGTAGTCCTCTTTTTCTCGAAAGCTGTGGCTGTGAGATCGAGGCTCATCAGATAATTTTAGTCGGCGGGCAGCGCCGGCATCCACGAAGTTTATATATATAGGAGCGACCGACATACTCAAGCTATTTTAGTTCTAGTGCTAAGTTGGTGTTGAATTTTGGCAAGGACCCAAAATATTTCCTAAAATTCGAAACAGCTTGCGTTACTACAATATGTATAAATCGATCCCAACAATGTCTGTTTCCCCCAAAAATAGTGTCTCTCTACCGAAATATTCACCAAACCCCCTGCATCTTCAGCAGCTAATACCTACCTTCTATATACCATCATCATGACTATGTTCTGTTGCTGCTGCCATAAGGATATTTATGATATACAATTTTGATTATGGCGGCTCGTCTTTATTTTAGCCAAAAAACAAAAAAAGGATGCCAAAGTGCGATATGGTTAGAAAGGAGAAAAAGTTTTGGAGCTGAAATAAGAAAAAGTGTGTGGATACCCTAATACAATAATTTTTTTTGTCTCTCTTTTTTCTTTGGATAAGCCTATGTTTGTGTGAGTTTAGTTATACCTACATATATATATTTATTTATATATCTACGTAAAATAATCCCTGTGAAAAGTTGTTATAAAGGATTTTCGCTGTTTGTTCACTTTTTGCGGTTGTTATAGGCTTCGAAAAGTTTTTAGTTTCTCTTCATTTTTTTTTTTTTGGTTTTGGTCCCTTTTTATTGTTAGGGTTTTGTTGTGGAAGTCTTATTCTTTTTTTTATTTTTTTTTTTAAATATATTTTTGTGGTCTTACTATGTGGGGATAAAATCCTTTTATTTGTTTTTGAGTTGTGGCAAAACAGGGTTTAACCTGATATTTATGGTTGGGAACAATTTTTATAAATGATATAAGGCTCTTGGACAAATTGAGAGTTAGAAGAATATTGTTGGGAATATGGTGAGCAAGAGATGATTTATGGAACTTGGAGAGGAAAGAATGTTTGGTTTTTTTTGTTTTGTAGGTAGGTTAGGTATGAAATGAATTATTAAAGAGTTTCATTTAAATTAGAAACGGACTGGACCCATATATCCACAGACATAATTATATATGTATGTATATTTGTGTTTAAAAATTGAGCAGTTTAGATAAGGATTTTAAACATAAAGTTTTAATATTACAAATTTGTCTCCAAACATTTTTATAACTATTATGATAACTTTACGGAGTTAGTAGTCCGGTGGAATGGGTTGGAATCGTGAATTAATGGGGAATTACAGACTTAACAAAATTTTATTTTGTTGAATTTAAATAAATTTACAATTTAGTCATTTAAATAAATTTACAATTTAGTCATTTAAATAAATTTACAATTTAGTCACACGTCCTTACTTTCGAACATGCTATTAATTCAATTTAATATCAAAAGACTTACAATTTTAACAATGTTGCCTTGCCTAGCTTTAACAGATAGATCTTAAAAAACTGACATTTTTGTGTTAGTGGTTTTGTACACTGAACCAAACAAATTCGTAGATACAATGGAAAAGCTAATTGAAACAGTGAATATTTTTATCAATTTTTGTCCCAATAAACGTTTATTGATACAACCAAAAGTTTATTGATCCTGTTTATTAATTTATTTATTTTTTACAAAATTAGTTTGTTGCGGCAATGTACTTTTTTCTTGTTTGAAGGAACGAATTTGTTAGGATAACAAACAGTTTATTGAATTGACCAGTTTCGTTTGTTGTGCCAATAAATTATTTCGTTGATTCAAGCAAACTTATTTGTTGAGCCAATGAAAAAATTTATTAAATTGGAAAAATTTGCTTTCCATTTGCATTCTAGCTTCTCCCTTTTATACTCACTTTTTCTATTTATTATACCAACAAAGTGTTTGAAGTTGAGGCCACTTGAATATTTAAATTCAATTCGAGGGACCTCAACTCCAAAATGCGATTTGCCCAAGAACGATAGTTGGGATGGGCTCATCAGTAATATGCTGGTGTAACCTTTTTAAATGCAAATTATGGTCATTAATTACCGACTCTTATAAAAATCACAGTATGTAAATACTGTTAATTTAATAAGAGTCGACTATAATTTGAAAGAAAAGCTTACGTTTATAAACACTTTATTGGACCAATAAACAGTTTATTGGGTTAATACAAAAAAACTGTTAAAATCAATTATAATGTTTATTGACATTTAATAACTTTTTTATTGCACCAGTAAACACATTTATCAAAGTTAAAAAAAATAGTTAAAAAAAAATTGTTTGGTACAACTAATAAATAAATAATATGTAAATGAATTAATAAATAATTAATTTTATTAATACGAGCAACCGTTTATTAATTTTTAAATTTTCATTTTTAATAAACGGTGTTTAAATGAGCCAATAAATCGTTTATTGAGCAGACATTTTTAAAACAAAAACTGTTCGTAATATCAACAAAAAGTTTATTGAGACAAAGAACAAATAGCCAATAAACGGTGATTTCTGATATTACAAAAAAAAAAAAATTGTCAGTGTAGTTTATTTCCTGGGTTGGTGTGTGCTAAAATTCTGTACTTTAAAATTTCGAAATCTAAAATTCTGTATTTCCAAATTCTTTGTTCTAAACTCCCAAATTCTGGTTTTACAAATTCCCTAAATTATAAAAGGAAAAATTGTTTAGATAGTGCGCACTTTTTTTTCGACATTTTAAGAAAACGTGTACTTATCTGAAGTTTGTACATTTTTTTCAGAGTTGATGAAACAATAAATTTTCCTGAATTTACGATTCAAAAAATTTTGGATTTAAAGAATTTTGATATACAGAATTCTAGATTTACAGAATAATGGAATTCAGAATTATGTTCATACAGAATTTCCAATTAATATACAGAATTTTGAAATACAGAATAACTACTTGTTCCCAAATTGGGTTGGGGTCATAATTCTTTATTTTCCAAAATTCGGTTTCCACCTTTTTCTTTTATTCAAAAATTCTGTATTTTAAAATTATTTTAATCTTAAATT
This sequence comes from Epistrophe eligans, assembly GCA_951394125.1. NCBI lineage: Eukaryota > Metazoa > Arthropoda > Insecta > Diptera > Syrphidae > Epistrophe > Epistrophe eligans. Next base: position 8,953,249 of record OX596031.1, on the reverse strand, counting down.
ATGTGTTTAAAAATTTTGAAAATTCAAAATTTTTTAACTTCATAATACTGTATTTTAAAATTCCGTTTTCCGAAATTCTGTAAAGTATAAAAGAAAAAATTGTTGAGATAATGCGCACATTTTTTTAATGTTTGTTCACAGCTGATAAACAAAATACAGTAAGTATTTAAAATTTTCCAGAATTCAGGATTTACCGAATTTTGATATAATTACAGACTTCTTGATTTACAGAATAATGGAATACAAAATTAGGTCGATAAAAAAATTCCAATTTATTTATAGAATTTTTGGTCATACAAAATTTTGAAATACAAAATGACGAACTGTTCCCAAATTATTTTTGCATTATATTATATTGCATTAACAAAAATTAATATGCCTATTTGTAGAATTTAATAATATACACCAAAAAACTTCATTTCAAAAAAAAAAAATGCATTACTTAACCTGTTTTCAAAAAATTGATTAAAAAATCAAAAAAAAAAAAAAAATAAAAATTTTATTTCGAAAATTTTAATATGTATAGTATTATTTCGACCAAAATAAAGACATCCTTCATAAAAATCATTTAACTAGAAAGTCAAAAATCGAAAGAGCGGCATGTACTGTTAGTAACAATTTTTGGTAAAACAATTGCTTTTACAATGCCTGTAATAACACACGAAATTTTTTATAAAAATCGTCACAGCCGTTTCCGAGAAAAATAACCTCTTTCATAACAGTTAAATGGAAAGTACCGTTATTTTCAGAGCTTAACAATTTTTTTTCAATAATGACAGTAATGATCAATCCACCTATAAAACTTTAGTTCAAAGTTTGAAAAAAATCCCTTCATTAGTTTGGGCTGTCTGTAGGCCGAGGTATGTTAGACAAAGTATTATGTATTTACTTTTAAGATGAAAATGATTTAAATAGCTTAAGGTTAAGATTTTATCAAATTTCAGTTGCTACGATATTCTATCAATATATGTATATCAATATATTGATGTAGAAATTTAAGCAATTTATTTCGGTTCTATCAATTGTATGTCGATTGCAGTTGATTGATGCATCGCTCGTCTCTCTATATATATCCTCGAGTTGTGTCATAATCTAGCATAGAAACCGCAAATCTATGATTGGATTACAATGGCACAGTGATTAATTGTGCACTTTCGCCGCACATGCTTATGACTTTGAAATTCCATATCACCCCCTTAACTCAACTCTTTCATATCGCATAATCCATTCAATAATTCCTCCCTTCACCATCGGATCCACTATCAACATAATTGCAATATTGTATCACTATATCTATTCTACTCTTGAGCATACATAGGTATAACAGATATATAAACATATCAAATTCTTCTACCTTTCAAATCATATCAACAAAATACGCGATTTAATTTAAATCGATTGAATTTGAAGGAGCAAGGCTTTCAATGATTTCCTTCTTTGAATGTGAGGGCGCGGTGAGCGATCGGCATCGGCGGCAGTCGCACGGCGGTGGCGGTAATGGAATGGTGGTTGTTGGAGTTATTATATTTTCGCCAAACAACCGTTGCAAATTAATTTATTTATTATAGTGAAATTAATCGTTGGAATTATATTTCTCTGGCAACTGCAATCCATCAGGGTACACGCTGGGTAAGTGACAAACAAATAATATCCGCTGTCGGAAATGTGAACCCATAAATAATTATTGCGTGCTATGATATATTTGAACACATTGCGGATCTAAAGTGTTGCCCTGCAAAACCATATAATATGGTTTTATTTTTGGGGTTATAATACCAGGTGTGGTGATGGACAATATCAAAATTTTGTTGTCGTCTCGTTGATAGGATATTGCGGGGTAAAATATTAAAGGGAATACAATTTTGAGGTGCATAAATTGGTTTACCAAATATTGGGAAATTCAAAAACATTAATTTAATTTGAAAATGTTGCAGAAAACTTAAAAATTCACATAACATTGCTAATATTATTTAAATTTTGTAGGTACATCTGCAGGTGAAATAGATAAATATTAATATATGTTTGTTTGTTAATTTAATATTTTTTTAATATTCGACTTCCTTGTAAACGGCTTAGCTGGTTTGAATCAAAATTTTTACACAAAATTATTAAAGGTTCTCTTGTAAAAATAATTAAGCAACTTTGTTTTTTATTTTAAAGAATTTTTATACATACAAAAATAATTTACTAATTTATTATTTATTATATTATTGTAAAAAACATTCTAACCATTTTTGAATTTTGTTCGCAGAGTTGGCGTTCTTTATTTTGAAGGTTTTTAAAAGTAGTTTTTCCTTCAAATAAAGTTTCAATTCATTTAAAAATTAAAAAAAAATAAATATATACTTAACATTAGTAAGGTAGAATATAACCATATCTATGTAAATTGTGCAATTCAGCCACATTGTATAGAAAATGAACACTTTTGCTAAATATAAATATAATATAAAAATAAAATAAACAAGACAAAAAGTCTTGTTTAACAGAATAATTTGAAGTTAATAATTTTTTTCACATTAAGTTAAATAAAACCAACAACCATATTTATAGAAAATATTTAATTATCTTCTAATTTACAAACCAACTGAAACTTTGTTTAAAAATTAATTCAAGAATTAAAATATTTAATAATTAATTAACAGCTTTAGAACACTGCTCGCTGTCGCCAAAAAAATTTTATTTAGTCTGAACACCTAAACTTTCTGATAATGTGTGAACTTTTCACACACACTTTCTCATTTGTCTGTGACTCGCGTTTGTTTTCTTTTTATGTGTAAACATCTAAGCCGGCCAGGCGGTAGGATAAACTATTAACATGAACCTTACATGTAATACGTTCCGTGTCAACATTACGTTTTAGTTGGATACGTTCAATAACAAAACTCCCTTTTTATGTATTTTTAACATAATTACTCGTTAGTTTTAAGATTTCGCACTTTCTTCACTAATGGAAAATAATTCATGTTTGATTCGAGTTTATTAATAGGTGTGTAATTTCTTTTGTAATATAGGCTTTGAATAACTTTTTTTTTTAGTTCTTGGTCGATTTCTTCTAACTCAATATAATTCACCTATTTTATTTTATAATCTACACAAAACATAATCATTTTCTTTTCAAAATATAATATGAAACCAAAACTTCCCCATCGTTCTAGTTCTCTTTAAAATATCCAGAACAAATCAATAAAAAAACACTTTCTTAAAAAAAAATCAAAAAAAAAAAATCGTTATATCGATATTAAAATCATTCAAGTGTAAAAAAAATATAAAATTCACGCTACTAAAAACCATGAACTCAAATTACATTTACAACACAAGTGTTTGGTACTTAACAAAAAAAATTCAGTACAAAAATAAATATCAAAGATTTGTTGTTGTTGTTGTTGTTGTTGTTGCAATATACGGATGCTGGGTCTGTTCTGCATTTGAAGTGTAAAATTTACATGAACACATGTTGCATAAAATTCTATAGCTACTTTAAATCAGTTTCCTGCTGAAATATGTTTATAGAAATATGAAAATGCATCCTTGCACAATATCTACATACATATACATTATAATATTATGTACGAACATATTCACAGCACAGTGTGTGGTAGAGAGATTGGCCCCGGTAATAATATTTGTGTGATAAGTGTTAAATCGATAAAAGATATTATTAAACACAGACAAATCTGAATGCCAAAATAAAAATATATATAATTGTATATATATAAAATTGCGGAGGATGTTGTGGGACATAGAGATACTTACCACAGGAATCTATAATAATAGTTGAATATACAAATACATACATATGTACAACACGCCTGCAAACAATAACCTCAAAAGTTTTATTATTGTTATTGCTTCGAGTTTTGTTTTGTTACACATAAGAAAAGAAAACAGTGGAGACAGTTTAATGCCAGATTTGAATTTTATGAGCTTATAATTTTACAAAAATTATACATAGCTATTAAATTATTAATAAAAAATTAATATTATTTGGCTGAGCAAGATGTCAGTCAGTAGGTGATTGATGAATGTTGACTTCACTTAAAATTAAAATGCTACATTTGTAGCGCCATATTATTCACTAGATTAATCCAGATTAAAACTTTAATCCAGAAGTAATTTAATTTAACTCTCCAAAAATAAAATTTAATTCCATATTATCCACTTATTAAATCTACACTTTAACCCAATTTCTTTCTAATCCAATGCCAATGCAATTCAATTGAATTTAAATTGGTCTCTAGAGGCCATATGGAATGAATGCATGCTTTGGAGTGAAAAATGTGTACATAGATTAAAATTTTCAGATTAAATAAATCTGGATTTAATGGTTGAATATTTAAATTGGATTTAAGTGAGTTTTATTAAGATAAATCCAATTTAAATTTAAATAAAAATATGACCGTTAGAGCTTGTGTTTGGAACTGCAATACATGATTCCAAGACAAAGATGTGAGCAAAGCTAAGAAAACTGTATAGAAAATTGTAGGTCCCCTTCATTCCTGTAGACAGCACAAATGCCTGAAAATTTTAACTTTAAAGCTTCTAGGCCCTGGTTCTCCATGAACTGAAGCACCACTCAATATATTTTTATTTTATGATACATATGTAAATAAAGGATAGGTTATAGGCGAAATATCTTATTCCCCCACCATCAGGACATCCGTCCCCTCTTTATTTGGCACTTATTAATAAAAAACGTTATATTTCGATACCTTTTGTAGAGAAGGCTAAATTAACAATAATTGTGAACTGACAAAAAAGTTAACTTTTTTTTCAAGTTCTGTATAACAAGTGCCCAAAAATATAAGGGAGTAGAACAGTCTCCAAATTTTCTTTTCTTTTCTCATAATTTCCATAAACCTTGCATTAAATTAATTGATTTTGACAAGTCTTTTACAGGCTGAGGTAAATGATTTTTTTAAAAATATTTTATGACTTCGTTAAATTATCAAAGCTTCTCATAATCATTTCAAAGATAAAAAAAACGGTTGGAGCTGTTTTTGTTATTGTTTAAAGCTTCGATTAAGTAAGTATGTATATACATTATTTATGCAAATTATACCGAGACGTTCAACAAATACTTACTCCTTTTGGTAAACCTTTTGTTATGCTGCAAAGCTTTGCCACCTCCAACATCATATTTAATATTGAAGGTTTGAATGAAACAACAACAATCTGGTGTGAGCTACCACTTAGTTTTTTAACGCTGGAGTTATAGATATTTCACGACCGCCAGGCCCATTATCAGAATTTTTTTTTTTGTGATGCTTAGTCTTTATTTATATTCAAACTAATTCCAAAAAACTATAATAGGTGTCACATTTTCTTCTGTTCTCTATAAAATTAAAAATTAAAGTTTATTATGTAAGTCTTAAGCTCTTTAAAGCTTCTTATTAAAAAATACGGATGGTAAATATAAGTATAGTTAAGGAATTTATTTTAACATTGAAAATGTTTATAGGGTCGTTTTGATAAAAGTATGGTGTTACCAAAATGAACAAAGATAGAGAATGAACTCTAGCGTATAGGGGGAGAAAGATTGAATTTTTGGTTGGTGTTACCAAAGAAACTACCAAAATGAATAAAATGAAGAAAAAACACAAGTGATGAATTTCAGCCAGCGTACCTACATGTTGATTATTGCCAACGGACGAGATTCAGTGGAGGAATTATTAAATTCGAAAAATGATCGATTTGAGCCCACTTAGAAACCTATAACTTTGGTTATAATTATTGGAGGTTCAATATTAAGCTAGATAATTAAAGTTTAAATGACAAGCTACAAATCTGCATAAAAATTTTTGCAGAGGCGTAAAAAATTTCATACTAGAAACTTGAAAAATTGTCTTTTTAGAACTAATTTCATCACGGCAAAAGAAAAAAAAAACAAAATATGTACATATGTATGTAGGTACGTACCTACAAAGAATATATTGATAGATGGGAGAAGACGATGGAGTGTGTGCAATAAAAAAACACCACGTGGCAAACAAAATTTGCTTTGCATCGGGCACAAAAATGATATACATTATGTTTATGTAGGTATGTATGTATGTATGCATGTAGGTATGTGCATGAATATTTTGTAGTAGGTATTTTACAAATAATAAAATCGTAAAGGTTGGATTTGGTTGGTTTGTTTGGATTATAACTTCTGTTCTAATAATCGGATGTTTGAAGTTAAAGTCTTAAAATTAAGAAAATGTTAGGCTTTACAATTTATGTGACAAAACTTAACTTACATTTATATCAACTCGATTGTTGAACCTAGAATATGCATAGGCACCTACTTGAACCTCTTACATAAAATTATAACTTAAGTTCTAAGGAACAAATCATCAAGGTTAAGGTCTTGGTTAGCTTCTAACTTCTATTCTAATAATCGGATGTTTGGGATTAAAGTCTTAAAATAAGGTAAAATGTGACAAAAGTTGATTTTTTTCTAAATCAACCTAAAGAACGTAGAATATACTAGACAACGTTTGGGTAAATTACGCAACTCGATATTGTTAAATTGATTAAAAGATGAGTTCAAAATAAAATATTATAGAATAAAAACAATTACCAGTGAAGTGGGGCTTCACATCAAATTCTTTGTAAATTTTGTCTCGATTTAAAAAAGGTTTGCCTGGACAGTAAATCAAATGTCTTGGCTTTATACCATATACATATGTAGTTCAATGATTACTTGTAAATCAATTTGAAAAAAAAATTCAAAATCTTTTGATTTTCTCATCAACCGTCAAATTGATAAAATAACAAGCCAACTCACGGGTTGATTTGAACAACAACCGACTAAGTTGAACCGTATAATGATGTATACTTTAATCGATCTGTAATAATTCAGTTACCTTTCTGCAATGCTTAACTATGCAAAAATGTCAAATTCCTAGATAAGATAGATGGTATGTAACTTTAATTTCGTGTATAAGTGCTGTACCGGTGCGGATAAAAATGAGTATGATTGTGTAATTGCAAATTAAGCTACAATTAAGACTAAGATCTTATTAAAAAAATTGTACAACATTATTTTAACCGCCAACTGGGAAGTGACACTAAATATACAAATTGATACTTGAGACTGTAGAATGGTTTCTAAGACAGTTTGTGAAGTTATAATGCAAACAAAACATTAGACATGTTTTTGTTTTATTGACGTAATACAAGTCATTTTCAATGTCCCCATAGTTACTCTATGAGTGAAATCTGTAAATTTTTTCATTCATTTTCATTTTTTAAAAATCAAATCCATCTTAACAAAAAATCAACATTTGTACTTTTAACATAGAAAAATGTTTTACAAGAGAATATGACACAATAATATCACTACTTTGAGCTTAGGTATACAAATGTATTGAAATTATAGTTAGATAGAGTATATCTATGTAATATATTAACCTCTGGTGAGTTTTGTTATGAGTTTGCTTTTGTACCACATCATGTCCGTCCTACATTCCCACTTTATTTGTTCCAAGAAGATACAAAATTGCATTTTATGTATTTTACACGAGTGTCCGGGTATCTGGAAATGAAAAAGCAAAACAATTGTGCTTTTATAACATGAATGTTTTAGGAATTATTGTTGTGAAATATTCAAAGTAGGCTATAAGCCAGTACCACCACCACCAGCAGCAGCAGTATCAGCAAGCAGTGACATTGTGTGGTTAAAAGGTACACCATCTCATCCATTTGTTCGGTTGAACCCCCAAACCAAGTTCATAATGTTAACTACTATGACGGGTGTACATTTTATATACACATATAATAATATCTGATCTGAAAATGGTGTAAGGATATATATGTATGTATATCCTAGCAGTCGTCACTTGCAATGCATGCTCTCGGGTGCATACATCATAAATACTTACTCACATTTTTTTTTTCCATGTTGTAATGCATTATGTTTGCATTTATTCACAACATTCTTGATGCACAGGAGGCCTGTAAAACTGTAAACTGAAGGATTTCTGCTTTTGACAAACTGACGAGAGAGAGAGATAGTGAGGGAGAGTAGTAATGGTTGAATTAACATCGCGATGTACTGTGATCATCATTGGTCCTGACAATTGTAACAATTGTAAATATGAAAAAAATGTTACCAACTCTGATTTGGACAAGGACTTTCGTCGTTCTACATTAAACATTGTAATAAATTGTTATAAATTTGAGCTTAAGGGAAGTGTCACGCAGTCAATATTCTATTTTTGTTAACAAGAATGTATCGCATGTTATGATTATTGAGAAAAAAAAATAAATTAAAATTAAATTAGCTAAACTAAAACCCTAAGGGTCTGTTTCACAATTTCGGAGTAAAGTTCAAGGTAAGCTAATAAAAACTTTTTTGACCTAAAATTGTAGGAAAATCTATCAAGTAAAGTTCTGATTTGCTTACTCAGAGATCATGAAACGAACACTTAATGTAAATATTTACAAGGCTACTACTATTTTCAATGTAAATAGTCGATATGATTTACATTTTTTTAGAAAAGCTCATTAGAATACTTTTTTCGTAAATTCTAAAAAATAATGTTTCATATTTTTAAATTATAACCCAAGTCTGGAAGCAATAGCAAAAAATAATTTTTTTGAAAAATCATGTTTGCATACGTACCAATTTTTATAAGCCTAAAAATAAAGACCAACATCAAACTTTTTTTTTCGAATGTAATCATCGTTTAAAGTACGAAATATTTTCTCCAATCCTTGTACCTATTCAAATTCATAAAAAAAAACAAACTCAAGCATAAAACTTTTAGGTACAAAATCTCTTATACACACACACAATTCCAACTTTATGACTTCATTATCCCGAAGAAGGTCAACAATAATCCGAATCTCATCATCCATCTGGAAGTTTCTTTGGTCCCAAGGCTTAAATGTCTACACATATCATCGTGTCGGTCTTTTATCGTTATTCGTATACCATATCCACCTAAACCTTTCGTTATATAGACCAAAGCTTCTAAATATTTCATATGCAAGGACACAACCAAGTAAATATTCAACCCAAAGACAAAAAAAGCCCACGCAGAGTGAATTGCATTCCACAAATCCGAAAAAGACGAATCAAATATTTGAAATATTAAGAATCTGTCTCATACCTCATTTCCAAATAACAAAAAATAAAAAATACATAGGTATATCGTAAATGAAAGGCAGAGGTTGTGTGTTGGCAAAGAGGCGTCATCTCTCCGACTCTCGAGTAGCTCTTTCATAGAAAAGACAAAAGGAGTAACTGAACATTTTATACCACAGATATAAACATTTTCTGTACCATTATCGATGCAGGTACCCAAAAAAGAAAGCCCATCCTTTGTTTTTGTATAAGGATTGAGGACTTTATTCCTAAGCATCTCATCACTGACAAATATACACCCCCAAATATTTTAACTCGCACACACATACCCATTATAAGTAAACCGGCCCCCACCGCTCCTACCATCCGCAAAGGCAGACATAGGCATTTTACGAACGAAAAAAAAAAAATAAAATTGGAATGACGATGTTGATGGCGAAGGAGGAATACCACGTAACTTGTGCCATACATCAAGGATTTTACGAACGTAACATCGGTTTGAAATAGGCTGAGAATAATAATATTTGATCCCCTGAAACAGTTTCTGGCCAAGTGCCAAGATTTCATCCTGTTCTGTGCTACTGCTGCTGCTGCTGAGAGGGACAGAACCAGACCAACATCACAGCACACACAACAGCAAAGCATTAAAAAAAAAGAGTAGAAATCGAAACGAAAAATGCCACATAGTATATACCCAGACTATATCTTCTATGTTGTAGGTATGTACGTTTATACAACAGGCCGAGTTGAGGAGTATTCCCATGGCCTATCCAACGAGAATATGCGAAATGAAAAGCGGTCCTCATTGCAAATAACCCAACCATCCACCCACTCATTGTGTTGCACCACAACACATCGTTGCTCCACACTAAACGAACTATTGACAAGGTGTTCCTTTTTTTGATGAGCTTGTATCTGAAACTTATACTGATTCCATTGCTATAATAATTGCATGCAAAGATTTTTTGTATCGAAATCGGTTAAATAAGAGATCAATATTTGAGTATAATATTTTTGAGGATCACCAAACAAGTTCCACTAGGTTCTACAAGGTTCCACAAGCCTGCTTGGGTATCTAGTGGGAGATTCTTTGTTTTTTGAAATTGCCGTTAACATCTCTATTTCTCGGAAACGACTCAAATTATTTGAATAAAATTTTCAGAATTGTTTGATCAATGAAGCAAAATTTTAGAAAACTGATTTAGTAAAATCCGCACGCCAACTTTTATTATTTCTTAGTTTTTCGGAAACGACTTCAACAATGTGAATGAAATTTGTAAAGTTTGTTCAAATCAAGGAGGAACATTTTTTTTAAATTCGCCTGAATTAAAATCGCCCACTGCCGCTCCCATTTTGCTAATAAATTGGGTTGAAGGAAATGGCTCTAATGATTTGGATGAAATCGGCAGGGAGTGTTTTGATGAACAAAAAAATCGGAAAATAATTTTGGAAAAATCCGCCCACTGCCACGCCCATTTTTAATAAGTTCTTGTTTTCGGGAACGGTTCTAACGATTTAGATGAAATTTTCAGGGTTTGTTCTGATGAAAAATAAAAAAGAAATAAAAATGATTTTATAGAAATCTGCCTACTGCCACGCCTACATTATGTGGAGATAATTTTTTAATTTCTGTATTGACTGTGCTATCTTAACTCGACATCATTCAGGTATATAAAATCTGTAAAATTCTAGACCACTCGTAAATTTGCAATTAATTTGTCAGTGACATTTTTGCAAATTTATTTCGACAAAAATTCTTCTTTTACAAAGGCCCTCATGTTCCCTCTCCTGCTTCTGTGGATTCATGCAGAAAATCTTAAAGACAATTTATTCATTTTAAAAATGCAACACCCTGTATCGACAACAATATAAAAACAAAAAACAAAAGAAACCACTTTTGCTCGTAGCCTTTGCCCGAGAAATATTGGAGGGTTTGGTTTGGTTTTGTGTGGACATACATTTGGGTATAGATCCATCGTTTGGTTTTTGGGGATTGGCCGTTTGTCCCTCTCTTCGCATCGTGCGAGCCCTATACTTTCTCAATTCGTGAGTTCCATATAGGTACTGTACAAAAAAAAACAGATGAGAGGAAGGAATAGGCCTAGGTATTTTGGAAAAAGGTACCTTTAGCAAAACTATGGAGACCGATTTATCCATTTGATTTTGGTTAGAAATGTGCATTTGTAGTGTGTCGTCGTAGAGCAACGACGCTTATTTGCACTCAACGTCTCGCAATCGTCGTCGTCGGTCGTCTACGGTTTCGTTCTCTTTCTATACCAAAGCCAACCAAAATCATGACACAAACTGCATGAGATGGAGTGAACATTTCCTAGGATTTCCACAACGTTGGCTTTTTTTTCTCCTTTTTTTTGGGTATAGGTAAAATGTTTGTTTTTTCTTTTCAATATTTCACTCCTACCTATATTTTTGTAGAATCCTTTTAATTTTCTAACAGAGATTCAGAGAGAAATAAGGGAAATTGTTTTAGTTTTTATTTGTTTGATTTGTGGTTTTTTTTTAGTTTTTCAACCTTTTTAGCTGTTAATTGTGTTTTTTTTTTCAAACAAAAAAAGTATAATATTTGTACTGGAAATCAGAAAAGTCAAGTTAAGGAATGTGCAAGTGTGCATTGCATACGGGCCACATTTAAATAAGGAGGCATTTCACCATCAATGCTCTCTTAAAAGGAATTTCTTGTAGGGAAATTATTTTTGAAGGGTAATTAAAATTTAGAAAGAAAAACTCTGGAGAATTCATTGGCAGACCTCACTGTTCCTTTTTTGAAATTCTAAGAATTGTGGATTTTGGAAAAGCTATAATATGATAAATTCAAAGTATGAAGCTTGGTTTAAATAAAATGCTAAATTAAAAAAAAATAAATAATTATATCATCATAGTGCCTGGCTCTTGTTTGGCTTATATTTTCGCTCACAGCTCGAAAGTGCATTGTTGCGATTAAATGTTAATTTAAGCATCGTTTCAAATTTTACAGATCTCTATAGAATATACAAATACAAGCCGAGCCAAAACTATTCGTAATACATCAGGCAGGAATTTTGTTTATATTTTTTTAAGGTCAAGTCCTGGGAATAATGATGTTTCGAATAAGTGCATTCAGCATAAATGTATACCTACGTGTACCTACGTAAGTTCGATTTGACAAATGAATATACTTTCAAAAAATTAATTTATGATTGAATTTTATCCTGATTATATCATTGATGATCGGGAGTCTTGCTCTAAGGCAATTCTTTTCGAGAGCAATATTAAGTCACAAGCAGACGACTCATAGTGGCCCCTTTTGACTCTCTTAAACGAATAAATATATCGTACAAATTTGTTTAATCTTAAAGGGAATTTCTAAGTCTATAAAACTGGCGAGTTTCAAAAAAATAACTATAAAGGGTGTTTCAGAATTTTCTATTGAAAATAGAATTTTTTCTTAAGGCGATAGACATAATTTGTTTGTATAAATAAAACAAAAACAAAAAACAGGGTGTTTTGCATAAGATGCGAAAAAAAGGCTAAAGTGTGTTGGTTGAAAAAAATCATACGACAGGGAGAATCTATTTTTTCCCGTTTAGGCGATGGGGGAGCAACTTAATAAAAACCGACTTGAATAAAAAAAAAATAATGGCAACATTTACAATATCATGTTATACCTTTAAAAAAAAATTATTAATAAATTCTGTTAAATTAATTGGTATAGTTAAATAAATAAATTTTTATTTTAATAAAAAAAATCAAGCAAAAACAAAAAACAGAAGTTTGTTCAAGCACTCCATCAGTTTTTACATTCAAACTAAAAAAGAACTTACAAAATATTTGTTTGTGATCCTAAATATTTTCGTGCTTTGACTGGCTCTAGGAGCAAAATTAATTATTCTTCCAAACGAAAATTCAATTTCTGTTTGATTTCTAATAGTCCAAAAATTTGTATACTCCATTAAACTTATGAGTTTTGTATTATAGACCCACCCGAAGAATGATTATTTCCACTATTTTTGCATAAACGGGCCACTGTGCTTCTTTTGGACCCAATTTCCAAGTCAAAAATTTCAAAACTGTACATAATTCTTTGAATTTGATTTTTTACTAAAAATGCATTTACTAAAAACCTTCCAGAGAGCTTCGCTTTGGATATACATTATGTCTTTAAATTTTTTTCTGAAGATCGTATAGATTATTTTATTTGTAAAATGTAGGTATCTACTTTTGATTTCTATACATTGCTTGGGCTGTAACATTTAATAATACGAAATAATGAAAAAACATATTTATCCCAGCTTATTTTTCAATACAACGATGTTCCAGGCACTAAGACTTGAAGTGGAGTTATGAACGTTATGACATGTTTTCCTCAGGCACAGAAGATTAAAACACCAATAGTCTTGGGTAAGTAAAATGAAAAAAAAAAAAATAAAAAGTTGAATAAATAAAATACTGTAGACCAAAAGTTTAACCGTATAATTATGTAGGTACATATAAATGACACAGTGATCCTGTCACTTTTTCATATAAAACTTTCTATGGTAATAAGACCAAGAAATACAAAACATTCGAGTTACATAAAACATTGAGGCATGACGTGACATGACAGTTTGAAAATCCTTTTGTATCCACTGAATCCCCTGAATCTAGATCCAGTATCTTAAAACTGCTTTGTCTAGCCGACTACGGCTCTACGTATATCTCCATCGTGATTGTGCCCGTTGGCCTGTCTGCCTATAGGTATATGTTGAATATACAATATAAATATACATATATGAGTATGAATGGAGCTGCATAATAATGTGCATTACAAAGAAAATAAACTACTGAAATGGAAATTGCCTCAAAAGCATAACCGGATGCGCTAAAAGGAAATATATGGAGATATGCCGCCCAGGGCTTGCTTATACATATACATAGATGCATATATTTGGACCTCTATTTCTCCTTGAGATGATGCCTTCCATAGAAAATTGTGAGTGTGAAAGTATAGAGCCTCCATTACAATAACAAGAATAACACACAAAAAAATGAACATTTTCAGTTGAAAACCGGGAAATGCCGCTTAAATTTTCTTCACAGGATGTGGGAGAAATTATACGATGTCGCCTCGACGATGCTTTCATTTTTCATCTGAAATTCAGTCAGAGAGTAAAAAAGAGAAAGGATGAGAATTTCACCAGACATAAAAGTACGTAGGTAAGGAACACACCATCAGATCTATCCCACAGAACTTGATGTAAATGTACGTTTTTCGGGAACTTTATACGAGTACCATCTTTAACATCCTCATATATTTATATGTATACCTTCTCTTGAAATTGATGTTGCAGTTTGTAAAATGCCTCCGAAATCCAAAGCTATAATGTATACATAAATAAGTAGGTATACTTCCGGTATGTCGGGTAGTCATAGTCAGCAGATGTTGAAGGACGAGACGATGGCTTATTTGGTTTATATTCCATGTAACTATATAGAGGTTCATTTGAAATATGATTTCATTTTGAATTGCAGATGGACATTGTTGTTGATTTTTTTTTTTTGCAAAGCCAAAGGCTGAATTCTAATATAAACGCTAGGTCTATATTTCTATTCAAGACATTTAGGCATCAGAATATAAATTTATGAATACTTAATGTGGCTCTTTTTTTGTTAGATATATAAAAGCTGTATGCACGACTTGATCGCACGAACTTGCTCTTGATAAAAAAATTGTTCAATAAAGTTTTTACAAGAAAATTTAAAACAAAAGTAATGGATTTTTGTTTAAAACAATTTGCTTTTCAAAAATTTGAAATAGAATATTGTTTGAAATATTTAGAAGGAACACATTGTAAAATTATAACGAAATCAATTAAACCATTGATAAGATATACGCAAACAAAACAAAAATCACTTTTTTCTCACAAAAAAACTTGGGTTGGCTATTTCCGTTATTTTATTTTTTGTTTGCCGAAAACCTTCGACGCAATTTTTTAACAATCACTCTGGTTATTACAAGTACTTAGTTTAATCGAAATCGTTAGATGCGTTTTCAAGAAAATTAAAAAAAAAATACAATTGGTGTATGGGAGTTAGCCGTTCAGGATGAGCTAAAAAAATGTCGGCTGAAATTACAGCGGACGTACGGACGCACAGACCTACGGACGGTATGACGAAGTCCACTTTTTTTACACGAAACTAATACATACTCTAAAGAGCTAGTACAAAATTAATTGTACAACTGGGTCACACGTACTTACTTTCTTTAGCTCAAAATCAATCGAGCTGTTTTTAAAATATTGAATTCACAAAAAAAAATATTGAAATTAAATTTTGTAGATTTATAAAAAAAAGTAAATTTGGAAGTACCAAAATTAAGCTTCCTTTAAAAAAATTTATTTATATTTATTTATATTATTAAAGTTTATTTCTATTCTAATTTTTCATTTATAATATGTTTTTTTTTTTTAATTTTATTTAATTTAGTTTTTTTTTATATTTTTCAAATTTCTTGCAAAATATGGAATCTTTTATAATTAAATAGCTATATTATTTCGCAGACTTATTTCAGTACCTACCTATAATTAAAATAAATCGGCCAACAATATTGGTCTAGGTGTGTCGGTTCTCCGCCGACAGCCACTTCTACCTATTAAATAGATTCTAGTATATGTAAAATTAAATCGCCAAAAACCACATGAAATAAATTGTTTGCAAACAAATCACTCTTGAATAAATTTCCAACAAGCTGCATGTACAATAATAATTGTGCAAACTTGCAGTTACCCTAAGATTTAAAAAAAAAATCGTGCCACAAAATCAAATCTATAAATAAAATGTAAATAACTGCCAACAATGTTATACCACACAAATCAATTTACTATATATCCATCATTACCATGCTAGATCCAGTACACACTCTTAAAAATAATGCAGCCTTAACTAAATTCATTTATTAATTCTATTGAACAATTATCTATTTATTTATTTATTTATTTATTTATTTATTTAAACTATATCTATATTCTTAATGTTAAATGTTGTGAAGCAAAAATTTTAAAAACCAATACAAAATTTAAAGTTTAAAAAATACACATTATTAAAAAAAAAAAAAATTAAAAAATTGTTAATTTAAATAAATAAATAAACACCCCGGAAATTGTTAAAAAAAAACAGTGAATCGTTGGGAAAAAATGTATATAGTATTTTTTAAATGCATAATTCCATAACTTGACCAAAAATGCCCGAACAAAACATTTTGCAAAGTAAACATTTTCATTATTTCAGTTTTAACTTGGCTCATAATGTGCATTATGTATTGATTTCATACCAACTTTAAAATTCCAGATTTTATAATCAAACTACAATAATTAAGGTATTGAGAAATCTAAAATAGTGATTTCGCCATGCGTGCGTCCATCAGATGAGAGTCAAGGCGTTCACTGTAATTTAAGCTTGACCTTTAACAGTTGGCTGTTTTATTTTAAATTTAGTACGAAAATGATTTTTTTTTTATTTTTATTTAACTAAAATTTTTGAAAAATTTTGGAATCCATAATAAATTAATAAAATAATGGTGGTATTGTTTATTTGGTGTGTATAGCATTGGATCAAATTACAGCTGTGTTAACTTGGCTCCACAAATTATCCAATTATTATTTTGGCAAAATGATTTCTAATCCTTTCGAATGATGCCTTTTTATTGACCACCCATTAACATTTTTTGGCAACTCCCAAAAATTTATTTTTTTTGTTTGATTTTTGCCAAAAAAATATAATTATTTATTTTTCTATATTTTTTTCTATTGCTTTAATTTCAAAATTTGAAAAATGACTATTTTGAAATATAAAATTATTTACAATAATTATTGTTGTTATAAGTTCATATTTATCTTCCTTATTTTACACTTTTCTTTCAGTGTAGGGAATATACCGTTTACTTACATATGCAGGTATTATGTGCCTATAAAGTAAGTAAAATATATATTATTTGATTACATTACAAAATTGGGTTAGTCATTGTTAACATTTGAAATCGTATAAATCAAAATATTTTTGTGCTGATGAAACCTCGTCTATATCGACTCGCTGTGCCTATAACTTAGCTGCCGGCAAAATGTGCTTAGAATTAGAATGAAATTTATTGAAAAACAAATTTGTCAGCGTAAAATACCAAAATACAAAACAACAGCAGTATAGTAGCTGCAGTTGTGCGGAAGAGAAACTAAAAATTTTCTAAAATTCCCTACGTGACAACAAAACGACAAATATTTTCCATCAAACATCCGATCCAATCCGGGACGGGCAAGATATACGAGACCCGCAATATGAAGCTCCCCCATGATTTGCAATAAAACGCCGATAAATGCACTCAAAATGAAAATTGAATATCTAAACCAAAGAGTTAGAGGATGTTTGTATGAAGTACCTATGCTCAATATAGCTAGCTAGGCACAATCAAATATAATTGCAATGACGAAACTTCGCTATCCGTTTATATCGTTGGGTTGTCGAATTCAGTATACATACATACCTTAACTATACATACTCGTTTATATGAATTGGTGATGTTTGCATTTTTGATGTTTTGACATTAAATTTGAATCGTGCCTGTGGTTTAATCAAATTTTGAATGAACAATTTATTTTGGCGCATTATACACACCAGCAGGGCCTTCACATAAATACTCTCCTTTTGGGAAGGATACGCAAATATTCAAGTTCCGCTTGGTAGGTATAATAGGTTGGGTTTGTATAAAAAATAAAATGCACGACTGGGTCGCACGAACTTGCTCTTATGTGCAATCGCAAACTGTGGTTTTAAAGGAGGTATACATGATGGTACTTACATTTTAGATTGAAAACTTTAAAAAAAATAAATATAATAAGAAATAAATTAATTAAACAACTTCTAAAACTGTGACACCAACGTAATGTACACCATCACCATTTATGAGAACAAAATTTTAAAAATCGTTGGAGCGGTTTTAAAAAAAAAAGTTTATGTATAAAATTTTGGAATATTTTAAGAAAAAAAATTGTACGCCAATTTTTAGTGTTTATAAATGTGGAATTTAAAAATTAATTTTGAAAAAAAATCATCTACCCATTTTCGAAATATCGAATTTTCAAAAAATGATTTTTAGTTTTTTTTTTTTTTTAATCCAAAATTTGTTTTTTTTTTTTTTTTAATTCTGATAAGCAATACTATTCAAATTTACTAGAAACTGATGTGGTTCAACAGATAATGAGATAGTCGAAAACCAAAAAAAATGGTTGTATGTATTTATATTCGATAAATAATTTTGTTTCCAATAATTTGGTACAGATCGTACTGATAGTCACTTAAATAAAAATTTTGATCAAAATCTTAGGAGTCGTTTTTGAGAAAAATGAGATCTTCCACAACGGTTTTATAGCATTGGTATAGGACGTACCGTTATATTTGTATTTAAAATCTGCTGGATAATCTCAAAAAACTGCTGGATAAAAATCGACCAAGCCGTTTTCGCATTTTTATTAAGTTTAAAAAAAAAAAAAAATGTTTGACTTTTTTTAAAAGTCCAACATTTTTTTTTTTAATTTTGGTATGCGATATCTTTTAGACTTTTTGAAAAGTTGTCTATAAAAATAGTAATCAAATTCAGTTGAATCATTTTTGAGAAAATCGAAAATTAAAAAAATGGTTCTATGGGAGGTACCATTTATAACCATTTTCGGTTTTTTTTTTTTAATGGTAGCCTTTTTGTAAAAAAATTACTCGATTTTTTTTTTAAGTTGTGGGCACGTTTTTGAGAGAAATAAGATTTTCATTTCTTGTACGGCAGGTATGGTAATTTTTGGTCATACAAAAAATGAAAAAAAAACATCTGGGGATAATGCCCAAAAAACGCTCGGTTGGTTTAAAGCAAATCGATCCACCTGTTTAGGCTACAGCCGAAAGGACAGAGAGACAGACAGGCAGAATTGTGAGACTTACTTTTTTCGACTTCGCTATCATCGTAATGTCAACTTTGATAAAAATCTCGAGTTTGATTTTTTTTACGAATGCATAACTTGCCATATAGTACCTACATTATACCGCAAGTAAAAAAACACACACACCAACTTCATTATGCACTTTCTCCATGACTGTAAAACGAATCATAATATTTTCGAATGGAATTGTAATAAATTGAAAGATTTTAGTTGTTTATGTTTCTAAGAAGTTAGTTCGAATATGAAAAAAAAAAATCGCAGAGGAAATATTTAAAATCAAGTTTGTTATAAAATTCGAAGCAAGCAAGAGTTTTCTAGTCCAGTGAAGCAATTAACAGAAGTTCACGTTTTTGATGCCAGAAGGACAACTTGGATACATGTCTTTTTACTGGTAATATGGAAACTACGCGAAACATGGAAAATACAAAAACTCAATAAATTCCATCCATATTTTGTGTATGTGTCATTGTCCGGATGCAATTCATCACAATCAGTAATTTTTATTAGTCGAATATAATAAATAATATTCTACTGATAACTACAGTATTTACATTTACATACGTAATGTATATCAAATAAAAAAATTTAAATTATAAGTTACCAAATGTAAACAAACCTCATAGATAACCGCATATTTACGTCAAACTTTCTTCAAAGGAATTCCTACAATATTTTGTTGAATAAAAAAAAGAAAATTCCAACAAAAATTACAACATAAAGTATAGATAAGCTTGTTATTTCCATATTCACATCTTCTGTAAGTGTGTATGTATTTGTACATGCAAATGTACTATGTGCATACCTATTTACGAAAGGGTGTTTAGTTTATACATATGTATGAACTATGAGTCTAGCGTAGTTCCCAATCTCAATGATTCATAACAAATGATTATGAAAAAAAAATTATTCCAAGACAATGAAAATTTCATAATTATTATCATTTGAGAAATAAATTACATAAGTAAACTGGAAAAATGTATTAATCAAAAATATATTAGGAGTCGTTATTTTGTATTTCAAAATTCTGTGCGACCAAAATTTGTTAAATGAATTTGAAATTCTGTGTAATAATAATTCTATAAAAATATCTTCTTCTGTATTTCAAAATTCTTTATTCTGAAAATCTTAAATCTATAAAAATTGTGTATTCCAAAATTCCGTATATTTAGAATTCTGTGGACTTTTTTCATTGTCATAACAATTTTGGAATACATAATTTTGAAATACAGTATTTTGAAACCGAATTTTAAATAAAAATGGCTTAAATGAATTTTGAAATTATATAGTTCATATATTTTTTACTGTTGTACATTCGGTTTCTTTTTTCTATGCACTCAATTATTTATAAGCCTACAATTTGTCGAACATAAAGGAGGGAGATTTATATCAAAGATTTGACGCAGGTTAAGAATTAAATTCAATTCAATTGAATTTTCAAGGGGTTTTGTATGATAACACACTCACAGTAAGCCTGCCAAGCTTTCGCACCATCATATTAATATTGAAGGTTTGAATGAACTTGGTGTTTGTACTAAAATAGTCTTGACGTTATAATATATAAACAAAATTTTTATCCAATATTAGGGCTTTAACGCAAATTAAATAATGACTCTACTTAGTTTGAAAATTGTTCGATTATTTTTTAAATATTTTTTTTAAAAATGTACTCATCCGAACTGAATGAAAAGATCTGTTTGAACATATAAATAATTTTTTTATATTTCGACTCTTTTCCAAAAATACAAAATTTATTATAATTTAAAACTCTAATTCATTCTTTATGAATTATTGGTTTTATATGATATTGGGTGATATAAATAAAACGGAGTACATTTTCATAGCAGATACTCGATATTAAAGGCTATGCAGGTACTATATGAAAATCTTTCCAGCTAGTCAAGAATTTTATTCATACTAAATGGAGAACCTGCTCCAAAAAAAAAAAAAATAAAGTTTTGAGCAGGTGCTACGTTCTATATCAACGATTAATTTATTTTGATTTTCAGATTTCAACAATTTAAAAAAAAATCTATAATAGAACTAAGAAAACTTAAACTGCGAACGAATATACTTATACATCTCAGTATTAAACCACTTCTCCACGTCAAACAACTACGGAAATGGCAAACAATATGATTATTAATTAGTATTTTTGCTAGAAACAATAATATAGGAACAATTGTACATATTTAATGTACTTTGCGGGGAATGTTGACTGCAATTTTTCAAATATAAATTTATTTTTCAAATAAAATAAATAATGGAATGAATATGCAAACAATTTGCTAATGAAGTCATAATGAGTATTCAATAATAAACAAAGAACAAGAGGAATCCTGATCCGCATACAACATTCACTCGGGCGTATACGCACTTTTTTTTTTTTAGATTTTATTGAATAATGAAGTTTTTTCCTCCAATTTTGTTTATTTGAATCAATGAAATCTCCCTAAGACAAACAGATGTTTAAGATGTAAAATTGTATTAACCAAGTATTTATATGTTTATCAGATTTCATACATTTTACGTTTCCTTATAGGCGGATGCTTCCCTATACACGAATGCGAACAAACAAATTTCTTTGAAAGTATTTTTTTTTTTTAATTCTTTTAGGCCCAGTCTTTTGGTCAGAAGAAAATGAACCTTTGATACATTATTTACTTTGATTTCTGATTTCTGAAAATCCTGAAAAATTTATGTATAAGGATTTTAACGATAAAAAAAATTCCCTTCTTGCTCAATTTTATTATTTATTAATTTTTATTTAATTTATTAATAATTTAGGTAGATATTTTCGTCAAAAGTCTAAATAAAAAAAATGTGAAATAGAAATATTTTTACTATTATAATTATATGCTTTTCGTTCTATTTGATTTTCTATACCCAGATAAAAGATTTTAATAATTTTTTGTATCATTTTATAATTTAACTAAGATTTTATTTAGGTACTTAGATCATGAATCTGTAAATGGATTCTCTAAGAATTTTTGTTTTTAATACAACTTCTTTAACACATACAAAATTAGAACTACTAAAATTTATAAAACAAAACAATTGTTGCCACCTAGATGATACCTAATATTTTTTTTTAATTTATGTAATGCATGCACAAAAAACTTGAACCGAAAAAAAACTAGAAAATCTTACAAAGTACATAATTTATTTTTTCTTATCTAATTTAACCTTTTTTTAAACTGATTTTAAAAGTCTCCTGACTTTGGTCCGCTAAATAAAACATAAACCATCTACATTTATATCAAGATTGCATCGAAATGCGTACAGTTTTGAAGCCGAATCCTACTTGATATTCGGTCACCAAATTTTTTTAAAACTTACCACTTTTTTGTGTTTTAAGAAGGTTTGTATTAAATAATAAAATTACTGTTTATGTCTTATTTTTAAGAGCCAATAAACTTGGACAAAAAAATCGGTTAAACACTGTCTGAGTAAAAAGAAAAAAAAAAACTTTTACATATTTTTGTCTAACAGAAAACAAATTCTTTAAATATCTATTTGAATTTTTTAACTAATGACGCAAATAATAATCCACCAGACATAATTATCCTCAAGCAGAAATAAATTCAATTAAAACGCCCCCATCATCTAAAAGTAGGTATAAGTACGTCATATATAATAATTACTCTCATCAAATCATCAGCCACCTCATAAACATTAAAATGCCAACCTCATAAGAAATTCTATCATAAAAAGCGTGCTAAAATAAACAAATTAAGTGATTAACCGCAAAAAAGAACAAACACACGAAAACTGGCTCTTGTTGCCCCTTAAAAGGGAAGCAGAGAAAACGTGTGCTACATAAAAAAGCAATTATTATCCATAATATCCTTAATCCCAAGTGATTTCCAGCATTGCTTCAGAAAGAAGGTACAAGGGAAGTTGGCGAGGTAGCTTTAACGCTATGTGTTTAGGATAAGAATAATCAAATAAAAAACAATCTCACAAACACACACACAACCACATTTATTTTTACAAACTAATTTGTTATTTAACCTCAATCATTGTGAAGCGAGCATAAATCTTTTTTTCATATCCGTATAATAAAAACCCTTTTCTTACTTAATTTTTTATACAACACAAAATCGAAACAATAAAGAGTTTCTTCTTAAAAAAGGAAAATAAAAAACAAAAAAAAAAATGAAAGGTGCTATGATCTAATAACACAGAAACATAAATTCACACACTGTTATGTTTTTCTTTTCAAGATTTTTTTTTTTGTTTTTGACAAAAAAAAAGAAAAAACAAATAATCTTTCCGTTGCGAATTTTCACCTTCATCTGTTGTCGTAGATTTGTTAACAGTATCGAAAAACTTCTCCCATCATACACGAAATATCTTTTTTGTAACCCCACGATATATACATACATACATATATAATCAAACTAAGGAGGAGGATACAAAAGCTTTTCGTGCACTTTCGAGCACTTTCCTTCGGAGTTAAATAACCCAAAATAAGAAAAAAACTGCAAAACAAAAAATAAATACAAAAAGTAGGAAGTGCAACACATTCTATATTGACCCATTCATAGATATCCTTATAGGCATAGTATAATACGAAAATGCAACAACAACAGCAACAAAAGAGGATTATAAAAAAATATTTTCTTATGATAGAGAGCCTATGCGCTTTCTCACATCCAACGCAGGCGCTCTCATCTCATCAAAATTGCCCCCCTCTAGAAGTCTAAGTGTCCTGCCCAAAATATCCTGCGGTAGGTGGTGCGGTAGATTTATCTAATAACACCAAAGCTTTTACCAAAATAAAATTTTTCGAGAAACTCTCAATGATTCCAAAAAAAAAAAATATTTGGCGAGAGAGAAAATGTTGTACATTTGCACGTGCACGGTATGGTAATTTCCCTTTCCGGTTACACAGATATTCATACACAATCTGACAGTATTTGAGTCCTCTTTTGAGAGCTCAAGGAAAGAGAAGAGAATTGAGAAAATACGCCAAATAAAAGCTCAAAATCAATGACGTCACCGTTGGTTAAAGTCCTCTTTCAACGGCTATCCTTATACTCGGCATCAGAGAACGGTAAAAGAACGAGTTGAGATAAAAAAAACTAAAGGACTCTATTCGTGAGTTGAGTCACACATAAAACATTTTAAAGCACTTGGTTTCAGTACTGTGGCAAAAGCCGCTGAATCAAGTTTTCCGTGTTTGTTAATTCTGTAGTTATTTTTTACGAATTTTCGTCGTGAAAAATTTTAAAAATTACAAAATTAAAAATAAACAATATTCATTATTTTAAAAAAAAATCAAATTTTCTTGATTCAAAATTTTGTAAAAAATAATAAATAATTTTCCTGTCGTCGTCGTTGGAACAAGTGAACCGAAAATAATAACTACTTTATTCAATTTTCCAATTTGAACATTTTTTGTGGGAGATCTTTAAAACTCTTCTAGATTTCATAAGAAAATCAAAATAAATGTTCGATTAAAATCGTGTTTTGTGTAAAAATAAAAATTCCTGTTTTTTTGTAAATTATATAGAATTGCATATTATAAATGTCCTGACAAAATAAAAAAACCTTTAATCTCTTTTTGCAACGCTTTAATAGTAAACTTCTTATAAAAAAAATACTCAAACAAATGTAGAATACGCGTTAAATTCTACAATTTTAATTTACAATTTAGGTGTTCGATTTATTTGATATTAACAAGAAAAAAAAATATATATAAATAAAAAAAAAATTAAAATTAAAATTAGTATTTAAAGATAAAAACGACCTTATAGAATAAAATAAGCAAATAAAATTTAACCTGTTGTTATCATCGATTATTTTCTGACGTTAAAGCACATTCGAGACACAACAAAGTCAGACTGCCGTTTGACTTTGCCAATTCAACTAAAATAAAAAAGGACACAGGATTTTATTCTTATAAAGTATAATATTCAGTTTATATCCTTTCGCACGCGAAACTCATGTAACATATAAAGTCGTTTTTTATTAAAGCTTCTGACACATTTAATTCGTTGAAACGCACATAAATTTAGTCGTCCCACATACCGGTGTAAATAGAAAACAATCAGTAAAAAAAAAATAAAAAAAAAATAACGGCTAACAATACATAACGTGAATTGTCCTGGGAGATCAAAAAGTTGTTGTAACAAAACGCGGGTGTTACACATTCATCATATCCTTCATACACGCGAGTTTTTGTTGTTGTTGTTGAAAATTTCAACATTTATGAGAATTTAAATACAAATTTAATCCTCCAGCGACCTCAATTTAGAAATATACAAAAAAAAATAAAAATAAGAACAAACAAAAATATTCAAATAAATATACACATTACACACCCCCTGAAAGCATGTGTGTGTATTTTTTGTGTTGTAAAAAAGGATAAGAAAAATAAACCAAGTATAAAGTTGACAGTTTCGTGTTGTTGTTGTTGTTCTTTCCTATCATCCACGCGACTGACTGTACAAACCCCAGTCGAGACCCGACCCAGGACCTTTTCTTCGTCCTTTCGTTGGCGCTCCTTATAATATTTCAAAACGTCACAGCATCAGAGTGGAACATCTTCCGAAACAACGTTGGTTGACATAAAAATACATACCTACAACAAAAAAAAAATTATCCTTCTTCTGCCTATTTTGGGAATTTACACAGAAATTTAATAAATTCCTCATTGTCGTCTCTTGTCGTGTCGTGTATTTTTTTTGTTTTTGTAACGGTTTCTCCTCTATCACACTGGAGTCCTTATACAGATTTTTGCAAAGTCATTACATAAATCTATTTACATAGAAGATTCTTTCGTAGAAAATTACTTTTTTTTTTATAAAAAAAAAAAAATCTATACCTAAAAAAACGATGGAGAAAAATTACTTGTTTTTTGTTTTGAACATCCTTGAGTGTGTTTAAGAAAAAAAAAATATAATAAAACATAATATTAATAATAATAAACAAGGATCTACTATACAATCAGCTGCTTGGCTGTAGTGGGTGGAGATTCAAGGATACTCGCATTTTTACTATTGTGTTTTTATTTTTTGTACGTCGTGTCGGTTGGATTATTCGAATAAGGCCTTAAGTGCGACGCGTTAAATCGATTTTGTATTTTAAAAAAAATCTATATAATATATTGAAGTTAAATTGAAAAATAAATAAAAATCAAAAGAATTTAATTATCCACATATTACACATACATATATCTAAAAATACATATATAAATTCAGGATTTTGAAGTGCCTCCTTTGAAATCTTCAAAAAGTAGTTTTAAACAATATATTAAATATAAAATAGATATATAGAAAAAATACAAAAATAAATTGTCATATAAAAATTAAATAAATAAAGTGCATTAAAATAAAAAATTAAAAAAAAAAAATTATATATAATTTGTGTTTTGGTGTTTTTTGTGTTTCTATTTTGGGAAAAGTGAAATTAAATATTGTTTTTTTTTTTAATAAAAAAATATCTAGTGAAAGTGAAAATCAAAATTTAAAAAAAAAATAAATAAATATAAAAAATCCAAGTGCCATATTTTTATAGGTATAGTGTGTCACATTAACCTACAAGGATTATCTTTTAAAGCAAAACAAAAAATCATCTTTAAGTTTTTTTATGTAAGTCTTTCTGAATATTGTACTTCAAACTTTTGTTGTTGTTATTTATGTTTTAAGGATGAAAAGTATCTATTATGTTTTTTTGTCGTCTCAGAAATCCTTTGTAGGTAGCCATCATCTTTTGCCTCTCATTACAAATGAGCCAGAATTAGGAGCTTTTATGGTTACCTCACATCCACAGTTTATAATACCGCCGCCTCCATCACCACTTTTCTTTTTCTTTGGAAAAAAGAGCAAAA
Source organism: Epistrophe eligans (assembly GCA_951394125.1). Lineage (NCBI taxonomy): Eukaryota > Metazoa > Arthropoda > Insecta > Diptera > Syrphidae > Epistrophe > Epistrophe eligans. Next base: position 8,926,392 of record OX596031.1, on the reverse strand, counting down.
GCATGAGACGATGATTATGATAAAACATAATATTATAATATTATTATATCCCGCTAGAGAATGTGTAAAAAAAAAAAACAAAAAAGATAATAAATGTATAAAAAACTAGTCCTAAAGAATGCGTGCCACACTTGCTCAGACATTTTAATTTTATTTTTTTTATGTTTTCACTCTTAACTCATTCCCTTGCTTTTTGTTTTCTATTTCCCATTTAAAAAAAAAATTATAACTTCCAACCCATTAACGGCCGCCCCGCTAAAAATTCTGACGCGCCGCTCGAAAATGCAAGTTTTTATCCAAGAATACACAAATACTCAGTCACAAATACTCACACAGACATCTATAAACAAAAATTTCATTCTCTCTCACTTTGGACAATAGAATGATGGTGTTCTTCTTGGGGGTTGGGGATGATTTTCAAAAAAAAAAAAAAAATGAAAATAAAACATATATAAAATAAAACGCAGATAAGAGCAAGCGAAAGAGCGAGAGTGATACAGAGTAAAAAAACGGAAAACGGATAACACGATAACTTGTTGATTCTGCTTTCTATGTATTCGTGTAGAGGTACTGTGAAAATACCTAAGTTAGGTGTGTTTGAATTGCCTTTTTTTCTTTAATATATACATATAGATACATATATATTATTTCTATAAAGGTATATGTATTTTAACTGCACGAGTTGATTTGCTGAAAATTAAAGTAGTATCTACAGGTAAAGTTGAAAATTTAAGTTAAAAAAAAAAAATGAAAATAAAATCTGTGGGTAAAAAAAAGCAATGACGTTACAACAAATACAAATAGACCTAATGAACTATTTAGCTCAAACAGTTTTTTTTTTTTTCTACTCTTTTCTATTTAATCCAACCCTATCATCATTGGGGGAATTTTCCCTGTTAAGTCCTATTTTTTTTTTTATTTTCGCAAACTTGCAGTTCATCCACCTTTCTCTTTTGGAAATGTATACACAGCCATTATCTTGCCTTTTTATATAGAGTGATAATGTTATTTTATTTTATTTTATTTTATTTAATTTTTTTTTTATTTCGCCCTTAATATTATTTGCTCCATGTTACGCATCATCATAAAAGGGGATGATGTTGATGATGGATAAAGGAGTAATGTGTGTGGGTGAGTCTTTTGGTGGGTAGGGTATATAAAGGTGGGGTTTTTGTTATCGTTTGATATACGTAGCACATTATGATGTCTGGCGGTTAAAGTGGTTTACTCTGTTTTGACCTTGAGATTAACCTTTGTTTATTTATGTTTTTATTCCTTTCGTTTACCTACTTGTGCTGTTATATTTTGAGATCAGATGGAATATCAGTGGGTAGATTTTGTAAGGGTACAATATCTGTGATTATTTTGAACATTTGGTAGGAGTTATATGGAAATGTGTAATTTTGATGTCCATGAAAAAAAAAAAACGGGAGTTTGATATGTATAACTAGATAAATATGTTAAGATACAAATTAATCATATTATGGCATCGAAAAAAAAAAAAAAAAACATGACTTAAAGAAAATATTTTTTTTTGTTACTAATGTACCTACATACTTTGTTTCCAGAAAGCACTACCACATACAAAACAAAACCTATTTCCAAGGGGTTTTTTTTATTAATTAATAACTTTATATTCTACTGAAATACTGGACAAACAGCCAAAAATTTCCAAATAAAATATGCTTTCAAAATAGCTTTTACTTTGAAAGCATATTTTATTTGGAAATTTTTGTTTCTTACAATGTTTTTGATACATTATGTGGAAATATAATAAAGTACACAAGACTTTTTAAGAACTTAATTTTTCTTATTTGTTTAAGGATAAAAATAAAAGCCGTGATAAAGTTCTAAATTATTCTAAACATTTTTAAAAAGTGAAAATTATTCATTTATTTATTTATAAACATTTACAATAAATTAAAATTAATCATTTTTTTAAGAACGCTAACATAAAATTTTTTTCAGCTACAATTTGATGGGGCTTCAAACAGTGAATTTTCTTTGCACGGTCCAATTTTTTTTTTTTTTTTACGCCGATTATGGACGATTGTCAATTTCGTAGTATTTGTCATTCCTTAGATTCAATATTTTCTCCTTCCCACAAAAAAATTAATTTTTAGATGTCACCATCAGCCACGCCTTAAAGTATGCAATTTCGGATTTTTAAGATTTTCCAACTTTTCCAGTCAAAATTTCCAATTTTTGGCTTCTTAGGCTTAGTCTCATTACTTAGTTCAATACGAGAACAACAAACTTACCAGTTATCAATTTATCATTACTTGTTATTTTACAACAAGGTTGAATAATGATGAATAAATTATTTAACTAATAGGTACTAACAAACTTTATGGCAAACTAAAAAAAAATATACTTGAAAAATGTACATGATACCTTTTTAAATTTAAACCTTAAATAAGTTAAATTAAAATGAAAATCTGTATAACAAAAAAACTGGACATTTTTAGAATGGATTCTATTTTTAACTGTTGTTATTAACAACAAGAAATAAATAAAAAAAACAACAGCAAATTATTAGACATGATTTATATTTTTTTTTAAAGTTCTGTAAATCGGATACCATTGTTGTACACACAGAAAGTAAGTTACGTTAGTTACATATCTTTATCTACAACTTCCGTATACCTTATTAACTAATAACATCATAACCCGTTTAACTTTGTTCTACTTGTAGCATGGGTAGGTATAAAATAATATGAATATAAAATATTGAAGGCTTAAACAAATTTATGTTGACATTTTCTCCTGTTGGCCCATGTACAAGATGTATGAACCAAACAATTGCAACACAAAGGAAGGTACCAGAGTAATACAGCAAGTTTTCATATAGATCTAATACTACCCAATATTGTTAGCTTGTCAAAATTTTGCCAAAGAATATGTATTAGTTTTGCCGGATATCCTGTTAAAATATATATCTACTAGGTACATTAATTATCTATCAATATTGTGTCTAATAACGTTCAACAGGCGGAAATTATGGGTGCTGCACAATTTGCACGTATGTATATTACAACAATTAAAATTTGCGATAATCATAAAGGATGATTTTGAATTTAACTACATATTTACATATTTACATTATATAACCTTCCAATACAACATGCAGTGTTTTCAGTTCTCTCTTTGAATTTCATAATAATTGTACTTTAGGGAATATTGGGGAAAAGGTTAATTTATCTACCCTGCATGCCTGTGGGTTGAAAATATACATAGGTATATATGAATATAAAGGAAATGACAGTTTTCTAATTCGAAGCTATTATCTGGGTAGCCACCATGACGTACATATAACGATGTCTTCGATGTCAATTAAAAAATTGATTTGTATTGCATTGTGAAGGTTGCATATAAATTACATTTTGAAAATGGGGTCTTGTATGATAACATAACATAACATCGCAGCACTTTATTTTCGCAAACTTGCAGTTCATCCACCTTTCTCTTTTGGAAATGTATACACAGCCATTATCTTGCCTTTTTATATAGAGTGATAATGTTATTTTATTTTATTTTATTTTATTTAATTTTTTTTTTATTTCGCCCTTAATATTATTTGCTCCATGTTACGCATCATCATAAAAGGGGATGATGTTGATGATGGATAAAGGAGTAATGTGTGTGGGTGAGTCTTTTGGTGGGTAGGGTATATAAAGGTGGGGTTTTTGTTATCGTTTGATATACGTAGCACATTATGATGTCTGGCGGTTAAAGTGGTTTACTCTGTTTTGACCTTGAGATTAACCTTTGTTTATTTATGTTTTTATTCCTTTCGTTTACCTACTTGTGCTGTTATATTTTGAGATCAGATGGAATATCAGTGGGTAGATTTTGTAAGGGTACAATATCTGTGATTATTTTGAACATTTGGTAGGAGTTATATGGAAATGTGTAATTTTGATGTCCATGAAAAAAAAAAAACGGGAGTTTGATATGTATAACTAGATAAATATGTTAAGATACAAATTAATCATATTATGGCATCGAAAAAAAAAAAAAAAAACATGACTTAAAGAAAATATTTTTTTTTGTTACTAATGTACCTACATACTTTGTTTCCAGAAAGCACTACCACATACAAAACAAAACCTATTTCCAAGGGGTTTTTTTATTAATTAATAACTTTATATTCTACTGAAATACTGGACAAACAGCCAAAAATTTCCAAATAAAATATGCTTTCAAAATAGCTTTTACTTTGAAAGCATATTTTATTTGGAAATTTTTGTTTCTTACAATGTTTTTGATACATTATGTGGAAATATAATAAAGTACACAAGACTTTTTAAGAACTTAATTTTTCTTATTTGTTTAAGGATAAAAATAAAAGCCGTGATAAAGTTCTAAATTATTCTAAACATTTTTAAAAAGTGAAAATTATTCATTTATTTATTTATAAACATTTACAATAAATTAAAATTAATCATTTTTTTAAGAACGCTAACATAAAATTTTTTTCAGCTACAATTTGATGGGGCTTCAAACAGTGAATTTTCTTTGCACGGTCCAATTTTTTTTTTTTTTTTACGCCGATTATGGACGATTGTCAATTTCGTAGTATTTGTCATTCCTTAGATTCAATATTTTCTCCTTCCCACAAAAAAATTAATTTTTAGATGTCACCATCAGCCACGCCTTAAAGTATGCAATTTCGGATTTTTAAGATTTTCCAACTTTTCCAGTCAAAATTTCCAATTTTTGGCTTCTTAGGCTTAGTCTCATTACTTAGTTCAATACGAGAACAACAAACTTACCAGTTATCAATTTATCATTACTTGTTATTTTACAACAAGGTTGAATAATGATGAATAAATTATTTAACTAATAGGTACTAACAAACTTTATGGCAAACTAAAAAAAAATATACTTGAAAAATGTACATGATACCTTTTTAAATTTAAACCTTAAATAAGTTAAATTAAAATGAAAATCTGTATAACAAAAAAACTGGACATTTTTAGAATGGATTCTATTTTTAACTGTTGTTATTAACAACAAGAAATAAATAAAAAAAACAACAGCAAATTATTAGACATGATTTATATTTTTTTTTAAAGTTCTGTAAATCGGATACCATTGTTGTACACACAGAAAGTAAGTTACGTTAGTTACATATCTTTATCTACAACTTCCGTATACCTTATTAACTAATAACATCATAACCCGTTTAACTTTGTTCTACTTGTAGCATGGGTAGGTATAAAATAATATGAATATAAAATATTGAAGGCTTAAACAAATTTATGTTGACATTTTCTCCTGTTGGCCCATGTACAAGATGTATGAACCAAACAATTGCAACACAAAGGAAGGTACCAGAGTAATACAGCAAGTTTTCATATAGATCTAATACTACCCAATATTGTTAGCTTGTCAAAATTTTGCCAAAGAATATGTATTAGTTTTGCCGGATATCCTGTTAAAATATATATCTACTAGGTACATTAATTATCTATCAATATTGTGTCTAATAACGTTCAACAGGCGGAAATTATGGGTGCTGCACAATTTGCACGTATGTATATTACAACAATTAAAATTTGCGATAATCATAAAGGATGATTTTGAATTTAACTACATATTTACATATTTACATTATATAACCTTCCAATACAACATGCAGTGTTTTCAGTTCTCTCTTTGAATTTCATAATAATTGTACTTTAGGGAATATTGGGGAAAAGGTTAATTTATCTACCCTGCATGCCTGTGGGTTGAAAATATACATAGGTATATATGAATATAAAGGAAATGACAGTTTTCTAATTCGAAGCTATTATCTGGGTAGCCACCATGACGTACATATAACGATGTCTTCGATGTCAATTAAAAAATTGATTTGTATTGCATTGTGAAGGTTGCATATAAATTACATTTTGAAAATGGGGTCTTGTATGATAACATAACATCGCAGCACTTTAAATATTTTTTTTTCATATTAGCGTATCTGCAGGGAGGAAAAATAGGGTTAAATGTGTCTTTATCAATTGTAATGATTTTTTCGAATTAGTCCGCGCAATTATTTTTTGTGGTTTTGACTTCATGCGTTGAAATTAATTTTTTTTGTATTTCTCCGCCAAATGATCGAAGGGAGCAAAATATCACTGAGACTTTAAAACCCCGAACTATCTAAATATTTGTAAACATTTAAAAAAAAAATATACAGATTTTCGTATGGTGGTGGCAGTGTTTTTGTGAAAAATTAAAAAAATACTAACCAGGTCAGTTTTTATGAGATAATAAATATATCTGGTGATCATGGAGATGACCCAAGATTCCTGAGTAAAATCTTTCCGTTTTAAGGGAAAATGTTTAATTCAGCTGTTTAAATTTTATGATTTGAGAAAACTAAATTTTTATCTTGCTTAAAATATGCATACCTATAATGCTTTTTGGAAAGAAGTAGACTTTTTTTTTTTTTTTAACACTTCAGAATTCTTTGTTGTAGTGAGCTTAGAGCAAGCTGCAAGCTACAATCAGAGGCTCATCATAAGTGCATGTGTTAGTGGTTAGTAAATTAGTAAAAATAATTCAAACAATAACACATGCAAATACAAATCTAAACAAATACATAGTAACAAAACTTAAACAATATAATAATACAAGTAAACAAAAATACAGAATTATACAGAACAAAAGTATCTGTTGTCAAGTAAAAACAATCACGACCGTGGAGCACTGGTTCGAAACGCTTTTTTTAATCCAATTTTACTCATGTTAAAATCAACAGAGGAAGCATTTAAATTAAAAAGTTTGCTCATTCGGTTAAGAGGCTCATGTATGCCGTAGTTAGTTCTATGAAAGTCTACGTGTAAAAGTTCAAATCTTCGCAGGTGGTGAGATCCTCCACGGTAATTTATGCCAATACAGGATAAGAAATAAGGAGCGTCAAGTTGACCATTCATGAGTTGGTGAACAAACAATATGTCGTTATTAACGCGCCTTTGGTATAATGTTTGGACCTGCAGAAGCTGGATCCGATGTTCATATGGTGGAAGGTTAAACGGATCGGTCCAAGGAAGACCTTTCAGAGCAAAGCGAATGAATTTATGTTGTATTGATTCAATTCGGCTTTTTTAGAAGGGACTCCATACTTGTGAGGCGTACTCAAGATGAGGTCGTACATAACAATTGTATAATGATAGAGTCACATAAGGATCATTGAATTCCTTTGCCCAACGTTTTATAAACCCGAGCATGGAGCTCGCTTTGTTAACGATGTAGTTTATGTGTTCAGTAAATTCTAAATTAGAGCTGAAGTGAACACCCAAGTCCTTAAAGCTAAAGACACGGTTAAGTTTGTGCTGCGAAATAGAATAATCAAATGCACTAGCAACACGTTTTCTTGAGAACGTAATTGTTTGGCATTTGGAAGCGTTGAGAGACAGACCGTTTTTCCCACACCAAACAATAAATCTTTCAATATCCTCTTGCAGAAGAACATGGTCATGGTAAGCCTTTATTGTCTTAAAGATCTTCATATCGTCAGCAAAAATGAGAATTTCACTAGAATGTATACATGATGTTACATCATTTATAGCAAGAATGAATAAAAATGGACCCAGGTGACTTCCTTGAGGAATGCCTGAGTGAGCTGTGAAGAGGTTTGAGAGAGAATTTCGGAATTTTACCTGATAGGATCTATTTTCCAGGTATGATTTTATCCATGCTATAAAAAAAGGTGAAAAACCAAAAGCTTTTAGTTTATAAACGATGATATTGTGACTAAGTTGATCGAATGCCTTAGAAAAATCGGTGTATACGCAATCAACTTCACTTCCATTTTCTAGTGAATTAGAACATTAGTGCAGGAAGGTTAAGAGGTTTTTCACTGTCGATTTTCTCCTCATGAACCCGTGCTGTTGTTCACAAATAATGTTCTTGGTATGGAATGCTAAAGTCTCGCAAACGACTTGTTCAAAGAGCTTTGGAATACAAGACAGTTTGGATATAGGCCTATAGTTCTTAATATCAGTTTTATCACCCTTCTTAAAAATTGGAGTGAGAAATGAGTTTTTCCATAAGCACGGAAATCGCCCTGATTTTATAGAAAACTCAAACAAAAATTGAAGGGGCTGAGCTAGAATAAATCTACATTCTTTCAAAAGTATTGGAGGAATTCCATCCGGACCAGATGAGTAATCATCTTTTAACGATGAGAGAAAATTTAAAATACTACACTGTTGCACAGGGACTTTATTAAAATTAGTTTGGGCGTAGGAATGTAAATTATTAAAATAGTTTTCGTCGACATCAACAGGTGTTTCAACAAAAGAATTACGAAATTTAAATGCTATAGATTTTTTTGAATAATTAAAGACTCATAATCGATTTGATTAAGAATACATTTTTTGAAAGTTCTTTACATAAGTTGTGTTTTTTTTTTTTTAATTGACGAAAAATTAATTTAACTAAATAGTGTTTCTTTTGATTTTGTGTTGCAGATAAAATGAGATAATTTGAAGCAACTGCAGTACTTAAAAGTTCAGCGAAGTTGAAATTTCATTATCTAATTCATAATCCTAGTACCTATAAAAGAAATTCTCAAAATTGTTTGGAATTCAAAACCTATGGAAAAAATAGTTTCAGAAAAAATTTGTTCAAAGAAGCACTTAAGCTTAAATGCATGTTATGAATTTTTTAAATTTAATTTTGCAAAATACCATCTTATTAAGATTTTAAACAAAAAATACCTTAACTTTTGAGGAACCTAGAACTTATTATGAATCTTCGCATTTAATTATCTATCAAATTATTCAGAAAACAAGAAATTATTGTTTTTTTTTTTTAATTCTATCAATAAAATACATTTTATTCGGTTATATTTATGAAACGGACCACGTGCTCAGAGCAGGTGGTTTATAGAGAAAGCTGAGCGTGTGATATGAACAAACTGGTATTTAAATATTGTATTCATACAAAACGGAGAATCTGCTCCGAATTTGAAGTTTGAGTATGTGCTCCCTTTTATTCATTCCATCCATGAAAAATATGTACACTGCTGAAAATTATTTCCACGAGCTGTATCTCTAATAAAAATGGTTAAAATGAGTTAAAGCAAAAGTCATTTTGAAGTTTTTAGTTTGAATATTTTTTAACATTATTTTAGCAACGTTAGTTGCTATTTTAAGTATCCAAGAGTCAGGGGTCTGGTTTAATGGTTCTTTCAAAGTCAACTATTTGACCAAAAACTCATAGCATAAGGTACATAAAAAAAAAACAGAATTTAAATAAAAAAAAAAACTAATTTAACTGACTGCATTTGTTAAAAAAATCATATTTACGGGCATAGAGTCTTCAAAAAAAAATTGATTTTACTTGAAAAAAGAGCTGACAAATCGCAAAATAAAAAATATTTAATTCTATAATGCTTTTATTTTCATCTCGATTAAACAATTTTAAACCAGAGATACAGTTTAAAAAAGAAAGTTAAAAAATGTAGAAAATTTTATTTTCCATTTAGTTTTTCCACCAGTGTACACCAGTTTATGTTCCTAAATATTAGCCAAAATATAAAGGCTCACATTTACAAATAAAACTATTACTATTTGTCATAGATTCGATAAACCTTTTAAAAAAAATTTAAGTTAAAATTTGTTTGAACTTTATTTCCATTTAAAGAAATATACATATATTCATAGTTTTATTTTTATTAATTTTGAAAACGTTCCAACACAAAAATTTCCCTTTTCAATCTTGTAGCAATAAAAAAGCAAATATAGGAGTAGATTTTATGACAAAAGCCATGAAAAAGGTTTAAGATAAAGCTTGTTTCATATAAACATACAAACACACAAGTCATATAATAGGTTCATCCCATTTCCAATTGCGACTGAAAAATCTGGTTTTATTATTTCAAAAATTCCCCAATTAACCCGATTTTTTTTTCTCTCAAAGATAAGAGACCATATCATCCAGAGAGACCATCAAGACCCAATGACGTCCTCAGTTGCAATATATACATAAGCATACACAACAGCATTATAGCAACACAGCAAAAATAAGACAACAAAAATGGTCAAATACATAAAATTTTATAACGTTGCCCTTGTTTTTCATCTTTAACAGTATTTTGGTCATAAACTTTTATCTTATTTCCAGAGAATATAAATAAATATAAAAATATTTTTTTTTTTTTATTTTGGGACAAAAATATGCTCGCATATAAATAAGATGATTACGGATACGAAAATTGCGGTTTCAGCTTCATTTATGATGGTTTTTGTGAACAAAAAACAAATTGTAAAAAACTCATAAATGGATTTCCATTAAATTTATAATTCAAATCTAAGTACAGAAGGGAAGATATATAATATTCAATTTAATACTCTCAAGTTAACCGAATCGAATCGAATCAAAAACAAAAATCAATATCCTAAACTCCAAGGCAACTACACCCAAACCCACCCCCCAGACTCAACCCATAAGAGCAGACACAAAGATTCAAAAAGGTACATTTGTATCATTTGGCTTCCATTTGGATTTGGACTATAAGTGTGTGACGACTCGACTTGATGTGGAATGGTTTTGGAGGAATCCAAAGACAGACGGAGGATGAAAACTATTTTGAATTCGCAAGATGTAGTCAAACGTAGCACATTACGTATTTATTCAGTACAAGCAACACGTCTCTACATTTTGCAGCTACGCAAACACATTATTAGATTTTGTGACAAAGGTGAATTTGTCATAAGCCCTCTCGTTCGCTTGCATATAATTTAAGGATCAGAAAGAGAGGGACCATATACCGATATGGTAGTCCATTATTGTTAGGGGAGGATTTGTATGTCGGTTCGGCTCCCTTATTTTCAAAATCATCTATATGATCTTGGTAATGAGAATGGAATTGCATAAGCCAAATTATGTAGAATGGTCAGAATTCTAGGATTATTAATGGCTTTCGTATATCTGTGTATTCGTATAATATAGAAAGTGCTCGGGGGCGTATGCGTAATATTTTGAAAGCACCCAGCTATAATACCGGCGCGTAGATTGTTTATGCTGCAATAAATATTCGGATTATTAATGTGTTTTGCAGTGATTTATATAATATGCACTATATATAGATAAACTTGATTTCACAAAATTATAACGGTTTTTCATTCATTTATTAGATTGAAATATTAAAGTAAATCGACCAAAAGCCCGATGACAACAAATTAATTTATAATAATTTGTTGTGAACAATTACTTATTTTTTTTTGTATTTAATTTCTATTTTATAAATGCACATTGGACATAGATAGATGATGATGATGATAATTATAATTTAATTAAATCTTCATTTACACCCAATGAGTGTGTGATGATAATTTTGAAAATTCAAATGATTCATTGGTAATGATGATTTTATCAAAATTCTATACCGAGCTATAATCCAAAAACAGAGCATTATTTGTATATTATTTTGAGGGAGATTTTAAGCCTTATAAGTATTAATGATGTGGTGTATTTATGAAATTTTATCAATCTAGTCAAAATAATTATTATTTATGAGAGCCCAGGTTGATTCAGTAAAAATATAGTTTTAGTATAATATTAAGCGGATTACTTTATTGAAAGTAATAATAGTTATTTTTTAGTTGAATAATTATTTTGTTGTGGTGAAAATATCAGTTTAAATGAGTTTATGGTGGTCATTGTTTTCATTAAAATAAGACTCAATCTGGATTGTTATGAGTATGACTATAATCATTGGAATTAAGATTTTAGATATATTTCGGACTTCTTCGGTTGAGTCTTTTCGCTAACTGGTTTTTTTGAAACTTTATTTTCTCTAAGCCACCAAGTATAGGTGCTACATTGTTATTACGAAATATCTTAGAAATTGGAGTTCAAGTATTGTATTCATATTTTCAAATTAATATGTATGAACAAAATTTTTAATGAAGGCATTTAAGTTCCAGTTATAGCTTTCATTGAAAATGATCATTGAAAATTTTAATTGTTAATTTTGAGACGTTTTGAAACAAAAATGAGTAATTATTTTAATGCGAATATAAAGTTGGTGACTCAATTATTATTTGTATCCAAAAAAATTATTTTGGCCCGAACGATCAATGGTAAGGTAGTTCAATCATTGAAATAATAGAAGTTATTTTTTGCGAAATCATTGGGTCAAAATTAAATTCTTTTTGGTAAATATAGTAATTGAGCAATTACCTTCATTTTTGCATATAAAAAAACTGATTTTGCTTTCTAACCGCTTTAAAATTAACAATTAAAATTTTCAATGATCGTTTTCAATGAAACCTATAACTGGCACCTAAGGGAAAAAAACATAAAAAAGGAAATCTTCTCTAATAAGCGATCTTAATTTCCGCAGCTATCGAAGAAGTCTTGAAAAAGTGAGAATGGGATCAATTTATGACTTCGATTTGCAGATGACAAAGAAATTCTCTAAAGCCTAAAAAAGTTTAACATTTTTTCCAAGAAAAGAGGAACGGAATTTTGTATTAAAAAAAAAAGTAGGCGTTTTTTCTAAAACAAAAAATGTTTGTCTAATTGTTGCGAGACAAAAAATTGTATTTTGTCGAAAAATCAGCAGAAAACTAAAATTATGATAAATGGTGACTTTATTACAATAATTAATAAAATAAATATGATGAGATGACAGCTCTTGGAGAACTCGGGCATAACGAGTGACTATTCTCAAACATTTCTACTGTCGACAGGAATTGACGGCGGGAAGAGTCCTTCAATTTTCTGCTCATTCGAAATAGGTAAGGTGAGAGGCTCATGACAAGAGATACCTATTTTTCGAGGATTTTTCAATTCTTGAAAAGTTGAGATGTTATCAACTCAGGAACAGAATTTTTAAGTTACATGTTACATAACCAGTTTATCAGACCTTTGTCCCTTGCACTAATCATGCGCTACTACAAACTGAGAAAGTGAGAATCTACAAAAAGTGTTCATAACAAAATACTAGAATATTTAATGGACTATCATACAATATCTTGGTCAAATATTATTTAGTTCAATGGAAAGGAAAAAAATGATGTAGACTGTAAAGTATCGAATGAAAAACGCCTGGAGATAATTATGGAATATAAAACATCTACACGACTTGAATATTTCCAGTAAAATTAAAATAATGTATTCAAGTCAACTGTGCTTCCAGTTCTGCCTCATGTTTAATTGCAATTTAATGTGTAGGTACTACATATTTATGAAAAATTAAACAGCCATTTAGAATCAATTTTAATTTATGTATAAAAATATTTTTAAAAAAATTTAATGAATTTTGACTATATTTTTTATAATAAATAAAATTCTAGAAATAATATAAGTAGTATATCTATCTATGACATACCAAATCTTTCAAAACAAATTTTTTAACTCAATAAATATTTCCAAGTTAACACTGTAGTTTTTTAAAACTATTAAGTATATTTAAATAAAATATTGCTCTAAGAACCAAAAATAAAGGTATCTATTCTGCTACTCTTATCAAAAAGTCCTTGAGGGAAATCTTATTTTAAGCGCAAACGCCTTTTCCGATTTTGATAAAAAAAAAAAATTATGAGTCCTTCTATGACTTAAGTATACTATTTTTTTGATTATCTGCCTTCTAGTTAATGGCTTAAACAATTTAAATTAATTTTATTTATACAGAAACTTATTATAAGAATATAAATTAATACCATTTACAAATTTGAAAGAATTTTTTTGGATTCAAAAAAAAAGTACAAACAATTTTTTGGCAATTTAATATTTCAACGATTACTAAATTATTTTTTTCATATATTTCACGATCTATTAAGAAAATTAGACTGGATTTACATAGTTTGTGCATACGTGAGCAACTAAATCGGAAAGCTCTTTGAAAAAAAAAGTCCTAAATTTTTATATGGAAGGGTGGAAATTTGATTTTATTCAATAAACAACAAACATAGCGAAAGGAGTTGGCGACCATTCTGTCCTTTATGGCAGACCTTAGTCATGGTCAAGTCACCTATATGAAATTTTGAGAAGAATTACAACAATAATATTACTAAGTATATGTTATTCAGTGGTTTGGTACTTTTTTCCTGTGAAAATATTTTTTTGATTGGGTATAGCGTTGTCGATGTACGATCGTGCTTTTTTGACACGATAACTTGCTCGTGGCACGGTGGTACGAACAAATTTAATATGCCACGCTTTTTTTATTCTCATTATTTTACTTTAAATAAAACGAATATCAAAGGAATTTGATGAACTTTTCTCCAAATGGCAAACAAATTGTTAGATATACATATCTACTCCTATTTTTTGAGAATATACAAATGAAAAAAATTAATTGTATTACACCTCGCTATAATATTTAATGATAGTTTTTTTTAACAAAATATATGTAGAATTTTTTCAAAAGGCAAAGAATTTAATTTATTTTTGGGTGGCAACGCTGTATATTAAAAACCCTTCTGAGGTTGTTGGAAATGTATCCCCAGAGCAATAAGTTTAAAAAAAAAATCTACATTTACTTCATTTTCTAAGAATAGATGTTAATACATATTTAAATAAAAACCTTTTTAACAATGACTGTACACATCATGAACTCTCTTCATGTTAATGACTTAATTCAACGACGACAAAGATGACGTGTCTTTACAAAATTCCTTTTGATAACTCATTTTTCCATTTCTACACTCAATTCAACACTCTTATAATATACATACATAGTCGAATAACTGCAAATTTATGAAAAGTAGATCTTTACTAAAAGAGGATAATAAGAGAATATCTAATTAGAAAATATATATTTAAGTATTTTATCTTTATACGTTGGTCTCTCTCTTACTCTATTCCTCTCTCACTTTCTCTCTCTAGCCATCTATCTGCATATTTCTAAAGAAGTTGTTTCTGAATTTTATTATTAAGTACTTTTAGCTCCTTAAAGGTTGTATGCTCCAGCTATTCAAAAACAACCACAATAACAACAAAGGCATCAACCTAATAGAAAAGTACGAAATAACGGTGAATTTAAGAGTGTGGACAAGAAAAAGGACCTCTATATTATATATGCATATACCTAGACCAGATATAAAAGTAGCTCCTCTGCTTTATAGTACTAGTACAAAACGCCAAACCCAGGGATTGATGAACAATGGAATATCCTTAATTGAATTTTAAGAATATTTTATAAAGCCCTTGGAAAGACAAGACAAGGATAATGTGAGAGGCGTTTTGGGGGTAGTTGAATGCACCGTGTTGTCGTCATAAAGTGCACATATAAGCATATTTCTTCGAACGAAGGTCTTTGTAGAGTGTGCCTGAGCCGTAGCCTATACTACTCGTATACTACTGCTGCTGGAAGCTGGTGCAGTGAACAAAATTTGCCTCTTTCGCATCATCTTATCGCATAATTCATGCAAAGTCCTTTCGGATAGTATAATATCTATTGTTCAGCTGGATTATGAGAGTATTTGTTACTACTTTTTTTCACTCTGTGTACATGTCCTATTTTCTTATCTGTGCATCTCTCTGTAAGGGATTAAGTATTACTATGTAATAAATTATAGAAAAAGTTTACAAAAAAAAAAAAAAAATCTTCATGCAATTAGTTGCATACTCATGTTTACCATGCAAAGTCATTAATTCGTGCTCAAAAGCAGTAACCTTTTAAACTGTTCGCCATACCTACATAATATAGCCCGATCCTTCTTTGTAGGTATATCTATATAGTATACGGATTCGGGGGTGGAGAGTATGTTGAAAGGTTATTCGATTCTGGGGGTAAAGCTTGCTGGCTATAGCTGGCTGGTTGGGCTGGACAGAACCAGTGCATTTGGGACTGTGAAGTGGATGTGTTTAATTTTTAAATGCAGTCCAAATAAAAATCTCGTATTCCCTTTTAGCAACACTTTCCGGACGATATAGTTTTATTTTTTTTTTCTTCTTTTAAAAATATTCATTTATTTGCACTTGATTTGAGGTCAATTGGAAACAGTTTTTTTTTTCAGCACAGATTTTACTGGTGGTAAAACATAAAACGAATATAAGAGACTTTACAGCTTTTAAAATATGATTTTAAATCCTTTTGAATTATATAACATAATAACTAATGTTAAATGTTCATTTCATTTATATAAGCTTTTAATTTATGTATGTTAATTAATAGTTTTTGAATGAGTGAATATAATTGCTTAACAATAAAATATTTCTGCAGGAGATCTCAAAAAAATTTCTTTCTTTTTTTGTTGATACTTAATTACCTATAAGCTGACCCATCCCGGCTTCACATGGATAGGCAAATCTAAGTTTATTTCAAAATATATAAAAAAAAAATATTTATTAATCTTATCTATTATGAATTTTGTATAGCATTTACTAATTTTATTACAGTTAATAAATGAATAAAAATAATAAATAATATACGAAAACTAAATAAAAATAATTGTATTAATGAATTTCTATAAATTTTTACATGTCATAGTTTGTGTTTAAAGATATATCACAAATTCAAAATTTCAAACTTTATCGGAATGTTAATTATAAGAAAATTCAAATATGAGGCTTTATATTTTCAAAAAAAAAAAAAAACACTTAAGGCTATATTTACACATTTTTAGCTCTCTAATAGATTCGATTGAATATAGAAAATAAGAAAATTGGGCGTGTCAGTAGGCTGATTTCGAGAAGAATTATTGTGTACGTATTTCTTTCAGTTTTAGAAAATTAAATTACATAATTGCAGATACGCAGGATATAATTAAACATAATTAAAATACATATAAAATATACATATACAAAATGCGTGGATTTTGAACAAATTAGAACAAATGGTTTCATGTCCAAATAGTCACTTGTCATCCCTAAAGTTAAAGGCAACTTCAAACAAATTTAAGATTACTAAGGAAATTAAACAATATAATTTTCATATATAAAGTGGGCGTGGTAATGGGTGTGAAAAAATTATGAATATCATAGCAAATGTTTAAAATAAAGTTTTTTTATGTTTTGTTTACCTTTTATATAAGGTTTTAGTTAGGAAAAAACTCAAACATAAAAAATGTGGGCGTGAAAGTAGGCGGATTTTTAGAAACCATTTTTTAAATTTGCCTCTTACTAATATTTTAGTAACAAATTTATTAAAATTTTAAGTCAAGTGGCTTTGAAATTCGTATTATTATATGCATAGGTGGGCGTGGCAGTGCCTGGGACAAATTATTCTGTTATTCCTTAAGACTTACAGAGATCAGTTAAAAAAATTATGTTTTTTAGTAACATTATTAGGAAAAGTCAAATGTTAGAAAAGTGGGCGGCGTGGTAGAGAGCGCATTAGAAATTGATTTGGATTGCTCTTAAATCAAAAATATATGGAATATGTGTGGCAAAAATAAATATGGTAAAATCTTGTAACTATATTGTGCTCATGATCTGGCTTTTCTCTATACTCGATTGGGAATATTCAAAAAAAATAATTGTTGCTTTCAATAAACTATGCAAGGAATCTATGTATTTAATTAAAGATTAATTAGAGAAAGGGGTTTAATAAAAATTATGTATTGCACTTTCAACATAGACTAAACATAAAAAACCCATTTTATTTTAATATCTAATTGTTTTAAAGTGAAACTTTGTCTTTGAGAGAGTTAAATATCTTATATTTTTTTATAAATAAAAAATAAAAACTATATATGTATTATAAAAGTATAAAAAAATAAATTTACTATTTAATATTTTTACATTTTTCTTTCCATAAGGAACAAAAAATTTTACTAAAGTATATAGGTACTCTTCAAAAACAAACGAAACGATAAATAAAATGCATTCAAGGGAATAACTTGACTTTTTTTTACCTGCTTCAACAATTAGGTAAATCAAATTTTCAGACCAAAACTAAAAAAAATGAAAGTAGAAATTTAACTTGAAATAAAATTTAAAAAAAAAACATACAAAAACGTTTTTAAAGTAAAAAAAAATTCAAGGAATAAAAAATAAAAATTATATTTTTATTTAAATTTAATAAATTCCGGCTGGGGGTCAAAATAAAAAATAAAATATATGTATATTATAATGAAAAGTCCTTAACAAGTGCAAACATATCATAAGTGCAGTGCATGCAAAATTTTCTCTTCAGGATATGAATCAGGAAAAAAGAAAAAAATTAAATAAAAAAAAAAACAAATTCCTTACAAGGGCATTAATATCCTGGAGGGAGTGTAAGCAAGCATTCGGGGATGCAAAATACGAGCTCAACCGGTCTCTAGCGAGGTATGTATGTATTTTGTAGTATATGTTGGTTGCTGCTTCTGCTGCTGTTCTGTTGCTAAACATAAACACACACTCATGCACATACTACACACGATCATGCACATTTGTGTGTCATTTTGCAAAGCGCGCTCAGCGTCAGCATAATATTATTTATATAGCATATAGGGGAGCCTGATGCGATGGTTACGAACGAGGTTGCTGCTGGCTGGGGGTGGTTTTTTTGGGGCTAAAAAGAAAACCCAGATATACAGAAAGTATAAAAGAGGAGTCTGAGGGGTACGTTTGGCTTTTTATGGCCAACAAGTTTGGAGTGATGAAAATTAATTAATGCTCTGGCCTATGTGCAATTTCAGACAAACTATAGAATAACTATACACACATGTACAATATATACACTCGTAAATATTGAGGGGGTGGGAGTAAAGAGAGAGGGCCTCCTCAAACTTATATTCAATCCTTGTGGCATACAGATGATATTTGTGGCAGCAGCAGCGACTAGTGTGTAGCTGTAATTCGTTATAGTGTTGGTTGTTTTTGCCACCGTTTTTATAGTCCTTTTTGTGAATAAATGCATTCAAAATTAGTTTCAAGGGGGGAATAAGAGTGGTTAGTGAATGGAGGTTATGAAACCCCCCTGACTCTTTACATAGTGCGTACGTATGTATGTCATAAGTTATTTTCATTTAGTTGAAGAGTTGAGTTTTTGCCTATATCCTGCAGCAGTCTGTCATCTTTATGACATCCAATTCATTCATTACACATACTTACATGTGTGCGTGATGTGTGTGTTAGTGGGAGTGTGTATAAGTTTTTAGTCCTGCAAATATTTATCAAAAGAGGAGTTTTGTTGTTTTTATTTATTTATTTTTGAGTTCATAATGATTTGAAATTGAATTCAAATATACCTACACCCCTTTTAAGCCTACATACGTTTTTTTCTTTTACTGAATAGCCAATGGTTTGAGAATAACTGTGTGTAGCTCCAATTAGTTAGACCTTGGTTAGCCAGGTTATTAGGGAGTTGTGTGTTGCTATTTTATGTTGACAAAATGCCAAAGGGTATAGGTAGATGTGACTAACCAGAGTTGACAAACAAGTTATAATAAAATATCTACATACATACATATCTATGACTGCCTAGAGGTTTATTGAAGTGGAATTTTGTGTAATTATACGCTCAGTTTTTTTTTTTTTTTTTTTGAAGTGCCGATGTTTTTAAATTACAACATCACAGCAATGACGATACAATTTTTTGTTTGTGTGTGCTTATTTTAGCTGATTAATTTTTTTAATATAATGTTTTTTTTTATATTTATTTAATTTTGTTTTTTAATGAAAGTTTGTGTAACAAAAGTTTTTTTTTTTGATTATTCGATTGTGGTACCTTCCTACCCATCATTATTTTCTAGTTGTATACAAAATTCAAGTATACTTCATGTCGGTATACAGTTTTTCAATTTAATCATTTTGTTTAAGGCCACTAAAATATTGGAGTGTAAAATGATGAATTAATTTTTATATATTTTATAAAAGTTTATAAAAATATGAACAAAAAAAAAACAATTGAATGTCATTTTTATTAACAATAATTGTTGTTAACCAAATTCTTACAAAGCTGGTTTTGAAGTAGAAAATAATATTTAATTCATTTTAAGTTAAAAAAAAAATTATAGAATTTTTAGTTGTTTTATGAAAACTTTGAATTTATTTGAATGACATTTAATTGAAAACCATAAAATTTTTTCTAAATATTATTCTCGTCATTTAAACAAAAATATTTCAAAACTCAAAATTATGTGAAATATTAAAAATATCGAGAAATATAGACGATTAATTGATGTTTACATTATTTTCAGCATAAATTCGAAATTATTAGAAAAAAAGAACACTCTACAGTCGGCTGGAGTTTGCATTTTATTTTTCTCAAATCTCAAGTACACAAATAAATTTAGGTTTCATCCAGTTCTTCAACAAAATTTTACATTTTAATTTTTTAAATAAATTTATTTCAATTTCTGTTGGTCAGGCAAAAAATATTCAACTTCCAATTTTGAACGTTTCTGTCTTTAGTTTGACTCTCTGCTGTTTTATCTAAAAAGATAGAGAGTTGCAAAATATTTGGTCAAAAGGCAAAAAATCTGTTCTTAATTAATGATTTTAAATTTGTCCCTCAGTATCTTTTAAGACCTTAGTACAAATTCTTTAATTAATTTAAATTTATGATAAAAATGTTTTAAAAATCGATTTTTAAAATTAAACAAAAAAAAGTTTTCTAGCAAAAAAAATATAGTACGCCAATTTTAAAGGTTTATATAAGAATTTAAAACTTTAATTTGGAAACAATTATCTACCCATTTTTGAAATTGCTTTAAATTCAAAACATATTTTTTTTTTTGAAAATTTTACTACATATATAATATTTTATATAACTAGTATTAAAACTTGAATATATCTGAGTAAACTATAAAAATTCAAATCAAGAGAATTATTGTTTATAATTCTTTAATGTAGAAGGTATAGATCGATCGTTTTTGAGAAAAATAAGTTAGAAATAAGGTTTCATTAATTTTAGCTATACGAATAATTTTTGTTGAAAATCAGCTAGATAATGTCGAAAAAATTACTTGGTGTCAAGTTTAATAAAAATCGAACAAGTCATTTTTAAAATATGTATTGAGTTATCAAAAAATTATACATTTTTAAAAATAAAAAAATAATTTAAAAATTTGGTAGGTATATCTTATTTAAACATTTAAAAACATTCTCATCATTAAAAATTTGATCATGAATTAGTTTTACGGTTTTCAAAAAAGGAAAACTAAAATAAAATGGTTTTGTAGAATTTCATACATAAATTAATACTTTTTCGATTTTTTTTACCAAAAGATAGCCTAACCTATATTTTAAAAATAACAGATGGTGGAGCATTTCAAAAAATGCCAACAAAAAAATATGCACCTGGCAGGTACCTGCTGTTATACATAAAATATATATACATAAAAAAATGAAAACCATGTCAGAGGAATGTCCAAAAATCCTTGATACCAAGTTAAAACAAAATCGACTTTTGCCTTTAGGCTGTAGCCGAACACCGAACAGAATCAACTTTTATCGTTTTCCCCAACATCGTTTTTTTTTTTTTTTTATTTGATCAAAATTTGCCATATACCTATGTAGTACCTAACCTTCAAATTTATATACAAGTAAAAATAAAATTTAAAAAAGTGGGTGGAACAACTGGGAGGGGGAATGTACATTTTAATTTTATTTCTGTATTATAAAATGTTCATACATCCCATATTTGAAAAATAAAAAAATAATCAATAAACAAATCACAAACAAACCAAATTTAAAATCCTCCGCAAAGAAAATGTTGAGCCACTTTTTCTGATTGCCATCAATTTTCCTTGCAATTAACCAATAATGCCGCCCTCAATTTCATGCAACCACACGATATATTTCGAACATTCGTATATCGCTGGTTGGTATAAATATCTCATCTCTCGTATATGTCGGGAAAGTCCATGTATCATCCTATTTTTTATTTTATTTTTTGCTCTAGCTGTCATTTCTCCTCCTCACACTCAATAATTACAAAAATGAATAAGAGAGAATGTCTGTGTTTATAAATTTTGCAAATGTGCTATTTGCATTCAAATAATTTCGCTTAAGGAAGAGAACAAATACTGAAAGCTGAAAACTGAAAACTGAACTGACTCACTTCATAGACGCGCCTATTATACTTATACATATTCAGTTATCGTGGTATTTTTTTTTTTTGTTATTTGTGTTGCTCGTGTAGTGGTGGTAGTAGAGGTAAGTAGGTAGTTGTTGAAGTTGTTGTTGTTATTTCCTCCTACTTTCTGTTTAGGAAGGGTATATCGTATCCTTTTAACATTCCACTAGAATCCTCTTCCAGCAAAAATCCTAACCACCCCTATTTGCAGCCACCACAATCCTTTCACATTAAAGGCAAAAGTCCGTGCATCTGTGTGTATCTGAGAGATATCATGGGGTATGGTAGATTTTCAGTTTCAGCCTATTCAGAGATATCTATGCCGGGAAAAGGAAAAATTTTTGTTTTTCTTTTCTTTTTTTTTTTTTTTTTTTTTGTGTATCTCGTATTTTCCTCTCTCTCTCTGTTTGTTTTCAAATGCTCGACTAGGCTCTGCTTTTCTATTATTATCCTGACAACTGTATACTGTGTACAGTTTTGTTTGGAGATTTTCTCGTCTACTTCGTCGTCGTACGTTCTATAAACGAGAAAGATTGTGTGTATAGTTGAATTTGTGTTTTGCATCATCACAGCTCCTTATAGTTCGTCGTATATATAACACCTCACTTTGCCGGTCCCTCTTTGAATCATTGCTGGTGCTTCTGTTAGGATATCTCGCACATCATTCCATGTGTCCAGGATTAAAATCGGATGTGAATGTATAATTCTGTTTTTCTTCGTTTTTTTTTTTTTTGTTCTGTAAAAAAAAAAAATAGTTAGATAGAAAGACGAGGCAACAATGGCAGAGGACAATCTAATGGAATAATGTCTAGTTAGTACACATATGCTGTAGATTTTCATTTCGATATAGAAGTACGATGATGAGAAACCAGTACAAGGATGTTTCTGATGAAGATGATGAAGATGATGATGATGATAATCATCATCTTCTTGATGAGGTAAATGTTGATTACTAAATGTCGGTTGTGAAAGAAAACAGACGCAAGTGAGACAAACATCGTTTTGCATACAAAACTCCTAGGGTTACTTACTTGGAATTATTACAGTTAGTACTACAGGTGGAGGAGGGTATATATATGCCCATTTAACCCAGTCACCGTATGTGTCTGTGCCTTAAACTCGATTCTGGTCTCCTTTAAGAAAGCCTCAAAGTTTACGGGAGTCTTCTAACTAAGGCAATGTACATATTAAGCTACCTTAGATATGCCTACTCAAGGCAACAAGCCTCACGTAATCTACCGATTTCTATATTTATTTGGAGACACACAATTTGATTTTAAGAAATAATATTTTCATTTAAGAAAATAGTACACATACGCCCTAGTGTACGCTGCAGCTGAAAGAAAGTTTCTAAATAAAGTACATGTATAAAATCAAAATTATAATACTGTATCCTTTCTTTCCAACGACACACTATACATTCAAATGTTAAGCACTATCTTCTCTTTATACACATTGTTAAATTAGCTGTATAAGGTCATGATGATGTTCATGGAGCAAAATTAGATGTGCAAACGTTAAAATTTTTAACAAAAAAAAAAAACTTTCAATTAATGTTGAACTGAGAAAAACAAAATGAACATCAACTACATATATCTAGATACTCTTTTTATTTTTACATTCAAAAATAACACCGTCCCATCAAAATCTCTAAACTTCCAACTATTTAAATCACCAACAAATATGCCCTATAGTCCTGGAGGTTGCGTTGTAAAAAGTAAATAGATGAAGCAGTAATTTATTTTAGTGAAGTAAAATTTTAATTCTGTTGAACTTTGGTTGTTTGATATTCATGGTTAATTAGGCTTAATTAACTGCCTTTATAAAAAGGATTAAAAATTCTCAGCCCATAGGAAAAAATACTGAACCTCATAAATCGTAAGATTTTCGAGCTCATTTACATTCCATTCCTTTAATATTTTTATTTTATTTTATTTTAGTGAATTTTATTTGTTTACATTTTGTTTATTTGAACATTAAATAAGGACCACTTTGTAGTGAGAACTTTTTACGTATGTTTTTTCAAAGGAAAATACAAGATCACTTGCAGAAAAATAGAGTTTCTTTATATAAGACCCTATGAATGATTTGACCAAATTGGATTGAATTATTGTTAGGCTTCGGCTTTTTTGGTCAAAGGAAGAATAAAGATCTCATCCACCTAAAAATAATTTATAAATGAGATCTCTCATATATTTTATTTTGTGAAAAGGAAAATATTTATTTATTTCTTAAAGAGTTTTAAACTGTGCTATATATTTTTTAAGAAAGAAAAAATAAATAATTTTGCTACAATAAAATATATTAATAAAAAATTCATAAGAAAAACTCATTATCTAAATTGTTTCTTTTTATACCGGACCGATAAAAATTTTTAATAATTTTTAAATTGCAATTTTTACCTCGCCAACTGTTAGGTCACTAGCACCTTTCAATATGTTCATTGTGCCAAAAAAGTTACGGCACAATATTCACCATAAACAGAAAGTGCACGATATTTTTTTTTTTTTTTTTTTTGTAAAACATCCCATCTAACTATACTTTTTCAACTTCCATTTGCAGTCGGCTTTTACACTATAATAACAATCTAACGGAATACACGAACAAGAAAATTAAACGAGAAAAATAGGCAAACACAAAATAAAAAAAAGTAAAAAAAAAAAACAGGAAGAAAAATTCAAAATCAATTCCAACATGAATGTAAAATGTAACAGAGAACAAGATTGTGCGGTTTTCATTGTTCTTTTCTGTCTCTCATTTTTTTTTTTTTTTTTGATGATGAGTCCTTTTTTCTAAAAAAAAAAAAGAAGAAAAATGAAATCGATTTCCTTTTAATAATATAAACGCGCAATCGAAGGCAATTTATCTGAGCTCCCCAGTCCAGTCTTTACCAGCTCACATTCAGCCAGCCAACGACCCCCGCCCCCTCCGACATTCCTATATACCAGCTGACACAGCACACATACAAAATGAATTTATGGAATTCAATTTTAGATCTCCTTTCCGTTGTGCCGATGCCGTTTTGAATTAATTAATGGAGAACAGAAATTTGTTACGATGTATGCGGGACTATATAGAGTTACAGAGATTACAGAAAAAAAAAATTATTTACATCGACTCGTTGTTGTATGAAGTTGCTTATAATTTAATAAATTTATATTTTTGGTGTAAAATAATTTTTTTTTATATAAAATCACACATCGTCATTGATACTTTGATTTTTTACTAATTGTTTTTTTTTTTTTAATTATAGCTGGCTTTTTAATCTTCAGTTAAACATTCGTTAAGCTGCCAGATTAATAAAAAGGAACAATATTTAGATTTAACTGAAAAAAACATCTGATGTTTTACCGACTATTGACAAATTAACTTAAATAAAGTCTTTTTTGGAATTTGTGGCAAGTTAAAAATTAAGAGATTAAACTTATTTCTAGAAGTTCAGATTATTTTAATCTTTTAAAAAAATTATTTATTATGAATGTCTTTTAATTTTTGATTAAAATGTTTTTCTGTTCAAGTACAGACCCATTAAACTTTTTTAATAAAAAAGAATTAAGTAAAAAATGATGATGTTTTAATGAAAACATATGGGTTATGTAACGTATTGCTTGTCTGGCTAACATATTAAACAACCCTTGGTAAAATTGCGTGATGAAAAAAAAGAAACAAACGTTGGTCGAGACTAAATCTCAAACAAAGCGAGTCATTTTATACAAAAATATTGTATAGGTTTTAATTTTTTCGGCTGAAAAAAAAAATTAAGTTATTGGTCATTTTGAATTTTAGTGCAAATAAAAAAAGTCTTTTTTTTCCAACATCCACGACTTTCTAGATTTAATTAAAAAATGTATAGATTTACATAGCTCGTGTCATTTTTAAATTTATTGTTTACAAAAATTTATTTTAATAAAATAATTTTAAACAAAAGTAAAATAAATAAACATTATTGAGATACCAAATTTAAATATTTATGTTCAGCTTGAATTGAATTGTTCAGCTTGAATTCCAATAAACTAATAAATGGATGATTTAACTAAATCGACTAAGATTACAATTACTATCTGATTAACTTAGTTCATTGTTTACAGAATATTTAATCAAATCACTTGACTCATAAAATAAATTAAAGTTTTTTTCATTCTTCTGTTTTATTCCAACCCAAATTTGATTCACTATTTTTTATTAAAAATGATATATAGCTACGTATTTTCTTTAATGACATTGTTAACCCCTGACAACAACAAAAAAAAAACAAAGAAAACCAGCCACTTTACAAGATTATACATTATTCACTCTTCTGACATAAAAAACTCTATGTGTATAAAGCCCTTTTGCTCTGCTTCGCTTGCTCATCGATTAATCTTATTTTTGACATTAATTCGAGAAAAATTTAAGCATCCCTGAAATATTTTGCTAATAGTAATAATGTTAGAAGTCAGTTCGAGGCCCCTTGATTCCACACCCCCAACTCATACACATAATATAGCTCTTAACATAAATTAAAATTCGATTTTGGTTCCATTCGATGGCAAAGCAACCGTATATCCTCTCCAATATTTATGGACACATAGAGAGACGACTAGTACGACGAAATCAAGCTATCATCAAGCCACCAAAATTTGTGGACCATCACTGCAAATGCTGGTATTATACTTTAAACCCCAAAATCAGGCAGACTGCGGAAGAGTCCTAGTATGACAAAAAAAGGACATTATAGTAATCGTATTCTACATGACGCCAATAGCCTCTACCACTATTCTAGATTATAGAAGAATAGATAGATGGATCCTGCTCGAAAGTGAGAAGAGAGGGAGCTTTGCTCTATTATTCGAAATCAATTTACTGTTGAAATAGTGCCAAGAATCTCATTTTTTGGCTTTAGGGGTAATTTTAAGACCCGCTCGCCCCGCATACTGACACTGACTTCCAACAGGCGCAAAGAGAGATCGTATCCTTCCATCCGAACCATCATTGATATTTTTTTCTTTCCTAAATATATATTTAAGGTGACATAGGTATTCGAAGAGGACATTTCTCGCGACTATATCAGCTTTATGGTATATAGCTTATATAGGTTGAGGTTTTTTGGAGGATATGCTCTGGCATTAGATCCTTTGAATGAGTGAGTGGGTTAGTAAGCGAATTTGTGTCTCCTCCATGGATGATGATGGCGAATGAAATCGTTTTCATCGTTTCGTTTTCATTTCCATATCAAATGTAATGGCCTCAATTGCCTGGCGCTCCTGGCTTTTTAGTAGGCGAGAACTGACATACGAAAAAGATAATTTACCCCCTATCCTCACCGTCCGTCCCGTCTTCGTCGTCGCGTTGCTCATGATGCCAAGAATCCGAGCAAAGGATATAGAATCCAATTATAGAAAATTATGTAGTGTATAGGTGTGTTTTAGATGAGCATGTCTGTATATAGTGTATGTGTATGGGAAACAGAGGATGGATGAAGATTCTTAACTCTTTGCAAAGAGTCGGAAGGAAATTATCCAAAGGAATTAAGTGAATGGGCGAGAGGTGTGTGGGTAAAAGTAATTTTAATGAAAGTGTTATTCGATAAAAATCTCAGGAAAGTTAAGATTGGATAGAATGAGGGATGAGGAGGAGCAGTGAAAAATAAACCGGGCCGTCAGCATCATCATCATCACCATATAATCGACCTAGAAAAGAGACACATAAATGGCAAAGCATAGTATTGCTATGACGGGGAAATCCCAGGAAAACTCCAATGATTTTCGGAGGCCAACAGCCTCTTGTTTAAGATGAATTTCACAAGTATTTCATTGTCGAAATAAAAATATTTTATGTTGGTAAAAATCATTTCATTAGTTTCTTTGAAAATAAGATGTCCGTGATATGAGTAAGATAATTTGTCAAGACAATTGGGTTATTTGTTTAATTAATTTGACTAGATTGCTATTGGCTCAAAAAGCTTTCTTAAATTTGTTAATTTTTCTTGCTGGTTTTAAGAATTCCAAAATTTTACCAAGCTATAAGCTTACAAAAAAATATCAGAAAGACTTTACTATTGAAAGTTCTCATCATGCTCCACTTCTGACATTTTGTAATAGAATTTTTAGTTGCAACAGAAAGAGGATGGCGAGCAATTTGTCCCGTTTTATAAAAATAACTAATAGATTTCGATTCCTGTTAGCTAGTAGCAAAATATGTATGCACAATGTATTGTGCTTGAAGTTCATGTCCCAGCCAAGTTTTAAAGTGCCCGAATGAAGAAGACAGCTAAGTTGCTAAAAATCTTTTATTTTTTATATTTGACATAAACAAAAAAAACTTAAAAGTGAGAATTTTTCTAAGAGTTTAAGATACAAATTTATCAGAATTTCAAGACGAACAATAGAAGAGTAGATTTTTTACTTTAAAACATACTACAGTATATTTTAATAAGTGTTTCCGTTGTTTTTTTATGATTATGAAAAAATCCTGCAAATACAGAAAATTAAAGAAGAAAAAAATGTCGTTGTTTGTAGGCGTGTCGAAGTAAGGCTTTAAAAATATCTAAATATAAGCCTCAAAGCAAAAATGCAGTACTCCAGGTTTCGAGCTTAACAGGCTGACTTGATGTCAATTTTTGGAGAATTTTACCCTGAGATGCTAGGCAATAGACTTTATGAAACAAATATTACTCCCATTGCCCCCTTTTATTTTGTTAAGATGTATTACATATTTTTTAAAGCTTTACTCACAAAATTCTAAAATAAAATTAATGTACTTGGTGAAATTCACCAAAAATAAAGGGGTTGATATATCAGAACCGGAATAGGTAATTTCTAAATTTAATTAATTAAACTAAAATAGCTATGCCATGCGAGCAATCCAAAAGTGATTTATTTCTGAGATTTAATTTTTGTTATAAATTATCTAATGTGTTAACATGATTATTAAGTATAACTGTATAAATGTACCTACATACTTACACTTTTCCCTATGAAACTATCATCAAGTTAAGAACATCACATAGAGTGAATTCAGAATATGTATGTGGAAATGTGAAATCTGTCGTCAGCATATAAAAGTCACTTCTAATGATATTCAACGACGACGAGACGTGTGAGTATATAACTCTGTACATAGAGTATATCTAACTAAATGTCCAAAAAGTTCATTTCAAGAGTAGCATTTAGTCATAGCGGAAACTGCTGTACACCATGTTGCGCATGATATTTAATTGTGACAAATTCTTGGAAGGATATCAAAAAATTCATTTTCATTAAAAAAAAAAAATTGTGTGGTAAGACCACCATCAGTAGCTTCGGCAAGATGATGATGGCACGCGAACATACTAAAAGGGGGTATAATGATAGAGCATAGAACACGCCAAGCATCTGAGTTAAAAGAAGAAGAATTCAATTAAATTTTATTCAAATGATGGTGATGATGGTTAAGCTAGTTGAATCTGCCAAAAGAATGAAATGGCAAATCTTTCTTTTTTTGTTTGGTTTTTAGCTGGCTTTGAATATCAAAAATTAGCATGGCATTTGACAGTTTAAATGTCAAGTAGCCTTAAAATGGAATATGGCGGGTTGTAATATTGTGATCCGAAAACTTCAGATATTCTATTTGAAAAAAAAAAACAGAAAGATAGAGATGATAGTGAATAGGTTTTCGGCGAAGGAGTTTAGACACAGATTTTGGTCAATAATTTCAGACCACATCTGACAATTGAAGAAAAGAGTCAAACACTCTTCAAATTGTATTGTTTTAACATTCGAAAATCTAGACTTTTTGAGTTGATTCTCACTAAAAATCAAGGAATCAATATTGCTATGTTTGAAAAAAGAAGGATAAAATACTATGAAGCTGTAAAAACATTCACAGATATTGTGAATCTTTTTCAATTTGACATCAAATTATTTTGCAGAAAAAATTTTAATACAAATTAAAATGTATGCTTATTCAATATCTATTTAAGTTCAATAACCTTTCACTAATACCACAAAAGAGCTTACCTTTTTCCTAAAACCTTATGACTTATCACCCTTATTAAGCTCATCTGTCAATGACTCACTGTATATACATATATGAACATCTACATATCAGCATTTCGATCAAATTGGTGGTGAAAGGGCTTAAGCTTATTGATGATATATCCTAAGATTTGGATATCCTTACAACGTCCTTTCAGTATGTGAATACAAATTTGCAAAATACCAAATTCCCTTTTGGCCCCTCCCCCATCCACCAAAAACTCTCTTTAATTAAAATGTAAACTTAACGGACTGCCTAATCGTTCAGTCATTAATCTAATGCATAAATGATGTCATTTAAACCAAAAACCACCCATCTAACCAACCAACCAACCAACTAACATTCAATCATTGTCCTTGATTGTGTCCTTTAATAATAATAATACCTACCAAGAAGAACAACAACACACAACAAGAAGACATAACACACATCTACCTTCTGTTCTGTTCAGCCCAAAATTAAACCTATGAATTGTCCTTCAATCAATAATCCTCGTCGTCATACCAAACATGACCATTGAATTCACCGTTATGTTGATATGGAAATGGGCTTTTAGACATAAAATCTATACTGTATAAGTAGATATAGATACATATAAGCGCGTGTGTACACTAGGAGATTACTGTTTGGGTTTTGAATTGTCTTTTATGAGGTTTGCATAGTAAGTACAAATATACGATTAAAATAATTAAACCATGGTCAGTACCAATTATTATAGACCAAAACGACCGCAAACGGTAAAGACCTCTCATCATCAAAAATATATAATTATAAGGTTTAGATATAGAGCGAATAAATTTGATAACTGTATACGTCATTTATACCAATTCGCTGAGCTTAAAATATTTACTCAAGACATTTTTAGAAAACACACAGTTTTTGTACCTACTCCTACATTTACACATCAATCACTAAAAGAAAATATTGGAGCATTTTTTTAAAATATGTATATTAAAAAATATTTAAAAAAAAACCTCTGCAACGATTTTTAAATTTTTTTTCTCATAAATTGAAATTTTTGTAAGAAATCAGATGGTGTAAATTGCGTTGGTGTCAAAACAGTTTCAGAAGTTGGTTATTCAATTTATTTCCAATTATATAATTTTTTGACAGTTTTTTTTCAAATTTTTCAGTCTAAAATAAATAATGTATACTTTAAAACCACAGTGTGATCGCACATAAGAGCAAGTTCCTGCAACCCAATCGTGCATTTAATTTCATTTCGTTAGGGCCTTACTCCCATAATATTAGGGCCTTATTTTATTTCAACTTTTGGGCTCTTATTTCCTGTGGCCCAATTTCGTGGAGCCGATAATAAGTAGGTACTGCGGTTCAAACAATATTTTGACCAATATCTAAATCATTGTCTAGTGAAATAATTTTTTTTTCATCAACCACATACATATACATATTCCTATATAATTTAAATTCCTTAAAAAATTTATATTTACCGTTATAATTTTTGCATTTAAAGATTTTATCTTTGGGATTATTTTTTTTTTTTTTACGAAATAGAAGATTACGATGATGGAGAAGTCAAAAGTAGTTGATTTTTTCACGTGTGCCTTGACCTTGACAAATAAAAAAATATATAAATAATATGTGAGCTAAATATAGCGAAATAGAGAGAGGCTGTCGTTTAGATAGGAATTAAATTTTAAAATAAAGATATTCGATATAATACTTTAAAAAGGATTAGACATGTTTTTATTATTTTGTCCCGAAGTAAGTTTTGAGAAGATTTTTTTTTTACAGTATTGAGATTTTCATACCTTTAAAAAAATAACCAGTTTATTTCCTTAAATCATAGAAACGAACAATGTTAGTACGCAGTACATTCCTAAGGTTTGGGTATGATTTCAAAAATCACGAGCTTGTAATCCCGAATGGAATATGTCAATAACTTGAATTTCAAAATTACAAATCCTGAATTCCAAATTCTAGAGTCTCTTATTCCATGATGCCCTGCTAAAA
The DNA here is from genome assembly GCA_951394125.1 of Epistrophe eligans. Classification (NCBI taxonomy): domain Eukaryota; kingdom Metazoa; phylum Arthropoda; class Insecta; order Diptera; family Syrphidae; genus Epistrophe; species Epistrophe eligans. The sequence continues at coordinate 8,894,465 of OX596031.1, read as the reverse complement.
CCCTGTTTACAAAAAAAAAGGGAAGTGTAAACTTTAAAATTTTCATGAACCGTAAATTTATTTAATTTCATTTCATAAACCTTGTAGAATTCGTTTCATTCACTCTAAGAGCCTTAGAAAACGGAAATGAAGTTGATATGATCTCCACTGACTTCAGCAAAGCGTTTGACAAAATTTCTCATAATCTTATAGTCTTTAAACTCTCCTCTTTAGGTTTTGAACCCCTTTTCCTGAAATGGATTACTTCTTACCTTGAGAATCGTGAATATTATGTCCGGTTTAGATCCGCATGTTCAAATCCTTTTTTAGCCACTTCTGGTGTCCCCCAAGGTAGTCATTTAGGCCCTCTCCTCTTTATCCTTACAATTAACGACATTGACATGGTCATTAAACACTGTCAAATATCTCTTTACGCTGACGATACGAAATTTTTCAAAATCATTGCAGCACATGAAGACATATCCCTCCTCCAAACAGATCTCGACAATTTCTCAACCTGGTGTACCAAAAATTGCTTAGAGCTCAACATTAGCAAGTGCCAGACAATGACCTTTTCACGTAAACGCATTAAAACAACTCCCCGTCTTTACTATCTTCATAATCACCCCATACAGATAGTAGAAAACATAAGGGATCTTGGTCTGTTTTGTGACCGTGAACTTAAATTTCTACTTCATATTGATGAAATAATTCATAAGGCCAACTCAGCTTTGGGTTTCGTTAAAAGATACCGATCGCTTTACATGACGTTTGTCCGACCTCTACTTTAATATACGTCTCAAGTTTGGTCTCCATATCAAGATATACATATATCAAGAATTGAAAACATCCAACGAAGATTTCTTCGTTTTGCACTTCAATACCTTCCCTGGGAAAATCCTTTGATCTTACCCCCTTATCGTGACCGCCTCCAACTGTTAAACCTCAACTCATTACAGGAACGTAGAGAAATTGCTGACATACTTTTCATACATCGGCTTGTCTCTGGTTCAGTTGACTGCTCCTCTCTCTATAACTCGATTTCTTTCAACACTAACACCCGTAACCTAAGAAACCCTCGCCTCTTCTATTTACCAAAACACCACACCTCCTATGGCCTTAATGAACCTCTGACCCGTATGCTTCGGTTGGTCACTTTGAATCCAAATTCATTTGATTTCAACATCAGCACCTACAACCTCAAAATCCTTTTGACCCATCCCCACTCATAGTTATAAGTTTAGATTTAAGTTAGTTTTTTAAGTTATACTTGTAGCTTGAATTAAGCGGAATAAATGGGGGTTAAGCCCCCACTAAAATTAAATTAAATTAAATTAAATGGTCAACTAATAATCAATTCAAACACAATTTTTGAGGAAATTGTTTTTTTTTTAATTTTTGTCAATCCTTTAATTCTCGAAATTAGAACCAAATTTCTGTTAGTGTAATTTTCCTAGACAAATACCTAACCTATAAGTGAAATTGGTTATTCATCACCCACCCTCGAGAGGCCTCACTCGTATCTAGATATATATTGACCACCAGGACCACACACCATTATCAGAGTATAAGCACTTAGCTTGTTTTGAACAATTTATATTGCATGAAAGGCATGCAGTATTAAGCTTAGCAATCCAATAATGTGAAATTATCCTTCGACGAACAAAGGTGAAAATCCATATGGTAGCGGATAGCGCGGCGAGAAAGTGTGGCCTTTGTTTTTTTTTTTTTGTCTCATGCATAACTCATTTTCAAAGTCTGTAGTCAGCTTTTCGGTATCCCTTTATATATGAAAATGTAGTAGATATTTTGTCGACAACGACGACGACGACGACGTTGGTCAGCTACTCTTACTCATCCCAGCTCAAACACCTACTACATACTTATATCCTCTGGTTTATAAGGTGACAAAGAAAAGGACTACTTGTGGAAGGATTCATGCGATATGAGGTTGTTTTATTTTTCGACCTTCCACTTGGACGCAGATTTACCATGCAATTCAAGTAACCTTAGTTTTTGGTATAAAGGATCTTCGAACAGTACCTTTCTAGAGACGGGGTTTGAGAGATTTAGGCTCAATTGTGAATGTATGTGTGTTTGAATAAAGGATGTGAAAGTTCGAACTAAAAAAACACGGTAACTGGATTGGTGTTTTTGTCTATAAGCTATTACTTTGGTTTGCTTTGTTTGAAAACTTAACAAGGGAAAACATTTATTGGTTGTGTGCTACAAGGAAAAAACTATTATCTATGAAAGACTAAAAAGATAAAAGGTACAAAATGAAAGATATATTCAAATTAATTGTGTTATGTATTAATACCTACACTAATATTTTTTGAAGAGTTAATTTAAGCAGGACATTAGTTTATAATGTGAAATAATGGACCTAGCTATATCTCACTCTATAGACACTTTTTATTTTATATTCTTTACTAAGGTCCAAGCTTCGATAATGAACATTAAACGTCAATTCTAATTTTTTGTCGGATTTCCATTTTTTATTATGTACATATTCAACTACAGACTTATAAGGTTTTAAGCTGCTGAAATCGTTGATTGTAATTATTTTACTTCGAAAAAGGAGAAAGAATCTTACAAAAAAATAACCTTAACCATTTCGGACCTATAAATGACAACTTATTAAGGTCTAAAGTCTGTTTTAGAATCTAAGAGCAACGCTACTGGCTATAAAACTGTAATATAACCTAACTGTAATAATTAACCTATCTAATTTCAAAGTAATTAAAAAAGTGTCACACAATATCCAATCAAGATAGTGACTTTCAAGTTAAATCTGTGATGAGCAATTTTCTATTTATAAATTACACCTAATAAGAATCTTAGCTACTGCAGTTTTTCACCTGCTAACTCGAGTCCTTCAACTATACTGCAACACACAATCACAACACCACCGCAGTAAGTCTTGTAATTTTCAAAGGATATTTAGCACATCACAAAAACTAGGATACTTAACCTCATAAATTAACCTAAATCTTACGTTTCCATGGACGAACTTTAAACAGCAAAAAAATAAAAAAAACAAAATCTAAAACCACCTTCTTCAAACTGCCATTACCATAGCACCGTATGGTATGGTGGCCGTGAATAAGCCAAGCCTCACAAGTCTTAGAAGAAAATATATATCGCTTAAACTGTGTTACTCTGTGGGTTTCTCTCATCAGGTGAATATTTTTTGGGCGGTATGGTTGGTCTCTTTATGCATCCTTGAAAAACTTTGCTCCAACAGAGACACGTACATATAATATAACTACATACTACATATAATTTTTTGGGGCCATCCCCTCCGGCCAAGGGGACTACTTTGGAGATGAAATTTATTTCCACAACCTCTTCAACCTAATATATATAAGAGAGAACGATGGGAGAAGAAGAAAAAAACCTCAGAGCAACACAACTTATCGAAAAATCAGAAGATGTAAAATGTTCAGGTGGAAGGAAAGAAGGAAAGGTGGAAGCTGTGTTGTAGATGATGACTCCTTTCCACTGCCTATAGTTGGTGTGGTCGCCGTCGTCGTCGTCATTTAAGTAAGAAACGAATATATAAACACCCACATAAAAATATACATGTATGAAGAAGGAAAAGTTTATAAGGCCGAAGCAGAACTTACAGCCTATTTGTAGGTAGGTATAGGTAGGTACCCACTGAAGGTTCCTTCACCGGTGTTGATAGCAGGTAGCAAGGACTATAGAGAACAGGAGGGCCGACCAAAGCGAAAAAAAGTTAACTTTTGCCAGACAACTTTAACATACATTTGCGGAAAGGGTTGCCAAAAAAATGTTCGCAACCTTTTAGACTGGTTTCTATACTCGTATTCTAGGTCCGTATTCTTTTTTGTATATATTCCCTGATGATGGTATATATTTGGGCAGGGGAGTACTATGGAGGAAGAATTTTTTGAAAGGGAGGTCTTCATTTTATTTTTGATCTCTGGAGAGGCATAAACGGTATAGAAGGACTTATTTTTTTTTTTGTACACATTATATACGACTTCGAAGTCAGGGTACACTTTCTAAGGGCACCCAAAAGCCAATGTTCTCTCAAGTGATGTGCAAATTCTATAAGTTAAGAAGAGAATATAAGGATACCTGACGGTTTTCATATAAGGGTAGGGTATATAAAAATACCATTTATATATAATATTATTTGGGCAATGGCATATTTTATGATTTAGAGGATTCTGCAGTTTATAATGCGAAAAGGGATCAAGAAAATATAAAATAAATTTTAAACAGTACAACGCATAACCAAAAGGATTTGTAAAAACTATATCATATAGGATTTAAAATTCTGTGAGCAGAAGAAAGTTAAAAATGTATAAAAATAAATCAATATTTTTTTTTTTTTCAAATTCGCCTGTCAATTATTTTGAATAATTTATTTATTTATTTATTCAAATCCTTGGAAAATAAGTTATGTTTCTATTTTATTACGGTTCATATTTTTGTGAACTTTATTTTGTTAAACAAAAAATTAACTGCTTTTTAAGATCATCCCATAAATTTTATTTTTTTCTTCAACTAGCGACAACTGTTTTTGAGGCTATTTTCCGCAATTATAGGTTTACCTCCTTGTTTACAATCAACCATAGTCTCAATATTTAGGGAGAACATCGATGGATTCATTTCCGAGATAATTTAAAAAAAAATAACTTATGCAAGCTAACCGTTCTAAATGACTTGAAACAAAAAATTCGCAGATCATTTGGAACTTACCAATGTGATGGCACAATAGGTTAAAAGTGTGTAAAATTTTATTCTGACGTCATTTGTTTCAGGATGCTCCACGTCCACAGTGGATCCAGTTGTATGTAGAAGCGGTCTTAATTCAATAGAATCTGAACCACTCTACCGATTTCTATGAAACTTTTTATTACAGTAGAAAATATGTAGCATGAAAAATTATCAAAATAAATTTCCGCCCACTGACACGCCTATTTATAAAGAGTTTTTTTCTAAGCTCTATAACATCTGAGCAATCCAAGCTTATTTTTATGAAATTATCAGACATGATAAAAGAATGTACCTACATATATAACAAAGGATCGCAAATAATTTTATATAAAATATAAATACCAAACTAGGGCAGAATATTCTGAAAAATCGATTTTCATACAAAAAAACAATAAAATCAGAAGCCTACATTTTTTATTGAAAACTTTAGCCATTATTTAAAATATTATTGTGATTTTTGCGAGGATGTCCAGCCTTATTAACTTTAAATTTGTCCAAGTCAAACTTTAAATTTTATTTAAAAAAGTTACCCACAGGAAAAGTTTATTCACACAAAAATTATACCTTTTTTAAATTTTTTTGTTAAAAATTACTTCTTAAAAATTTGACCAAATGAATCAAAAAAAAAAAAATATTCGACAAAAAAAATTTCTTTGAACAATGTTGATTGATTTACATAAAAACGCTATAATATTTCCTACACAAAAAAATCTATTAAAAAAAAACAAAAACTTTTCCAAAAAAAATAAATTCAAATAAATTGGCTTAGTCATTTAAATTCTGAACATGTTTTTTTTTTTTTAATAAATCCATATTTCTATTAAAATTCAAACCCTCTCAAAAAATTATAATTCCTAACAAATATCTGATGTTTCTGTCACACAGCAAAATTTATTCCTTTCAAAATAGATTGATAGCAAAAATTTGCACTTAATGCCTGACATATCTTTTGTTGTTATTGCTTTTGTTGCTATAAACAATTGTGTTCTATATGTATATCTAGAGAACTTAAAACAGTTTATCATCATCGATCCGTTTCAAAGTAGATTCTTGACTTCCATTTTCCATTTATATGTTAAAATATTAAACGTTGCCTACATCTATCTCCAGAGTTAACATCAATTGTCGTTTCCATCTCTATACACGATATTACAGCAATATATGTATTTTGTCCTTAATGCAAAGCAAGTATGGTAGTAGTTTGATGGCCTACCCTTATTCTTACCCCCATCAAATTATCATCGATTTTTCTAGCCTCCTCCTCTTTCGTTCAATTCAAAACAAAAACAAACCATTCCTCGTTTTTCTTTTTTTAACCACCTACAATGATGACGACCAAACGAGAGCCATTTTCCTCGTCTTTGTGATAAATTCTACTCATAAACCGAGAAATTCATTCACATGGACATTTTCCTCATCTCCTTAACTTTGCTCCTGGCAATAATACTAACGCTAACTCTGGCGGATGGCGCAGACTTCGGGCATAAAAAGTGAAGAGGTAGAGGGATGAAAATTCTTAACTGACAGAGAACCTGAATATAAGGACGAATATAGCTGCTGCTATTAAAACCTCTTTACATCCATCAATAAACTATTCAAAAGTTGATTCAAAAAAAGCCCCTTTCCTGCGCCTATACCTATATTCCTTCGCTTCTGCACAAATGAAGTTTATACATCTAGGTCCGAATATACAAATAAGGACATCGAAAAAGACTAGGTATATAGATGGATAGCCGCCGTCGTCGCCGCCACCGGGAGTATGTGAAATGTAACGTCTGAACTAAATAACGATGTTAAATTTTCCATTTATGTGAGCCGTCTTCTAAAAGTGTACCTTATAGCCCTTCCATACTTGAGATACACTTATTCGCATTCGTACCTTTTCACAATTACCTTACCTCTGCCGGATGAATGTTAACCATCCGGTCAGAATGGCTACTGCCTACAATTTTAAAAAAAATAAATAAATAAAAACAAAAACAGAAAAAAAAGTAAAGATTTTGGAAGCACTATATGTATTGAGAGAAGATGATTTTCAGGTATATCTTTCAGCCTGTTGGGAACCTTCTAGTCTTTCACTGGCTTTTGGACCAACTATACACCAGCCATTTGGCAGTTTATTCAAAAAGGTTTTTTTCTTTTTTTTTTTTTGTATTGTTTTGATACCTTGGAAGTTTTATGTGCACCGAGATCGACAATGATGGCAGCGACCAAACCATAAGACCAAGAGACCGACAACAGACGATGACGACGACTTCTACGGCGGTTTGGGGTGCTGAACGTTTTCATATGGACATTTACCTCATATAAAGTTATAGGTGCACATAAAATTGTGAAAACTCGTCTGTATAAAAAAAAAAGAAAATGAAAAAAAAAATTAGGGACAAGAAAAACTGCGCCTGTAAACGAAAGGAATCTTTATTATTCTTTAGGTGGCTGGTGTTTAGGTTTGCTTCGTCCTTTGTGTTGTGCCGACCGACCCCAGCGATACGATTTTACCCTTCTGGGATTTTTTCTTGTTCTTGTTGTTGTTGTTGTTGTTTTGTCTTCAATATCTACACAGTGTTGTTTTTAAGGAACGACAAATGGTTTTATTTTTGTGCCATGCCATGTGTCATCTGTTTATGATATATGCTCAACGGCATGTCCTTGGTTAATAGGGTTGCCAAATTACGTTATAAATTATTTTTGTTGTGGTAGGTAGGTTATCCTTACATGTTAAAATATATGAAGAAGGTGTCTCTCTTTCTCTCTGTTTGCGAAATAACTAGAAAATTGGTTTATGTATTTTGTTTTATATGTTTTATATTTTTTTTTATAAAGAAATATAATATTAAAGTCATGAGTCAATAAAAATGTTAGTGAGATAATTTGTTTTAAAAAAAAAAACAAAAAGGTTTTACCTAATAACAATAACTTGAGGGTGCATCAACTTCTAAGTTTACAGGCCAGATGATTTTTAATTTTTTATCACTACTTGATTATCTTAGGACTGACTCAAAAATCTAAAAAAATTGATAAAACCATTGAGTATAAAATTCAAAAATAAGTAGATACAACATAACGTAAAATTCGATTCAAAACAATCACATTTATTTCGTCGCCTTTATAGTTCACACTATATTGAAACAGAACATATAACAAGAGGACGTAAGAAATTTCAATAATTTGAAACCCAAAAATAAAATACCTGGGTATCAACTTTGACGAGAGACTACGTTTCAACCCACATACAACGGCAGTCCTCAAAAAGGGAAATTACGCCTTCCATCTCATGCGGAAAAGGAATGGACTCAGTCAAAAGACAAAGTTGCTTCTCTACAAGCAACTTGTCAGGCCCATCATTACATATGTACTGTTTCCCAGTCTGGTTCACCATTTCTAAAACTAGCATGAAAAAGCTTGGAGCGTTTGAGAGGAAAATTCTGCGGATCTGCACAGGACTCCATTTTGACCGACAACGACAAAAGCACTTTAGCAACCAAAGGCTTTACGAAGAATCAGGTAACAACCCGAGAAGAATAATCTTTAATGTATATATTTTAATCCAACCAATGACAATTTTTCAAATAATTTTACTTAAAAAAAAAACAATGTATATAGTTAGGCCCCTTATGTGCCAACAAAACTTAAACTACCAAAATGTAATATTATATAATTATGTAACATAGAATTAAGAACCAATTGTAAATATATCTGTTCAATAAAAAAGTTAAAGAGTAAACAATAATTTGAAACTTATTGACTCATGATTTTCTTGTTTTCGAATTAAAATATATCTGGAAGAAGGTTGATTATATTTGAAGAAATAACTACTAATCATTATCCCCTAACTTCGGATAATTTTTCTGACTGCAGAAATGTCAACTTCACTTGTTCACTTAATCAAAAGTAACTCTGGTGCCTTAGAACTTAGAACGATTTTTCTAAAAATAAAAAAATATGAATCGTTCCGTCCCAAGCTGCTCAGGTTCTCAATCGTAATATTCTTCAGTATTTACATCTATGTAGATTTTTCTGTGCAAACAAATTTGTCAAACAATATTGAAACATGAATTATAAAAAATTGTCAAAAACGAGCGTATGGTTATAATAACTTATAAGGAAAGTAAAAGTATTGAGGTTACAAAACATATTTCTTTAATTTTGTCTTTAAAACACCATAAACCAAAATAAACTACATACGCACATATATGTAAATAGATATAGGTAGCTTAAAAATAAACTTTTCTGCTTTTAATGAAGTCAGTTTGTGCTAATACAGAGTTAACATAACATACACTAAAGAAATGAAGAATCTTAAAATTAATTTCCTTCCCATAGCACTAATTAAACTAAAACCTTCCTCATACCTACACTCCCTCCTCCGATCATAAAAGTTCCAAATTCTCAAGTTATATCCAAAAAGGTTGGCAAAAGATTCCTTCGACAAACATTGCAAAGGTCGCAAAAATTCCATTTCACTTATAAACTTTTGCGTCAACAAATAAATAGACACACTTGCTTCTGCGTTGTTTCAGCATCAACATCCGCTGCTTTTTCTGATGATAACGAGGACGAAGACGATGATAATGATGATGATGATGGCTGGTAGAATAACATCAGTTTTCACATGTGTTTCTAGCGTTGTTTCCGGTAGATGCACAACATCAACTTCATTCATAAACACACGAAAAGTTAAACCTCAAAAGAGCAAATTTTCAATTTACTTAACACAAACACATCACAGTATAGAGCAGCAACTAGCTATATCTTGGCACGCTCTCTCAAAGCCTATTTCATAACCATTACGAATGGGTTTTGCCACCATTTTATTCCATACCTACATATAAATATATAGTGGAACGTATATAGGTATATAGTCGAAGAGGTTTCTAGGTTTTAGCTTTTAGTTCACCATACCGCTCTTCTTTAGGAAACAAAAAACACCATTCGTGACAGAATCAAGAAGCAGAAGGATGCTCTGAACCTTCAACATACAAACAGAAAAACCTATCTAGATATATATAAATTTTAGTATAAAATAGCAAAAACCTCAGAAGTTGATTTCGTTTCAATTTCGAATTCATTAAGTTTGGCTGAGGAGCGTATTTAGGTTATGTGGTGTAATGACATTATGAAACCCACTTAACTTGGAATTCCAAATTGCCAACGCCATGCGGCTTCAAAATGAAAGAGTATATATATGCGAGTGATGATGATCAAGGATGAGGATGTCAGTTAAGTCAGGGAAGGACTCTTTCCCCGTATAGCTTCTGTTCCTATACTGGCTGCTTCTACTGCTGATGAATGACAGTACAGAGTACAGACGAAGGACGATGATAAAGAAGATGTTTGACAGGAGCTCTTCGGTGTTATATAATATATAGGAAAACAACTTTTATAAGCTTTATTTGTTTCACGAGAAATATACAACCAGATATGTGGAGATATCCTTAAGGATTTTTTTTTTCATATACATATTAAAACAAGCACCCGTATTCCAAACAGAACATTATATAGCTTCTCTATATCTATATGCATAGAACTTATATGCGGGGGTATCCTGAAATCGACAGCGGTTAAGAGTGCGCTTGTCATTTTAAAATGATTAATTTCTCTGCTTGTGTTTTTCTATCGTGTTGTCGTCGTCTGCTGCAATTTTTTCGTTAGCTTTTGTTTATTTTATGTTTGTATGTGTGTTTTTTTTTTTTTTTGTTGCATTAGGGATGCTGCTGCTTTTTTTGAGGAAGCTAGTGAAATTTATTCCAAGTTGAAAGGTTTCAAAAGCACACATTCAGTTTTTTTTTTTAAAATTTTTTTTGAAATATGATTAATTACAGTTAGAATAGATTTTTTTTTCTCCTCAGAGTCTCATCCATGCAGGATAGATGATGATGGTGTCGAGTAATAATTGCAATTTTTTTTTGTTTAGTTTTTACATTTTTCTCGATTATCTCAAAGGATTTATTAAAATTCTTTTAACTTATCATTTTTTTGAAAACAAATAAATATTGATCTATTGTTATATATTAGCTGAAATAGTCAATATAAAAAGTAGGTGTGTCTGCATCATAGATATTCAATGTACATATCAGGCTGTTTAATTTTGACTAAAGTATCTCTATCGTCATTATGCTTAACAACATTGGTTTCTTAAAATTCATAATCGCCAAGGCTTTTTTTTTAGATTAATAAACCAGTACCCTTACCCCATCATAATCAGCTAATAACAATAAGTATACCTAAACATTGGAATATTCATAATAAATTTTGTACTAAATAAGTTTATGGTAATAATTCAGAAACGTTAAGATATATCGCAATAGGGAAAGTGTGAAAAAGTACTAACAAACTTTTATTATTTATTTTTGTTTATTATTATTTTTGTTATTTAAAAAAAATTAAACGATAATGTTATAACTTTTAAGAAAACAAATCCAGACATTATAACAATATTCTAACACAGTTTATGCAGTTTATTTGCTTAAAATATAAAATTTCTCAAAAAACTTCAAAAAATCCATTGTGAGAATTTTGGCAAAAAACCATAAGAGAGAATATTTGAAAAACCCAATATCCTTGATCTATTCCAAATTTGGAGCAAATCGGCCGACCTGTTTGGGCTACCTGTGTCCCCAAAGAGTGTCCAAATTTTTCAATTTATTTGTAATTATCTTTAGAAATATTCTAATTCGTCGATAAATATTTTTTTTTTTTTCAATTTGACACAATTTGGAATTAACACAGAATGTTTAAACTTTTTTGGACGTCTCCATCACGAAGTCTTTATTTATGCCTCAGCTTTATTAATTAATATGTACTTTAAGCAAAAAAATGTTGAGGTAATAATATTTGAATTTAGCGTAAAAAAAAACTTTATGAAAAGTAAATTCTGATTTCGGGACAAAAACTGTGTTAGCCTGCGTAATTCAACATATAGAGCAGAGTCCAATTTTTGTTAGAAAAAAAAAGAGAGACTCGTTAGAACAACTGGGAAATGGAATACATGAATTAAACTCAAATTGTCAACTTAATCAAAGAGTTATTTTTGATTGGAATGCTTTTTTCACAAAAAAAAAATACTCTTACTAACGGTAGCCGTTTATTTGTTTAAAAAAAAAATCTTGTTCGATTGAAGCAAAAATTACCTGGGACGGGAGTTAGTCTCTTTTAAAATTGTCCCAATCTGTGATGGCCTATTATTGATTATACGAAAGTACATAATATCATTAAAATTATTATTTTGTTTCTACGGCATTTGGCTACTAATTTTTTTAAACAGAAAAAAGGTAAAAGGAAAAATGGAAAAAATCTGTTCAGGGCGGCAAATTATGTGAAGGTGACTCTAATTTTTTTTTTAATTTAAAAAAAAACCCAAAATTCTTTGGTAGTAGATAAAAATTGGTTAAAGTCATAATTCTGTATGCGCCTAAATTCGGGTTTTCAATTCGGTATTTCAAAATTTTGTATTCCAAAATTTGCAAGTGCGCACTTTTTCCATTATCAAAACAATTTTTCTTTTATAATTTACAGAATTTTGATTTAAAAGTACAAATTGGTGCATTTCAACATTCAAATTTAAATAAATTAGAGTTAAATTTGGAAATTTTAAATGCAATTATTTTATGAAAACGTAGTAAAAGGTTGGCACTATTTTCCAATATCAAAAACATTTTTCTTTTATAATTTATATTAATACGATTTTGCATTTCACGAATACATTTTTAAATTATGTGATTGGAAAAAAATTTTTGGAATGAACAAAATTGTTAAAATTAAAAAAAAAAAACAGTATTTACTTCACCATACAGTTTTTAAATTTTTCCAGAATTTTATTACACAATTTTCGATTTACAGAATTTTGAAATACAGAATTCATTATTTTACACAATTTGGAAATTGGAATACAAAATAATAGATTTACAGAATAATGGAAAACAGAAATTCGTTCATTAAGAATTTTCAATTCATTTACAGAATTTTAGTTATACATAATTTAAGAATACAGACAAATGACCCGTTCCTGATAAAAATTATTTGCATCAAATTTTAAGCAAATTGATTAACCTACGTTAAGGCTCTAGCAAAAAGCCCATAGACGTGCAGACGCTCAGTTGCACAAATGGTCTGTCGGTACAATGAGACCCACTTTTTCGAACTTTTACATTCATCTTTGTGTTAATTTTAATTTTGATTAAAACATTGATGTTTTTATTTTTACATAAAACCAATACTTTTTCTGCATAAAGAATAATTATTTTACTAAAGAAGAAAATTACTGAAATAAAGGGTCGTTAAGTTTGTGATCCTTCGAAAATCAATCCATCAAATCCATCTTGATGACATTGAATGCATTGATTGAGATTTTTTTTTACATTGTCAATTCATCTTCCAGTGCAAAGAAATGTAAACAAAAAATATTCTTTTACCTGAGCTTGATTTTGCCATCGTCGATAGGTATATTTGTATGTATAAACGAAAGCTTTTCTTTGTTTATATAGTCTTAGCAAAAAGTAATTTTCTTCAGTTTTTTTTTTATTCAAGTTAAAAATCATTACCATCATTCAAGGACATTTTGTTATACAAATGAGCTTGCATACAGTTTTCCATAAAACAAGAAGCTTGTGCGTATTTACATAGGTACCTTATTTATACACTCTAGTCATGGACTTGAATTATTTGTATACGAGTAGGTATTTGTGTGTGTGTGTATACTAAAATTAATATCTTAATACCCCGACTTGAATCTACATCACCACAACACAATTTGTTCTAATAATTACACGGTTCATTAGCCGCACAACACAAATTAGTATTATCCTTGTTGGTTGCACAACCGATTAATTGAATATTAAATTATCTCCAAAATGCAATTAAATTCATTAATATACCAAAGACGTATCATCCTGGTTATCCTGTGCCACTGTACTTTCTATCTATTACTATCCTACATGCATATCCGGTGCATATAATAATATGTATACGAATAGGTTCTCTTCCTCATAATATGATGGTTTCCACATATTAGTGGTCCTCGCACATTATATTGTGTTGGTATAGGTAGGTATACACATTTCAATTCTAAAATAACAATTTGACATAGTCAAAGCAAGAGGCATCTATTTCTATATTCAGTATTCACCCCCGAAACAAATAATAATGATGACTGTCATTATACAGAAATTCTATCTTATATATATTCAAATTGGTCCTGACCAATCATCCTTATAATATGCACTTAAATATCTCCATACATCAGGTATGTTTAATAGAATTGAATGCTGAAAGGATATGTTTTCGCAACTAGTCATCCTGTATAAATGTATATAGATATGGTGTACCTATACTCACTCAACTCGTCATCACCCTGTTTATGATGATATTAAGAAATAAGATATGCAGATTCAAAATGCACCTGAGGTCCTTTTGTATAGATATGATAGAAGATGATGATTATATTCCTTTTGAACCCCTCGAACATTGAGTTTTAGGGTGAAAATTCATTTGCGGCCAATTAGCTACTCTAACGCTTTCGGGTGCAACGCGGTGTCATCGTTTCAATGATTCCAATGAAATGTTCAAAATGTGTATAATGAGCTTTGATGAATTCCTATAAAGGTTCAGATCAAATCAGATATGGTAGGAAGGTTTGGAAAATATTATACCTACAGATGTGTGGGTTCCTGTTCATGGACAATGCCTGACGGCAGAAGATAAGACATACCTCTATGTGGACTGTGATAGCGTTGATGTAATGATGGAATTTTCGTTTGATAAATTTAAATAAATGTTTTTTTTTTTCATATTTGTTTTCTAATATTTGTCCTGCTGTATATAAACGTTACTGGCATTTTTTAAATCACAAGAGCAAGTTGGTGTGGGATCAAGTCGACATCAATAGCTATTTTGGAAGATGTCAAAAATATCTCTTAGTCTTCCAGAGTTTAATCTCAAACTCCTACTAAACTTAAAATTTGAATCGACTGAAAAACATGTTTCAGGAGCTATCGAATGTAAATGTTTTTTTTTGAAAATGAGTATGGAAAAAAAATATTTGTCGATCAAATCAGCTTTGTAAAGGAGTGTAGGATATCTATACAACACACACATAAAAAAAAAAACACTTATTTGACCTTTCACAACCTTTGATATCAATCGATCATTAAATTATTTTTAATTCAAATACACTGAGCTATATCTTCTGTAGGTAAATTAAATTAAAAAAAAAATCGATGCTGAAAGCATGGTGTTTCCTGCTGGGCCCATTAAATTAAATCGTCACTTAATTATCACGAAAGGCAATGAAAAGTCGTTAACCTGAAAATATATGTTACTCCCTAAGAAAAACTGCCGCCAGTTAAAAAATACTGTCGGCACTTTTTTTTTCTTCTTTTTCTTCTTCTTTCTTCTTATAACAAATGCAAAGATGTCTGCCTATAGGAAAATTTTGGCACCCACCAACTCTTCCCTAAGAAAAAAAAAATAAAAAAATATGTACTCAGGTAGGTATATCCACCACACTTTTATCGATTTGATGAATACAAGAATTTATTTTATAGGTACATTGCGCTCAAGGCTCACACTCAACCAGCTCATTTTTCATATTTTTATGCTCTGAGTATTTTTCACGTCTTCAATACGATGCCGATTAGGTTTTCTTCTTATTTTTTTCTATGCAATTTTTTTTCTCAAGAAATTTTCCCAATATAAGGACACTGTAACGAGAAAATAATACAAAAAAAAAATAATACCAAAAAGAAAATTGTCAAGTTGTTTCTTCAATGAGGTATTGTAGCACTACTCGTTTCGCGTTTCGCGTCCTTATTTATACATATATATATATTTGAGTTCATTGAATGCCACTTGAACAGGTTATTTATTTGAGGACATTTTTTTTTTTTTTTTTGCTTCAACGAAATTTTGCATAACGAAGCGCTTGTTTGGCGAATAAGTTTGAAGTAGGTATATATAGGTACATTAAAGCAATCAATATGGACAAATTGTATAGGGATCTGAATAAAATATGCCTTTTGGAAAAAGTTAATTCAAGAAATCAAACGATAATGATGACGTATTTATTATTATTTTTTATTTTTTTTTTTTTTGAGAAATAATAAGGATTTGGTGAAATCACTTTAAAAATATTTAAGTGCAATGACCTAGTTAATTTTTTTTATCTATGATTTAAATAAGAAGTTATTTTGGTGTATGTATAAAATAAAACATCACAGTAAATTATAAATGATTTATTTTTCCTCTACGAGTACATTTTATATATGACTTGCAGTGAAGAAGAAAAGACTATAACTTATCATGTAAACTTTACATTTGGTTTTGACTATCTCACTATCTGTTCAACCGATTTTAAATATTTTTTTGTTTTTTCTTGAAAGTTCCATACCTTGAAAATGGTTAAATGATTTTTTTTTAAATACAATTTTTAACTCCGCTTTAATAAATATTAATGAAATGGTGTACAATTTATGTACCTATTTATGTTCTTATGTGCTATCACACTGTGGTTTTAAAGTAAGCATGGTACTTACACTTTAGACTGAAAAATTGTTAAAAAATCAATACAATTAGAAATAAATTGACAACTTTTGAAACTGTTTTGACACCAACGCAATGTACACCATCCGATTTCTTACAAAAAATCTCAATTTCTGAGAACATGATTATAAACTTTTTTGGAGCGGTTTTTTTTAAAAAAAATATATTTTTATTTATAAAATTAAAAAAAAAAAAAAAACATTATTAAGAAAAAAAATTGATACGCCAGTTTTTAGTATTTATTAATGCGGAGTTTAAAAATTAAATTTGAACAAAAATCATCCAACCATTTTCGAAATATCGAATTTTCAAAAAATTATTTTGAATTTTATTTAAAAATTCAAATTTTTACTGGGTGCCAAGTTTTACAAAAATCGAATTAGTCATTTTCGAATTTTTAAGTTCTCAAAAAAAAATATTTTAAAACTTTTTTACAAATCGAAAAATTTAGTATACAAAGCTTTTAAAACTTCCTGGCAGATTTTTTATAAAAAAATTGGCCAAAATCGGTTGAGCCGTTTTCGAAAAAATCGAAAATCAAAACAATGGTTCCATGGGAGGTATGAATTATAACCATTTTTTCAAAAAAAAAAAATATAAAATGGTAGCCATTTTGTAAAAAAAAAAATAATTACTGATTAAAAAAAAAAAAGAAAGTTGTTTGCACGTTTTTGAGAAAAATAATATTTCAATACGATAAAAAAATTGTACGGCAGGTACCGTTATTTTTGGAAAAAATGAAAAAAAAACGTGTGGAGAGAATGCTTAAAAACCGCTAGGTACCAAGTTTTAAGAAAATCGATCCGTTAAAGCTGCAGCCGAAAGGACAGACACCGTAATGTAAACTTTGGTCAAAGTCTGGAGTTTTTTACGAATCCATAACTTACCACATAGTACCACACATATCGCAAGTAAATATATCTAATTCGAAAAGGGTAATTTAGTTGGTAAAATTTGAAAATAAAATTAATCTCACAAAGAGCGCATATTATATCAAAATCAAAAAAAAACTTATTTATGATGGTCTTAATTTTAATTCTATTTTTGCATGCACTTTTAAGCTAATTGAAAGAGATTGCTTTTTTTCCCAAATCACATTTCAATATTCCAATTGAACAAAATGTTCAAAAATATATGTATATTAAATATTATAGTTGTCCTGCAGCTAAAGAGTCCTTTTTTGCAAACCACTTACACTTTTTGTCGCATTCACAAAGTATTGCAATCACATAACTATTAGAGAAAAAAAAACATAAAACAAAAAACTAACTCACACAAGAGAACGACCAATGACGACGACGCGACGACGAGACGATTATGAAGAAATACAAAAGGACAAATTAAATTTTATTTAAGAAGATTAAAAACACTCTCCTCTTTTCTTATACTCAACTCTCAACTAACATCTTAAATTATTTTATGTTGTTGCATATATGTGTGTATGTTCTATGAGTACAAGACTCTGAGAAAATTAAAAAAAAAAAAAAAAACTGAACTAGAATTTCACAGAAAGCATGCTAGGCTATATCAAAATACACAACGTAGGAAACAAGCTGGCAAAAAGTACCTATTCATCCAAAAGTCTACAACTCTTTATGGGGTGCCTCCAAACGTACTTATACCTCCACCGAAATGAGCAACCAACCAAGCAGAGGTTCAAGCATCTCTACTTCAAGTATACAAATAGCATATTAGGACCATCAACTTCTAAAAGGAGGTTGAAAAAGAGAGAGAGGGAGAGATGTATAGCTATATGCTTTCAGCTTGACGGGAAAGTATATATACATACATACATATAACTATAGTTGATGGTGTCAGAAATGAGAAAGTACATACAGATACCTACACTTTGACTAGAAAGTAGAAAGTCTATTTGAATGCATACAAGTACGTATAGACAAAGAGTATAGAATTTTTGAAAGAGTCCTGTCGATGCATATAAATCTTGAAGTGTGCATGCGAAACTGGAAAATATAATTTTCTAAAATGGGAACAAACGGTACCTATTCGAGTATATACGTATTCTTAATAAAAAAAAAATCTCCCTTTATATCATACTCTAGCATATTCCGTGTTCTTGCTATTTCATTTAGTTCTACACACTTAGTCTTCAATCTTCATTAAAAGTAGGAAACTTCAAACTAGCACACACAATGTATGGACTGTGGCCTGTGGGTGAACTTGCAGCATATACCTAGATTAACCGGCAAGCGTATTAGATGCTACATTGGGCCTTTATACCATAAAGAATGATTTTAACTTCCGATTAAAATACTATCTATATTTAAAAAAGGTTTAAATTTGTATTAAACAAAATGAACTCAAAAAAATATGTACCGCTATTAACAACTAAATCGGTTTATTTTTTTTTTTTTAATATTGAATTTCATTGTTTTTGTTTTTATATTGGAAAAAAATTTATTTTCCTTTTGGTTCATATCCAATAATTTCTGTTTACACTCTCTTCTAGTTTCAACCCACCCAGTAGCAAATCGAAAATTGAAAGTCCTATATACTTAACCTTTTTTTCAAAATAAATCCAGGGCCTTGAATAACGCTAGAACCCTTTAATGGCCCTGTACTAAAAATATGATGCGTCTATATAGCCACACCGAATCCCCCATTCGTTTTCATAAAGAACGCAATTTTGAAAATTTTCGTGTTATCCTTGGTGTTCAACTCGATATAGCAAGCGTAAAAACAATCCGTGACCAATTGAGTCCAACAATGGTGGGGGTGAAGCTCTTGGGCAAATAACAACGACGACGACCGATGCAAAGCGAAGCTATAAGCGATGAAGCGACGCACGGGGCAATCCGTATGCCAAAAGTTTTTCGCGTTTCATATTCTCAAATTCGAAAAATTGACAGGCTTACATATATCGTGTCGGTTGAAGGTTCCGTTACATGAGCCTTATTTTGGCAGCAGCGCGAGCCCCATTATGAAATTAATTTTTCATATGACTTGGGCTCCCAAAAGTGGCGGACACACAGTTGTAGTAGTAAGACGTGAAAGGAACGTAGAAAATAATTTATATTTTGCTTAGAGAAACTTTCATAGCCGTTGAGTTGTTAGCAAAGAACCTCCAACTTACTTATATATATATAAAGACTGAAGTTGGGGTCGTATAGTCGTATTTTGTGGATGTGTTTTTCTAGCAAGCAGTAGTTGTAGTTAAAGTCACCCCTACTCTTCGTCATCGTCCTATAGTCGTCGTCGTCATCGTCTCTTGAGGCTTTGAAAACATTACGTGAGATTCGAATTTATTGCCAAAGGCAGTTAGTCATGTTCGGAATGGTAAAAAGTTTTATTAAGCCATAGACCGGACTGCCTCTAAGTCATTTTACTTTAATTTCGATTAAATAGTTCTGGGTAGGTAGTTATATTTTTATTTTTTTTTTTTTTTTTGCTGTTGCTGTTTTTGTGTTACAGTTGTTTCGTTTTGTTCTTGTGCTGTGGCTGTCGTGGCGTTCCGGTGGCGGGGTGAATAAGATTATGATGAAATAATTATTATTGTTTTTTTTTTTTTTTTTCTTCTTGGTTTTCAGATTGAGATTGTGTCTTAATTAATTGTATCTGATTTGATATAATTTGTTTTTTTTTTTGAGCATTGAATTCGTGAAAAGAATAATAATTAATTAATGGACTTACAAGGCATGAACGTATATAAATCGCACGAAGTTGCACAAAGTATAAAGGTATTATGATATTAAGGGTGAAATTCTTTTGTAAAAATGTCGAATGATGGTGAGGTATGATATGCATAATTAATAATCAGACAAGAAAGTGTCGCTATGCTTGTTGAAATTATAATAAATTATTAAAGCTTTTAAGGATGTGAATAAATTATTTTTTTTTTTTTTTATTTTATTATTTAATTTCGTTTTGTTTCACGAATAGCTAGCTATATTAATAAAAATAATGATTTGTTGGTACATAAAAGAGCATTTTTTTTTAAGAACATGAAATGATGTGGTTGAGCAATATTTTTTATATCTTACTGCGATTTGGTCTGAATTACAAAATTATAATCCTGAAAATAGGTTGGGTTTCGATATCCCGTTTTTTGTATTCCCGTAACCTTTTTTTATAACATCCCATTTTTTATAATACCATTTCTTATTATCCCGCTTTTTGGTCAAAACTTGTTGTTTTATTTTGAAAAATCATAGCGGTAGTTTAAAATTCGGGAGTTTTAATAGACGATAGGATTAAAAAAAAAACGGTACATATTTTAAATTTAGTAAATGAGATTTAAATTTTTTTTTCGGGATTTTTGAAAAAGGGGATTTTTAAAACTGGGATTCCGATACGGTTCCCCTGAAAATGTATGATGCAGTTATAAATACCCGGGTCTATTAAGTTATGTACCTACATAAAATATTGGATAAATAAAAAAATTAAGAAAGCCAAAGCTAAATAAGCTATTTTTTTTAGGTATATGTACTTTCAATTTTGGCTTTATAAACTTTTTATTTTTGGGGACTAATGATTTATTAGAAATGACTTTTTTTCCTAAGGTTTTTCAAACTTTATATTTAGCTTGGTTACCATCATCAAAATTCCGTATCTTCTTTGTCCAAAGTTGATCACTTTATAATGAACAAAAAAAATCATACTAGGATAACCACGATGGGAAATTTTTTTTTTTTTGTATTTGCTGATCATGATATTCAAAGAACTCATTAAAATCGAGTTGCTCAAACGGCTCGCAGAAATTACGCCAGAATTTCACTTTTTAGGTTTCTTGTTTGAATATACAAACAACGCATTTTCTGGTCTCTTTTTCCATAGGTATCTGGCACAATTTCCACATTCCTGGCTTATTTTGCAAAAAAAATATTTAGCTTTTTTTCCAATTTTAAGCCAAAAAAAATTCTGGCGTTATTTCTTCTTGCGTATTTATTTCCGGGAGCCGCCCAAACTTCTCTTAATTACATTCTTTGTAGGAAGTCACATTTAAAAAAAAAAATTCGACTAAGCTGGAATTTTGGTGGGGAGCTTTATTTTTATGTTCTTAGTTTTTCCACAAAATTATCTCAAATTTTGACTTATGATTTTTTTGGGGTTATAGGAGTAAAATAACAATATATTTTAAGAAAAATTTGCCTACTTTATACTTAATCAGTTAAGTAAAAAATTGTACATAAAAATACCGTTATTAAAATTTCTTTGCGACTTTTCCTTAAAATTGTTTGTAATAAGCGAAGAAGGAGTGATGATACTATTTTTTTGTGGAGTTCCATATAAACTTCAGTTTTTATCTTTGTATTTAAAAAAATTTTGCGCCACTTGTATCCCCGCACACCATAGAAACCTTATCCCAGGTCCAAATTTAATATACTTTTTAGAAAATATCAAAGACATCAGAATAAAGCTCTCAACCAAAATTCAGGTTTTCAGAGTTTTGCAGTCTTATTTTCTGTAATAATTAGAAAAAGAAAATGTAGTTAATTTCGAGTTCAAACGAGTTTTGTTGAAAAAAATCAGAGTCTGATGTTACTTAGGCCAGAGTCATAAGTCGACAGGCCTAAAGTCCATAGTGGATTTTTTACTCACTTTATAATGATGGGAAGTCCACAATAAAGTGGGCCGATATTCCTTAAAATTTTATAATTATGTACATGCTTTTATTCAACAAAATAATTTGAAAAATAAAATTTTGGTTTTGTTTGTAGGTAAGGTGTACCTACCGTTATTTAAAAATAGTGCTTAAGTAGGTACATCATTTTTTTTTTAACGCAAATTAAAATTTTTCAAAATGGAATTTTTTTTAAATAAATTTTTTGAATACTCAAAAAAAAAAAATTCACCCGACGCGTTTTATTGGCCAACAGGATCTTGTGTGGCACGCTTCGTTGTACATCTTACGCAACTCCGCTTAAAAGTATGCTTGCTTAGTGGCAGGGCAGGTGCTTGTATGTCAAAGGTTTTCTTAAAAAACAAAATCTGGTTCTTTTTTAAGCTTAAAAAATTAATTCAAAATAATTATTTTTTTTCCAATAATAATAAATACAATATTTACTACCCCACTTAAGTGGACTTATGACCATGTGCCTCATACTTAACCTCAAATACAGCGATAAAAGAAGTTGCTTACGCTTTCACACCCCACAGTTAAAAAGGGACGAAAAAGTTATTTTTTAAAAATCAGTTATTTTTTATAATTACTTATAGTTTCCAAAGAAAAATATAAAGGCACGTAAGCATTGAAATCTTATCCCAGGATCGTGACTTTTTTTTGCGTGTTGTAAAAGAGGCCTGTGTAATTTCACAGCTGTTGAAAAATTGAATATCACCATGATTGTGCTAACCTATAATTTGTTTGTTATGACATTTCGTATTATTGTTTTTCAAAACAAAAGAACAAGAAGAAAATTTTCGTACTTTTTTCTTATATTTTAAAATACATATATAGAAAAATTAAAAAAAAAAACTTTATATAAGCTTACAGCCTTTTGAAGTTGTTTGACTCCTCTAAAAATCAAAAGAAATGTGCATTCTTTTGAGGTCTTGAATTAATTTGTATTCATATTCCCTTTTGTTGCATTAATTTAAAATCAGGATAACCCAATTAAATCTTTGATGTTGTTATGCATTCCTACTACGCAAACCAGCTTTATATGGGGTACCCACAGATAGGTAGGTAGGTAGGTACATATCGTGTGCTTCATAAGAGCGTATCAAATTTTTGTTTAATAGTCAAAATGTTAAATCGAAGCAACTTCCATAATCGCCTTCATGAAAATGAATAATATATTCATAAAAGTAAACTTTTAATCCCCTTGTCGGTTCACACGTTCATTAAAACAAAATAAATATAGAAGCTGAAGTCATACAATATATACCTAGCTAAATAAAGCACAAGGTATGTTTTCATGTTCGTTCATTTTAGCCAATCTTTACCTTGAAGCTTTAACTTTCATCATCAGAATAATCGCCAAAGTTTCTCAATTATATTATATTCTCGAGCCCATAAGCGCGGATTATATTCTATACACTATATACGCCATCAAGCCCCCCCTCTCTCCTTCCCCATAACGGAACACACATCCGACATATTTTTTGAAATTCTACAAAACGATCCGAATTTGCATCTTTTGCCTACGCTATATGCAACCACTACCATTATACCAGCAACACCATGTGCACCACTACCATCATCAACATCATCATCATTGAAAAGAACAGCAGTGTGTTGCAGTACTGGCATCCATATACCATCGAGGGATCATAATCCTCAAAAGCATAATTAAGTTTCCGCATGCACAAAAGTTTCTTAATTTCAATTTAAGGAATTTAATAACTTTACGATTTATTGCGAATTCGGCGGAATCCCGGTTTTTCGATTCGATGAATTAAAGTATACGTTCCCCCGCCCTTCCTAGCTCCCCACCCAACTGAAACAACCAACATAATATATATATACCTAAAGGAGCATGCTATAGCACCCATGTAGTTGCTTTTGCGAAATGGAGTAGGTATTCTCCCCGAACATGCATTTATGCACACATACACTGAGATTAAGAGCATCAGAGTGGCAGTTTCAAAAAACGAGCCTCTGTGAATGCACAATACTGTATTTAAATATGTGAATGTGTGTGGATGGGGCACCTTCTGCGCGGCGGCATATGGGGGTGACTGCATCCGCCCAGTGCACATTTAATCATGTGAATTCGTACATAAAAGAGGCGTAATTAATACTCTTCATCCTCTTTCGCGTATGGGTGTCCTTTTTGCGCCCAGTTTCTCACACTTCCTTTTTTTTCCGCTCGATTATTTTTTCGTATAAGAATTTTTCTTGTTTGGAACACTTTTGGTCCTTTCAGGATAATTTTTTGTCATTTTCGGGGCCCAAACTAACTATAGCTATATAGAAATTCTCTCTCTAGGACAAAAAAAAAAAAAACAGAACCATAGAGTGATATATTTTTCGGTCGTTTGGACGGTATACGAGTTTATGGGCCGTGACAAAAAATGGCTCCTATATCGTTTCTCAACGTGCCAGGTTTTGTTTTTATTCTTTTTTTTGTTTTTCTTTGCTGTTTTGTTTTTGTTCTTTGCTTCAAAAACACATATAGAAAGCGGCTGCAGAAAATTGACGACCCCTTTAACAACCGTGTAGTCGGTAAAAGTTAGGGGGACGGGCGGTAGATTTTCTCAATTCTTTTCTATATAATTTACTTGGATATTTGATGCCTATACCCTATAGGTACCTACCTGCCTTTAGGAAGAAAGTTTTTCACTTTTCTAGGATGAAGACAAAAATCCGGTCGAATACGAATTTAATAGTCTTCTGTATACCTATAATGTTGTAAATAAACAGTGTGACTGCAAAATAATTGAATTTCTGGTTTTGTTTATTGAAGAAGTTTTGTATAACTTATTTGGAGATATACAGAAAAGGACATTAAATTCTGGAGTATATTTTGTGCCTCTATAAATATCTAAGCCGTTTTCCGCAAGCTAAGAACTCGCAAACAAAAATGGTAGAGATTAAAATTTCTTTGCTTTAATTTAGTTTATTTTAGTAAAATATCGAAATATGTATGTGTATCGATATTATTTATGAAATAGAACATCAAAAATCATTCCCTTGTCATTATTTTAAATTTCTGGCAGCATAGAAAAATTGATTTGAGAATAGTACCTACATAATTTGTATTATACTGAAAATATTGTTTTTTTGCTAAGCAATTTAAATACTTTAATAAAATAACAACTGACTTACGATAAAAATTACTGTATTACCGGCACTAATTAACAATTAGCTATCGATAATTTGTGTGGAAATCAAAAATTATCGATAAGTTTTTCTTTTCAAAACAATGAAATATGTGAATCAATATCACACTTTGAATATATGGCATCTTTATATTTCAGTCATTTTTATATTAAATTATCGAAATTTATCGATATAATTTTTAGAATGAACATGTAATATGTCAGAATTCTTTACTTTGGCATATTGTTTGTTTGCTTCAAATAAAATTTTAATTATAAAAACTATGTTCACTAACAAAAATTATTGCAATGAAAATATTGAAACCTATTGTTATCGATAGAAGGCAAGTTCGATTTTCTAAAACGCACGGATTCGTTAAAAAATTATAAGTCGCCTCCATTTCTGATGATAACGAACAACACGCACACAGGAATAGTTTAGAGTTGGAGATAAGTTGATCCAAGTAATCCACGAACATCACCAAATTTATTTATCTATATTTATCTATCGATAACGATATTGATATCGATTGACAATTTAGTGGTATTAAAATCGTTCCTGTGCTATTCCGTTTCTTAAAATGCAAGTATACATTTTGCTTATTAATTTTTAGAGTCCTGTTCTTGCTGATTTGATAAAAAAAAATTTGGAATAGGTCCTTATTATCATTTTAGCAAAATTATAGAGCTTTAGAGCTTTTTTCATAATTTTCGTCCTTTAATCTAATTTTAAATTTATTTATAGTTCAACAAATTTTTCAATCGAAAATGTTTACCAATTTACCATTCAAATCCTCTTATTGTCTACTTAACAGAATATAATTTTCTCTTCTAAATAAGTTCCTTAACTTCAAGAAAACAAAAATTTAAATTCCATCTTAACGGCACAAAACCATCAAAACCATCAATAAAACTTATACTTTTTGGAAAGACGGCAGGTAAAACTTTTGAACGAACAAAACTTATGTAGTTTTGAAGAGGCAGGCATTTTGGTTTACGAGATAATCGTATAACTTAAAATGCCAAACTCAAAACCAACCAAGGATAAAAGATAGGATAGGGAAATAAAGGACTTTACTGTGTCACATTCAAATATGACAAATTTATGTGTTACGTGTTGGTGGGCTTAGATGATATGTTTTATATGGGTGTCCTGATTTATTTTTTTTTTTTTTTTTGAAGGTACGAGTATGTAACATGTCTTTCTTTTCTAAAACCTGGTACATATCACATAGCTATACCTTCACATACACACATCTGATATCATTAAATAGAGTATATATACATAACTCTAATTGTATGGAGGTACCTTCTGAAAGCATCCATTATTCGAGCTTTATTGTTCAAGTACGCTAAGATACTTCAAAACTACAAACATTTCGAGGACAATTTGGGTCGTACTCGTATATGATATGAGAATATTCATGTGTCATGTTTACATGAGCGGGAAAGAGCTACAAATGTCTAGTAAAATACTCGTTACACAAATACTTACATACATATATGTATGTATACATACATATATGTATGTATATTGTATGTATATGTATTTTACATTTAACACGAAAAGAGAGTGAAAAATTGGGCATGAATATATGAAAAGACGAGGAGACGAATTGTGTTCTTTTCAAGATTTTCAAATGAAATGTTAGGTATTTTGTATTTTTTTTTTTTTCAAGATACGATTTTGAGGGAGGTAATCCGCTTAGTTTAAAAATAGAAGGTAATTTAAAAATATAAATATGAGCTGCCTTTACGTGTTGACTAAAAACATAAAAGATTTATATGAAAAACATGACATTTCTATTAATTGAAGTTTTACATGATTTTGGTATTCATAATTCAAATGTTGTTTTTTTTTTTTTAAACGAATTTGTGTGTCTCTTTTTTTTTAAGACTGATGGGTATAATTAATTAGGGTTGACTTGATGGAAAAACTTTTTGGAACAGTATCAAATTGCATATACTGATTTAATCGTTTTATAAAACTTTCGCCCATGTGAGCCTAAGTTCTTGAAATTTGAAGCAAAATCATTTCTTTCTTATCAAATTATAAAAAAAAAAAACCTATGGCTTATCAAAGGTCATCTAATTATACTTTATGTCAATTATTTTTTTTGTGCTGTATTTCGTGTCTTGGAATCAGGAGGAGAACGAAATGAAACGCACAGTTTAGTGAACAGCTTAAGACTACTACTAATACATTTTCTGAAAATACAAATTTCGACTGCAATTTAAACGGGTTAACCGATTTGCTTCAAATTAGGTTCAATATTGTTTAGAAGTAAAAAAACAATCACGACCGTGGTTTTTCAAAATAAGGTCGAAAACAGGTCTAACGATTTTAATTAAACATCGTACCTACCAGTTGTGAAAAAAGTAGATATGATTGTAAGAAAACTGCGTTCTAGGTTTATATAGGCTATTGAAGCTTTATTTGAGAAAATGATTATAGTTTTTCAATGGTTGATTAATTTTGTTTAAATTTTGAAATCAGATGCTTAGTAATAGTTTAAACAATATTGAATTTTGGCAATAATTTTTATTTTAAACAAAAATCAAATCAAACAATCAATACATTCTTTTAGTATTTTAGAATTTTTTTTTTAGTGTAAATTTCTTAAAAATCATTGGAACGATTTAAAAAAAAAAAAAATAAAATTATTTTACCTTTTTGGGAGCTAGTTTCATTAAAATCGAATTAACTGATACTGAGGTATTCGAAAATAAAAAAAATTATTCTATGAGAGATACCTACAATTAATAATAATATTTTTTTTTTATATACTGGATCCGCAGTGATTCGCGGTGCAGGGCTCTCTTTCCTCTACACTCATTTGTCCTGAAAAGAAAAGAGAACACTTTACTGCGAATCACTGCGGATCCAGTATTGCGGATTCCATAATCGGCATGAATATTTTCCTTACCGGTTTTTAAACCCATGTATTGTAGGTACCCTTAATTTTTGATTATAAAAATAATTTTGTGCTGAGTATCAAGTTTAATAAAAAAATCGAACAATTCATTTTCAAATTATAAAGTTTTCAAAAAAAAAAAATGTTTAAGATTTTTTAAGAATCAAAAAAAAAAAATCAGTTGGACAAGTTTCCAGAAAATCAATTGGAACCATTTTTCTGATTTTGTTTTATATTGTAATGGTAGCTTTTGTAAAAAAAAAAATATGAAAGATTTTTTTTTAAATTGTGAGAACCGTTTTGAGCAAATTAAAATTTGTATTTATTTAAAAAAAAAAAAATGGACGGCATGTACCGTTATTTTTAGTCCAAAAAAATGGAAAAAACGTGTCGGGGGGATGTTCAAAAAACAATAGATCCCAAGTTTAAAATAAACCACCCATCCGTTTAGGCTGCAGTTGAAAGGACAGACAGACAAAACTGTGAGACCCACTATTTTCAAAATCTCGAGGTTCACTTTTTTACGAATCCAAATTGCATATTGCAGCCAGAAATAAGTCACAAAATACTTAGTCTCTGGTATTTAAATATTTTTGGTATTCTACTGAGGTTTAAAAATTACTTTTTTAAAACTTAAAATTTAAAAAATCTCGTTTTGTCATAATACAACACAAAATACCGCTATGATACTTTTTTGTATGTCACTCTTATTAAAAATACGGTTATATCAAACCAACCAAGGTTTTTCAAAATCTTTTATTCATTTATTCGAAAATAATCACCGGTAACTATTTATATATGAACATCTTTAAACCCGCCTATTTTTTCTAAGTATCTTAACGATGACTCAAACTCTGTTCCGAACTTTGAACTGTCTATCTCAATTTTCAAGTGATTATGTTTTAATTCTTATACAAAAACACTCGCTGTTATATTCTCATAACCAACCACACCTGGGGTGTATATTTAAATCGATTATCCTATATTACACTCTAACATCTTTATGGTATCTTCCAAGGAATTTCCTTCGAGCACTAAAAATAAATTTTACGTTCCAATATGCGATAAACACTCTTCTTCTAAGTGAAAGAATCCTAAATGCCCAGACCAAACTATATACATTTATTTATACCTATATACCACCCAAGGACTTTAAGCACCATCTGGGGTACACTGCCAAGACGGTTTGGTTTGGTTTTTTTTGATGTTGCCTGCCTTCAAGGACATAAAATTGTCTTGACCTTAGTTGAAATGAAAATAAGCAATAATTTGTTGAACTAAATAATTCAAAGCATGAAAAGTCATTTTCTTTAGTCTCTCGATAGCACTGGGTGTGCCATTTAACGTTGTAGGTTTTTTACGATTTCTTTAACTGTTTCAGAAGATATCCTATACCTAACTATGTAGGTATATCGGACTACCTAATGTTCTTTGAATAAATCTGCAGATCTTTTGAAGATGTACCTATAGTACCTACCTACTGGAGTAACCTCTTCGGTGAGTTGGCAAAGGTGTACCTATTGAATGCAAACGAATGGTGATAGACATTTGTTTATAAAGGTGTCTGTCAGTCCGTTATTTTTAAGGCAAAAATAGTCTTGCATTAGTTTTATAGCCGAAAAATGAGTGCGTGCGGAAAGGCTTCCAAGAACTCAAAAACTTTCAACTCAGCATAATAAAATGAATGATCTAATAAAAACCAAAACCAAAAACGTGAGAAAATAAATGAAGTTAGTTGGTATATGTACACTCAACAATACACACAATTTCAGTATAAGGAAAGGACTCGACTCTTAATGGTCATGCCACAGATTAACGGTCAATTACAGTGCGTTGTTGCCGCATTAAAATTCACAACTTCATCACTTTTTCTTAACAGAATTGCTGCCAATTTTGCTTTTACAGCTACTATTAGCCTTCTGAAAATTGCACTTTCCCACTTGCAGACTACATATACATACATATACCTATATATTATTCTCGTCCTTGTTTCACAGCTGCAGTCATTTTTAGTGTGTTTGAAAAACCAAAAGCTCAGCGGTTTCATTGTTTTAGTTCCTTTTTACTTTATGTAATGAACTTTGGCATGAAAAATGACTCTGGGTAACGAATGTATTTGCAATTCGCAGGAGTATATCCTTTTTGTTTTACGTACATAATGTATATTGTATAAATGTTAGGAAAAAAAAAGAAGGTTAGTTGGAAAAGAAATTTGCTTGTACGTCTTATAAATCTGTCCTATACACTTCTTTATATGAATGTGTCGATGTGAACTATAGCAGCTGTATGAGGTTGCGTTTGAATTTTGTGCTCAGTTAGCTTTAGATAGACATACCAACATTGGAGAATATAATATAAATTATGATGTCTAGATTTGTTCCAAAAAAGGATGAACTGAACTGTTGATAGTATATTTTATTTACCTCTTAAAAACATATATGTAAGTATGTATATTGAGCAAGGCTAATGGTAATTTTATTTCAAGCAAATTTAATTAAGGATGTGAATAAATTTGAAACTTATTCAAAAAAGGATATGAGTTATTTTTCTGGGGAAATTTAATTTGATGCTTGGAACTTCGAAATGTGGAGAAAGAGCTTGTGTGGGGCACGGCAATAAACTCACTATCAGAAAAGAACTCACATTTATGTGATGTACCTACATCATGCTTGTAGAAAATATATACATATATGTACAATATTTTTTAATGGGGACTGTCGTGGATAGTAAATATAAAATTATGATTTTTTTGATAGAAATATCACGAGGAAATTTAATTAGGTTTAAATTTCAAGTCACTTAAATTATGGAATAAAATTTAAATAAAATTAATAATATTTGAATTATTTATTAAATACATAGGTATCTGAATCTTTAAATTTTTATTCAGAACTAGATTTTATTTCTAGGATTAGATTCTTGATGACAATTAGAAAGATCTTGTTTTGAATTTTGATAATTTGATTTTGTCAAATTTATTTAATTTAAATACTCATGCAGTAAGTAGGGATGAATCGATACAAGTAAATGCGAGTACATACTCGATACTTTCGTTTCGGTACCTTGTGCTTTTGGAATCGATTCTTTTGGTTGAGATATCAAGAAGAAAGTATTGGATAAAAGTACTTGGTTCGAATGGAAGTACTTTTGGTTGAGATACCAAGTAAGTAGTACAAGTACTCGATACCTTTGAGGTATCGTTTCATCCCTAGCAGTAGGTTCTAATTTTGTATACACGTATATAATACTATTCATGAAGTACTAGACGAACCCTGCCACGCTTCATAGTTAAAAATTTGTAAAATTACAATGAATGTATCAAATATACATCAACGTATCGTAACGTGTAACAGCACAACGCTACAGAAGTTTCCAGGTTTTTAATTTAATCTACCGTCAGCATAGATTTTTACACATAAAAAATGGGTGTGGTGGTAGGTAGATTTATAAAAAAATTACACTACATTTTATGCTTAAAAATTCAAGAGGTTTTCATTTTTTTTCCTAAAAAAAAGCCAACATTTTTTTTTGTGAGACTTTCCAGACTTTCTGATATTTGGCTTTTTTCCAATTTTAAGCCAGAAAAAAAATTCTGACGTAATTTCTTATGGCGTAATTTCCGGGAGCCTTGAAAAGAGCTTAATTCTAAAATTTTAACTTTTTAAATAGGTACGTTCAATAAGAAGAAAACTAAAATATGATAAAAGTATTAATGGCAATGGGCGGATTTTACATTCTAAACAATCTGGCTGCTAATAGGAATTTTTTTTTAATTCAGAGAAATTGGTTCAGTAAGTTTCAATATCATAACCTTAATTTGTATTATAAAGATACTAGCTGAACCCTGCCACGCTTCGCAGAGCCTCCTATTGCACATTTGTCAAAAAACAAAATTTCAACTTTAAAAGAAAACTATGTTAAAGGAAAAAAGAGGGTCTAACAAAAATTACACTTGCCATAAAAAAATTCAAAGATTTTAATTTCAAACTTTCTTAAGATTTTAATGTATGGAAAAAAATCTCCGATATAAAAAAATGGGCAGATTTACAAAAAAAAGAAACTACATAAATATGTCATGATTTTGGCTCCAAAAATGATTTAGGTATTATAAATTTTCAATCCTCCAAGCAGTCATATATGTATGTAGATATAGAATAAAATTCTAATAAAGAGAAAAGTGGGTGTGGTAGTGGGCGAGTAAAATAACACTGTGTCATCCCTTAAATTATCTAATTACAAAATTCAAACGTTCATAAGGACTTTAAATGTGGAAATGAGCTAAAATATGAAAAATATGGGCGTGGAAGTGGGCGCATTTTATTCTAACTACTTTCATAAAAATTTCGCAGGTAATAAGAACAAACTTTGAAAATTCCAGCGAAATTGGTTTGGTATAGTATTAGTATTAACCCTCATGCAGTATATCAGAATAATTGTTATAATTACATACTTATATGCGTATACATTTATGTACATAGATTGATTTGTATAGATAAATATTTTTATTAAAAATCATAAATTGATTTGTATACAAATATAACATATTACAAAATGATATTTTTAAATTCGATGATACAAGTGACTGCTCAGTCCTCATATACACAAATTCATAAATGTTGCATTCCTCCATTAGGTTAGGTAGGTATATCGATTTAATTTAAAATATAATGCTTTCCTTCTACATTCATGATATCTTTCTATATAGGTAGACGCATCGACCCAAATTGGCACAGGAAATTGAATATATACTCGATAAAATATAACAAAATATTCAAAAATACATCGTAGGTATACCAATACCAATACCTATAACATAACCAAAATTAATACATATTTTCAACGTCTAGGTTATCTTAAGGACATTGTGTAGATATAATGGTGTGAACCTCGTTTTACTCAACAAATAATATCTAAAGCTCTTAAATCTTATAGGTATACCATGGAATAGGTCCTAGTCCTAAAAAGAACAGAACCCAACATATACACAACCAAACCCCTAAATATACAAATACCATTATCTCAATCCTGTCTGACCTAACGCTAACGGTTCGTCTTGGTTGAATGGAAAAGGATGACATAACCCACACCGCCCACACCCTATATTTTATCTTTCTTCAAAACAATATGGAACGTGCAAAGGAGTCAATGACGAGAGAGAAGTCAGACGAAGACTGATTTTGTTTTTAGAGGCAAAATCAATAGATGTTTCGTTGTCTTCAAAAAGCTCAGCTGCTGGCGTCCGCCACTTTGCTTGTCACTCCCGTATAAGTGAACAAAGTGTATAAACTTCTATATATAGTCAAAGGCCAAACTGCAGTCGAAAAAAAAAGTTTGAATATGCGGTCAATGCCTATCTATATTATTGGCCGATTCCAATTTCGTCCTTGACCATTGGTTTTTACGACCTATAAGTTGCTCATTTTTGACGAAAAATTGTGTAGTGATTTAAGGTTTGGGCTAAAAAGTTTTTACACTTTAAAAGTCACTGATGCTGAATTGCTCCAAGATTCTTTTTGCGAATCTGGCCTTGACTTCGAATCCACCTTTGACCTTGACATATCATACTGTGTTACATAGAAGATGGGGTATGGAAAATATTTAAGACGATATTATGTGGTCGGGCTTATGGTTATGGTCTAGTGGTAGATATCACAACTACGAGTCAAAACAAAGAGCATTTTGTGTGTATAGTTATGCTCGTATATCTTGTCGATAATATTATATTCAGTCAATCTTAATTGTTTGATAGTTTATTTTAGTATATATAGGTATATGAGAAAGATTTTTCCATCAAGGCAAGCAGTTTGAGGGAGAGGTTATTGGCCCTAAGGATGTTTTTGTGATAATGGAAAGAATTTTTTTGTTTGTTTTTAGCCATCAATTATATTGCATCAATTTTGTACATGTATTATAGCGATATACTGTATGTATTTACATTGACCAGACAAAACAAAACAAACAAAGATGTATTATGTTCTTGAAAGGATATCAAGTGTGAACATAAAATATATACATTCTACATACCCGATTCGATAAAGTGATGGATCCATTAGGAGGATGTTAAATTGATACATTTGATAAATTTGTTGATGAAGTCAAATATCTATTTTGAAGATAAAGGGGACTCTTCAAGGTTGAATAAGATTAAAATAGCATATTAAAGAATTTATTAAAAGGAGGGATTTTTACAGGAAAAAAAATTAAATTTTAAAATGAAGTTATATTTTGGATATTTTATAAATTTTGAAATATTGAACCAAAATAAGCCTACAAAATAAATCGTGAGCAAAAAAAAATGACAGATGTTCTGATAAAAGGTGATTCTATTAGTTTCCGGGCCATAAGGACATTTATCTCATTTTGAATGGGACATGAGACCCAAACCATTTTGGGATTTTTGTCCCACCGGCACAAAAAATAAGTACCGAAAGAAAAACCTTTGTACTTATGTCCCACTTGATATTTCTTTCACATAAATATTTTGTATGTTACTGTTAGCAATCTTCGATAAAAGAAAATTTATTTATGTGCCCTGTGCCTTTGGAAAAAATAACCAAAATAGATTTGGGACTAATGTCTCACTAATGGGTCACAAGTCCCTTCTATGTTCTATGGCGTCTATGACCTTTGAACTTATGTCTCTGCGCTGATTCTATTGCCTACAGATTTAGTAAGTATACTTTATAAAAATATAAATTTAAAAATTTTGGAAAAAATATCAATTGATTAGATTCGTAAATTTTGAAAACATGTATATTATTTAATATTTTAAATATTTAACGAAAAACCATCGACTAAATCCGTCATATTTATAAATGTTGGCTAACTAAAGACAATCGTCCAATATATGTATATATAACTAAAAATAAACACTTTTAATTTTTGTCTAAGTGTAGTCTTACAACGTAATAAGTTGTCTAAAACTTGCCTAGTATGAAATTTTACTTAATAAATAATATTTTCAACTATTTCGAACAGTTAAACCACTGTCAAAAAACTAATAAATACCGCACAATATGTTTAGAAGTATAATTACCATGATATTGGGATAGTGATTTTTTTTTTTTAATTAAGTACTCCGCCAATTATGTCGAAAGAAATTTGAATATTCGTTTCATTACCAGGTCCAAAAAGTCACACCAGTTTCCATTGACAAAAAAAAAAACCAAAGAAGAATTTAAAATAAATAGAATATAATTCGGATACCGAAATTTACAAATCTAATTAATTTGTCAAAGGAAATCACTAAATGAGCACCAAAAGCGGACATAAAGACAAAAAAAAAAGAACTCCTAATCTCCTGATGTGAACGCTTTCATTCATTCTTCTGCCTTTTTCTTGTTCAAATCTCGTTAAGTTGTTCAATTAAACTCGTTAGAGTCAAATATTGCACCGGAACCAAAACAAAAAAAAGTTAGACATACATATGTATGTATGTATAAAGGAAAAGAAGGAACGATGTAAAGGGTATCCGGTCTTTTGTCGACACGCTTTAACTTCGAATTCTAACAAAAAAAAAATTACTTCCAATCACAAAAAAAGATTAATTTTTTTTTTGTATTCCAAGCCTTCATCTTTTATCCTGATGTGCTCCTGAATTCATGGCATGGCAACAGCAACCTACATATACATATATGAACCTCAGATAGATTATCTATACAGTTCGAAGGTTCGAACCAAGCTTCCATTAACTTTTGTATTGACTTTTTCACACTATAGCTCTCCCACTACCTACACATCAAGTTCGAGAATCGAGTGTGCTTCTTCTTTATTCTGTTTCATCCAGGAGACAGGATAGGTACTAGACGATGAACGATGGGTGTACTAATTTTTTTTTTTTTTCATTTTCCCAATAATATTATGTAGAAGACTTTGTGTTTATATGTTTTCTTTCTCGCTTACCTATATTCAGGACCTAATAGGACTACAGTCTTGTATTCACAAAAAATGCGAATTTTGTAGTAAAGATTAATGTCGTACCAAAATGAGAACACAAATTTATTGTTTCATTGCATGACAAAAATCGTAATAGATAGAAAGTAGAAGATGCCTTGGAAATGTTCTCAAAAAATATTTAAAAATTAAAGTCTTGCCTACTAATTCCTTAAAGTCTTTTATTAAAAATATCGTGGTTTAAAGAATTTCTCAGAGAACATTATAGGTAGGTATATATTATATAAATGAAACGATTTTGCTAAGATTTAGGAGCAGATGTATTTCATTTTGCCAGTACCGTATAAGTGAAAACACCTACTGCTTCACCTTTGACCCCCTGTAATTAATGACGTGGAGCTCGGATCAATGGGGAAAATTTACAAAATGTTTAGAATACTTAAATTAAGATAAAAACCGTTTGTATAATTTTATCGAATTTTAGCTAATTAAGCTAAATGTTTAAAAAACAAAGCATACTTTCTGGAGCTTTTTTTTTTAATAATGAAGATTTAAATCAAAAATGCAATAAAAATTACTATGAATGATGACTTTTGACATAAATTTTGAATCCAAAAAGTCACCTTTAAAAAATTATTATCAATTTGAAACTCTTACACTTCAATTCACTATTTACTTAAGGTTACAAAATATTGCATATTTCCAGGAACTTCTAATTATTTTTTTATAAATTTGTTCAATCATCAAATAGTATACATATCTACCATTTCATATATGTAAATGTATTTGCACATACATATCTATAAGTTACAGATTGAAAACTTACCTATTTGTATTAGGTACCTTTTTTTTTACTGAAAAAGAAAATCAATATAGCTTACCTTCTCTTCATTTGGAATTTAACTTTAATCTATATATCTTCAACTTCATGACTTTCTCTCTCTATATGTTGGATGTTGGTTGTAGGTATTTTTTTTTTTTTTTTTTTGTAAGACCAGATGAGAGAAGGGAACGGAAATGAAATGTATTGTCACACAGATAAAACTGAAAACAAGAATAAGGCCAGAGTGTGTAACTTCTGTGAGGCCATAGGTAGGTAAAGAGCATCCAAGATTCAACAAAAATAGAGAAAGAGAAATGTAATTTACAGTATAAATTGACATTAGGATCTATACGTGACTACTGTCAGTTAAAGTAAATTGGATAACATGACTAGACATGATTTCGTTTAACTTCAAATTTTTCTTATTGTAACTATGGATACGAATGTGGGGTATTCTAAATATACATAGATACAAGGTGATCCCGTATGATGGACGTGTAGATATATTCATGTTGGAGATAAAAAAGGCTGTTTATTTATCTTAATTTTAAAAGAATGTAAAGCAATCTTAAAGAGAATTGATACTGATCTCAGGATTTCACTTTTATTTTGTTAAACTAATTTACGTACATATGTATGTATGTAGCTATTTTAAATTTAACAATAAATATTTACAAATCTTAATCTATAAATAAATGTTTATCAATGAACATAAATGAACATTGTTCCAATTTATTTTTCCCTTTTTTATGGGAAGGAGAAAATTTTGATTATAAAGAATGACATAACACTTGGTGTTTTTCTTTACCTCAGAGCAGATAACTGAGCTGTCAAAAATAAATTCTGTTTCTTTTTTTTACCTCAGACAAATCAGAGCACATAAGTCATGTTTCTTTTTTCCATCGGAGCTAGCTCAGAGCATGCTTTGTTTGCTGAGAATAAAATGACCGAGGAAATGGAGCAAAACGCTGAGCGAAGCCAACTTCATTTTTATTTTTTATGTGATTTGACAGACATGATATGAAAAAAACGAACGCCATATATTAAAAATGGATTATCAAACCGGTCGTCCGTCCACTTCAGGTAAACAAAATTTATTATTTTAGTATGAAATGAGAGTTCATTGCTCTAGTGTATTTCATAATTAAATCTGAGGGCTCTGATTATAATCTCCTTGGAGCTTTGCTCTAATCATTCAGCCTCTGCTCAGAGCCAAAAAAGAAAAACGCCAATTGATAATCGGCTAATTTTGTCCCTCACAATAATGTGATGACCAACAGATGGCGTTACACTCTCAGGCTCATTGGCTTATTGGAGCATGTCAAAAAATCAATTTGAAGGGTTCTTCGAAGCTCCTTTAAATTTTATTTTTACTTTTGATGAAAAATTTCAAGTGAAGCCGGGTGAACCATCAACTTTTAAAATTCATTTTAACTTGCTTTAAAGGACAAGTGTTGGTTTCGTGTGAACAAAAAATGTCGAGGTTTTAAACAACACGAAAATTGGGTTCATACCCAAAATTGAAAAAGTCTAAAAGGTTGTTTTCGACATGCGGTCTGTAGTATTGATTTGTGCGTCTGTTCTTCCGGGTGTCAAGTTATTCATATGTACATTGAACTAGACCCTAAACGAATGGACAGATTTTCTTTAAATTTTTCCTTGGAAGAAAACTTTAAATTTTACTTTTATATCGAGAACGGGTAGCAGCCCTGCCTTACAACGATTTAAATTTTTTTCAAGTTTTCTTAAAAAGCTTTAATGATTTTGCCTAAACTTTGTTGATGATATGTCTGAGGCAATTGAAATAATACGGCCTTTCAGGTTTTGTCAAAAAAAAAGGGCTCTGAAGTTTTTTTTGTATAGAGAATTTCTTTATTTTTGGATTCTTCATTTATGTAAATATAAATATATCTTTTTAATGACTAAATCCATTTTGTTGTAATTTTGCAATCCGGTGCTTCTTAATGCAAAGTTTAAACAAAAATTAAAATTTGTTCACGTAATTTTTTTATAAAAAAATATAAATCATTTTTGTCACATTTTCATAAAAATAAACGTTCAAAATTTTATCTAAATCGTAAGAAGCGTTTCCGAGAAACTAAAAAACAAGGAATGAGTCGGATTTTACTAAAACTGATTTCTTACTTTTTTTTCTCGTATTCATAAAATAACATTAACATATTGTGTTTTTGTAGATCTGTATGATTACCGCGATAGAGTTCATTAAAATAAAAAAAAAAAAAAACATTTCGAGAATGGCGCGGCGTAATACCATTTTCATAAAAAATAAAGAATTTGCCCCAAAAAATTAAGTTTAAAGTATCAGGTGCTCCGTTTTATTCATATCACTCTTACCATACATTTAGCAATAACGAAGTACTAAACATTTATATAAATAATAAATTCAAATGAATGTATGTGATTTCTAGTCTAAAAATAAAAATAACAAACTTTTATCACTCTCTACACATATTGCAGGAAGTATAGTATAATATGTTACTGTCAGAGCAAGGGACGCAGTTGTGCAATTTACTTTCTAAAAGAATCCTATTTTTTTTTAACTCTATCTTTTTAGTAAATGAAGTAGCTACCTTTGTGGGATATGAAAAAACTAAAGCGGCATCTCAAAAAAAAAAAAAAAAAAAATAGAATAAACAAATGCCACGTCGACCAAACTGCTCACTAAATTGCCTCATTCATGGTCTTTTCCTTGTTGTTCATTATCTCAATTGCTATAACTTCTCACTTAAAGCAGAAAAGAAACCTTTCTCTCAAACAAAAGCAGTTCTAGCTCCTGGATAGAGCGGTTAAATGGATCCCATAAAGGTGGTCAAGCGAGGGAGCATACAATTTATGTTGAAATGTGGCCAGATAGTGTGAGCTTCATCCCCAAAGCGGTGCTCCTCACTGATCTAATACCACTTTGTATGACCACAATAAAAAAAAAAAAAAAACAACGAAAAAAATACAAAAAAATAAAAGAAACACAAACCACTCTCAAGCTCAACTCCTATTTGCTAACAGGTCGGAAAAATTCAAAAGAAAAGAAAAACTTTCACATAACAAAGCGAAGGGAAATATACAATCCCTACTATATTTTTTTTTCTAGGACTCTCAGCTTTCGCCCACACTTTTTAGCTTCTCTGATTTGTAGTTCATCCCTGGAGAGAATAAACATATCTGTTGGATGTGATGTCACAAGGACATAAATTCAAATCATTTATTTAGAAGGACGCTTATAAGAAAAATACCTATGCAACATAATATAAGAGCATATATTCCACCCTCCTCCCACAAACACACACACACACATACATATCTATATTTATTGCTGTTTTGTTGTAGATTGTATTTTTCTCTGATCTATGAATATTTTTCCCTCAAGAGAGATATACACTGACAATGAGATATAAAACTTATAATAACAAGTTTTGTACTTTATTGAACAATGTCCTTATAAATCCTTTTTTTCTTCTTCTACTTGTATTTTCAGGTGTATCAGGTGTAAGTCGTCATAGCTGAAGAAGAAGTGTGGTGGTCGGTGTGTTTGGTATAATAAAGAGTGGAAGAAGCACTTTCTATAGTGCTCTCTGGTTTCTAGAGTCATAATAATTTATTTTCTTCTTTTTTTTTTTGTTCTACGGATAACGAATAAAAACTCAACAGCATCCCAAATGTTGGCGTTTCACAACGAACACATAGCAAGTGAGTATTTTATTTTTTTTTTGTTCTACTACTATAATTTTTATTTTTCATATTTTTTTACGAGAATATTTCTGAAAATAAACTTAAAGTAATCTTAGAAAAGTTTGTAAAATGAGTTCGGTCTATGTGTGTGTGTGTGCGTGTGGTTGGTAAAATGCTAAGTGATTAGTTTTAGTTTAACATTTTTTTTTTTTCTAAATTAGTATAAGTGCTGTTTTAAAATTACAACTAAGACTGGGAAAACGATTTAAATATTGTAGAATAGGGTCAGTAGTTTCGTTGGTGAGAGTTGGAATTAAACAAAAAAAAAAAAAAAAAAAAAAAAAATAAATAAAGAACAGTTTTTACTAGCTACCACAGACTAGCGTTGCTTCGATAAATTTTATAATGATATTTATTTAAGAAGTAAGGAACTTTGGCAATAATAATTGAGTTTGAATCAAAAATAATAAATTATATACTTTAAGGAATGCGGTTCAAGACATCTTCTGACTATAGCTTTTTATGCCGATTGGATTCAATTTAACGGCTGTATCTCTTAGATTTCACGAATGATTCCAATATTGGCTTTCAAATAACATAATTTATAATTATTTGCATACATCAAAGACTTCATAAAACAAACAAAATTAAAAGTCTTATTAAAAAGAAATCATCTACCTACTCGTTTTCCAGATATAAGAAGTTTTCAAAAAAATTAATTTTTGAGTTCAATAAGCTGGAACCGACTTTTTTTGTGTTCTCTTTAATTGTAACGTCAAGTTTTTAGTAAAACCTCGATAAGGTACTATTTGCTTACGAATCTAAAACTCGCCATTTGGTTTCAATTTATAAATTACTAGCTGGTCCGCCCGGCTTCGCTTGGATTTTTTTTTTTTTTTGTGATACGACAAGAATCTAAGAAGATTTTTCTACCTACTCGTTGAATCACTTTGAGCTCCTTACGAACTGTGCGAGAAAACTGACGCCATAATTTGACAGATAACTCGGAACGCGGTAATAGAATTTTCTATAGGTACTGGCTACGTTTCTGAGAAATTGCAGGACATGCAGGAATCGATTCTTGCTCTTCCTGCTCCATACAGCTTCTGCAGAAATCGTTAAAAAAATATTCCAAGCTTCTGCATTTTTATATACCACAAATATAGAAATCTCAGAGCGTTTAGCTATGCATCTTTTGACGATTTCGTTTTCGAGTTTAGTTTCTTTACCCGGTTCAATACGAATCCAACAAAAAAAATCCCAATGCTAATCGTAGTTATGCGCGTTCAAACAAGAGAGTTGGAAGATTATATGCAGTGAGAATTAAGCAGTAAAGGGTGTAGACTTGTAGAGCCTTTTTTCAACTGCAGTTATTTTTTGAAAAATTAAGGAAGTTATAGAAAAGCTATATCTATGAGAATTTTTCCTATAACTTCCTTTAAACTACCCAGGCGAATATCCCAATTTATTTTTTTTTTTTTTGAAAAATAGCCTAATCTTTGACATAGTTCTGTCAAAAACAATCACTGAAAATATTTAAAGTTAAAAAAGGAGGTGTCCAGTTTTAAAAATCATAAAATATCTTTTTTACTAGAATTGACTTTTAATATAAACTCAACTCGCTCTTTTTTGAAATCATTGATGTTGTTATAATAAATTCATAGAAAATTATTTTAAGCAAATAACACAAAACTTTATGCAAAACAACATCAACTCTATATTTCCACAAAAGATATCCTTGTTTAGCTTGTAAATATTTTTGTCATACATATAGTTTGACGTGACGGCGGCGCTGTGTTGATGGCGGTGTGCGGTAGCGATTCCATAGAGGAATGCAGTCGATTTTGTTATGCCAAAGTAATTATTCCATAAATCAACATAAATATTTGAAAAATCATGAAAAATAGCTAAAACGAAAAAAAAATGTTTTTTTTTTTTTACTAAAAACGACAGAAACTCTCTTTCGCTTTATAAGCTATAACATATAGGTAGGTATGTACATATATAACGATGACGACTCTGTATACCGACTCACTCAATCGTAGAGTTTTTGTTGAGTCCTTGATGCAATTCGTCATAGCAAAAAGCTGAAGAGGACTTGAACTGGTAAGTAGGCACACTCTACTACTTCTCGCTATATAGGATGCCTACTTTATAAAAAAATATATATATATGTACCTACCAACTATAATTTCACTTTTGAGAAAGTACAGAGAAGCAGAGCAAATTTAAATGACAAACAGTCGAATCCTGAAAGTCAGGCAGCACAACTCGATGACCAAAAATATAATGAGAAGGGGTAAGAAGAAGAAGAATGTAAACCGGAATGGGCTAAAAGAGAAGAGTGTAGAAAGTTGGTTTTTAGGGGGACTTTAGTTGTTTTTAATTAGCATCGGGCCATGTTTTATGCATTTGTGTGGAGTTTTTTTCTGTTTTTTTTTTTTTTTTATTCTTTTTGTATTTTTGCAAATTTTATTTTTTCACTTCGCTTAGTTTTTCCCAACCGTAATGTGAAAAAAAAAATTAATTCATTTTATAAAAGTTTTTCTTTTTATTTAATTTTACTTTGATGTATACCTACCTAACCACTATACCTACCCCCAAGTTCGCTTGCAAGGAATGGTGACGACTTTGGCAAAGAAAATATTTCTGTTCTGTACCTTCTCAGTTTTTTTTTTTTTTTTTTTTTTTTTTTTTGTTACTTTTCTTTTCTGGTGGCCCTTTTTGGTTTCGGTAAAAGTCTCATTTGGCATCCGCCGGATATAACACAAAAAAAAAATACAACTTCCAACTGACAGGGGTGATTAAAACTTTTCTTCATTATTTTTAAGGCTCAACTATAAGATTTTTTTTTTTGAATATCCTTTCTACATGTAGTTAGTTACCTTCCTACTGTTTCAGTTTATAAAACAAAAATAAGAAAGAGAGTGAATGACTTAAATCTATGTCTTCACTGCCAGATAAATCTCTCTTTGTGTGTGTGTATGCTGACCTCAATCACCCACTCAAACTTAAAATTCAAAACTAAAAAAAAAAAAAAAAAAAAAAAACATTTAAAAAGGAACCTTCGATCAAAGTGCAAATACCTACTTGAGAGGCTGAAGAGCTGTTCTCTAGGGAGAAAGAAAGATAGCTACCTAAGTTCACATGCAACAAACACAGCAGAATAAAATGAGAGGGGACACGGGATGATTCTTGAAGTATACTCAAGAAAATTATACTATACGGCGCATTCAACATTCTATTCTTTCAATTTCCTTTCCTCAAAATGATTAAGGCACTTAAAAGAGGCGAGAGAAATCTTTGCAAGCTATACCTAACCTTCTCTTTTGTGCATATACTTATGTATATACATATCTATATTCCTTATAATCTAACTCATCCTCCAACACACAGGATATGAATTATTACTGAATCGACCATAATAGCTCTGTTAAAGGTTTCCACTTACCAAGAGAAGGAGATCAGTGTACTTAAACTCAGCTGGGGTAAAGTGCTCTTGCAACGTTCTTGCTAAGTTTTTTTTTTTTTTTTCTATCGAAAACATTGACATGAATGAGGACAAGAAAGGGGATCATATCGATATCAATTAAAATGTTCATAAACATTATTTCTACAAATTAAAC
This sequence comes from Epistrophe eligans, assembly GCA_951394125.1. NCBI lineage: Eukaryota > Metazoa > Arthropoda > Insecta > Diptera > Syrphidae > Epistrophe > Epistrophe eligans. Next base: position 8,850,531 of record OX596031.1, on the reverse strand, counting down.
CCAAAAATTAAAGATAAATTTCGTGGCTTGTCAGCTCGTAGTACACCGTTGTAATGCCGCTGATTTCACCAGTTATTCAGGGATACTATATTTCAGTTGTCAAAAATCTATAGAAATCAAAGTGCGAAACCATGGAATTGGGCTTTCCATATGACTATAAAAATATAGAGGGCGACTCTAAGGAAATCATTCTTCCTTACTTCCGCATACGTCCTCTGTATTTTGATAGTCTTATGGACACCCATCTGTCAGAAATATCTATCAATATATAAATTTTGTGGCAGAACAGCTCGTGTAGAAGCAGGCTCTCTGAAGACCTCTCTCAACGATTCTCAACAATTTTAGGGGACCGACAGTTTTCTTTTGAATCCGAACGGCTAAGATGAGAAACACTTTTTCATGACAAGAGTTAGTCTTGGAGGATTTGTCAATTCCTCGCAAGAGGCAGTAACCCATGAAAAACATTTCAGTTTTTTTGTAGATAGCATAAGCTGGGAATTGAACCCAACACCTTTGGCGCGTAAGAGCCATTACGGCACGGGCTACAACCTATTTAGTAAGTTCAGAGTAAACTTACCAAATTCGATGAGCGGGATTTTAATTGGCTTTATTGACGTTGGTGTTTTTTTAGAATTAAACTCGAGTTAAACTCAGAAACTGGGATGATCTACAAAATGGTCCTTAATGTCACACTAAATTTTTTAAAGTATTGTAGAAAAATTATAATACAACAATTTATTGGACATACAAAAATTTATAAAATTGAAGAAGAAACGGAGAACATTTTTTTAACTTTTAGAAATTATTCGTACTGATAAAAGTCCCCTAAACCTCTGTTCTTTGGATGAAAAGTTACAAGTTCAAGTAAAAATTATAGAAAGGATTGTTTACAAGCAAAGTATGGCTTACACCTTTTTACCCAAAAAAAAAAACCATATAATACAAACAGCTTTTGCCAAAATACTCGTTTCTCTTTTTGCCAGACAGACTGTTCCATAATTGCCAGTCATTTTTTTGAAGTGAAGAGATAAAAAAAAAAAACTTAAACCTCTGCAACCGACGTATAATCGTGTGGTTCAATTGTTTTTAGCTCCTCTATAGATACCCCAGAGGCATTGTTGCACCTACAAAATGTTCAAAGAAACTTTTTCATAGATACCTATATTATACCTAAATCTACCTCAAGCCCCAATATTCAAATCGTTTGCCCAAATGACTTCTGGCAGCAGCGGGATTCAAATAAAATATTCAATTGAAACATTTAGAGAGACTTTGTGAAAGTACTCTCATGTTTAAGGGGTGAATATAAATAGATTGCATGTTTCCAAGAACCAAAGAGAGCGAGGGAGAGAGAGAGAGAGAGTTCCCAAGTAAAATTCCAAGAATGGTAATTTACGACAATATATTATAGTTCGTTGGAACGGGTTAAGGATTTTAAAGACTTACCACATATTCTGATATGGCATTTGGTATTGGATGCTGAAAACTATCCCAAAAAGTTATATACACGGTTTTACATCCAAATGATGCAACATGCAGATGATAGTGATTTTAGATTTTTGACCTCTCCCTTCGATAAGGGTTTGCTATAATTAAATGCAAAGTAATTTAACCCTAACTAAAGGTTCTTCATTCTTCACCCAGGACCTCAACTAAGCCTGAAAGTATGTGAATGATATTCTTTTTTGTTGCATTCTTTTAGGGAGCATTTGGTTGAAAGGACAAAAGTTGTAATTTGTGCGGGTTTATAGGATACATAAATATTCTAGAGTTTTGGTCGGCTCTATATATTATGTCTCTCATCATTCACATTTAGAACAAACATTAATAAAAGAACAATTGTTCTACCCTGCCCGGCAGTGGTATTTTAAATGGCACCCCAGGGTCAAAGTTTAAGCTTCTATCCAATGAATTATTACAGCAAATTTTCGAGGGAATCTAAAACTGTATCTATATTCTATACTAAGACTATCAACATCATCTATACATGCAATTGAAGATGAGGACAAAGTTCTGAGACTCGATTAATGTATTTTTGTTCTTTTCGTATAAAAATCTGTCTCTCTGGGTGTTAGACAAAATGCAAATATACATTATTTGAAAGTTCAAAAATGGGGTTGCAACTTGCAAGCTGTGCTGTGAGCATATGGTTATGTTCTTGTTGATGGTCAAGACATATGTATATATGTACATTGTCGGTTATTAAAGAGAGAGAAAATCTAATGAACGGGTCACAAAAGTTTTGGAGGTTGGATTGTTTCAAATAAAAATTAGTTCAGATTTGAATTAAAATTTTGGGCTTAAATAGGTTATAAATAAGTGAGCTTTTTATGGAACTTCACTTAACCATGAAACGTTGATAATAATAATTTTGTATGAGTAAAATAAAATAGGTACTAAAGAAAAAGAAGCTTATGAATGAATGAAAAATGATTCATTCCCGTGTAATGAATTTGTTTGTTAAAGCTTTCGCAGCAAATTTTACCGAAGCTAATGACATTCTTATAAGTTTAGCTATAAAATTGCAGATTTCAACAACGATCTCATACTGAATTTGCTGTAATTATTTCAACTTGTTTGTATCAAATATCGATTTTAGATTAATTATAGAATTTCTTGTCAACATTAACGAAGCAATAGCCAAGATTATTTAATTAAATCCTTAATAAGATGAGCGAATTTCTTGCAAAGCTTTTCTTTAACTTTTTTTTGCAGGTTTTTCCGGAAACATTGTATTGTATAGTTAGTTTGATAGGAAGTATAATTTCTAGAAGGCACTGAATGGAAGCTTTTTAGAGGTTGAATGCTTCTAATATTATTGTTTAATGCGTTTTCGATAAGTTAGCACGATAATTTACCAATTCAAGTGAATAGAATATTGATCATGGAAAACAGAGCTTGTGTTTAGTGCACTTGCCTTTGGCATTTAAGCCCTATATGTTAAACGCAGCTATGAGCTTAAAATCAAATTAATTGTTTTGTTAACAAAAGGAAATAAATGTTGAAAATCGACTGAGAGCCAGAGTTTTTATTAACAAAATTGAAGAGTATTTTACATTAATTTCATGACCTTTGATCCATCTTATCCATAATCGTCTTTTGGGTTTGAAATTCTTAAAAAAAATGCAGAAATTAAATTTTTTTGACAATTCTATTTATTTATATTTTTTATCTAATTTGATTAACACCAGGGAATAATTACCTATAGTAACCACATAAACGCCTCTTTACTCATTGATTACAATTTAGAGACACTTGCAACCATCATGCGTCCTTATTATCCCATCAGTTTATTGCCTTAATCATGCACAAAACATTAACATTCATAACTACATTAAACAATCTACAATGGGCTCTAATTGGTGTAATGATTACCACAGAACACATAACATAATTTGTTATTAATTAAAGAAACCCATTACGACGCAACATATACTTAACACCCTATATATATGCCTCAGATGTTGAGTGAGGAGCGGTTGTAGTCAGAGGACATACGTATATACATATGTAGATATGCAAAATGCGAGGATATGTGTGTACAAAATGTTGTAATGGGTAAGCCGATTTAACCGTTAGGCTGGTGTAAGCGGTAGGTATAGTGTTTCAAATTTAGCATACCACAAGCAAAATAACTACAGATTTCTCGAGCACCGCGAGACGTCGTCGTTGGTGACGTTCAAAATGTCCTTTTCGTGGGTATATACATTACCTACATATAGGTTTATGTGTGGTGCTTCCATTATTTAGGTTCATGCCTATATTAACCATTTTAGTTGTTCACTTGTTCATTTCACATCTTTCGTCTAACGGTAACAATTTTTTTTTTTCTGAAAACCTGCGCCCTGACTCCCCTCTATACACCGTCGTCGTCATCGCATCGTCCCCGACGGACCTGGAATGGGAGAAAAGCTGCTAATGACTTTTAAAGTACTTTTAGCGTAGCCCTAATTGGTCTCTTTACAGTTTTTTGTGAATTTTTTTTTTATTCTGTGTCATGAAATTACTTTGTCACGTATGGAGGGACATCTGTGGTAAAAAACGATACGATACATGGAACTTTTACTCTGTAGGTAGGTAGGTATAGAAGCAACAAAAAAAAAATGTTCGAAAGCTGTAAACGGTAATACAATTTTTGTTCTGCTTTGTCATTCTATTCTGGCTTTCGTGTTTTCCGGCACCTTTTTGGTTGCGAAGAAGAAAAAAAAATGCAAAGTGGAAAAGTGGCATTTTGTCCTATTAAAGTCACACCAAAAAAAGGTTTGAGGACCCGCGGTATTTATTTTTTTTTTGTATAGTTAGACAAGCTCGTCTTTTTGAAGTCGTAATTATAAACGAAAGTTGATCGCATGTTGTATATGTTGGTACAAAGGAATTTGCCTTCTAGATGACGAAATAATAAAAAAAATGAACAAATGGTTTGCACGTTTTTTGTATTTTTATAGCCAAACGGGGTTGGACCAAAAATAGAAATAGGGAGAATGTGGGTAAATACAACACGTAGGCATTTTGCTTGAAAATAGTTAAGATCTTTGGTTTTTAGTTCGATTTAATGCCATGGTATTCATTTTATAAAAAAATGGCACCAAGAAAAAACGGCTATTATTAAATCAGATTCATTTTTCACATTATTACTTTTTATTTTTATTAAAAAAAAAAAATATTAAAATACATATTTGAAAGCATTATTTTCTCAAAAATATGATATTGGGGTAATTTTTGCTAATGAAATTTCTTCCTGAACTGAAAAATTAAAAAAAGTCTCCAAAATATTGAAAATCACTCTTTTCATATCAATACGCGTTTATGGATCAATATTTAACTTTAGTTTTGAGTGTTGTAATGAAATGTCATCCTAAACTGAGAAATTAAAAAAGTCCCAATAAAAAATGACATCAACAAAAAATTTCGATTATTTAATCAGATGTTTTTACATTATTACTTTTCTATTTAAACAATTAATATTAAAATATTTGAAAGGATTATTTACTCAAAAATATGAGATTGCGTTAATTTTTAATGATGGAATTTCTTCCTGAACTGAAAAATTTAAAAAGTCTCCAAAATATGAAAAATCACTCTTTTCATATCAATACGTTTGCGGATCAATTTTTAACTTTAAGTTGGAGTCTTTTAATCAAATTTCACCCCAAAACTCAAAAATTAAAAAGTCTCCAAAATAAGAAAAATTACTATTTCATATCAATACATTTGTAGGTCAATTTTTTCACTTTATAAGTTTGAGTATTTTTTTTTAAAGCCAAAAGTAGCTTCCTGGATCATGTCTTTAATAAAATTGATTTAACAAACATTTTATTACAAAAACATCAAAAAAGAAATTTTTGTAATATCTACTCTTGAATTGTAAACACTTTCTGCTTAATATTCTAAATTTGTTTTATAACGATATTAGGTACATTTTCTATGCCTAGCCAACCATTCGGGGATTTTCTTTTCTTTAGGTACTAAAATGATTTTTTAACACCCATATCAAAAAAAAATTCATTTAAAAATTCATGACGTAAACCTACCCAAGGCTTTGAAGCTATATAAATAGGTATATAAAACATTTCACAGTTTCCATTAAATTTAATCCAAGAAATGCTTCAAATACTAATATTATATATACTCTATTATAAACTCACATATATATTGTTGACTTTCACAAAACGCATAAATACTTAATATTTGTCACATGCAATAGGACAACAGCTTGAAGCCAACACCCTTTATTATATTATGTACCCAATGGACAAACCTTCGAATTTAACAACAATAGCTTTTGTGAATATCTGAACAGAGAATTCAACATCAGAGCTCTTTGTTTGTTCGTCCGCTTATAGCAATTAAAAATTAACACAATTCCTAGCAGTATTCTATACACATATGTATGTATGTATGTTATACAATATACGCACATGCGGAGCGGATAATAATATTATGTAGAAATGTATATAATATTTTACTTCATCTTTTATTCTGTCCCAAAGGCCTAAATACACGAAACTAGCCTAAAGTCTACAAAACATGTAAAATACATCGTTGAATCCATTTTATGTATGTACATAGATACACAAATTGAGGACACTACTTGCATCAACAATATAGCCAGCTATACCGAAAATAAGTATTATCCTTGTTATTATTGTCCCAGCACACACATAGATAGAGAGAGAGAGAGAGAGGGAACCAAAATTGTAATTAACTTTTCGTGTGAATGCTTTTCTCACACATAAATCCTTTAAAATTAACATATTAAGAACAGATTACATACAAATGTTCAAATAATTCTAGGACAACGAAAACACAAGCACGCATACCCCGAATACGCCCTTGTAGGGTATTTCACATTTGCCACCCGCAACCGCAGCTTCGCAGTATGTTCCCATTCCGATCCCACCATAATAATGTATGTAGAGTAGGTCTACAAAATTTTATACACTTTATGTGGGTGAGCCTGGAGCTCAGGATCAAATGACAAAAAAAAAAAAAAGAATTTATATTTCACATCCGAAAAACAGGAAATTGACTCTCGGTGTACCTCGACATAAGGATCTATACTATCGTACACGTATGCGTCTCTGTTTTACATTAATTACACTTTAATGCAAATGAATGGAAATTACCAAATGATGCAGAAATAACCATCAGTAGGAGTTCGTATACGTATGTATACCTCGAATCTTTCCAAAGGGAGAAGAATATGTGAAATGCTAGAGATAATGTTGGGCCTTTTGTTGCACTTTCAACTTATGTATATATAGGTACTGACAGATGCGGAGCAGCCAGTAAATTTGTCACAGTTCGGGAGTGATTTAGATGGGAAGGCTTTGTGAAGTCTGTTACCAAAGTGATGTGTTTATGTTGTCTGATGTTGATTCTATCAAAGTCTTCTACATTTTAAACACAAGACAGATCGTTTTGTGTTTTGTAATTTATACAAAAAATATCTTATATTATTTGAGGTTAGAATGAGTAGTTTTACTTCAAAGTTTTCCTTTGTAGTGTTATAGGAAAGGCCTTTTATGGGAAATATCGACAATGAGAGTTCTTTTGTGGTCCGAGATCACTCCTTTTTGATAGGATCGGAGATTGAAAACCTTAAGCTAAAATTATATTGGCGTGGCGGTTGTCTTGATATGATCTGAGCCATGAGATTAAAAAGAATTTAAGAATGAAAAACAGAGGGCTTAAAGCTTAAGATAAATAATATATTTTTATGTTATATATTTTAGAAAAGCATTTGATAAAATCTGGGTTGAAAACCGTCCACTTCATTTTTCTACCCTCTCTTATTCATTAAGAGTCTTAGAAATTAATTCCATAAGGTTTGTTGTAGTATAGATGTTCTTTCTAAACAATTATGCTTTTATGGAGAAAAGTTAGACTTGCAATGAAAATAAAAATAGTCGTATAGAAGCTTTCGAAGAGCTTATTCGAATAGAAGAAAGTTCGGATATGGGTCGGTATTTACCAATATCGTTCTTTGCAGCTTTTTTAAGTACAGAAGAAATAGAAGAATCCTTTCATAATTTTGGAGAGATGACTTGAAGACGTGAAAGACGAAATAATGCTTTGAGTGGGTGACAGAGAAAATTAGCACATTTCTTAGAAATATGGAAGGTAAAGAATTAGGACCGAGAAAGAAGTTAATCTTTAAGCAAACTTTTTTACAATAATTGTAACACTCTGTGGTAAATAAAGTTAAAATTCTATTTAAAAAAAAAATCATCTAAGTAGGTACCCATTTCTATAAAATAAATGTTTTTGCAAATTTTTAAATGCTAATATTATTTGAACTTATAAGAAGCTCTAAAAAAAAATAAAAATAAATCCAAATCGGTTAAACATATAGTGCTAACCGTGGCGAGGGGGGTTAGACTCTTATGTTGCATTAGTTTTTAAAGTTATAGTGCAGTTATATTACAGTATATGTCCATTAAAACAAAGTATGGACTTGAAAAAACTCCGTTTGCCCGAACTATACACACCGGGGGAAAGGCTCTTACGCTGGCGCTGTGGGACCTCACCAACAGTATACCTTTACAAACAGAACTATTATACATTTGAATTATTTTAGTCACTATATCTACCTTTTCAATCTTTCGTCTGTAACTATACTTTCGTGATGGCGTTAATATGCGATATATTCTTAGATCACATTTTTTCAACAAAAATTTTTGAACTCCCGAACTTCCTTTAAATTCTTAAGTCTTACTTGAATTTTTTGGTGCGCCATTGTTTTCTCCCTTCTATAATCATCTCCAATTGTCATCCTATAGCCAGACAAAAGATGCCTTAGCCGGTACATTTTCTCCTCTCCCTCTCTTGTTGTGCTGAGTCTAAACCCTTATGTCCATTTATTGCTATTTGACACCGCAAATAATTTTTGATCTAATTTTTGTAATTTTATTTTCTAAGTAATTTTTAAATTATTGTTTCTTAAAACCTAGTAAGAAGCTGAAGCTAAACAAAAATTTTCTGTGGTCTCCAAATCAACAGTAATTAACGTAAACGAAAAGACTACGGACAAAATATTAATGGAGAGTTTTATCAGATGGTTCGTCACGAAATTTGTTTGTAGTCTAACTTTTGATGCAAAAAATTCAGTGCATGAAAGGAGCGGAGAGTTCTCAAAATATCAATTTCAATTTCGCTCGTAGAACAGCGCAGCGTACAGCAAAATGTAGAGCAGAACGTAATTTTTTGTTTATGATTTCGTTGTGTCATTTTGTATGGAAATTTTCGTTTCGCTTCAGCTGCGTACTCTGCTTAAAACAACTAAAATATATTTCAGATATCACTCACTATCTTATTGTCTTGTTTTTTTTTTCATGATGAAAATTTATTAACATTTTTTATAATATTTTGATTATTTATTCTCGTTTAAAGGTTGCGCTTTCTTGACGTACTTCAGTCCAGAAAGTACGGCTCAAACGGGATCACATGATAAACAGGCATTACCTGGGGTAAGTATATATTTTTTTTATACAAAATATAGTCAATAATTTTTTTTAAATATTATTCTTAATTTTCGTCGTCGTATAAATTCACTAAATTCGTGTTGCATTTATAAATAAAAAAAAAAAAAATTATAATAATTTATTGTATAATTATTCTCTTTTTCTATAATATCTATATGTGTCTGTCTGTCAATGTCGTTGTCGTTCTGGCTCTGTTATGTGAGAAAGTACAATATTAAAGAAAATATACATTACATAATAATATATGTTGCACTTGAGGAATTTTATTCAATAAACAAAATAAAAAAAAAAATTAAAAATAAATTGTATTATTTTAATTTGTTATTATATAGATATGTGTCTGTCTGTATATGTGTTGTAAAATTAAATATTATGTATGTTCTTTTACTTACCACTAAATTCTAATCGTTATAACATTTAAAACTTTGCCATAAAAGTGAAATAGTTATTTTGTCCAAAAGAACAACAGCAACAATATTATACTTACCTACTATGCAGCTGGGACATAATAGGCACACACTATTTTACTCGTATACTCTTACAATTCCTCATAACTATACTAAAGACCATTTCTAAATGACATCAACCCTTTCCCTTGCATTTTTGCAAAAGGTGGGTGGGTGATTGGTTGGTTGGGTATACATTGTGTTTCAAAGTTTAGCTATTCATTAAATGGTACTTTGTGTAGTTCAAAGGAATTAACGATGTTACTTTCTATAGTCGAGCAAGGATCTGCAGAGACCCAGGAAGAAGAAAGAAACTCAACACACAGAAACTTTGAACATTAAAAACTCAACAAGTCCACTGCAATCCCATATCACTTATACATACCACATGAGTCGCAGTAGGTATGTGCTTGAGTGGTGTTGTATGTGTGGGAGTTGGTTGGTCGGTACTTCCGGCGGTGATTTATAGTGTTCAAGTTGAGTGTTGTAATATTGTAATAATATGCGCTATTGGATTTTTTTTTTGTTTAATTTTAATTTTTCTTGTTTCATGCGTGTTTGTTGTTTCACATAATATTATCATCCTACACTAACTTCACCACTATTTTAACAGTAACTGCTTCAGAAATAGTTTTATTATAACAATGAAATGTAATAAACGCATATAGCAAAAAAGCTTAAGCTGTCGTTATTGTTGTTTGTATTATATGGTTCATTATTCATTCCACTTCTATCAGGATATTACAGGATATATGCAACCAATTTTTTGGTCTGCTCTGCATATATACATATATGCAAAGTTATGCGGATGCAACAGTTCATACATGTATGTAGGTACATCGAGAGAGAGAATGCGTAAATGAATTGCAACTCAACTATTTTTACAGTCATTTAGGGGAATATAAAAAAATAAAATTTATGAACATTATTAATGGTTGTTTCCGAATTGTTTGATAGTGTTTTATTTGGCAGAAGCATTTTATTGCTTCAAGTGAAAAATTCTTTTTTTTTTTTGTTTTTGTTGTAAATAAATATTGGTAATGTATTTTTGTGGGAAATATACATATTATGTGAGATATAGATCATTTTTTATTTGTATTTATTCTCGAAATATTTAAATGATTTTAAGGATATAGGATTGCCATGTGGGAAGTAATTAAATTTGCATATGGAAGCTATGTATTATAAGTAAAACCACAAACTGTTTACAAAAAAAAAAAAATCAAAAGTCACCTTTAAAAAACGATTTAAAAATAATTGTCATCATAATCGTCGCTGTTCAAGAAAGCTGGCATAACTCAAAAAACTCGATTTTTTAGTTAATGATGCCATCATCGGCTACAAAAAAAATTCTATTATTTCTGTAAAGTCGGCATAACTCTAACCCTTCAGAATCCCGAGAAACGGATTATTGAAAAATTGATTTTGTGTGAAATTGGCTTAATAAAAAAACTTTAAATCAGTTTTCTGAAGATTTAAGTTTTTTGAGTTATGCCAGTTTTCTTTAATAGCGACGATATTGTCTTCTACAAGGTAGTGCAAAAGTCATCTACTCTATTGGAAGATGCTATAATTTTAGCAAATTTCAATTCGACTTTGACATTTGTGAAGTAAACAAATACAAAATACAAAATAAACGTCAACAAAACATGAATCACTATACTCCTAAAGAATTATCTCGATTTTTTTTTCATTCATAAAAAAAAATTACATCAGCCATCGAAAATCGGGTGACAAGTTTTGCACCACCTTGTACCTAACCTTCTATAATTTTTTTTTCGGTCGAAAGTGTTGACTTAAAATAATAAAAGGTGATAAAAAAGGATTCAGAATTTTATAAAATTTATCTTTCCAATAAAATTCACATCACTAAGATGTATTATTATTTTCCACTAATTAAGAGAGGACAATTATAGGTGATGGTAGTTGTAAATCAATCCAATATAAAGAAATCAAATTACATAATGTATATGGAAATAAAACTGGTATACATTGAATTTACCTACTTTGTTTAACTGTAGAGTCTCATGTGACCAAAATTATTATTTTTTTTTTGAAATTTTGCTTCTTTACTGCAGCGGTGTGTTCGAATAATTTTCTAGAGTTTCTAAATATAGCTGGAAGTGTATCATTTTTATCAGATCTTTTCCTGGAATTTTCAGATTATCAAATTTTTGGATTTCTGTGTAAAGTCAATATATAAAAAATCGGAGTTTTTCACAGAAGAGAGAGCCCTCTCTCGAGAGTAAAAAAATGTACTCTGTCTATAATTTTTTGTTCAAGAATTATTTAAACATCAGGTCCGTTAAACTAGAAACATCACAACTGAAATTCAAAATTCTAATGATGCAGGTATTAAGTGCTAATTTAGTGCTAATTTAGTACCGCAATTCTAGCTTGGAAATAAAATCAATATGATATGAAAAAATGAAAAAAAACTTCGAATTTTTGGGGCAAAACTTCATCTAAACACTTTGCAAAATTTGACATTCTGAGAGTTTCCTTGCAAAATGTGATACAGAATCGGAAAATGGTTTATTATCTTAAAATTCACAAATCAACTAAAAAAAATTGATCAAAAATTATTTTACGAAATTAAAATATATAGGTATCTTAAATTTTTAAATAATATCAACAAAAATTTACTTCATTCAGAATGAACTCTGGTGTCTAACGAGTTTTATTTAGTCTGCATATCATGAAATTTTCCACAAAGTGTGAACTTTTGCATAAGTACTTTCTTATTTGAGATTGCTAATAGTATAATACCATCCCAGTAGGAAATTTCATCCTCATTGAAAAATTAAGCTAAATTCAGCATTTAATTCAAAGGCCACTTTATAGGAGAAACAGCAAGAATTGATTTAGTTAGTGTAAAGTAATGCATCGTTTCATCAGTTCATAGTTTTTATTGCATTGTCTGCTTTGCACTTGGGAAACATTTTAAAACAACTTCTTATTTTACCTGGTTACAACAATTACTTGTAAATTCACCTACTGAGATGAAGTATTTGCTTAGCATGAATTAACTTTAATTTTGTTTTATTTAAATTTGTGTTTAACTTATGTCATCATGTTTAATTTGAGTTTATTAATAGGGATGTAGCTGTATAGGAAAATATAAGATAAAAATAATTTTTCCATGGAGTTCTGTTCCCTCCAACTTCATTCCGTCTTGAACTATAATTTAATAATCGACCATTAATACATTTCAATATCGGTAAGACTTACTTACTTGCTTATTTAAGCTGTTACTAAAACTGAAATCGGTATAATCACTGCTGCAGTTAATTGTATATATTATTTAAAATCGCATCATCTATCATAAACTGACTAAACAATTATTATATCTATTTTTAAAAATTTAGCAACTTTTTTATAGCTTTATATTTTCTTCTCCAGTTCAACTGAGTACATATTTAAGACAAACACTTTCTGTTTTGTATAATTTTCTAATTATAGAATAATGTATGTACATTTGAAAATTTCACAACAATAAATATGTAAGTAGGTACCTAGCCGAAAAATGTATTGATTCCACCAAACACCCCACAATTAGTTGGTATAGTTCTATTCGAATACAAATGCGATGCAGTGTTGCCGTAATGTAGTAAATTTTAAATGTTTAAAATCATGAGAAATAAAAACAATCGATTAAATTACAAAAAATGTTTTCTATGAAAAAGAGTCATATTTCTAGATTATTTAGGTTACGGATTTTAAGGTTTTAAAATTGGTGCAGAGGGACTTCTATTAAAATTTTATTTTAAAATTAACTATGTCTTTATTTGCTTCCTACAAAACGTGCGATTGAAAACTAAAGTTGCGTAAACAATAGTTTGACATAATTTGACCATTGATTAGATTAAATTATTACTATGTAGAAATTAATTTCACTTGAATTTACAAACTAAATTAAAAAAAAAAAAAACATTTTAGCATGATTATAAAATTTAAAAGTTTTAATTATGAGAAATTATTAAAAACACTGTGGCAACACTGAACAAAAAGAAGAATATGTAAATGGTGTTTGTGTTGATTTGTTAGTTTTTCTCCAAGCATTTCTGTTCGTGCAACACATCCGAAACTCGAAAGCATCTTCTGAAGTGGGCAGGGCATATACAGTGTGAATTGTTGCATTGTGAGGCATGATGGACTCTATAGACCAAAAGAGGATCATCAACAGCAGCAGCACGCAAAATGTTGAATGATGCTTTTGCTTCTGGGTTGCTTCAGTTGAATGGTTTCTATAATTCATCCTCAACAATCTGTTCCAGCAACATCCACATGATGGTTGCAGCGTATATTGCTCTTTTCATATAGAGCCCTCTATATAGCTAGACCATCAGACTAATGGCGGGAATGGTAAATCGTTGTTTTTCTTAATGAAAAATGTTTACATTACGAATTTTTTCCATTCGAAATATTATTGCTCTTTCTTTTCCATATATTTATAATTTTTTTTTTGTTAAAAAATTTTGTTTGTTTTTTCGAATCGGCTTTTATATTTTAATTTTTCTGTTCATTTTTCGAAAATGCACACCTAGAAATAAAAAAACAGAAAAAAAAAATATTGAAATGCATTTTGAAGACCCCCCCGGTGGAATACACCCAAACATCAGTGTGGCGTCTGGATAAAATACATTTCAATATAAATTGACGAGAGGAATACATTATACGATATCTGGGGTATTTTGTTTTGTTTTTTAAAAAGTCAAATGCATCCGCGACTCAACTGCAACAACTATATAAATATATGAATATGAAAATGGTATAACGGCAATGGTTATGCTATATCTGAGGTTATTGCCGAATATAATGGCCAATAATAACGAAAAGGAATAAAATGTGCAATCCCATGAAAAAAGATACAAACAAAAAATATTTATAAAAAGAGGAAATAAGAAAATAACAATGAAAATGCAAAGGCTCGTTGATGTTGCAAGTGGCAATTTTCTGAAAATTTATAATAATGAACATTATGAAAAGTCTCGCATTCCGTTTATATAGCTCTTCATTTTTATATGGACACAGGGGTATTTTATTTATAAATGATGTGTAAACACGAATGGATGTTGGAAAAATTAAAGGAGGCGGGAAAATATTTTTCATGTTTATTTTTTGTTTTTTGGCATTATGTGTTGGTTGTTAATTATAAAATATAACTTAATATTGGATATATCCGAGCAATTCACAAAAGATTTTTTTGTATTTTTTTTCGAGTTGAGTTGAGTTGAGAAAAATAACAGGTGCAAAAATTGTTTGGGAATATTTAATTAATAAAATTGCAATATAAAGGAGAGAAATAATTGTTTTACTTTCTCCTGCAGAGAGATTATTTTTAAGCTTACTCTCGGTTTACCTTTTTACTGAAATTTAATTTTTACTTTTTTGACACTTTGTTTTAAGTTCATTGCATTCGTTTTCTTATGGTAACTTAACACCTGAGATAACAAAATATAAAAATACAAAAAACATAGAAAACATCGCATGATAAAATTGCCATTTTCACAAATATGCAATTGAAGGCTAACAATCGACAAATTCTTATGCAGTAAATATTTAAATATAACAAATCTTAGACCCTCTTTGAGGGGGTATTTTGCGTATTTTATATACATTAAGCAACAAACTAAACAAAAAACATAGAATAAATTGCACTACAAAATTGAACTTGTCAGAAATATTCAGTTCAGTATTATAAGTTTTTACGCATTTTGAAAGAGACGCTATGCTAACTTTATATTAATTTAACAAAAATGCCCTTAAAACATAGACAAAAATTATACGAAAAACTTAAGAACTAATTAAAGTAAAAATTACTTAATTTCTAAACAAAAGACAATAAACCATAAACTATAATGTTTGTTTACCCCTTTTCGAAGGCGCGCTTCGCTGGATTCATATGAACTAAGAAAAATAAAAAAAAAACATAGAAAACGTAGCACGAAAAAATTGAACGATAAATTATTAAGCAATAAACTTCACTATTAAAAATTTTACAGCTTTTTAGGTGTTTTTAGCTTTATTATTTACCAATTTAACAAAGAAGAAAAAAAAAAACATTGAAAATATTTAACTAAAAATTCGAAATCATCAGAACTAATTTATGAATAATTAACGGTAAATTAATAAATAATAACCATGTACTTTAAGAAGTACTTACAGTTTGTAAGGGAAGGCTTCACTTACTTGATATCAATATAGCAAAAAAAAAAAACATAGAAAACATAGAACTTCAAATTTGAAACTATCACAACTAATAAACAACAACGCCTTACCACTTTTCTATAAAGAAATGGAGCTTCGTACTGGACATTGTCATAAACAAACCTCGGGTCTTCCAGTTAAACTTTATAAATTCGTCATAGTGATGATAATGATTTGCTAAACGGATTTTTTGAGATTTAATATTTGTCAAAAAATCTATAGTGAAAGTGTAATTATTAAAATGGAGTTAATGTAATTTGGTTTCTTACGAAATTTCTGAAAACTGGAAACCTATACGTTTACCTACGTTCTTTAAAGTCAGCCCCGTTTCACAAGCTAGAGACCTAGAGCTTTATCCACTCAACAATCCTTTCTATATACCTTCAAGTAAATCGCGACTGAAATTTGAAGTTTTACTGGAAAATGATTAAAAAAAAAAAAAAAAAAAAACTTCCACCTCCGTTTTCCTGCATCTGCAAAAATATTTCCGAACATATCTCAACACTTCGTAAATCAACTCAAGAGTGAGGTGTGCTTGTTTACATCATTAAATCAATGCATTACGAGTAATATATGGTGTGCAGAGGGGTGTACACTGTACAGTACAGCCTCATTACCCGATCGAATACTGGAAATTGCATGCAACTCAAAACAACCGCCTTATGCCCACATCTCCGCTCTCGAAAATGTTCAAAGCGTTCATTGCTGGAACTCATCATGTTCGCAGCAAAAGCCAAAGAAAAGTAAAAAAAAAAAATAATTTCCAGAGAAGTTCAATAAAATTCAAGAACATGAAAGACTGCTGCCGTAAAGTGGGGGTTGGTGGGTGGTTGGTTTGGTTGGTTGAGGTGAAGGTGCGGTTGAAGATACACTATCCCCACATACATTGCTCCCATTTTCCCATGCCACATGTGCCGAAACATTCAGCATGCGTCCCAGAAGAAATTAAAATATACTCACATAAATATCTGAGTCAGTTGCTGCTGTAACTTCGTGCCTCATTGGAATTAGCGCGTTTTTCGCAAAAACCAATTGAAACCTTTCAATACATCTACCTATTTAATTCTGTGAATCTGTATATCTGTATCTCTATATAAATATATGTACATATCTATCGTTGGGACTTCTTTTTCGTATATATATCTTATATCTCTGATGTGCCTTGTGCCTTCTGTTAGTTGTAATTCTAACACTCGTGCCGCAGCCAATTTAAACAGCCAACCCATTTGCCAGTGCGCTATCTATCGACCCGAACGCATTTCGTGTAATTAGTTTCAAATAGAAGTAGTAATTACGGGATTAATCGAAACACCTGATACACCCCAGGTGCAGCAAAGTTCCTTTTTTATGTGCGCATTTATCTCCCAGACCTCCTAGTTCAATTTTTTTTATTTTTTTTTATCTGCCCTTATTTGCTTATTGCTGCAGCTCCAAGCTTTGCAGTGTTTACGTATTGGATATACCTATATACAGTTGAGCAAGCTGCACAAAGCTAGGAATTGCAACGGTGCGGGTTTAACAGATACATATATATTTTATATATATTTTTTTCAGATTCAGATAGTAAATTGCATCCATAGAACCATCAGGTATCTATCATTATTTGTGAACGTGGTGCAGTTCGGCGACAAGCACGGGTTTGACGTTCGATACGGTTTTCTCTTTTCCCTGTTTGTAAATACCTTTAAAGGTCCTTGATTGGTAGTAACGGTGGAGGTTTAAAATAAAAAAATAAATATTTGCTTAATCTAGTTCCGGTTAATCTGATGAGTTCTTTTTTTTAGTTCAATTCTCAAGATACTTAGATATAATTAATCAGTGGAATATACGAATAGTGTCATACAGGTGGTTTTGTTGACATTTTTTTTTGTGTTTGCGAAACTTAAGTTGCAATCGTCAATTTTTTAAAATATTAAATACGAGTATTGAAATTGTGTTAATCATTAAAGTTAAATTATTTTTAAAACTTGAATAGTTAAGTGCTTTTTTTAAATTTATATTTGTGTTCATAGTTTTTCCTTAGAATTTTTCTTTAATTGATTTTATTCTTATAAACCATTTGGATATCTCTGTAAGAGCAGTAAGCAATAATGGAGAGCCCTTGTGATGTATTCCTGATGCCAGAGTACTCGAGCTATTATGATTGTTTATTGGTAAATATTTGTGTGTATAATAAATGTACCTATATTATATTTATTTATAATAACTAAAATAAAAAAAAAGTAAAAAAAAAAAATAATGACGATTAGTCGATTCGAAAAGAAACATTTCATTGGATAAATGCTTACTACACCTATAGGTCCACAAATTTTACAGGAAACCAATAAAAATGATATAAAAAATGATGTTTTCCTTAAGATTCTTGAACAAATACGTTGGACAAAACTGATCAAAGCAATTTGTGAAGAATGTGTTTCTTAAAAAAAAAACACATCAAAATCTCAATCTTTGCCAAAATTTTACTTAGCAGATTTCTAAAAATTTTCTTTCATGTTTCTGAAACAAATGAAAAGCACTTTAGACGTTGAGATATTAATTAATGGGGATGTACCATTAAAATTGTCAATTATCAATTGATAAATATTACACATACAATTTTTATTTTATTTTTTTTATTTATTTCAACAATTTCGTCATAATTATCATTTTTTTTTGTAATAAATTCAAACCGGAATGCAATATTCTCAACTATATCAAAACTTTCATTTAATTAAATTGTTAAATATCGATTTTTAATTTTTAGCAACTATCAATTGATAATTCACGATCGTAATAGTGTTGTTATTTGTTTTGAGATTTTTGAGAAAGTTGTAAATAACCTTGTTTTCCAATTTTACCACTTTTACAAATTTCACAATGTGATGCATATAATTATTTTTATAAAATGCGATGAAACTCCTTATTAACTCATTTTCAGTAGGTAATCAAACCACTTGAACCAAAAGTCCTTTTATATAGTGTATCTGTTAATTATGTTCTGGGTAGATAATTAAAGAAAATTTTAAACGATTTGGAAAGAAGTAAAATAAATAATTATTTTTTTAAACATTTATTTATAATTATTTTTTTCTTTAATAATTTCACAAAAAAATATTTTTTTAATTTTAAGCTACGCGTTTCGAAGATTTTTTATCCATCTTCATCCATCATAAATTAATTATAAAGAAATATTTAAATAAAATATATTTTTTATGTATTTTACAATTTATTAATAGATCTCTAGGATAAATTATTTTATACTTAGTAAGTTAATTTTTAAAACGTGTGTTATATTAAAAATTTATTTTTATTAAAAATTCCAAATTTCACCAATTTAAGTCCAAAATTTTGTCAGAATTGGTAGAAATCTGAGTTTTAGGGCAGTTAACAGTAAATAAACAAAGCTTTTATATATAATGCTTGTGTGTTTTCCAAAAATGCGGTTTTCTACAAATTTTAGTCCAAGGCCATTCGTGTACTTATAAATTTCATATATTAGATATTATACAATTAATAAGTTATTACGTGTATACAATACATACATACATACTAAAAATCGTATTTCAAATTTTTGATTTAACGGGAACAGACCTATCATGTTTTTTTTTGAATTTAATTAATAGAATTTTTAAAATTTGAAGTCGAATATCATAAGTCAATTAATTTTTGTTTCTGTTTGATTTTTAAATACTATTCACACAAAATTTACACACAAAAGTATGTATGTATTGTATGTTATTAAAAGTTCTTTTTCATATGCAAAAGATATAATTTCCTAAAATAAATTTTTAATACTCGCATATATATGTATACCATACACAGTTTTTGATTGACCTTAAGTTTAATGTTCGGGTTTTTTTTATTTTTCTGCTTATTGATTGATATCTGTGGATTTATTTATAGACTGTGTATATTGAGATACATTTCGTAGAAATGATAATGAAATATTCAATCATTGAGTGGAGAAAAAAAATTGTGATTAACACTTTATTAGTATTAATATGGATTTGTTATATTGAGAGAATACAAAAAAAAATGAATCATATTGACGGTTTTTTTTTTCTCTGCCAGTCTTCATGGATATTTTTTATTTTGAGGAATACGTTGATCCTTTTGTTATATTCTCGTCTATAAATTTGGTTGTAACCTAAGGTTTGCCAATCTGTATCAGAACTGATTTCACAAGTATACTGGTTATACAGGTGAGAGCTCTTTATCAATGAGCTGAGCATATTTTGGGGTTGTTTAAATTTAACCCCGTTAAACTTTTTCTAAATTTCTTATAAATTTTTCTGTCTCTAGTCTCACCCTGGAATTAAAAAAAAAAACAGAATATGGTATTCGAAAATGATTAATTTGGTTATCTCCACTGTCTAGTGTCTACTATTAAATATTCCACCTGGGTGCAATACCATTCTCGGTGTTGGTTTCAGAATAAGCTAGAGGAACTATTCTGCATCGGGAGGCAGTACGAAGACGGCGCGGCGGTAACACTTAAGCTATATGTCATGGAATTAAATAGAGTCCTCCTAATTTTTGTTACCAAGTCATTTTTGAAAATAGTTATTCCTACAATTTTATTTCTTATCATTAGTTTATTTTCGAAGTTGATAAATTCAAAATATTTTATAACTTACTGTCATATTAACTAGGTTTATTGAAAGCATTTTAAAGAACAATTTTTAGGCTCCGAAATCGGTAGTGGATTTTAGTCATTTATTTACCTTTATTTTTTTAAAACAAATTAAATTTATACAAACAAAATTCTTAATGTTTATTCAAATTTAAAGAACGTTTCGCAAAACCTAATTTCGCAAAAGTTGTATAATTTTCTTTAGGTATATAAAAAAAAATAATATAAAATTTTTTTCGTAGTGCAAATAATTGTCAATTTTATTTGAAATAGAATTTAATTTAGCTGAACGTTTTGGTCCTATTGTGTTTTATATAAAAGCAAAAAAAAATATTTAAAAAAATCCATAGAATAACTTTTTCATATCTCATAATATATTGCATCTTCTATAACCACTCTCTGCTGTGCCATACATAGCCCAATGTGTGGCAAACTGCTGCTCTTTTTTACTGCTCTATATACTCATGCCCTACACCCTGATGTTCGACCTGCTGGCTGCATAGATCCTTTCACCTACCTCGTGTACAATGTACACAGCAAACGTCAGTGCCAATATCATATCTCAGCATCAGATCGAAACTGACACACAAAATCAAAGATTCATAGCTTTGCAAAGTGTTTGAGTTTTTATTTTTCTTCGATTGGTCGGAGGCAGAGATGGGAAGCGGCAAACAGGGATATAGTAGATATACCTAGAAGATTCCACCAGCAGTGTGATGCTTTAGCCCTATATAAAGCTGGGTTGGATCTTTTTGCCAAAATTGAATTTAAATTTAATCAAAAAGAGGAAAACAAGAATTGTGCAATGCACATTGCACAATCTGGGGAGAGGAGCACATTCTACAACAAAAAAAAAAAAAAAAAAACAATAACAAAAACAACAACTATCTGCACAGTGCACAGTACACACACGTCCAAGTACTTATTTCTTAGATTTAACCCTCTAAGCGTATGTGGCATTGGGAAACTGAAGTAAACAAACTTTGGCAGTTTAGAAGGCTGAGCACAATAAAACAGCTATACATATATACAAGAATAAGACCAACATCCAGTTACCAAATCCGATATAGGTACCAGGCAGCAGAGAAGAAAATGAGATTCGGCTATAGGCAAAGGCATAGGTATGAAGTAGGACGACGACGAAGAGGGAGAAAGAGAAGTATTTTCTTTAGTTTTTTCTTTACTGGCGAAGTCCCCAAGAGGAAAATTCAAAAATAAAGTTTTGCTCGCACAACACAAACCGATACTCGAGAAATACAATTTTCAATTTGCATTTAAACGAATCGTAACCGCAATTTTGACAAGTGTGAGAGTTGAGAGGGTTATTTATGTCAGCGTAAGAGAGAGATGTGGGTGGATTTTTTGGAGCAGATTGAACATCTATGAGGTCACAATCGGTGTTGCCATCGTTTTGTTTTTTTTATTTCCTTGTTAAAATTTAAAAGAAGTAAAATTTAACATAATTAAAAACAATATAGCTGTTTTGTAGATTTATTTACATTTCATAGTGAAAACTAGTATGAAACATAGTAAATAAAAACATATAATCATTATTTTATCTAGTTAATTTATTTTATTTTTTATTTTATTTATTTTATTTATTTTATTTATTTTATTTATTTTATTTATTTTATTTATTTTATTTATTTTATTTATTTTATTTATTTTATTTATTTTATTTATTTTATTTATTTTATTTATTTTATTTATTTTATTTATTTTATTTATTTTATTTATTTTATTTATTTTATTTATTTTATTTATTTTATTTATTTTATTTATTTTATTTATTTTATTTATTTTATTTATTTTATTTATTTTATTTATTTTATTTATTTTATTTATTTTATTTATTTTATTTATTTTATTTATTTTATTTATTTTATTTATTTTATTTATTTTATTTATTTTATTTATTTTATTTATTTTATTTATTTTATTTATTTTATTTATTTTATTTATTTTATTTATTTTATTTATTTTATTTAATTTATTTATTTTATTTATTTTATTTATTTTATTTATTTTATTTATTTTATTTATTTTATTTATTTTATTTATTTTATTTATTTTATTTATTTTATTTATTTTATTTATTTATTTAATCTTTATCTTTTTCTACCTGGCACTACTGCACTTTAAAATACCATCTTGAGATAAACTTCTTAACTGGGGTTTGGGTGGCAACTCAACATCACACAGAACCTTATGTGTGCCTCCTTGAAGCCTGCTTCTGTGGCTAAGGAAGGATGCCTTTGCTTCTGTTGCACATGCACAATCTTCTAAGTCCAATGCTATAAATTTATGTTTTCATTTCGTATTCCCACACTGTTGGTTGAGCAGAGTGAACGAACAAATGCAGAGTGTGTGTGTGAGTGTGTGTGAATGTCACAAAAGCGAGTTTATGTGATAAGCATAGAGGAGAGTGTTTATGAGATATCCTTTGTCCCCATTGCTATATAAGATGCGTTGGCATACGAAGAAAGACTTTTCTTCTTTTCAAGTTATGGTGTTTTTTTGTTCATCTTTCTTTGCTCTTTTAAGAAATCCTGCGGATATATCTATGCATACGGTCAACCAAGTTCATGTTCATATTCTAAGAGTTCGTATCAGTTTTTAGTTTTTTCTGTTTTTTTTTTGTTAATGGTGATATTCTGGTATGTGCATTGTGCATCATCATTTTCTTTTCTTGAAAATCTTCTCTAGAATGAAGTGGGAAGTGTGGTCCTGGTCATACTGTCTCATTTCATATAATATCAGTCAACTGTGGTGTCTGGAGAAAATTTCATTCGTTTATATTCCTTAAATCCATTTGGCCTTTTCTTTTATTTTAGATTATGTATAGAGAGTGTTTTCTTGTGATATGTATTTGGTGTCCTTTTGTTCGGTGATAGTACGAGTATATATATTGTTTTTTTTTTTTAGAATTTAAGTTTAAACTAAATGACACTACTTATGGAATTTTGTCTAGCAAAGGGCTCTTATAGATGGTTTCTCTTACTGGTAACTGGTTATGTGATTGCAGTTTGAATTGGAAAAAAAAATAGAATACGATATAAAAAAGATATCTCCGGCAAGGTCATTGAATCAAAAGTTATTCAAGTCCCATACTTGTACCTATGATGTTAAGAAATTGTGGAAATATTTTTGACATAGAGTCTGGGTTTAAAGCTAGTAGGTTTTATTTTTAATTTAAGTCTGAGGCAATACAAATGCAAAAACAAAACAATAATAATCGCAAAAATACATCAAAACACTGATTCTATGGGAGGTTGAAACAATAATCTAAATCTTTAGCTACATTTTTGTACAATAATGCATAACTTTCGATAAAATATCGCAAGTAATAATAGAGGGCGACTTGAACTGACGAAAAGAGAACTTTGGTCACAAAAAAAATTCTTTTTCTGAAGACCTCATTCCAGTTAATCTATGTTGTTTAAACTTTTTTGTCATTCATAAAAAAAGTGAATTAAAAATTACCATAACCTAAAACGATAAATTTTACTTCAAACAAAACTAATAAGCTTAATTAATTTCATTTACATATTTAAATTTTCCATAATAGGGAAAAAAAACATGCATACCGCATGACCCCTTTAGCTCATTTAAAAAATATATACATAGAGAAAAACAAAATCAAATTAGCTCCTTGTCGTATACTTTTACTAAGGAGTGAGGGCAGCTAAAAATGAACTTGTTGACCATTTTGAATTTTATCAATCATGAATTCATGTAGAATATTATGTATAAAATTAGTATATAACGAATACGTGAACAAAAAATATTTCGTTGGAGAGGTTTTATGATTAAATTAAAATTAATCTTTTTTTTTGGACGAAACAAATACTTGACCCATCAAAGACAAAGTTAAAAAAACAAAATGAAAATTGGTATACAAATAAAATCCATATATATTATAATGAGTGGTTAAAGTAAGACCACTTCACAAGCTCTATAGTAACATACCGCACACACACACACACATACACAGAACACACATACAAAGGAAAAAGCAAAAGTTTATGCAAATTTAAATTAACTTTCCTCATAAGTACTTAAGTGTAAGTTAGTTAATATGGAAAAATGACGGAAATATGGGGGCGTGATAGGGTAGGGCAGCCGGGTCGATGATGGTGTCGACAGTGGGCGACAACGTATAAATGTCGTATATATAGGAATGAGTTCGGAGAATGGTATACTTGCATTTATCCTCTTTATAAAGTATTTCGATGCCTGAAGTTTTTAGCGCGTTTGAAAGAAGTTTTCCTGCTTTTTTTTTTAGAATAAAACTCATTCGCTAAAATGCTGTGCAGAGAAAATACATATATATCCAAAATTAGGGGTGCAACCATGCTGCACATTTAGAGTGGTTTCGGTGTATATGGTGCTGCTAGGTCGAAAGATCGCTTTGAAATAAATTTTCTCTGATGATGACGAAGACGACGACGGCTATGATGACTATAGGGAAAGGATTTTTATTTCCTTCCGAACCTCCTTATCACTCACTATACATACATTACTTTTTTCGTTTTCCAAGTACCCATAGTACAAGCTTTGAGTGAAAATATAAAATAATAGACCGCGCAAACTTGCATGTGTATATATTCCTCTAAAACGGATGAAAGGGCAACTAGCGACCAAATCGCTGTTTTTTTTTTTTTTTTTTTTGATGAAGTGAGCTGTGAAGTGGAAAAAATGAGGAAAATTTATTTCATAGCGATATGGTAGTTATTATTCATAATATTTGGAGTGGAATCAAGGATTTTAGTTAGTTCTCGAAAAAAAACGAAAAATCATGAGTGTGAATTAAAATTTACCAACGAGTAGGACTCATAAAAATCCACAACCTAATCTTTGACATGATTTAAGGGTGATGCTTGATGCCTTTGATACCATACGACATCAAGCTAACGAAGGATGTTTAAAGGAAGGCATTTAAGTGTAGAGGACGGAGGGTAGATATAAAAAAGATTTTTTTTTAGAGGAAATTCTTTTTAGGCTTAGTTTTTTTTTGGTTTCATTTAATGTATAATATTATACCTTCGTTTATTTAGGTTAACCTTACTGAACTGAGAGTCCGTGAAATGCTTTGTTTTAGTTTTTATAATTGTTTTTAAAATAAATTAACAATATTACTTTTGTAAATATAGCCTTATTGTCGTGTTTGACATTTTTTAAACGAGGCTTAGAATTGCATATTATATTGCTAGAATATTACCTAGAGGTGCGTGTCTATTTGAGAGTAAAAATAATGAGAGTAGCTCTCAGGGCACTCTTTAGAACAAATTAGCAATTAATGAAAATCTTATTTTTCTCAAAAACGTGCAACAAAAAAAAAACAGCTGATTTTGGTTATTTTTTTATGTGGATTATTTTCAAAACTTTTAAAAGTTGTTAAAAATAAATCAGAAAAATGGTTAAAAATTGAGTCTCTGATCGAACTATTTTTTTCGATTTTTTCTGATTTTGATCATTTTTTTATGTGGATTATTTTTAAAAGTTTTGTGTAACTACCAAAATTTTCAAATATAAGTTTTTCGAAGGTTCAGACTTCATGAAAAAATCAAACTTCAGAAAAAGCTACTCATCAATTTAATAGAGAAGAATAATTTTGTTAAATAAAATCAAATCTACTTAAATCTATTATTGAATTGAATAGAAATCTTAAAACTAAATGCCGTAGTTTTTGGTTCCAATTGGAGAACTTATTTCATGATTAGGTGATTGCAGTTGTTGGAACTATTGCTGGCTGCTCCTGCTCATACACAGCCGTCCGAGCATTCAACGGTGTGGTGATAAGTTTAAAGATATCTCTTTTGGCCAATTTCTGTGCCGAACATTTGGATAAGATGATAAGAAATACTTAAAGTTAACCAATTTAACACATCGTGAAGTGTTTATTGAACATGTATTGTTTGTTTTGTATACGATCTTAAATTCTTCTTTGATCTGAGTTTCTAAGCTATAAACTTATTCGAAGTTAAAATTTAATTATTTCCTTAGACCTTTTTGTCTTAGATAATTATTTTACTACACCCAATAATATTATTTTATTTACTCGTAAGTGCCACTCAAAACAGCCGATCCAAAAGGACTTATACACAGTGACACACACACACACAATCACCAATATCACAAACTGTAATTCCATCACATCTTTCTTTTTATTACTACACACATAGGTATACATAATAGTGAACGTTAATCTTCATAAGAAATACATGATATTGTTCTGATGAAATATTTATCTGCAAAATGAGAAATGGCAATAGCTTTTTTTTTTTTTTTTCTATGTCCTGGAGAAGGACAATCATCACCATCATCATAATCACAGAAACTTAGTATTTTCAACAAACAAACAAAAAACACACTTTACATTCTTCTTTGCTTTCAATCTAGCACAACATGACATTTTTGTTGTTTTTTTTTTTTTTTTGAAGTGAGTGTAGAATTAGAAAGTCCTTTAAATATTTAACACTCTAACCTTTTTTGGACTTAAAAGTACATAGCAATGGATGTGTTTTAGAAAATAGTAAAGTGAAGAGAGATATGGTTTTTGTGTGATGTGTGTTCTGTGTAATCACAGACTTTACATAGCCTTGATAAATAAACATTTCATACATACATATGTACATACATATACAAATATACACAAAACGTCAAAAAGAACTTCAAATGAAAATGAAAACATTTTCTAAGTCAAGCCCTGCAAATATAATCAACACAGAAAGTTTCACATACCAATATACCTACACATAGACACCGCGACGCAACATCACAGGCTCGCTGCAGAGTGATGTGGGTATATCCCTTTGCAAGCGGTTATTTCTGTACACATATTCTATATAACTTTGTACACCAGTTTTACACCGCGCAAATCAGAAAGTCAGGTGGCAGATGAAAAACTCGTGTACTTCGTTTGTTCATTTGCTGTTCATTCGACTGTTGCTTCTCTTTTGTGTCGTTTGGTTAAATGGTACACCATTATAATTGCAATTCTCGATAGAAGTGTGTTTGTTTGTGTATGTGTTTTTTAGAGACTTTAACATCAGGTGTAGATGCCATCAGACATTGAAGCAGGGATGTATTTCTACAAAGTACATATATTTGCTACTTTCTTATAGGTGGACTAAAACATGGCCCTTCGAGTATCATGATACATTTAATTCGAAACTTTAAATAAAAAAGATAGACAGGGTATAAAAAAGCACCACTGAAATGTATGAACTGAAATATGACATGAAAATTACCATTAAAAAAAATTACGTATACCCCCAGGTGAACTTTTGATTAAAAATTAATTAATAATTGGTTATGATTTTTGTCGATTTTTTATTTAATTTCTAATGAACGTATTTTTTAAGAGATTTGAACTGTAATTAAGAGTTTTTATAATTAGGCATTAAATGAGAGTTAATTGCTTCCCGATTGATCCGGTTCGAAAAAAGAGCGGACATTTCTCCAAATAATCAGCTAAAATTACAAATTTCGATAGTCGTATTGTAAAATGACAAGCAGAATGAAATTTTTCGTTTATGATTTCATTCTGTCATTTTCGTGTGATATTTCTAGTTTCGCATCAGCGGCATTGTATTAGTCTTAAGGCCTTAAACATATACGACTCCGCACCTGATTAAAATAAAAATTTGTTTTGGAAATTACTTTTTTCTTATTTCAAACTATCATGATGCAACAAACTGACACTGAATTTTAACCTCGTCGTTTGATCCATATATTTTATAATCTCTTCTCCTTTTTTCTCCCATTATGGAGTTGTGTCATAAAAACCGGCAACAATTTCATTGCGACCACAAACTACAAACGTTCAGAGTCCGATATTTTTTCAAAACACATCTATATATACATCTATATGACATATCCGCTGCTGAACAGAGAACTGCAACATCCAGCCTACTTATACTTACTTACAAATGTACATATATATATATATGCTATACTATACAACGACGACCATCTATATCCATAAATCCGTGGGGGTTTTAATTACAGTGCAAAAATCCTTTAGTAAATATAAACATGTAAAATTCCAGAACGAAACAAAACACCCAACGAATGAGATCCTTTTCGTTGTTTTTACAGATTTTTCTTTACAATTGTGTTGTTTTTTGTTTGGTTTGGTTCTTCGTTTTCACATCAGGACAACTGAGTGTTTGTGTAAAATGTAAAATTGTAATATGAAATGGAATTTCCGTTTTTATTATTATTTTTTTTTTTTTTAATTTAGTCTCATTCCATAGTTGCAAATTGGAGGCATGAACCTATTCTATGTGTTCAAAGTGCATAGAGGTATATCCTTTTCAATATTAAGTCAAATAGGTATACCGCAGCTATACCGCTGCATAGTAACACCATGCACGGATGTACTAAATACATATATATATATACCCGCACAGCACCATATACACCAGCGAACTGGTATTCTTGAACAGTATAAGGTTGAGTTAGGGATAATTGAGCTGTAGATACGTTTAATGTTTCAATGGTGGCTTTTCATTAATTTGTTGAAGATATAGAAGAAAGGATATCCAGTATGCAATGCAAAAACATATTTTGTTTCCTTTTGATGCTGATGGTATATATACTGGATGCCGTTGGTTGATGCTGATTTTGCTGCTATACTGCTACTGCAGCGGCGAATTGAAGTAATTACAAGGATTTCGAGGGCTTTTAATTATGACATACAATACGAGGAAAACAATGATATTCTATTCGAAGAATGAAGAAATGTGGTTATTAGACGAGAGGTAGATTGAGATTATTTTTTTGCTTCATGTATATAGAAGTAAAGGTATCGAGGTAGCTTCTTTGATGGTGTTTGGTTGGGCTCTATTGTAATAAGGACTTCTTTTGGAGATATTACATCATGACTTTTGACTAAGGTCTCAGAGGCTACATTCAGAGTGATTTCTTGTCTAAATCTAGCTATACTATAGGATACAATACAACGGAAACTGGAATACTCTCATCACATCACTTTGGATAGATAGAGGTTTATACTGGATACGTACTGTACACAGAAACGTGAAAAATGTATTATTAAATATTTTATAAGAAACAGAGTACTAATTTAAGACAAAGTTTAGAGAGTTAAGTCAGTTTAAAAAACAATTTTAAAAATAAAATAAAACAATAAATCTTCGATTAGATTAGGTAAACGTAAAAAGCCAAGTCCTTGACATCATTAAAAGTATTATAAAATGCTGCTAACTTAGACTGTTTCAATGTACAAAACGTTGACGATCACTGGAATGACGCCAGTCGGTCAATACTGTCTTAAAATACGTTGAAATTTAATCTGTGACATCACATTTTTTTAACACTTTTCTGTCAACGCATCATTGTCACGTTAAACTATGATGCTCACATAAACAAATTTTTGATAAATCATTTTTCAAGTTTACGATCACATGACGCAACGTTAAAATATTTAGTCAATGTCAATGTGAGTTTTCCGCAATTAATATGAACTATCAAACTATGAAAAATGTCAATTTCTATTGAAAGAAGGCTTCGATGTTGACGGATAAAAAACCTCTTAAAAATCAGAATTGTTAAGATTGAGATGAAGGTCAACTCAACTTAAGTTAAGTTGACGTTCTAGAAAATTCTGCTATGTAAACGTTTATACATACAGTCACAGCGCTGACAAGCAGTCTATCGATGTGTCCTAAATACGTTGACAGGGTGATTACATGGTCACACAAAACAATCATCAACACGTTGATCACCACGAGTGTCAGCTTGAGTGTCAGCATGAGTGTCAACATGAGTGTTAACTTGAGTGTTAACGTGAGTGTTAACGTGAGTGGCAACACAAGTGCTAACGCCAGTGGTAACGCAAATAGTAACGCAAGTGTCAACGCGACTGTCAGTACATCCGTCGACACATTAATACAGTAATTTGCAATTACACGCCTTAACAACGCATTGACCATTTACATTAAGCGTCTAATCGTTATTAAATCACTACAAAAATTTAAGGTAAAGCAGCACTCGGTTTCAAACAGAAGTGTTTCGAACAAGCAGGACCTATAGATTATCAAAATTGAAATTTTAAGAATTTATAAAACATGTTAGATACTGAATAAAAATTTCTTAAGATACTTTTAAAGTTAAAAAGAAATCCAAAGTTCCCAGAGTACAAAAACAAAACTTTCCAATTCTTTGCCGATTACAAATACAACTTGTTACCATATCATAGATAAAAAATAAAAAAAAAAAAAACTATGGTCCGCCTTTAGAACATCCTCTTGAAGGTACATACATATATAAACATATATCCTGATTGTGGCCGCAGATAGACACTCATAGCTAGAAAACCAAAAACCAGAAATTGTCGGTCTGATTAATGATGGTCCCTTTATCATTTAACTATATACATACCTACATAATATATCTCCTTTAGATAGCCGTGATGTGGTGATGGTACTACATTCATATAAGGACGAGATTTTTAGTTTTATTTTATTTTTTTTTTATTTTTCTTAAGTGTGCCTATACTATCCTTATAGAGAGTTTTTTGTTTTTCTTGTTTTTCATGTTGGTTTTGTCCAAAAAAGACTGATGATGATCGAAATCAGTAGAAAGAACATTTAGTCAGGCATGCAATTAATCAAGTTCCATTCCTTACCTCTACCATTACAACCACAACTGCCGCCGCCGCCGCCAACGCTGCCACTAAAACCAGACTCCAACATATATAAAGCCGCTAATACTGTCGAGAATTTTATCATCTCGAGGAAAAATAACTTCTAAGATAGATCCTATACGCTATGAGTACTAAGCATACATACATATAAATATATCCAAAATGAGTGTTCCTCTTTTAGAGAATTTAGCAGTTGAAAGCAGAGGATTGAACAACTAAAGTGCTGCCTATAAAGGGCTTGAATCAGCATTTTTGTATAGTTACCTACCCAGAGGCTGACATTTAATGTGGTTAAAATTTCAGGAGCGGATTTTGATATAACCAAAAAAAAAACAAAAAAGAAACGTGATGAGAAATATTTTTTTGTTAAAAAGCTTAACAGATTGCTCAGCAAAATTTACTAACCAATTTTCATGTCATGATACTTGTTCCATGAAAGATTAATTCAAGTATCGATAAACGACTTTTATCGAAAGACGATCATCAAAAATACATGATATCTTAAGATTTTTTTGTTAAGATGCCTTCAGCTATGTTGTCAAAAAAAATTGCAACAATGCGTGCAGAAGTCACCGAAGTATTTCCTTATCAAGTTGGTGTACATCAAGGGAGGGACTTAAGTCCTTTATTTTTTATTTCATTAATTTGCATGTAGCTAAAGTTACGAATCATAACTGTTTAGATAACTGATAACAAATTAAAATCAATTTTCTGAAACAGAATTGTTCTAGTTTTAGGTGTGTTATGTTTTCATTTCATGGGCTTTAAACTCAAGCCTTAAAAATTCAATTGAATCTCTTTACAAAAAATAATTCGAAACAAATAAAAGTTTGCTAGTATGAATTTTGTATCCAAATCAGTGTGGATTTTTTTTTTAAAGAATAAAATAAGTTCAGCCATGGGAAGAGATTTTCCTAGGCACACAAACTTACGGAAAGAAGATAATCTTGGGCAGTTTTTGAATTTCGTTTTCATTTCCATGTACGATATCATTCTGCATCCGCACACCCCCTGGTCATGTCCTTTCAGGAAGTAAATCCAATTTTTTGTTCGTGTATAGTTGTTCCTATGTACATATACATACACCATTTTGAAATGCTTGCCTTGGAAAAGTCGTCGTGTGCAGCACATAAACAGTCGAAGTTAAAAGTGGGCGGACAGCAAGTTAAGGGCGAACCGAGATAAATTTCTTTATTTTTTTTTATATATTTTTATTTTTGTATTTCCTTCGTGCACTTTTTTTTTATTTTGTTGATTATGGCATAAATATAGAGTTTTTGGTTTATTTTAATCTGAATAGGGATTTTTTTTTGTTCGAAGAACATCTCGTGGTATTACAACGGAAGCAGTTAAGAACCACGAAAGAAAATCAATGTATGCATACTCAGAGAGGTTTCCGTTTTAATTGAATTTCAAATGGAGTTAATAGATTCGCTTAGAAATGTGCTTGCAAATTTGGCAAAAATAGTAACAAAAATGGATTTAAGAAATAACAAAAAAAAAAAACAAAAAAACAAAAAAATAAGGCAGAAAGTAAGCCATATAAGACAAATATAAACGGATAAATAGGAAAAGAACATTTTGTTGGAATTTTCCGGCGGAGAGGACCCTTCTGTTTTGGTTTTACTCTATACATGCAATCAAGTATTGTTTTTTTTTTTTTATTATTTCTTTCCTCCTACAATCTGGATTTTAGGGTTTTTTGGTTGTTGATTTTTTTTTTGTATATTTTTTTTTATTTAGAGTCTTGTGTTTGGATATTGCTTTTTATATTTTGTGCAAATCCTAATTGCATATTCAAAGTAGAATGCGGTTTGAATATAGGCACATGCAACATTGTGTTTTTTTTTTTTTTTGTGAACGGATTTTCTTATTACTGGAGCTTGATTGTGTGGTTGAATTTGAAACCTTATTTGAGTTTTAAAGTCTCAGTTTGTCGTTTATACAATATTTTTTTGAAGAAAATAAAATTTACTTCAATTCTACTAAATGAAGATTGGTAAAAATTCAAAAGGCGTTTTTTTAAGGTTTTAGCAATTAAAGGAACATGCATCTTTAGCATGTTCTCTTATTTATTATAGTGTAGGAATATGAAATAATAGATATAAATATATGTATGTATGTTCATTATGATTTTTGTAAAATTAAAAAAAAAAACTTATTATTTAAATAAACCATAAAATCAAGTTCGTGAAATCCAATCGCGTATTTTTATTTCTTTCGTAAAAAAATCGAATTCGAGATTTTGATCAAACCTGATATTTTAAAAAAAGTAGGCTTCAAAACTCTGTCTGTCTGTCCTGTCCTTAAACGGGTGGGTCGATTTTCTTTAAACTTGGTACATAGCAGTTTTGTGCATTCACGCGTAAAGTTTTTTTTTAAATTTTTTAAGACCAAAAAAACGGTGCCTCCCATACCAATTATTTTACCAAATTATGAAAATCTTATTTTTCTTAAAATTGTGCCCACAACTTTTTTTTTTAAATTCAGCATTTTTTTTTTCAAATCGGAAAAATTGTTGATTTTCGATTTTTTTCAAAAACGGCTCAACTGATTTTGACAATTTTTTTTTGTAGGAAGTTTTTCTAGAAGTTTTAAAAGTTTTATGTATCAAAATTTTCAATTTTTTCCTAGATTTTTAAAAAAAGTTTCAAATTTTTTTTGAGAACTTAATATTTCGAACATAACTTAGTCGATTTCTATTAAACTTGGCACCCAGCAGTTTTTTTTAATTATCTAACAGATTTAATATAAAAATTATTCTTATGACTAAAAATAACCGTACCTCCAATACAAGTGTTTAAAAACCTCATTTTTTCTCATCTCATTTTTTCTCAAAAACGGTTTATACGATTTGTTTTAAAATTTCTATGTGAACTAATATTAGTACGATCCACTTATTGTTGGAAAAAAATTTATTTATGTAATTCAATTTTTCAGTCTAAAGTGTAAGAACCATGTATTCTTTAAAACCACAGTGTGATCGCACATAAGAGCAAGTTTATGAGACCCAGTCGTGCATTCTTCAGTCTAAAGTGTAAGAACCATGTATTTTTTAAAACCACAGTGTGATCGCACATAAGAGCAAGTTTATGAGACCCAGTCGTGCATTTTTCAGTCTAAAGTGTAAGAACCATGTATTCTTTAA
The DNA here is from genome assembly GCA_951394125.1 of Epistrophe eligans. Lineage (NCBI taxonomy): Eukaryota > Metazoa > Arthropoda > Insecta > Diptera > Syrphidae > Epistrophe > Epistrophe eligans. The sequence goes on along the minus strand of OX596031.1, from coordinate 8,816,459 downwards.
AACCACAGTGTGATCGCACATAAGAGCAAGTTTATGAGACCCAGTCGTGCATTTTATTTTATTTACAAAAATAAATATTAGAAAATGTAATATTTAAGTAATTGAATTACTTACAGGCACCGGACTGTACAATCGTATGAAAATAAATCGAGCCGTTTAATATATTTTCAGGAATAATCTAAAAATAGGTCAATTTAATAAATTGAAAGCTTTGAAGTCTATTTCCGTTATGTGATTTTTTTTGGGAAAAAAAATCACACGGAGTATCAAAATTGGCACGTTTAATCAAAATCATCGAGGCTGTTATTGAGAAATCTTGAAAAAATCGAAATTTTTTAATGGCAAAGATAATAAGTGCTGTTTTTCTTTAAATAATTATTTTTATTTGTAATAATTATAAAATTTGATAATTAATTTTCAAACTTTAATACTTTGAAAATACACTTGAATAATTATTTTTCTAAAGTTTACATCCAACATAATTTTATCGCATCTCAAACATAAACACACACTTTTATAATCGATAATGCTGTTGAAAATGATTTTGATTAATTGACTTGTAATTAATAAGTTACTGAAACAAAGCATTATAATACGTAATTCATTTATTTTCGTTACCAAATTCCTTCCTGGAAAATCATATTTCAAAACATTGTCAGCCGTATTTATTAGATTTTTGACTATTTAGACAGTGTCTAACTGTGTATTTTCGAAATACATAGTTGAAATAGGTATGCTTTATTTAATTTAATAAAATTTCACATTAATCGAGACTTAGCCAACAATTAAACATTTTTATTTGTAACCTGTATGGCTGCTGTCCAAAGTCAGACAAAAATCATAAATACGACCCTATGTTTTTAATATCTCTTTAAACGAAGAAGAAGAACAAATTAATAGAAAATGTATTGTGTTTGTTATTGTTTAAGTGGACTTTCAATTGCATAACTTTTTTTAATTTTGTATGTCGTTTTATGAAAAGTGATTTTATAAAACCAAAAACCGGTACTCATCGCTCATCGTCCATCAAAAAACTAAATTAGAGTCACTGAATTTAAATGAAATTGACCAGAAATGCTAACGAAGCGAATTGAAAATCCATAACATATATTTACCGCATATATGCACTTATATGTACGAGTAAAGCTACACAGGATAATATGTATATTTTTTATGTGAAACCTGGAAAAATCTCCAACCGACATCCTTAGGCCAGAGTACAATCACATACAAAAAATCGCGATTTAGGAAGGGGTCGCACATATTCAACAAAAAAAAATATTAAAAAAAAAATATATTTTATTGTCGTATGTTAAATTGTGGTATTTTAATGCTATATAAACTCTGCCACACAGAATATGATGATTTTTATTTGTTGGTGTTCTATTGTTGTATACCTATTCTTTATCCTTAGCCAAGCATATTGAATCAATAAAATATATTTCTACCTATCTAACCTCAATTCTGTGGGCGTTCCAGCTTTTTCTATGAATATGAATAAAAATACCAAGGACCAAAGCTTTATTTCTGTTTTTCTTTTTTTTGATTATTTTTTTTTTTTTAATTTTAATTTTTAACTTAGTATCAACATATAAACCTGCATATAAATAGAAAACAATTTTGTGTCGGTCTGAAAAATATGAAATCCTGCATTGCAAATGAACACAAATGGTCACAACCGAGGAATAAATTAAATCGGTGGCAGCGTCTGTGTTGCAGTGATATAACGGTTACTATATTTTATTATTTTTATATAGGTATACAAAAAATACATAATGTATATGAGTTTATATTGCGCTATAGCGCAGGGTGTTACATGTGGCGGTTGAGCTCAAAAATCGACAGCTTAACCGCAATATAGAAAATTTGAATCTAAAAATCCATTAATTTTTTAATATTCAAATGGCAGTCAACCGATTTTTGAGGATTTGTGGTTTTTGTTTTTGGATATGTGGGATTAAATTTATAAAAAAAAAAAATATATATAATTTTTCTATTAAAAAAAAACTACACAACATGAACTGATGGAAAACACATTTCACCTTAAGCAAGCAAAAATAATTTATCTGAAATGTATAAATTGTTATAAATACTTACTTAGCTATATACCAAAAAAAAAATAAAATTAAAAAACACAACTTAATTTTACACTTGATGTTGTGTACAATGTAGTTTCTAATTATTTCTTGTTTGTTTTGTTTTACAAAATGAGTGTTGTTGTGTATATCTTAAAAATAATGTTCAATATCATTGCTATAAGTGTTTATACGTTTTTTTATGTTCTCGTTATTTCCTGAATTTCATTTTTGTTTTGGATATTTTCAAAAATAAATTTGCCATGTTTGTGTTAACTCCATCACGATGAAATTAAAAAACAAACAAAAATACACAAACAGAACTATTAAAAATAAAATCAATTGGAACAAAAGATGTTTATTTAATTTTGCTATATACATATTTTGAGTTGAATTTTTGTTTCATTATGCTCGTAGACTGAAATTTAACAGATATCTATTGTGTATATACTTCAATTTTAAACAAAAAAAGATTGCAATAAAATAAAATGTTTGTTTCTATATATAAATGTATTTTGTGTTAATTTCTGTGTTTTTTGTTTTGTTTCAATCGCTGTATATGTTGTTATTATCGTATTTCTATATAGATTGAGATGTGCAAAAAAAAACAAATCAAACAACAATAATTGCAATTTTTTTAAAATTGAACTTTTTTTTCAAAACAAATTCTCGTTGCAGATTTCACCCCAAAAATTTTCAATCAAGCTCCATAGAAGGGTGCAGCATTATTATAGTACAAAACATAACTACACCTGCTAACGAAACGAGCTGGTACGTTAGACGTTGTTGATTTTATTTAAAATGTTTATAATTATTTTTGTTGTTACTATAAAATTGCACTTAAAAATTAAATTAAATTTCAAAAAAATTAATGGAGGTGAGAAAATAATTAAGAAGTTTTCTTTGAATATTTTTCTGTTCACTTCGGAAATAAAATAAAACAAATTTGTAATAAGGAATGAGGAAAAATAATTGGTATTAAAAAAAAAACGTTTTTATTTATTAAAAGACTTATATGTAAATGTAGGCAACGAAATAAAATATTACTAACTGTTTGTTTGAAAATTGGTTTTGTTCAGTAACCTAACGTGCTAAACGTAAGGCACGTTAGATATTATATTGCATAAAGGTTTAAGGATCAAAAAAATCTATTCCTTAATCTATTGATAATTTTCTTAATTTATTACTTCTGTTTTAGTCGAGTATTATTATTTTTAAAAAATATTTCTAGGGAAGCAAATTTTTGAGCCCATGGAAATTATGCCAGAATTTTTCGTTTAATAAACCGTCGAAAATTTCAACAAATACCTATTGTATGATACTTTAGCTTAAAAATTAGTTCTGAATTTTTCCCCATATTTATCTGATCTATTTCAAAATACGTCTAACTTTTTCCAAATTTTTTTCTGACTATTTTCCAATTTGAACAAAAATCCTTTGTAATTTCTTTTAGAATAATTTCAGTGAGACATTTTATGACATTTTTTAATTATAAATAAAAAACTGAAAACCGAATTTTGCAACCTTCAGCAACCTTTCAAGGGTTGCCACTATCTTGAATAAATTATGCATATTGGGATTTATATTTGTTATACATATATAAAAAAAAAATTGTCATATTTTCAAACTTATAATTTTCTTGCAGAAAATCACAATCAGAATTCTGTAGGTATGTTCCAAATCCCTTGTCTAAAATCATGTCGGGAGGAAACCCTGTAAATTTACTGATCGAAAAGTTTGATTTAAGTTTTCTATGAAGTAGTCTATATGTAATGTTGAAATAAAAACATAAGTGTCATCCTCAACGAAATATTAAAGAAATCTTTACTTAATATTCCTAATGCACTAATTCAAAGGAAATGATCGTCCTTCGGAAGTTGACTGAATGATTGTTCAAGCAGGAGCATTGTTAAGATCTTTTGTATAAAAAAAAAAAACACAAAAACCCTCCATTACAATATTATATATAAAAGCGTTTTATACACAATATCCAAAAATTATGAGCCATTTCCGCCGCTCCACATCGCAACCAATTACAAATTATATTTGTATTGAAAACTCAAGCTCTCGCCAATGATGTTGGTCTTACTTCTTATGTAATATATTTTTTTTACAATTTCCCTTACCATAAACCTCTAAAGTACAAAAGGAAATTGAGCCCCAATAAAAGAATACCCCATACCCATTGGAAAGCTGTATATAAAATAGAAAACCGCGTTATTATCAATTTGATGCGCATCTTTTTTATATTGCATTCATTTCCTATATTTTCAATGCAAATTAAGGATCCTTCCCATCAGCATCAATATACTATATATATATATATTTATAAGAAAAGAAAAATTCTATACTGACCAGACCATGATAAAATTTTTGCTTCGCCTCTCATGGACATGGTGAGGATTTTTCTTATATTCAGAATTTTTTCATAACCATCAAGACAAGCACAATAAAATGGCCATATTTTTCTTATTTTGGCTTCCTTCCTTGTTTTTGGAGGAAGAAGAAGAAGAAGAAGAAGAAAGAAACGAAGTCAGGCAGATAGAATAATATAGAAAAACAGAAGAACAAAAAAAAACCACTCTCTTCAGCTTTGCTGTGGCAAGACAAGAGGCTATCTCTTGCGCGCTATATTGGTAAACATTTTCAGATGGCTGCGCTCACTGACAGGCATTTACCATTCTTGGAAGTTAGCCAATATACATTTGGCCTTTCATGGCACCATAGAAGGCGCCCCCTAAACCCATAAAACGCAACTACTATATACAATACATGCATTGCAAATACCCCGCTTACGACGAGTCTCTCCATCAACAATCGATGATGATGTGAAAATTGGTTACTACCAAATTCCCCTAAAACTGAATGTGATGGGATCCTCAAACCTTTTGCCTGCATAATAAATGGAAATAGTTTATTTACCTACAAATTTCAGAGTCACACAAAATAAAATCGACAGCTGTATGCATGGGTCGCACGGAATTGTTCTTTGGTGATGATATCAATGATATTTTGATATATTAAATAGATTTTTTGCGTCAAAATTAAGGAAGAAAAGCTACAACAAAAGCTACTATTTTGCAAGTTTTGGATTCGTAAACAAAATTGAACTCGAGATTTTGATCAAATTAACATTGCGACGATATCTAGGAGATACGAAAAAAATTGGTGTCGTAATTTTGTCTGGTTATCTGTCTGTGCGACTACGGCCTAAACAGATGAGGTCGAGGCCTCGAATACCATTTTTTTTTTAATTTTGAATAATCTTATTTTTCTGAAAAATAGCTTATTAAAAAAATCTCGGCTTAATTTAATAGGTATAAAGGATACCTTTCTAATGGTTATTAATGGCGACTCCCGTAGAATAATTTATTTTTATTCTCAGTTTTCTCGAAAACCTTTCCATCGATTTTGATCAATTTTTTATGGTTAAATTTTCCAAAATTCTAAACATTATTCTTTACCAAGAATTTCAAAAAAAAAATAATTTTTTTTTCAATTTTTTTTTTTTTTTTAAAAACTCCATATTTCTTAAAGTTAGTACCTACCTACTAAGCGGTTTAATTAAAAAAAATACCGTTATTTAAAAAAAAAATTATTTTGATAGTCAAAATAAACGGTACCTTTTATAAAACTGTTTAAAAACCTTTTAAAAAAAATGTATTTTTCTCGAAAACGGCTTTTACGATTTTTATTAAAATTTTAATTACTTATTATAAGTACGATCTACTACAAATATTAAGCTCCATCTGGAAATGATATGTTTTTTAGTGGGGGAGTTTCATATTGCGAATTTTTTTTTTGTAAGGTCTTATAATTCTATATAATATAAACCTATTTGGCTTCCTCTAAAGCTTACTGAGAGCATTATTTTAAACTCTTTCCAAGAGATATGAAATTGGTCTTTCGATACGTCGATATCATGGCCTTCCACATAGACAAACTTCATTTCTGCTTAAAGAAAAATCGATGAATTAAATAAGCGGATTAAGCTGTTCCACATCGAGATTATTATTTCATTTTTAAGCGGTAGAAAATTCAATTTTCAAAACGAAAGTACCTACCTAAATTATTTGTTCTTTTAATTTGATAAAAGATATAACACAAAACTAAGGGCGGGGGTGAAGAGAATTTTTTCGAATATCTTGGTTTCTTTTATTCTCTAAGCAGCAAAATAAACCTGAAATCCAGTTTCTTTAAAATTGTTTTTGATTAAAAATGGCATTTTTAATGTACACAAACATTTTTCGGAGAAAAAAGAAGTTTTCTTAAATTTTTAATTTTTTTTTTTTCAAACAAAGAACCATCTGGTTTCTAAAGTTCGACCAAAATTTTAAAAAGCATTGAGAAGGTACCTAATTAAAAAAATTTTGTTTTTTTTTTTTTAATCTTGAAACTGTTATTATATTTGTTTGATAATTTACTAGTTAAAATAAGCTTACTTTAAAATGGGACAATAGGATAATAATATTTATGGCTTTAAAATACGATTGTTTTTTTTTTGTTCATTTTAAATATCATAAATTTTTTTTCTTGAAATTTGGATAAACTTTCTAGACAATTTCTTGTGAAAAAATAATAAATCTTCTTTTTTTAAAATTTTCTGTTTATGTAAATTATGTTGTATGTACATACATGTAGTTTTCAAATAAGTCATTACTGATCAGGGTCTCTATACGAAGAACAAACACTAATAATAGAATTTATTCTAATTGTGAGATGACAGTGGAATTTGAAAACTTATTTTGTAACGATTTTTTGGTGAAAATCAATACCGTTGCCGTAATTTGTGTCAAAAATGCAATCGCAAGATGTTGTTAAACATAATTTGCAAATATCAATTATTCTAAAACCCAAAAGAAAATTTTTAAACAAGCGCATTATTTTTGATAAAGCAATTTGCTAAATTCATCAAGAGAGCGTGTTCGTAATCGTCAAATGTGTTTGCGAGAAAATTGACAGCGTTGATCAAACAGATTTTGTGCGAAAACGACGATTGTATACTTGACGATATCAAAAAATGACGATCATTTGACGATCAAATTGACTTTGATTTGACGTTTTTAAAAACGGCCGTTATCAATATTACTGTCTAAGTGTTAAAAAAAAAAATGCTGTGCCACAGAAAGACAGCTCAATTTCTGAGTCAATGTAACTGCCTTTCGCTTTACTGCGTTTTGTTATTTCTGCATCAAAAAATATATTTCCACAAAAGTTGGAGTTGTCTGGTTCTTTCACTGGATACTTCAATAGAATTTCATTTCCACAAACAAAATTGAAATTACACAGCTTTAATAGAATCGTTGATATAAAAATTTTAAAAGGAAAGGGTTTACCTATTAAAACTGCAGGTGCCTTTACAGACAGACGAAAGACAAACAAAATGATTCATAGCAAAAAAAAAAACTTGAGTACTTATATCTGCGATTTTTCCTGAATGCACAGCAGTTCTCCCTTAGTTTATATAATACAAACATCGCAAGTAAAATTAAAATCCTTGTTACCAATCTTTTGATAGCCCCTCTTCGTCCCTCATTCTCAATACTATACCAGGAACTTCTGTCTGCTATTCCTGCACACATCTGTGAATCCATAAATATTTTCTTTTATTGAATACTCGTGTCCTGCATTCCTTTGACTGAATTGTGAAATTACTTGAGCGTTTCCTGGACGGAAATAAAAAATTCGCTAATTAAGTAAATTGATGATCAAGAGGATTCGTGCCATATTTATTTTTTTTTCTACCAGCAACCCTCTCTTTTTTTTATTTAATATTTTTTTAATTTTTTTAAAGGATATTGGTAAACATTTTCAAGGGGAGGTTGATATGGTAGTATATTGGAAAAGTCTGTTTTCGCCGTTGCACATTGCATGTTCATGTGAAATATATAATAATTGAGGTAGAATGGGTCATGCGAAACAGAACGCAGAGGGGTGCTTTTCAAGTGGGACTGGTTAGGAATATTATATTGGCAAGTATAATAATTTTTGTGGAGTAGAAATGGTGGCTCCACCATCACCATCATAATCATGCTTTTTCACTTGTCGGCGTAAAAAGGATATATTCTGATGAATGGAATTTTAATTGAATTGTCGATGCGATCCATTGATGATGGTGAGGTATTTTTTTTTATTATTTTTTGTTTTTTTTAGAAAGAAGAGGTTGAGTTTGGTTATGCTGTGTGGTCATGATGTTTGAGTGAATTTTTGGGATGTGAAATATTTTTTTTTTTTTATTTTTCCAGTTTTTTGGTCGCTTACGATGATTTTCGACCAAAAATTGTTGGGAAATTAAAAGGTGCTGATGAAATATGAATTATTGATTGAATATGATACATTCATGCTTTTGAAAGCAATGTTTGTAGGATTTTTTTTATGCACATCATGAGGGAATTTAAAAAAAATAAATTTATGTTCACCGATACAGTAATGGTTTTTCGTATGTAAAAGACAAAATAAAATTTTTTAATTTTTATAGTAAATTTAATTTATGAAAAGTAGGAATAAAATAAAAAAAAACTATTGTTCATTTGAAATCTAAAAATACACGCAGAAATTCGATATTTACGTAAATGATTTAGATTAAGTTAAGTTATTTTTCTAAAAATTACTGGAAATCAATTTTTCTTTCTTCATTTTTATTTGAACAGTTAGTTTTTTTTTCTTTTGTTGATACGTAATTGTTCAGTCAATCTTCGTAAAAAATTTGTTTGGCCATTAAAATACCAAACCTTTTCGAAGGCTTAAAGCAACACCTTGAAATAGAGCTAAATGCATCATACTTGTTTTTGGACAATATCCTGAATTCAAATTCAAACTCTTGGTCTATATTCTGGAACTTTCATCACACAGATTTTGAAAATGCTTGCCCTAACTTTTATAAGCTAATATAGCCACTTTAGCAAGGCTTCGCATGAATTTTTAATTAATTTTAGCATTTTAAAAAGTGAAAATAAGATTTGTAGGGGCTTTAAACAAAATTTTATATACACCAAATATGTACAGTTTGAGAGCGTAGCGTCATCTGCTGGCATCCCATTTTCATGGGTCCGAAAACTAGAAGTAGTGTTTATCTCTTCTTAGACTGAGTATTTGTTCCTTCCAAAACAAAATGGAAATTTTAAATTTTAGCCACCATTCACCGCTGAAAGTATGTAATTTCGGATTTTCACGATTTCCCAAATTTCCCCCTTGCAATAATTGATTCGGATTAGCACGATAATACTTATATTCAGACTAAATATTTTTGTGTGGCTTATAGAAGAGCTAATTTTCATTTATTCCATCAATAAGGACTCCTTATATCGTCTCCTTATATTGTCTCCAAAAAGCTAAGAATTTCTTTAAAAAGACTTTAAACCCATTATGTTGCTTTTGATGGCACATGCGATAAAGCACGAAGGGTATTTGCTAATTTACGCTTCAGAGATTTATAATCTAACTTTTATGATAAAATTAAAAAACATATTATAGTTAATTCCTCAAACGAAGTAGTTGCTATTAAATTTTTAAAGTTTTTTTTTTTTTGAAAAATAAATCTAATAGATACAACTTTCATGTAATTCAAAAAAAAAAAAATCTACAAATCTCCTTATGAGTTCTTGCATAATTCTCTTAAGAGTTTGTTTCTGTGAAAAAAAAAATAAGGTCACTCAATCTAGTTAGACATTCTACAAGACAGCCAAGCAAACAAGCTTTGCAAATCTAATATACCCTGTCATCATGCTTTGCATATATGTATACAAATCTTATTTGATATACCTCACGCTCCTTTCCAGAATGAAAATCCTGCAAACAGACTCACACACGCATAAGAGTTTCCATTTCGTCCGCCTTCAAACCACCTTTTGCTATACCGTCTTGCGAAGTACAGTATAGCATACTCTCGACTCGTATAGAATATTATGAAGTTGGAAAAGTTCTATCAAACGAAAATCATGCACCTAATTCAGTTTTCATTAGAATCTTTAAATCGCTTTTTGCAAGTAGCACATCTACATACATATATGCATATGAGCATACTCAACTCATATTATATATTCTTGGCTCAGAGAGACTTTAAAATTTATCCTTATATAGAAGTACTAGAACTACGACCATGCTTTATGCTAAAACTTACTTTGATACACTTTCAAAATTCCACAAAATATCTGCGACACCTTAAGCATCATCATCTTTCTCGAACAGTTCTCTTAGAATCTAAGTTTAAATTCTTTTGGCAAAACTTTCTTGATTCACGTATGTGCGGCTGGAGTTGGAGTTGCAAGTGATGCGTGGTATCGGAAGGATAGCGATTATAGTCCCTGAAAATGTGCCTCAGAGAAGGTATATAAATAAACTTTTCTTCGTCAGAGTAGAGAGAGGGACTCAGTTGGAATGGTAACTCTTCGAACATTAACAAGTTTTTCCAGAACCCAAAAGGAGCCAGCCAGAATATTCTATATAATAAGTATGTGATGGTAGGCCAAGCAAAGGGAAAGAAAAGGGATGAATAACGAAAACTCGATTTAACTCCCATCTACGTTGCCTTTAATCAAATTCAACGTGAAGCTACACCCCTGCAATCGTTCATCTCAAGTACGTGATTTGTTTCACTAAAAATGAGGAATGGGTTTTTTTTTTATGTTTCACAAAAAAAAAAAAAAAAAACGATTCCTTTCGGCCTCTTAAATAGAAAAATATAGGGTTTTGTGTTATTTTTTTTTTTTTTTTTTTGTTCGAGCATTCTCGTCCTCATGTCAAGTGAGTGGTTTATGATGCCAGAGATATTGTATATATCCTTGAACCGTATTTATACAGTATACATACTTTATACATATATAGTGGAGAATGTCCCTTGGAGCGCAATCGACTGATGGACGTGAATCTAAATGGTACGTGGCAAGCGAACTGCCTTTTTTTTTTTTAATTCTTTGCTTTGCCTTTTTGCATCAGGCCGACTTGCATGATGTGTTGCAAGTAGGTATGAGTTAAAAAAAAATAACATTTTAAATACAATGAAGAACGAATATTGAAGGAAATTATGCTGCCTGCCTATATATAATCTACTCTATATAAATGAAGGAGGAGGAAGGCAATTTTTTGATGTTTTGACAGGAGCCACAATTGAAGCATGCAATTTTTGTTTGCTATGTAAGTTTTGGCAGGAAAATTGAATTTTTGTTACTTAGACAATCAAGGAAGTTTACATAATAATTGTTTTATTTTACACACTGAATTTGACTGGAAATGTCAGGATATATTTGCGAGTAGTTAAATATTCTGTCCAGTCCAAACGTTGAGGGCAAATTTTTTTTTAGTAATCAGTTAGGCAGTTCAGTATAAGTAAATATTTTCAGACAATCTATTTTTTCAATACTACGATACGATAATAAGAAAAAAAAAAAAAAACGTTATAGGTAATTGCTCATTTCAGAGCTAGATAACTTTATCTAGTTTTGAAATGAGCAATAGGACTACAAATATTTTTAATGTCAAAAAACCTTTCGTCAATATTTTGTCAGTTTATATTTCTGATATTTTGGAGATCTCAGAAATCTCTCAAATATAGACGGAAAAAAAATTTGATTCATCGGCTTGATTTTTTACCGAACCAATCATTTTAAACGTTGAATAAAATTTTAATTCTTTAAAATTTTTAATATCTAAAAATAATTACAAAATTGAGATGCATTTCTATTTCAAACCGTAGATAAGTTGATATCCAACCGAAAATTAGGTCCCTATTCCTTCTTCAAAAAATATTTCCATTTCTTTTTTAGCGGTGCCACTTTAACTCAATTTTTGACAAGAAAAATAATTGTGAATGTGATATTTGTTCATAATATGCATAATCAATTAAACAAACTCAAAAATCAATCTTCCTCAACGCCATAAAAATCGATTTTTAATTTATTAACTAAGCCTATTTTGGTTAACAAGAAATCAATACTTATGCTCTTCAGAGGAATTACGAAATCGAGAATCAACAAAAACAAACGTTTTCTATAAATTCTGAACGAAAGAATCGCGAAATGACCTAACCCGTTCTCGGAGGTAAGTTAATTATTGAAGGTTTGAATGAAACAACAATACTTGAGTGAGCTACTATACTAAGATTTTATAGGCTGAATTTATAGCTATTTCACCACTGCCAGACCGATTATCAGACTCTTTTTCAGTGGTGCTTGGTCATTGTTCAATTTTAATTGAAATACTTTTATGCCCAGCTGGGACTCGAACTTGGACCAAGTTCCCTCCAAGCCAATGCACTTCGCATTGCGCTACCGAGGTCATGTGATCAAGTAAGTTAAGTACTCAACTCAGTTCAAAATTTTGCACAGAATATGTTTATAAAAATCTAAGAGACTAAAAATGTTTATCTATAAATTTCTCTCCAAAAAATATTTGTGGTAAAAACTTTAATTGATAGTGAATAAAGACTTGACCGCCACAAAGTAAAAGGGTTTAAAAGAGTAAACTGCGAACCGCACTGTTTCGTGGTACAAAAACTTCTGTCTTTATTTTCCATAAACTACACTAAGATTCTAATTATAATTTCTTATACCTAACTTACAACTACATTTACATTTCTTAACCTATCATATCTATAGTATAAAACTAAACTAACATTAGGGTTGTAAAGTGGATAACGACGATGCGACGCAACCCTTGTTCATAAAACATAATGTTCACAGATGTATGTCATAAAATAATACCATAAACTGTTTCTATGAAAAAGGTCATCGCGGCACAGCGTCGCCGTCCACTTTTATCTTATGAACTAAATAAATATAAATACCTAAACAAATAAATATTACTAGATAACCTAACAGATAGTAAAACAAATTAAAGCCAAACGGGGTGTTGTGATATTCACACTAGGTTGAGGAAATATACTGGTGTATTTTTGTGAAATTTTGAACATTTTCGCTTGCATAATTTTTCGCTATTCACAATTTTTTTAAGAGTCTTGCATTCCTCTATACTATATTTTCTTTCGAAATTTTGTCTTTTTCTTAATTATAAAATTTTCCATCAACATTTGAATTAGAATACATAGAATATAGTTAATAAAGGGTGTCCCAAAATGAACACATCAAAATTTGAGTTAGTCGCTATTTGTTTAGTAAAGTGTTGGCAACCCAGTAAAAAACTACTTGACAGCTGACAGTTTAGGGTAAGTAAAAATGTTGCATTGCACAATATTTCAAAAACAATGATAGTTTATTGGCAACAGTTCATAAATTCAAAGTATATTCGAAAGAAAGAGAGTATTTGAAAAATGCAGGGAGATTAGATCCATTTAGTGATGCTAAACACACTTATGGTCATCCAAAAACAAAAATGTCAATATAGAAGTAGTGCGTGATAGTGTTGGTTCAGAAACATAAATATTGTATGCGCGAAACTCTCATTATTGTTTAACAAATGAGAACACATTTATAGATTTTTACTATCCCTACATTTTTGTTGTCAATTTTTTAATTTTGCACTACAAAAATAGTGGTAAATTCAAATATTGCGTTAATTTTGTGACACACTTTATACATAACCAGTTGCTTTTCATTATTAAATATATTTGTTTGGAACCTAAAAATTCTTAAACATTCAATTCTTTTAAATATAATTTTCACACTGTTTTGATTTCAACTTAAAAAAAATGTTTGAAGAAAATTAGATTTTCTATCAATTTGGGTACCTAATTTAAACAAATTTCATACAAACATATATGTAGGAAAAGTTAACAAAAAAAAACAAATTAACAAAAATTAAAAAAATTTTGTACTGAATTGCTTATAAATATTTTCTGATACTCGTAGATCAAGATCTCGGCACGGTGGTTCTTTTTTTTTATATTTTCTTAAAACTTAATTTGCCTGTGGTAATTTTTTGTCTTGAAAGTGTTGTTAGCATATTTAATTGAAAACCAATTCTCTCCAAAATTTAAGTCAATTTAATTTATTATTATTTACATTTACAGTTCAATAAACAAAAAAAAAAATATTCAATAATGATTCCATTTTCAGAAAGTTCTGCCTTAAACATAATTAATTAAAACCCATTGTCGAAACTATCTTGTTTTATTTTTTTTATGTTTTTTTTTTTTATTTTTCAACTCATCAGCTCCTCAGCCATTTTGGCAAGGCGTCAACTGCATCAGTAGGTATATGAAAATATTCGTAATTATTATTCAGACTTTCACACCATATATTTCCTTGACTACGTAACCACATCCGGTGTGCATTGCTCAATGTTCACTGTATAGTTTTGTAGACAGAGACTGGAAATGGCAATAACAGTTCAGAGTACAGATATATTGGTTCAATTGCAATACAAAAATTATAATTAATTTGGGTTATATTATTATTGCATTGCATTGTAGCTGTTGGAGAATTTGAGCGTCTCATTTATTCTCAACTCTCGTCCTGGCTCAATAATTCACTTTAGCCCCGAAACGGAAACGTCAAAATGAGCAGTGTGAAAAACCGTTGAATATTAAAATCTTACACCAAATAATGAATTTTTAATTTAAATGAAAATCGCTTAATCAACACATACCTAGCTATATTATAAATATATTGATATACGGACAAAACATATAATCATGATGATGATTACGGCGCGGCGCGGCGCTCGTGCGATGGGGACGATGTTTTATTCGTTTGTTGATATATAATGTATATGTATGTAGGCATGTGTTCTTGCGTACGAATTTATGTGTTTGTAAAGTGCATGGTGCCGTTTTTCAATTTTCCATTTTCATTTTGTAAAAATCGAAATTTTTGACATGAATAATTTACGCTGTTTGACATTTGATATGAGTGCGCATATATTGGATTGGTGTATTGGTTTTTGCTGCTATCGACGACGACGACAAATGAACAAACGGACGGACGCGGACGGGCGGTAAGCGTACGCTGACGTTGAAGCTGTTAGCCAACCAACCAACCTACTACCCAGCCACCACTGATGTTTGCAGTCGAGTGCAAAATTCATATGTAAATTTGACATTTTGCATGAAAAGAGTCCTTGTGTTGTCCTCCTTTGTGACGTGAAGGTTTTTTTTTTTTGTTTTTTTTGTTTTAGTATTCGAATTGTGCTTGTGCCTTTATATAGATGATGATGATGTGCAGCTATTCCAGGTCAGTGCGCATTCAATTGTTGTGCAATTGATGGAATTTAATTGTATTTTTAATAAACACACAAAATCACATTTCGTATAATATTGTTACAATATTATTCTCCTTTTGTTCGCATTTTATTAATTTAATGATATTTCCCTGATCGAAATGTTAAATCAGGTAAAAACGAATTTGAAAGATGTCAAATATTCTTGTTGATATGAAAATGCAAAATAAAATGGATTTTTTTTTTCAACTTACATCAAAGGCATACAAAGTAAAGTAGAGACAAGAAAAGCTATGTAAAGCTATGTATATGCTCTGAAACATTTTTTAATTTAATCTTGAAAAGCAGGCTGAATAGTATAAATTTTTTTAATTATGTTTAGTGTTTCCAAGTTTTAATTTCTTCTTGATTGATGCTTATTTCTCCCAGCTTAGGGTTCGGCGACGCAGTGAGCAAGAAGTGAAGGTCAAGGAGCGACTAAGTGACAATTTCAAACAATAACATTTGCAAACAATGTATAATCACTCTAGATGAAAGGCTTTTTCAAACCGGTGCAAAACATTCGGAGCGGATATATGTACCACCACCGAAGAATGTTCAAAGATTCGCATCGCGCCAGTTTTCATTTAATTAATATATTAATTTAAACATACGAAAACCTGTATGCTTCAATATTTATGCTTACTTTTGGTTGTGTAGGCGTCTGTATACACGTATGCGTTTTTTTTTAGTTTAATCCCCGTTGCTGAAACAAAATTTTAATATTAATGCTGTACTTAAACCAATATTTTTTTTTTATCTTTCCTTATTCGTAAATTGTCACATTGAGGGCTTATGTCGAACTTAAAAATTTAAGTTTCGTATTAGCAAATATAGGTCTTAGTTTAGTGGCTTCAAAAAGAAACCCCTACTTAAAATGTATGAATGCCCCAAAAACCTACATTATTATAACTTTTCGTTTTTAGCAATTAGTCACTTCAAAACTCATCAGCTATCATTGCCATCATTACCGCATTGACTCATCACGCAAACCTCTTACATAAACCATATTCTTTAAGGTATTAAATCCTTAATTACGAAAGACAATATAATTGTATATAAAATTGTATAACCTGTCAAAGCTGTTGGTTAGATTTCAGAAAGTCAAACTTCCATTCTATTTACCGCCTCAACCCTTGTATTTCATACATATGCATTTCAATTTATATGAATTCATTTGAATTCACATTGAAATATGCACAGATATTCAAATTCACAATATCTATACACACAACCAAGAACATTTCGTTATGTAGTGTAAACGTCAACGGAATACAACATGTTACAGCAATAACAACAACAAAAACAGCAACGATGACGTCGACATTAAGGGCATGTAAATCCAACTGTACACCTCATTTACAGCAGCTATTCAACGTATGTTTGAATCACTTCAATTGTACAGAAACTCTACTGTGTATTGCACCCCCCATTTCTGAATTGACTTTGGACTTACAAACATACATACATATATAACAAAACAAAATAACAACCCTTTGGGAAGAGATGCAACAACCGCAATATAAAGCACACTGTAACCGAATTGCCAGAGTTGAGTTTGCATGTTCAGCAACAACCTTATAACAACAACAACATTAGGTACTATTACATAGAAAACAGTTTCCTCTTCTATTCACGTTGTATTACCTAGGTACATACATATTACATGGAGTATACCTAGCTTTAGACCTATACCATCATCATCATCATCATCATCAACATCAGAATTGCATGTGCAATGTGAACTGCATTTAATGGCCAATTCATTTGTATTGGGGCAGAAGCAATATCGGTTAACTCCTTTTTAGGATATTATTTTCTAGAAAACAATCATAATTATTGTTGCTCTTACGTTTAGGGGTAGGTATGTGTGTAATGTATTTTACACAGATTTTATTGTTCAGTCTCTAGTTAGAAAAAAAAAAAACAACAACGGCAAGTGGAAAGATATTAAGTGCAATTCAAGTGATTAATGTAGCATTTTTTAACTAGATTGCGTGTGCTTATAATAGAAAAGTTTCATTTAGATGAGTGGTTTTTGAAAGAATTTTGAGATTTAAAGCTTTAAGTAAATTTTTTTTTAATACCTACGATATTACTCACATCATTTGCTTAGATTCCCATAATATGTGGAAGATTAATAATCCGTAATGTAATTAAAAAAAAAATCTTTATAATAAATTTTGGTGGTTAATCTATCCCGCAAATATTTTTGGGCGTATAAAGTAAGCATGAAAACTTTCGCAAAAATAACATTTGACCTGCCCATAAATTGTTGTAAATAAGTCGTGAAAAAATTGCCGTGCTATGCAAAAATTTTTCGATCTATCGATTTTCCCGAAAATAAACAAAAAGAGTTGCCAGGCTAATTTTTTATAAAAAGTTGACATAACACGTTTTTTTTATTTTTGGTCAAAAATAACCTTTGAATATGACAGATAATTAACCGGGAAAGCGAAAATTTTCCCCTCTATTGATTCTTCCGAAAATTACCAAAAAGAGTTGCCATGCTAACGTTTAGGTATATAAAGTTGGCATGACACTTTTTTATTTTCGGTCAAAAATAACCTTTGAATATGACAAATTATTAACCGTGAAAGCAAAAAAATTTCCTCTCTATTGATTCTCCCGAAAATGACCAAAAAGGGTTGCCATGCTAATGTTTATATAAAGTTAGCATGACACTTCTTTACTTTTGGTCAAAAAAAACCTTTAAATATGACAGATAATTAACTGCCGTAAAAATATAGTGAAGGCAAACATTTTTGTCTCTATTGATTCTCCCGAAAATGAAAAAAAGAGTTGCCAAGGTAATTTTTTTCTAAAAAGTTGGCATGACACCATATGCCAGATGGTGGAAATTAATTTCCGTAAATAACAAAATTAAAAAAATTGGCACGTCTAATTTTCTTGAGTTAATATACCTACGCTTTTGTCCAAAAAAAATGTTCAAAAAGTCGTTAAAGAAGTTTTCTTAGAAGTCACTTATATGCATTCTTTTCGTTTTTACAACTTTTAAACTGATAAGAAATAAATAAAATGGCTACGGTTATAAAAATAATTTCAGAAAATAAATTTTAAAAATTCTACCAGAAATTATTTAAAAATATTTCTCGATTCTCAAAATTGCACAAGTCAAATTTAAAAAAAAAATAACCATCTCTGTCTAATAAGGAGGGAGCAAGAGCTTATTGGCCTGATGGATGTTTTTTTTTTCAACAGAATGTCCATCGATGGGCTCTACACCTATAGAACTGTAGTTAACTTTTTTCTAATTGAAAGGATTAGGAACATATACCTAATCGATTTTCAGCTATCCCCTCAGCAATAAAAATTCTTCTCAGAAAGCAAAATTAAATTTAAAAAAGGTAGGTTATATGTACCGGTCGACCAAAAAATAACAAATATAGAATAGTAAATTAAAATTGAAACATTAAAATTTGTAAATTAAACCCGTAAATTGCAAGAATAAACCAATTTTGTCAACTGCATCCATTGAACTGGGCATAAAGCAATTTATTATTAATTTATTCAAGAGAACAAAATTTATTATTCCAGATTAATAATAAAAAAAAATATTACTCATATCCATTAAACTTTTTTTTTGATCATATTATGCAGATACCTTTATTTTTAAAATTCAACCACAAATTTAAGAGTGCTTTGTATTTTTTTTTTATTTTATTGGTTAGTATAATAATTTAAAATTCAGTAATAAAAAAGATTAAACTATCCAATTCTGCTTGACATACTGTATTGCAAAGAGTACTTTCATAGGAGGAGGACTATACTGCAACTCTGCAATCACAAATCGGATGCAATAATAGTTCGTATACCTAGATTCATTTATTTGCAATCACCCGCGGATCGGATGGTGATTTCTACACTCGAATGCATACAAAAAAGTGGCCACATAAAAAAATACACCAGAATAATATCTAAATGCATAAGGGATGCGTCATACCGTCAAACACTTGCTGCAGCAAGCAGCACTGTGTTCGCCATGCAGGTGCAGTGCGCACCCACCCGTGGAATGAGTCCTTTTGCCAAAGCGAGTCAGCCACCTTAATCAATTTCCCCGCATAGCAAGGCTGAATACCTGCTGCACAATTACTATGATTTTTACTTTTGTTCAAAATTTTTCTATTTTTCCATCGGAAACTGATGGGTTTTTTTTTGTATCTCCAGGTTTTTATAAAAGTTTTTGTTTTTTTTTTGTTCTACAACACATTTGCCAGATTTTTTGTAGATTTACGATTCGAGAAAAAAATTCTATCGACAGCGGATGGTGCTACATCTAAAAACATATACAATATACATAGGTGAAGGTTTCATCTATAAAAGATCCAGTTCAACTGATATCAAATATGTAGCCTTTATCCGATGACAGGGCACTCGACCGAATTGTATGCAAGCAAGCGTACATGCATGCAATAACGGAACGGAATGAATATTCGAGTATTTCCGATTTTCCTACTACAACAATCAAATTTCAAATGCCACCACTACTGTACATACTATAATAATGTGTATGTTCATGTTGTCGTTGGGAGAAGTGTCACCCTGTTGGCCCGTCACAGCGAGTGGCTGAAAGTATGACGTGGGTGTCAAAAGCACATTGTTATTTCAATATTATTGCACGTGTACGCTAAAATCTTTTTCCTGTAAATTTCCAAATAATACCTATGATTTTTTTTTCTTTTGCTTTTTTTTGAAGAGAGAGAAATGAATATTTTTTGTGTTAATATACAACAACTGCGGAAGGTTTTCAATTTTGTTTGTAGGTATTATATACATGTGAAGCTATTTTTTTTTTGTTAATAAAGTTCTAAGAACTGTTAGGGGAATACTTAGCTTATAATTCATGACTTTGCAAGAAAAGAGTTTACAAAGGTTTTTGCAAAGCAATGATTCAATCTTAACTCTTTAAGTAGATGCCAACCTGCTCTAATTTTTATCTACAAAATAGTTGAGAACAATAAAGTGGGTTTACAATTCATAAGACGCAAACAAGTTTACCCTTACAGATTTTACTCCTATATGTTGTAAACTTCAAATATTTATATGTGCTAAACTAAGAAAGAATTTTATGTAAGGGAACAGAGCTGACAGTAGCGGCCGACAGCGTGACAATTAAAACGTAAAGTTTAAATAACCTGACTCTGACCTCTCCACATTACATAACGCAGTATTGAAAATGCTTCCTTTTTATCTGATCCTTAACCTAATCTATTTATTTACAAGACCTCAATACCGATTGCTTGTATCAGAATTAAAAAGCTAAGAGCCCAACCAAACTTGTCGTTGCAAGAAAAACGAGATGAATTTGGTATAAGTGTTTTTCTAATTCCCGAAATTAGCACGAAACGAAAATTGAAAATTAGGTACATAAAAAATGTATATGGAAACAAAATTCCTGATACCTTATAAAGAATATTGTGAAAACTATTTTCTTATGAAATAAAAGTATTAACAATTTTTTTGTAAATTCGAGATAGTTTAAACGCAAGTTGTAATTTCTTTTTATTCACTAATCATTTTATCAACTCTCCAGTTGAAGATCTAAAGATGGCTGGCTTTTAGTTTAAAAAATATCCTTTGGATATTTGTGAAATATAAAAAAATAATTAATTTTAAATTTAAATTTGAACCTGTCAACCAAAATATCGAGATCAAAAAATCTACTTGAGTTCGAAAATGAAATGCAAAGAATCCGCTTGGCTACTTTCCATAAAAGAACTGCCATAATATTTAAGTTAGAGGTAAGTTTTAGTTGTAAATAAGTTTTTATTCAATAATAAATCGTTTCATAAAAAAACTTTTTTTTTTTTAATGTTCACTCATTTTCCAATGCATTTAATGGATTAGTTTCTACTCGATCTAGCATTGCTTGAAAATACGTTCTTACAAAGCGAACACGCTTTTGAAACAAAAATAAAAAGAAAAAAGGAAACTTTTTTCCGTAAAATCTCAAGTTTACTCGGCCAACTTCAACTTTTTTCAGGAGTTGAGAAAACTATTGTTGATCAACTCTAAAGTTGAAAAACGAAAGTTGAAAACGTAAACTTTGACTGAGTAAAACAAAATCACAAGTTGAAAATAAAAGTCATCAAATTGTATTAAATTGTGAGTAAATAAAATCGCTCTTAATATACTCCGTGTTGCAAATTTTAATTGGCGCCCAACGTGGGGCGTAGCCTGCAACTCTGTTTGCTCTCTGTTTTTTTTTTGTCCGTACGCGCATAGCTCGCCTGAACATCATCCAATATGCATTGGAGTTTCTGTTATTGGATTCGCATAGAAATAGGTTAGCATAAACATCGTGAAAACCCGAAATTGCATATTTTTAGGCGTGAACGGTGGCGATATCTGAAAATTTGAAAATTCCATTTTATATGGGAAGGAAAAAATATTTATTCTATGGAATGACCAACACTAAGGAATTGACAATTGGCTCATTTTCTTTCTCACAAAAATATGATCGCCAACAGATGGCGTAATGCTTTCGGATTGTTTCATTTATGTACAAAAATTATAAAATTGTGCTAAAAAATTCATTTTAAAAATTTGTTCGAAGTCCCTATAAATTTTATTTTCACTTTTTAAAATGCTTAATCTGAAAAGAAATTATAATATACTTTGTGTAAATCTAGTTAAAATTAAATGTTACATCTTTGTCAACATTGAAAAAGAGATTAAGTATTTCATCCCTATAAAAACAAAAAAATCCTAAGAAAGCTACTAATGTTATTTTTAAATAATTATTGTGCTCTAATTATGCCACTTTGGGTCGTTGAGATATGCTTCTTCAAAACTCTTATATTTGTATTTAAATAAAACAAATTCTCAACCATTAATCTATCCATTTCATGTATTTATATTTTATTTTCATTTGTGTTTGTTTCAATTTTAAAAAAAATTCCATCACATGAATTCAAAACAATTTGCATATATTTTGAATTTTCATAATCTGCTATACCATACCACAGAACATCACAACTGCTAGTAGGTTATATTGTATGCATAGAGAACTTTTTAATTAACAGATCAAATCAACTCCCAATGGCAGACAAACTGTTTTGCACTTCCTCTGCATCACTGCAGAAAACAATGTCTAAAATGAATTCACTATACAGATACTCCATCAACAAAGAAATGCATTGCCATATATGTATATGTATGGTATGTTCATAAATAAAGCTATCCCTATTCAGTCATTCAAATCAACCTTCCCACTCGACATATACATATAACATCACATCATTATCATCATTGGATGTATCCCACTTCTGACACACTAAATATAATTACATTTATTTAGTTTATTAATATTGCACAAAATGCCTGCGTGGAATTATTAGTTCTCATTCTAGCAAAACTCAAATGCATATATCCTGATGCATCTGCATACCAATTTGAAAACTTAATATAAAATTCAATTGAATTGCCAACTGAAATTGCCACGACGACAACGACGACGACGACGGTGATGGTTATACGCGACGTATATAAATCAGGCAACGAATGAAAGAGTCCTTAAAGCTTAGGCTGCCTACACACAATTGTTATATCTTTTAGGCTGGATGATGGGTATATATGCTAACCTGTCTTTCTGAGTATGTTTCTTTTTTGTTGTTTTTAAGGCATTTTGAAAAGGAAGAATGCACCCGAAAATGTATGAATATTTATTATTGCGCATCCAGGACACTCTCGTGATAGCACATCACAACACATTGAAGGATGTGACTATATGAAGAGCTTTATATATTTTTTTGTCCTGTCTTATTTTTGGAGTATAGAAAATAGAACAAATATAGGGTAACCAAAAATATCCTTGCAAGGTTGCGAGAAGAGGTAAATCACGTTATAGTCCTTAACGTGTGTTTCCAATGTATTTACAACACCAGGTAGCAGCTTGGTTTCATGATGACGCAGACAACGAGGCCACGGCAGCATCATGACTACAATGTAATCAGGTATATTGTCTATGCCTATATAGGTAGATACTCGAAAGGATTTATTCGCTCTCCTCCTTTCTGAGCATAGAACATTTCATTCCAGAAATCACAGTCTGTGGGTTGCCACCCGTTTCCTTGGCGGAAAGGGTATTTTCCATCAACACTCTTAAAAGGGTGCTAAATGGAAATTGTCTCCCTAATATGGTGAGGTAAAAAAGGACTGCGATGGTGGTGCATTTTATAGTGACATTATTTGGGGGCCACCAAAAACCACCATACCTGTATAATATCAACCACCCACCTTTGGCAATTTAGCGTGATTTGATATATGGATCTGGAACTCTGAAAATTGTCCTGTTTTTTTTTTTTTTATTCTATATTCCCCGTACTCGTTTTGAGTGGGTCTACTCGAATCAGGATTTTTGCTGCTGCTGCTACCACTGAAAATCTCTTAATAATTCATTTGCAAATGGTCTTTTTCACATGGTTTAGGGATTCCACTTTCATTTCGTTTGGCAGGGCATTCCACCATATACCTATAAAGGTATATAGGAGACGGTGTGGAGGTGTATCATCAGAAGAGCCCAAACTCACATCTCCTCTGCACATCCGTATCTTTGAATTGCAAAATGGAATTCGCGTTGTTGTTGGCTCTTGGCCCTCTCCAAAGTGGTAAACCTCTTTTAGGGATTTTTTTGTATTATTATTTATTTTTTTTTTTTTTTTGTAAAAGCAGCCTCCTGTTTATTCGTTTGCCTAAAAGCTTAGACAAACACAACAACAATAATAACGGTGAGGAAAAATCTTCACAACACCTGGATGACAAATAGGATGGAAACCGATAGTGAAATGCTTGTAAATCATCGGAAATGGTTTTCTCTGTACATATGTATGTATAGCGAAGGGATTAGACACCTTCTATGATATTGCATCAACTTTAACAGTCTGTTTGACAAGTTTAGTAGTTTTCTTCTTTTTCTATTTTTAAAGTATGTATTCATTTTAAAGAAAGGGTTTTATACATAAATAACAATAAAAAAAATAATACGTTTGTATTTCGTGAAAACCAAACTTACCGTAAAAATGTTTTAGTGTGAAATTTCGAAACCAAATAAATTAAATTAAATATTTGAGCCACCTATACCTAAAATTGGACCAGTTTGCATCAAATTTAGTAAAGAGTATTTTGCTGCGATTCCTTTGAGTCACAATTCGAATTTTATTATAGCTCATCTAAAACGTGTATCTATGCCTAACGATTCCACTATTCTTTTAATTTTCTCAAAAATAGCTTAAACGATTTTGATTAAACTTCGGACCTATTATAACTCACGTGATTTGAAGAAACATGCGTTTCAGCACTTGTAATGTACTTATTCGTGTAAAATTAACCCATTATCCGTCAATTTACATATGAAATTAATTATTATTATTATATTTTATTAACAAGTAATTAAAATTACATGGTAATATTACAATTAAATGAGTTTAGCTGCAAAGACTATTAGCTCATATGAAATTAAATCAAATTTGGATATGCTTATTTTTAATATTTGAAAGTGCATATCACTTTCAAATATTAAAACTATCCAAACGCAATCTATTATCTTCTATTATCAAATTTTTTTAAAAGCTTTACGACCTATGTTTTTAAAAAATATAAAATTTATAACCACTTTACAATTCTTAGTCATGTAAATCTGTGTCTTTCACTTCACTCCACCCCACCGCTCTCTCTCTCTTTCTATCACATACTTCTTAGAACCTTGCGTGTTAGTTTCAATTGATGAAACAAAATGTCCTTTTAATCTCGATAGGACAAATCACAAGTTGTTCCTTTGTTCTTAATAATGCACACAAATTGCATACAAATTTTTACTAAACTAAACGTTGCATTAAAACGCAACATCACAATTTACACGCAACATCATTGCCGCCTAAAAAAAGCATTTATCACTTTGGGAAAACCAAAAATGTTACCTCCTCTCATATTATTACAATATAAATATGTATGTAAGCTAAATCCTATGACATTTAGGTTTTTAAAAAAATATGTATGTTTTACATTGTAATCTCTACACGCCATCTTAATGGACTGTAAATATTCCACAGAGTGTAACAAAAAAAAAATAATATTAACTCTAATTTTCATTCTTTAAAACTTCAAGCTCCAAACGGTACACAAATTATTTTTTAATTGGCACGATATCATGGTAAAATGGGATGAAAAAAAAAATATATCCTTTTTTATGTTGTCATCGTAAAGTTTTTCCAAAAACAGGATATAAGCTTCGCCTAGTTCCGTTCATTCTCCTCGCTCTATACATTCAGTCTTCTTCTTTCTACTCAAGTGACTTAACTATAAAGGACAGACTTACGGAATATAGTCTATCCATCGGATTTCCATGCTTTTCCGCCAAAATAGAGAAAAATGAATGTGTATACGAATACGGATAATATATCTACCTACTTGAGGAAAAAGTTTGGAAATTTTTTAACATGCAAAGTTTTTTGGTCACATCCTCTTTGGTTATTTTTTTTTTTCACTTCTTAATTTTATCCTGAACAGGGAAACAGAATTCAAGAGAAGAGACCCCCCGAACCAAAAAGAAAAGAAGAGAAAATGCACTTTTAAGACCCTGAAACAACTTTGTCGTTGCGGTAAGACCTAACTTTATAATAATGTCTTAATGACAAGGACTCGCACAGAATTTCAAAATCAATAGGAATATATATGAAACAACAACAATAAAAAAAAAAATGAAAACAGCCCAAAATACACGTCCCAAACACGGGGGTGTACAGACACGACTGAGTTCTGTACAAATAGAGCGAGAAGCGCCAAAAAAATGAACAAAAAAAAAATCGAAAGACTCACCCAATGTTCTTTAGCCTTGTATATACCTACGTAAAGGCAAGCCCGTGCCGTCACGGTCTCAGACCAATTCTCCTCCAGTACGTGTTCTGAATCATTTATATAGACACATAGAGCCTTGCACCTTTTTAAAAAAAAGTCAAAAGCAGCATCAGTACAGTACAGCAACCAACCACTCTCCTGACCAAACTTAACTCAGCGAAGTCAATGTATCGACATCATTGAGTAGAAAGGGTATATCCTTTTCTAGTTCTTTACTTCTTCAGCGATAGGAGCAACAAATAAAGGATGCTGTTCCAACTCACTGAATCCACTATGTATATTGTATACCTTACCTAGCAAGGGCCGCTTTTCACTCATGCACGTCATCGTCGTCCAGGTGAAACCGTATAGAAAACCAACAACAGAACCGAAACATAGTGCATCGTAAAATATCGTTTTGTGTATTTCAAAATACGAATGCGACTGGGAAGTCCGTATAGGAGTATACATATATTTATAGTTCTGCTAAGCTAAAACTTGTTGAAGTTTTATTTTTTTTTCTCACGAATACCTACATTTTGGGGGGAATTTTGTATCGTAATTTGAAACACGTTTACCGCTTGAAATAATATTAAGAATAGCATTAAAAAAGAAAACGGAGGAGGTGTGGAATAGAGAATGACCAAGATGTCGACAACGACGACTACCACGTCGACGACGAGAACGATGATGAACCCGAAAAATTTAAAAAAAATACAAAAACGATAGATGATAGTAGTAGAAAAGAGGAAATGCACGTGAACCAAAAGTGCAGAACTTAATAGGACTTCCATTAACTTTTAATTGTGGTGAGAAGATGACAGAGCACATTCAGGTGTGTATAGGGTTTTAGTGAATTTAAGGTTTGTGGGTGGTGTCGGGGAATATAATCAAAGACTTATTCCGAACATAAGTAAATAAAAAAATGAGAATTAAAAAAAATTATCATGTTAGAAGTTGAAGAAAATTTAAGTTAAGGTGGTAATAAAATCTATAAATGTAGCTTGAGATTTCCCTGGAACAATATTTATGGCAAGAGAGTTTAAAAACAATATCAGCGCTTGAAGTGATTTTTGATTGAATAAGGGATTTATGGTATGGTTTGATTAACAAATTTTATAAAAATTTACAATGGAACTGATATATAATCGATAGTCTATAGTCAAGTCAAGTAAAAATGACCGGTAATGAAGTTTCTTCTTTTTTTTTCTTACAATTTCTAAAATAACCCCTATACAAAAAGATATTTAACAATTTATAACTTGTTCTATGAGGAAACTATTGGTTTCGTGTAAAAAAAATTAGAGGTTGTAATCAAAATCAAAACTATGATGTAGGAGAAGTCCAAAAAAGTGGGTTTTCGTCATACGATCCGTGCCCTGTGTCAGTCCGTCCGTCCACCCACTGTAATTTGAGCTAGAGACTAAATAAGTGAACCGACTTGCTTCAAATTTGGTACAGAGCATTTCTTTTTTCTGATTTCTGGTTGTTTTAAATTTACTCGAAAACGGTTCAGACGATTTTGATTAAACTTCGTATTTGCAATGACCAAAGTGATAACGAAAACAAAGTTTCAGGTTTTTGGCAAAATATTTGCATAACGGAAAGAGGACTTTGAGGTTTTTTGAGGAATTCACCTTTTGAATAGCTTGACTGATTTTTTTCTGATGCTTGTTAATATTTGAAATAATTTTGCATTTAAAAATTTTGAAAATAATAAAAAAAAAAAAATCAAACAAAATCTGTACCAAAATTTTATAAATAAGAAAAGAAAAAATGGTTTTAATAATAAAAATTACCCACTTTGCTGCATTTTGAAAAACATAATTTTCGAGTGCTATAAAATATTATTTTAGCCCAAATAACTTTATTTTAATATTTTCAAAAAAAGTAATTTTCATAAATTAATAAAATAATAAAATACCGATTTTTTTCACATAGTTTGTGTAGAAAATTCAATAAATTGGAGTCGAATTTAGAAAATTTGAACAAAATTACATCAAAATAATTTTATTTTTAAATCAACACAAATTTGGATTTAATTTTAGTGTTTAGAGTTCTGTATATTAATGAAAACTCATCTTCTCGATTTACAGTTATATTATAACAAATTTTGGACTCACCATGTAGGAAAGATTTTTGGTTTATTTCTAGGTCAACATGAGAACAATATTGATTATTATATTGAAGACCAAAATTTATTTCAAAATTAAATATTTTTGAAAATTATTCAATCAAATGTTTGCCAATAAAATGTTAAATAATTTAATTTACGTGATACAGAAAATGTACGCATCGACAATTTTATATTTTAAAATACAAAATTATTTAAGGGAAAAACATTATTTCTTGAATTAATGACATAATACAGTTATTCACTTTTATATAGGAAATTGAAAAAGTGGACATTTTAAGAGAGCAAATCACGAACAAACCTTAGCTTTAAGGAATGGCTAGGCATATTTTTTATGAAATAAGAAATATTTTAAGTACCAAACATAAATTTGGACTTGGCAACATTTTTCGCAATGTGATTTTGAATCTGATTTTTTCTCTTTTGTACATTTTGCAAAAAGTTGAATTTAGTTAAACTTTTATGCTTTTATTCACGATCTGTGATTCATTGTGAAATTTTAAGAATTTGCTGCGGTATTTAAAAAATAGAAAAAGTGGGCATATTTACGAAATTTGACTAGGCACCGAAACCTTTATTTAAAATAATAATAAACTTAGCCAAAGATATAAATTTTAAAGATATTGATTTAAAATAAAAATCAATTATTTTAAAAATTTCCTTAAATACTTAAAGCTCATAGTATTAAATTATAATTCCAGACTATTTGGCTTAAAGCCATTCTGAGTAGCTTTAAAAACATAATATTATTTAATTCATACTTTAACTAGATATATATAAATTAATTTGTTTGTATTTAAAAAAAAAATCAATCACATATTGCCAGTGACTCTGTTCCAAGCAGATTATTGTTTAAATAGTCATTTAAAATGCATAAATATTTTTTTTAATTTAATTTTAATATTTGAAGATATATACGCATACTACCTATGCATATTTTTTCAATAGAAAATATAAAATTAATACAAAAACCCTTCTGCATAAATAATTTAAATGGACATACATTAACCTATAATAATAAATAGTGCAATAATCTTTTTTTTATTTTTTTTTTATTTTTAAATTGGCTCACCACATATTAATCAGCTTTACAAACAAAAATCCAATTAACGTATTTTATATATTCTTAGCCATCAATTCAATATGTGGATTTTTTTTTTTTTTTACAAATATGACCACAGGTGACATAATTACCAATTATAAATGTATGTATCGCAGCTCACAGCCATATGGACATATATGCACTAATATACCAATATCACAAAAAAACAAACTTGTATTAATTTGGAAAGAAGTGTGATTAACAAAAAAAAATTTAAATAAATAAAAACCAAAAATTGTTTTAATAATCTCATAACACATACACGAAATCACTAGACAACAAAAAAAAAATATGTATTAATTTTCAAAGCTTATTTGGTAGAATATACTTGCGTGCATCCAACATCTGTGTTATAAAAATAAATTCGTTTAAAAAAGAATATAAAACGAAAAATAAATTAAATATGACAAATAATAATTAAATAACTAACGATGAGCTGACAACATCAGCTCATCTATAAAAAAAAAAAAAACAATTAACATCCATCAGAGTGTGTGAAACTGGAGTGCAAGTGCATAAAGCATTCAAGTTGAATCCTCTTAGAAGGACGTGTCTGATCAAATTTAAATTAATTCTTTTTTTTTGTTTTGTTTTTGTTGAGTGTTTTTCGTTTTCATTTTTTATTCATTTCAATGATGTGCATGTGTTATTCATTGTGTTTATGTTTTTGTTTTTTTTTTAATATAAATAATTTTTTTTGTATAACATCAATTGACAGACACAAAATTTTTTATTTAATGAGATTTAGGGATATTATTGTATATTTTTTTCTCTCTATACTCTATATGATGAGTAGAGAATGAATTAAGTTTATTGCAATTTAAAATTTAAAACAATGGTTTGTTCACTCGAATTATTTAATACCTACATTAAAATTTATCTACTTTTTCCTATATGATTTGGTGTTAAAATAAAATAATCGTCTGAAAATAAAATAACTGCTGCAGTGGTGGATGTTGAGCTGAAGTCTTATACTGACACAAAAAAATTCAAAATTATACGTAGGAAATTAAATTTGATTTAAATTTAAAAGAAAAAATACCCAAACATGTGCCCAAAGCTGTTTTCTAGACTTTGTCGAAAAATGTCCTTCCAATTTATTTCTGTAAAATTGTTTCTCCAAAAATCTGAGGAAGATCTGTTAATAATTCTTCAAGACTTGATTACTGAAAAATTTTATGCAATACACACTTTCAGCGGTGGATGGCGGCGATATCTCATAAGAAGGGGAACATATTAATTCTAAGGAATCATAAATGAATGCATGATGAATACGTTTGTGTATATACAAATTATTTGAGCATTCCAAAGAATTAATTGTAAAGAATTGTTTAAAGACCATAATATATGTTTTATTTTCACTTTTTGTTTAAATACTTAAATTGGAAAAAAATTCCGTGTGAAGACAGACGAATCAGCTAATTTTCTATAATTTTTAAACCAAATTCTTTCAATTAAAATGCTCAAAGCCAATAACTCACGACCGAGAGCTTCTTTTAAGTACTCATTCATTGTTCTGTAACGAGCAGCTCATGAGTAGGCATTTCCATACCAATGTACATGTATACAAATACAAAGATATAACAATGCTAAAATGTGTAAGTTTGTCTCAGAAAACTTAAACAGTAACTTAATATTTAAATTTAAAACTACCTTAAGTATAAATCAATTTATTTCATTACTCCAATGTTTACTTTTTCTCACTTTTTGCATACACAATTACATATATACCTGCCCGCAATAATATTTTTCCTCTTAACCTAAATATTTTCTTTTCTTCTTTATTTTTTTCTTTCAGGTAAGTTCCATCAACAATGATTGGATTACATTTTCCCTTAAACGAGGTAACTTAACTTTTCAAAAAACAAAAATCGGAAGGATACAAGTACTGTCAGAAACTTATAAACAATTCATCTGTACCTCCTATAACTTTCTTGAACTATATATACCACCACCAGACAAAGAATCCTAAGGCCGATAGAAAATCAAGTAAACAGGACAGTTCTTAAAGTTTTTTTTTTTTTTTTCTTAACTTAACCGGCCTAAAGGCCGATATAGATAAAAAGCAATAAACCTCTAAAAATCACCTTCGAACAGGGGAGACAGAAAAATGAAAAAAAAAAAGTTTCCCAGCATCCTTTTACTCTTCACTATATTTGTGGTCCTTATACATTGACAATCGCATCAATCAAGGCTCATATACTCAATGTTTTATTATTTGCACGTAAAGTCAACTGCCTGTTTTGTTCGTCCACCCCCACACTACCATCATACCATCGACTATACGGTACTGATGGTTTTGTGGGATAGCAAAGGGCCTAAGAGAAATAAAAAAAATAGTAGTATTTCCTGCACTACAATATTGAATTGAAGAGGAAAAAAAAATTGTTTTGCCTTCGTATATTATTTAGTTTATCGATTTTCCTTCTGGTTTCCTTTTCATCCTTTATTGCTTACTATCCATCTAAATGTGACTCTACTGACTATACACAGGGACATGAGCACTCTCTGGGTGTATACTAACTATATAACTATACCGTATATAGTTTGTATAGATACATGCGAGTGTGGCAATAGATTGTATTGTTGTTATAAATATATATTTTTATATATGTACATATTGTGTGTCTGTAGATCTCTGTGAAGGATTCAAGGGATTTTCATCCTTGTATATAGTTAGTTTGTCGTTCATTCACTTGGATTAGTTTAATGTAGCCTCGAGGTTATCATCGTCATCATCGTTGTTATCATCATCTTCATCATGCCCATCGGTTTAATATATATGTATATGAGAAGATATTCCTTCTGCAGTTTATACACAGGATGATTCCAATCTTAACTGACAAACTTCTATATAGCATAGGGCTGTGATAGGTCAAGCCATCAGGACAACTCTTGGTGGGGAGGTCGATTTGACCTCATTTTTTTTTTAAATAAACAAAACAAGCAAATCTCTATTTTTTAAATTTTATTTTTAATATTTTTTTTTTAAATCCCACTTCTGATCCAAAGAACCAATTGCTTTGATTTTAGTTATATAAGAAAATAGTGTTATTTTTAATAAAAAAAAGCAACTTTGTATTTTTAATAATATTTGGCCTCTAAATATTTAAATAGCAAACAAAATCGAGAGCTAGGAGTTTTAGACCAGTTTATACCAATCGGAGCAGACTGAAAATATTATTATTTCGCCTAGTGTTCATTAGATAGAATGTTCAACTTGACATTTTGAAAGTATTAAAGTAATCAAATTATCTGTAGACAACGTTTTAGCACCTGACGTGGAATAAGAAGTAACTTTTTGATTTATACCAGTCAGGTGCAAATAAAAATAAAAACGAAAAAAAAATCACGCATTATTGCCTCTTATGAGGAATTGACAAATCCTCAAAGAGTATCTATATCTTGTCATGAAAATATGTTTCTCACGTCAGCCGTTTAAATTTGGTAGGAAATTGTAGGTCCCCTTCATACCTACTAATAATCCCATACACAGGGATGGTTGAAAGTTTTAAAACACTAGGACTTAGTTCTTTACAATTAATTTATTTATTTAGATTTAAATTTCATATAAAGAAAGTATTTTAGTATAAAAAAGTATATTAATCTATTTTGTTTATACCAGTTGATTTTACAAAAAATAATATTAAATAAAATCGATTTTTATTTCAAAATTCCACATTTTATTTTTTTTTTTTTTCAATTAAAACTGAACCACCCTGTGAATTAAATACTACACAAAAAATGCTATTCTCAGGTGAAATTTAAGTTGTCCTCCTACCTATAAGAAATGCGTTTTGGATGTCCTTGCTAAAGTACATCGGATTTCATAAGAAGATCATTTTTTTTCATTTCTCTTTTTTGGTCAAGCATACAATATATACTATGTACCTACTTAAATACCTCTTTGTCTTGCGGTTTTGTTGAAATCAGAAGATTTGTTTTGGGATTTCAGGTTAATTTCAGAAAATTCGATTTTCAGGTTACCTTTTATCTGTATACTAAATATTATAAGCCAAAATTGGGTTCAAGGGAAGAATACCTATACCTACCCAGACCTAACCTATATTGCAAATCGAATATAATATTTTTTGGTTCAGATTGTTTCTTAAAAGAAAAGGGTTTGACACAATTCGATTTGAATTATTTCATTTAATCCCAAATACTTAGAGAAATTTAATAATAATAATTTTATTATTTTGTGGATGATTTCTTTTGGTGAATTAATGAAAACCTAACCATCAGCTTGATGAGTTTTTTTAATGTAGTGAAAAATAAGAGGATAATTTTCGTTGAAATTGATATTTTGATGCTTTTTTTGTTAAGATTAAGAAAATTTAATGAACTTTTTTCAATGTTACCTTTAGTTGCTCCAGTCAGTATAACTTTAAGTGGAATTCAGTTTTTATATGGAGCCCATCATACAGGGTGTTTTTCAAAAGATGATGCGACAGAAGGCTAGAGCGTATAAAAAAAATCTTTTAAAATCAAAGGCAACACTTAAAATCATTTTATATATATTTTTTTTAAAGCCAGAAATCCATTTTTTAAAGAGAAAAGTTTTGAAAAAATGTATTTTGAAACTAAATGTTCTGAAAAAAAAATGAAAAAAAAAATTCAATCTATTTTTTTTTCCAAATTTTACATTTTAGATTTGTTTTTTGAAAAATATTGAAAAAATCAAAACTAACAAAAACAACTGAGAGGGTTAATCTTTTCCAATCAAGTAAAAACTAAAAAACAGAATTTTCTTAGAAAAAAAAGTATTTTTTTTTTATTTTGCTCCATCTTACCCTGTTTATTGCAACATTAGTGTTTTTGTTGTCTTGTAAAAATTATCAGAGAGACATACAGACAGACGACTTGAAAAACAGATTGGTCCCTTTTTACATTCATACCAGACCTCTTACTAAATTGAAAGCTATAATCATATCTAATTAGTTTCTCAATCATGTTTATCCTGGAAAATGTCTTAAGCAACATGTACCTATTATATTAAAAGCCTCATTTGTTCACCTTTTCTTCGCCCATTTATTTCTACTCCCAATATTCAACGCACACTTTCTTGCTTGGATGTATTGTTATTTTCCACAAAATTAAGTCCACATTCCAATTGCTCTATTCCTTTGTGGACAATTAACTCATCAGCTATACCGTTTTTTATGAAGTCATTCTTCAAATTAGCAAAAGAACAAAATAAATAAGTCTGGCTCCTTCATTCCCATCCTGTACTAGGTCCTTAAATGCTCCTCCATGTTTATGCATACCTAATAAAAGAAAAACCGTTGTCTTTTAGCATCATAAGGAATGAACAATAAAAAATAATTATCCTTAGGATATTATACCTACCTTTTTCCAGAGAAAGATGAAAAAATAAAAAAAAACTAAACCACAACACTCTAAACTACATTCATCTGAAGAGATATCCTTCTGGTATATTCCCAGTGGTGGTAGCAACCGCCATTTGACATATCACTCTTTGCACTCTCTGTGAGTCCTTGGTTATCATTTTTACCTCTCTGCGCCCATATTTTGTATTTATATGTAGGTATACATATCTTTGTATAGGCCTCTGGCATTAAGATTCACTTGAGTAAATGCCTCATCGTATAGAGTCTCATAGCCAGGACCATTTCCATAATATTATGTAGTTAGGTATATATGTATGTCGTTGTAACTTGTATGTATGTTATCTATACAATGTAAAGTGCACTTACAGTAAATGAAAACTATCCCAAAAGCCAAACAGAAGCACTCACATCATATCCCTGCTGAGCTGATGCTGATGCTGGTTTTACGGATATATGGTGGTGTTGGTGTAAAGGACATCTTTCTTCCAACCACCCCCACTATAACCTTTGCAATCTCGCAAATCTCTATACTCGAATCAGCTATATACAAGTAGGTACGTACATATAAGCTACATATAAAGCGCATCCTTCATACAAATTTTACGTTCATAAAACCGTAACAGACTAATGAAATGGTTTGGGCAACGCATTCTTTCGTTACACTGATGTTTCTGTGTCCTTAAATTTGTCTTTTTTTGTTTTGTTTTTGTTTGTTTGTTTGTGTTTTGGGTATTGTCTGTTATATTTTGTTTTGTCTTTCATTTATTTTTGTTAATTTTCGAATAATGTGCAGCAGCTCTCGATAATATTTATGCACTCGTATGGCATATACGCGACATTAAAACGGAATCCAACTGTGCACGTACATTTCCTGAAAAGTGGGTAACACAGATTTTGTAATTGCACATTATTACAATTATTATTATTTTTATTGTCGTCCTGGTGGTGATGGTGGTTTTATCGGAATGATAGTCGTTGCTGGTAGACTTGTTTGTTGAATGAATTTTTTTGCCGAATTTCACAAGCTATTTTGATAAAGCTTTTAATTGTTAGACAAAGAAAAGAATTTATGAGATTTTGAAGTATGTATGTACTGTAATGATCCATATTACACCTCTTCTCTCTCTCTCTTGCATTTAAAGTAATTCCAAATTACGTACTGATGATTCTAGAAATTGATTCAGAAATTGACGCCTGCTATCTCAAAATATAATCAATTGACGTGTGCTCTCTCAGACTGTAATTTAGTGAAGTCTGGTATTTTAGACTGTAATTAAGTAATGTCTGCTATGTGAGACTATATTTTAGTGTGATTTATTGACGCCTACTATCTCAGACTGTATTTTAGTGACATCTTTTATTTAAGACTGTAATTTTGTGATGTCCAATATCTGTAATAAAGTGTGATTGAATGACGCGTGCTTTTTTAGACTATGATTTAGTGACGTCTGTTCTCTCAGACTGTAATTAAGTGACGCCTGTTCTCTCAGACTGTAATTTATTGACGTCTGCTATCTCACATTGTAATTTAGTGACATCTGCTACCTTAGACTGTAATTTATAGAATTTTTGAAAATTAAATATGAAGCAGCTTGCAGGTGTTGGAAAGAAAATTCATGGTTATTAATAATGTTTGGACAAAGAATGATGTGTAATGTAGCATGAAAATTATTTCACATCAACAAAAGATTGTAATCTATGTATAAAAACAACTTTATCGGTGAAATTAATTGTGTTGTTAAAAAAAAAAAATGTAAAAATGCACATCAGTTGAACAATCGGAAACCACTCTTTTTGGCCATATAGTGTAGTCAACTCAACTGCTATATATCTTATCTATGCATATGTATATAGAGGCACATTACATCTGTAGCTATATTATGTATATCTGTTCCTATATGCTATTGCAGGCTTGATTGTTATGAAATTGGTTGCATTTGGTCTGACAGTATAGACATCGTGTCAAGCGTTATTCACAAACGTGTAGACATGGAGAAATCATCGAAAAATTTTCCAATCCATGAAAGATACTTATCGACAAGAACGATTATATGTGTCCCCGGGGTTTCTCCCCGTCTGTGTTTCCTTCCGTCTGTTTATCGCGTAGGGTAGGTAGGGTGGTATTATACCACACTATAGAAATACCTATACTCTTCGTCCATCATATATGTAGTGTAGGGGTTTGTTTTATATATTTTGAGTGTAGTCCGCTTTTGTCCTGATGGTTTTGATTGTGGTTGATAGACCTATCTATATCTTTCAAAACATTATCTACCTCTATACCCAAACTATAGGTATATTTTTGATGCTAAAAGCAAATTGCTGCGATGAATATCGTACATCAGTATACCGATATTGGATCGAAATTTCACCCTCTGGTTTTGTGAAACCAAAACCGAAAATCTCATCATCATCAGCTTCATCGACAGCATCATCATTGACGTCTGAGTCGACGTCACATGCTCATAGTATGACACATCATACCTAACTCTATATAGTTATACACATTTATAACTCCCATAAGAGTATGACGATGGTGATAGGGGGGTTAGGGTAATTTGATTCAATTATCCTTCGATAGGAAACTGTTGATGTATAGTGTTGAAGTATATTGGGGATATACACTACACATATATGTATATAATGTTAATATTGAACAGAATTTCTATCAAGGTATCTGGGTATGCACAAATTTGATAGGCGGATGACTTTGTCAATCCCAAATTGCGATAAATCTTTTTGGATTCTTGCCTTGTTATATGGTTGTATCAATGGAAAATTAAAAGAAATTAAAAACTAAAATTGCAGGGAATGATATGGGTGATATTTAACTAGATTTATAACCTTCAACTTTGGAAGTCACTAACTTAAACATTTTTGTATCCCATAAGGGCAATTCAAGGGCCCAAGGAAATAAGAGTCCACAATGTAAAATAAGGCTGCAAAATTGGCTGGAGACGACCCACACTGGTTACTTCCCATTGCTGCCCATGAAGACTGGACACCCGATGTTATTTTGTTATAAGAAAATTCTAATTCACAATGTCTTCAAAGACCTTATAAGAATCAGGTGCGATAAAGTGAAAACCAAATTTGAGGCGTATTATATTTTTCAACTATTTTAGTTGTATTTTTGACAGATTTGAGCCGTTTTTCCTAGAACTTAATTCCGCAGAGCTAAATTGAACATTTAAATTGAAATATAATGTCAAAGTATTTGATATCACGTGAATACTTTGTTAAAGTGAAATAAAAATCATAAAGAGCTTTTAGTGATAATTAAAACTAAACAACATTACTTTTAAATTTTTTGTCACAATTTTTAATAAAATCGTTTTAGCTTTTAAAAGTTGTGGGCTAGATTACCGTGTTTTGTTTAATTTGTTTGTCAAGTTTGATGAAAATCTCAAGTTTGATTCTTTTACAAATACAAAGTATCAAAGATTTTTTGAAATGATAGTAAAGGAGTGTTCGATAAAATCTTTTTTCATCACCTTAACTTTTTATTTTAACTACTATTTAAAAAAAATCAATATTATCCTTAAATGATGAACAACGTTTGATAAATATTCATATACATACATATATATGTCAATATTCTATGAGTACTTAAAATTTTTTGAATCAGCACGGGTAATTATGTTCTCAAATGAAATAACTTTCACCGCATGATCTACTTATCGTAAAAAAAGAAAACTTACTGCCCCCCTCGCCCCCAAAAAAAGAAAAATACATTATAAAAATCCAATATTTTATATTTTTTTGTATGTGTCTGCCTACAAACGAGGATATAATACTTATATCTCCTTCATCTTATACATCTTGGCAATAAATCTAATCACTTCCAACCATCAGCTTGAAAAACATCAAATTTATCTCATTATTATACGCATATTGTAGCATGTAATATCTTTCTCCATTCTTCTATCTACTCGTATATATAATCTATACCCAGTTTTGTTTCCAAGCGATGATGTTGCGAAAATTGTATGCTCAGCATGAAAACCCGTAACAGCACCCTTCAATTTATTTTAATTCGTTGGCTTTATGCCAACGCAACAATTGCACTATATAGAGCACATAGCATCAGCAAGCACTGACTGAAAGAACCATATTGTGGCTAGATATAAGGAGGATTGTGAAGAGAGAGGGGGATGGAGGGGGGATATGGACGGGACTGGTAATACAACGGCTTTGGCATTTTATCTATGGCTCCTTTAATAAAAAGAATATGCCAAACGGAAATGCCCGAATGAGCGCACTTAAAAATTTGAGAAAAACTGTGTGTAGCTGTATAGTAGAGAGAGAGAGAGAGCTGCTGTATTATAACCGTCGAGCAATAATAATAGGCAGGCATAAAATATTGGATAGGATATTACCAACAATTGCCGTAGGGATTGAAGGTTTTCATTTGTGTTATTTTTTTCTCTTTAAGACTGAAACGAATTAACATGGTAAAGACACCCATATATATACTCGTAGCACATGGAAAAGAACAGTCTTAGAATTTGCTTTGGTGAAAGGCATATAATATAATACTACGCGAGCTATATAAGGTTTATAAGAAGACTTCTTTCATTATTCTGATGACTATGGCAATGAAATTAAATGAGGCGAATGTAAAATACCCTGCGGCTTAAAAAAAGTCTATATAAGAAAAAATAGGTTAATATTCCTTACTGAAATTTTCAAAATTTAAATAAAATTCAGTCAGTATTTTCTATTTTTAGGCATAGGCAATAAAATATTACTATTTCCCATAGATATTTATTTCAAGAAGTTTATATGCCAATCACTATTTATTTAGTTTTTTTTAGAAAAAAATAATAAGGCTGTAAATATGACGTCATAATATTTATAACATAGAACGTGAAGGCATGAAACCAACCTCTTCTATATGTTTTATTCTCTAGGTGACATGACTCTGGCAAATTTTCTAAAATAAATAATTTTAAATTAAAAAAAACAACACGATTCACAATAAAATTAGCTTTAAATTTAACACTTTAAAGTTTGAACCAAATTTTTGGTCATAAGTTAAGTTTTTTATCACAGAAATTCCTATTTAACCATATTTTTTTTTTTTTTGTCAAGAAAGGAATTTTTTTGATAAAAAATAAAATTCACAATATTTTTTTAAGGCCATTTTAAAAATCAGAAATTAATTCCTGTGTGATTCAAAATATATTTATTAAAATTTGAAGAAAAAAATATTTAAAAAACTAAAGTTTAAAATAAAAAATTTAAAAAGAAAAATCTCCTTATTTGTATTTTGCTAAGACCAAAAATAAATACAAATTTTTTAACAATAAACGAAAATTGTATTTTCATTAAAAACGTACCCACCTAATTTAAGAAAATAAGTTGGAATTTAGGAGGCTAACATTTTTTTTTCGGAAAATGGGTATAAATAGCATTTTTAATAGAACCATTTTTTGATTTTTCTTTTCTTCAATTGATTTTTATTTAAATTTTTGTTAAAGAATGTTTAATTAATTTTTTTATTTTTTTTTTTTTGATTTAGGATAGATATTTATTCAACTCGGTACCAAAAAAGGTTTTTAACATAATAAATCATTTTCTAAATAAAATTAATTTTAAAAAATTGTTAAGGAAAATCTTATTTTTTTTTTAAAGCAACTCCTACGATTTTTATACAAAACATTCGGTGAATTAATTTTAATAATATCGATCAAGTAAAAGGAATATTGTTAAGACTATTATCAATAGTTCTTATAGGACCACTTTTTCGGCCTAAGTTAAACAGATTATATTTAAATTAAATTTTTTATACAAATGATTAAAAAAATTTAATATTACCTACATATTAAAATTTTTTAAAATAAAAGTTTTGGATTTAAAAAAAATTTAAAATTATTGTTTCGAGATTTGATATTTTAAACATTATTTTCTTTGAAATTTAGTTCTTAATTCCACATTAATATAAAAACAAAAATTGGCGTACTAATATTTATAAATTAAAAAAAAGAACGCTGAAAAGATTTTTAAGATTTTTTTGTATTAATTAAGATTTATTAAAGGAATCAGATGTTGTACATGCTGTACAGTACAGTACAGTATATTGTACAGTGTAAATTGAGAAAAAATAACTCATATTAATTTTGTTTCAAAATTGTAGAGTTATGACTGTAGGCTAACCTTCATAACTTTGTGTTTGCAGAAATCTAGAAGATATAATGATATACATATGTTAGTTGTTTTACGCCCATAAGTTTTTTTTTGTCTAAGCCATACAAATGCAAATCTTCCAAAATTTGGTTTAAATTGATTTTTTTAGTCACATCGGTGATAAACTCTCTCAAAGTTTCAAGGAAGTTAAAAGAAATGAAAAATTTTGAGTTTTACAATTTTTGGTTTTTAATTTTCTTTTTACCAATAATTGACAAAAATATACGTCCAAAGATTTTAAAGATATAAATTGTCGGGTAGTTAAGAAAAAGATGAGTATACGCCACCGAGCCCGCAAATTTTACCTTTCCAAAAAAAATATAATGTAAACGTACTATTTATTATATGAACTAACTTTTATTTAAAAGATAAATGTGTACAGTAATAATGTTAAATATTGAGCTTTTCTGCAATTTGTTTGATGTTAAATGTAATATGGATTGGATTTACCATGAATCTGGGAACAAATTTAAAAAAAAGGAGGTAAGATTAAAAATAACTTTATTATCTTTTTTGGCTTCAGGTCAATAAATGAAACAATATTTTTTGTTTTCTACAACGTTTCGTCCATGACTATGAACATCACTAAATGATAAAAATAACCTTAAAATTAATCTCAAAAATATTTGTTTGCAGCATTTAAAATATTAAAGATTTTGTTTTAAGACTCCGAGAATTAGAAAATTTCATGTCCGTAATATGATTTAACTATTCCAATCACCATTTAATAGCCAATTCTTTTGTATAAATCAGTGATAAAATTCCAACAAAAAATCTTCAATTTCAAACAATTCAAGTTATTTATTTCATATAAGTGACTGCATAACTCATCTTGAATTTCTTTGCTTTAATTAAAAAAATCGAAAGCGATTAAATTAAATCAGCCTTTTCATGTTTCCAACTGCTGACACAAACCGAAAAAAAAAATAATGATAATCTGAAAAGAGAGAGAGAGTGAGAGAGGAGTGAGATAGGAGTTTGAAAAACATGAAATTTTTCCCAAAGAATGCCATTAACAACGGCAAACGAATAAATCATTGGTTGATTG
Organism: Epistrophe eligans; assembly: GCA_951394125.1. Classification (NCBI taxonomy): domain Eukaryota; kingdom Metazoa; phylum Arthropoda; class Insecta; order Diptera; family Syrphidae; genus Epistrophe; species Epistrophe eligans. The sequence continues at coordinate 8,774,557 of OX596031.1, read as the reverse complement.
CGTTCTAAGGCTCCTTCGGTTGAGGAGTCCCTTTTCAACTCTGCCTCTTTATGTTTTACTTCCTTTGTTTTTAGAATTTTCTTAGATACATACTTTTTTTTTGTTTAATTTTTAGTCCTCATCCCACTGCACTGACTCATCATCCTTTTGCAACCTCAATCTAAAGACATTACGGTTGAGGTTGAAGAGCTTCAAGATTTTTTTGTTTTTTTTTTTTGTTCTTTGTTTGATTTCATCCTTGCCTATTTCTTGTGCTGGAATAACCGCTGTTCCGGCAGAGTGGCAACTTTGGCTCATTTCCAAATCACTGGCAAATAGCAAATCGAAACTAAAAAGATCGTCCTTTTTTTATTTTTTTTGTAATTCTTCTTCTGCGGGATATGAAAACAGGAAAAGAAGGCGCGCAATAGTTTCGACACGGATAGACGGGTAAACTAAACTCTCGCCCCCTCTCTGTCTATATTTCAGCCATATCGACTTGGACTGAAATAACAAATTGACGAGAACAGTTCGAGTAATGGCACATTTCCGGTTAAGTGGGCGTCCTCTCTGCCACCTTTTCGACAGGAATGGGAAGGAAACAATTTCTTCTTCGCCAAAAGGTGAGCAATTGTTATTGTCAACGATAAAAATTTTTAAAATAAAAACAAAATTGAAATTATTCAAGACTTCGCAAAGATGTGTTGTAAAAAGTTTATACTTATATGAATTTGACACGAATATGCAGTCGTATGAATATCGAATGAAAATATTTGAAATTGCTAACTTCAAGAACTTTTTTCAGACAGTTATCCCTAATTTCTTTCGGTTACATAGGTTTTTTTTTCTCTCTTGTGTTTCTTAATCTTCATTGAAATAGAAAAATATGAAGGAACGAAAACGAGAAGCTAAAGAAAAAGAAGAATTTATAAAACATCCTTTTTCCTGAGGCAAATATATGTACATAATTGTAAGGGCGGTTATGGTGTAATATGAAAATGGAAAAACAAAATTGTATTTGCACAGATTTGTGTATCAAATTGCGGCTACTTAATGGAGCAGAAAAATAAAGTTTTGCTCGTTTTGGCTTTTCAAAAGTTTTATTTTATACTCTCTTTAGTTTTGTTGATTCTTTTATCTGAGACGTAGAAAAATGAAAAAAAAAAAGTAGTAAACAGTAAATTAAGGGGCTAAACCAATTTTTTTTTATTCAAGAAAATTGCGAAACATTAAAGCTTGTTGATTTTGAATAGGTACATGTAACTACAATGTATATTAATATTTACCTAGGTAATTAAATTTAGAATTCTTCACCAACTAACTGGTGGAGTTTTTTTTTTCCTAACAAAAGAGTTATTATTAACGGCCACATTATTCACTCTGGATATTAATTGGATTTAAAAACATTTTAAACATATTTTTTAATGATCCAGATTTATTTAATCCAAAAATTTAAATTTATGTCCATATTATTTATTTATTGCAAAACATGCATTGAATTCAATGTATTTAAATTGTATTAAATCCAGATATAAAATGGCTAATCAAATAAAAATTTTGTTAAATGTCAAATTTCTTTAAACTTAATTCTGGGCGTTCTTACATTCATAAGAACTAGAAAAGGAAGTAAATAATAATAATATGACATCTAGTTTTCTTTCGGATTTAGGTACCTAACCTGGAATTGCATCTAAATTAATTTAAATCTGGATTTAAGATCAGTATTAATTGATTGAATGATATGGTGGTAAGCCTTAAATAGTATTAGATTTTTGTAACAAAAAAAATTTACGGTTTTAATCAATTCTAACGGAGACGCCCAAAAAAGTAATTTTCATCAAGTCATATTTGCCCATCTGTTTGTCTGTGTTGCCTAATGCAGGTATAAATGGGGCTAGAGACTAAACAAATTAGCTGATCATATAGTAGCGATATAGCATTTTAATGCAATTTCCTAGAAAACAAATCAAATTTTTATTTAAGCTGATTTTTAACAAGTAGATGCCACAGACAACAATGGTTTTGATTAAACTTAATATTAAATATGTACCTACTGTTGATGGTCAGGCGTTGACAAAAATTCGCATAACAGATGTATTTTTTTTAGTAAATTTTTGGGATAGCAGAAATCAGACATTTACTAAAACAACCAGTATTTAATAATTTTTTTCATTTATTCCAAAACACTAGTTAAGTAGAATCTCGGAAAGATAAGCGGTTCTATAAGTTGAACAGTACAAAAGTAAGTGAAATATTTTCACCATTGAATTAAAATTTTTTTACTCGAAAAGGACCTGTTTTATATGCGCTCATCTTTCTGAGAATTTATACTAATATATTTCCATCATATAGCATTTAATCAAATTATTTTCAAATCCTCTGTTCCAATGCCCCTTAATAAAACCAATCCACTTTGAAGTCTCAGTCTTTGTTAGGATGCAACAAATCTCAAAAATCTATGACATCTCCCTCAAGAATCTCAAATGGTACCTATACATATAGAAGTTAATTGTATTTGCTGTGATGATGTTGAGTATGATTTCGTTTACGATACGATAGAGTTAAAAAAAAATGAGAAGCAGACTTCACAAAACCCTCTATAGATGCTAACCTCTTATGGCCTTCTTCAGATCTTAAATACCATTTGTATTGTGTTCAATTCAAACAAAAAAATAAAAGTCCTTGCGGTGAAATACTTCGACTCAAATACCAAAAGACAGGATAAAACAAAAGAAGATGACAGAAATGGAAAAATAAGAATGAGAAAAATTGTCGATAAAACAATAGACGAAAAGTTCCAAGTTGTTGATTTTACATATAAAACATAAAAAAAAAAAAAACATACCTATACCCAACCCACTCTTATAGCATAGTCCTGCAAATACAAATATAGCCCTTTATCAAATTCGCAGTGTTTCATTTGCACTCCAAAGGCATCACACTAAGCACACAGTCACTCTGACTGACTGAGTGACTTGTTGTCATCTCTTCTCTCATGGTCTTAGAATAAAGTGTCCACAAAAGGAGAAGGACCATGGAATCAGTTAAGGAAGTTTAAGGTGGGGTTAGAAGCAGCAGACTACACAGTGCCAAAATCACTCAGGGCTACTCACAGAAAGTACCTACAGTACAGTGGACGATACGGTAACGACAACAACTATGATGATGATGATGATGATGACAAGCTAACGCATATAAACCTGCAAGGATTCAGCCCTTATATACAACAAAAGAGCAAATTTATATACCTACATACGTCCTACACATGTATTCAAAGGACAAGAAGAATAATATGAGATGAGAATGAGACCAATGATGGAGGTGAAAATAAAAAATACAAAAAAAAAAAACAGACAAAGCAAAAGAGCAACTCCACACATAAGACTTTAATTAAATAAAGTTTTTGAATGGTGATCCTTGAAGCTTGAGTGCAGTTGCAGTGGGCTGTTATACTCCTCAAGGCTCTCACTTCGAAAGAAAACAAAACAAAAAAACGAAACAGGACTTCGAAAATAATAATAAAAAAAAAATGAAATAAAGACCCACGATATGATGTTGTATAGAGATGATGGCAAATCTCCAAGAAGAGAATGAGTGAGAGAGTCTTCTACACGTGTTCACACAATTCCATCTCCGACATCACACTAGACACAAACATCAACACCATTGTCATCAGCCTAGTAACCAGCTCCAATGTTGAGCCTCACCTTGTGCTTTATGATGTGATAATGTGCTAGAGAGTGACATTTTTGTTTTGGGGTTGTTTGGGATATTTTGTGTTTTTTTTTTGTTTCTTTTCCTTATTCATAGTATCCTGCCAACAAAAAAAGTATCAAAAGAATTTTTAATTGTCCTCTGTTTTTCATTTCAGAGAATTGCCCTTTTTTTATATTTTTCTCCCAAGGGTTTTTTAATACTCTTCTTTAATAGATAGGTAGGTATAGTTAGTTATAGCCAGAGGCTTTGCAAAAGGTGAACAAGAAAGACCAAGTGGTAGATTGAAGGAAGCGACATTAATAAAACATGACATCCAGGAAGGTGGCAATGCAATGGTGGAATTTAAAAAAAAAATGGCAAACATTAATTATTTCATTAAAATTAAAGCAAAAGTGGGCTTAATTAATGTTAAGAAATTGCGATGTTTTTATAAAACATACCTTAATAGAAATTGACAAATATCTTTTATAAAAACAAGGAATTTCAAATTTTAAAGTTGGTATAGTTAGGTATTGGTATTATTTACATTGGTAAATAAAATTTAAATAAACATTTCAATTTAATAATAAGATTGATGTAGGCCCATTGTATAATTAACAGTGAATCGTTTTGAAAATAAATCAGGCATTGTAAATTCAAAATGTAAAAAATGAAACATTTAAAACTATGTTATTTCCTGCCTAAAACTATACATTTTATTTTTTTTTATATAAACTTTGACAGACTTTCATGTTGTTTTGTGCAGAGTTTCAAAATAAATGAAAGCACCTAATTTCTTCACCCTCATTGTAAATGTTCTTGCTTAAATTTAATGTTTCAATTTTACAATCAACATTCAATCACTTGAATTAAACATTTTTTTCAAATTCAACATGAAACATAATTGATTTTTTCGTAATTTATTTGATTTAAATTTTAACTATACTTTACATTTATTTTAAGTGTAATTAATAATACTTCGTGTAACATCAACATTTAATCAGCAAACTCATAAAATGTTAATGCAATAAAATAATTATTAACGGTCCTATTTATAAACGTTGTCGCAACTATCCAACTTTGGAAAATGTGTTCAAAAACCTTGTTTGTTTTTGTCTTATAGCTGCCTAACTTAGACACAAGAGTAGATTGTCTTAACCCTGAATAAAGTGATGATTATTTTTATTAAATAAAGCATATTTCCTTTAATTTGAAAATAGTTAGACAGGCCCAAGTTCACAAAAATCTAATAAATTAAACTGAAAGGTTTTCATTTGATTTTTTTTAAATGATGTTTTAAAAATTTAAGAAAATTATTTCTTTGGGATTTAGGTTAAAAAAAAGTTTGAAAGAATGCAAAACTTTTGTTTCATCCAATTATATTTAGTACTGCTAGCAGCGGTGGTGGTAGGGTTACGCTTAAGGATCAAATATCCATTTAACTAGATTGGTTAGTACAACAAAAAAAAAAAGTCATAAATCGTTTTGGAGGTTAAAAAATTCCAATGTTTTATAAATAAACTTCCTATCACACATATACACACACATATTTTGATGTCGATTTCATTCTTACGATAAAAAGTCAATTTCGATATCTAACTGAATTTTAAAATAGAACTCCGACAACTAACACTAGGCACTTTTGTTTTATTTTTTTTTCCCTCCATCTAGCTAACACAACAATGCCTCAATGCATGTCCTGTGGGCATAACTATTTTTTTTTTTTTGTTGTTTAGATGATATTATCCGTCAATGTCAAATGCAGATGACGACGTCAGTTCAGTTCAGTTCTATATTCAAGAATAGTTAACAGGAGAGGAGCTCGTTGGTTTACTGCTTTTATGTATAGGTATGTTTCCGTCTGATGACCTGACCATCAGCCATATCACTATAGGTATATAACGAACCAAATGAAGCCAGTCCAATCCAGCCAGCGGCTGTGGCGGCCTTATTTGGTCCTCACACATTTTATATATATATTTTGCCACACAAAACTCAACTGCAGCGCAACCATCAAGAAGGACTTTGAATTCAGGATAATATGAATGTGTGTGTGTGTGTCTAATAGCAGGATTGAAGCGAGTTTTCTGCCACCACGTGTGTGAAGACGTGAATCTCAACGTTTCAACATACAAGCCTCACACATAACGGATTTATTCTACTTAATATTGTTGACATTTGTTAGATTGCCCATCAGGTTGACTATTGTTATGGGGCACTGGCTGACAGGACGAAAATATCAACAATATAGAGGATAGGGAAATTTTATTTTACTTTTTTTTTTTTTTTAGTTTAGAATGTGAACTATGCTTAAGCTCACATCTCACAAATTATTGTGTAAAATAATGTAAAACCTAGTTATATGCTCGAATAGGTCCGCAGGTATAATGTAGATGGTGTGTGTGTGTGTGAAGCTGTAGAAGACTAATTGTGATCTTCTTCGGTACATTATATAGAATGTTTAATTTTCTTTCCCTAAAGCAAAATTATCCTAAAAACCAGAGTCACTTTTCTCATTCTTTATACGTTTAATGTTTTTGTCTGATGTCTATACCTTACACCAGGACGACCCAACGAAGAATCCTTCCATTTTATTCAACATCAATTACCCAGCTGTCATTCTTACTTTCGTGTGTAGATTTTGAAAAGCCAGTAGCAAGTGGGATGTATGATGGCCAGTCCTAACATGTTGGTCGTATCAATGTAGAAACAAGTAGAATTCAGTGTTAATCAAGGGGCAACTGAATTCGAATTTACATGTTTTTTTTTTTTTTTTACAAAATGTAAAGAGAACTGGTTTAGTCTTGTTCTACCAGAGGGTTGATCCAATAGGAGAGACTAGTTATATGCAAGAATATATTTGGAAATGTAAACGAGTAGACATGCAATAATCTCGTCAACAATGTGGTTTGATAGAGAATATAGTAACATAGTTGTTCATCAAAAATGTTCTCATCTATGATTTTTTTTTTTTTTTTAATGGGACATGTATTAGTTTTATAAAAAAAAATTTTAAAAATTAATGTTGGAGAATGGACATTTTTTATCAAACGTTATATCATCATCTATTTATATAAGCGTAACCTGCATGGTGTCTGAGCGAGAAAACGCCAAAAAAATTGGTTATACCTTATGTCACCTTAAAAACAGAAATGTTTTTCACTGGTACTGCCTCTTCCGAGGAATTGACTGATCTTCCAAGAGTACTATCTCTTGTTAAGAAATATTGCCTCTCACCTAAGTCGTTTGGATTAGGCAGAAAATTGTAGGTCCCCTCTATCCCTGCCAATAACACGCACATTTTTCATCTTAATTTGATATGATTCAAGAAATAATAAAATTTTTTTTGTTGGAATTTAAAACTTTTAGCAAAATTTTATTTATGTAAAAACAAAGAAAATTATTTGTAGAAGCAAGTTTGTACAACCCATCATTTTGTTTATTTTATTTTGCAAGATAAAAGATTGTGAAGAAATATTTTCGTAGGCAGACATTATGAGGGAAACAAGAAATTTAATTGACATGCAAAATAAACCAAAATAAATAAATCCGTTAATGGTATTTGCTTGTTAACCTTTTCCGAACATTTATGTGGTTATTTTCTGAATAATAATAAGGTGACAATAGTATAAATATGAGTAAGTAGTTTAATCGACAATTGTGGGCGTTTTAAGAGAATTGTTTTTGGAATAGCTAATCAAAATAAGCTTAGGGCCATTTTTGGGCTAACATATTCCTAATTGAATTTCTGGAGCTCTACTCTATACATTAGTTAAACTGATATTTTTAAAAATAAATGTCATTTGTTTTTTTTTCTCAAATTGCTGCTTCATCCCAGTAAAATGGACTTTCATTCAAAAAAAAAAAATCTGAATATATGTGGAGAGCTTTATTTGTATGTTTCCTAAAGGGCATTTCCTAAGGGGCATTTGATTTTGTAGATTTAAATTTTATTTTGCGATTTTTGGAAATATTTTAATAATAAAATTATTGCTTATAAGAATCATCATATTCATGAGTGAGCAATGAGCATTTCTTTTCCCTGATTAAATTCTACAAAAAAAAAAGGATTTAAATAGTTTTTTTTTTTTTGTAAGAAATAAAGATTTCAAGAAAAATCAGCCAAAAAATCTCCAGAAAAAAATCTGCTTTGTTGGAAGTTTAAGTTATTCTTATTTATCTCCTGGGCTAGTTATATTAAGGTGTATATGTAAGTGTTGGCTAAGATTTTTTTTGTAATAGTAAAAGAAAATTTTGTATCTACTCAATTTTTATTTATCAACTCTATAACAACCATAAAAATATTTGATTTACATATTACATAATATAGATCCCGAAAACTTATAGATTGTGAAAATTAGGTTTCTAAGACATTCAATTCTCTTAAGTCTTGAGCCTTAGAGATCTAGACAGGAGATACGATTTTTTTACGATTCAATAAAACACAAATATATACATACATTCTACCACAATTATTTCTACAACAGTAAATCAAACATATTTCTCATAAAATGATTTTCCCATTAACTCAATCGCCCTTTTGATTAAAGCAACTCCCTTAATGGTGTTCAACATCGAAAGTAAAGTGCTTACAAGAAAAAGAAAAAAAAAAAAAACAGAAACGAAAAGAATAACAATAATAATTACAACAACTTTCCAAACAAAGCCGGGTGTTGAAAAAGTTTTCTTCGACAATGCTTATACATATATATGTAGATATATGTATCTACGACCACTCGCTTTTTACAATTTTTATACTTTGTTTCACTAAACTCGCATGCAATGCTTGTAAAAGTTTCTCAAGACGAAAACGAACTTGTATACAAAAACCGGAAAAACAACATTTATTAACAACATGATTGTACTTCCCATGACTAGACCGAGACTTATTGAAACTGTATGTATAAATATCCTTCTTTACATGGAGTAAAATTCACTATAGCCGAGTTTACATGCAAACAGTGCTCAATATAATACTTGAAGCCCATTAAAACGTGCAATGAAGGGCATTGAAGTGTACCCTTTGGAACCAAGAACCTTTTACTTAATATATATTTATTTGTCTGTGTGTGTGTGTATGTGTGTGCAGTATTGAAATAGCCCATAGCTTGGCGGCAATGACTTTAAGTAATGGCCACCAGTTAAAAAGAATAATTGGCGTTCCCAATTGATTTGCAACACAGGTAACCAAAACTAATTAATTTCTTTCTTGGTCATTAATATCAATCAATGTCCTTTCGCCGCATTCGTCGTTATACACGATGAAGCGATGACCGGCGGCAATGGCGAGAAAGTGACTCTCCTATGAGACTACTTAAAGAGTATGTGGAAGTATTTGATGGTGGAATAAAAATTAAAAAAAAAATAAAAATCAAGGAATGGTGAGCCAACAATGTCCAAAGGACGATCAACCATCGTCGTCATGCAGGTGAATCACTGAGCTATAGCTAGTGAGCTATTCGCTATGCAAACCATTTAATGTCAGGGGATGTTCAAAAGAAGGCTTGTCTTATTTATGGATTTTGACATGACAAATATTTTTGTTTACTTCAATATGAAGGGGGCTTGATATTTTTATAATTTTGTGATAAATTTTTCATAAAGCAACTTTAATTGAAGGTATGATTAAAGTAAATTAGGTTCGAATAATTTTTAAATAAAATTAAAGATTTACAGTTCTCCCATGATTTTTATAAAATTTGTTCTCAGTGTTTAAATTTGTATTTTAACAAAAGACGTTATTAAATTGCCACCCATATAGAAAAGTTTATTTTTATTTTGACTTTCACAATATCGGCTTAACCGATTTGTATTATTTTTATGCAGCAGCTTCTAAAAAGTTGTAAAAAATATTGTACATTAAAATATTCATGATTCTGGATGATAATGCTCTTCAGGTAGCACAACAAAAATATATTGATTTTAAATGCTTTGACACGTTCACGGTGTCGTATACTTACTTAAAATATAATTTGTATTCTCCTTGTGAAATAAAAAAAATATATGTTAAATTATGATGTTTGAGTTGGTGGTTTAAATAAAAGTCACATTTTCCTTGACAAACTACAACTGTATGCAATATCTATCACATAACAGCCTGTGCCATCATAATCAATGTCCACCCACACGAATAGATTCTCTTTCCGTTCAAAAGGATAGAAAGAAAAAAAAAAGCAAATTTGCAGGAACATTCTATGCCAGAAAAAAAAAAAACGTTTTATCATCAATCATTTGGCCACTTAATAAAAATCCTCTCTAACACTCTGCTTCTTGTTTTCACATCCGCAATGCAAATCACAACATTATTTGTCTTGCCAAGGACTCAAGAGTGTACTTGCGCGCGTATCCTGTATTTTGTAAGAAAAATATTGTGACACAGTCAAAATGTGAAATGAAGTTGTTTTTAAAATACATATATATACATACCGCTACGTCTACACACAGATAGTTATTTTCTTTATGTATATTCGATTCAAACATGTCATGATGAACTTGTTGATTTTTTTTTTTGTAAACTGGCTGCCAAAAAATGATCGAAACCAATGAATAAAGGTAAAGCTAGAATGCTTCAAGGGAGAACAAATTATAAGTGTGGGTGTTCACTGTTCGTGTGTTGAAAAAAAACTGGCAAACATATATTTTTATTCATCCATAAAAGTCAGTCACAAACTATACATATGTATTATGTGGATTTTATAAACGAAACAGAAACGTAATGCCAACAAGTAGTATCACTGACAATTACAAATGTTCTTTTCGTAGAAATAAAGCTGCCAAATTGCCTATAATGTCGGGGAGAGATATTCTACCAAATAAAATTTAGCTAAAATAAAAAGTAGGACATTGAAAAAAAAATTGTGTGCAGCTTAATGGGAGTCAGTTCGTCATGTTTTTTTTTTGTATCATAACAAAAATGATTGTATTTTTAAATTATAACCTGCTTGTCAATTGTTTTTATCTAGGTCTTTGATGAATTATTTTGTTTAGCACAAACGGGATATACAAATATGTTATGAATTAATATTTGTTTATATAATTTCCATTTTAAAAAAAACATGCGTTATCAACGTTGATCTGGAAAAAAACTGATAAAACTCAATAAATTTATTTTTTCAGGACAGCCGGAATAAAACATGAAAATTAAAAAAAACTCAAAATTTAGAAAAATCTGGATTTTGGTAAAAAATTCATTTTAATATGTATTTTAATTTATGATAAGTCCGAAAAAGTTCGTTTTGTTATAAGATCCTTCGGTCTATATTTTTTGTTGTAGTTTGTGAATGAAAAAGTGACATTTATTTAAACAATATTTTTTTCATTTCACAATGCGAATATAAATTATATTTTTTAGTTAAGTATACGAAACAGTGAACATGTCAAAGGATTTAAGATAAATAATTTTTGTTGTTCCACCTGAAGAGCATATCATCCAGAATCATCAAACTTTTGATATACAATTTTAAAATTTTTTTAGAAACTTCTGCATACAAATTTTCCATGTTGATTTCCATTGTACCAATTTTGATCTCAATGAGACATTGGCTCGTATAAATATTGTAGGGAGGATAAAATTTATAATGTTTTCGATTTGAGCTACTCAAAGCTTAAACTTTAAAATAAGTTGTAGGGATGTTTTTGGTTTTTAGTATTTCTCTAAATCACATGTCACGTTTTCATTGCAACATTGTTGCCACTTTTTGTTTAATTTTTGTTTTTTTTACAAAAACCCAAAGCAAAACTGCAAGGCTTTCATTTCCTAAAAAAAGAAAATTGCAAAAACGGTTCTAATTGGTAATACCTCCCATAGAACCACTTTTTTGATTTTCGATTTTTTTCAAAAACGGTTGAACTGATTTTGACCAATTTTTTGTATAGAAAATCCTTTAAAGGTTTTGTATACCAAAATTTTCATTTTTTTTTTTAATAATTCGAAAATGAGTTGGTAGATTTTTATTAAACTTGGTACCTAGCAGTTTATAAACACTTAAAAGATTTGAAGTAAAAATTATTCTTATGTCCAAAAATAACGGTACCTCCCATACAAGTGTCTAAAAACCCAAATCTCAAATCTCATTTTTCTCATGGCTTCTAGAATTTTAATAAAAATTTTTATTTGAACTAATATTAGTACGGTCTACTATATTATTGGAAAAATATAATTTATCTACCTACTGAAATTGGTATCTCTTTTCGACTATCTCATTATCTGTTGAACCGATTTTAATGAAATTTCTCAAACAAGACCATCATAACTTTGAATAATATTGCATATAAAAATTTTCAAAAAAACAAGTTATGGATTTCTATCGCGTGATGAAGACGATAGTTTACAATTTAATGTAGGTAACCGAAGTTAGTTCGAAAAACCTTTTATAGGCTTCAATATTAAAAAAAACTTCTTAATAAATTTCACATGTTTAAAAAATAACCAATCTCTACATTTTTACAGATCGTTATTAAAACAAATTAAAACTATAAAATGACCTGCAGTCACAAAGAGAAACAAACTTTAATTTATTATATTTCCATTCCACCCACACCACATCCCCGCTGTATAATATGAGTATATCATGTCCTATAAACCATTCCCTTATCAGTGCTCTGTCAATTAATGTTCATAAGAATTTCATAATATTCTTCTCGTTTTGTAAGAAGATTGAATAACTTTGTCCATTTATCGTGTCTTGCTTTACATCGTCGTTGCTATAAACAAAGTGCAGTTCTACTTTTCAAGACTATAGTGTTGTTTCGAGAGATAGAGAAAGAGAGAGAGAGATAGGGAGATAAAGAGTTCCTTTTTATTCAACAACTTGGCAAAGTTATTTCAATTTTCTTTTCAATTATTTTCATCATTTCAGTTTCCGGTTTTTTTTTATTTTTATTTCTTCCTCTAGTTTGCGGTGCGAAAACTTTCCCTCTCAATAATGTGCCCTAGCAAAAGAGGCTGTCAATTAAGAAACTCATTGCAAAAGTTTATGAGGAACCATATAAACCCCAGTGCCATCAGAGTCCCTGGTCCACTGTAAACACTCAAAACCAAAAACGACTTTACTTAGGCGCATAAACAAGCATACGGGCCAACTACACTACACAACAACTATAACAACTAGCAATATAGCAATAGCGTTAAAAGTTTTTGGGGTTTCTCTAAGCGAAAACATCTTCACGTAAAGTATATCTTACCAAGGCCAGAACTATGCATTTCACTGCCTTTGGTCCTCTGGATCGTACTATTGCCGCCCGCCACTGCTGTGATGCCCCAAACCGGCGGCGGCGGCAGCGGCGACTGTAGGAAGAGACAAACTTATGGGAGGGTGCGATGTGGCATTGGAATCCCTCACTCACCAATGTTTATAGCGGGACGATGCTTGGGGCAACTTTATTCCCACCATATAACCAACATCACTTGTACACCGCATCACAACACAACACAACAGAACACAACTTCGATACGATTTGGTCATGTTCCCTGAACAAGGACTTGTAAGTAGTTTGTTGATCGGGACTTCGGGACAAAACTTTGCCAAACTCTGTACAGAATTTTTGCTCTTCTGCGGGACAAATGTTACTACTTTGTGGGTCTGTATAAATTCATGGGCAAATGGTTTGAGTTGATGTTGGTGTGATGGTGGGTTGTGAGAACGAGTGGTGATATGGTCTTGGTCTTGGTATGTTGGTCTTCGTTCATGGTGTGGTTGGATTCTAGGAATCGAAATGTTTTGTTTGTTTGGATTGTGTATCTTTTTGTCTGAAGGACTTAGTTGGGGATTTATCCCGTCCAATAGAACAAAACTGAACAATTTTAAGTAAACAAGAAATTTACTATTGACTTTGGTTTTATATTGATATGTCCATGTTCTCAAAGTGGGATGTGAGTTTTGAGTACGAGAAGAACAAATAATGTCCTTTGTTTTTGTTTTTTGTTTTTGTTTCAGTATATGTAAGGAAAAGTTTTTGAAGCCACACATGTTGAAGTTTTTCTTATGAGACGTACACAGTTGAGTAGGAGTCGTATATTCAATTCTACTCACTTATGGTTTCGATTTTAATTTCAATACAAATCGCAGAGTTTCATAAGGAAATGTTTTGAATACCAAATAAGTGAACAATGGTTGAACAATCTGTATGATATTATGTTTATTCAAATAGCATAAAAGAGCATTAAGGATTATCACATTCATATATATAAAGTATAGAGTTAGGTCTCCGCGCTCCTACCTCTGGTATTATATTTGATTTCTTCTTCGAAAGCACGTTCTAATTTTGAAAAATTTAATTTAGGTATCTGAGAATTAGATATATGTAATCCATTTTGTCATTTGAAAAACATTTTGGATTAGCATATTGTATATTTTGCTGTCAGAACTTTACAACAAAAATGAGTGAAAATTCAGCCTTTTCAAACATTTTTGATTTATTACGAAAGTACTGGAGTAAAATGAATTTATTTTCATTTCAAAAGATTTGAATTATTAAAGGTAGGGTCATATATCGTCACCTGAGTGCAAGAACCAGCTAACTCGATTTTTTCATTTTTGATATATCTGGGTTTTCTGCTTCATTGAATCGATTTGCTTTAACTGCAATAAGCAGATAACTAGTTTTCTAGACCTGCTGCCATCTATTTTTTTAGTTTTATCAGTCATTTTAGGAAAAAAAGGAGACTGACCAACAGGTGAATACGTTTTTTGCAATTTTCTTAAAACTACGAAAATCAAGTTAGGTGGTTCTTGCATTCAGGTGACGATTTATGAAATATAAATTTACCAAAGCCCAATGTGCAATAGATTTGAGTCCTATTTTTTCATCTTTTATTATCTGTGTACAAATATTTTTTACTACTGCATTTTTTTAAAGGATGTAGTAAAAGTGTTGGTATCTTTAAAAAAAAACACGGTTTGACAGCTGCAATGTTTATAAGTTTAGTAAAAAATAGAGCATTACACGAGAGAAACTTGTTTTCATTGCTGAACAATATATTACAAAAATAATGAAAGTTTAGCGACCACAGTTCGAAAAGCTGGCAGCTGTCAAACTGTTTTTATTTAAAGTGCTGCCAACAACTACACAAATGGAGGTTAATTCAAATTTTTCGTTTTTTTTTTTAGGACACCCCTTTTATTTAAAAATAAATAACTATAAAAATAAGTATGGTAAGTTATGGTTTTAAACTTGGGATTTCGACCAAACTTGATAGCAAGATTAAGCTGCATCCTTAAAGAATGGGTTGATTTTTTATAAACTTGGTAACGAAATTTAAAAAAAAAAATTTATCCGTTAGAAAATAAAAATATATTCCAAAACGACAAAATTTTGGAATTTAATTTTATATTGAAAATTAAAAATTTCTTCAAATTAGTTTGATTTTTTTTTTTTTTTTAATTTTTAAAAATTCAATTTTCAATTTTTTTCTCACAAATGAAGATACAATAAAAAAAATCAGAACGTGTACATCGTGTTGGTGTCAACATTTCTTTAATCAATTTATTTTTGATGATCCCTAATGTTAATTTTAAACAATTTTTCAATGTAAACGGTAATATACATTCATGTTAATATTACAAAACGGTTCTGTGTTTTTAATTCTTAAATTTTGTATTGAAAAAGTGATACGAGTCCACTTATTGCCAATTAAGAGAACATTGACCGTAATGACTAATTGCTAAAAGCTTTTTGCCGTCTGAAAAAAAATGGTAAAATACATGAGTCACTGCCTGCAGCCCTACCTTTTTAGCACGTAGGTATTATTCAAAATATTGTATGATAGTTGTGTTCTTTTAAAAACAAACAGTAGTAGCCCTTCGTGTAATGGTTAGTTTTCAATTTGGTGTTTATTTTTATGAAGAAAAAAATAATGTTCTAATGAGGAAGTTATTAATTTAATATTGTGATATATTTAATTATGTGAAACAGAAAAAGTTTTGCAGGGGATCCAAAAATTGCAAATTTTCAGGATTCAATTTAAAATTAATAAAAATTGAACCCTTGAGACCATCGAACAAATCTCTGTATCCACTTAAGATATCGAATTGAGATCACATTAAGCCTATTATTTCTACTTTTAAAAATAATGTTAAATGCCATTGTTTATTTTTTTTCTATTATTCATTTTCTAGTTTTTTTTTATAATTATGGAACAAGACACGATAATTCTGCCTTCTTTGAGTCGTTTTAATATTTCAAAAAGCCAGGATTATAGTGACCAGTTTAAAAAAATAGAAAATAAGGAATAGAATAAAATTTACAGATTTCACTCATAGAGTAACTATGGGGACATTGAAAATGACTTATATTACGTCGATAAAACAAAAACATGTCTAATCTTTGTAATTTTTATTTTGTATACTATTGTTGCATTATAATTTCACAAACTGTTTAGAGACCATTCTACAGTCTGAAGTTCCAATTTTTAAATTTAATGTCACTTCCCAGTTGGCAGTTAAATTAATGTTGTTAATTTTTTTAATAAGATGAATCTTAGTCTAAATTGTAGCTTAACTCGCAATTATACAATCATACTCATTTTCATCCGCACCGGTACAGCACTTATACACGAAATTAAAGATACATACCATCTATTTTAACGTATATCTAGGTATTTGACATTTTTGCATAGCTAAGCATTGCAGAAAGGTAACTGAATTATTACAGATCGATTAAAGCATACATATAATACGGTTCAACTTAGTTCTCGACTCAGTTGGTTGTTGTTGAATCAACCCGTGAGTTGGCTTGTTATTTGATCAATTTGACGGTTGATGAGAAAATCAAAAGATTTTGAATTTTTTCAAATTGATTTACAAGTATTTCAAATCATTGGACTATGTATATTGTATAAAGCCAAGACATTTGATTTACTGTCCAGGTAAACCTTTTTTAAATCGAGACAAAATTTACAAAGAATTTGATGCGAAGCCCAACCTCACTGCTAATTGTTTTTATTCTATAATATTTTATTTTAAAATATTTTGAACTCATCTTTTAATCAATTTAACAATATCGAGTCGCGTAATTTATTTTAGACAAAAATAATGTTTTTGAGACTTGGAGCTGTATTCTTTTAACTGAGTTTATGAAATGTGTGGCCGAGCGGCGAGCATCAATTTAGTTGACAACCAAATTGAATAGTTAATGGTCTACTTTAAGATGAAGCCTAAAATTTTATTTGCATTTGAGGACCTTAAACCTGAAGATCTGACCATTAGGGCTTAAGTTATAAGTTTATTAAAGAGGTTCAATTAGGTAGCTATGCAATATGCATGTTCTAGGTTAAAAAATAAAATTGATTTAGAAGTTAGTAAAGTTTTTCCCCAAACGTTGTCTATCATATTCTAGGTTCTTTAGGTTGATTTAGAAAAAAATCAACTTTTGTCATATTTTACCTTAATTTTGAGACTCTAACCTCAAAGATCCGATGATAAGAACAGAATATATCAGCTTAAAAAATCGACCCTTTTTGATTATAATATTTTAATTGTTTAGCTAAGTTAATTCTAAGAAGTTATAAGCTAACCAAGACCTTAACCTTGATGTTTTTTTCTTAGAACTTAAGTTATAATTTTATATAAGAAGTTCAAGTAAATACTTATGCATATTCTAGGTTAAACAATCAAACTGATTCAGAAGTAAGTCAAGTTTTGTCAAAAGCATTTTCTAGTCTGACATTTTACCTTCCGTAACCTCAAAGATCCGATGATTAGAACAGAATATATAAGCTTACAAAATTGACCTTTTTCGATTATAATATTTGAGTTGTTTAGCTAAGTTAATTCTACCTCTTGCCTGATTTACCTAAACATATCTTAACCTTGAGCATCTGGCCCTTAGAACTTAAGTTATAATTTTGTGTAAGAGGTTCAAGTAGGTACCTATACATATTCTAGGTCAAACAATTAACTGATTCAAAAGTAAGTTAAGTTTTGTTAAATAGATAATTAGATCAGAATATATCAACTTACAACATCGACCCTTTTTGAATATACTATTTAAGTTGCTTAGCTAAGTTGATTTTCCCTCAAGCCTGATTTACCTTAGTTTAAATACCTTAACCTCGCGCATCTGGCCCTTAGAACTAAAGTTACCTATAAGTTTATTAAAGAGGTTCAAGTAGGTACCTATTATGCATATTATAGGTTCTACAATCGATTGATTTAAAAGAAAGTCAACTTTTGTCACATAATTTCTTTAGACTGACATTTTACCTTAATTTTAAGACTTTAACCTCAAACATCCGATTATTAGAACAGAAGTTATAATCCAAACAAACCAACCAAATCCAAACTTTACGATTTTATTATATTTGTAAAATACCTACTAAAAATAATGTTCATGCACATACCTACATATGTACATACATGCATATCTACATACCTACATATTGTATATCATTTTTGTGCCCGATGCAAAGCCAATTTTGTTTGCCACGTGGTGTTTTTTTTTTTATTGCACACACTCCACCGTCTTCTCCATTCTATCATTATCATCTTTGTAGGTACGTACCTACCTACTCACATACATATTTTGTTTGTTTTTTTTTTTTCTTTTGCCGTGATGAAATTTGTTCTAAAAAGACAATTTTTCAAGTTTCTAGTATGAATTTTTTTACGCCTTTGCAAAATTTTTTATGCAGATTTGTAGCTTGCCATTTAAGCTTTAATTATTTAGCTTAATATCGAACATCCAATAATTTTAACTAAAGTTATAGTCTTCTAAGTGGGCTCAAATCGAGCATTTTTCGAATTTTACATTCCTCCACTGAAT
This sequence comes from Epistrophe eligans, assembly GCA_951394125.1. NCBI lineage: Eukaryota > Metazoa > Arthropoda > Insecta > Diptera > Syrphidae > Epistrophe > Epistrophe eligans. Next base: position 8,756,122 of record OX596031.1, on the reverse strand, counting down.
CTCGTCCGTTGGCGATGATCAAAATTTATGTACGCTGGCTGAAATTCATCACTTGTGTTTTTTTCTTAATTTTATTCATTTTTGTATTTTCTTTGGTAACACCAACCAAAAATTCAATCGTTCTCCCCCTATACGCTAGAGTTCATTCTATATCTTTGCTCATTTTGGTAACACCATACTTTTATCAAAACGACCCTATAAACATTTTCAATGTTAAAATAAAATAAAAAAACTATATTTACATTTTAAAAAAGCGTCTAAATCCAATGGAAAACTTGGAAATACCTTAAACAAAAAAAACGTTTTTTTAAATAAAGTTTCTGAAATTTTGTTTTGTTCTAAAACTACCTTAAGAGACTAAAAATAATTGAGAGATGATTTAAAATAAAAATATTCAGCTATTAGATATATAAGAAAAAAAAATATTTTTTTAAAAGGCTTTTTATTCAACTATGCAAAATTAATTCTCAAATCCGCCAAGTTTCATAGATTATGTGTTTACTCGTGTATAGAAAAAAAAAATCATATACAAACATATTTGCTCATTATAAATTGTTTTTAGCCACATAAATAAACTCTCTGCACTTAAGTACATTGCATTATTATTCATGTTAGTGGTTAAAATGATAAAAATTCACAGTCTCATTTATCCATATTATATCCAATTATATGATAATACTTACCATCAAAAAATTAAATGACAAACAAACATGCGAATTCCATTAAAATCAACCACATACATATACAGAATCACAATGATTCTATATAATAACGAGAATTTTCGTATACCCTATAATACGCCCACACCCACACCAATTCCTCCTTATAGCCATGGACTTTTTCACAAATTAACCAACCGCACTTCAAATCAAGTACCCAGACCATCATGCATCATGCCCCGATGAAACCATAACCTCAACACAATGAACACCGTTCTCTACTTCACAACTTTTAGTCCTCGAATATTTCTGGCATTGCTTCTGATGATGCTCTACTGGCATCAGAGAGGAGTTATATTCTGCTCGACATAAGCAGTAGCACACTGATTTTTACGCTTATTTCGGTTTCGTTATACATATTTACAAAAAAAAAAAAAAAGGACGACTATTAAAAATATCCTTCTGCTGCCACCCACTATGCGCCATATAAAAAGCAGCATCCTTTCGCTGTCATCACAAATCTTAAGATTTGTTTGTTGGCAAACAAATAACACAAAAAAAAGTGTTATGCCCCTTTCTTCAAAGGGAACAACAAGAACAGAAATGATGACTTTGTCTGTCTAAAGGACAACTCACAGGACAATCCTTCTCTTTTCACATCATCATCACAGAGATATAGAGCTATTTTTTGTCCTCTGTACATCAGAAAAAAAAAAAATAATAATAAAAAACAGAAGACGCTATCATTGCGATGTTGGAAAATATTTTGTGTATAAAAATATAAAAAATTATTCGCCTCTCGGAATACAACGCTGCTGGTGGAGAGATATATATAGTTTTGCTGAAAATCATCACCATGAATCAACATTCATCGTTTGTGGAACGTTTTCAAGTATTCCAATCTTTTTATTTATTTTTTTTTTTTTCACTCGCAGAGGGAATATAATATGCAAGAAGTACATTCGCTATTCATCGCTGTTTTTTTATCATTTTTTTTTTTTTTTTTACTGTGAAGCCTCCTTTGTGTATTGAAATCGAAATCGCTTGTGACACGGTGTCGTCTGCGGCTGACATTTAACACTATTTCTGGAAGGCACAAATTGTTGTCTAGGGTCAATCTATTTTAAGATCCTTGTTCGGTTTTGTTTAGCAGCATAGAAAAGGGCAAGTCTCAAGAAGTTGACTGCCTTCTGCAAAGATGAATCATAAAAATGAGACTTCATTCAAGAAAACAACTTTGAAAAATATTAAGAGATGACGTAAAGAGTAGATTAGACAGAGATAACTATGTTGGTATATTGTTCATATATAAGGAGATGCTTTTAATTATTTTACGAGTAAGTACATACATAAAGGTATGTCTACATTTTTTTTTGGGTTTTAAAGTGCTATCGGAACTATCCAGGCCGAAAAACTTAAATTATACTACATCGTGAATTCATGAAAATAATTTGGCCAGAACATGACGAACTTTAACAATAATGGTTATTAAAGAAAATCTCTTTCGAAATTCAATGTTTTTTTTTTCAATAAGTATGTTAATGTTAATGTTTTTTGTAGGAAATTTTCTAAGCTACAAATTAGTTAATTTTTTTTTCTACAACTTACCTTTCGGGAGTTTTCCTAAAAAACCATTTTGGGGGGCCTTTAACCCCCCATTTTAACATTGAAAATGTTTATAGGGTCGTTTTGATAAAAGTATGGTGTTACCAAAATGAACAAAGATAGAGAATGAACTCTAGCGTATAGGGGGAGAACGATTGAATTTTTGGTTGGTGTTACCAAAGAAACTACCAAAATGAATAAAATGAAGAAAAAAACACAAGTGATGAATTTCAGCCAGCGTACCTACATGTTCATCATTGCCAACGGACGAGATTCAGTGGAGGAATTATAAATTCGAAAAATGCTCGATTTGAGCCCACTTAGAAGCCTATAACTTTGGTTATAATTATTGGATGTTCAATATTAAGCTAGATAATTAAAGTTTAAATGACAGGCTACAAATCTGCATAAAAATTTTTGCAAAGGCGTAAAAAATTTCGTACTAGAAACTTTAAAAATTGTCTTTTTAGAACTAATTTTATCACGGCAAAAGAAAAAAAAAACAAAGAAAATATGTATGTATGTATATTGTATGTACATGCGAACAAAGAACATATTGATAGAAGGGAGAAGACGGTGCAGTGTGTGCAGTAAAAAAAACACCACGTGGCAAACAAAATTGGCTTTGCATCGGGCATAAAAATGATACAAATTATGATTATGTAGGTATGTATGCACGTAGGTATGTGCTTGTGCATTAACAATAAATTGTACATAGTAGGAATTTTACAAATAATAAAATCGTAAAGGTTGGATTTAGTTGGTTTGTTTGGATTATAACTTCTGTTCTAATAATCGTATGTTTGAGGTTAAGGTCTTAAAATTAAGGTAAAATGTCAGTCTTTTAAATCAATCGATTGTTGAACCTAGAATATGCATAGTTTGGGTAAAAACTTAACAAACTTCTAAATCAAACTTATAACTTAAGTTCTAAGGGCTAGATGCTCAAGGTTAAGGTATGTTTAGGTAAATCAGGCAAGAGGTAGAATTAACTTAGCTAAACAACTCAAATATTATAATCGAAAAAGGTCAATTTTGTAAGCTTATATATTCTGTTCTAATCATCGGATCTTTGAGGTTACGGAAGGTAAAATGTCAGACTAGAAAATGCTTTTGACAAAACTTGACTTACTTCTGAATCAGTTTGATTGTTTAACCTAGAATATGCATAAGTATTTACTTGAACTTCTTATATAAAATTATAACTTAAGTTCTAAGAAAAAAACATCAAGGTTAAGGTCTTGGTTAGCTTATAACTTCTTAGAATTAACTTAGCTAAACAATTGAAATATTATAATCGAAAAGAGTCGATTTTGTAAACTGATATATTCTGTTCTAGTTATCGGATTTTTGAGGTTACGGTCTGAAAATGAATGTAAAATGACAGACTAGAAAATGCTTTTGACAAAACTTAGCTTACTTCTGAATCAGTTTGATTGTTTAACCTAGAATATGCATAGGTACCTACTCGAACCTCTTTAATAAACTTATAACTTAAGCCCTAATGGTCAGATCTTCATGGTTAAGGTCCTCAAATGCAAATAAAATTTTAGGCTTTATCTTAAAGTAGTCTTGGTTGTCAACTAAATTGATGCTTGCCGCTCGGCCACAGATTTAATAAACTCAGTTAAAAGAATACAGCTCCAAGTCTCAAAAACATTATTTTTGTCTAAAATAAATTACGCGACTCGATATTGTTAAATTGATTAAAAGATGAGTTCAAAATATTTTAAAATAAAATATTATAGAATAAAAACAATTAGCAGTGAGTTGGGGCTTCGCATCAAATTCTTTGTAAATTTTGTCTCGTTTTAAAAAAGGTTTACCTGGACAGTAAATCAAATGTCTTGGCTTTGAAATACTTGTAAATTCAAAATCTTTTGATTTTTTCATCAACCGTCAAATTGATCAAATAACAAGCCAACTCACGGGTTGATTGGAACAACAACCGACTGAGTCGAGAACTAAGTTGAACCGTATAATATGATGTATGCTTTAATCGATCTGTAATAATTCAGTTACCTTTTAGCAAAGCTTAGCTAGGCAAAAATGTCAAATATGTACCTAGATATACGTTAAGATAGATGGGATATATTTTTTTAATTTCGTGTGTAAGTGCTGTATCGGTGCGGATTAAAATGAGTATGATTGCGTAATTGCGAGTTAAGCTACAATTAAGACTAAGAAGTGACATTAAAATATACAAATTGGTACTTCAGACTGTAGATTGGTTTCTTAGACAGTTTATGAAGTTATAATGCACCTAAAAATAGTATACAAAATCAAAATCACAAAGATTAGACATGTTTTTGTTTTATCGACGTAATACAAGTCATTTTCAATGTCCCCATAGGTACTCTATGAGTGAAATCTGTAAATTTTTCCAATATGGTGTCGCGATCGCGAACGCCGAAGGTCTGTGGTGGCAAGTTTGAAATTCTGAAAGAGCATATCGAAATCTATAGAATTGCCAATTTTCAAAACTCCCGGAAAACTTTCCAAGTAAAAAAAAAATTATCAAAATAAATTTAACCAAAAAATGGTTCAATAGGAGGTATACCATTTTTAACCATTTTTCTCATTTTTTTTTCAAAAAAGTAAAAAAAACTTACTTAAGTTGTGGTAAAATTTAAAAAAAAATAAGATTTATAAAAAAAAAGAACGAACAAAACTTATCGGCTGAATGCCGAAAACAGAAAAGAAAATCGATCCACACCTTAGGCCAGCAAACCAACGGATGGACAGAAACACAGACGGAAAAACAGACTGACCGAATTTTGAGACCCACTTTTTCGACTTCGCTATCATCGTATTATCAAGTTTGATCATAATCTTAAGTTCAATTTCTTTTATGTGTCCGTAGATTTTCACTCTAATCTACGAACTATAAAATAGTATTTTTACGAACAAAACTTGGCCTATAAAGCAAGAACAATGTATTGTGTTTTATGAACATTATACAGCTACACGTAGGCGTAGGTACAATGAGTTTTAAAACGTATAAATTCTCTTTCAAGTAAACTATTTATAAGAAATTTATGTTGTAAAAAAATATTACAATAAACAGGCTTTGTTCTTTTTTCAAATAAATATATACCAACAAAAACTAAGATTTTTGCCACCACCATATCTACCGCGAAACTGAAAGTTGTTTTATAAATAAAAATATTTATTTCATACACATACAAAGGTCTTTTTTATATCAAGCAACTTGATGGTTTAAGTGGTTCACAGGTACTTATGCCTACCTTAATTTGACTGGTATATAATTGCTCTCACTCCTCGCATATTCTAACCACTTATACTGTTCTGCCCAAATTTCTTTGGAAATAATTTCAATGGCTGACTGATTTCACCGCATTTGCCATATAAAATATGTAATGTGTATATATGCACTCATCATTTCAAGCGGAACACTTATTAAATTCCAAAAAAAACATTTTCTACTCATCGAAATGTGTGTTGTGTGTAGTAGTATAATTCACTTATGAACATACCTAGTGCAGTGACTGCAAGGAGTTATAGGAATAAATGTATTCATTCAGGCCTCTGATGATTTTCCTTTATACAAATTGCACGTTTAAGCTGCAGCTGAAGCTGAAACTGCTATATAAAGCTGAATGTCGGATACATTCATCTCCCTTGGGGTTGATATGATGATGGTTTTTCGGCTGCATCGCATATATTTCACTTACATGCTCCACTTATATCAACGATATTCAAATGCAGAAATTCAAAGCAACTATATAGTGTACCTACTAGCAATATAGTAGCAGCAGCAGCAGGAACGTCATAGAAAATGCTTTAAATGCATTTTACCATTTCACAGAATTACCACACAAAAGGACCTTCGGCCAATGCAACTATATCTGCTATACCACCACCATCACCACCGCCACCACCACCACCAGTAGTTAGTTCCTTCCTCTTGATGCTTTTCCCTGTCCTGATGTTGGTTGTTCATATAAAACTAGTCCCAGTATGAGAATGATGAAGATGATGATGATGGAAATATCTCTCTGGCCGATTTTGAACATAAAAGCGATAAAATCACTTGTTCAACTTTTCCAGTCTGACCTCAACTGTCAGTTACCTAGGATATGTGTAACTTCCTTTCAACTCTGTTTCTGACCATATTATGGACTAAAACGCACTCATTTTATTTTCTAAGTAAGTAAATAATATAATTACTGGAAATGATGCAAAATGGGTTGGCTATACTGATGAAATGAATCTGCTTTGTGAAGGGTATCATTTTTTTCTTAGAATTTTAACTCTTTGCTTTGTTTAAATTTAAAAAGAAATTTAATTTGCTAAACATTATAATTTAAAAAAAATTAATCAAAATAATATTCTCAGTACAAATATTTTTAAGAATAAAAAAAAAATGCGAACTCACGAAACAAAAACTCAACAGGCGGCGCGCAGATCACTTTCGAGGAAACTTAGGTTGAATATTTCGTGTTACATAATTTCTATACACATTCAGTCGTATTTATTAGATTTTTGTCTACCTAGACACTTTCTAACTATTTTCAAATTGATGGAAATATGCTTTACTTAATAAAAATAAATATCACATTATTCACGGTTAAGACAATCTAGTCTTGTGTCCAAGTTAGGCAGCTAGAAGACAACAATAAACAAGGTTTTTGAACACATTTTCCAAAGTTAAACAGTTGTTTAAAGTTAGACAACGTTTATAAATAAGACCAATTGATTTTAGGAAAAAAAATGTGCTCTATTTATTACATTTTATTGATTATAAAGGATTTTGTTTTTACTCTAAGGGTTTGTTTCACCAATGGATGAGTCAAGTTCTGAACAAATATAATCGACACAAGGTCATAAGTCCACAGAAGAAAATAAAAGCAGTAATTGCCTTTTGACCGACCTGAAAATAGGTTGTAAATACAAAAATATTTTTATTTTTTTTTCACACAACCTATGACGTCATTTATTAACTTCCAGCATTTTTTATGATATTAATCAATTTGTCTTAAAATGTATAACCTTGTTTCTTGCAGATCACACTGTTATTTCCAGCAAAATAAAGCAAAAATCTATTCCTTTTCGCCAGAAAATTTTGTGAACGCTAAATCGCCTTTCCAAATTTTGGAATAAACTTGAGTTTAGACAAATCATCTCAATTTGCCCGACAGCCATTTATACACATACATTATACATATATCATACCATACATATACGATTATATCCTTCACATGCTTGTTATGCATTTTTGGCAATTTCGTACACAAACCCACACATGCACATCCATGCACAGGCACACAATCACAAAATGCATCCCAAAAATAGAACATAAATCTAATTGAGATTCATTCAGTGCAAGTGCAAGAGGCTGTGCTGTGGCACAACAACCAGTTTCGGTTATAGGATTTTTGTACTTCTAACCATATCGCCAGCGGATAGTATATATGTATTTGTGGGTGGACTAGCGATAGTGTATATGGTGGCCCCACGGTTGTTGATTTGAATACCACTGTTGCATAGAGAATCCTTTACATTATAAAATTGATGTTTTTTTTTTTTTTTTGTAGCTATTTGAGTTTCATGTCCCGTCTTCTGTTGTTATTTTGTTTCATTATTGTTGTCCTCGTCATCGTCCTCAGCTTGAATATACATATAGTGCATCAACTCTCACTGCTGCACTGTACTGCCCAGCATGCAGTCAGAGTCAGAACCAGAGCTAGAGCAACTAAATTAAATGGGCCTAGGGGCATTTGTGGAATTGTGTGTGTACAATTCATATATGCGGATGAAGTTTTGTTCTTCTCTTAACACAGAAATTGGCCTAAAGTTCTGCTCTTGATATAACTATATTGACAACCATCACAGTAGGTATAGCAGTGGTGATGGTAACTATGCTAGGACAGAGGCATTAGTGCGAAAGTACAACTTGTTCAGCTAATGGTTTCCATTAGTCCAAACGAACGAAGAATGGTAGGATTATTTTTGTGTGTAGACAAAACCGAAACTAGAAACAAAAACCAGGATCAGGATTAATATCGTTTGTTCTGGCAAAGAAAACAAAAATATTTACGATTTGCCTTGAAACTATATATGAATCTGCTTAGGCAAACAAAGAATCTTGTTTTTTTTTTAATAATTTTAACCTGGAGTTCAATAGAAATAGAAAACAACCAATCTATTGGTTTTTTTTTTTTATTAAACTATAAGTTGTTAGATAATGGAAATTACAATAATAGTCATCAGGCATTATTTATTTTTAAAATGACATATCAAAAATAACACAAACTATGTGAATTTGACTAAACAGTTTTTGTCAAGCTTTAGCTGTATTCAAGCTCCATATTGCAGGTCAAACATACAGTTTGAGAAGCTTAAAGTTTTTATGGAAACTTTATAGGAATACGAACTTGAAAAGGACCTCTCTCTAACTACTGCATTTACCTAAGTTTAGATGTACAAACTTTTAAAAAAGCTTTTAAAAAAGCTGAGAGAATAAGCTTATTAAACAACTTTAGCAAATGCACAACCTCGTGTTTATTTTTTTTATTTTTTTGTAATGTAAACTTAAAAGTTTTTAACAGTTCTAAGTATTTAAACTGGTTCAACCTCATATTATTAGCATTTGCTTATTAATTTATAATGTTTTTAAATGTTAACTTAAAGAAAGTTCTCTTAAGTTCTAATAGAAGGTGTTATAGATAAAGCCTATATAATAGCCGCGTTTTATTATGGCCAATAACCCATATGGTTCACCCCCCGATATAATAAAACGATACGGATCAAAATAAAAGTAATTTTGTATATCTACTTATCTCTTTTTTCCCTATGTTTATTTATTTATCATGTAGATACTGTATTTTGTCTTTACACTTTACTTACCATTTAAAAGGCTTGAAAAGCTTTAAAAACCAGCCAGAGTAAAACCTAATTTCTGGATCCATAAAGGAAACCCCGATAGAAACGAGGCTAATATTTGCCTTAAATCTAAGATTCAAGAGCCAGAACTTTATTTTAAATAGATGCTCAAGTAAAGTCTCACTTAAATTATTATTTAATGTGAAGATGAATTGAATATAGGCACATTTTCTTTCTGGACACAAAAATAAGTTGTGAGGCTTTTTTTTGGAAAAGTAATGGAATATGAATTATTTTCTTCTGCTTATTGCAATTCCTAAAATTTCTCTTATGTTCATTTTAGTTCTGGTGACTATAGCCAAATTTTCGTGACAATTTATAAAGCATGTATAAAGCTCTATCAAAACGATGCAGAACAAATTGTGTTATAAAGCTCTTTCCATATTTAAATTTACAAAGCACAATTTAGTGAAGAATAAAGGAGGACATGTCGTTTTTAGGAATAAGACATATTTACTTAATTCACTATAGATTGAGAAATATATCAAGGCAGATATTGGATACAAAAAATATGTAGATAGACGCCAGACGGTTACATTCTTCCTTTTAAGCTCTAAAGGAAAAATATTTTGAAAAGTCTTAAATCATCTTTGGTTTGATTTTAAGATAAAGTTTGTGGATAGGAAACTTGTTGAGTTCTAAAAACTTTTGTCCCAAAAGCTCTTAGATAATTAAGCTGCATTAAGTTTTTCCTGAAATTGAAAGCTCTGTAGACAATGACTTGAACACAATGTGGCGCTGCTGTCAAATTCAGTTTTGAAAATTTCGCCATGGGCTTCTGTTTAAATTTTAGGTTTAATTATTATTTTAGCTTGGTCTTATAATAAAAAAATGCAAAGTTTTCTTTTGTATTTAACTTAAAATGTTTGTAAGAAAATTTAATTAAAGTTTTTGCCTTTAAATCTAAACTATAATATTGTATATATTTTTTATTCCCACCAAGGAAAGTGGCTCTCGCATTTTTTTTTCTGTCTAAGTCAAAGACTAAATCCAAGACTCGATTTTGTTCAAACTTTTTTTATAGCTTTTTTTGAGAATTCCTCGATACTTTTTTTTTTTGGGAGCAAAAATAGCGATACCTGCCGTCCAAATTTTTAAGAAGAATTTTGTTTCTCTCAAAAAGTGTTCTACATATTTGTAGATACATATTTATTGTATATTAACATTTTATTTATTATAGAATTTTATGTACATATGTCAAAAAATGTCTCCAATGTATTTATTAATGGTAACTCCCATAGAACCGAATTTTTTTGTATTATTATTTTCGACTTTCCTGAAATCTTTTCAACTTAATCAAATTTTTTAAGCAGATGCTCCCATAAAGTATAAATAGTTGTTTATATCAAATTTTGTACTACAAAAAATTTTGAACACATATTTGGAAAACAATATAGTCGTATTTTCTGAAAATTAAAAACCAAATATATTGGTCAAAACTTAAAAAAAAAACTGTAATAAAAGAAAATCTTATTGAAATCTTAAACGGCTCAAAGAAATTTGGTAAAATTTGTGAGTGTGGTAAAATAAGACTTGTCTACTTTATAAAATAAGAAACTACTTCTGATATATGCAGAAGCTTCGAATAAGTTGAAATAAAAAAATTATTATAATTAGGTACTATATTCTTTAGAGAGAGAAAGTGTAAAGTTAAAATTTTGAATATTTGTATATTTAAATACGATTGTCTGTAGTAATTGCCCAAAACACATAAAGAGCGGTAAAGTTTCTAAGCATCTGTTTCTTTAAGTTTTGGCAAATTTAGAATAACTATCTATTTTTTATAAATATAAAAACAACATAATAAATATAAAACAATAACAACATATTTTTAAGCATTTTTTTTATTGTTTTCGTCTCAGCTTTTTATATGCACTATCACAAATTTAAAATAAAGAACGAGTTTGTATGTTAAATTAAGCATCCTATCGTGAATAAATATTGTAATTTTTAAAGAAAAATGATATCCTTTAAAGTTAATGTTTTTGAAAATTACATAAGGAGGGAAACAAAACTACCTTCTACAAGATTTTGATCTTAAAAATAATTTTCCAAAGTATTGACATTTCATTTGGAAACACCCTATATACAATACCAACTTATTTATTGATGTTACGCCACCCATAGCAGCTTCTGTTTATTAACAACCAAATTTGTGCATATTACACAGATTAATAAATTTATTTTGAATTTATTTCAAGCGATAAATATTTTTCATTATAAATCAATCTGTTTCATAATTTGAACATATTCGAGTACATATCCACCTGCAATTTGTACCTATACAGTATACATACATTTCTTATTAAATCTCATTATCTGTCACTAATTATTATTTTCTGTTTTGGCTTATCAAAAAATTGGTCAAAAATCAATCAATTTTAACATTTTGAAGATAAAAGAAATTAAAAAAAAGCCTGCTTTCCCATGACAACGGACTTATGACATAACTCATCCATACATAACACCCACTTCATCTTCTTCGTCCTATGCTGGCTACTATTGATGCTGCTGCTGCCCCTGCATGCAAGGCAAAAGGCATAAAAGCTCCTCCGCCATTCGACAAATGCACAAGCACATATAGCATTCACAAAAACCCACCTCCACAAAATATATTGTCTGAAGTCACAGAACTCGATGTTCCGTTCTATTTACAAGCAACCTGTTGACACAGATTTTCTTCATCATATAGTACATAGAAACTCCTTGTGTACTGGAACCAAAGAGGAGAACAGATAGCCCTTGTGCCTATACACACACAGAAATGGAAATGGAAAGTTGGAGCGCGCCATTGCACATTTTCATTTTCCATGAGGAAGGGATGGTTTTTGCCCCAACTGGAAATGGGCATCACTCTTTATACCTTATAATCATTATTATCATCATCATCATAATATCATCATCCTATAGTGACACTAACATTATTGTGGGTCGGTGTTTCTCCTTCGGTATAATTTTATCGTGTCCTTGCATTTATAGTTGTTATCCGTTGGTGCAATACCGTTGCATTCACCAACTTGAAAGTACCCACTCGCACACATACTCTGGGAGTAGATGTAGGTAAGGTATATCGTGGAAACTATAATTTTTCTTACCCCAAGCCAAACTAAATCGTTCCGGCTTCCCAATCCGAAAATTCATTGCAGAGTTTTTGGCTAGTTGCCAAACCGCGCCCTACAAACAACCCATTTTGGCATACAAAGTCCTAGTTGACGTTATAGGATTGTTAGGTTGTTGAAAATCTTCAAATGCATTGGCCCAGCGTCGGCACATGCTTTCTTTAGGCCTAGTGGTCCTTCTATTTTTTTTGTTTTTTGTTTTTTTTTGCCTTTTTGTATTTTTTTTTTATTTTAGTTCTCCTAGAGCAAAAGGGTTCTTATAGCTATATGAGCAGAGAATATTACAAAACCGCTCCTTTTTCGGGGCCAATGTCCTTTTTCTGATGCGCGATGCTTCATGTATTATTTTCTTTTACTTCTCTTATACAGTACGGTACGGTACTGCATTGGCGACATTGCATTTTGCTAAGATTTAACTTTTTGGGTGAGCGAAAAACTTATAGTTCACTGTGCTCTCCTCTAAGTCAAGGGATGGGGTGAGATAATATGAATGAATACAAAAGATGACGACAAAAAAAAAACATACCAGAAAGAGAGCCAAAGATAGTTTCAAAAAAGGTTTTTGTGTTGCAGAGAAGCAAGAAAACTAAAATGAAATTAAATTAACTTTCACGAAGCAAAAAAAAAAAAAAATAAAAAAATCGATTGGTTTTTGGTGTTTTGGTTTCTTAGATCTTTTGCTTTTAAAAGTTTCTTTGAATGATAATTTTAAGGATTTATTATTACGAGAACAAAGTTATCCTTGAAGAAATTTGAAGGTTATTGAAATGATAAATTTTAGATAGAGAATTATTTTTATTCAGAAAAACAATGATTTAGATGAACAATGTTTTTAGCTAGAACTCTCAACTCTGGAAGAAATTGGTTGATTTGAAGTTTTATTTTGAATAAATGAAATGAAGCGAAACATTTTATGTCTCGCTTTATCATGACCAAGGGTACTTTCAAACATGCCAAGAACTAAAGTAATATTTTTACCAATAATATTTCCGCTATAAGAAATTAAAATAATAAATTATGGGAGAAAGAAGGTTAAGAAAAACTATAAAACCTTATTCTGAATGGATTCATATAAGTCTGCTAAAAGATACTTTATTAGTTATGTAAAAAAATATCCATATCTTCAATATAATTCAAATTAACTTGAGAGAAGAATTCAATTGAAATTGAAATAAATTACTAACTCAAATAAAATTAGTTTTGCCTACGAAAAAATCCAACAAGGCTGGATTTTTTCATAGAACTTTGTTTTGAAAATTAATTTTTTATTAATCTGTAACGTAACGCAACAGCTCGAAGAGAACCAAGGCCTAGTGATTTACAACTTCAACCAATCTTGTTTGCGTGATATCAGCAGGTATGGAAGGAGCCCTACGTTTCTTGGTGATTCGTAACAAAAGAGAGTCAAACTATTTTTTCTGCGTTAGACTTGCTTATGGTCCAATTTTATGCCTCCACATTTCATTCTACAAAAACTGATAGTCTTCGGAATATTTGAAAAACCTGAATTTAGCACTGATTCGAATTTAAGGTTCTTTTAAGAAAACGACCAAGATGTTAAAATACGTCAAAATATCAGGACAACGAAATAGGAAAAACTTTCCAATAGATTATTTACTATGTTTTCATTTGATTTAAAACACAAATGTTGCCCTAATCGATGAGAATTTTTTTTCCAAAAAAAATTTTCATTTCAACATTTATTTGTTGTTAAAAAAAAAATTATTTATTTATTTTCTTGATGTAAATTCATTTTTCTCACCAGCTGCGGTTGTCATTTCACACAAAATGGAATAATTTTTTTCAATGATTTGAGTTTCAATTTCTACACATTTCACTGACAGAATATTGAAAGAATTTTTTTCTCGTGTGTATTTCAATACAAACAATATTGCGGTGTTGCTAGCTACCGATATATTTTTCAGGTTTGCTCTAAACGATCATGAGGAAAAATTTATTCAATTTCAACTTTTCCTAATGCGTTTTCCTGATCGCTATAACTGGCCCCTTAGCAATAAGTAACTAAAAACAAGTCATCTTTATTTATTCAGAGTCAAAGAGCATTGGTTTAAGTAATTTAAGTGAAACTGAATTCTATCAGGATTTAATCATATAACAGAAATAAATTTCATGTCACTCTGTTTAAAATTAAAATCTGATATGTTGTCGAAAAATTTATAATTTTATAAATATAATTGTATAAATAAGTTTGTGGTATGCTTGTGGTGTAAAATATTCAATTCTTTTTGACTTTCTAAATTATCAGTTAGATCAACATTTTTTATTTTGGAAGTAATAAAACTTGCATATTTTTGTTAAATTTTTTCCACTTTATGAATTAACCGCGCATAACTCAGTTTGTATTTACTACTAAAGTATAAAATTACACCAAAATGTGCTCTGGGCTTAGATAATTGAAAAAGGTTGACATCTCCTAAATTAATAAACTATAAAATTGTAAACACAGAATTTCTAACCTATGCCTATGAAATGTGACTTTTGTAGCAATAAAACTCATAAAGGCTTCTAACTGTGAAATAAGTAAAATAAACTTAATTTAGTGATATTTATTTTTGAAAATAAAACGTTGAATTATTTTTAATAGCTTATAGCTATATTCTTTTAAATTTTAATACATATCTTGTTTTTATAAGTTGAATCGCTCATAACCAAAATTAGAATTTAAATATTTAACAATCTATTTTAAAATTCTAAAATCTTATTAAAATGAAATTCTAAAAGCTTATTAAAATTAAAAGTATTTTTTTTTTATAATAATAAGACTTTTTTTTGCAAAGAAAGTCTAAAATAATTTTTGTTTTCATGCGAAGCCATAATTAGTAGTGAATTCCTGTTCCTGTTTCTGTGCACCAAATGTGTTTATACTGTATATATCACAAATAAGAACTTAATTACAAAAAGCTTAATATCGGTAGATTGAAACTATTTAAACTTTATTAATCGAAAATAAATCCATACAAATATTAAACTTTTGTTAAAAAGGTATAAATAAATGTATACCCAGCTATACGCTTATACAAACTTGGATTTGTTTTTTTCTTTCTTTTTTTTAATACTTAAATTAAGTAATTTTCATATTAAACCTTTTCATAGGACTTTTCTCCTCTTAGATTTGTTTTTTAGCCTTCGTTATATCATATGAATGTCAAAATTTCTTAACCGACTTTAGTAATTTTTTGTTTGGATTATATCCCTTAATAATAATCCGATTCTTATTTTGTTAAAAGATCTTGTTATCTTGTAGCCCAAAAGGATTTGGAACGGCATTTTTTTTTTCGAAATAATAAATAATCGAAGATACACATATTTACATATTACTGAATAATAATATTTGTATATTTGTATACGTGCTACATTTCTTGATTTTGTATTTCACATCTTAAGAGAGTGTGTGAAAATAAATTTTAATAAGCTTTAATGGTACAAAGCAAAATTAATACTATTTATTAATATTATTAATCTAATATTTTATAGAGCGATTATAAAACATTGTGACCATAAAGCCGACAGAAAGCAAGATTTTATACCTTATCCACTTTTTTAAGTTATAAAACAGCACTTTTTGTACAGTTTTGTTTTTTTTTAAGAACAACTATATAATTTTTATAATTTAACTGTAAAATAAATAATAACTTCTAAATTATTCTGCTTGTTTTAATTTCAGGTGAGTGACAATTTCAAACCTTTGGTAAGAATAAGCATGAAAAAAAAATATTTTAATAGCTAACTTCAAGCTTTAAAAACTATTTAAGCTCGATTTTAGTTTTAGGAAAAAAAAAAAAGAAAAATACCTTCATTTTGTTTGCAAGTTGGCTTCTTCTTTTTTTTAACATTCTAGCTTTCATTTTAAAATCACTTCTCATGCATTCTTATATTTTGTTCTATATTTTTTTATTTATTTATTTCAAACATCCCTAGGGCAATTTTACTTTCTGAATATGATCCGGTTCTGATGAGTGATGATGATACAAACAATCTAGTAAACTTCTTCAAAGTATTATTTTACACAAACAAATAACACATAGAACTAACAAACAAATGGTCTGACAGAATGAGCTAGGCATAAGGTTTTACCGACCAAGTTTGAGACATGTAGTCTCTAGTTTTAGCCTTTCTTCATGATTCATCATTGCTGCCATCGCATATATAATATAAATACATTATCTCTCTACTGGCTCCTGCATCATTTCATCTTTATGTTATGCTCGGGGTCTTGCGTCGTCGTCGTCGTCGGCCGACATTAATTTATAAGGAGTGCGCATTTACTAATAAAATAAACTTTTACAATATTTATTTGAGGGTTTGTTTTAATAACATAAAGGAAATCCGAGGGAAGAGGAAAAAAAAAACTGCCTCAAGGAAATCATTTTCTTTGCAGACAGATTACGTATACGCCACAGTGTGTTGGTCATTTATTTTATATGTTTGTTTTATATTTTAAATGTTGCTATAATAACAGAATGGAGGATGATAATATGCTCATACCATAAAATTACAGGGTGTTACATATTTCTGAAAATAAAATGAAATAAAAAATAAAGACAAAATTAAAATATGTAAATTTATTTTAAGTTATCTTTAAGAGAAAACAAAACAAAATTTAAAATAAAACCCTAATCTTCATTAGCAATATTAGTTGCAACAAATCTAGCTCGAACTTTTTGTATCACATGAATAATTCTTAAGATGGTGACTTAAGCCTTTTAAATCAAAATTCCTTTTGTTTTTCATTTTATCTAAGATTTTGTAAATATTTAATCAAAATAAGTTTATAAGTTTATAAGTTTATCTATCAAATAAAAAGTTAATTCTTGAAAAAAAAGAAACACCCTGTAAATTGCAGTAACATTATCTTTATGAATAAAGAACAATTTCTTGAATAATCCTTTACACTGCTGGCCTTGCTCACTAGCAGTAATGGCAGTAGAGGTAGCGGCGGAGGTGGTAGAGTAGCATTGGTGCCAGAGTGTGGTTGTGCTTAAAACTCATCCCTTATCCTTGAATACTTAGTTCTTCTAACTGCAAACTATACAAGCACCAGGATCGATCTCCTTTTCGGATAAACGACTATTTAATGTAATGTACGTGTATAATCATCGTCTCTGTCTCCGGCAGGCCACCTATAAAGAGTCGATTATATGCACAGTGTCTCCCTTGGATCCTTCGTCTTATAAGAAGAAAGTTCTGGATGTTATTCTGGCCCGAGGCTAGTTTTTGTAATAACATGTGTGTCATATGGTCTCTACATATACTCTCTCCGAATATAGATGATAGTGGCACTACACTATACTCTAGCTCTAAATATACTTCCCATTTCCACATATTATATAAAATAAAGTCTTCTTCTATCCGTTTTCCGTTTCTTCTAGTGGAAAATATTTTAACTTTATTTTTCGGTTCACTTTACGTATACTACAGTGGTCTCAATTTCTCGTTTCTCTTTGTTTTCTTTTTTTGCTATGTGATATTATCCCTAAGCGGATATATTCCAAAAAAAGGAACCGTGTTGCTTGCCAGAGGAGACCCTTAAGCTATGTCTCTGCACAGCACAGATATATTTATCTACTATTGCAGAGGGGAGAGAGAGGTGCATTTTCAACCACCCTGTATTTATTCAATGTCAATAGACTTATTTACACAAGAACAGAGTAATTAGGAAAAGAGGATTATTGATTCCTTGAACGTACGTTCCTGTCTTTATGTGTGCTTTGTTAAATTTCTATACTTACTTACATATATTTTTGTTTGTGCGAATAATATATACATAGGTATGTGTGTACGTACTACTTTAAGAATTTTTTGGTATTTGTTATCCAAAAATGAAGCTCCCACTGGATAAACAAAATGTACATCCTACGTCATGGTTATGAAATTATAGAATTCCAATAATTCCCTTAAGGTTTTCTTTATTGTATATGTTTTAATATTAATTTCATCTACCTATGTCTGCTTCCTTACAATGACGACGGTATAACTTATCTGCTATTTTATTTTATCTATGTATGAGTAAGTCTTGTATAAATAAAAACAAAAATGTTTATTTTCATGATTTTTAGTCAAAATGGGTGTGTTAAAATAATAAACACGTGCAAATGCCAAATATGTAATATCTTCTATAGAAAAAGAATTCAACTGGTAGAGAGTATTGTTGTATTAGTAAATAAAGGACTATATGCGTGTGTATATAATTTATATTATGTTGGACATAAAATGCCCTAAAACAAGGTTTATTTGCCGTGGGAAGTAATTATTCTCTAATTAAATGTCAATAATAATGAAAATGTCTTTTCGAAAAACATTTTCTAAATTGAATTAGCTTTTTGGTCTAAGGCAGAAAAGTGGAGTGAATATTTCTAAGAATTAACCAACGGTAGGTATATGTATGAGAAACATGCACTGGGAATTGGTTCAAATATAGGTTTTTTGATATTTTTTGTCACCAATAACATAAAAAAAAGAGAAATTAGAAAAATGCTTTTATTTAATTAGAAAACTTGTATATTAATGTCAGAGGTTTTTTTTTTTTATTTTTGTAACAAGGGAAGGAAGAAGATTCGATACTTGCATTAAATAGGTATCTCTTCCTTTTTGATGTGTAAGCTGAGTATAGATACTTCAGACTGTTTATAAATTTTATATAAATAATTGACAATTGTAAAATGATTTAGAAATGTTTTGGACAAAGAGTAGGTCAAAATCTAAAAAGAGAAAAAATGAGAGAAAAAATGAGTCCAAATTATTTATAATGCCTCTCCAGTTTAGGTTTGGTGGTTATCCAAAAGAAATTAAGGCATACAATTATATTAGTGTAAAAATCATAGAGTACCATCAAACACCTTGATCTATAACCAGGATTGAATTTCTCTGATTTTTTTTTTCAGACAATGATTGGGTTCTATGTATTACATATGTACATGAAATATTATTTAAAAAAAATCAAATCAAATTTAAGAAAATCAACTAAAGCACTTTTTTCCCAAGTACAAGTACTTCAGCTTCGATAAAGCTTCGATTACATTCTTGTTTGCTTCTTTTAAGATTTGTAGAAAATTTGTTGATGGGGAAAAAAAAAACATAACTCCTATAATATGATGTAAGATTTACTTCAAGTACAAGTTTTAACGAAACTACAGTTCGCGGACTTTTTCGCTTAGAAAGTTTGAAATGAATGGTCATTAGATTTGCTTCTTTAACATTCTATGTTTCATTGGAGTTACTTTTAAAATTATAGAAGCCTTACAGAAGCTTAAACACGCCAAATATTTACTAATATTTTTAAGTTAAAATAAATAAATACATAGGTGGGCTATTTTCATGTAAGGCAATTTTTAATTTTAGTTTTCAACTGTTGTTTTCAAAATGTTACACTTTTTCGCTATTTTAAATTTTGTATCTAAATATATCAATAATTCAACCCATTTATCCTTACAGTTTCTAAACTATATACATATATGTACTTGAGTAATAAGAAGATATTTAACATTTGCATTTAAAATAAAAATACATTTAGTACTTAAAACTAAATTTAAGAATTTTTCCTTCCTTTGCGAAGACTTTTAACTCTCTTTTCGTTTCTTTTCCAATAAGCTTTAACATATTAAATGTATGTATATGTATCTTCAATTCAAAATTCAATCGACCATTTCAAATCAAAATAAAATGTTTTATTTTTTTTGTATTCATTTTAATTCTTCTCTTTGATATTGGAGAGATCTTACGAATGTAATCATCTGTGAAGTACAAAGTTGGAATGAAATATTTAAATGTGCGGATAATGGATCTTGGTTAACATCAAAAGAATATTTTTTCTTCGATGATGCATATTACCCTATTGCAAGACGGTCGAATAGCTTTTTATATAACATTATATTTGCAGTTGAAAAGATTGGAATAAAATAGCTTTATAATAGTATTGGTAGGTAGCATGCTTACTGTATAATGTAGCTCTCTTCAGAAATCCTATGCATCAATAGTTTTGTAATAATATTAATCGGACTCAAGAAATATTTCTTGTTCTTGTTTTCTTTTATATTTTTATATTTTTTGCTAAGCTTTTGCTTTTTTTTTCTGATTCACTCAAAAATGGGAACTTTGATTTATTTCACTTATGAAAAAGGATTCAAATTCAAGTGGATTGTGATTGTTTGATTTATGGTGAAATTAACTGGAAAGTTTTAAGATTCATTTTTATAAAAGGAACATTTTCAGAAGTTAATTATAATGTTAAGGGCACAATGGAACATTTTTATCAAGATTATAAGGTACCCTCGTACTACTATTTTAAGAGATTTTCTAAAATTTTGTACAAAAAATGCGGGGAATATACCGTCTTCTTGGATTTAATTTAATTTATTTCGAAATTTACAACTACACATTTAGAATCTACATCCTTATTAATAAACTGAAATAAAACAAGAACTATCTTTAATCAGTGAATTAATATTATTAATAAGACAAAATTAAAGTTAATTCATGATAATTGGCTAATTCATTAAAGTAGATGAATAAAGGAGTAATTAAGTTAAAAACACCTAATATTTTTTCCAACCAACGACTAGAGATATAAATAAAACAAGCGCTAGTGACACATTAATGTTATTTACGTTTATGTGAAAAATTTCAAACTTTGTAAGATAGTAAACATCAGAATTCTTGCTGAATGTAGTAGACTTTTATTTAGATTTGCTAATTCAAGTTAATTATCAATAACTTGTTAATTAATAAACATTTATTAAATTTGTGAATTATTAATGTTTGTTCAACGTTTAAGTTGATTTTTAAATTAAAGCATTTTTTATGACACCTATATTTATTCATAAATAAATAAATAATTTAAATGAGTGATTTAAAATCGTGTAGAATTCTCAACTATTCCTGTGTGCGTGTTTTTGTCAGAAATGGAGGAGACCTACAACTTTGTTGCCGAATCTGAATGGCTAAGTAGAGAGGCACTTATTCATGACAAGAGATTCACTTGAAAGATCTGTCAATTCCTTCCAAGAGAAAGAAACCTGTCAGTTTCAGCATAGCAGACCTACGCACTTACCATCACATTTTAATTACACAAATTTAACACCCATGTGAGAAAAATGGCAAATGTTGAAACATGTGTGTCATTTCTCGTACAATTCTTTTCACAAGTTTTCAGTTTAATTAATTCTCTTTTAAAAATTTCAAATTCACGTGTCATCATAACGTGTGACACACCAAGGATATTTTTATGCAAAACGATTTAAAAAAAAAAACTAGCGTTTAATTGCAAATTATAAGAAAGAATATTTCTTTTGACATTTTGTGTTTCTCTTTTCGTACTCAAAGGAAATTAAAAGGACATTAATATTTGAGTTTTAAACGAAAAAAAACCTCCTCAAAATTAGCAATTGCAATATAATTGTGAATCAATTGATAGTTTTTTTTTTCCTTCTTCAAAATCCGCTATGGTTCTTATATATGGTTTATTAAACAACAGACAAAAATAAAACCATCTCATGCCCTTTCAAGGCTTTAATTTTAAATAAAAAAGAATTAAGAAAAACTACAGTCAGTTCAACTTTCGTTTGTTATAGTGGAACATTATTTTTTAAACTCTCCTTTCCTTTTCACCAAAGAGCGAGTTCAAAACCACTATTTTATAAAATCCTGTTAAAAAAAAAAATAAATGTCAAAGCCTTTAAACTCAAAAGACAAGTTTCTTCTCAAAAAAAAAAAAAAAAAAACATTCCTACTAGGCGAAAGAGAAAAATTATGCATTCTTAATACAAAAAGGTTGTACAAACTACACGTTGAGAAAACGAGTAGGAAATTTATAAATTAAAATTCTCAGTCTATTAACAAAAATAATTCATATTATTATAGTAAAAGCTTTAATCCCCAATTAATTTAAATAATAAAATTTAACTATTTAATTATTTAGGCACGATGAGTTGTCAAAAGGTGGTTTAGGCTGGGAAACGAGTCCAGGACCTTTGACGTAAAAGTCACATACACTAACTATTATGCCACGGGGACAGGCTACTACTTTGTAAATTCATCAGTATTACTTTATTATATTGAGTCAAAAGTAAAATGGAGGCTCAACCGGGATAAATTTATTAATCAATAAATTTATCCCCGTTGAGCTTACATTTTACTATTTCTTCAGTGTAATAAATCAGTTTTGTTTCAACTGTCTTAATTTTGGACTCTTAAGTAGACTTATTTTGTTTATCCTTTTGGTCTTTTTTTTATTAAAGAACATCTTTGGTCCTTTGATACCTACGACCTCCATGCTTAGCCCAGTTATATTTTTAAAGATTTGTTCCTTGCCTTTATATCAAAGATCTATCATTTAAACTGTAAAATAATATTAAATGACACCAACAAATTTTAAGAGTGTATTAATGCCAACACCTACTGACTATACCAACTTCATCATACGAAGGTTTATTTATTAAATTTTCACATGACTCTACATTCTACTATACCTGCTCGTACATTGCGGATTCATTGAGATGCATTTTTTGCAAAGTATCCACGCTGTGTTGCTAGGATCTATTATATAAGACAACCTGTGTGCTACCGTTGCATGGCAAAAACAGGATAGCAACCTTTGTGTGGTGTCGTTTGTTAAGAAATTTGTCTCTCCGAATATCATTATAAAAGGCTCTGTGACTAATCTACAATACAATACAACACAATACAATACAAAGCAAGCTCCCCCGCATCTTCATTTTCGGATAGAGGCTGACTATACCATCACAGGAGAGGAGACATCATTTCACCTTATAGTTTCCTTTCGCGGTTTTGTTTATATTTCTGCCCGTTAACATCCGTTGTTAAGGACAAAGTATACCACGGGGAGTATTGCAACCTTTTCACCACCTACACACACAACACAACACAATAATAATGGGATTGCAAAACAAGGACCAAGCAAGGCATGCATTACTATAGGCTATAGGGACTTTATGGAGTAGGAAGATTGAAAGAGGATGAGGTCACATTTTTAGAGATCCTCAAAGTGCCAGACAGTGCACAAACATATTGAATGGTTGCGCGTATAGAAATCCACTGTAATATAAAAGGTCGTCCCATGTTTTGTTTGTGGATATTGTTGTTTTGCTTTACAGTTTGTTCTTGTGCTCGTCCGTCGTCGTCCTTGTGTCATCCTTTGTTAGTCAGTCAGCCGTTTGGTTCTATGGTGGCGTATCCCCTGTTGTGTTCCTATCGACAAGGTGGTATATCCCATACCGTTTACTCACCCCCTATAACGCAATACTCAACTCAAACCCCCTGAACCCATCACCAATACTCAATATCCCTTTGGGGAGTTTACTTTATAAATAAATGCCATTCGCAGTGAGTGAAACGAAAATGATGGCGCATATATAGAAACGTGAGAGTGTGAAGTGTCCTTGTTATAGTGATGCGCCAACTATTTTTCATCGAACCAAAAGTTTTTCCAAAAAAAATTAAAAAAAAAAAAAACATTTGAATATAAAAACTGCATGCCAAAGAAATCATACAGATATGTATATGGGAAACGTATGGTGTTTCGTCGTCCTCTTGAGAAGCAAGAGAAATCAATTTGAATTGGCAAACACAAAATTGCACACAAACTCTCAATCCCAACTACTATATAGCTACATGATGGCAAAGCACTACACTTGTATTATAGAGTACCCTCTTTACAATAAGCTTCAAGGACTCAAGGATACGTACAGTGTAAAATATCTCAATATCTAATATTTTAACAAGTCTCTCTCCCTCTCTCTCTCTGCCTCGCTCGCTTGCCGTTTGCGTGTTTGAGCTGTGTAAATATTGCATTCGAAAATGCATTTAATATTGGATTACGACACATAGAATGTTGAGGGTTGGATTCATCAAAAAAAAAAAGTAACAGAATACTCCCTAAGAAATTTTATTCAAAGCTTAAGAAATACTTTATTTTTTTTTATTTTTCTTATACTCGTATCAGCGAGGTGTGGCGGAGACATCTATTATTGTAAATTCTAATTAATTGTAGCAAAGGGAATTGATAATAATAATACAAAAAATATCTAGATACTGTTATAATGTCTTTCCTTTTGTGTATGATGTTGTGCTAAAATGTTGTGGACAATTTTCATTTTTCATTAGACAGAAAGGTTCCCTTGAGAAAATGATTGATTAAAGTAATTGCATTGGATAAATTAAATAAATTAATTCATTGATTTGTCAATGGATTTTATAGAAGGGGTGTGAAGAAACTTTTCAATATGTATAGGTATATTTGAAAAAAAACAAGTTGGCAGGGAATTTTTCATCAAATTATCAATTTTAAAAAGTGAAAATAAAATGTATAGGTCCTTATTCAATCAACTTTATACATACAATAATTTTTTTTTGGCACGCTCCATTAATTATTATATACCTACAAATGTAGCAGTCTATGAACGTGACGCTACATTGTTGTTGTTGATTTAAGTTTAAGATTATTTCACCTTTTTATTAAATAATGAAAATTTAGCGGTCGAATATTTGTATTTTTATTCAGATTCAATTAAACCAACCAGAAAGCATTTCTTAAACTAGTATTTTAGCCTATTCCTAATTTTATGTAGTTAATTTAAAATTTTTTTTCAATACAAAAATGTCGTTGAGAAAATAAATGTTTGTCTCCAAAATTTTAACAAAAATTATATTGATTTCAAATGGTTGAGTTGGTTGAGTGCTTTCATAATAAAAGATTATTATTATAAATGTATAATAATTATAAAATTATTTTTAATATCGTTTCTAAGTTCTATGCATTTTTATTATGGTGAGCATTAAATCGTTAGTTTTATATAATCTCCGCAAAAACAATAAAACCTTTCTTTTCAAATAAAGGCGGATAAAACATTAATATTAGTGTAGGTATAGATATCAACCATATTCCGACCTACCAAATGAAGCACGTGTTTGTACTACTAATTGTCTGGTACTTAAAAATTTTAATTAATTTCCCTCTTTACAAAAAAAAAACAAAACAAAATAAACCAACATTGTTGAAATTGTGCGATATAAAGCTGTTTCACCAAAACAAACACTCAAACAAACATAATATAGCTATACACTAATATACAAGGTGGGTAATGACCCAAAATAAATTTGCACATAAATCCAAATGAAGCAATAAAACCATTTCCGCCACTCAACATCCTTTGAAACTCTGCATAATAGGTATATGTATGTATGTATGTATGTATGGAGATGTAGAAATATCATAACTGTTTGTTTCTTTTGTCTTTTGCCCCAAAAAGCAAATATAACAAAGAAAATCATTTCATTCAGGTGCGCGCCAGCAATTACAACATTTACACGATTTTATTACGACAAATTGCAACATTCAGCGAAAAATACTTCTTATACATACATACATATTATTTTCCCTAGAATACCTACTCGTTGCTTTGTCGGTTGTCGGTAGTATCAGTCGTCTCGTCGTCCTTGTGTCTATATCTTTTCTGTTTTTCGACGACTCAGTCATATAATTTTTCCAGAATTGCAGGATTTCAATAAAAATCACGAGAAAAACGTCAGAAAGTAGATAATGTAGGACGGTACATATATACCAGTTATAAAGAACTTTCCGTTTGTGAATAAAAGCGGTAACAGGAGCTGCATTTTGCTGCGATAATTATGGTCAATTATTCATTTAACGATCGTTGTGTCTGTGTGCCAGGATACATTCGTACATATACTCGTTATATAGTAAAACCAAATTTTTATTGAGTGGTAAAGGTGTACATTACCATTTCAGAAGGATCTATTTTCCACTACGCTGATGGTATGTGTGGAGATTATTTTTTTATTGACTAGTCAGCAGCAAATAGACTATAGATTCAAAGTAAAGTTAAAAGATATCATTCTTATGAACGACTCACTTAATCAAAACTACCGAACGACCGACGACGCACGACGCGACGGACGCAATTTGAAGTAATTAAGCAGACGGAAATTAAAAGAAAGACACTTTCTTCCAGACACACAGGACGCGTCTATGAGAACGGATGAGTATCCATAAATTATTTTGAAAATTTAATGTTTTTTGTAAACTGTCTTGCCAGTGGGTGCTGGGTGGATTTTCGTCCGTTGGATATGCCATAAAAAAAAATATATAGATATTTTACCATTCGAGGATTGCTTTTGTTGAAATAAATGTGTATAACAAATTTTATAGGTTGTGCGGTTCGTGACAAATCCTTTGGATATTGCATTGTTGTGCGCCTTATTGTTTATGTAGGTATATATGTATATATGACTCTTAGAATCATAATAATAATTTTTGTTTAAATAATTTCATGATTTTATAGGAGTGTTAAGATTTAATGGTCAAAACACACTCCAAGGGAATGGATAATTTAAATAATTGTCCTTTTTAATGATTGTCAAATATGTAGGTATACCATATACTATGAATTCATTTTGTTAAATATAAATATCTTATGAAATGACAGCAGCAAATTGCATGATTTTAAATAATGATGTTATCACAAGATATTGTCGTAAATTTTATGAGTCCCGAAACAAAAATTGCCTTTGTTTTGGCTTCTCCTTAATGAAAGCTTTGATTAAGACGTATCTTGTAGGTAAACATTAAATTTATGGAAATTTGTTTGATTTATTTACGTTTTTATATTTAGATATTAATAATTGCTATAGTTTGTTTTGATGGAATTAGTTCATGCTCTTAAACCAAACCTACAGAGTTATACTCAACTATAACTGAATTGATAAAGGAATAAAATCTCTCAGACAGCTATTTACGAGATGTTCGGGAATAGCCTAAAATAAAGTATTTTTTTCAAAAAATGTCAAAATCTATTTTTGTTTTGAGAATTTAGTATAATATATTGTAATAGATTTATAGCTATGATAATTTGATAAAAATCGTTAAAGCTGTTTTCGAGATAATTTACAAAAAAAAAATACCGAAACCGTTGTATGCCATTTCAATGAGGTATATTTTTTTCGATTTGATCTATTTGGGCTCTAGATAGACATAAGGTCCTTTGCAAATTCATTTTTTGTCCATTTAGATTTAAAGGCTATTTTTTGTCTTAGACTAATGATGGGACACATAATAAATAAAAGAAGAAAATTAAAACGAAGTTAAAAAAGAGTTTCGTTTATACGTCGACTTAAGTTTTTTTAACTTTTTGGCACAGAAATTATTATTTAAAAATGAGTTAATATCTTATCTTTAAAAATTTACTTTCTAAAATATAGGACACAACTGGAGTCCTACTTATCGTTCAGTTGTCATTATTTCGCTAGTGCAACAAATCGTGAATTCTTTTCACTAAATTCACCTCTAATTTGATCTGATAAACTAATTTGTCTTAGTGACAGTTGCAAACATTTTATTGAGAGTTAACTTTTACAATATTCTCTACCAATTCTTTTACACAAAGAACATAGATACATAGATACCTATAACCTACATTATAAAGAACAAGAAATAAAATTGTCACCTACAACCGACAAGGAAAAGGAGGAAGCTTGAAAAATAAAACGGAAATTACGATTTTATTCAGTGCATGCAGGATAATAATATACTGCAACAACACAATCATATATACACTTAAAACTCTTTCACACACATATACTGAGAAAAAGTGCATTTCTGAACTATTTCTATATGACTTATGCACACCAGGGGAGGTGGTATTTTTTTTTTTTTAGATCTTTATGTGATTTCAAATTCTATGTAATGGCTAAGGGGCTAGAAGATCCGAAACGTGGGTTTCGATTGCTTTTTTATATTTCGTCCTCGCTAATACTATCCTGTCATAATACTCATGTTGTAACCTCATTCATATTTTATTTTATTTTTTTTTTTGTGTCATCTGATGGTGTCGTCATTTTCACTGCAACTACGAAGCATAGCGACCTAGTTCTCTACGTATATATAGCCAACTCTAAATCCCAATGATACTTTATTTTGAAAACCTTTCCAGGTTTATTTTCTTTAATAGGACGCGACAAGACCAGGGGAACGGACAAACACAAATAAAAAAAAAAAAACAAATTTCGTCATAAAACTTAAGTGCTCTGTGCTATTTGTAAACTTTGTGTCATTCGATTGAAATGTAAAGATATGTAAGTTTATTTTTTTTATGATTTTCACAAATTCGGACATCAGAGAAAGGTTAAAAGCTAAAGTTAACAAACTATAACTTGGTTAGGGTGATTTTCATTGTAAACTAGATGAATAAGAATATCAAAGGAAACAAAAATTATAGTTAGATGGGAGAGAAGATTATTTGGTTCATGTTCAGATTTAAAAATGTTTAAAATTGTTTAAATCAAATTAGACCACCCAATCTCTGGACTACATTTAGGGCAACGATTTTGGCCCACAAAAATTCTTAAATGATATAGATCTGGTAACCGTGATAATCACCCATGTAGACCAATTTTTTAATATTTTAAAATTATCAGAAAATTAAATTATTTTTGGAAACCCGATTTTAAGATGTTTCAATTTTTCTTAAAAATTCCGATTGGTTGAAGAAAGCAAATAAATTTTAGTTCATAAAAATTTCAGAAATTGATTAATAAATTTAAAATATACATTTCAATTTTTTGAAATTTTATAATTTTTTTTTAAGTGTGCATATTTCTATACACGTTAAAATTTAATCGACTTGAACTTGGTACATGTGAAAAGTGTACATGCTAAAAAAAGCGAAAATCATCATTCAAAATTTAAATTTTCAGTTCTGAGGCACTTAAAACGCCAAGTCACTGATTATTTCGATGCTAATATAAAGCTGATGACTTACTCATTAATATTCTTGGCTCAAAATAAAAAAGTAAATTTTTAAATGATGAGTTTTAATGAAAGCTACAACTGGAACCTTACGGCTTTGGCTAGATTTGAATTGTGCCAATACATATTTTTGTCTTAATTTTGTTAATAGCTACTCTTTTTTGAAGAGCATCTGTCTAAATTTTAAATATATAAATATTTTCTAAATTATGGATCATGAATCAAAATTCAAAAAAAATCTTAAATATTTTGACAGTGAAAGATTTCGGTGCAGAGCCTTTTACTTTCATGTCTTAAACATTTTCTAAAAAGCACCTTTGAGGGGGCTGAAATTATTTAAAAAAATATATGTAAATGTATCTGGAAAACGTATTTTTCTCAAAATATATTGCTCTTACGAAAAACGTGAAACCAATATTTTTAGGTGTGATTGCATTGCATATAATTTTTTTTAGCCTTTTCAAAAAAGTATCAGCGTCTCAGATATTTACAAAAAATTTTTATTTCGCCCTTTTACCCACTCTCCTCCAAAACTTAAGCCCTTTTCAAAATTAAGGGTGCTTTTTGAATATTGTTATAAGATGAAAATAAAGCTCTTCAGCTTTGTTAATATTTGCTCGGTGACAAATCTTCCAAAAAACTTGCTAGTTTTTGATTAATTTACAAAAAAATATAATAATTTTTCCCCCTTCATCCCATAATATAATTTTAAAAAATGCTTTCAACATAAAGAAAACTATTGCACCAAAATTCAAATCAAAGTTTTATAAATTATGATTAGGTTTTGATCGATATCTAGAAATTAAAAATTTACTTTATCTACCTAGATAAATATGTAGTTTTTTTTTTAGGAAATGATATATACAATTCTGAAGCCCTACAGTCGTATTTATTAGATTTTTGTCTACTTAAACACTATATAACTATTTTCAAATTGGTGGAAATATGCTTCATTTATTTAAAATAAATATCACATTATTCACAGTAAAGACAATCTACTCTTGTGTCTAAGTTAGGCAGCTATAAGACAACAATAAACAAGGTTTTTGAACACATTTCCCAAAGTTAGACAGTTGTCTAAAGTTAGACAACGTTTATAAATAAGACCACTAGTATCCGTACTTTGAACATAGAATATTAATATTAATTAAATTATGATGTTCCACAAGGCAGTGTTCTTGGTCCGTTCTTGTTCGTTTTATATATACTGGCAAGGCAACACATTTTAATTTTTTTTTTATATTTAATATATTTTATTTGATTTAATTTAAATATTTTTATTAACTTGAAATTAGCTTGAAATTCCTACTTAATTATATTATAACATTCAATATTTTAATGAGTTTGGAAGAAATTAATTTGTTTGTTCAGCATTGTTTTGTGTTTGGTATTTCATTCTGCACTTATTCAGTACAGTAGTAGGCGAGATGAAATAAATTTACCAAAAGCAAACCAATAAATTTCCATTTAACAAAATATGTTTTCCTTCTTAATTCGTAAAATTTATTTTATTTGGTTTCATAACATATCCCATATTAAATATAGGTACACAACAAATTGCACAAAAATTCATATTCAAAAATATTTATATATTTGTCAGTGATGATGAATTCATAGAATCAAACCCTTCAAAACACAAACAAACTGAAAAAAAAAAAAAATTAAACATGAAATACGTTGTAGCCTTAACATGAGAAAAACACATCATATAGAGGTAGGTACCATGCAAAGTTTTTCTGTCCAACAAAACAACCTGACAACCATCCACTTATTACGAGTATTTGCTGCATCTCATCCCCCCCCCCCCAAATGATTCTCTCTCTCATCTCATATTTTTGAATATGACTGGGAAAATCTGTGTTTTTTTCCGATTTTGTTGTTATTGCTGTTGTATGCGAGTATACAGAAAAGTATTCATCGATGGGTGCTTTCTGAGAGGGAGGAGTTGGTGAGGTGGTGAAATTCTGGTTGTTGTGAGAGTTTATAGAACTTCATGCTAAAATAATACAAAAAAAAGAAAATACTGAAAACAGAAATCAGAAAAACAGATAAAGAGTACGAAAGCCCTCAACTGAGGAGGACTATACACTATACAGTAGGTAAGGTATATGTACATACATAAGGACGAGAGGAAGGATCAACATCAGGATACAATGATGGATGCCTGGAACTAGGATGGGTTCCGCTGCGTAGCAACAGTTTGCCATGGCAATAATTATGATTGAGTTTTATTCGAAAGAAGTACCCTTGATATACACAGATATATATTTTTGTATTCCCTCTCTCCCTTGGGGTTGGCATACAATACAAAGGTACGAGTACTTATAATGAAATATACAGAATACAAGGAGAAATATTTCACCCATCAGAGGCGAGCAGCAGCATCAAAACCGATACAAAATTGCAAACTGGGGAGGATTGTCCTTCTTAAAACTGCTACTTTCAGTGATGACAGTAAAGCTTCTAAAATTTTACACAGTATATAATTTTCAATTTTGTACGAGTATATGTGTGTGTGTGTAGATATACCTTTCATTATTATCGAAAAGAAATTCCTCTTGATAATAATATAATGTTGCCACTTGTAGATTACATATTTTCACTAAAGCAGCTTTCTTTCGATACTTCAAATAAAATATAGGGAATTCTAAAAATGATTCCAAATTTCATATAGGGCCGAGATTTTCACAAAAAAAAAACAAAAAAAAAATATTTAAGTGGATAAATAAAAATGTTGTTCGATATTAAACTGTTACGGCGGTTTAATGGAAATTAATTATGAACATTTAGCTCCCAAAGTGACCTGCAGGGAAGGAAATTATTTTGCCTAAAATAGCAATTAATATATTTTAATATTTTTTCATTTTTTTTTGGAAACAAAGTTAAAAAAAAATCTAAATAAAAAAGGTCTCGCCTCAATTTAAGCCGATCGATGAAATTTTTTTTTTAAACAAAGTACCTACCAACCAAAAATGAGGGTTCTATAAAATGCACACAAGAAAAAAAAAAATAACCAAAAAACAACAAACGAATATTTCAAGGATTTTTGAAGATGAAAATTGCGTACTTAATTATAATTTGATTTTCGTTGCAGATGGAAGGAGAGACGGAGTTCCCTTATTATTAAATTCCATGAATAGCGTGATTAATTGCTCAAAAGTGTTTCAAACTTTACTGAAGTGTGGCTTTGGCAAGTGTTTATGTTTATTTTTGGTGGTGGGCTATACATAAATGATTGACGTTCGGCATATGATGGCGCATAGAAAGATTTGTTTTTGCAATTGCTATGTGGTGCAGATGCAGATGCAGAGTTATAAGATTTTGAAAGGATTTAATTTGGGATAAGGATGTATTTATCTATAGATATTTTGTACTCGGTGAACCGTCCTTGAACAAAAACACTGTTAATTTGCAAACTTTCGAAGGGGCTTTGATTTTGTGATTTTTTTAATGGGTGTGGTTTTTTTTTTAATTTTCATGTGTATAAGAGGAATATCTTCATATAGACAATCAGAAACCAGAGCTTGCCGGCTCGTTAAAAATCCTGTAATTTCATATCACTATGAATAAGGACTAATTAAAAAAATTAAGTCTTTGAGATTTCAAGATTTTTACGTGAGATGTCCACTTTTAGTATCGCATTTACAAAATGATACTCCTTATTTTCTTAATCGGCTTACTAGTTGCTCCTTCTATTTTTAACAAATCACAAAAATTTGTCTGTAAATACGACTCTGTTGGAATAAATTGTAAGTAATCGGCTTTTAGTAAATTTTAGTTATACTAAAAAAATTACAATTTGAATGTTTTACCTGTTGTTATTTTAGATTTAGATGTTAGATTATAATTTAAGAAACGTATCGAAATAATGTCCAAAAAAAATAGTAAAAATATTAAAAAATATTTTTTTTTTTTCATTTTTAAAAATGAATTTTTTATATGTATGTATGTACCTAATATTTTTTGTTGAAAAATGAATGACCGATTTTCAGTAGGTGTACTGTACATCATTAAATACTTAAATTTTCATACCATGTTTTTTAAGGTTACAAAATTTGAATTAAAAAATTATTTTTTTAATAAAACCGCTATTAGGATTTTTAAATTTTTTTTTACTTTGGAATTAATATTTTTTTTCAAAAATTCTGACATAGCAGTGTTTTTTATTTTCAATTCAAAACTTTTGGGGAATTGTTTTGATTTTTTCTTCTTTATTAGGTAGCTATATTCAATATCCTAAGTCACAATACCAAGTTCGCTACCTTTTTTGGAATACGTTTTTTTTTTAAATTTTTTTCACATGAAAAATTCTATGACCACTGTCTTTTTTTTTGGACAATCAGCCACTATATTGATTTTCTTAGCGAAAACAGCTCGACAAAGAAAAAGTTGCGAGCTATAAATTTCTCCTTTCCATTTGAAAAATGCAGCTATTTTGGGATATGTTTATTTTTTTATCGTTGGTTTTTTTGGCTTTTTGGGTTCTGGACTTTCTGAGTTTTGGGTTTTTGGGATTATGGGTTTTCTGAACTTTGGGCTTTCGCATTTTGCAGATTGTTAGTTTTTGAGATTTAAGGTCTTCTAAATTTTGAGTTTTCCGATTTTTGGATTTTCTCAGTTCTGAGCTGTCTGAACTTTGGGTTTTCGGAATAAGAAGTTTTAAGAATTTTGGGTTGTCAGGTTTTTAGGTCTTATTAATTCTGAGCTGTCTGAATTTTGGATTTTGGGGATAATAGGTCTTACAGTGTATGGTTTTTTAGGTTTTTGGGATTTTCGAAATGTTGATTTTCAGGAATTTGGATTTCCTAAGTTCTGAGTTGTATTTTTTTTTTTGGTGTTCGGGATAGTGGGTTTTAAGTATTTTGGGATTTTGGGTGATTATAGTTCTAAGGTGTCTGGGATAATGGGTTTAAAGAATTTTTGATTTTCGGGATTTGGGGATTTGGGGATTTTCTAAATTTCTGGGTTTTCAAGATTTTGGGTTTTCCAGGTTCTGAACACAACCCAGCTTCGATTTTTTAAGCGTTAAAGTCATGTTAAAAAAAGTCATGATCATTTTAACAAATCGGATATTTTAAAGACCCGTGCAATCTCTCAGACTTCAACTAAGAATTTTAATATCCTTAAATTAATCCAATAAACTTTAAAATCTCCATAGAGATTATAAGTTTTATTTTATTAATTTTATTTCAAATCAGACGATCCCTTTTATGCTTCGCAGCGCCACCTATTGAACATTTGTCAAACCAAAAAAACACCAACTTCAAAGAAAAATGTAAAAACCCATAAAACTCAAATTTAAAAGAAGTGGGTGTAAAACGTAAATACTTTTCATCTAGAAGAGTAATCTTGATCTTACAAAAAATATTGATAAACGGAAAGAAGTTTACTGGTCGATTGAGGCGGGATCTAATGAGATTCCGCATTTTTTCCAGATTAATAAAAATTGGAAAATATGGGTTTATAATGATTATTAATATTATTTTATTTAAAAAATCATGTAACATATGTATGTACTATGTAATATGCATATTGCTCCAGGATCAAAGTGCTATATTACACTCATAGCCGCTATTTTTATCCCGCACCTGCTACCTTACACCAGCGAGCGTAACTAGGAAATACTTTGCTTGACAACGCTTCTTTATAGAATGTTGGTTGCTTTGCCGAAAGAATGAGGTTTATGCGAAAGTTCTTCAATAATTTTCTCCATGGATACATGATGTTAAAGGAAAAAAATATCAATTTATTTCATTATGTCCCTGTATACAAAATATTCTCAAAATTTCATTATTACTATACCGTTTCGAGAAGAGTTGCTACCTATGTAGGTATGTATAATATACTGAACGTTTTTTGGACACATGACTGCAGCAATATAGCTAGATATACAAAGAGTATTATAATATGAGAAAATAAGAAAGGTACTTACGCAACCTGTGTTCTGTTATTGTTATATAAAAATAATTTTATACCTTGCCTCACTCCATCATACACATGAGTGTGTGGGCTTAAGGGACTTTTTTTTTTCTTCTTTTTTTTCCCAATTTCATTTGCTCCCCATTTTTATCGTTATAACACATTGCCATCGAGACACAACAACAGATAGGTAGATGTACAATCCTATATATAACTTTGGTATTTCTCATAACTCTTATTGTCGTCAATGAGAATAAAAATATGATTCTCACTCTCTGTAGCTTCCATTTTTCATATACCTACATACATATATAAAACTGTGAACCTCCTTCGATATCTTTTTAACCCCAACGGGGTGGTAGAAAACACATATGGTTTTCATTGGAAATTTTTCAATTCTATATTAAAAAGGGGTTTATATAGAGCTACAACTTACTTTTACAAAACTACAGGTATGACAGGTAGATTCAAACAAGGTAGTTTATTTTGAGAAAGGGAGTCTTTTGTTGAAGCACAGCGGGACAAAATTAAGTTTTGAGTACCTACCTACCTACATATAATCGTATAAACATACATATTGCTTTGTCAAATTCTAGTGAATATAAAAAGAGGACATATCATCATCGTCGAAGAGAAATTTTTCATTTCAAAAACCTATTCATTATATTTTACAATATGAACAACATTTTTAATTTTGAAAAAAAAAAGGAAATAAATTTTCTACGAAGCTACAACTTGAATTATTGGAAGTTGATTTCAAACTCGCATTTTTAAAAAAACTAAATTCCGTTCTTTTGAAATAAATTCATAATGGAATTCAAAATAAAAATTTTGAAATCACCTAAGCATATAAAGATAAACAAAATGCATAGCTATACCTAAATCTAATTTAATGAAACGTAATATCGCTGGCTGACAACTTTGGTCTTAGTAACTTTTCCGTCTGAACTAATAATTTCGGAAATGTGATCAATTCGTGTTTTCCAAAATGGCGGATTTCGACTAAGTCATTGCGCCCCAAAAGCATGGACTTATATTTACAGCTTTTCTGATAGTCCTTATTGAAGTATGAAAAATTTATTCTTTATACCGCCTAACAGGTCGTAAATATCGGTTTTTCAGTTTTTCACATTTAATGCATTAACTGTTCATCCTACCGAAAAATACTTCATGCAAGGCTCGTAGATCGTATGATTTAATATAAACAGTGTTTTGACGCTTATTTTTTTTCGACTAATCGTTTGGAAGATATGACCACTTTAAAAACTTAAAATGACAAAAATGTTGCTTCTTGAAATACAACTTTTAAACAGTGAGTGTTTTCTCATCATATACATAAGTTTGATCAATATATGACCATCTACAATAAATATTAATTTTTTTTTTCTAACGTGACATATTTTAAAAAATGGTCAAAAGTAAAAAATACTGATTTTTCTATTCCCCTAAAATGGTGAAGTTATCGATAAATAATTAATGGATTATAATATTTTCTATACGTGATTATAAACATCCGCAATGAATTTTGAGTCCGATTTCAGGTTTTTATATACTCTTGGGACTTATGTCCCATCTCCAATAAAAAAAGGATATATTTTAAGACTTTTGTCCCAGTTAAAAGGGACATACCTATCTACTTTTGACTAGGACAAAATTCCCAGAATAGATTTAGGACTTGTGTCCAGTCCAACTCAAATGGGATTAAAGTGCTTTCAAGATTTATGGCCTGAGGGCTTATGTCCCTGCACCTGATTATTTTTCATTCGCAAAGTTTTCAATACTTTTCATAAATAAAACACAAATTCTTGAATTAAAGCAAATAAATATAAGCTATAAGCTCTTTGTCTAATTGAATTGCTACAAATTAATATAAAACAAAAATCAAGTTGTTACTATACCACCTATGATGGAAATCGCAGATAAAATATCAAAAAGCAAACATTGTACTTGTGAATTCACTTAGGGTGCCAATTTTAAATCCACATATACCTTACCTATATTTATATACATAACAGTTAATCCAATCAAATTTTCAGAACTTTTCATTTTAATCTCGCTCATGCGAATATTCCAATTGAAACAAAAATATCAAATTGGAATGTTTACCTCAAAGGATAAAACCTCCAAAAATTCTGAATTCAAGAAGCCATGGCAACTCTCCATATAAAACGTTAAAATATATTGTGTTTTTTTTACCCAAAAGTCCTGCTGGCTGATGTTTGATATGATTTTCGGGTAAAAAAAAAATAACAACCTATTTCTTTAGGTCCATCATTTTGTTACAAAAAAAAATACATGTATGTATAAAAAAAATAAACACAAATATCACATAATAAAACTAAAAACAACCGCATCCAACATTTAATTTTAATTGCAGATTCCGGCTTCAATATATAAAAATATGTAAGTGTATAGGTGGATACGAATGAATTTATAATTCCATTCATAGCACTTAAGCTATGTGTTGTTATAGGTACAGGTTTTTCGAAATATCTACACTTTGGATCTACAAAGACTTCAGAGTTGTTGATTTTATCCCAACATTTCTATCTCTGAATGGCTAGGTTTTTTTATGTTTTTTTTTTTGTATTTTAATTCTGATCGCTATAGTTACAAAAATAAAAAATAACTTTAAGCAAAAAGTTTTAAA
Organism: Epistrophe eligans; assembly: GCA_951394125.1. Taxonomy (NCBI): domain Eukaryota; kingdom Metazoa; phylum Arthropoda; class Insecta; order Diptera; family Syrphidae; genus Epistrophe; species Epistrophe eligans. Next base: position 8,718,466 of record OX596031.1, on the reverse strand, counting down.
GTACATATTTGAATGAAATTAAATAAAAGTTGTAGATTGGCGAGGTAAGCAAAACAAAAATAGATACAGTGGGGCAGAATAAGGTAAAAACTGGTAAAAAAATTCACTAATAATTAATATATCACCGTGAAATACTTAAAAACTAAGGCCCAGTTTCACAGTTATAGTAAGTGGAAAATAGAGATCTTAAGTGGCCCTTATTCTGGTAAGTGGTACACTGTGAAACTGGCCCTAAATACCGAGTTCGGTTTTTTTCATTTCTTGTGGCTGATTATATAATAATTTCAGGTTGAATCCTCATAATAAATGCTCACGATAAAACGAAAGACAGCTTAACCATCAAATATCTAATGAAATCTACGAAAAAAAAATGACATGCATTGCTATATAAATACTTGGTGAATTCGTATCTTTCCACATCCGTCACTTTTAAATACATGTTGAAGTTCCCGTTCATCCGAAAATGGGGCTCGTCGCTCATGATGATGTTTTTGCTGAAATTTAGGGTCCATTTCTAATGATTCAGGGCCAGCATTAGAACCTTGCTTAAATTTACTTGGAGTAAATTTACTCCAATTAAAAAAATAGTAAAATAAATCTACTCCTCTACTCCGCTTTTTTGAGATCTACTCTTTTTTTCCCAAACTGAAAAATTAAAAAAAAATCTTCAGCCAAACTACATGAAAGGAAATAACAGCTCTATGTTATTCAAATTTCTTACCAACTCTAACTTTGACTGTTTAAATCTACGTTTCTATTCTGTTCTGAATCGAATGGAATTTATGTATGTTTATTTTTGTAAAAATTATTATTTTGTTAAAAAAACAATTTTTGAAAACTTGAGCTTTTCTTTCGTTTTCAAATCTACTCCGGAAATTTTCCATTTACTCCACTTTTTTTATAAATCTGGTCCGATATATTTAGATATTACAGTTATTTAACATAATTTGCACATGTGGAATTGTGTTTGCTTAAGTGTTTATAAGAAATAAAAAACAGGAAAATTGACAAATCATAAAACAATATGGCCGCCAAGAGCTGTCAAAAATCTAAATCAGCCGCTATTGGAAAATACTTTATAGAAATCCCAAAATTAAAACTTACATATATAAAATATATTTTTACCTTCAATGTCATTTGCACAAAGTCTTACACACCCTAATATTGATATTAGCATAATACTCCTTTTTAATTTTTTAAATTCAAAACTCTCTACTAAAAATTTTCTCAATTTTAAATATTTTTTTAACTAGTATTTATATGTACCAAGCTTATTTTTTATAGAAGTCCAGATAAACAAGTCTTACACGTAAAAAGCCATGCTAAAAAAGTAAGCAAACATACCATTTTCACATTCGTAACTGTCAAAGTGACATTTGGGGTTAGAATGCATGGTACAGACATTCACATGATTTTAACTTTAATAAAATACTAAAAAGATAGTATCTACAATGCTAACCCGTTTGAATTTGTAAAAATCTATTTTTTAACCTACAGCATCACACTAAAATGTTTCAACTTAGTCCTAATTTGTCTAAAATTTTGCGCTATTTATTTATTTATTTTTTCAAATTTAATATAAAAGTTGCCCCACTGTTAAACTATAACATAGCGACAGAAAATTTAAGAGTTTCCATGGTAATTGTAGCATCATACTCGTATGATTCTTTTCTATTATTATGAATATTTTTGTGTACCTTTTTTTCCATATGCATATTTTTTTTACATCATTTAACCTGACTTATATGATTACGCTTTGTGGTAAAAAATTTGAAATTATATCAAATTTATAGAAGGTGATACATTGAGTGGGCTTTGGTGGAAATACTTTGAGCGTTCAGTAGTATAAAAACTTGGAAATAAAAAATATACAAAAATTCCCACAATCATTAAAACAATTATTATTTTATTTAAAAACTATTACATATAATTTAATTTATTTTTTCGGTAAAAGCTTGTATGTTAAATAATTTACGAGTATTACTTAATCTATTTCTTGTAATTTATTTTTATATTCATCAATGTTAGATTTAATTAAAACTCGAAATTTATCTTTTTTTCTCTAATAAATGGGTCCAGCAATTCTGCTTGCCTGTGTGTACGTTGCCTAAATACTAAACAACTGAAGCAATTTTTATCAAACTTGATATTTAAGATTTCCTAGAGATGATATTTAAAAATAACGGTACTACAACCGTAAAAAAAAAAGCTATTATGGTTTTCGTGGTTATAATTATTTTATATTTTGAAGCAAAACCGTTCGTTGAAATTGCTAAATATTAAATATTTATAAAGCGGCTAATCTAAATAATTCAAAATATCTTTAAAAAAAAGCATATTTAACTCATAAACGACTTTAACGAATTTGATAAAATATTTTTTGTGTGACTTTCTCGTTATCGACTTCACTAATTTTAATCATATTTTTATTTATTTGCCTTTCTTTTATCACTTTTGGAATTCAATGTAAAAGGAACTCATGGCTGTGAAATAAAATAATATTGACATTATAAATATTGAAACAAGACATGATATGCTTGATATTAAAAGCACGCTGTGGTATGCTTAATTTAAACGCAAGAGCCTTTCAAACTTTCGTACTAATGGCCAATGCACTGCACATTTGTAACCTCGATGCTGTAGAGAACACATACCACTTCATTGGAGTCTGTCTCATATTCAGAGGATACAGGAAGAAATTTGTTGGAAGCCTTCAGTCAACCAGGTCCCAGTCCTTAGATGTCTTAAATGGTCAATGCTATTTTAATCTATATCAGTTTTTAAAATTTATGCTTAAATATCGCTTTCAAATATTCAATGAATTTTTATAAGTCACTCACTCTGTCTTATATCTTATTTAGTTTATTTCTTTTTTCTAACCTGACAGGCAACTTAATCAAGTTATTGTCATATTAATTTAAATACCAGCATAAATGTTTTTGTTAAATTATTTTGGAAATAAAATTATTACTTAATCTATCTATCTATCTATCTATCTACTGTTTGAGAACTCCTGTAAAGACAAGTTCCAGCACCACTCATCAGAACTTCTTGGATTAAAATTATATACTCAACAAATTTTATATGAACATAATAAATTTTTATTTTCATAAATTCTTTTCTCTTTTACAATTTTCCCAATCACGTTTTTTTAGAAAACCATTCCAAGGCTAACGTTATTTCAATTTATGTAGATATATATTTTTTATAAAGAAAAAAAAATCGTTTTCAAAATATAAAAATAAAACACGTAGGTACCTCCATGTATACATTACATAGGTAATAACAAATCATAGATACATATCGTTCAAAGAGATTGCCCTCCATAAACTAACTATAGACCACGGTGAAAGTTCTAATAAGCGGACACTCATAGTCCCCCAATTCTAGTCCGGTTTTAAGAACTGGCCGGCTAAGAGAAAGAAATAGAAACACTTTTTTTGTTTTAACTTCATATAAAATTTTTATTCCCGAAAATGTGTCCATTTATACGAATGTTCCGCTTATTGGAACTGTCTGCAAGAAGAGTTTTCACTGTATATAAAATGGAATTAAATATACTAACCAGGTCCAGATATACATATCTGCGCTGATAGAAAAACATAATCTACACTACCTACACAGTGAAGCCGGAAAAAAGGAAAATAATAATAAACTTCCAATAAAAATTTTGTTTATACATTAAAAATGGTAAATACATTTTACAAGAAAATAACATCATAATAGAATCAAAGAGCCAAGGATGCAGAACAGCATCCGGTAGTAAAACAAAAACAAATCCACATGAAGCCAAAGATATTTGCTTGAACTAAGCAACACGTAAAGAATCCTGAGGTTAGGAGGATAAGAAGAAAAGGTGAAGCTATTTATATGTAACGAGATATTTTCTGACGCATTTGTTTTATGCATTATGAAACCATAAAAATGTCCTCCCTCTGAAAGTGCAGAATAAAATAGAAATATTTATGGAAGACCTTCCCCGTATTGAAATTGGACTCATAAAATCTAAAATAATCTAAATTTGGATAGTTTTCATGCCAAGTTGGAGTCCTAACTCCCCTTCTTTTGAACTCATTACTATTAGTAGTGAATGAAAACTCTGTTATAAGTAGAAGTAGTTCAAGCAATATCGAATATAGATACAAATTTTGTATGTTATTTAAATTAATAAACCCATACCTTACACCATTTATAATGCCCAACCACTCACCTCCATAAAATGCCTTTACCCATAAGAGCAAGTTATGCGTTATGTCTTATGCATTTAATTTTTTTGATTTATTTTACCTCGTTCGTTCAAGCTTTTTTAAAACACGAGAACGTTATACTTCAACTGTATATCACTATCTATATACATTTTTTTTTAAAGAACATTTTTCAATTTATTTAAAAAAAAAAATAAAAAAAGAAAAAACATTCGTCCATTTGACAGGAATTCGTTCTCAATCAAAACCTTCTGCCAATGTAACATCCACTTAGAGCCATATTATCTAACCTCTATAACGTTTTGTACTTAACTATCCCTTTGGCGATATTTTTTCATTAAACTTGAATGATGAAACATGAAATGAATCGAAGAAGTTAGATGGATGGGTTCAGTGGATATAGAACGCAACGCACACTCATATAGAAAGAGGAATGAGAATCGACGTTTTAATATTTATTGCTGTGAGGCCAACTTTGAAAAGGCTTTTTGCAAAGCCATTTCCGCTCACAAAGAGAGAAAGTACTCTTGTAATATAAATATAGATATATAAATATATATATAGATGTGTATATATGTATGATATGTAGGTATAGAATATTGAAACAGCTCTAGAGAAAGATAGATGGATTGCATGGATTTTTTCGATTGCAGTTAATCCAAAAGATACATCAGAATACATCCATCTAACTATATGTGTGTATTTATATTGTACATAGATAGATTTTCCAATCAAAGTTTGACCCCCGGTAACGTTAGTTAATAGCCAAACAACAATAACAACAAACAACATTTCTTACTACAAACACCATAATGTAGCCAGATATAGAACATCTATGTACATAATATTATATACCCACGAAAGAGATGTAAAGAAAGTTCTGTCAGAATCGAGATCGGACTGGGACTGGAACCGGCACCGGCACCGGCACCGGGACGGAATGCGCTTCGCTGCGTGAAAGATGAACAAATTGTGAACTTTTGCTTGGTTATTATTATTTCAGATGAGATTTTTTTCTTTTACTTTTACTTTTTTTTTGTTATTATTCTCTCAATTTTTATATTTTTTTTTTTTTGTCGACTTTGTTCCGAAATGAGTTTCTATGGAAACTTTGTAGACTCGCATAGAGAGAAAAGTATCAGACTTTGATGGATCGTAATTATGACATCGAATATTGGATGTTCATGTTCTCTGTTCATATCGATGTACTTAATTAAAATGAATCATCCTTTGAGTTGGATTAATAGCAAACGATATTGGAAGAGGAATAATAATAAAAAAAAAAAATAAAGAGGACATGAATGGTCCTTCTTTTATAAAACTGCAACAGAAAGCGTTCGTTATATGGTGGATGTGAAGAGATGATGGGCGTTGGAAGGTAAAGGATACTTATGATTGGCGAATGAAAGGAACGAACGGCATAGGTTGAAAATATAAAATTGGATTTTCAGTGATTTTTTTGCTTTTTTTTTTTGTGTGTTCATAATATTCGTGAAATTTATATATAGACTCTTTGATGATGCAGTAATTAATGTAAGCCAATATTATTGTAAGTTTTGGCGGAAGTGTAGGATGTGTAGGTATCTATATCTACCCTGACCGGATTCATGTTTCTAGTATATATCTTTCTAACATAAATATCAGAGAGTTCAGCTAAAAAATTTCTTGATAACTTAATGAACAAAATTTTTGCTTGAGTAAACAAATTAATAATACTTGATTGGAATGCAATTTTATGCGAAAATATAATTTAAAAAAAATGTATTTTAATTAGAATTTTAGTTTTATGTCAATATGCAACCATTCTTCTTTTTTTTAAAGCTCCAAGAATGAAGAATTAATTACCCTGACATACAAAAACAACATCGAATTACATACACATAGGCAGCTTAATTGTTGAATTAAACTAGGTATTTTAAGATTGTTATGTTTAGATATAACAAATCTCAAATATTATAACAAAAAATAAAAAAATTTTAAAACAAATAAAACTTAGAATAACGAAGATGAAGAAAGTTTAAATATTTTCTGTTTAGGTGAAGCGATTCAAATTATATTCATGCTGTGTTTATTAAAAGTCGATGAACATCGACAAAAAATAAGACAGCATATTAACTGATGTAATCGCGCTGTCGTATCCTCAGGCGAAATGCAATTTGAACTTTTAATTTAAATAAATTAAATTAAGTTAATAATAGTTATAGACAATTTTGATCAAAAAATTATAACAACACTTTTGTCCTTCTTTTACAAGCAGATAGCCTATAGCAAAATTAGTCAAAATAAGGCCAAAGTGAGCATACAATTCTGACAAAGCTGAAATTCATTTTTGTGTCCCACGCATTTATTAAAAAAATACGCTATTTTTTTCAAAGTTCAATTTTTTAGGAGGTGGTTAGGTCTTGGGTGAAATTCAGTTTATTTTTGTAGATATGTACATATTTTGAAAACTATCGGATTTTTTTTTAAGTTTACAAAAATGCAAGTGCAGAAAATTTTGGGAAAAACCTGCAAAACGTTCAAAATCAATTCTTTGATTTAATGATTTTTTTTCACATTACCGCGATTATACGTACTTAGTGCCTTAGGGCACGCTTTTTTTTAAATTTATTGCTCTTAGAAAAAATTGTTTCCAATATTTAGTGTGAAGAATTTTATAATCTTAAAATTTTGCTCTAAAATTTCTACCATAAAACTTATAATTTGAGAGCATTTGCCAACAAAATTCGACAAATATTTCCCTTTTTATCCTAGAAAATCAAAAGAATTAGTCCAAATACATATAGAAAACGTTTTATATGCCTACACAAATAAAGCTCTCAACTAAAAATCATATAGAGGAATTTTTTTCGAAATAAAAGTTTACTTTTCCTATACAATCAAAGAAAATCATTATCATTTAGGTACCAGCGTAAAGGGTACAATGGTTGACATCCCCGATTTTTATACTAATTATTGGCACCTTTCATGCAAAAAGGAATTTCACAAAAATTAGCTATGATTTTTTTTTTACTTTTTCTGTTAAAAAATCATTAATTACATTATAAATTTAAGTTTATTACATTTTATAGACCCCCAAGTGGAATTATGAGCAATCCAGCCATGGATTTTATTTTCTTTTACACCAGAACTTAAAACTTCAAATAAACATAATATTTTAAATGGGCAAATTTAAAAGAATTCAATTTTAATACACGGTATATACCCCTAGACATAAAAAAAAATAGGTTTAAGTTGAGCTCTCTATTAACTAAGTGATAGAGTCACATCTACAGACGACAGCAATGTAAACAAATTGTAGGAAATAACAAAATAACAAAATTAAAAAAACAAAAACAAAAACACAAACAATACCTTTTTTCTTGCTTTGTATTTATAACCTCTTGAATTACCCACCATTTTATAGAAAGACAAATATATATCTAGTTCTTAAATCTTAGACAAGACACTCTATAAAGTAGGTATAGCCAGAAACAAAAAAAAAATTTGTACTTAGACAAACAATTAATGCAAAGGTTCTTTTATATAGTTGTGGAAAATTGTGTGCACATCGCTATATCCTTTTCTGTGAAGGATAAGGCTTTTGTAAACAAGAAACTAGGTAGGTTAGGTATACTAAACAAAATCAAGAAAGTCCTTTTCTTTCCTCGCCCTTATTCGACTATATCTTCTATTATTTTCTTCCTGTCTCAGTTCTAAGAAGCAGTGTTTATATATATATGTAGTACCTACATATTAAACTGTATAAGTCAATGTGTACAAAACAATAAAATGCACAATGTGCATCCCCTCAAGAGCACATTTTGAAAATTTCTTAATTGTTTGCTATAGATTTGGCCCGACAACGAATACAGAGAGAATAGCACATATACATCTTAGATAAGGTGAAAAGGATCCGTAATTCACCATTACCTATAGAAAAGTTTAAGGAGGTTGGGCTGTTCCGGTCTGCCTACCACCACATCACATTATTTTAATTTAATTGGTGTCGAAGTCAATGTTATCGAACATGAGGCCAAGTCAAGGTGGAATCGACTTTATAGTAGAAGAAGGTAAAGGAGGACAAAATTCCTTCCTATACTATATGTACAGTACACTCTAACCCCATTCTATTACCCACTTCGAACAATGTTTCTGGGAAAACAAAAGACTGTTTTGTTTATATTCCTCTCCCTGCCGAACGGGTATGGGTGGATTTAATTAATTCAAAGACCCATTTCCACCTCTCTGTCTTAAGCATAGCTTGGACACAGTATTGTGTGTTGGCAAATGAAAATGTTTTCATTTCATGTCCCAAAGACACCTGTAGTGTGTCAATAAGAGAACGAGTCAAACAACAACACTATATAAAGCCTTTAAGAATGATTTCAAATTTGCTTAAAATCTATTTTCTTAATGTGAATCGGGCTTTTGTTGTATTGTATATCTCTGCAAAACACGCCCCAGGTTTTCTTATAAAACAAAGAGAAAGTCATCTTCTTCTTATTTTCTAAGTCTTCCTCATGTAGACTAAACCTATAGGTATGTAACTATCCTATACCAACTTACCTTACTGATGGTTAATTGAAAACAAAGTCAAACGTAAAACCAAAAACAATAAATGTTTTTCAAATTTCTACGAAAAAGACTATAATATCGAAGAATGGAAGATAGATTCGAAAGCTTATAAAGAATTTACCGGCGGACTTTGCCTTGGCTGAATAGAATTTTCTTGAAATAATTTTGTTCTTGAAAGTCAAGTAATTAATTAAGTAATGGACTAATGGGATATGGGTGTTGTTTTTTATCATTTTATGTCTTGCATACAAATGTTAAGCTAACAAATCTAATGCTTATAGCTTACAGTGGTTACTCATTACACCTTGACGTAATTGTTGGTTCATTTGTATATCACACACACACCGGGGAGGTTTGGGTACGAATCAAGCCTTTTCCACAAAAAGATAGTAGAATGAAAGAATTCTGTTCTTTAGAAAAATCTACCTCACATTTTTTTTTTTTTTTAATAGAAGCAGCTGATCGGAGAGTATTGAGGTGAATAATTTTGCTGTTAATTTGGCGTTAATTAGGTGTGGTAATTTCGAACTTGTCGTTTTATGTTTTCTATGTTTTTCTTTTCTTAGCAAAAGGGTAAAAGTTTCTCATATGAATGTTTATTTAGTTTTTACATTTTTTCGTGCAATGTTTTCTATGTTTTTTTTTTTTTTTATTTTATTGCTAAAGTTATATGAAATAAAAAAACCCTCCAAATGGAATTCTTAATAATATATCATTAATATGTTGTTATAATTTCAATTTGATTGTGCGATGTTTTTAAGTTTTTGTTTTTTTCTTAAAAAAAAAAACATTGCACAATTTATTAACGACTAGTTAACGGTGAATTATTAAGCAATAAACAAGATATTACAATTTTTACGTTTTAACTCATTTTTAAGGGGGTGCTTTGCGTATTTCATGTGAATTTAGTGATAAACCCAAAAAAACATAGAAAATATTACATAACAAAATCAAAATTATAACAACTAAATAACGATTTAATAATGGAAAATTACTACAAATTTAATTATATAAAGTCTTAATCCCTTTTCGAGAAGGTGCTTAGCTAACTTTATATATAAAAAAAAAAACATAGAAAAAATTGTTTGACAAAATTAACAAAATTCACAAATAATTAACGATTAATTGAGGGTAAATTATTTACCAATAAACCAGAAGTTCGTATCCCTTTTCGAAAGGGTGCTTCACTTACGTCATATGAATTTAGTAAATCTGAAAAAAACATAGAAAACAAATTGCGACCAAAATATTTTTGTAATAGAACTCTAGTCAATCAAAGCTAAAACATTATTTTAGCTAATAATACAACTATGTTTTATATAAGTAATCATTGTACCTTTACCTAAATAAAGCGCAGTTTTTACGATTTGTATATGTGTTCTGTTGTTAATTACCAACAAATAGAAATAATACTTACAGTAACACATATAAAAATTAAGTTAAATAGTCTTCCCAACTAAGGATAAACTCAATTATATTAAAAAAAACATTATTGTTTAAGTTATTCACCCACAAAGTACCTACGAATATTTATTTGACGTATTAGGAAAATGTCATTTTCTTTGAAATTCAGCAAAACACCCACATACAAAAAATACCACAAACTAATGGCAACAATGTTTTTTTTTTATAAATTTCGTTCACAAATTGTAGGTTTCAAAAGCATTTTATGAGAAAAAAGATGTTTTTGGGGCATAAAGATTTCAGTGGAAGGCATAGTTACGTCAGTTTGTGGGAAAAGGATTTATATACATAAATATACAGTTTGACAGAGCAACAATAATTTATTGTGCTGAAATTTCAAGATTGTTAACAACAGAGTTTTTCCTATACCTACATAAATTGATAACTTCAATAATAATTCTTGCATTGAGAAATGGTTTTGTATTAAAATAGATTCGTATAGCTACCTATACTGTTCCACCTTCTAAATCAATATAATCTTCTGCTTGTTTCTGACTCAATCTCTTCATCATGCATATTCTTAAATCCCTAACAATTTCAAATCCCAAAAATTGAGTTTGAAATATTTTGAAATCACAACATTCGGTATATGGCTTTCTTTTGAAGGTATATTTTGTTGCAGCAACAACAAGAACAAAAACAACAACAACAACAGCTTTAGGCTCAGCAATCAAATAATTATTCATCCTTACAAAATTGAATCACGTATCAGATTATTTGCTTGCAGCTCATACTCTTTAGATTTTCGTTTCGAAAACCCAATGAACGAACAAATTTTCTATCCTAAAGAACACATAGATATATAGCTAACCTCTTTTATCTGGTTGTGCTGCAGTAGTTGCTAATTCGACTAACTTGTTATTTGCATAACACCAAATTAGTCAGTGTACCGCAGTTGTTGTGGTAATAGCGGCAAGTCTAATCTTTGTGTCTAGCTACATATATGCATGTATTTATGCATTGTATTTTGTTCGAATACGGCAGAAACTTGAAACAGCTAGGAGTATAGTTAGGGCAAGGCCTATGTTTCGGAGTTCCAAATCTATATCCTTCTGCAAGCCGCGATTTGAGAAGAAACAACAAAACACAAAAAAAAAAAAAAAAAAAAAAAACAGCATTGAAATCACCACAATATAGTTTCTCAAGTGAGTCGGAAAATTCGTGTCCTTCTCTTTTGTATATAAACCGACAACGACGACAGTATAGGTAGTCTAGGAGTGAGCATTGGGATTCACATTTGATTATGGAATTCATGGGAATTGTTCAGTTTGTCTGGAGCATCATCCCAGCTGTAGAAATATATTATAGTCAAAGGACATTTTGCAATTAAATTTATTAATTTGAGAATTATTGACCAATACTAATTAAACAAGTAGTATATCTATAGTAATCCAACGGAATGCTATTTCAAGGGAAATTATGTAATTTGAAAAAATATTAAGGAAAAAGTCTTTTCGACTGTGAAAAATCAAAGCAGTCATTTTGAATAAATTTTTTAAAATGCCAACACTCAGTATAAAATTTCCCTACAAATCTTAGTATACACAGACTGAATTTCTTACAAATTCCTTAAAAATAATTGCTTTCAAAAACATAATTTCCCTCCGGAGTGGTATTTCTAAATATATAGCGGAATTGACAAGAGCAAAAATCAATCAATAATTTTTCGCGTTGGCGATTACACGACATTTAGTTATTAAATAAATGAGACTATTTCGTAGATAATATTATAGACTGTCAAATTTATAAGCTTTCAAATTCCGTTGAAAAGAATATCCACGTAAATGAAATGTAAATGTAACATTTTTAGATTAAAATTTTTGGTCCGGGAAATTACGTTTTGGATGACATTTGGATCGAAATATTCAAAATACTTCAAAATATAGTTTGTTGTCCATCTGTCAAGTTGTAAATTGTCCAATACCTTTAGAGAAAGGCTACGATCTCGATAGATAAATTGTAAATGAAGGTTAACGCAAGCTACGTAAATAATTCTGCTTTGTCAACGTTGAGATACAATTAACGCCCTGCTGAGCAGTCTGTCAATGTATTCTAGCTGCGTTGACAGGGTGATTACTACGGTCACCTAAAATAATCAACTCAAATACCACAAAATCTGTTTCTACGCGAATGCCAAAGCAGCTGTCAACGCATTGACAGTATTCTGCGTTGACAATTACACGATTTAACAACTTTGGAACAGAATTTGATGTTATTTTAATGTCAGAGATTCAACGCCTTGGCTTTATCACCCTCTAATCATAGATTTACTGATAAGAATGTTTATCATTTCAAAAGCATAATTGTATCTCCTAGAATCAAAAACAACGTATTCCACTTTTCGAGAAAAACGAGTTAACGATGCAGTTTACTTCATTTTTTTAAAATCTATCCTTCACTGTAATTGAATCTTTCAAAAGTGTATTTATTCCAGAGAAATTTTGATCTGAATATGTGGGTTGGAATCAAAAGCAACGTATTCCTTAGGCTGTTTTGAATCAAAACAACTCTATTCCACTTTATAATCGAAGTAGCTCTATTCCAAAGTAAAATCAAATGTTTTTTGTTGTTTGAATCAAAACAAATGTATTCCAAATTTTGGCGCGAAAATCGATTACTGTCAAACTATTATGCATGCATTTAATATTATTTTTAGTTCGATTATTTGTGGTTAAAGTGCGAATGCAATTGGAATAAAAAGTGAACATGGAATCAATTGAATCACCTATTCTTACTACATATCCACGCAAAAAAAGCAAATGTTGCTAATACAAAGCGTCAGCTAGCTAAAGTAGAGCGGGAAGTAAATCTTTTATGGCAAAATCAAGTATATTTATCTTTTTTGTTTAATATGTAGGTACAAAAGAAAACAATTGTTAATTATGCCTACCTGCAACCATAAAGGTGGTTCTTATAAATGCAGAATGTTGACAACAGCAGATGCATTATATTTTTCAAATGGTTTTTATACAATTCCGTCAAAAAAAAAAAGCTATTCAAAAACCTGAAGGTACTGTAAGCTTTTTTAAAACATTGTAATAATACATAAGTATGTATATATGAATTTCTTTAATATTTTACGACTTTGTTAATTTGTTTACTTCTTTTTAAAATCTAAACTTAATAAAAAAATTAAACCAAATTGTATCTGTTTCATTTTCAAAAACAATTTATTCCAAAAAGAAAATTTCAAAACGCGTTTATTCCATTTACTAACTTTCAAAACATCAGTACTCCCAAATGCATTGTTAAATATTTCAAAGACGCTTTGACTGCCAAAGGAAAATTATATGCAGTAAGGATTGAAGATCTAAACAGTAACATAAAAACAATTTTATTTAAAGATTCTATAAGGCCTCGTCTCTAAATACGTTTTTTTTAAATATCTCAAAACTACAAAAAGTGGAATACGTTGTTTTTGAATCTAGGAGACACAATTGTTTTATGACAATCGTACAATATTGCAAATTAAAAATAATATTAAAGTATTTTAGATACAAAAATTTTAACATTGACTGCAGATATGATTTTGACTATCAATAAATATATACACCTACCAAACCACTCCATTGCTCATTCTCATTCAAAATTCATTGGATTTCGCTTTTGGGGTTATGGAGGAAGTCGAAGTAGAAGAGTTTTGGTATAGGTACTTGGTTCTCTACTCTTGTATGGAAATTTTTTCGCCAGCAATTAGAAAACATGCGAGATTGAGTGTGTTACAAATAGACGACCGACAACGACGACGACGCGACGAATGTTGGTATTGGAATTCTCGAGGATAAAATATACAGATACACTCATTGCACGTTCTACTTGTATATAGACTAGAGAGTTATCCTTGAGCTACTTTTGTCAGAAATACTGTATGTTGTTTAACCAGCTCAACGAAACGAAGAGCAAAGTTACATCGTCGTCATCGACAATCGACATTGGGATTGGGATCGGCAGCGGCGCGGCTGCGGCGGTGGTGGCGTTGCTCGGCAGTCGGCATGCATGAAAATTGGTTTCGGTAATAGGAATGTGCGAAACGAAGTATAAGAGTTTTTTTTTTTTTTTTGTAGATAGGAAGGTAGGTATGTAAGTACTCGAAGTGTGTTGGGTCGGAATCACAAGTTAATTCGATTATCGTTGGGTGTCGTATTCATAAACTGGTTATAGACAGATAGATAGACAGACAGACAGAGTGCAACACAAGGTTCGTTATATATAGTGCATGTTTTGGTAAAATTTGCAAGAGAGGATAGATGATTGCGTTCGACGTTCCCCCGCACCTTATTCGCTTACTCGCATCTGATCTGAATATACCTACGAGTATATAGTGGTTTGTGTTTTGGCTGAGTTCGAACAATTCATTAAAATTTAAAATCTCAAATGTTTTGGTAACGTAGTTTATTTAACTTTATATATAGGTAGGTATGGTACCTATCTAGGCCTACGTACCTAGATCCTACATCCATGAACTCAAAATATTGGAATTATTTTGAAATTTAGTTAGATTAACGACTGGAATGGAAAATTGGTGAACCGAAATTAAGTCATGCATGATGCAAAATTACACTCAATCTCTGTTGATTGTAAATGTATATAGAGATGTATCTAGCCGATTTTGAAAATATTTACTGAAGGGCTTATGATATGAAAAATATAACTATGAATTCCATCTTCGTAATATTTTGGATTTCTCTTGATAAATTAGTGGTGATACATATAGATTCCGATAAAATTTCAATGAAAATAATTTACGATTAACTTGAATACACACTTACATATTTAATTTCTGAATTATCAATTTAATTGAATACATCTAGAATTATCTACTAATTTATCTAAGCCACATAATAAGGGTTTGAGTTGAAATATTTTCTGCTTCTCTTTTAAGGCCCTATTTGAGTGGATAGGGTTAATACTTGTACTATTTGTAAAATTCCCTGTAAGTTTGTGGAACAAAAAAGTGATTTTGTAAGTATCTAAAAAAATCATATTATTTCAGCACTAAGCCTATACCTAGCAGTGTAGGTATCCTCTATCAACAAATATATCTTCTCAAAATAAATTAAATAAAAACCAATGTTATTCTAAAAAATCAATTATTTTTTATAATTTAACTTAAAAAAAAAACTAAAAGGAATAAATAAAAAAATCTGGAAACCACGGTCTTTTTTTAATTTTATATCTCAAAGCAGTTCATTATAAAATGTACAATAACGAAGTTCCATTATTGCTTATACAAAAAAAAAAGTTCTTCCCACATCTAACCACTATAACGTCGGAACTTTATTAATTTAAAACTCTATCATTAATCGTGAAAACCATGTTTTTAAACAAAGCCGCTTCCAACCATCAGACAATGTTTTTTTTTTGCGTCCTGATGCTCAAGGCTATTAGATTGTAAAAATAAATGAATAATAATTATAAACTCTACATACATATAAGTTGCTACTAGCTACTCGTATCTACAGGATAAAATGAGTATAAAAATAATACCAACATGTTCAATTAGAAATTCAATAAAAGTAGCCTCCTTATAGCGTTCAATGGATTTTTATTTTCAAAGGCCTTAGGTATAGCGTAATGCATTAAAATTTGTGATAAAAAAAAGAATATTTTTTTTCTTTTCTCATACATTTTTTTACATACATAATTTGCTTAACAAAAAACCGCTAAATAGAAACAAAAATAAATTAAAAGGAGATTTTATATATATCCTCTACGAACACAAAAAAAAGTTTATTCTAACCAAAGGCCAGAGCCACATATAATATTGTTAGTGTATCTACATACATAAAAAACATAATGTAGTTAGATACACTACACATAATCGTATATATATGGAGATTCACTTAAAGCTTAGAAAATTGATGCTTCGACGAGCACAAAAGTGCACAAATATACCTACTGATATTATTGGTGTATTAATACCAAAAGTGTTGCCACAAATAAGAATTTAACAGCAACTTCTATACTTATTATATTATTTTCATAGTATCTTCAGCTCAATAATTATGAAGAAATGAAAAGAAAACTTCACAACTCTCCACTAAGAAAAATGAAAGTTAAATTTATTGGTTGGCTGGAAAAACGAGAAGTACCAAACATTGTTTATTTAGTTCCTGGTGAATGGTGACATGGGGAATAAAACTCTTTTGGTGCCTTTTTAGAGAAACGTTGTAGGTAAAGTTCCTCGCAAAAGGCAGTACACGTGAAAAACATTTTTCCTTTTTTTTTAAAGTGGCATAGGCTGGGAAACAAACCTAACGGCTCGCGTACACCTATAATCTGTCATGGGCCGAAGTATACTCGGAAATCGTCGGTTGAACTCAGCCGACCAAATCAACCTACGATCCAAACAAGTTTAGATTCGTCAGTTGATCGGTAATACTCGGACTCGGGCGTTATAGGAGGATGTCGGTTGTAGAGGTGTACGAGCCTTCTTTCCTTAACATACGTTTGGATCGATCGGCCAAGTTCTGCCGATGATGTTTGGGCATACTTTGGCTGAATACAGTGTTTCAGTCCTTACGCATAGCCATGTGTCACTGATCGAACAAAAATTACGCCTGCAGCTAAAATCAATGCTATGTGAAAAATAGAAGATAAGGTTGATCTCATCTCTATTAATGTGATCACATAAAAGGATCTTCCGTTGATATGTACTTTATAAAATATCGCTAGATCAGAAAAATTACAATACAAAATAATAAAAATCAAACAAAAATTCCGAAGAAGCTGAAGTTTAGTGGAGAGTTTTGTTTTGACGGTTTCAGCACATCTACTGACTAGTTTTCTTAATTTAGGCCAGGGCTTTTGAAATTGATTGAGTTGTAGGGGGAAATTTTTGTTTGTATGATAATTGTTCAAAAACTCTACAGTTTTTTCGTAGAATTGTTAAAGCTTATAAAATTCTACACAAACATAAATTTTAACACTTTTATTCGAAATATCAATTTAAGAGGAAAACAATGTCAATGGTTATAATATCAGTTTTTTGTCTAAATTATACCTGTTACTTTCTACGCCACGTCTTTCTTAAAATTTATTGATCTTACGAAAAAGTGTCTTGTTCCGAATTTTATAAACTTAATTTTTGCATTGATATTTTTTTTGCCAAAAAATTATTGTTTTTGAGCAATTTTTATTTTTTTTTTTTTTTTTCAAAAATGTATCCTGGCAATACCGTTTGATACCTTGATAATGACGTCATGTACATGTAGCTCTATTGCATATAGTCACACATATGTGAAGATGCGTTAATAGCACGCATCTATTAGAAACACTTACATACTTTGAGTTTATCCATGTTTACCGCACACACACGTCTTTTACAACACCCCTTCTCTACTATAATACCAAATATGCAGATATTATAATCAGCCCATGTCTAGAAGTGTGATTCTACTGGTTTCTAATGGTGTATGTTATTATTATGGTAAATGTTGTTATGTCGTGCATGGTTAATGCTTATTGAACTTGAAAATCAGCTCGGTCAAAATGTTTTCACTTAATACATAAATATAATGGACGAACAAATAATTTAAATATTTTAGCCACATATACTTTACACATTTAATGCTTATTTTTATGGTAAAGGATATAAATAATATCCTTGGAAAATGTAGTTTATTTATTTAAAGAATAAAATATATATAAATCTAAATCATTTGTATATTACTGTAGTCCTTTCTTTATAAGAGGATTTTTATCTTTAAGTTTCAAGAGGTTTTTCATTATTTTGTTAACTCTAAAGACTCGTACGCAGGTAGCGCTAAATTTTAGTTTCCAATGAAAATTTTTTCCAAAATTGAACCAAGCTAAAATTTAGCATTTGTTAAAGCATTTAAGCCGAGTGGTACGCAGCTTCAGCTAGAAAATCAAATTTTCATTTCTTACATCATCAAGAAGCTTTCAATGTCAAAATTGTTCGCAACATTAATTCTAGATCAAAATTTTGACAGATTCTGTAATTCTTTATTTTTTTATGAAAATTTTCTTTGTGAAAATAAAAGTCGAAATGGAAAAATATTTAGGATCAAACAATTTATCTCAACCAAAGAAAAGAATTTGTTTTTATTTAAATAAATTCACCTGGAATAATAAAAAAAATGTTTTGAAATGGTTAAATATAATTTCTGTTCTTTAGCAGCTCTTTTCTGTGACATATTGTGCACAACGCTCTTATGTCCAATTTTACCTAGGGTTTTAGTTGGAGATAAAACTGTGAGCTTAAATTTAGCGATATCTGTGTATTAGGATTTTTATTTGTTAATGTTTTTCCAAAAAAAAAAAAACAAAACTCTGAAAAAATTTTGAAAAATTAAAAAAAAATATGTACATATAAAAGAATATAAATATATATTTCTTATCCTTAAGTTTATAATGAAACACCAAGACCCTTAAAGTCTTTATGTTATAGGTGTGGTTTTCCAAAGTCAATGGCAGCAATTTAAATCCTTCGCGACAATGGAGATAAATGAGATTAGAATCAACCATATAGGAGGACATGGAGCACTTGTAGTGCTCTTTGGCAAAATATAATATATGCATAATAGGTATATGTATGTATACGTAGGTTTATGTTTATCGACAAATGACATTAAAACACACAATTACACAAAATTCAAAATCACAATGGGGAAGCATAAAGTGTGTGAATGCTTTTAGTAATTTTGTGGTTTAATGCTCACATCGTATAATAAAGCCAACAGCCTTTGATTTACGTAAATATTATACTCGCCGCCGTGTACATAGTACATATTATTGGGAAATATTTTTACGGCATAAATGCAAAGCTGCATGTGGCTTTAGGCTAGTAAATGTATTTATGAGTTCACAACTAAAGTAAATTTTAAGTTTAAGTTCTTGTATTAAAAATCAATTTTGCCAAAAAATTGTTAAAATATTTATTGTCCTTTGTAAAAAATTAACCGAATAGTGATAGGTACCGCACGTCATATATCTTAACTGACTATCAATATTATTATTGGCAGATTATATCACATCAACTACGTATCTACATAAAATTATATTCCATATTTCTTAAAAAAAAAAATTATGACTGATTAATTAATGAAAGAAGGTGACCTATATCCTATGAATATTTATTATCAAATTATGATGTGAAATAAATTCTTCAAAATTTTAATTGATATTTTCTTGGGCAAATTTTTGTCCTACCATTTAAGCAAAATTTTAAATCTTTATTTCTTCAATAATGCTTCGACAGCACTGTCCCAATAGAGTTCAGCTTGCGTTTGTTTCTGCAGCACACTTTCTTGTTGTTCAAGATGCAGTCCAGAACATATTTACTATGGTACATCGGTTTTTTCATTACTCGAGCCTGTTATTTAGATCAATTCCTCACCATATTGCAGCTACATAAATTATGTGATAAATAGCATTCGTGTGTTTCTATATGATGTCGCAAGATAAAATTGAAAGAAATTATTTCTGATTTTTCTATAGGGTTCCTCTAAATAAATATAGCTTCAAAAGATATAAGTATATTTCAGGAATAAGCTAGAGAACTTATGACTTTCAACTACTCCCAAAATCCTACCTTAATCCATACGAGTCTACCTTTTATTCTTTGAATTATTGAATCTTCAAAGATTAAAGTCTACCTTATTCCCAAATAAAATAAAATTTAATATTTTTTTGAAAAGATTTTAACGCATGAAAACACTTGTTACTTATTTAATTTGAAGAAAATACATAAAAAACTTTAGAACATGAATTTATGCAAATTAAAAATCTTTTAACTTTATTAAAAGTTTTATTTTTTAAACTTTTCTAAGAAATAAAATTAAGCATGTAAGTGTATAGAAGTTTCTTGAAACTTATATCTCTTCATTTATTAATTAAAATATTGTTGTAAATATGTATATGCAAAATTCTATTAATCATCACAAACATATAAAGTTAACGAATGCGTCGTATGTATCTACTCATTACCTGTTGAAAAAAATACTCTATTAGTAAGAAAAATAATTGTACATTGAAAATGGAGAAATAAAAATCATGAACAAATATTTTTAGTATTTTTAGAAATTATAAAATGAAGGCACATATTTGAGTTAGTATATGGTACAAAACTTGTATGGTTTCCTTTTTTGTTAAAAAATTTGGCACTGCAAGACTTTTACGCCCAATTTTGAACATATAAAAATAAATTTTAGCAATGAACATTTATTTTCCACATACTCTCGACTGAAAAGGTAAAGTATCTTAAGTCGACTTAAGATGATTTGCTTTTTTTTATTGATCCCTATTACCAACACAGAGGCGCAAATTTCTGCCTTATCCGAATTCTTCTATATCACTCCGTTTCCTTTTTATAAAGGAAAAAAAATCATCTTATGTTGGAAAATAGCATGGTGACACAAGGTAAAATATCTTAAGTCCACATAAGATGTTGTGTTGAAGCAAACTACAAAATTTTAAGTATACTTAAGATTATTTGATCTTAAGAGTTTGTAATAATTGTGAAAAGGTAAAACATCTTAAGTGGACTTAAGATACCAAATTTAAGAAATCAACTTAAGATTTTTAAAATCAATAATTTAAAATAAATTTAAAAAAGGCAAACTATAATAAGTCACAATTTGCCCTATAACTCAATAAATATTAACAATATCTTTTTACAATAAATTTAAAAAAAAAGTTCATAAAATTTGACCTCTAAAAAGTTTATTCTAAGAAGTCTATGTTTTAGAGGTTTTTTGGGAAGCTTCTTTCAACAGTTTTGTTGTTCTCCTGAAAAATGTTAAAAATTGACTTAAGATACTTTACCTTTTCAGTCGAGACTTTTTCTCTCTGACGCAATATTGGTTTTCAAAAAATAATAATAATACATTTTTGTTGACATTTTTTTATGAATCCAAAAAATGTCCATAAACCTCATAGCTACCCAGAAACTAAGTGAAACTTCCATTAACAAGAATGTTAGTCATTAAACATAGTATACAGAATAATTTCCTAAAATTCAAAACTGTAAAATGCATCCGACCGTTAAAAAACTCACAAAATATTTTATTTGTTTTATTACACATATTTTGCTGCTTTTTATACATTTTTAACTCTTGTTTTAGAATTTCACTGGCGTGGATTATTATAAAAATAAAAGTATTTTTACAATTTTTTTCCTACGGGATTTTTTGAATACAAACAGAATAAAATCCTTTTTCGCAAGGTATCTTAACTCCCACTAATGTATACCTATATCTCTACTACCTGAAGCATGATGGTAAATATAAATGGAAAATGAATTAAAATTGTTAGGTGAAATCAGAAAAAAAAAACAGCAACAAACTCTTGGATATATAAAAATGTAATATAGCTTAGTGCATCCTGTTTAAATATTTCCATTTAGAGATTCACAGAGGAATTCTATAAATTTTTTTGCTTTTATTGTTGTTTTGTTTTTATAGTAAAATGCGAAAGATGATATTTTAAAAACATGACTATATAACAAGAATTAAATAAAATGCAGGAAAAGCATCAAATAAGCCCGTGAACAGAAACAGAAAGCAAAAAAAAAAAGAAACATTTTAAACATTTCAGGTGTTTTCTCATAATAATCCTTCAAGGAGTTAGAGAGGCGAAGTACGAGTAACAAGAAAAATGAAATTAGTTAAGAATTTGCAAAGTGTTGCCATGGTATTATGGTGGTGGTGGTGGTGATGGTGTTGGCGTTGGCTCATGATGGAATATAGTAAGTGGGGTAGAGGTGAGAGAAAGGTCCATCTTTTTTCATTATAATTTTGCTGTTTGTTAGTAACAACAAGCAAACAAAAAAAAAATATTTAACTTGGTAAGGAATTTACTTCTACCCAGCGGATAATAAAATAAATATGAAAAAGGATTTTTAGAATTTTTCATTTCGGTGGATACCTATGTAAAAGTTTTTTTTTTTATGCGTTAACAAAGGATGAATTGGCACTTTCCAGAAAGCAACGTTGATGTGTCTCTGAGTATATTTTTTTATTAAATGCATTCTTTGAATTTTTTCTTTTTTTAAAAATGAAAATTTAATTTAATTTTTTTCATGGAATAATTTTTATCAATACAAAAAAAAACTGTTGCAATAGCGAACAAACGTTTATTTTACCAAAACAAAAACAAACAACAATAACATAACGTGAAAAGGCGTGAAGAAAAAATGTATACAATCTTGTCTTGGTTGTTATTTACTAAGATTACATTTTCATTTATTGTTTTCTTTTGTGTTCGAACAAAAATACAACTTTAATTAAGTTTTTTATTTAATGCAAGAAAAGGTTTCAGCAAGCTTAATGTTGTCAAATTTAAAAAGTAATTATTTATATTTTTAAAATACCGAAAGCGTTATCGGTACCTAAGCATTATAAGGACTCGGGCGCGCAGTGGGCGAATGAATGACAACTTGCCGTTTAATGAGCGACAATAATACTCTACAGCAGGATTGTTTTCGCTCAATAACTACTTCGCCGCAACTATGCATTTCGCTCGCCGCTTGTAGCTCACTGCGTGGACGTAAGTAGGATCATAAATATAAGTATATTCAAATCCCTTTAAACATCAGAGTCTAATTTATTTGCATTCGTCAGTAAGTTATTTCATAAACCACATCATAGAGTTGAAGACATAAATAAAAATCGATTTGTATAACTTCCATTCCCATGTTGTCACCTTGCCGCTTATATAAAGTCCTAAGTTAGCTCCTGTTGATCTTTTTTTAGTAGAAAAAAAATATATTAAAATAAGAAATAAAAATTCTACAATAAGTCGCCAGTCTGCCAGTGATGGATATCATTTTCACCATATGATTCCTTAAATTTGATTGAATTCCTCATGTTCACAAAGGCAAAATATGTATATCCTCAGCTATCTTCTTCGCTCTGTTTTTTTTTGTGTTTGTCCAAGGACATCCTGAGAAACGAATTTTATGTTTGTGTTTCCTTAAATATCTGATTTGGAAATAAAGTCAAGTCAGTGTAGGGTACCAAAAGAACGGCATATAAAACATAAGAATTCTTTCACCATCCGCTCAAAACAAAAAAAAAAAAAAAAAACAGGACGAAAAAATAAAGTCCCAAAGAGAGAACCAAGACGAGCTATGATGGTTTTTCTGTTTATTCTCTTGCAATATTCCTATGGTGCGACAGTGATGAAATGCCGACTTCTATGCATTTGACTTTCTGACTAATGTTGCAACATAAACTTTGCATGCTACGTTTTGCAAAGAATTTTCCCAAAAAAGGGGGCAACTAGCTATATGTATACAAGTGATGGGGCAGAGAACTGCAGTGCATTTAATATATTCTTGGAGGGGGTTTTTACAGTGTTGGTTGGTTTGTTCGTTTTGTGGCATTGCCACATGCACCATCATCGAATCTCTAAAGTTCAAATTTCACCACCACCATAGTTAAAAAGGATGATGTAAAAAGAGTGCTGTGCGCGGTGCAGAGCGGAGTAAGAGTGAAAAGCTGATTAAATGCCAACCATTTTAAAGGAATAAAAGATAGATTTTGAACAGATGAAGTTGCGGTTACACAGAATGAGAATTGGAATGCAAATGGATGCAATTATGCATAACGTTTGCTTCTAATAGTTCAAGAAAGAGACTGTTTTTTTTTTTATTTAAGAAAAGGGGCGAGGGGGATAAATCTTAGACACACGGCGGGGGTACATTATTGTGACACTGAAAAGATTTCCTTGATGGTGCAGGAAAATGACTTCTTTTGTTGCTTGGTGATGGAAAATCTCTTCAAATTATTATAATTTTTTTTTTGGTCATATTATTGTAAAGCAATGAAGAAATATTTTGTGTCTGAGTTCTTGATAAAAGTTGATGAAGAAATTCAAATGGAAATTTTTATTATAATTTTCTATGAACGAATCTGTAAATTTACTGTGAACAAAAAAAAACAAAAAGAACTGAAGCAGTTTGGGTGGATTTTTAAAAATTAATTTCGTTTGAAGGGTTTTAATAAGTGCATTACAACAACTTTGACGATGTGTTGAAATGCAAGGCATCTTGCAAAAAAAGGTATCGACGAGCTGTTGATTTATAAAATGTATTTATAACTTAAACTTACAATTGACGGATGCAAGTTTTTGAATTTATTGTTTGGCCGCATCTCAAGAATAATTTTTTTTTTAGGTTGCAAAGCGCATCATATTCTGTTTTTAAGTAAACCTTGACTTAATTTTATTCAATTAAAAAAATAGGAAGGTTTCATTTATTTTCCATTTATGTCATCAAGAATCAAAGAGTAGGTATACATATAACTGTGTATATATAAAATATTTCCATAAATTAATTTATTGATAAGTAGAATTTACAATGAAAAGAAAAATAAATAACATCCAATATCCTTGCTCTGATGGGGCAAAAAAAAAAAACCTGCAGCCGACTCTATCTGACTTACAATTCGGACACCTGAGATGTAATTAGTGCCCCACGTAATTATTTATTTAACTGCAACCCAAGCTACAACATCATGGTTGTCGTTGCATTAAATACAAAAAAAGCTTTTACCGATGATGAACAGCCACCGACAAACATTGGTAGTTAAATAATTATTCTCAGTTATTCCTATATAGTTACCAATATAGTTTTACCAATCTAGCGAGAGAGAGAGAGAGATGGAGGAGAGAGAAATGCACTGAGAGAAAAAATCATTTTATAGTATTTTCAAGCCGTGAGAAGTCCCTCTCAATATTTTATACTTTTAATTTTGAAAAACTATTGTATATATTTGTTATAAATAAGTCCATCGTCCTATTTTTAAATGCTCACACAAACTTTCTACAATTTAATAAAAATTAAATACTAAAAAATTAATTTTAATTTTTTTTTTTAAACAAAATTTTTGAATGCAATGTTTTTTGAACTATTAAGGAGCAATAGAATGCAAAATCATACCACAAACGGCACAACCATTAAAATATTTATAGATGGATAATTTAAAATGAGGCAATTATCTCAAAATTCCTCAAAAATCTTTTTCCGTAATATGATTTTCTTGGCAACAACTTTCTTCCTTTTATAAATTCTTTATTTATTAAGGATATAAAATTCAATTGAAATCGTTGCAGCCATTTTCGAACAAAATTGGTAAGAACCTTAATAGTTGTATGTCAGTTATACCAGTCTTAGACGAGCTGAAACAAAAATTCGAATTTCCCCTCAAGGCAATCATAAAAAAATGCTCTGTACCAAATGTGAAACAAATCTGTTGATCCGTTTAGGCTCTGGTTGAAATAATAGTGGACGCACCGCTCAGACACTCCGAACGGACGATATGACGATGTCTTCTTTTGTCGGAATTACATCATCGTACTGTTGGTATTTATTGATTTCAAAACATCTGCAAAATTACTAAGTTAAACGTTTTCATTTTAAGAATTTTTTATATGTGCTAATTTCAGAATTACACTGCGTGTTTAAAAAATATCTTCAACCAATTTAATTTCTGTTTTTTCTTTGAGTGCATATAAATTGAGCTCAACCCTACATCCGTGTGTATCTCCTTAACTGAAAAGGGATGCAGATACTTTATTTTATAAAATTTATATTACAAAATGCCTTCGATGTTATTCAGTTAAGATTAAAAATAACAAATTTCCTGCAACGTAAATTGCAGCACCTGCTGCTTCAGCTTCTCATCTTCCGTTCTCCTTTTTTATTTTTTACTTTTATTTTCTCAAAGTCTTCTTCCGCCATCACTTCTATAACAACTTCAAGAAAATAATAAAATATATATGTAGTTGTAGATGTAGGTGTATAAATATAATCATGGTTCAAGTTCCGTGATTTTCCAAACGAGATGGGATTCACCCTAAAGCTCTTAACAAAACTCAATATTGCTGTTTTTGTTTTTCATTAAAAGGTTTTTTTTTTTTAAATTTTGCCTTGTTCTTAACTTTTGATGTTTTAATGCAAATTATTTATTTATTATTTAAAATGCATTTTATTTATGAGTTATGATTTTAGAATAAGAATGTTTTTTGTTTAGGTTTTTGGGTAAAGTTGACCATGATAATAATTTATATAGGTTAGGTCATTTGCCTATAAAAACGTTGTTATAATGAAGATAAATTAAAATGTTCCAAAAAATGACTCATTATACATTATTGTGTGTTTTAGAACAAACTTGGGTTAATGCAAATTATATCTGGGATCAAAGCATTGGCCATACTCTCTGTAATTCATTTTGGACATTTCCGACTTTTAAGAATCGAGGGCTTGCATATTTTTCATTTTAAATTTTGTGTTTTATTTAATTCTATATGGAGCTTTATAGAGTTAGATACTCACGAGTGTATATCAAAAACAAGAGTTTCATAATATAATTTAAGTAATATAATCAAAAATATTGTATAATCGAAAATTTGTTTAAGTTAAATTACTCTTTACACAGCATATAAAATTTTTTATAAAAATTTGTAAGGTCATTTTCAAGAAAAATATGCATTAAACTAACATATATGCGCCTTACCACTAAGAAAAGGTCTATTAAAAAAAAAAAAATAGTATGCAACAAAAACATCAGTAAAATTTTTGAATTAATCAATGACTAGTTATATGACATGTTTTGGTTTCATGAAAAAATTGAACTCAAGATTTTAATGAAACTTGACATTACGATAATAGGGAAGATGAGAAAAGTGGGTCTTGCAACTCTGTCCGTCTGTCTGTCTGTCTATCTGTGTATTTGTCTACAGCCTAGACGGATCGATACATTTTCCTGAAATTTGGTACCTATTGTTTTTTGGGCATTCCTCCCACACGTTTTGGTTCGAATTTGTATAACATTCCCTAAAGGAGAAGTTTGTTTTTTTTTGTGATGGGTAGCCTCATTACAGCGGTTTTGATATTTTAAAATGTTCCACAAAAGGGTTCTAACGATTTTAGTTAATATTTGTAAGTACACTTAATAACTAACGCAATTTTAATAAAACTGCGTTTCAAGTTAGTGAGCAAAAAATCACATAACGGAAATATAGTGATGTTTTTTTTTAATAAAATAGCTATTCCCTAAAAGGTTCATAAACTTGACCATATTCACACCATAACTATAGAGAATACTAAAAATAAGACCTAAACAAAGCTTTCTAGGCACGGTTGAAAGAATCTTAATATTTTTGGAGCTTTTACTAAAATATTCTAGCTTAAGCTATTTTTATTCACACAAATTGAAGTTTTAGGCTGGAAAAACAAGTTAAAACTGAAAGAATTTAGCGTTGGCTATTTTAAAATAGCATTTACTAGAAGACATCTTTCACTTGTTGGCATAAGCTTATTTTTATTCACCAAAAACCTAGCATTTACTTAAAAATCCTTGTTTTAGTTTTAGCTTTTTTTTTATTCACAAGACCTATAATCTACAAAATTTTTTTTAGAAAATTTAACTGTGCCTTTCATACTACTATTTAAAAACTAACTCATTATCTGTTCAACCACTTTTTACAAAAATGTTTATGCAAGAGCTTCTTATAAGTTTAAAAAATATGAAAATTAAAAAAAAAAAAAATCAAAAATATTTTATGAAAATTCTCAATTTCAAAAATGTTTACCTAGATGATTTTTCTTTAGAATTCATTTTAACTCTGCATTAATAAATGCTAAAAAATTGCATTACATTTTTTTTCTTTAAAATGCTTACAAAATTTCATATTTATGTAAAAAAATTAATTAATAATAATTATAAAAATATTATAAAAATATTTTTTTTAACAAACCTCTTAAATCATTTTTAAATTTGTTTCTCATAAATTAAGATTTCTTAAAGAATTCAAATGGTGTACACTGTACAGTGTACATCACATTGGCGTCAAAGCAATTACAGAAAAATTTTTGTGAATTCAAATCTTAGGCAAAATGTCTGTCCTTCAAAAATAAAATCGAATAACTGCAGAGATTCTTATGAAATTTGGCATCAATAATGTCAATAAATAGAAAAAGCAACTCATTAGAAAATCATGAAATAAAAGTTATTATTGAAATAAAAGTCATTATTCACTAGACCACGTATGTCTGTGTAGATGTATATTTCTAAATCATCTCATTATGACGAAACCAAAAAAGAAAAACTATTTCTAATTCTTAATATTTCCAAAACATCTTATTCGTCTAGTGAACTCTTCCAACCATTACATAACTTAACAACTGGAAAGTAATTTTTCTGTCTGATGAGTAGCAATAAACAAGAGAAAAAAAAGAAGAAGAAAACACCACAAGAAAAACGTGCTAAATGGTGTGAGAGATGAAAATCTTTCGAATCCGTCACAAAGAAAAGGTAATCCAAATGAGTCTCTATAAAAGATATGACAATAGTTTTTAGTTTATTTTTTCCATGACCTTCTCTTTTTTACTGCAAAAAAAAATATAGTTTTTCCTCTATTATTATTCTTCTTCTTTCCATTCATCATCTTTTCCATCATAATCACCATCATCCAGTGCTTCGTCTCTCTTTCCAGTTATTTGGTAGTTTGTGTTGTGTATATGTTTGCATTATTTTTACTATTTTGATTTTATTTCAAAATTTATCTCTCCTCTTCTTCACACTCAAGTTCTCATAAATGTATTTTTTTTTGTTTTTGTTTCGTTATTATTTTCTTATTCATCACTCGAAACTACATAAATACTAAAAAAAAAAAAAATAAAAAAAATATTATGATGATGATTTTATGCAACTTGGAAAACTGCAAGCGCATGCGATCAGTCATGCGCTGAATATGTTTTATCCGCCTACCGGGCGGTTGTGTATGTCAACTGTGGCGTATACGTAACATTTTTTCAATATTGTCCTTTAATATTGTTTCTCTGATTTTTTTGTTGTTCATTTTTATTTGGTTCTTATTCGATAAAATATCGTTATTATTCTTTCTTGTTGTTGTTTTCATTTAAAAACAAAAATCTAAACAACGCGTGGGAATAAAAACTGTTGAATGAAAATGGTATACTAATCTAAAGAATACCTAATGGAAAATAATATTTGACGCAATCATTTTTCTCAAAGACGACATTATAAACACATTTTATTACAATAGCAATATCTTTTATAATAATTATTCAACATCGGATTAAAATATTTAAATAAATTAAAAAGAAATTTTTCAAGGGTTATGTAATGATTGACAGGACATCTCTCCTTATTTCATCAAAAGATATATATGTATATGTATCCATATTTTGCTGAATGAAATTTTCTGCTGAATGCAACATAAACTTGTGTATATGGCAGCCAACTTTTGGGGGGACAAAAACGAGTGCCTGTTGCTTTCGTCGTGGCGGTTTTATTATCTTCTTTTATTTTTTTGTTTTGTTTCAGCTGTGGATTCTGTGGAATTTCACCACAAAACTATTTTTGATAGTTCCCTTGGTGGTGGTGGTGGTGGTGGTGTTGCCCCTTTAAATCGGGAATATGTTGTTGATTGTTGATTATCTCACGGACAGTAGGGGATATTTTGGTGTGGATGCTATTTGACAGTTCGGGGGTGCATTTTATTTTGTTTTTTTTTTTTTATTATTTCTTAAAGGTGCATGTAACACGTATGTATGGCTTCTTGCAACTAATATTGGTGCCATTTTCAACACCTTAATCGAGAGATTTTCTCCTTCCCCTACCTACATATTATTGTATATGGAAGCGAGCGAAGCGAAAATTTGATGCATTTTCTTGTGTATAGTTTCTCACTTGAAAATTTTCTCAAATTTCCAATGAATTGGATTTTCTTCTAGTTTCCCATAAATCACTGTCGCAGTTATTATAGCCCTTAAATAAATAATCATTAAAAAAATATTGTGTGTATTTTTAACAAAATAAAATTAAAAATTTCTATTTCCTACATAATCAATTGGAAAAATTAAAAACAAATAAACTGTAGTTCGTAGAGAGACATATGTATACATAAGTTATTTCACAATTAACTGAATGTAGTGATGTGATAAAATTCTATTGTGTTTTTCTGTCCCTTTTGCCGCTTATATAAATCCACAGTCGTAGAATGTTTTTGACGTTTGCGTCCCTCATACCGCTTTTGTATTTTTAAATTTTTAAATTAAAAAAAAAAACCATCTATATATCAATTTCCATTTATCGATTGATTTAATAGGAAGTGAAAATAGTGATTATTTGAAATTTTTGTTTTCATTGAGAAATTTAAGTCAAAAAAAGAATAAATATTTACGAATTGATTAAATTTACGGATTTAATGGTGCCTTTTTATTTTTGGTTAAAATCTTTGAACCATCTTAATAGAACACTTCTCCAAAAAGACACACATGAACAATATTAATGTTTAGAAATTAATATATATAGAATTGAACAGAACTAAAGAGCATTTAAGTATTTAATTTTCTTTAATAATAATAAAACTTTAAAATGTATTGTATACAAATCTGAAATAATTAAATATATAATATGTAGATTTAGCAAAACTGGTCGTCAATTTTTATCTATAAAAATACTTATGTAGTTACTAAATAGTTATTAAATAATATCAACTTCTACGGAAAACAATTTAACTTTAAAATCTGTGCGTGTGTTTTGTGAAATTAATTTAATAAATAAGTAATTACATAGATTTTTAGTTAAAGTTAATATTTATTAACTTATTTAATATCAACAGATGGAATTGAAATTTTTTAATGCTTGGGATAAAATAGGTAATTTTTCAAAAATTAAAAAAATATCTTTTTTTAAATTAATTTATTTAGATTTATTCTTAAATTTAAAAATGTTTCAGACATACCAGACGAAGTGAAAAAAAAATTGTATTTGTTTTTTTTTTTAAGATAAAGTATGGATAACTAGCTAGTCCGCCAAACTTCGCACGGGATTTTTTATCAATTTTAGAATTTTAAAAATTGAAAAAACCCGTAACAATAAATTTTTTATCGTGTTCCAATAATTTTTATAAATAAATGTAGCACCCTGAGCGTCATTTGTTGACGATGATATTTTCGTGAAGAACAAAACTATCCGAATTACAATTCTGTAGTTTTAGGTATCGCAGCTATCCAACATATAAAGTATGCAATTTCAAGTTGTGAAAACTTCAACTTTTCCCAATTTTTGAATCCATTATGTTCAATATGAATCCAACAAAAAAATCCAATTTATATAAATATTTAGATATGGTATGTATTTTAGCTTCTTTACATGGAGCTAAGAGAATGCTTCTTCATTACCATTATTAAAAATATATTTTTTTTATCATTTCATCATTCGGAAATTCATCCCGATGATCTCACATGAATTCATGAACGGTCTAATACGTATCTGGGAATCTGTTCGACTTGTCAAAGTGTAATTTCCACTGATAAAAAGAATTTATAGCTGTGTCAACTTGGCACCAAAAGTGTCCAATTCTTTATGTTTTTTTTATAAATTAAATGACCATTTTTGACCACCCACTGATTTGTTTTTGACCACCACTCGTGCAAAAATATTTTAAAATTTTGAAAGGGTGTCATTATATGAAAAACATAATTATGAGATGATCACTCTATAGAATTACCAAAATGTCGTTAAAATATTTTTTTATAAAAAACTTAACTGTCCAAAATGAGTACCCTTTAGAAATTTTATTTTTTTTAATATCTTTCAAACAAAAACATTTTTCCCAATGGTATTTTTTTATACTGTTCTCACAAAAAAAATTATATTATATCTATGCTCTCAGAATTTTTAGAGGGTTCCCATCCAATTTTTAAAAATGAGATTTACGTTTACAGTGAATGCTATGTGGTGAATTGATTTACCCGATGCGTTTTCTTGGACAACACTACCCTATTGGGAGTTTCGCTGAGCGGGTTCTTTTTGACTCCTCTGTCTTGTTCACGCAACTTGGTAACTCTGCTTAGAGTATGTGTTTAGACGTCAAGTAGGTGTCTATATTAACAATTTAGTTTTGATACGGTGCCCAAAATTCCATTCTATAATTAAGAGCAAGAGACATTTATTTTGGACTACATTTTTAAATTTTTCTTATTTATTACAAAAAAAGCTTTAATTAAAAATATATGGTCTTTATATTGATACTTGATCACATTAACATCATATAATATCTCTATTTTATTTAACATAAAAAAAAATCTATTGACCTATCAAAACTAACATATTTGTTCACATTTCAAACTCCTACTACATATTTGTTTTAATGAATTTTCAAATATTTGATTTGACTTTTCATGAAATATTAAAAAAAAAATTAAAAACTCACCCATCCAAAAATAAAATAATAAAAAAAACTCTTTATATTAATTAAACATCATTTAAAATTATTAAAATAAAGCGATAAGCAAATAAAATTAACAAAATAAAAATAACTGAATGTTATTTTGATTA
This sequence comes from Epistrophe eligans, assembly GCA_951394125.1. NCBI lineage: Eukaryota > Metazoa > Arthropoda > Insecta > Diptera > Syrphidae > Epistrophe > Epistrophe eligans. The sequence goes on along the minus strand of OX596031.1, from coordinate 8,685,903 downwards.
AGTTACCAGATTACAAAGCAAATTTACCTCGAGGCAATGATTTACCATACCTATTTCAAAATACCACGTACATTAATATTTACTTATATTAAATGTTTGGTTATAATGATTTCCGGGAAATGAAAATTAAAAAAAAAAACTTAACATATTTATATTGACATTAATATGCAAATGAAATATATATTCTTTATTTTCATTATTATATATTTGATATAAACATTAATTACGTACATATATATGTATGTATGACGGGAGCAAAATTGACAAAATATAAAACTTTTTGCCTGCCGGACATAATATCAGTCAGTTGATAAAACAAAACAAAAAAATTAAACAAACAATATCCAGTTACTCATCATGATAAAAAACAAAATTAATATAAATTTTTCATTATTTGTGTCTCTCCTTTTTACAATATCAATTTTATGAAAATATAGATTCATGTTTGTCAATCAAAAACACAAATAAAATGTTACAAAACAAAAAAAAAATAAAAATAAAAACATAGTGCAAAATGGAATTATTTAAACATGACTCACCAACAAATAAGTAATAAAAGTTATATAATTAATTTGCATATTTATTCAAGCGAAATATTATTTTCAATCAAATAAGTATGCAAATAAAGAACTACACTCTCATATTTACTCCAATGACCATTTCGAATTGACCATATTACAACATATTTATAGGGATACGTATTATGTATCCCATGTGCTTAACAAACAACCTCTCCATCACACATCCAATATCTATAACACATACCTAGTCCAAAGCAATAACGTCAACTTCAAAAATTTGTTGTAACTTGGTATACCTACAACTACAACACATAGCTATCTATAGATAGAGTTTATCTTTTGGGTCTGTTTTGTGTTATTAGGAAAAGTTCTTTGAAGATTTTTTTTTTGTATTTTTATATTTGCTCCTTAAGAGCTTATAATGTAAATACACAATTTATATATACTTACATCTCCCAGGTGTAATTGAATTCCATTCTAAAGGAGCAAACTCCTTCGAATAAAATATTTATATTAAAATATTTATTATACTCCAAGTGATATTAACTTAAAGAGAATCTTTAATTTCTGAAATATTTTAATGAATGCGTTTGGGCTAAGAAATGGTTATTTTAACCATAATGACCCTTTATATTAAGAACATGAAACATATATCTAAATATATGTACATACATTCTAAACAAGAAGCTACTCTGTAGGGAAATATTTTGTATCTTCGACCTTAAATCATACACATGGGAATAAACCCTTGTATCTATATGGAGGAGGTTTTCTTTATTGCTTTCATTATACGTTTTGAATTTTAATGGTTGTTTTTAAGATTGTTTTAATCTTGTAAGGTATTTTTTGTGGTCATTTTTGTTATATTAAAATTGTTGTTTTATTATGCGAATTTTTGTAGGCCCTTAAAGTGAGATTGGTGCGGCCATAAATGTGGATTTCGACCAAATTAACTAAATATTTTTTTAGTAGAAATAAATCTAAAAACAAGAGCTAACTTATTTTTAGGATTTTTTTAAATTTTTTAATTTCGGTATTAATTGTTCCTGAGTTTAACCTTTTATTGGACTTTAAATATTGTTATTTCAATAATTTTCTATATTTAATTGTTTTTTAAGTTAAAATTATTTTCTTTCCGGGCTTAATTTTTTTTCTCTTAATATTTATCCATATTCATTGATCATTTCATCACTGACCAAATACCAAAAATTAAGTCTTCTTTATAAATTTTTATTAAAACTACAAAACAAATTTTTGAACAATTGTTTAAATTTCACAGCACAACACCATACCATATAATTTTTTGCAAATGGTTCAAAAATTTTGTTATTCAAAAGTCACCGTTTTTTTTAGTTTATTTAGCAAAAGTTAATCAGAAACATTAATTTGCATAAATGAAAATTTTACGATATCTTATTTTGTACTTAATGAGAATTATATATTCATACATCGAAAATCTTAACTGATATTTTTATAATTTACACGAAATACAGAAGGATTTATAAAATGAAATAGTCGCCTAAAATTAAATTTGCACATCTATGTTTCTTGCATAAGGAGGTGATATTTCGCTTATCAAAACTTTGTATTAATAGCTCTAAGTTTCTATTTTTTTGTACTGTTTATAAATTTTAAATCTATTAAATTTATTATTTGGATTTAAAAAATAAGTCTATAATAATTGAGACTAAAATTATGACGATATGAGGAGAAGAAAAAATTGGGGGCTCAAATATAAAGATTATGCCGATAAAACGATTTTCTTAAAATTAAATTTTGACTTATTTGGTTCCATTTTTTTTGTGCGGGTAATATTAAAAGTATGGTGTTAAGTTTGATTTAGGTAACACATTTTCATCAAAAACACTTATTAATTGTTTCTACGAAAGACACGTATATATTTTGATATTCGATTTCGATTTTTTTTTTCGAAAGATTTAATTTGGTGTAGATTAGATACACTTTAATTATCAATGTAACAGTATTAAATTAAATGAAAATTGAAGCGAATCATCGAAAATACACAGGTCCGTCAAGCTGGAAACACCACAACTAAAATTCAAAATTCTAATGATGCAGAAATTAAGTGCAAATTTAATGCTAATTTAGTACCGCAATCCTAGCTTCCCCCTCAAACTTGTGATGTTCCCAGCTTGACGTCAAGCTAGGAACACCACACAACCAAACGCAATATTTCAAAAAAAAAAAAAAAACAAATGATGGCAGCATTATGTGCTATTTTGGTGCTCGTAATTTCTCGAAACTCCAAATTATATATTCCACGATTTGAACTTAAATTTAGTACTGTAACGAATTGTTTCAAAATTTATGTTCACTTTCTTAAATGCTAAAATTGATAAATTTATAAAAAAAAAAATTCAGTGCCAAGTCCGGCGAACCATCTAGTATTATTTTCAAAGTTTTAATTAGATATCCTTTTGAAATCTATATATATAAAATAAAGTTTTGTTTTGTGTACGTTCGCTAACCATCCAAACCGGTTGACCGATTTTCTTAATTTTTTTTTAAATTAAAGAGGAATAAGGGTAGAAGGTTTAGGACAAAAAAAAGTTATAAAAAACTATAGAAAATCTGTTAAAAAAGAAATGAAATTTCAATTGGTCACATGAGTTACTGATTTGAACAATATTTAGTAATTTGCGTAATTCAAAAATAATAGAGTTCGTGGTGCAGTGGAAAGATCTCCGCTTTAGGCCGAAAGGCATTAGTATTAATATATATATGTATATATATAATATAGTTTAACTTAAAGCGTCCGCATGGGGCCAGTAAGTTAGTTGTAAGTTATTGATAAGTAGGCTAGTTTTTATGAATTTTTGTCTAGCTTTAAGATAGTTAGGTATAAGATTTGGAAAAATAAAAATGAATTAAAAATGAAAAATGATCTCCGCTTTAGACGTGGGGGGTCTTAGGTTCGATTCCTGTCACCGGCAACATTTTTTTTTTAATTTTTAATAATTTTCTCTTTTTTTCAACACATTCGCTGCAAAACAAATAAAAACAAAAAAACATTTTTTTTCAACGCCCTGCGAAGCGGGCGGGGGTTTTGCTAGTATTCTATAAAAATAAGTAGAAATATGTAATATCAAAATAAGACATTTATTTTTGCCTTTTCGATATAAAAATCTTATTTTAAGATCAACAAAACATTTGTCGCAAATGTTTTTTACAAAGCTATTAGTATGTCCTTGATAGTTTACAAGCTGTTGCTTGCTAATGCTACAAGAACATAAAAAGTAATGATTCTCCTAAGATTATATAACTATACCTAAAGATATTACTGATGCAAAAGAACAATGAGTATAAGTAATTAGAATTAAGTGTTCTATTTTAGTCTAAGTACACCAACTCACAATCAATATACGAAATGATTATAATATAATCTTATAAGAAGCCGTTTAATGAAGCGTTTAAATAATATTTTATAATAATTGAACGATGTTCTAACAATTAACTATGGAGATTTTACCGTTGTATAATTTGTTTTCCCAACGGAAAATCACAATTCCACATATGAGTGAGTTGAAATGCTATTAAATTGGAATCTCCAAATCCTAGACTTAGAGTACCTATATTTAGATACGTATAGGCAAAGTCGGGATAAAAGGAAAACCTTTTGAATCCAAATTTGCATTTTCCTATATTAATGAATGCAAATAATACAAGGGCGACATACCATACGATTATTTTGTGATATAATAGCGGAGAATATGACTTCATCATATTATGAAGTTGTGTCCTCCTATGAATGCAGTAAATGGTAATAAGCCACTATTGTGTGAATAGATGTGGCAGGATATAAGAGTTCAAAATAACAAAACTTTAATATCGCATTGAATTTCTAAAACTATATACAAATTCAACAATGATGATCAGCGGCAGCGATGACAGTGCCATCTTTTGTATCATTTTGTAATAAAATACTCAATCAAAATGAGAAATATTTGGTAGTGCAGTATGAGCATACAGAAGAAATAACGCTCGAAAGAGGATTAAAAAGCGTATCACTCATTTCTGCTACCGCACATAATGTGAATATTAAATTATTATAATGGTGAGTTAACCCAAGAAAAACTTCACCAGAGTCATACTTGAAAATAGAAAAAAACAATAGTATACAAAATTCCAACATTATTAAAATGGTTTAAAAAAATCCACCGATCTCCCTTTTAAAAAAATGCCTTACTTCTTACAAATGTGAAAATAGTTATCAAGATAATTGTTTGTAAAGGGTCATTTATTTCGTGGTTTTAAATTGGTAGCGCTGGCATCTGACACCTGTCAGACTCAGCTGTCATCTGAAGTGTCATAATATTAGTTGAATCTTTTGTCATTTACGATAATCGATCGCTTAGCAATCGAACAACGCGTTAAATTTATTAAAACTTACTACAAATGTCGCGCATTACGTAATAAGTATGGTCATCATAATCGACCGACTACGCAAGCAATCGGTAAAATTGTGAAGAAATTTGAAGAGAGTGGAAGCGTTACTGATGTCGTAAGGCCTGTGCATCATCGTAGTGCACGCTCAGTTGAAAATATTGCTGCTGCAAGTGCAAGTGTTGCTGATGATCCGAATTTAGTCGATATGTACGAACGATAACCAATTTTTTTTGCCGGGCGGCGATTGAAGATCATGACTTAAACGATATGTGGTTCCAACAAGACGGGCAACAATCCACATATAACACGACCACATTATGGTTTTATTGTGTGAGAAGCTTCCTGGTTGCGTAATTTCACGTTTTGGCGACGTCAATTGACAACCAAGATCATGCGATTTGACAACGTTAGATTTTTTTCTGTGGGCTACGGAAAAGACCGTGTTTACGTGAAAATTCTCTGAACTCTAGACGCATTAAAAACCAACATTACCCAAGTTATGGCCGAGATAACGCCCGAAATGTGCGAAAAAGTGTATCTCTAGAGCAAGTTATTGCGAAAATTCCGTTCTCTTCACAAGTTAATATTATAATCTTTCGGGACATTATAGCACTTTTTCGTTTGGGATTCAATACAAAAAATAGATACTTTTTGACTTCTCGGTCGCAACTATTACGCTCTCAAGATTTTGTCGATCCGTCGCGTCGTCGCTTAATGCGTGACCAAGACCTTACTGCCCCGATCCTGATGCTTTCAGCGTTGCCAGATGCAACCCAAATTCCTAAATTCTTCCAGGGATTTGCAAAATATTACCTCTCAAGTGATATGTATATGTATGTATTTATCTGCTCCGTTCAGTGAGAAAAAGAATGCATATAATTTTACTCCTTTAAGTATGCAATTCGTTCACCTGTAAAATTCAACATGAATCTATCGAACCTATATGATCTCGGCAGGCAAAAAAAAAAAAATAAAACTCCCAAGTATTTTACAAGGACGATGATGAGCTGAATACATTTTTGTTTTGTCCTGTATGATTTGCTTTATTTTTTTTTTTATTTTTTTTTTGTAAAGTTGAATTGGCTTGAAATTGTTCACATAATTTTGGGCGCAATTCTGGCCAAGCATTCGTCAGTGCTTTTATGTTAATGATGATGATGGGCGGCTTCACAAGCGGTGGGCATCATATCAGCTATATTACGACCGACGTGAAGTCGACTATATGATACTCTGATGATGATGACGTTTGCAAATGTCTAACCAAATGAGCTTGGGCATGTGTAAGGAATCCTTGGTATACCTTCCTCACAACATATTATAAATTATAATGAAAACTCAATGCCACCAGAAGCCGTACAGCAGAAGCAGAAGCCTGAATGCCAGCACACAAGCAGATAGGTATAGCCCCAACTATCCGCAGGAGCAAAGCGTGTGTGCAATTTGATTATGTTAATGTGGAACGAGACATGCAAGCAGCCAGGAGTTGAGTACATCGTAAGGGCTGGGCGGCTGGATTTCATCATACACAAGCAGAAGGACATGGCACGCTGATGATGTTGCTCCCACACTCCTGTCTGTATACATACTATATATGCATATCTGAATGACGGTGCGGATGAGGATGGTTCGTGGTGGCGTCGGGCGGTAGAGACTACTTTTGCAAACGGTAGCGCAAAATTTATCGATAGTCTAATTGTGGTATATCTCCTCAACTCAACTCATATTCGTGTCCTTTCTGTGGTCGGGGCGGTTGATCGCTGTTGTTGGTGGAATTTTCGCTTACATATCATAATTTAATGCTTGGACCTTATGTGGCGCCACACATGCGATTAAACGCATCGCATTTACTTTACCATCATACAGCTGCTAGGTAGGTATATCCTTTTATTTATATGTTGCATATATTTACATACCTACTTGCATCCTTGGAGCAACAGCATATATCTACATATTATGTACCTATAGCTAGCTGCTGTCTGTTGGTTATGTTCAATGAACAACAGGATTCCAGGATTCGTTTTTTGTTGTGTGTTGTTGCTGTTGTTGTTGGCCCTCTTCCATTTCATGAATATGAGATGAAGTTACTATGGAGATGTGATGTTGATACCGCCATGAGTATACAGAGCCACTCTTCTCTGGCACTCTATTGTAAAACTCCAGCTACAACTGCTATACTACTATACTGCTCCAGCTTCTGTTTGAACACATTCACACATGTGTCTCGCGTTAAATAACAGACAGCCAGGCAGGTATTTTTAAGTTTTGCATAATTTACATGTACGGTAAGCATATGATCGGTTGGCGTTCTGCATTCACTGCAGGATGTCAGGCAGGTGGTTTCGACAGTTTTTTTTACAATTTTTTTTTTTTTGAATTTTACTTAATTCCAATGAATGGTATAGCGGTATATACACGAATATATGTAGGTACACTCACTATATATAGTACCTACAACGCCAGAGAACGAAACAAATTAAGTGAAAGACATTTTATGTTTATTGAATTCGACATTTAATTTATTGTGCAGGAGGTTTGAAAAACACAAATAGACGGGAAGTAATTGAAGGTAATGTTTGGTTCGTAGGGATATTGGGAGGTATTTTGTGAGTTTGTGTGTGAATTTATGAGATTTATAAACTCTGTTGAATGTCTCTCCCAGAATTTAATGTTGTAAGTTATAAGACTTTAAATAAAAATACTTTATAAATTCACTTTTGTTTTTTTTTTTTCTGTACGACTTATATTTTTCAAGAAACCTTTAGAGACTTGCGTAAATTTTGAGACAATCTTTATAAAAAAAATGAATATCAGTCCGTATGAGACTCAAAAATTTCCTTACAAGGTTAAAATTTTTTAAGCTTCTTGAATCTAAAAAAATCGCATATTTAATTTGGTCCGAATTGAATTGAATCTTAAGTATGAGATGTAGATTTTTTTTAAAGTCCATCTGCTACCAGACCCACTTTTCTTATATTTGAACTTTTGCCTTAATTACAATATATTATTATTTTTTTTTTTTTTTAAGTTAAAATTAATATTTTGACAAATATGTGGCGCTGTTAAGTGTGACAGGATTCAGTTAGTTAAATCAACGTATGTACCTTCTTATTTAAAATTGAAATATTAAATAATTTCTTTTTTTCTTAAAATTCTTTAAAATGCAATAAAGTAATTTTGGAAAATTATGTGTCTGATGTTCATCGCTCCAAACTATTTTCCGCATAAATTACCCTTATTGGTTATTCCAACCAAAGACAAAGATAGTCGAAATTTGGAAAAAAAAAACAATAAAAATAACAATAATGAGCACACCTTTTCTGAATTCCGAACGAAAAGAAGAAAAAAAGAATAATTCCGATATCATCATCCCTCCGACCGACCAACGATTATATAGATACCACTTTATGCAGTCAAACAAACCCTTAAGAGGACAATTAAGGCTTAACACAAAAGACAACAAAAAAAAAGAATAAGATTACGGTTTATTCTTCATAATCAAAATGGTGTAAATGGGTTTCTGTGATCCTTTTGTTCTTGTTTGGTTATCCACTTTCTCACACACTCGCCCCCATTTCCGTTTGTTTGTTTGTGTATACCTACCTACTCTTATAAAGTTTTCCCTTTGCTGATGATAGGTATAGGTATTGCGTTCTTGACCAAATGCAGTTTATTGTTATCTATCCCGAGGGTATCTTTCGTTTTTTTTTTTTGGACAACTCAAAATGTATTCGTATATAGTTAGAAGAACGAATTTGTAAAGCTGACACTGTCTTGCTTTGAAAAGGATAACTACTATAATTCTCATCTCACATCAGGATATTTTTATAATAATTATTTGTATTATCCTTTTTGGGAGCCACAAGAGAATGCAATTCTCTTGATAGCTTCTGATATTTGTATTAAATGTTGTTAAGGGGCGATATTTAAGTGAGAAGACCTGCCTGAATGTAGAATTTTATTGTATTAGGTAGCTATTGCCTTTTTTTTTCTTCTTTCCAAATTACATAGGAGAAGATGCCTCAATGGTTGTTACATTAGATTTGATAGTGTTGTTGGCAGCTGCTTAATATTTCAATCGCATTACCAGCATCGGTGGATCATGACGATGACGACGTTGGACGTCGCATAACTTCCTAACCTCTTGTACATTTATATAGATCTAATATATCCTTCAGAATTAATATCGTTATCATCGGTGGTTCAATTTGGCGAACGTTTTAATGATGACCATTTGACTTGGACTTGGAAAACGACCTACATTATTATTGTATAATGAAATATTGAAGTTTTATGAGGAGACTATTAAATTATTCAATAAGCACACAGAATATCATTCTGAAGTAATAATTTGGCGAATATATATTTGGGAACGTTAGGTAGATTATGATGTGTTAAGGGATTGGAGAATTTATACTAAGTATACATTGGGGTGTTCGATATTTCTCCAACTAATTTCTTTTAATACGACATCTCTCCTTAATCAAAAATATATGGTAGAAGATTTTTGCACTTTGTACGTTTTACTATTTTTTTCGAGCAACAGAATGCATGAAAATAATATCAAAAGTACAAAATACAAAAATCCCATGCAAATTTGTAAGGCATTAACTTTATGGGGAAGTCTTTTTTTTAATAAAGGTTTGAAAATATCAGACACCCTAATGTATATTATATTCTCTATTTACTCAAGTTAAACTTAGGTCTCAATGCGGCAGAAATATAATTATTTATTGAGAACGTTAACTAATGCTAATTAGGAGCATTAACATATATTGGCTTATCAAAAGATTAAATATAATTGGGTTTGTAGGTAGCTTAGTCTTTTAAATAAAACGATCTCGGTTTAATTTTATAATAATTACAAATTCACAATTTATTATAAGTTTTATTAGCTAAACTATTACAAAAAATAAGATGGACTATAATGGCGTGCGGCGGTGCAGGCTACTTGCAATTCAATGAATCAAACACAGAATGCCGGAAGGGCAACCATTTTTAAGTATTTCTTTTTTAGGGTGGCATTACAATGCGAGGCTCGATTTCGGTGCTTCCAAAGCACTACAGTACCCCCCTTCAAGTGAAACGATTAATAACATTTAGATTCGAAATTTTACTTTTTTTTCTTTGGTGGTAACTTTGCAATCGTTTGCGACGAATGCTGGTTTTAAACGATCTATGCCCACATTGACATTTTTTCCACGTACGTCTATGATGAAACTTTTCCGAAGTCTTTTGATCACTTTAAAAGGACCTTCATAAGGAGCTTTTAATCCTACACGAACCGCATCTACGCGTCTTAAAACCCATTCGCAATCGTTCAAAAGTTTTGGAAGATAAGTTGGAGAGTTGGGTAGGCGCGAAGGAGTCGGTCGGAAACGATTAATTTTCTCTCTTAAAAATTTAACTATCCCTTCCGGTTCGATCCCTTTGTCCTCTCTTTCTGACGCACAAAACTCTGCAGGTAACTTAAGTGGCTGACCGTATACTAATTCTGCTGGGGAGTACTCGATGTCTGGTTTGAAAGCACTACGGATTCCTAGCAAAATTATTGGGAGATCATCACTCCATTTTTCTCCACTTTCCTTACACATCAATGCTGCTTTTAATTGTCTGTGGAACCTTTCTACCATACCGTTGGACTGTGGGTGGTAGGCTGTGGTTCGAATGCGATGAGTGCCTAATAATTGATTGAGTTGTTGAAAAATTCTCGATTCGAATTGGCTGCCTTGATCCGTTGTAAGGCGAAGTGGTACACCGAATCGACAAATGAATTCCCTAACGAAAGTTTTAGCAATAGTGGAGGTGAGAGTGTCTTTCAGAGGATATGCCTCCGGCCACCTGGTGAAGCGATCGACAATCGTGAGAATGTGCGTATAGCCATTCGACGAAGGTAGTGGCCCGACCAAATCCATGTGGACATGTTCGAATCTAGCACAAGGTGTTGGTATCTGCATAAATTTACTTTTAGTGTGTCGCTGTATTTTCGATTTTTGGCATTGAATGCAATTTTCTACCCAAGTTTTAACGTCTGAGTTCATTTTCGGCCAAAAGTATCTTTCGGTGACTAATTTCCGTGATGCTCTTACACCTGGGTGAGATAACGCATGAAGTGACCGAATAACTTTTTCTCTGAGTCCACTTGGTATAAAAGGTCTAGCCTGTTTTGTGGATATATCGCACCAAATCAGTTCTATTATTGTAGGAAACGCAAGTTGCTTCAGTTTAAACTTAGATTCTGATTTTCTATCTAACAGTTCTTTGAGTTCGGTGTCGTCCTTCTGAAAACGGGCTAAAGTAGGTAAGTCAAATGATTTATCTAAATTATCTACTGCGCCTATGCGGGATAATGCATCCGCGACCACGTTCTCTTTGCCTTTTATATGTCTGATAGACGAAGTGAACTGTGAAATATAATCTAATTGTCTCGCTTGTCGAGGACTACGTTCTGTTTTAGAAGTTAGTGCTTGAGTAAGGGGCTTATGATCGGTATATACTGAAAACTCATTTCCTTCAAGAAAGTGTCTGAAATGCTTGATTGAAAGGTAAATAGCTAACAGTTCCCTATCAAAAGCCGAAAATTTAGTTTCCGATTGATTTAGCTTTTTGGAAAAAAATGCTAGCGGCCTCCATTCCGAATTATTAAAAACATACTGCTCTAAAACAGCTCCTACAGCGATGTTTGAAGCATCTACGGTCAATCGTTGCTTAGGATTTTCAGATGGAAAGTTTAAAAGAGTTGCTGTAGCTAAAGCATCTTTGATCCTTTTTAATTGATTTTCGCATTCAACTGTCCATGAAAATTTTTTAGGCTTTAATTTTAAAACTCTATTGAGATGATCATAAAGAGGTGCAAGCATGGTCGCTAGATTTTTGACAAAACGATTATAATAATTCACCATGCCTATAAATCTTTGAAGTTCTTTAATAGAAGTTGGTGAAGGGAAATTTTTAATCGCGTCGACTCTTTCTTCAGCTGGTAATATACCATTTTTATTGATTTTATGACCTAAGAAGTCTAGTTCAGACACTCCTAAAACGCATTTATTGATTTGAATTTTGAGGTCAAAATCAGATAATCTTTGAAATACAAGATATAAATGTTTCTCATGCTCCTCTAAGTCTTTACTTGCTATTATTAGATCATCGATATAAATCCATGTAAAACTTTCTAATCCCTTCAACACAAAATTCATCAACCGTTGAAATGTCTGTGCCGCATTTCTGAGACCGTAAGGCATTCGCAGAAATTCAAACATACCAAAAGGTGTTGTGATAGCGGTTTTGTGAATGTCTTCACAAGCTATTGGAATGTTGTGATACGCTCTGACCAAATCTATTTTGCTAAACACTGTGCAGCCGAACATGTTTCTCGCAAAATGTTGGATGTGAGAAATCGGATGCCTATCCGGTTGAGTGATAGCATTCAGCCTTCGAAAATCCCCACAAGGGCGCCAATCCCCTGGCTCTTTTTTGGTTACCATATGTAATGGAGAGCATGTGGGGGACGAAGATGGCTGGCAAATGCCCAACTCGACCATATGTTGAAATTCTTTCAAAGCGACTTTGTGTTTTGCCTTGTCTAGCTGTCGAGGATTAGTGAAAGGAAGTGGTCCTTTTGTGATAATATAATGCTTAATTTGATGTTTCACTGGAAATGAATAATTTGGAGCACTTATTAAAGTTGGAAACTTATTCAAGACTTGGCCAAAACGGCCGTTAACTGAAAGAACTCGAGGTGAAGGAACGTCTGAATTCGTAATTTCTCCAAAAGTTGTAAGCTTTGTTGTGCTATCGATGAGCTTACCTTGTTTCAAATCTACTAACAAATTAAATTTCTTTAAAAAATCCGCACCAATGATTGCTTTGCTAACCGAGGCCAAAGTGAAAGGAAATTTAAAAGAACGACGTAAACCTAGCTGCAATTCTATAAGCTTGGTACCGAAAGTTTTTATCGGAGTACCATTTGCTGCTGTTAAGGTGAAGTTTGAAACTGTGTTGGATCGGGGAAACAGAGTATGTGGTATAACCGACACGTCTGCCCCGGTATCTACTAAAAAGCGAATTTTATTAAGCGGACATAATAGAAACAGACGACTTGAAATCATGGCACACCGGTTACTAGTCGTCATAGGTACCGGCTGAATTAGTTTTCCGAGGAAGAGTTATTTTTTGCATTGCTTACGAATGCGCATGGTTGCGTACATTTAAATGCCTTATTTCCGAAACGTTTGTGAAAGAAACAAATCTTCTTTTTTGAAAAAGTACCACGCGACAAGCTTCTTTGAGATCCGTTCCTACTCCTTGGAAAAAAATTCCTATCTCTATTTCGGCCACGTATTTCTAATCTTTTAATTGTGTCCTTCAGTTGTTCTATTTCGCGTCTAGCCATTTCTAAGTCATAATTCGACTCCTTATTTTTGCTAAAGTTCTCTCTATCCCTATTTACTGCATTAATTGACGAACTCTGTGTACATTCGAAAATTTTATCCGCTAATTCTAATCTTTTCCCTAAGGGCTGGTCTTCAGTGATCGCCAAAGGAATCGAAACCGTGGAGGGAAGTTTTCGCGTCCACAAGGATAGTATTAGACTATCATTTACTCCGTTAAGTGTGCCTGCTATCGATAGCATGTGGCGATACAAATCCGATGGTTTTCTATCCCCGAGATCCTCCGCGGCTAACAGACCCTCCAAACGTTTCTGTTCCGAGAGCGAATGTCGTTTAATTAAAGCGTCACGCAAAGTAACATATTTATCCGTCGCGGGCGGTGAAGTCAAAATGTCTAAAACACTGTTGATAGTTTCAACCGGCAATGCGGAAACCGTATGAGCGAACTTGTTTTCATCTTTTCTAATTTTTTTAACTGAAAATTGCGCTTCTACCATTAAAAACCACGAACTAGGAGCCTTTTCCCAAAACGGTGGTAAAGAAATACTAGCTGCCTCGCGGGACTCTTTAAAATCATCGCACATAGCGCCTTCATTACCGGCACCCGAACCGCCCTTGCATTGCTCACCCTTGTTATCATTTTTATTTTCTTTTTCGTCGTCGCCCACCTTCTTCTCGCCCGCCATTATCACAAAATACAGATAAAAATATTTAATATTATTCACTGTCTCTGTTTATGTATATAAAAGAAATATATTATATAATGTAATATTTATAAATAATATAAAGTAAAAGGTAGGTATGTAATGTTGTAGGTATTTACAAAAATTTTATAATCATTTTAGAATTCAAAATTATATAAATTCAATGGAATGAAAACTACCTCTTTCACTAAACCAAATTGTTCTCCGCTGTTGTTGCTGCTGATGTTGTTGCTTTGTGCTGATGTTGTTGCAGTTGTCTTATGTGCTGATGTTGTTGCAGTTGTCTTATGTGCTGATGTTGTTGCAGTTGTCTTATGTGCTGATGTTGTTGCTGCGGTCTCTTGCATGCGTTGTTCTTCCTTTTTTTTAAATTTGTTTAGAATGATGCGATGACGGTGAATGACTGGATGATAATCTGTCTCTTTAACCAAAATGTTCTCTGCTGTTGTTGCTACTTCTTTCAAGTGAACAAAAGTGAGAAAGTATGTTCTTCACACACGAGCCTTGTTGGATTGTAAATTGAAAAAAAGTATGAAAGAAACAAGTTTATGTGAAATGCTCGCGCACTTAATGCTTCTTGTTTTTGTGATCTCGTTTTGTGGGTAATTTCCACCGATGTGAAATGCTAGCCTACTTAATGCTTCTTATTTTTGTGATCTCGTTTTGTGGGTAATTTCCACCGATGATTTCCGATGGTGAGTGCACGTGCGTGATGTCTGCGAACCGCCACCGCCGCGCCGTCGGGGTCACCAATTGTAGGTAGCTTAGTCTTTTAAATAAAACGATCTCGGTTTAATTTTATAATAATTACAAATTCACAATTTATTATAAGTTTTATTAGCTAAACTATTACAAAAAATAAGATGGACTATAATGGCGTGCGGCGGTGCAGGCTACTTGCAATTCAATGAATCAAACACAGAATGCCGGAAGGGCAACCATTTTTAAGTATTTCTTTTTAAGGGTGGCATTACAATGCGAGGCTCGATTTCGGTGCTTCCAAAGCACTACAGGTTTGAATATGAAATAAACTATTTAAGAATGTATGGATTACTTAGTTTAAAACCTTGAATTAAACTGGTAGGAAATGAAACTCAATTGCCAGGCACTCTGTACGAAAACAAACAGAAGTTCTTGAAGATTTAAAGACGCTCCATTCATATGTGCATGAATTTCCTCAAGGAATCCCTGCTGCCTTGTGATTTAAAAGCAAGACAATTTGGAAGTTGAAAACTCCTTTCTCACATGGTAACCTCACTCAACTGGCCCTAGCTAATTATATTTTGCCTGAATTTCTTAAATTTTAATAAAAGATTTAAATCCCATCCCAAAGCCTGAAACAATGCCAACTTCAAAAAATTCTTCTGTAGTGTATAGAACCTGTTGGGCGCCATTTAATAGTATTATTTTAATAACCATTGTGAACTGAAATTCCCATTTTGTTCTCATACAATCGTACTGAGTTTTTTCCAATTATGCGTCTGACGCGATCCACCCTTTACTTTATAATTTCAGTTTCGCTTCTATGTTTCCATCACAGGTAACTTGTTTGTTTTTCATTAGATATCTAGTAGGATATTTTTTTAGGATTACATAAATAGTTTTTATTTAACATCTGTTGCCATCTGCCTGATTGACGTACTTAAAATTTAAAATTGAATATGGGTTATATTGTAAAAAATAATAATACCTATAATAATATTTGCTATTATAAATTTTCTTTTAATTTTTCACTTTTTTTTTATTTTTTCACTTCTTTTCACTTTTTCAATTTTTTCAGGTTTTTTTTTAAATTTTAATGATGATGATAATAATAATAATAATTTTTTCACTTTTAAATACATTTTTTTTTCATTTGTTCCTTGTTTTCATTTTTCGTTTGTTTTCATTTTTTTATTAGTTATTTATTCACATTTTTTAAATTTTTATTTTCACCTTTTCTTTTTCATTTTGTTAATTTTAAATTTTCTTCACGTTTTTTTATTTTTCCAGTTTTTCTCACTCTCCTTTTTTATTTTTTTACTTTTTTTTATTTTTCATTTTTTTTTATTTTTTCACTTGTTTCATTTTCACCTTTTTTCATTTTCTCAAATTGGGGCTTAAACAGATTAAATAGATTTGATAAAGCAAATAATATTCGCTTTTTATTGAGTCATATTTTAAAAAATATTGAGGTAACTTATTTTTATATTAAATAAAACATGCCCCGCAGTACTCAGAGATATCGAACTTTCAAAATCGGTTGAGTAATTCTAGAGATAAGCCCCATTAAATTATACCTCATTACAATATTAATTAAGATATTTTTATACACAAAAGTTTTTAATATAATAAAAAAAAAAATTCATAGAAATAAGTTTTCAATTTTTTAATTTTCTAAAGATTTCATTCAAATCAAAAATGTTTTCATGTAAAAAAGTAACAAACTAATAATTCTTTTCCTTCTTTTCTTTTCAGGTACGTAAATACACAACCATAACCATTTTCCTGTCAGTTGCAGATAGTTGATTCTTAAACAACTAAAAAGTAAAGTAATTACAACACAAAATAAATTTGATTCTCAAAGTACTTTCTAAGAAAATTCTTCAGCTACATATTTTTTTTTTTCATTTTTGGAAAAGAAAATACAAGAATTCGCTGAAGGTTGTAATCCAAAAACTTGCCACACACACACAATTCTCTTGTAATGTAATTCTGTGGAAATTTTCTATTCTTTCTCACCTTTTATTGCAAAAAAAAAATAAAATACTTTGAGGAAAAATATGAACAAGAAAAACAGCAAGTAGATATAGTGCGATTAAAGGTACGAGTAATAAAGAGTATAGGTATAAAGAAGTCTTATTGGAGAAGAAAATTGTTTAGCTCCACGTGTATTTGAGCTTAGAGGTTTATTTTTTTTTTTCAACAAGAACTTTATCACACTTCCGCCCGCATCATCGTAAGGTATCCTGAACCAGAATTCAAGACTTTATTTCTTGTATTTTTTTTTTCTTTGTATTTTTCGTCTTCCTTTCTTTTTGTGGCGTATATTCCTTTGACGTTACTTCATTTCCGTTTGGGAAATGATTCCTTTGAACTTCGATTGGGAAAGAGAAAACATCAAAACCATATGTTGGTTGGGTTGAGAACGAAAAAAAAACACCGTTGCTTTTTTTCGCCGATTTGACATCTAAGTAATCTCAAAGGAGTAAAAGCCTTGAAGTAAAGACGAGACGTCTCAGGAGCGAAAGAGTTTTCACATAGTATAGTTTTTTTTTCTTCTTTCTAGTTTTTACCTGTAGAACAAAACTTATTTGCTTTTACTCACTCAACTTGCTTTTCTTTTGACAAGAAAAAAAAAAAAACTGCACAAAATATATTTTATTTTCGTATATTATTCTGTTTCTGGCTTTTGGTGAGTATATTTTAAGAGGTTTTCTTATGCGAACTTTTTTCTCTTCTTTCTTTTTTTTTATTTGGGAAATAGTTCTTAACTTAATTGGAATGTTGTTTTGAAATGGCGGAAATTAGTTTCAACAAAAAAAATATTTTTTTCCGGTCTTGCGGATGATTTTCAAAATATTTTGGATTGAAGTATTAATTGGTTTTCGTTTTATTTTTTTTTTTAATATCTTTTTCCTTTACAGTAGAAGATCCCGCCATAGGACGACCTATCCTTATCGAGTTACCGGATAAGTGGTATGCAGTATTTTTTCACTAACATTTTGCGCAAGGGTTGCCTGGCGAAATATGGTCAAGGCATAGGGTTGCCACACTTTAAAAGTCGATTTTTGGGTTTTTTTCAATTATATGACCCGGCCCATATGGTAGGTTCTAGTGCTAAAAAAAACAACATATTATGAAAGGAAACTTTATTTAAAAATTTTTAAATTTTAATTGAAATTTCAATAGGGTAGATTAGGGCCAAAGAAAAGAAAGGTCAAGATTCTATTTTCTAAACGAAAAGTGATAGAGAGTTTTTTGTTTCTTCTATCGATAGATCTTGTAAATACAAGAAAGTCACACACATATAAAAGAAAATTCTAGAAAATCTTAATTTCGAGATAAAAAATCTTAAAGTCAAAAAATGAAAATATTTTTTAAAATATTCTATTACAGTTATAACTTTGTAAGAATAAAAATGTCACTTCATCCACTCCACACTCTCCATATTTCCCTAGGTTAGTTATGTGCCATGTAGACTAAGGGCTAACAGACCAAATTCCTATACCTATGCCACCTAACATCCTTAAATTGAAAATATCTTTTCGTGAACTGTCATAAAGTTAACAAAAACAAATATTTAAAATGTAAACTTCTTCATTGAAAATAATTATTTTCAATTTACTAAAAAAAAAAGAAAAGTTCAACCAGTATTCAAACTTAATTGATTAACTTTAACTTTCAACCAACATTTATGTTCATATTTAATTATGTGAATATTTTTTTAACCATTTGAACTTTCATTATTAAATAACAATACCTTGTATGATGATGATGATGGTTAATTTATTATGTCAGTAGATACATATAGCATACAGCCACATAATAATATCATATATCATACGTATACTTACGTTAAAAATATTTAAATGAATTTCGAACTTTTCCTAAAACAAAAATACTGACTAATTGGGTAAAAAATTATTTTTAATTAAAGCACAACTCTGCAATTCTGTTATATTATACAAAATATAATAATATAAAGCTAATGAAGTCACATTCACAAAAATGCTTTAATTAAGTCAACGAATTTTTTGAACAAAATATTTAAATAAAAATTTAATTTAATTAAATCTCAAAAAATCGTGTTGTTTATTTTTTTTTTTTTTTTTCAATTTAATTTCTGAAAGAATATTAAAAGGTCCTCTTAAATTTCATGGTAGATTTATTTTTCCCAGTAATTATGTATAACTTATTTGTATGATATGACTTATATGAATATAGGTATAGATATAAAAATAGTACCTACCTGTGTTTTGCCACTGTCTATATAAATGTAGGTAAAAGGTAATTCAATTGAGAAGAGATATTCGATACCCAAATGTTCATCGCTAATAAATTGAATTACATCAAATGTACCATGAATAGCAGGTAAATTCTGGAGTAACTACATATACACATATGATGAAAAATAATACATACATATCTATATAGGAAGCTACATCATGAGGGCTTGAGCTTGCGAGAGCGGGTGGCTAGGCTATAGGTAGAGGTACCTACTATATACTATGTGAAAATTTATAGGGAAATTGATTTACTATACTCTGCACTGATGATCTCTCTTCACATTTGTCCAATTCATCCACCCTATCATTCATATGTGTCCCCATCCCCGATTCCCCACCCACCAGCAGGATGCCAATTTATTTGATTTCAATTTATGTTTTTGTGTTGTTATCGATGATAATGAATTCTTCAACCATATTCACAGAAGGAGGCGAATGGAGTATGGAATCTGTGTGTTGTGTGTGTACCTTTTCCCACCCGGGGATGGATCCGGATCGTATTATGCCAATTAAAGGCAGCAATCGAATTTCTCTGTGATTTTTGTTGTGCCATATAGAGTAGAGATACACATCGGCATCAATACAAGATGCGATACATAGATAGAGTCGCATACTCAAAGCCGCCTCTGGCATAAAATCCTTCAGAATAAACTCAATATGAGAAATAACCCGCATGGGTAAAAGCTGTTATGACCAAATGGAGGCGTCGAGTACTCGTTGTCCTCACCCGAACCCGATGGGCAATCGCAATGGGCTGGGCGCAGTAGACATGAGAGTTTTTGTTTGGCATCATCAGCAAGAGATGATGTGAGTTGTGTTTTTTTGGGATGAGTATTTATATATGTAGGTACATGAAATGTTCTATTGCAGGAACCAGAGATGTGTGCCATGAACAGAGACCTTGTTCCCGTTTTATGCCTCGAAGGCTTGAAAGACTGAGTCCGATTTTATTTTTTTATGATTTTTTTTTTTTTATTTGTATGTTAGGATACAGACAGGACACATAGAGATGAATATATTGACCATGCCATATGGAAATTCAAATGTTAGTCAGTTTGGCTTCGGTCCGTTGCGTTGCGTTTGGTTTGATATTACAGGGACGTTCCTACATTACCTTAAGATTAAGATAACAATATAGGCTCCAAAGTATGTGTTGTATTTATTAACCATCAAGGCTAAATTATATTGTTCGCCATTTAAATCTACGTATAATGTAAAATAAAAAAAAAATATCCATACCTGGATCTGGTGGTTAACGACTAAAATGGAGCTACATTTTAACAAAAAAATGCTAAAAAAGTCAAAAGAACTTTGAATTTTTGTTTAATATTTATTTTGTTTATCAAAAATTTAAAATGGAATATTGTTTGAAATATTAAAAAGCATCGAAATTGCAACAAAATTGATCAAGCCATATTAAAAAGTTATAAACAGGATGTTTTGCATAAGATGTAACAAAAGGCAAGAGTGTGTAGGTTAGGTCAAGCCAAACAAAAATCGCATGGAAGGAACAGGTATTTACCCCTGTTAAGGCAAGAGGGGAATTTCCAAAAGAATTTACATGAATTAGACAAATAAAATCATTAAAATTCAACACTTATGTACAAAATCATGTTATACTTTTTTAAAGCCAGAAATCTATTTTCTATTTCCGTTTCTAAATAATTTGTTTAGTGAATAATTTTGGGAAAAAATAATTTTGAAACTCAAAATTTTGAATTAATAAAGAAAATTTATTTAAATTTTTACGTAATTTTTTGACAGAAATCTGAAACCCAATTTTCTTACAATCACTTTGGTCATTAAAAGTACAAAATTTAATCAAAATCGTAAAAGACGTTTTTGGGGAAATTTGAAAACACTGAAATTCTTGTATTTCAGCTTCTTGTTTCTGATGAGCTTAAGCAAAAATGTTCCTTCTAGGGAATCACATACAAATTTTAGGCACATGTTTGGCCTTAAGCGGAGTTTGTTCAGGAGTATATTCCAAGTCGCTGAATATAAATAAATCTTTTCGGCTTCCCAACCTTGCTAGTGTTTTCCAGGCGGAATTAATGGCAGTTAGGGAAGCAAAATACTCAAACAAGACCCTAAACAAAATCGAAATACTGCTTTCCCGACAGATAGTCAGGCAGCCGTGAAATCCATTGAATCGGCTGTATAGTTCAGCAATGGCGTGATGAGCTCAAAAGCCTTAATGTTAACCTCCAAAGTCACTCTTATCTGGGTTCCGGGTCACTGTTGCATTGAGGGAAACGAGTACGCGGATGAACTGGCCAGGCAAGAATCAGCCTTTCATAGTTTACTTGCGAAAAGAGTCAACATTCCTCTTGGGGTTATGAAGGGCAATATATTCTCAATTTTTGTTAATGAATCAAACCTCTTTTTACCGCCAAGGTAAGCTTGTCCTCAAGCTTAAATTACAATGGCTGCAAGGACGATTAGCCGATCGTTCTACAGTTAAAATAAAGCCGCACGACCTTCTTTCTTCTGACAGATGCGGGTGATCCAAAATAAACCCATCTTTGCCTATCCTTTCAAATATAAAATTAAATATTGTATCAAATACGTCCCTGTCACCTTAGTACCACCAAGGTTTCGTACATAAAGTCTCCATAGATCTGTTTGGTTTTTGAATTTTATTTTATTTTTTAAGGATTCGTTGAGGGCCGAGTCTGCATGGAAACCAAGAGGATATGTCATTGCACATGGAATTTGAAATTATCTTTCGGAACTTTGAGCACACAATCGACCAAATCCTATATGGTATTGAGTTAGTCAATGTTCACTGACCAGAAAATTTTCTAGTACTTTCTGTATACATATACACACAAATATCTGCTATTTTTTTTCTTCTTCATCTTCCCTTCTATATATCTCTCTCGTATAGCTTTAGCCATTCAAAGAGGGCTTGGGATGTGTATTCATTTATGCATTGTAACTTTGTGTTTAAAGATATTTACAAAAAGGTGGTGTACGTATCCTCGTGATATTTTCTAAGTATATCAACCTTCTAAACGTACATATATAGGTATGTATAGTCCAGTTGTACGTGCAGCACATGTTTGGAGACGGACCTAAAGTATTAAGTCAAAACTCGGTTTCTATGCATATAGTGATATTAATTTATAATACGATATGAGCTATATAGCATATACATAGAGTGTATGGTACCTATATGTTCGGTGGCTTTTGGTCGAATTTCCTTCATGCACGAATGTCCAAACACAGGAAGGAGGCCCAAAGAGACTCTATATACGAATACATGTAGGTATAAGGATTGAACTGAAACTCAAAAACGTGTGCTTTTAACGTATGGTTTACTGCCCCGAGGCTAAAAGTCGAATGCATTTAGACATTCGTAACCTAAGAGATATAGAGCTTGATATGCTGTTGCAGCATATAGTGTGGTAGCTGATTTTATAAAGTGGGTGTGTGTGGTTGATGGTTATGGAATAGAGGCAATATATGAAAGCAACAGAGTATAAGGTGCTCCAGCATGCAGTGCTGCTAGACTATATATATATACTTACTCGGGATAATCCCAATTAACGTTTCAGCTCCTGGCAATTAAAATGGAATTTATTTAATTTTCTCTTTTCTGGTCTAGCTTGGAGGTTTTTTTTTTTTTGTACGGAGATAATATCCACTACATGCACAACTTAGTCTTTCTGGGCTTTGTGTTTTTTTTTTTGGCACAATATCTAAAATGACAGTCAGACATTTTGAATATATTTTTATCACGTTTTGATGCTGTAGCTGTATCCGACCAAAAAGTAGTTTATTTTTCTTCTGGGGTTTATAATTTAAGTTGGAAAATTTAAAAATAGATTTTTGGTGGCGCTATACAGTTGTAAGCCACTAGGTCCTGATGGTTCTCCATGAACTGTCGCACTCTTACCATTCCATTGTTGTTTTGTCTCGGTTTGGTTTCGAAATTTCATTCTTTATTTGTGTGTATATAAATCAAGTTGTCTAGTCTTCTAACAGTGTTAATCTTTAAATCTTTTCTTGTATGTTTACAATTTTATATTTATTAGACGAAAACAACTCCAACGTGTCAAAGTCCTTTCACATAATAAAAACGAAAAAATAAACAAAAGTTTAATCTCTCCTTTACTTTTAAACGACCATAATATATTTATTCTTTTCCATCTCTCTCTCTCTTTTTTTTTATTCTTTCTCTTTCTGTCTTGCTTTCGTTCTTGTGTGCAATTCAATTGATCGCCATCTAATCGTTCAGTAAAGGCATTCGAGCCTTTTATTGTCAACAAACGATAAACATTTGAGATATCGAAATAATCAATCAGTTCGGTCAATTAAGCTCTTTTTTTTTCGTCGACTCTCTGCCAACAGCCAAGGACTTAGATATTTATGTGTGTTCCTTGCAAGGACCTTGTTTGTGCTTTTACTCCGTGCACTATTCGATGAACGATAAAAACGATTAGAGGACGTTTTGGACGAACAAAAATAAGAAGTCTACCATGACGACGTCGATATTTGCTGTCGACGACCAACGACGACGTCCTCCCAATTACCAACCCCTACAAAACTAAAGCTAAAGGACCTCATACAAAAACCCAGCAACAAATGGTTTTTTGGAACAAGTCCAAAACCGATGCATCTTTTTTTCTTATATATGTACCTATCAAACTTTCTTTATATATCGAATTCGGGTATAACCTTTTGCTTTGAAAAATTCATTGGCAAAAACAGAAGATAAGCACTGTCATTAATAAATTCAATTTATATGACTTTAGAGAGTATAACAGCAAGACACAAGATAATGGAGTGAGATGCAGAGTCCTTAATGGCCTTACGGCAAAATGAATAGGCATAAACTGAACGTGAGTGGAAAACAAGACTCACTGAAGCAGACAAACATCCTTTTTTGCCGAAGGCGGCTTTCAATGCATGTCTTTCTCTCACAGCCCAAGAATCAATAGTCCAATGAAAATAAAAAAAAAAAATAAAAAAAAAACAGAAAGGAGATAAATTTCGAGTTTAAAACTTTCCTGCTTTCAAAGAAAAATTGAAACTTTTCCTGAAGGTGCGGATGGAATCAATGAGTATGTGTATAGTATATATGGATGGCGTGCTCAAATTCATCTATACCAAAAGAAAAAAAAACAAAAACCAAACCAACAAACAAGATGTTCGGCAAAAAATGTTGGCAAAGAAAACTGCTGATTGGTGCATTTTTTTGTGTTGTTGTTGTTGTTGTTGTTCGATTCGTGTTTTTATTCTTCGGGAAAGGGTTGATGCCCTTGGAAATTCGACAAAAAAAGGTATGAGAATGAAGCTCAAAGAACAAACTTATATTTAGAAAGAATGAACAAATTGACAAATGTACCTGGTTATTTATACCTAAGTTGGTGTGTAGTTTCAACAATTTTCCACAGTTATGGTATGGCACATGGTAAAAAGTTGTTTACAATTCTCCGAAAAACTTACAAGCGAAGGACATTCCTAAACATATACTTGTGAATAAAATGAAAGAAGAATAAAAAGTTTTCTTTTTTTCTTGTATTTTTGAGAGAATATTTTGAATTTAATTTTTTTTTTTTATTGGGGTCAGACAATTATATTTCGAATATTTTGTTTGTTCGGAACAAAGAGATGCGAACAAATACAAATATCTTTAAAGGAAGTATCCATATCTATCTATTCATTTACTTCATATATTCGTATATGGGCCAAAGACAAACAAAGCAAAATTTTGCTTTTGTTTGTCGAAGTTCAATCTTGATACCTACTTATATTATTGACTGATTATACATATACATATGTATGTATGTACCTTATAGATTTGTTTATAGGGATATAATATTAAGTTTGAGTATATGTTTTAAGGAAAATATTAATAAGAAAATCGATGTGTTCAAATATTTGTTAAAAGCCAAATAAATGATTTTCTTTTGGCAAATTAATTTTTTTTTAAGGCAAAAACTTACATTCTTGAGAATCGTAAAAAAAAAATCGGACTCGTGATTTTAATAAAACTTTACATTACGATCATACCAATTCTATCTGTCTGTCTGTCCTTTCGACTGCAGCCTAAGAAGGTGGATCGATTTTGTTGGTATCAAGCGTTTTTTCGGCATTCCTCCGGCACATTTTTTTCATATTTTAAGGACCACAAATAACGGTACCTACCTGTCGTAAAATTTGTTTTTGCAATAAATGAAAATCTTATTTTTCTTAAAAATAAGCCAACAGCTTCTTTTAAAAAATTAAGTAATTTTTTTTAATAAAAGGCACCATTTTATTAAAAAAAAAAAAAACATAAAAATGGTTCGAAATGGTACCTCCAATAGAACCAATTTTTGATTTTCTATTTTCACAAATTAATTACTGATTTTGATTAATTTTTTTATGGAATTTATATTAAACATTTTTAACAGTTTTATATATCAAAATTTTCAAAAAATTTGTTTTTTTAATTTTTAAAAATGTTTTTTTTTAAACTTTATTATTCGAAAAAGACTAAATCAAATTTTAACAATATTTACCAGATTTTAAACAAAAATTATTCTTATAGACAAAAATAACGATACCTACCAAACAAGTGCTTAAAAACCGGTAAAAAAATATTTTTGTCGAAAACGACTCCTAATATTTTGATTAAAATTTTTATATGATCTATACCATATTTGGAATTTTATGTCAATTAATAATGGTATCTATCATAGAACCATTTTTTTATTTTCGTATATTTCTCAATGGTATCTTTCATAGAACCATTTTTTTTATTTTCGTATACCTCATTATTGGTTGAACAATTCTTAATGAACACAGCAGCTCCTAATAAAATTAAACAATATTGCATACCTAATAAAATTTGTTAAAAATCAAATTTTTGATCTTTAAAAAAACTTCCAAAATTATTTTTTTTTTTGTCTTCACAATTTTTCAGTCTAAAGCTCAAAACTGTAAGTGTCATGCATGCATACTATGTGCAAGAAGGTGCTAGATATATTGTTCATATTTTATGTACTCTACTTTTTTGGCAGGTGGCATAAAGTTTAACTAGTTTATTTATTTTTTTTTTTTAATCAGATTGGCGCAAAATTTTAAACGATTTAGTAAAATGTTAAAGCCATTTTAGTAAGTTGCTAAGTTAAAAAGAAGATTTAGCTAATTTTAAACGATTTTAGCAACTTACTATCTCTTAACATTTTACTAAAGTTAAAATCGCAAAAGGGCTACTTTAACTTTTAGTAACTTGCTAAATCCATATGAAATCTGTCATTTTCCTCAAAAAAAAAATTGTTGGCAAAGAGTTAAATTGTGTTTTTTTTTATGATTCGTGTGCTAATTGTTTTTCAAAGTAAATAAAATAAAATAAAATGTTTTCGGAAGACATCAAGTGTTACCGAAGCTAATGGAGGATCTGATTCCAAAAAAGGTATCAACCATCCCTGTACGGTTTATGGTTGGTCAGGTACACTCCAAAATGATTTAAATTTTTCTTCATGATGGCAAAAATTAAGAAAATTAAAAAAGGTTTTGGAGTGTATCTGGCCAATGGTAAATCAAATTATTAGGTCCGTTCCTTAGGTTTAGGTATGTTTACTTTGTTTTTCTTTCACGAACTGTCATTGTTTGGACGTGTTTAGATGCACCATTTTTAATAAAAGGGAATTAGTATTTTACTAGTTAGTAAAACGAAAAAAAGGATTAAAATTTCCGAAGAGTTAGTAAATTACTAAATATTTAGCAAATTGCTAACTAGTAATATTCTAAGCCCTTAACAATAGGTTGTTTAAAATTTTGCGCCATTATCTCTAAACTATTCAGACTCTAAAACCTAAGATCGGTCGCACATAAGAGAAAGTTCGTGGTGCGAACCAGTCGTGCATTTTATTTATTATTTATTTATGAATCAAGAGATTCAGGGATATGTTAAGTCATATATGGACATGGGATTTTGATTTTTTTTTCTCGAGCAAGAATATCGAAAAATGTTCGTTTATGATTTTGGTTTCATTTTTATATGTAAGGCTGGTCACGAGACAAGTCAAGTCTTACAAATGCAATACAAGTAAAAGCTTAAAATATTCGCAATTTAATGTAAAAAAATATGGAAAGAAAAATCATTTATCGAACTTCTGAGACGCCTTCCGAATATATCTTCGTGGTTAAAGGTTTTATGATTTTTTTCTTGAATTATTTTATTAAAAAAATGTAATAAAGTATACCAATTTTTGTTTCTCATTTTATGATGTAAGTACGATAATTTTTTTTTAACTCAAAACCAATTAATTTTTAACACAGAAATATCTACTTACTTGAAATCATTGAGTTAAAAATGTCATTAAAAAGAAATGAGTATTAGAATATACTTATATGTATATACCTGTCAACATTTTTAATAATAATCAATGTTCATATATGAAGTAGGTATATATAGCTTCTATATATTCCTTATATATGGCACTGTCATTCAACACACACAAAAATCATTAAAAAAAAAGAACAACAAATTATATAAGGAAAATCATGTTATATGAGATTTAAAGTATAATCCATGAAATAATATAAAAAAAAAGTCTCGACATAAAAATGAACAAAGTTCAGAAAACGATAAACTGCCATCACCTCTCTCTTATTACTGTGAAACTCCTAACCTTACTCTTCATATTCGTTGCCATTTAATTTGCCAAAGTGTAAATGGTATAGTCAAAGGTGACACCTTTGATGCCTTAATCTCCTAAGTTCATTGCATCAATTGTCACTAGTTAGGGATGAAGTTGTTTATAAGGAAAAAAGATTAAGCATATTCGAACTAAATAAAATGTATTTAAATTAAGAACTAACTGAACTTGAATACCCTGGACAAAGGGGACCAACAAATTTCCTTCATTCTTCTCAGTCTGTAGTTGAACGTATATTTTAAACGCGACCAAGTTTTCCTTTGGGAAGTTGCTTCTTTTAAGACTAGATATGCAGCTTCCGAGACTTCCATGTTACGCAGGTATTATACAAGAGCACAAGAATATTGTTTTTTCGAACTTCGAAGCAGTAGAAGTGGGGTAATAGCAACGCCGAAGTTCTTTGGGTTCGATTCCCAGCCTGTGCCTCATAAAAATTAAAACTAAAATATTTTTCACGGGTTACTGCCTTTTGCGAATAATTTTCAAATCCTAAAAGAATGTCTCTTGGCATGAAAAAGTTCATCCCACTTAAGCTGTTCAGATTCAGGCAGCTACCGACGTGTGTAGCTGCCTCACTAATCTAATCTGCATTTACTGATTAACGACTGGAATGGAGGCAAGTATTCTAGTTTTTATGATCAGCTTTACAATAATTTCGTCCTTCCAAAAGATAAATATTGTTTTAAGTATATGAAGTTAGATAATTAAGGCTTACGGTATTCGATTTTAATACCTCTACTCAAGGCACGTGACAGTCCAACGAAATGACCTTAAAAGGTCGCTACTGGATCTTATAATAAAATTGCTCTAAAATAAATATCCACATACCTTAACTTACTCTGTCCGCTTATCAGTCTTTCACTATACAACCATTGGTGTTGGCCTCAACCAAAGACTATAATGGGAAAACACAACAGAAAAAAAAAAATAAGAACAAGCACAAAGCAGCATCAGCATGCGGAGCTGCTTTTGATTTGCATAAAATTATTTTCTCATATTTTTTAAGAAAAGCTAACCACCCACTCTATAGGTACCCACATAAAAGAACGACCCTTGTTTTCATATAGAAGAAAAAATTAAAAAAAAAAAAAAATCAAAATATCGCTCCGTCATCCTTCGGCAAAAAAAAAATCATATTGTATACTTAAGCAATGAGAACGAAATGACGAGAGTTTGGGTGATTTGGAGCGGAATTGCGTAAAGTTTAAGACTGCAGCAAAATCTATGCATTCTATAGGTAGGTAGGTATGTATTTGTATAAAATAGAGAAACGATGGAATCCAAGTGCATGGTAATAAAGAAAAAAAGAGCAACCCAACCCCAAGAGTTAATGGATTGAACATAGAAAATACTTTGATTTTTTTTTATGATTTTTCATACTGATTTTCATATAAAACGGGACAGGACATGGCAGGGTTTTGTTGGAGCCAACGCGCTTATGTGGATAAAAGTGTTAGGAATGACGATCTTGTGGAATTATAGGTTTATTGCTTTAAGACAGTGGGGTCAATTTTTGTATTTTGAAATTAAACTTTCCAAGGTTTTCTTATATATTTTCATATCAACTTTATTGAGAAAGTTATCAGCTTTAACTTTCTTGAAAACATCAATATCTTTAAAGTCAAACCTTAAAATTGAGAATTGATTGGACTTATATTTGTTTCATAATGTAAAAGAAATTAAATTAAATTTTAAACATTCAATTAGAACTATGTATACCATTCTACCATAAGTCACTTAACCCCCATTTCTTTGACGTCACTGGTGCTTCTTTTTGTTCAATGGACCGCGATTTTCTTTGTCATTTTCTATTTTACATCTAGATGCACAATGCACTGCTTGCATGTGTTCGAATCATTAAAAAACATCGTTGTTCTGTCATGCATTTAAGCTGTACCCCATATCCTTTGGTATATCGTCTATCTCGGCATCTCAACACTACCGCCATTTAAGGGCTAAAAGATTCCAATAGGGATCGTTCTGTCTCCTTGTGTTTCCATGATAAAATTTCATACGCTCATGTTTCCTTGCTGCTGCTGCTGCTGCTTCTGCTGTTGCTACACTGCTACGTGATATCTGATGGAAGTTTAGTTTTATAGTATAGGTATAAGTAGTGGGGAATTGTGTGTGGGTGATGAGGAGTTAGCAGATATAAAGGCGAGTCGAGTAGAGCGATATGTGGTGTAGGGCATGTGGGTGAGCGTGTCTGGGTTTTTAGTAAAAGTTGATCCCTAAACGTGGACCAACATAGTGCACACATATCTTTCATTGAACAAAACTCTCTTTTGATACTCGTAGATACATATATGAATATAGGAATAGGACGTGTGCTTTGCAGAGGATATCTTTGTTAGATGCGACTTGGGGTGCTTTATCTCTTATGATTGTTGTTACCAAAGTTTCATAAGGAGTTTAGTTACTTTTTTTTTTTATATTTCTATTTTTGTTTTTACACTGAGATACCTTACCTAGTTCAATTCTCAGAACTATACCTTACTACTTGGAATTCTTTAAGAGTCCGAGTCTTGTATTGTATAGTGTTTATGTATAAGTTATGTATAGTCGGTACCTTTAAACTCTAGACAAAACCTATTGCCGATTATCGATTTGTCGCTGGGGTAACATAAATAATCATTCGGATGATTTATCTATGACAACAATATCGTATAGGTATGATGTTGGCCATAACATGACTGAAAACAAGAAAAAAAGAAAAAAGACGAAATAAATTAAATGTATAAATGTATATTGCTTATAGGTTTATCGTAAAGCTGGAACATTGGTTTTGATATAGTTTCTTAAAAATCTTTCTTTTAATATTTTTTTTTTGTAGTATAGGTAACTAAGGGTAAATATGATCGTTTTTAATTTAAAAACAATTTGTTGAATATTGACATCGGATTTTAATTGAAAAACTAGAGACTCTTTATTTTGTTCTAATTTTCTTTAAAAAAAAAAAGAAAATCAAAAATCAAAACTGAAGATCATTTGAAATTTATTAGGGTTTCTTTTTTTTTTTATTTTAATATCTCAACTTGTAATAGAGCCCTTGCCTTTTTTTCAATTAAAATAAAACCCTGTCAGGTCAATTTTGAATTACCATTTAATAAACGAAATGATGAAACAATAAAAATCATAAAAAAAACTAGGATATACCTATACAAATCTATACAAAAATCTCCAATTTTCAAAAACAAACAAAAGCAAGTAAATTCGCAAATAAAATCAACCTCCGCAATAACTATACATATAATCAAATAAAAAACAAATGAAAATAAATAAACCGCAGATACAAAACTGACAGAAAACTGCCATCCCTATATCCCCGACAATAAAAAAAAAAAAAAACTTCAAATAGATACTCCCAAATTTGAAATCCGAGTATCTGCTTATTATATGGTGCAATCTGCATAGTGGAACCTATGGATAATACCATCTCTGGCCCATATCAGTGCTGCCACACCAAACACCGCACCGCATCATATTCAGTTTCAGTTTCTCCGAATGCAAACGCCCGCCCCCTCACGAGTGTACACTTTGAAAAATGATTCTCATTCTCGATTTCAGCAAATTTATTTCAATTGCAATTTAAATTTGCAAAAAAAAAAGGAAGAAGAACCACAAAAAAAAATTCAACACAAAGGCACTACACTACCTACTCCCACAAAGATTGGGTAACGGTAGGTACGGTGGGAGGCGAAGCGAGGCGGCAGTATAGCTTTGCTTGGATTTACAAAAAAAAAAAAATAAAGTGGAGTGTGGGACTCTGGCAACAATGAACAAAAAAAAAAAAAATACGACAAAAAAACTTCAGCTGGAAAACGCTACGTAAATGAATTATTTATGAAGTGGTTTTCCGCTTTTCAGTTCTCAGTTTTCACTCTTTTTGGCTCTGTCGTCTGTGCTGGTGCTGTTCCTCACGTTCAAAGCTTGCAATGTGTTGCTGTTGCACAACTGTTGCTCCATCATATCGTACTGTTTCGAAGGACTATAATATAGAGACAGAGAGTCCCTCTGGATGTCGATGGACGACTATGGCATCGTCGGCGGCGTGTTTGTAGTCCTCGATTTCATTTTCCGATTTCAAGGCGGTTTTTCCATTGCCATTGTTGGATAGTTGGACTTCAATAAAAAACAAATGATCGGTAGGGTCGTAGAGACTTGTTCATAAATTAAGGAAATCAAATATAAGTTTATAAGCTTAAGTCAAATTTTAAAATCTGATCGAATTTAAAATAATCCGACTTTTTTGTTAAAAACGAAATAAGTCAGAATGAATAATGAAACAATAAAATAACATTAGAAAATTCCACAATTTTTTTCAATTACAAATATTTATATAGAAAGATGTACCAATAAACATTTTGAAAAATAATTTCATTCAAAAATAATTGCAAACTTATCGAAAAATTAAAAAAAAATAAAAGTTAAGCTGAACGAAAAATTTAAAGTTTTGCTTGACAGGGATTTGGATCTCAGATAAAAAAAAGTGGATTGAATTTTGACTTTGACATTTTATCTTGCCACAAACTTTGGTACCATTTTTGTCTTAGAGATGAGGCTCTCAACATTTAACAATTTTAAAAATATTTTAAAGGAACCGAGAAGATATTAGGATATTGAGATAGTTTTCTTAAGTAGGTATACTAAATCGATTAAACAAATGAAAAAAACGAATAATTTGGTGTTTAAAACTCGAAAATATAAAACTTAACGAAATATGTTATAAAATAAACAATTTTAATCCTTATCATAGGAATGAAGACCACTCAATTTTGAAGCTTTATCCTATTTCAAATCAATAAAATAAAAATACAAAACGTAAGAGTACATAAGTTTTAAGGTCAATATCTCATTTAGTCCAACTTAACGAACTATATAAAAAAGAAAATTAGTATCAAAAACAAAATCGGGAATGAAATTCCTTACCTTTTAAAAAATATTTTCATATTAAACATTTTAAGTGAAACTTTCCTTATTCTTTGCAACTGCGCCATCAAATTATTTTTAAACTTAACGAAAGAATAAAAAGCTTGATTGAAATCATAGACAGCGTGTTAAATACCTGTTGGTCATCGTAAAAATATCTTTCGGGGAAAAAAGTCCAAATTTTGGTTAAGAACGTCAAACAAATAAAACTTAACGAAAAAATGAAACAAATGCAATTAATTAATTAAATATGGAAAGCAACTCTTTTTTCCAAAAATTTATATACACAAATTTAATTCATGAAATTAAGAACTTTGAGTTCCTTTTATAAGAACCTGCAGCAAAATAATATAAAAAAAAAAACCAAAGAATCTTTCGGGAAAATAAAAAAAAAACAAATTTCGGTTAAGATCATCATACAAATAAAACTTATATAAAGATTGAAACAAATATAATTACCTGGATAATGTTTTACATAGCAACTCAATACAAAAAAAAAAACAATTTTAGTC
This sequence comes from Epistrophe eligans, assembly GCA_951394125.1. Classification (NCBI taxonomy): domain Eukaryota; kingdom Metazoa; phylum Arthropoda; class Insecta; order Diptera; family Syrphidae; genus Epistrophe; species Epistrophe eligans. The sequence continues at coordinate 8,652,798 of OX596031.1, read as the reverse complement.
ATAAAATTGAGCGTTCAAAAAAATCAAATGAACGAAAGATCATTATAAGATTTTAGAATAAAAAAATTACACTTTTCAACCATCAATCCTCTACTAGACCCTTTAAGATGCAAATGAGAAAAAAAATCCATTCATTAAAAGCAAAGCTACACAGTCAGCGAGGGACAGAATATAACAAAAAAAAAAAACGGAAATTGGTGTTTAATAACTTTAATTTTAGGCAGTTCTTCCATTCGGCTCCGACCAACAAACCAACCGACAGTCTCTCGTGCAGACTCAATCGCCATCAGGGGTGCGCACCACTGCACATGATAGGACAGTGGCACTGCAATTAGTTTCTCTGGCCCAAATTGTATCTCTGACGGCTTATTCAGTCTGAAGTTTAACCCCACAGCTTTTGTATACCTCACCATTACCAAAACCCACCTTACCACACACACCTTATATAAAGGACAATTTGAATAGCTTGGCTGACTCGCTGGCTGACTGCCAGTGCCAGTGCCAGGCCCATGGTACCGAGTTAAAGTAGATACGGTAAGGAAGGTTGGTTATATTCCTGACTCCGAAATACTCTGTAGGCTGTGGCAGAATTGTTGAATATATTAGCAAACGTCAAGGAGGGAGAGGTAGCACTAGAATAAAAAAAAAAAAAACTTGTTGGATCTTTTACTTTAGGTACCTATATTCGGTGGCTCTAAAGAACATTACAAAACAACAACACCAAAAAAAAATTAAAAACTGTGCAAGAAAACTTTTATAAATATAAGCTTCAGGAAAAGAAAGGCACATAATAGCAGGTTATATGGGCTTTCACTGGCAGATTGAATGTCGGAAAATTAATAAGTGTTTTTATGGTGCGGGCAAAAAGTTTGTAAGGACGAACCAAAAAAAATATTTTTCTTTTTTTCTTAAATTTGAATATACAAATCTTTTTGGTGCTCTAGGCTGATCTAGGGCATTGCAGAAGGGAAATTAAATTAAATTTGTTTTTGCAAGCTTGACGAAGAAAATTTTTGCTTTGATGAAAATCAATAGAAATACTTACAAATTAAATTACTAGATAGAGCGTTATCAATTGTAAAAATTATATTGATTTGCCGAAATCGGGTTTTAATGAGTTTGAAGAATTGCATATTTTTATTGAAACAGCCCGTTAAGTCAAATTTCATGAAAGTTATAAGTAGGTAGTGTTTTTCTCCATTCATATTTCGAATATTTAACATTGTACACATCAAGAATAGATGAGTACCTACGTCATTTCATGTTTAAAATACTAAGCAAAATTATTGTTAAAAATAAATCAATTAATTTGATTACGCGGTGGCTTATAACTCCCAACCATTTCTGTCAGAATGTTATCAGCAGGAATAAAAGGTATCTACAATTTTCTGCTGAATCTGAATGGTAATTTAAACGCAATCTTGAATTCCAGTTTTTGTAAATTTTTTCGAGCAGCCAGGGCCGTATTGCGGCAATCACGATTTGCAAGCTTTATCGTGACATGTGTAAGATTCATGTAAAAATGGAAAATTAAAGTAAAATGGGCACAGCACATCTGTCATCTGTCAAATTTACTGTCAAAAGAAACAAAGTTGCCAATTTAAATAGCAAACCTCTAAATGAGAATAATTCACAGTTTGTAAGTGTTGTTCGGGCGTAGGTGGATTTAAGTAGAAATAGCATAACTCATATGTCAGCTGTCAAACTTACTGTAACTAACAAGAGCATTGCCAAATTTTTTTTTTAATTTAATCAGATATTTCTTTGAATATGAGACAGGATGGTAAGATAATGGCGGGACAAACAAAATTATGTGTCATTTATTTGCTTTGCAAAACCTCAGTCCCAGTTTCATAATCCAAAGCTCAGTGTTATTATATATTTAATAGCCTTATATGGGATACGTAAGTGTAATTTATTCAGGTAAGTTTACACTGTGAAATCTGAGATATTGGCCACTTAAGTAGCACTTACTTCGAGTGCCAAATTAGGCCTAAAACTCTCAAATAAGAAAATTAGTGCCAAATAAATTCAAAATTTTTGTCTCCCCTGTTTAAGTTAGGTATTTCAAAATTGACATAAAAAAATAAGAGCATTATAAATACTATTTTAATACGATGACAGATAATAAAAAGTCAAAAAATTCAAAGAATTCCTTTCTTATATAAAAAAAATGTATTATAAGAAAGAACATTTCTTATATAAAATGATTTCTTTTCTTTGACGATGTGTCAATTTATGGGTTTTTTTTCTTTCTCGATCATTGCAATATGTCACTTCTTTTGACAATTCAATAAGGATGTGTTCTGAAATGTTGTCAAAGTAAGACTGATGCGCCTTATTTGGATGTTTACACGAGAAAATTTCTTATAAACGTTTAATTTTCTCATTATAGTGAATAAGATCTTGTATCAGAATAAGTTTCTTATATCAGTGTTTTCTTATAAAAGTTGTTATTATAGGAGGTAAATTAAACACGTATATCTTTATGGAAATGTGCAGTGTGTTTTAGAATCTCTGGCTTATAGTATGTTTTTTTTCGATTTTCTGTCATCTACTGTATCACAAAAATAGTAAATACATATTATAGGTACATATTTCTTGCTCAAAAATGTCAAAATAAATTGACACTTAATAGCAAAAAATATACAATTTTATTAAATATAAATCAAAAGTATACATACCTACATATTTATATGTACATACGAGTACCTATACATATTTTGGTATAAAATATTCACGCATGAATTGCTGCTTTAATTTTAAAACAAGTCACTCAATTTTATAGTTAGATTTTGTTAATGGAAAACCCGCTGTTGCTGAAACTTAATTAAAAACTATGAACTCTAGTGACAATCATTACAAACACGCACGCATCACATTTTCATTGTAACAGCTTCCACAGCCTCTGTTGTCTGTTCACATCACATATCACTCTCTGACACGCACGGTTCGGCTGCAACAAAGTTGTAGCTATACATACATATATATATATAGGTATTCGTATTTATATAGAAGCAGTATCAGCAGCTTTGGCAATAGTAGCACTATACCAAGACCAGGAGGACCCAATCTCTGCCATATCGTCCTTGCTTCGTCAGGGCATATTCATCCATATATACAATATACATATACACATAGACGACACGGGTCAGTATATTAATTTAAATCCTCTCTCCCGCTGCCAATAACATGCCACCCCAATTAACTTTTAGGATCTATCCCCCCATATCCGACCCCCATCGACTATAGGTATATGTATATATACTCGGAACATACACAAAATGTTGTAGCACATCCTATCTGCGTTCATTAAAGCTTATTCATCAAGTTCTGAATTGAAAATCAGAGTGCGTCAACAGTGAGTATGGGGTGGAATCATATAAAGTCCCTTTTCCCTGCCCTTTTGGTTCGGAGAGCCATCATCATTCAGAATGGAGGGTTTTGAAGGATCGTCGAAATACGCGTCGAGTCTCGAGACGGGATGGAATGTGGAATAACGTATGTGTGAACCATTTGCTGGATAATAAAAAGAACACACTTAATTTTTGCCATTTCAACTGTATATGTAGCATGCTGTATGTATTTATACTATATGCCCTGACGAAACAATGTATCTATATTATGTGTATATAATGTATATGCTTGTATGCCCCCTTGTGGCATTTGTTCAATTTAACCGCAACGCAGCACCCCTTGGGTGGAAAACTATCCCAAGTGCTGGTTCCGTCGTCGCCGTCATAGTCATTGGTGGTTTATGTGTATGGTCAATTTTTGGGCAGCGAAAATTTATATCACGAGGTCAGCTTTTTCTGAGGAAGAGTAAATGGGAATTTCTTATTACTCTTCGTATAGGCTTCTTTGAGTTTGGTCGAAAAGTAAGACACATTTTTGGATGATTTTAGAGCCTCTTTGATGAAGGTACCTAACCTATATGAAGTGAAGATTTTCAATGGATATTAGTTAGACGGTTATACTTTGTTTGCTTCTAGTACATTAGGGTTTCTAGGAGTGAGCTTTAGTTTTTAAAAGAAAACAAAGTTTTAAAGGAGGAACTCAGATTTCTGACATGAATTTCTCCTTCCGTTTTAACATTCGGAAGGAAGCTCGCTCCTAGAAACCCTTATTTACTAGATTTTCCTCCTTCCGTTTTAACATTCATCGTCACCATAGATATGGCTATAACTTTGAGGTAGTTAAGGTGCCGCTATTAATTCAGACAACGACACCAGCGCTGAAATCAAATGGAGGATAACTCTTGCCAATCGCTGCTTCTTTGGACTAAGAAGGCAATTGAGTAGAAAAGTCCTCTCTCGAGCAACTAAAGTGTCCCTCTACAAGACACTTATCATTCCGGTTCTTATATATGGCGCAGAGGTATGGACCTTGTAAAAACTGGATGAGAATGCTCTAGGATGTTTCGAGAGGAAAATTCTCTGGGTGATTTTTGGTCCTGTCTGCATAGATGCTGAGTAGAGGGGAAGATACAAACACGAACTGTAAGGTCAAGGTCAAGGTCCAACGACTTAAACGACTTAGATGGCTGGGTAGAATGAATAGACCCAAACGCTTCGACCCGTAAAGTCTTCGAATCCAATCCCGAGGAACGGCGCATTGAGTCTCTGGTCAATCCCGGACTGTATAGCGCCACCTTAAGTAAGTATAAAATCAATGTCTCTAGTAATACAGTCTCTAAAAGGTGACAACACCAAAGGAAAAAGTTATAAAAGCTCATTTCTTTACCGATTATGACTTTTAAGAGCGAAGAAAACAAAAAAAAAATACCAATTCAAATAAGCTTCAATTATTTAAGCTTCAAATTTAAATATCCTTTTTCTTTTCAGAATAATCCGACTTCTATACTTTTGCAAAATATTATTGTTGTTGAAACGTTCCTTTCTCCCTTTCCAAATCAACTTAACTTTATATATCAAAACCTCAAAAATTGTGTTGTGTTGCGCTTCTGCATGTTTTACTAGCAATGAAAGTCATACCCTAATGGTCTCGTCTCGTCTCGTCTCTCCGTATCCATGGTGCCCAAATCCATGGATGTTGTATTTTGTATTTGCATGCGTGCGTACGATTCTCCATTTCTATGCAAATTGCTTTTCGAAATTATTTTGCAAAGCCAAAAATAAAACAGAGAGCGACACAAAATAAATTAAAAAAAAAAAAAACAAAAAAAATCACAAACTTCAAAACATACCAACGATTTGATTTTTTTTTTTATTTGTCGACATTTGGATTTAGAGAAATCTGTGAAAATAAGCTTGTCACATGGGAACTCATCTGGGTACAAATATTTACAAAGTTCTCAAATCCTCGAGATACATATACCTAACAATAATATATTTAGGGGATTTTCGTTTTTTTTTTTTTAATTTGTTTTACTTTTTTTCACACTTTTTTTACAAAGTATAGGTTGAGTGCGACTCTGAGCTCATTTTTTTTCGAAAGGTTAATTGTATTTCTAGGTGAGGTAAGGCTTTAATGAATTTTCTTTAACCAAAAAAGTTTGATTTTGTAAACATGTCTGTCAATATAATTAAGGAAAGACAGACAATGAGCAACATTATTGGCGAGAAAATAAAGTCAAATTAAAATAAATTCCGTTAACTTCTTCTTCTTCTTATTTTTCTTGGGCAAATAGTAATTAGAAATGCGAGATATCCTTTATATATAGATTGTCCTTGATGATGGTGATGATGGTGGTTTTTGGTGTTTGCATTTTTAGACTGTTTACCGACAGACAAAGTTGGTGAGGGAACGGGGATAATATTTTGTTGGCTGGTAAGTTGTCGAAAAATATTCAATCTTAGAAGTTAATTGAAATCAGAGCTAAAGTTTGGGCAAACAGATAAATGAATTGCCGCCGGATTATAATAAAGTGTGTCGTTTATTAGGTTTTCTTTATAAAGTGATGATTATACGACGCAATGGTATGGCGGTTGGATGGCGATGTGATGGTGTCCTTTTCTTTTAAACTTTCTTAATATTATTGATCGGATTTATTTAATTTATTCTCAAATCATCACAAAATTACAAATAATATTGAAATAAGAATTTTCTTTTTACAATCGAAGCAATTTTCAAAGAAAAAAGCTTTTGGTTTTGTTTAAAGAAAATATGTAAGCATGCATATTTATAAAAGACAAAATTGGTTTATTTAAAGTATTTTTAGTTGTTTAAGAAATCAAGAAAAATGCGTAAGATATGTTTTATTTTGATATTTTAAGTAAATCAGATCTTTATTGGTATCACTTTAAGTGTTTCCTTTTTTAAAAAAAATATTCGCGACTCAATCAAACGAAGTTTGTCTTGTGGTTTAAAACTATAAAAGGTCTAGTCTTCATTTGACCCTATGTCTGACAGGAATTTGTTTTTTTTGTACACCTTTCGTACTTACGTACTTATAGTACCTAAACATTTTTTTTTAAAACTATAAAAGTCCAGTTTGGCTTGAGAATTCTATCTTTTCCATTTCTCTTATTTTTCTTCGTCTATTCTAATAAACAACCCATTTTGATAAACATTCCAATAAACTTTATTTACACTTCTTTGTCTTCTTCTATAATGCACAACCCCCCCCCACCCGTGCAACGACCAACAATGAACTGCAAAACAACACCTTCTTCAAAAATAAGAATAAAAGTTCAACTGAAATTTTGGTAATTAACCGGAAAAACAAGTTTATCATTGCCACAGATGTAAATTATCGAGAGACAACACACTACAATACCTTTTTGCAGAGTAGAAATATACTCCCCCCAATGCTCCTCATAATTCCGAGTACAACGTTAAAATGGCCAACGGGCCATTCCAAACCATAACAAACCGTTAATGGTGCACCAAAGGTTGATGTAGGTAGGAATGTATATTCAGCCAACCAAACAAAAACAACAATATTAACAACAACAACGAAAAACAACACCGTCATCAACATTGAGCAAGAGAAGCTAGTAACTTTGCGAAACTTGAAAAAGATATTTTTATCTCATTTTGTTGTTGGTTGTTTGGATTCGTCTTTTTGTTTTTTGTTATTTGCATCACATTGTGGGGGATCGTACATATACCTAGTTGATTACGCGATGGTTACATGAAAATATAGGTACTACAGTGTTCGTCCTTCTTCTTGTAGCTAGCTCAGTTTGTTGTTTTATAAATCCATACAACCGTAGAGAATGTAATCAAATATCTACGCGATGCGATGCAACGTCTCTTAGGACACTCAAAGCCAGCCAGAAAACAGCAGGCCAAGGACATCATAACCCCAGCCCCCATACTAGAGCGTACAGGTGGATATATATGTAGTTGTTCCATGGGTTATGGATGGGTTGACTATTGTTACAATACAACCTACCCTACTCCCATCATATACACAACATTGAATAAATTTCCATAAAATAAAATTTATGTTCGGTTGTATTCTTTTTTAAATATTTTTACAAGGTTTCTATACTACAGAAACACAAACGGGACATTCAGGGTCCAGGGCAAATCACCTCCTGTGTTCTATAAGATGAGCGATGCAAGAAAAAGAACATCAAATCTACCATCATGATGCAGATAAAGGATATCCTCTCATATTATTTGTGTACAAGGATATTCTATAGGAAGTATGTATATTGTATAGTGTTTGCTGTAGGTGCTCCCTCGTAAGTTATTTTGCTATGGTTATTTTACCAAGGGTCGGTGTTGGGTTTTTTTTTTATTTTTGCTCGTATATTTACGAATAAAACTCGACTGCAGGACTTGTCTTGCAACTTAAACTGCCATGAAAATATCATAGTTAACAGTTAAAACTTAGAACTTTAGGCAGATGAAATGCCCAAAAGGACGATAATATTCCTGCACGTTATACACCATGAAAATCGGGAAGACGATGTCATTTTTGTTTTTTTTTTTTGTTCGGATTGTGATTGAAAGAAATTACACCGTAAAAAAAATTTGTGCAAACAAAATTAGAAAAATAAAACTAGAATCAGAGCCAAAAGTTAAATTTAAAAATAATCATTTGAAAAAAGAATAATTGAATTGTCCCAGAATTGACTTACGCGAACTACTCAGATAGTTTAAATAATAATTTGATTCAGATAATATTTGTGTTGAAAGATAGTTTTTAAGAAAGCAAGTGCTTGCCAAATGCTTTCGTGAAACTAGTTATTTTATTTTTTTAATATAAAGCAAACAATTTCTTGCTGATAAGAACATAAATAATCAGACATTTTTAATTTCAAGTTCCAATTGCCTTTCAAACACTTTCAAGTTGAAAAGAGGTTTCTTCTAATTCACCTAGCATTCAGGTAGTTCCATAAAAAAAGTCTTCGAAAATCTAAAAATAATTTCAGAACAAATCTATGATTTATAAATCACCTTCGTCTGTTATTCTTTTACGTATGTCAATTTAGCCCTAAACTTTGTAAAATTAAAAAAAAAACAAGCACACAATTTTTTATTTTAAATTAGTTGTGAATAAATTCGCACTAAAGTTCCAAATCTACAGTTGCAGAAAAAATTTCACGTAGTATTAGTAGTACAGTGTGAATTTTTTTTTAAGTGATGACTTCAAAATTTTGCGCAATTTTTTCTAGAACTGCAAATTTGGATCTCTACTGCGAATTCCTTGGTAACGTGGATGTTGATTTTTCTCATGCTAACTTTACATTGAAGTTGTCGGCGGCGGGCGGTACAATATGAACTTTCTGATTTTTTCTTAAATAAGACTGCTTTTAGACGACTGCAATTTCTATCCGCAATTCTCTTTTGAGTTTCTTTCCGATTGCAGCATCCATTTAAACGCTGCAAATATTAATACCTGCAATTTTTGTTAAATGAGAAGGAAATATATCTCCTCACTCTTTACTCCGCTTATGTCTCAAACAATAAGAAAAAGCACAAAGAAGAAAGAGCGATAACTCTGCAATTATTTCAACCTCTGCAACTTTGTCTACCCCGGACACCGCATACGTCCCCTGCCTACATGCTTAAAAATTGCAGGGGTAATTGCAGCATATTTGCAGCGTTTAAAAGCAGTCTAAGGAAATTTAAAATATTGGCCAGTTTTTTTCTTGAACTAAAAAAGAACTGCAAATTTGGAGCCCTGTTTCAAAGTGATAGCTTGCCTGTCTGTTGAAACAGAATGTACTGCTAACTTCACAATGAAAGTAGCAGTTAAGTATAATTTTTCTTTTTTAATTGATCACTTCAAAATTTTAGATAATTTTTTTCTAGAACTGCAAATTTGGAGCACTAGGTATTCTAAAGTTATGGATTACTTGGGATGTTGAAAAACAGCATATACTGCTAATTTCACAGTGAAGTTAGAATTTTCTAAGTGTTTAATGAATTTTGTATAGCTATTTAAATATAATGTTATTAATAAAAAATACTTAATTATCTTTTAATTCACAAACAACTAAATGTTAAGGAGCAAATCTTAATAAAAATCTACTAACAAGAACTGTAGGTACTGTCGAGAAAGTGTATTATTTAGTCTGAACACATACACTTTCTCACAAATGTCAACTTGTCTACACATGCAACTTTCTCATTTAGACATACATAAACATATGTACATATGTGTCCTGTCCCTAGCGTTTGTTTTGTCTTTATCTCCAGTATAAACAATTTAGTTTTAACTCTATTACTTGATAATCTTGAGTGAATTAGATAATTAAAATGAATTAATTTCAATTTTGTTTATTAATAAGATTTCGCATTTAAATCATTGATTAAAGAAAATTCATGTTTCATTTCAATTTATTTACAGAGATGTTAGTCTTTCAGTTGTGTATTTAGTTATTGATTTGAAGCCACTTTTTGATTTCTTTGGATTTTGCTGCAATCCTTTATAGTTTATTTTTTGGAATAAAAAAAGGAACATAATTAAGGGCATTTTTCTTTTTTAGTCCAGAGTAGAGCTCTGAACAGAGTCTGAACACTCTGAACATATTCTGAGCGATCTCCAGAGATCGACCGTGCTTTGCTCTGAGAATTCAGATTTATTTAACAAAAAACACGCTTCACTAGATTGTCACAATTATTGAAAACAATAAATTTATTATTTTTAGTAAATTTATTAAATTATTTACCTTTTTTTGCAGGTCGACTATATTCTGGTCCGCCATTTTTACTGTTTTGATGTTTTTTTTTCCACATGTCAAATTTGTGTTCAGCTATTCAACTCCGTCTATCTCATATTCTTATTTCATAGAGCGTGCTCTGAATCTGAACATGCTCAGAGCGAAAAAAAAAAACACAAAATTGGAGCTCTGAGCTAAAAAAGAAACACGATTTTTTTTGACAGTTCAGGCTCTGTTCTGAACAAAAAAAAAGAAAAACGCCCTTAGTTAGGTATGCATATTTTCTTAAAAGTATTATTTTGTCAGTGTACGTTTTTATTAACAATTGTTTGCTGCATCTAACTATAACTTTAGATCCTCGAGAAAACTAGTTCCTTTTTCTTTTCTTCTTCTGTTTACCTTTGTTAAACAAGTAAAGTGTGTTTGCTTTTAAGTGCCTCGTTCATTTATTCACATTTTCTCTGGTTTCGGTCATTCGTTATTTGTCTTGTCGTCTATCCAGTGCACATTTGGCAGACTACCTACCTTAGGATTTCTCTAAGTCCGCGACTTGATGCTGTGCATTCAATTTAGCTTGGCACATGTCGTTCTTTTTTTTTATGTAAGGATCCTCTCACTCTATCTTCGTTTATTTTTCAGCTTTTACCTTTGTTTTTTTTTTTTTTTTTTTCTACAAACGTTGCATCATTTTTCTCATTTCTTCTCTCAATCCTAAGGGACACACAATATAGCAACTTTGATGGCGCTTTAACATAAAGGACACATTTTCTTTCATGATGTTCATGTGATGCTTAGCTGTAGGTATGCTATTTTGCACAAAAGACAGCTCCATGCTTGGCGGGATCTCCGGTGATGGTTTTTTTCAATGGTCGCTTTTCTGCCACCAACCAACCAACGATGTCCTGTCTTTCTATTCTGCTGATGCTATCCTATATATGTATAGTGTGGCGGGCGGTCTATGTTGCAATATTTTTCTTTAAATTACAACATTTATGAAGACAAATTGGCTTATTGTCCTTTAATGGTTTGGGAGAAAATAGTACCTACATTCAGAAGACCATATAGCCAGATGCTCAGGCAAAACATTGTTGTTGTTGTTTTTGTTGTTGTGCGGTAAAATTGTGACTACCTACTTTTTCTACGTCGAGCTAGGTATACATGCTTTTTTTTTTTGGTATTTTCGTTGTTGTTGTAATCCATTTATCTATACTCTTGTCTCCCAGGTTGCCATTGTATTTAATGTCTCCTTGAGCTTCCGCTCTTAACTGTCGTAAAGACAAAGTACATATAACTATATAGGACAGGTATAGAAAAATGGAAAGTTTTCCATTTTCTAGTGTAAGGTAGGTCTTGCCGCTATATTATGCAGGTGATCTAAAAGAATTGTCTTATAGGAAAATTTTCCAACCACACTATACCTATAACGTCGCGCGGTTGGTCGATACTGAAATTTATAGCAAGCAATTAAGACTGCTTAGATAGAGCTTCTTTTTTTTTTTTAGGTGGATATTTATTTTACCTCACGATGGGCTATCTAATTGATTTTTTTTATATACCTATTAAAAGGCTGCAAAAACCCTTAAAAAAAACTGATTTTTATATAGATCTTAAAAGAATAAGATAGGTACATCTCATGGAAACGATATTTTAAGGAACATTTTAATTGAATGCAGTAAAATTTGGATAAATAATATCTATCTCTATTTCGTGAAGTTTTGTACAAAGATAAATTTTTTAAAATTCTAGGGTCCCGAAAATAAGAATTTTGTAAAAAACTTTCTTTAAAGGTATCAAGAACTCATTTAATGGGAACTTTTTTTACCCGGGGAAAAATGTTTCCCATGATGAATTTTCCACAAAAATAATTTTTCCCTAGCAACCACTTACTTGCGGAAATTTTTGCATTGAAATAAGAAAAAAGTTCGCTGGAAAAATTATTCACGCCTAAAGTTATTTTGCTCCAAAGAACATTTTCCCTAATAATGTCGAAGATTATACCTTATAGAAAACTTCCCAAAATAGGAAAAAAAAAACTCTGGGGAAATTTCTTGTGCAATAGCTCTGCATCTGTATATCTACCTTTTCCAAAAAAAAAAATAAGTTCTGGCCAATCAAAATTGAACGTTAGTGAATACCTACCATATAGGTAAATACCTAACCTATTTTAAGTATCCATCGGAAACAATGTGGATTTTGGTATTTTTCGATCGGACCTTACTCTGTTTAATTTAAAAGAACATCGGCAGTAGTCCTATTTTATTACCATTTATAGTCATTAATTATAGATTGCTAATCATTTATCAGTGGGTAAAAAAAATGTTAGTTATTGTTGACACAGAAGTTAAGACTTGACGTCGAACAAGGGATTTCAATTTGTGGTTTACGCTATACGTAGAGCTCGGAAGAAATTGTTAAAAAGTCGGCCAGTGACAAAACATTTTGTCATTAATTATGCAAGACTTTTAAATGTTTCGATACCATCATTTTGGCATGAAAGGTATGAAAAAAATAATTTATTTCATTTAGGAAGATATTGGCACATTTATATATGTAGGTAAACTTCTAGGTGAATACATAGATCGGAAATTCACTGATGGACATTGCATTGTTCAAATTTAAAATTCAGCTGAGCTAAAAGCGTTTGAGGTTTTTCCTTTTAAAGAAAGAAAAAAAAAACATAAAATACTTATACAATTAGACAACCTATACGTAAATGGTCAAGGCGACTTAGACTCTTTCAATGCATGAAATGTTGAATACCACATCCGTTTTTTATCATTTGGTGTCAATGCGTTGACATGTTCAACTTTGACAATCACATGAGCTGAACACACCTGAACATTTTGAGTGTTGTAGCGATTCTTTGACAAGAACAAAAACTAAAACTTTTTCGCGCTAACGATCGCATGGCGTTAAAATGTCAAATAAATGTAACCGTCAAATTCCGTTGTAGGATGGTGGCAAGATGGGTACAATTTTTTTCTTTGGAAAAGGGTGTTTTAAGGATCCCCCACTCCAACACGAATCTGCCGTGGCGACAATTAAAACAATAAGTAAATAAATAAATAAATAAATAAATAAATAAAAAAATAAATAAATAAATAAAATAAATAAATAAATTATTGTTTTCGTCGTCACCGCGATAGATTCGCGTTGGTGTGGGGGATCCTTTAAAGTCTATTCGATGACATTTGAATCGAAATATTCAATATTTGTTAAAATATACATACATAGTTTGTTTCCTATATCTGTCAAGCTATTAACTTTTAAATTCGATTGAAGAACGACTACGATGGAAGTCACGTATAGCAGATTTTCAATGTTTGCTTACTGGGTTGACAGCGTGTTTACACGGTCACACAAAATAATCAATGCATTAACCATAAAATTCGTAACAACCCCATTGTCAACGCCGCTGTCGAAATATTGACAGTATTCTGCGTTGACGATCACAAGCCTTGATAAAATGATAACTTTGCAACAGAATTTGGCGTCATTTTGACGTCAGAGAGTCAACACGTTCACCATTTGCGTTGAACATCTAATCGTAGCCTTAAACTGAGCATCAAACAAATTGGGCTGCCCTAATATATGTACACATATTGAATAGCTAGTCAAAAAAAGAATATTTATGGATTTAAAATTGTTTTTAACATTTTCATTCGAAGAAAGGCTATTAACATTTTCGTTCTTAAATTGTATAAAAATGTAAATCATTCCCAATAACGCACTTGAAGTATTGCAAAAAAAAAATATTTATGTAATTATAAAAAAAAAAACAACTGTTTATCTCATACAAATAATACCACTCAAGCAACATCTCATTTGCAATGTTAAGCACGCGGAGTTCACTGAATCCACTCTACACATTATTCAGATGTCTCTGACCATATCACCATCTCCAAACCCAATCCCTCCACCGATATGATGATGTTGATGATGATGGAGGCAAAGCAAGCATATACCATATATAAATACTCTCTGTTTTTTCGCTGTGTTGTTTGCTTCATGATTTATTTGAATTGCGTGCATGAAATAATTTTCACTTATTTAATTCATTTAATTGGAAAGCTTACAACTCGAAAATCGCCTGTCATCCATCCGGAAAAATGTGTGTGCACTTGTATACGCATTTTATTTATCTTCCCTTCGGGGGTCAGTCCCAATGTGAATAAATTTATCTATATCTATGTATGTACGTACCCCGTATGATGTGTATTGTTTTTATAATATCTCTCTCTCTCTCACTCCATATCTCTCGCACTTTTCATATAAATATATAGGTACATATAATAAACATTTTTTTATATATTTAATTCTTTGAAAGTTTGCCACTTATCATTAAAGCTGGGGCTCTGGCGTTCACTCTGGATAATGAAAAAAATATAATTCCTTAATTTATGCATTTTTGAAGAATCTGTTGCCTTGTGCACAAATTCCCAACATGGGGTCGGTCGATTGGTGCTCAAAGCCTCGACTCGACTATCATCAGGGTGAAAATTTAATATTAATAAAATAATTTAACATTGTCCTTAAAAAATAATAATAAAAAAAATAAAAATAAAAATATCGGTGGCAATTACCATACGACAACAAAAAATCTCAAAACATTCATAATAATGCTTCTGGATAAATGCCAACAAACGATGGACAATTAAATCATGCAAATAAAATATTAAATATAGTATATATGTAAGTACATATGTAATAAATATTCGAGCTATATAGATTTTTGTTCATGATGCAATCCCTCACACCGATAAAACACAAAAAAAAATGGACAATCGAAGTAAATCGATGTCGTGCTTTGGTATATGTTTAATTGATTACACACAAACGTATTTTTTCGTTATGTTTGCGGATGCAATTAAGAGAATTGTATCACAAGGATATTAAGCTTACTTTGACTTTATCACTAGCTTGAGGGAGGATAAAGGGTTAAAGTAATATAATTTATATGCTGCAGTATAAAAAGTACAGAGGATTTGCATATATACCTACCGATACCCATATCAATTCATCATTACACGAATATTTTAATGTTCCATAAAATAAAAATATTTTTTTTCAGGAAATTATAAAATTATGAAATGTTTTAATTTCCAATATTTCACGCTTTCCCCGCAGGGCAAGAGTTCTTTCCAGTGGTGGATTATTATTTGAAATGCCCAATGTTATTTTTGTATCCCTTGAAATGCGTTGCAGCATAATTAAATATTTTTACAGAGCTAAAATCGTAAATGTTTCGCTCGATCTCAAGGTAGTCAAGTTCCCACCTATCGAGGATTTATGTAATGTATTTATGTCCTTCATGTCCCAAGGCCGTATATCTTAAGTAGGTATGATACTTCTATTATAATAATTTAACAATTTTAACAATCTTTATAGGTAAACACCTTAATTAACTGGTGATTTCTATTATTTTTTGAAGATGAGTTTAGGTACATGTTTTTTTTTTTTAATTACAAAATTTAAGCACATCCTACCATACATATAAAAATGAATGTTAATCTGTACGAAGCTATATAGACTAGAAAACTGCTAAACCTATCTCGTTTAATTTTCAAATTTTGTTGTTTATTTTTTTTTTTTTGTTTCGTCCTTAGAACGCCCAATTTCCTTATAATATAATTTTAAACTTATATGCAGGGTGTTTAGCATAAAATTCGAAAAAAGGCTAGAGCGTCTAGATTGTGTCAAGACAAGAAAAAAATCATGTAGGAGGGGGTGCCTAATCTTTTTCCCCTTCTTTATGCAGGAGGAACAATTTTCTAAAAATCGACTTGAAATTGAAAAAAAAAAGTCATACAAAATCAACAAAATACTGCTATAAGGTAAAATGTTGAACAAAAATATTTTGGTCTAATATGTTTTTTTATTATTTGAGTTTGAAAATTAATTTTACTACTCTTTGAAATAATTGATTCAAAAACAGAATATATTTATTTGAATCCTATATTTGTGGGCTTCAGGTCTTCAGGTCTTCAGGATAGACGACGTTTTGTACGTGTTTACGTACTTCTTCAGGTCTATTCTGTCCTAAAAATTATTTGATAGAAGAATTGTGTTTTTATCTCTTTTTTTTAGATTTTTGAAATTATATTTATCTTTTAAATTTGAATGTCTTGAAAAAATGAATAATTTTTAAAAACAAAAACAAATTGATTATTTAAACAATTGTCCCTCCCGCCTAAATATACCCCCCCTTCCCTTCTTGTCTTGTTGGCTTTGTCAAATCTTATTCAAAACCGCCTGTATGACGTCCTAAAAAGACTGAAAATTTATAATTAATCTCTTTTTTAAAAAAAAAAAACCATGACATATTGTGTAGGAGAAGGTTTAGGTTTTATTTGGCTGGCTGTTGTTGAACTTAGTTGTAAATATAAAACTTTATCATGTCTATTTATAAACAAAAAGTAAACATGAATTATCTTTAATTAGTGAGTTAAGTGCGGAATATAATATTAAATGGAACATTATTCATGTTATTAATAATCTAAGGGTGGATTAACGAATAATTAAGTCAACAAAAACCTAAGATATTTCTGTCAACGACTGTAGATAGTAATAAAAAAAGGAAACTAACGCTAAAGTAACACATATTTTATTTAAAAGATCAAACGAGAAAGTGTGTGTGTAAAAATTCAAATTTTTCGAGAAAGTTTATGTGTGCACACTAAATTAATTATCTTTGACGACAACAGAGTTTTTGTTGAATGTAGTAGATTTTCGTTAATATTTGCTACAGTTTTCGTGAAATAAGTTTTGATCAACGTTCTAGTGGATTTGTGAATTAGAAGATAATCAAGCATCTTTATTAATAGGATGTACATGATATAATTTGTAGTAAGAAATACAATTTTTTTTAAAGTTCTTTTCGCTTTTAATAAATATTTTTTTCTTTTTTAAACCAATACCTTTCCATTTTTTTTTATTTGCTCTGAAGAATTTAAAAAAAGATCTGGAAAACAAGAAAAAAAGAAACCCCATTTAAAGACTAAGAAGGTATAGGTAGGTGTTATATGGACGAAATTCTTTTTCAGAATTTTAAGGATGTCGCACACATGCAAGCACATATTATAAGAGAATTGTGTAACAAACAACTCTACAATGTTTTATATGGACAAACAATAGGGTCCTTGAGTGTGAAGAGGAGCAACAGCGTAGTTATGCATTTTGGCAATGACTAGGACTATAGGACTATGTATATATAGTATGTACTCGTACAGTACAGTTAACAGTAGAGTACATGTCGACTATAGAATGACGATGACAACAAAACGCACGTCACACCGTTATGACAAGGAACACAGTCATTATAGGTTGGTTTTGCTGGTGGTGCTTGCTGCTGGTAGAGAGGTGCTAGATATAACACACACGACTGAATAAGTGTTTTGTGTGGAATTCATGTTTCGATGGTGATGGGTGGTGATGGTGACACAACGTTTTTGGGGGCACACATAAGCATACACTCGTCGTGCGTTATGTATAGTGTGTTGCACAAGAACTTCGAGTTGAGTGCGAGAAAGGAGGTTTTTTTCTGTAAAAGATGGCTCCCTTTTGCTTCATATCACATCATACATCGCCTAGCTATGAGGCTAGCAAAATGGTTTAGTAAATTTATGTGTGTGTTTCTGTGTGTATTTGTGTATGTTTATATGTTTGTTTCGCACCTTTATGCTGTCAAGAGCGTATGTACATCATGCATGCCATTCACTGTGACATTCTTTTGTGTGGTATTTTGATTCGAATTTAATGGGACCCCAGGTCAAAATGAACGCCAGTGTCATGGTTTTGATATTTTCGCTTATGGATAGAAAATTATTAATGATTGTTTCCTTTGGCTATATAGAACGTCCGTTGATGTTTGAAAGGTTGAATGATGTAAAAGGGAAATACTCTCTGTTACCGTGTTATAACAATTCGAAATATACATATGTATATATGGATAGGTATAGAGAAGCCACAGAGTGGAATATTTTTGAGACTTATACATCATACATTCTTGATTGCAATGAAAGATGGCAACGATATAAACAATGAACAAAGGGTTCTTTGGAAAAAGAATGTAGATACATATGTAGCGTAAATGTAGGTTGTCAGGAACAATGTAACGATACACCCTGTTAATGATTTATTGAATTTCCTATATACCACAATTTTAAAGGTTTTTCATATTTCTTTTTTTATTTTTGGAATTTAATATCAAAAATGCAAAAAAAGGTCTTAAAATTTGTCATTAAAACAACATGATATTCCGGTTTCTTCATCATTTAAGGCTTCAAAAGATTTTTTTTTTATTTAACTGTTAGTTTTGTATTTAGCTCATAAGAATTAATAGGCGTGTTCCAAGAAAAACAAATCTCTGAATTCTCTAAGTTGGATGAGATTTCTGGAACTGAGCACTGATTTTTATAATAAAATTTCATAACACATGTGGTAGTGTAGTGGCGTAATCTTAAGGGCATAAATTATTCCTTTTGCGAGGAATTGAAAAATTCTCCACGATTACCTCATGTCATGAAAAATAGCTTCTCAGTTTAGCCGTTTGAATTTGACAGAAAATTGTAGGTCCCCTGCATTACTGCCAATAACACGCACACAGGACTGGTTAAGAGTTGCAGGTCACTTGGCCCTGGTTCTACCAAGTCTCATCGCGCTATACCCAATTTATTTTTATTTGATAATTTACACACGTTGTTTAATGTTCCATGGTGAATTTGCCATACACTACTGAGACTGACCCATTCACAAAAACTATATATTTTGCATTTACCTGTTATTACCTTACAATTTTTCAAGCGTCTACATTGAAAGCTCATTTACAATTTTAAGAAATTCAAGAAAATTGTTTATGTTTTGACATTTAAAAAAAACATAAAGTTATTTCCCACAAAAATTATAGAAACAGAAGTAACCCAATTTACTCGTCCACGAATCACCCTGTATATATGCATTCATTATCAAACTGATGTCCTTAAGAAGTTTCTTCCAATAAGAAAGCAGAGGAGATAAACTAAAAGTTAAAGTAAAATTGCATATCGCACGAAAACAACGACGACAATGACGACAACGATAGATGATGGGTAAGCTAGGACATTTTAAATTAAGAACAAAACTACACTAGCTCTAGCTTACTAGTCATATAAAATATACATACATACATATCTATAGTTATATATTATATGAGCTCCTTAGGCTAAGTTTGAATGTATAAGTTTGTGCGGACAACTTTGTCCTGCAAGCTCACATTACTCTTTTGTCAAACTGGAGACACCATAGAGCGAAGGAGAGCAAGAAGTTGATGAAAAATCGAGATTACCCAATGGGAAATATGTCAGTAATATTAATGTTTCGTCCTTTTGCAAGCTATTTAAGCTTCGACACTGACGTCTGCAACATACATACATATACATCCATTTATATGTGTGTGTCTTTCATTCTAATTGTATAAAATGTCTCTCTGTCTGATTAGAATCTTTTTCTTGTTGAATTTTCTTAATTTTCTTTCGAAGAACTCCGGTAGTCCGATCCGTGTAATCGTCATTATTCATGCACCTTCATGGTTTATTATCTTCTTAAAGCTTATTCAAGGACGAATTATTATTTTATATTTTATATTTTTGGACAGAGAGAATGTGTGTGCAAAAGAGAACATCCTGATGGATATGTGTTCATAAAGGATTGTATATATATGTGGGAGAAAATAAGTTGAAAATGAAATATGCACGACATATCTACCGGTGTTGTTTGTCAATCAATTATTATCGTTGGTGGTTAAGTTCACAGCACAGGGTGTAATTTTTTTTTTTTTTTGTTGCAACACACCTTTGCGAAGGAAGAAAGACAGTCATCGACCACTGCAGCCACCACGAGCGGTGAGCTACTGTATAAGTATAGATACACGGCTGCTGCTGTTTCTGTTTGAAGAAGGATTTGAGGTTCATTCGAAAGGACTCAGTGTTATGATTAATGACTCTCATTTGTGCATACACCATCACAACTGAGTGATTAAGGTATGGTCTATCTCCATCTCTCTCTCTCTCTCTATGTATTCTACAGTCTAGGACTCTAAAGTGGATCAATATTTTAATTAAGTTTATTTTTGTTTTTTTTTTTCGTTTATTTTTTGTTGGTAGGTATTATTTATGTTTCCCTTTATACTTCGTATTTTCTGAACATAAATATGTGGAACAGAAATATTATTATTATTGATAAAGGGTTATGCAAATAAGAAATAACAAAAAACTGGTGGAAGAGAGGGGAGGGGGTAGAATTTCGGTTTACTATTTGATTTATTCGATCGTATGATTCATAATTGTGTATCGAAATTAATCTTTCTTCAATATTTGGCAATAACTTTGCAGAATATTTTTCCGTGGATAATTTTATCTAGAAAAATGTACATATACATGAAGGATACCTATAAACATAACTTTCGCCTACCAAAAATGAATTATGTGACCATTCAGCAATTTAGTAAGATTTGTAGATAGAAATATGTAGGATACACAGAAATTCGAATTTAAAATTAAGGAGAAAATGTATGTTACATGTATGAAACTTGTAAGCTTTGTAGATATAGTATATGCCTCATGTTAGAGTTTTTTTTTAACCTAGGCAAAATGTACTTTTACTGAGGAAAAAAAATCCAAGTGAAGATTTTTCATCGCATTAATCTTTATTTTGGCATTAAGGAGTAAAGTTCATTGCCAAATCAGGCTTGCATAAAAATTCATTCAAGGTAAATTGTCGAAAATACCGTTATTTCACATAAACTGGATAATTTGACCTTTTTGAAAACGCAATATCTCCCATAACTAATGCTTTGTATGGAAAAAGGTACAAAAATATTTCTTATATAATTAATATTATGATCTATAAAGTTGGCATACTAATTTTGCTCACAAATCTTTCATTTAAGAAAAAAAGGAAAAAACGGTATTTTTTTACTTCGATCAATTTTTTTTAAATATTAAACTTTTTATTGCTTAACGTTTTTGACCAATTTTTAATGTAACTTTTCAAGTGAATTAAAACTGTATTAATACAATTTTTATTCCACTATTTTCCCAAAGTTTCGTAATTATCCTTTACCTTGTTACTGATCGCTCTTTAAGAAAATAATGTCAATATTATAACCTATAAAATGAGCATGAATTATTTTTTAAAAACTTCGCCATTTAAGAGAAAAATCGTAAAACCATTATTTTGAAATTTTTTTTATAATAATATGTAGATATCTCTGAAATAATTAATGTTAGGAGTTTTTCGTTTTGACAATGGACATAATGTATCTTACAAACGATTGCTTGCAGGAAAATATTTTTTGAAAGATTTTTTATATAAGATCACATGATCTGTAAGCTTTGCTGTACATAAAGTACTTTTCGGTAAAAAGTTATATTTTCGATTATTTAACTCTTAATAACTTTTTAGGCAAGTCAGATTTTTTCTAGATTTTTTCTGGACTATTTAAAGAACTTTCGTTTAATTGTTTATTTTTTTTTTTTTTTAATTTTTATCTTAAAATGCCTAACATGTTAAAACCTCAAAAAAAAGAAGTTAAAGTATAAAAAAAAAATCAGGTTGGTGATTTTTATCAAAAAGTAATATCGCGAAAGAAAAAACCCTCAAGGCCAAAATCCCCAAGTGAGAACAATAAAGACAAAATTATGTAGAGGAAATCTCTTTGCAAAAAATCTCAAAGAGTAAATCCCAAAAAGAACAGTGGAGAAATATTCAAAAATATTGGTTTTAATTTCGAACACTTTTGTAGCTGTTCAAATTTATAATTACCTTCTTAAATAAAAAATTGTGTTTAAGGCTTAAAATAATAATTGGATTTTTGTACTTACTTCATGTATAAAATTTATATTATCCAATATTTTTTTTTATTTGGCTCAAACGAAAATGTCAAAATTCGTCAAAATATACTCCCACCTTTATTGCAAAAATGAACAATCACCGAATTATTATATTTCAACCTTTTTGCAAGACACCCCTTAAATGCCTTAAATAAAGTTTTATCTTGTTTTAGTTTTTGTTGTTGAAAATAAAAATAAAAAAAAAATAAATTTTTTCGACTACCAAAACAAAATTGGAAAATCCATTTATAGGGTGGCTGATGCTGTGATGTTGTATAATGACAATAGCCACGCCATCATGGTATAACTCACCCTACCTCGAAGACTCCCTTGAGTGATGTAATTGTAAATGCATTTACAATTTGCTTATATGTGAGTGGAGCTGATGTTGCTGTTGTTGTGTTACTACACCATTTTGAAAGCCATTTAAGCCACATACGAGCGCGCAGAGATTTTATTTGCTACCGTGCATCATGTTAGCACTATGGTTCAACATACGGTGACCGTATTTTATTTTTATTTTTTTTGTTATAAATAAAAATAGTTTTTGAAAGCCACAATAAGTTATTGTGTTGAAAAGATTTTATTAGGTTTTGACAAATGAAAGCGAGGATTTTTTGCTGATGGGTATACCTCAGGCAACTAGAGTATTTTTTTTCCAATTTTTCATATTTTTCATGACTTTGAACTATTGGCCTGTGAACTGTGTAAAACTCTGTGTCATTTAACAATAGCGTCTGCCCTTTCCTTACATTTGTCGAGGGTCCAAAAATATTCGATTGAATACTTCCTTAAAATTATCCCTCCATTTCAATTAAATCCTCTTAAATTTTGAATTTTATCAGGCATCTCAGAAATGTTGAAAAATGAGAGAATAGTGAACCAATATTTTTTTTTCAGAATATAATCTGTCAAAGTGTCAACTGGTTTCCAAAATCTTTAAAAAAAAATAAGAAATTGAGTTCGATATTTAAAAAAAAATATCTTGAATTGACATCTTAAACGAAGCACTTATATCCAAAGTCCATTGAATTAAAAGACAGCTGGTCACATTAATATTTCAATGTGTATTCGTATATGTACCCTTAGCATAACAACGCCATCACCATCACCTGCTGAGCAATGCTGCTGCTGCTGCTACTGCTACAGCGAAAAGCACTTCACCTGTTGTCTTTGTCGCCTTCCGTTGCCGCAACACCACAACCACCAACCGCCGCCTCGACCGCCCCACGTATTTCAACACAACCCCGTCTTCGTTCTTATTCCAGGTATAGGAAAGGTAGGTACCTACACTGCCTGATGATGGCTAAGCTATTATTTCAGCAGCTTTATAACCGGACTGGGTGCATTTAAAATGCATCAGCAAACGTTGTTCACTTCGCTTTTGCCCCTGCTTGCGTGTCGCTCCATCTCACCCCCCTGCACACCAAACCCATCAGGCAGCAATTTTTGCTGTTTCTGGCTGATATATGTGTTCTACGTGTGTGTTCATCTGTTGTTCTCTGCATATTGCATCCAGATTCCAATGTATAGGGGGGTTGGTTTAGAAAAATAAGAAGAAAAAAAAAATATTGTTTGTCGCTGAGTTACAGTATGAATTAAACATTTTCAATCGACACTTTTATATGCATTGCGATGCATGTTGAGTTGAGTTGGGGGTTAGAATGTCAGTGTTGGGGGGTTCTATACTAAAGGGCTATGATGGGCACTCTCTTTCTCTCTTGGCATATAAGTCCTAAACTATTTTAAGGTGTGACAGCATTCGACAAGTTTCAATGACTGAACAGTGAACATCAAGGGCTATAGGGGTTGGTAAATCAACTCCTTTCTGGTGTTTTTATTTTTTTTTTGGGGATTTCCTTTTTTCCTTTTAATTTTTTTTTTTTTTTCATTTCACTCCAATTTACTAGAGAACGTGACACAAAGTGAACTTGAAAATAAAAAAAAAAAGGTTTATCGCAAAAAAAAAAAAAAAACAGTGCTAAATTTCTCACTGGTGAAACTTTGTTGACAAGGGATGTTGACCTCGGATCGCTGGGGTGCAATTTACGTAATAGGAGTTTCAGGTTATACAATTTTTTTTTCTTTCTTCTTTTGTTTATTCCTTTTTTTTCAATTGAAGTGTTTTTGCTGAAAATGATGGAAGTGACACTTTAAAAATAAAATTGGATCTGTTAATAATATGAAATTAGAGTTATGTTTTTGAACGAAATACAAAAAACATTCAAACCAAAATAATAGGGATCCTGTGAAATAAACAGAACAAGTGTTATTATGATATTATCGTATTTAATTAAGTATAAGCACACAAAATTGAGATTTAGATTAGTACAACTCACATTAGTTCCGTAATAGGTGTCTGAGCGGACACTGTCTAATAGGTAGACACGCCATGCGACTAGGCGTTCACTCTAATGATTTCTGCAGAAGCTGCATAGATGAGGAAGAGGAGGAAACAATTCCTCACCTTCTTTGTACATGTCCTGCTCTGTCACAGAGACGTAGACTCCACCTGGGAGACTTCTACTACAACGATACGAGTGATCTAACAAATACTTCTATAAGTAATCTCGCACGCTTCATAAGAAGCTCAAATTGGTTTAATTGAGTAAGAAAAAGCTTTCCTAGATCTTTGTGGTATCACAACGGGCCAACAATTGGCCTAAGTGTGTCGGTTTTTTCCACCGACAGCCACTTCAACCTAACCTAACCTAGTACAACTGGAATTTGTTGAATCCAAAATTTATCACAACAATAAACTATTGGGATAAAAACCAACAGTACTTGGCAATTTTTACTTATGATTAAATTGGTATAATTAGGTATGGCAAGTTATGAAAAAATAAAAAAATCGAACTCGAAATATTTATCAAACTTGACATTACGATGACAGCAAAGTCGAAAAACGTGGGTCGAGTGTTTTCTCGGAAATCCTCCACCAGATTTTTTTTAATTTTTTTTTTAAAACCAAAAATAACGGTAACTGCAGTACAATTTACAAACTAATTAAAATCTTAAATAAAAAAAAAATAAATTGGTCAGCGCGACAGCTCGTGTAGAACCAGGGCTTATAGACTTACAACTCTCAACCATTCCTGTGTGCGCGTTATTGGCAGGAATAGAGGGGACCTACAATTTTCTGCCGAATCCGAACGGCTAGGGTGAGAAGCACATAAGAGATACTCTTGGAGGATTTGTCAATTCCTCAATTCGCAGCAACTTGTGAAAAACATTTCTGTTTTTAGGTGGCATAGGCTGGGAATCGAACCCAAGACCTTCGGCGTAACAGTCCAACGCACTACGCACAACGGGCTACTACCTTAAAAATTGTTTAATACATATATTTAAATTTAATATAGTGTACAAAATTATTTTTTTTTTAACCACTCAAACGATTTTAAAATGTTTGTCTGTTTAATAAAGATTCGTCAAAGAATTTAAATGGTGTCCAACCCGAATTGGTGTCAAAATAATTTCAGAAGTTTTTTTTTAAATAATAATACAAATTCTATATACATATGTACTACTGAAATACATCAGCCTAGTAGAAGACTTAGCACTTTTTTAATTGGACTTGTTGAATTATTGATTCTAAATAGCTTTTAACGGCCTCTAGTCCACAAAAATTTCTTCTAAAAAAATCGAATCTATGTTTATTTAAACTTCGCATAAATTACCAAATGCAATACATAGTTCATTATTTTTCATCTAAAATACACTGCTCCATTTTCACTCCTTATAACCACCTCACATTTCACATACCCAAGATCTCTTCGGTGATTTCTTAAATTGTTAATACGAAGACTTCAAAAATCAAAATTCCCCTACGCTCTGTCCATAAAAGACGAACGAATTTCAATCCGAACAACAAGCAGCATTACCGTTTTCCTCATTTATTCAATATAATATTGCCACAGGTACAAATGTACATACACATACATATATTCATCATAAACATCATCATCATATTCATTGTAAATATAACAAAATTAATATTGCGAACAGGACACGGCCACAATTCGATTTTCTCAATATACATATTATATTGAGGAACATCATCATCATACGTACATATATAAAGGACATCATAGATATAGAAGACAAAATAAATAAAACATGCAATAATGTTGTATTTGCATACATACAACAAACATTCTACACCATCACCCCATCATATCAGAGCATTATTTCGGCCGTCAATGAGAGCCTTGATTCGACATGGAGAAAGATCCTTTTTTCCCAATGATGTGAGTCCTTTTCAAAATACTGATATGAATTGAATCACCAATTTCTGGTTATACACCCATCACGACTCCCGCACCGAATTTGAATCTGAATTTGAATCTGAATCCATTTATTGGAAAATATTGAATATTGACAGGTGAAGGACGAAAAGGTATAGGTATAGGATATAGGTACCTACTCTATGGCAGAATAACGGTGGTGTTTTGCAGTCGGTATACTTTCCATCTATGTACATACATGGTAGGTATACAATAATATCCTTGTTCCTTTATTTGTGAATTAAACTTTTCCCATATGTGATGATCGGTAGGTATTGTATAATATCTCTCTCTGTGCGTCTGAAAATACATGAATGTTATCATCGTCATCGAACTGCCAGGGAAAGAGGGATATTTTTGATTTTTAATTTAGCTATAGGCAGAGAGGTATCTATCTTTACTTCTTGTATTATAGGTAAGTTATAGGAAAAGTATACCTCTATCTTCGTCCCTTGTATTATGCTGCTGCCGTTTTTGCAAACAAATATCCTGTCCCTGTGTGCCAGAAGGGTTTCCTTTGAAGTCAATTGGCTGCACGCTGTTGCTTCTTTGATATTTGCGCATACACGTCTATATTTCTCATCACGTATAGGTATACTCAGTAGGTAGCACCCAGCAGCAAGCAACAAGCAAGCCAAATGAGAAGAGGTGAAACTAGTGTAGGACTTATTGTTTGCTCTTTGTAAATATCATTGAATGGCTCTTTGTGCCGCCAATATACCCTTTTCCTAAATATACCAATAACGCTATCCTTGGGACTATGCTTTTGATAAATCTATTACCTATAATGTCAGGACCATGAATTACATAAGAACTCGTCCACTATATTCTACCTATAACCATATATACCTCTGAGGTATAGTTTCCAATTTATAGTCAATCATTACGTGATGCGTGGAGTTGAAGTTATAACTCTTGCTTTTGTGCATAGGTTTTTCTTATACCGGTTAATTGAGAGCCACAAATAAACAAAGAGCTTCTGATGTTTGGCCATATTCGCTAATTAATATCGAAACGGCTGCGTAGCGTATAAATGATGTCCTTGGGGGTTAACTACATATATGTAAGCACTTGATTATATGTTGGCATAGGTTTGGTTTATGTATAGAACATTCATCTATGTACATAAATATACATATATATTGGGTATGTTTATATATATTTGTGCTGATGAATGCACAAGTTGTCTGAATAAGCGCTGATTATTGTGCAAATGGCCCTCGTCTATAATTGATTTCTACAAAGTTTGCTTACAAAACAATCCATAAGTAAACTAATACCATTTATATCAATATAGAGTTATAACAGCTTACATGAGAAATAAATACAAGCTATATATATAGGGATGCCAATGTGCCACCAAAGTGCGTTAAGTATGTTATCAATGATTCGTTGAGAAATCTTTTATAAACGAAACCTGAAATTAGAAAAACTGATGGAATTAGGTATTATGAAATTTAAAAGACAAACAAGGACCAATACCAAAGAAAGAGATTTGCTGATACTGATTTTTGTTCGAAATAATTAAAAAAAAAATTAAAGTGTGAATTTTTATTTTAAATTGTGACTTTAAAATTTTAATTTTCTAATGAACGGTACACGAAACTATAAATTTTTAGCATTGCTGTAAATTCCTAGCTTGGGCGGTTGCTGAAAAAAGGACTGTCTTGCTAACTTTACAGTGTCTGCAGTGTATTTTTTTTTTTTTAAATACGGCTTCAAAAATTGCTTTGAAACTTTTCTGGAACTGCATATAAAAATGTAAATTTAGAGCGTTACTATTCTAATTCCTTGCTTTGGCGGTTGCTAAGAAAAGGACCGTCATGCTAGCTTAACCAAGTGAAGTCAACTGTGCAATTTGATTTTGATTTCAAATTTGGAGTCGTTTTGCTAATTTCAAGCTTTTGCGGTTGCTGATGAAGAAAAGGACTGCTGTTGCTAAATTCAAAGTTAGCGTTGAAGTATGATTTTCTTTTTCTTTTTGATATGACTTAAAAATTTGATTTTAGGTTTTTTTTAATAACAAGTCTGTAAATTGGGAGTCATTTTACAAATTTATAGCTTGACATTTCTCTACGTTTCGATAGGTCCAAAGAATGCGAACCTATCATTTTTAGATAGCTGTGTGTGTGTGTGTATGTGTGTGTGTGTGTGTGTGTGTGTGTGTGTGTGTGTGTGTGTGTGTGTATGTACGTCCGTACGTTCGTGAGCCTTTTTATCGTTCACTGTATCTGTTTTTTAGATCAAAAAACAAGCTAAAATTTGTGAAAACCGTGTTTCGGTTGTAGTACATATTTTGAGAAAAAAAAACGATATTAACTTCGGGATAATTTTATTCTATACATGATGCCATATTTGGTTACTGATATAAAATTAAAAAAAAAAAATTCAATTGCCTTTTTTTTTTTAAAGCAAAAAAACTTCAAGAAAATACTAAAAATCGTTGAAAAACGTTTTTCGGCTCGAATATTTTGAAAACAAACACTAGCTTAGAAGCCGGGAAAAAAACTGTTATGTTAAATTCACCGTGAAGTCGGTGGTGATAATAATATTATTTTTTGATTCCTTTATTAATAGGTCTTCAAAATCTGGTCGAAATTTTTTTTGAACTTTAAACAAAATTCTTATTCTAACTTCATAGTCAAGTTAGCCTTGAATTACTAGCGTAGTGAATGCATACAAGCTGAGTAACTGAGGACTTTACTATCTTGCCAAATTCATAGTTGAAATATATCATTTTTTATTAAATTACGACTTATTAAAAAATTTCTTTGAGCCCTTTCTGGACCATGCATAAAAACTGCAGGTTTAGAGCCCTACCTACCTACTGCTAATTTTAAACTTTTGGTTGTGAAATTGGCGGTCTGATATGATTTTGAATTTTTTTAATAGAACTTCGGAATTTGGCCAGAAATCTTCCTGAACATTTTCTTATGATTTTTTTTTTTTGAAATTGCTATTTTAAAATGTTGGTATGAGCGTTACTGGAATTGCATATTAAACTAAACTGCAAATATTTGTGCCGAGAATTTTCTTTAAATTTAAGTTTGGTTCCTTATTTCAAATAGATAGCTTTCCAAGTTGTTAAAAAACGAAAGCGTCATGCTAACTTCACTTGTTCACTGTGAAGTACATCTAAAAGTACCTGGCTACATGCGATTATACCCATTATCTGGATGAACTGCAAAACTGGTATAAATACCAAAATTCACTGCAAACGGCAAATTCCTTCCGTGGCCTCATAAGTCTAAGTAAAATTGTTATCCTAACTTCACAGCCATCTCGAAAAGTTAAAGGCATATATATGGCATGTTGTTGAATGTGATTCATTTTATTCACACTACTTCCCCCAAATTTATGCTTCTTACCTTTAAATTTTTAAATGATTTAAAAATTTTCCCTTAAGAGTAGTTTATGATGTCAGTAAGGTTCTTACAATAATTAATGCAAGTTAACGCTACTCCTTCTTGACAAAAGAAAGACCCTAATAGTTAAAAGCAATTCTCAACCTTATAGAAATTAACACTAATCATCGGTGGTTATAGTCCACAGCTTGATTAATTAATTTCCTACATAATTTCCGCGAATTATTACCTCCCAGCTGCACCCCCCTCACATCCGCGATTAACCCACATACAGCAAAGCAAAAAAATATGTAATTTTGAAAAATTTTTAATTAATATTGCACCATCAACCGAACGGGACTTTCAATTGCAGTTTTACAAATTGGAAAATACTACGGACCATTAGAATCCAAACAAATGATCCTTCCAACTTTAATGCTAATATGACTCCTAAACAAACACAGTAAGTATAACATTGACAAACATGTATACAAAATATATACACAAAACACACCATATTAATTCTATTGAATATATCCTGACCCAAAGGACGACCTGCAGCATAATAATTTCTATGAAAATATCCAACTACATATATGTATGTATTTATATATAGTATACATATCCTTGCGGAGCTTTGAGAAATTGAAATAGGTTTTTCTCTCGCTCTAGATGCTTTTATTTTCTTTCTATTTTTTCGTGTAATTTTTAATTTCAATTCCAGAAGGTCCTTTTTGGAACTTTGCTATCAAAGGGGTAGGGAAGTTGTTAGAATATATTCCAATATCACACCATGCCATGCCATGCAGTTGTATCAGACCAATAAAATCTAGCATCTTTTTGTATGGTTAAGCCCAGCGAAGCACAGCATCTGTAAAGGGACCAATGCCATATACAAGATGGTTTGGGTATTAGGTTTCTACATAGGAGTTTGAAAATGTTACCAGACTCAGTTTTTTTTTATTATTGTTTTTGGGTGAGTTTTGTGTTTTTCTTGCGTGTTTTGTTCATTTGCAGCTAAAGGCGAAAATTGTAAATGTTTTGGTTGGTGTTGAAATTGGTGGTGACGGTGCGGTGGTGGTGGGGCAGTGGCGAAGCTTCTGATATTGGAGGAAGGATTTTAGAGAGGATATAGAAAGTTAATTTTATGATTAATGGGCCTTTCGGCATCGACATGGTACATGTGCTAAATGTACACTTGCTGCTGTTCGAAGAACACACACTCACACAATCAAACAGACAACACACAACACACATCGACAGATTAGGCAGGAAAATACAATAAATTATAAAGTTTTCCATTAAAGTAACCGAGAAACATAGGAAAAGGAAGTGAACAGAGAGTCCCCTCCATGTATATGTACATATACATCGGGACTATATCCGAACGAGGGAAGAAGAAAATTAGAAAAGAGCAACGTGTAGTGTTTCTTCGCATTGATCCTTGATTTTAATTTTTTTTTTTTACTCATGTTGCTCTAAGTGTATTGTATGTGTTGTAGGTGTTTGTATTATTTGTTTATTTTCCAACGACAAGCTATAGGTGGTGTCGATTTGACTTTACACGTGGAATGAGAGTGAAGCAAAAACCTTCGCTGTGTCGTTTTTTTTTATAGCTTTGTTAATTTTACAAATGGATTTCACTCGGCTCCTATACCTATATTGAGGTCGAATATAATTGTATTTCTTGAAGCAATAGAATTAACAGCTATACATCTTTCTTTACCTTCGAAATCCCTTTCCTTATTTTATATACAGAGCCATATACTGGGTGTCTAACTTCGGCAGGGAATGGGAATTTAATTATTTTTATTTTATAATCTAGCACACCCTCATTGACATCATATGACTAGGCGAGGAGAGTGGAGGGAAGGAGGAAAGACGGATAGGTTTGATTGATTGAATTATTCTTGAGGCTCAAATCAATCTTACAATATTGGGGCTTGTGAGTTCGTTTTGATAAAAATTGTGATTGCAAATGTATAAGGTAACTTTTTGTTTTTTTTTTATTGTTTAATGGTTTTTATGATTCTTATCGAAAGTCATTCATTATTGTTTAATCATTTATTTACGAAATGACAAAAATAATTTTTTTATCGTAAATATAAAAGGTTAGTAAGAATTCGCTTGCTAAGGTTCGTAATAAAAATTCTTATCACAAAGAAATTTTAAGTCCCATTGATAATAATTAATCTATAACCCCTTTGAATGAATGTAGATAAATCAATCTTTTAACTTTTGTGCATCTTGAATAAATGTTTAAAAATAACCTCATGGCATCAACATTAAGCATTTTTAATGGTCAAAAATAAGTCTTCTTTCAGTGATTAGGTATTTGTAAAGCATATCAACAAATAAATCTGATGTAGATTGAGATTGGGTAGGTAATTGAGTTGGGCTTCAGTTTTTTTTTTTTCAAAATATGCCAGATCCTTAATTGACATTTATGCCATTCAAAACAGCAAATATATTAATGAAAAATTCGAATCCATTTACATAATTCCTGTTGATTATGGTAAACAAAAAAAAATAGTTTTGTAGAATTGGCATGATAAATTTAAGAAAAATCACTTTTACCCCACCTTAAGAATTTTCGATTAATTCCCGCAAATATATGCCGTCAAATCCGGACTTATTGTTTTTCAAAAAATAATAATAATATTGTTTTCGTAATTTTTGTTATAAGTATTTTAATACTTCAACTTTTTAGAACTTAAAATTACAATTATCAAAAATATTAAAACTTTTTCACTACCTGACCTCTGAACAAAAAAATGTTCCACATACGCCACCGAACACCGTGAGTATTGAGTAAGCATCACAAAATCTATTATGTACCTATAGTTATTTTTAGGATAACCAAGTTTTTGCTGAGACGATAAGAAGTTGTATAGATCTTTTCAGCCTCACAAAACTTCTCATGCCAAAAATATCAGGCCAATTTAGTTCGAGTTTTGGTATTTCACTTGTATCAAACAAGTTGTGGTCGTCTGGTCCAGGCTTTTACCAAAGAAGCAACAAACTTTAGTGTTATCGAGGTTATTTTTATTCACGTTTTACTGGTTCTTTACAATTTTAATACAATGTTTATTTTCATTACTTCTTATAAATAAATCTATATAATGCAAAAGTTTTGACTGAGATAGCAGTCTCCACTAAATTACAGTCTAAGATGGCGGGCGCCACTAAATTACAGTCTAAGATGGCGGGCGCCACTAAATTACCGTCTGATACAGCAGATGCCACTAAATTACAGTCTGAGTTACCAGACGCCACTAATTAACGACTTTAAACTGGGCTTCTACTGTCACTTCTGGAGCCTAAGCTTTTCAAAAAGGAGCTCAACAAATTATGTCGATTGGCACAATATTCAAACCACGACAGAGCTCGGATTTCATCTATTTGTTCACAGTCTCTTATACATATTTTGGTTGGAACTGAATATGAATTATAATTTTACAAAAAAAAAAAACAATATTTGTATTTTAGTATACTTTACCAGGAATGGTTGAAGTGATACGTTAAGCCCAGCGAAGCACAGCATCTGTAAAGGGACCAATGCCATATACAAGATGGTTTGGGTATTAGGTTTCTACATAGGAGTTTGAAAATGTTACCAGACTCAGTTTTTTTTTATTATTGTTTTTGGGTGAGTTTTGTGTTTTTCTTGCGTGTTTTGTTCATTTGCAGCTAAAGGCGAAAATTGTAAATGTTTTGGTTGGTGTTGAAATTGGTGGTGACGGTGCGGTGGTGGTGGGGCAGTGGCGAAGCTTCTGATATTGGAGGAAGGATTTTAGAGAGGATATAGAAAGTTAATTTTATGATTAATGGGCCTTTCGGCATCGACATGGTACATGTGCTAAATGTACACTTGCTGCTGTTCGAAGAACACACACTCACACAATCAAACAGACAACACACAACACACATCGACAGATTAGGCAGGAAAATACAATAAATTATAAAGTTTTCCATTAAAGTAACCGAGAAACATAGGAAAAGGAAGTGAACAGAGAGTCCCCTCCATGTATATGTACATATACATCGGGACTATATCCGAACGAGGGAAGAAGAAAATTAGAAAAGAGCAACGTGTAGTGTTTCTTCGCATTGATCCTTGATTTTAATTTTTTTTTTTTACTCATGTTGCTCTAAGTGTATTGTATGTGTTGTAGGTGTTTGTATTATTTGTTTATTTTCCAACGACAAGCTATAGGTGGTGTCGATTTGACTTTACACGTGGAATGAGAGTGAAGCAAAAACCTTCGCTGTGTCGTTTTTTTTTATAGCTTTGTTAATTTTACAAATGGATTTCACTCGGCTCCTATACCTATATTGAGGTCGAATATAATTGTATTTCTTGAAGCAATAGAATTAACAGCTATACATCTTTCTTTACCTTCGAAATCCCTTTCCTTATTTTATATACAGAGCCATATACTGGGTGTCTAACTTCGGCAGGGAATGGGAATTTAATTATTTTTATTTTATAATCTAGCACACCCTCATTGACATCATATGACTAGGCGAGGAGAGTGGAGGGAAGGAGGAAAGACGGATAGGTTTGATTGATTGAATTATTCTTGAGGCTCAAATCAATCTTACAATATTGGGGCTTGTGAGTTCGTTTTGATAAAAATTGTGATTGCAAATGTATAAGGTAACTTTTTGTTTTTTTTTTATTGTTTAATGGTTTTTATGATTCTTATCGAAAGTCATTCATTATTGTTTAATCATTTATTTACGAAATGACAAAAATAATTTTTTTATCGTAAATATAAAAGGTTAGTAAGAATTCGCTTGCTAAGGTTCGTAATAAAAATTCTTATCACAAAGAAATTTTAAGTCCCATTGATAATAATTAATCTATAACCCCTTTGAATGAATGTAGATAAATCAATCTTTTAACTTTTGTGCATCTTGAATAAATGTTTAAAAATAACCTCATGGCATCAACATTAAGCATTTTTAATGGTCAAAAATAAGTCTTCTTTCAGTGATTAGGTATTTGTAAAGCATATCAACAAATAAATCTGATGTAGATTGAGATTGGGTAGGTAATTGAGTTGGGCTTCAGTTTTTTTTTTTTCAAAATATGCCAGATCCTTAATTGACATTTATGCCATTCAAAACAGCAAATATATTAATGAAAAATTCGAATCCATTTACATAATTCCTGTTGATTATGGTAAACAAAAAAAAATAGTTTTGTAGAATTGGCATGATAAATTTAAGAAAAATCACTTTTACCCCACCTTAAGAATTTTCGATTAATTCCCGCAAATATATGCCGTCAAATCCGGACTTATTGTTTTTCAAAAAATAATAATAATATTGTTTTCGTAATTTTTGTTATAAGTATTTTAATACTTCAACTTTTTAGAACTTAAAATTACAATTATCAAAAATATTAAAACTTTTTCACTACCTGACCTCTGAACAAAAAAATGTTCCACATACGCCACCGAACACCGTGAGTATTGAGTAAGCATCACAAAATCTATTATGTACCTATAGTTATTTTTAGGATAACCAAGTTTTTGCTGAGACGATAAGAAGTTGTATAGATCTTTTCAGCCTCACAAAACTTCTCATGCCAAAAATATCAGGCCAATTTAGTTCGAGTTTTGGTATTTCACTTGTATCAAACAAGTTGTGGTCGTCTGGTCCAGGCTTTTACCAAAGAAGCAACAAACTTTAGTGTTATCGAGGTTATTTTTATTCACGTTTTACTGGTTCTTTACAATTTTAATACAATGTTTATTTTCATTACTTCTTATAAATAAATCTATATAATGCAAAAGTTTTGACTGAGATAGCAGTCTCCACTAAATTACAGTCTAAGATGGCGGGCGCCACTAAATTACAGTCTAAGATGGCGGGCGCCACTAAATTACCGTCTGATACAGCAGATGCCACTAAATTACAGTCTGAGTTACCAGACGCCACTAATTAACGACTTTAAACTGGGCTTCTACTGTCACTTCTGGAGCCTAAGCTTTTCAAAAAGGAGCTCAACAAATTATGTCGATTGGCACAATATTCAAACCACGACAGAGCTCGGATTTCATCTATTTGTTCACAGTCTCTTATACATATTTTGGTTGGAACTGAATATGAATTATAATTTTACAAAAAAAAAAAACAATATTTGTATTTTAGTATACTTTACCAGGAATGGTTGAAGTGATACGGTCAGGGATGTCGGGATTGTTGGTAGGTATTTATGTTTTCATATGTGCTATCGTTCAGTCGCTCGGTGGTGAGGGAGACGAAGTGTAATGCATCATTACAGTACCTAATTTAAATAATATTGAGTCCACACCTAAAATAGAATTGGATTATTTATTTATTACATTTAGCGATGAAGTGATGAAGTGATGAAAAACATAATTTAAAAAAAAATGAAGTTTAAATGAAGTTTAATGAAAACGATGTTGAGGCTGATGATCCTGAAAATCGTTTCCGTCTTAATCTTTCGACTCTTTATCGAAGTGAATCTTGATCTTTTGTCAACAACATTTTTTTTGTTTCTTCCAGCTATGAATAAAACCTATCTTCAACCTTACGAAAATAGTGAATTTGTCAGTTATAGCAAATTACTAATGCACATTCGCTTCGATGATTAAGCTTTCAGAACTTTGCTTTTAAAACAATATAATTTAAGGAAATTCCTAACTAAACACTCCAAAACATCAAAAACCACATTTTTTGTTTTAATGATTTATAATCTCTTAATCTAAATCTACCTTTGCACTAAGGTGGGTACAACTGATTTTAGTTTTTCAAAACCACTTTAAATTAAAACGCACCATAATCATGCGAGCAACACATCCTCCATTATATATAGATACAAATCCTCTTCTAATCCAATTTTACAAGTAAAAACCACATGGATTTGAATTTTACATCACTATATAGAAAATTTACATTTAATTTATCAGCAGCTTAAGGCTTACAAAACTGTTCTGCAACCATCACAGCAAAGCGCAAACCAATAACGGAGCAAGGAGGCGCTGGTTCTAATGCTCAAGTCCTTCTGGGCAAACACACAACACAAAATAAATCCTAACACAATCGCGATGCTCTCTAAATTAATTATGTAAAATTCCCCAAAGAGACTTAGAAACACAAAAAAAAATCCAGTCTTTTTGGTCCTTCGAACTGAACAAAAAACCATAAGAAGAAAAATAAAACAGAGAATCGTAAATTTGCTCTGTAAACATTTTAAAATGCTTTTCGGATCGACTACTGTAAGGACTTAAGCTGTTAAAAGGACCACCACCATTACACAGAATTTGTTCGCTCTTGAAGCTGAGCAGCTACTGGAGGTGTCTCTTTAATTCCAATGACCACATTCGTGTAATTTTTTTTTTTGCTTTGGATTCTCCTTTAGATGGTGGCATCTTCTCATCCTTTAAAAATCTAACAACTCTTGGGGTATCCTTCACCTCTCACTATATGCTATAGTCTGTATGTAATTGTCGACCATATTTCTTCTTACACTTTGCAGGTGCTGAACGTTTCAACTTTTTCCTTTCACTCTCTCTCTCTCACTTTATTTCATATTTACGGTGTGACTTATTTACGAAAATCCTGGCTTGTCTGCTCTCTTTTTTGAAAGGATATGAATGTGTTTCCCATATAAAGCAGGAATAACAAAATAACTATATAGATATAATTTAGCTGCAGCAACAGCAGCATAGCATTGCAAGATTAGAACAGCCAATAAATTGAAATAAATGTTCAAGGATATATACAAACACGTATCGTATGAAGGCGATACTCGTACATATATATGAAAGAAACCTTAGCAAGGTAAAAAAAAGTTCAAAATAAAACAAAAGAAAACGAAATGAAATGAAATAAAATCCCAATACAATATTTTGCAGGACGTTTTTACCAAAATCCTGCTGGGTTTTGCGCTCCTATAGTCACCTTCACACTTTTCAAAACCCATATGAGGTTAGTCTCTCCTGTCCAGCGGGGGCCGGCGGCGCTAGCAATATAGAAGTGCAGGTTTTTCCTTTGCTGTTGCTGTTTTTGTTATTATTGTGTTTTGCTCTCATTCACGTTCCATTTTGGCACGTAAACCGAATATCACCGAAACGTGTTTCAGGATATCAATTTAAGGATGAGCAACATACGAACGTGTGTGATAGTCTAAAACTTACCCTCTATACCAAAAAGGAGGTAGTAGTATAGGTAGTGTGGAAGCTTTTCGTTTGTTTTATGTTTGCTTATTGTATTTAGTGCGACACAACGATTTATTTTGTCAATTTTCGGCAATATGTTTAAATGTTTTATTAGTCTCACCGATTGTGTTGATGTTGGTTATTTGGTATTACTCGCACTGAGCTGAACTCAAAATGGCATACCTAGTGGTGATGGTTTTGTTGTATCAATGATTTCTATATACAAAATGTAGGTATGTAGTGTATATCTACAAATCGCACCAGACAATACCTAATGACCTCAAAAAGTATTTATCATATGGTATAGGTAATCCCTAGCTATCAGCAGTGGACCAGGTGAAATTATATTTTTATCTAGTTTTATGGTAGAAAAATTATTCTGGATTAGGAACTTTTTTTATTTATACGTATAGAAACCATTATTCACAATATCGGAAAACATTATGGTGGTTCTAAATGAGAAGAGAGGGGATGATAATTTTAGCCTTAAAATGGCTCATTTTTTTAGATGAATAATATGGATTGTTATTCATTTGCAAGAATTCAACAAGAAGTCGATTTGTCTGAAACTTGTTAACACAATAATATTTATCTACACTTTCCCAGAATATATATATATTTTTTTTATAATTAATTTATAAATATCACTTTCACTATAGCTGTTCTATAATGGACAAAAATATATCTGGGAAATTCCATAAGGAGTCTTTCCAATTTAGAAAATACCTACCTAGATACTAAGTTACTTTTGAAGATGATGATAAATAAATTCGCCTAGGTAGGTACATATATAGAGAATAGAAATCTGAAGGTCTTTTCCACAGAAATGATTGCTAAAATCATTGAACCATATATTTCTCCAGGCCGTCGATTTCTGCAAAATAATTAGTTACGGTTTTTAAAAACAGATTCCTAACTGATGAGATGATATTATATCTCTTTCTGGGTATATCATAATATATACCTACGTTCCCTCTGGATGACGACTTCTATATAGAGAAATCCCAACAGGAGGCCTTTTTCCTTTGAACATTTCTAGTTTTAGTCAGAAAATATTATCGAATCCTTCTCACGTGTCCATTTGTCCTTTCAGCTAGAATACGTAGCTATAGCTATATATATTGACATAGAATATACATCGACCACCCCCACAAAATACAATAAAAAGAAAAGTTAGAATAGACAAAAAAAAAAAAAAAAAAAAAACTATTAGAATTGGAAACTGTATCTGGATTATTGATGAATCTGTCACAAGAAAATGTAATTGGACGGAACGATGCAGCCAAGCAGACAAACAGCTATTCATCTGTGAATGTATCTCAAAACCGACGACACGACGTGAGAGTGAAAGAGAATGACATTTTCAAGAGCGATGAAAGAGGGGCGAGGGGGAGCCGGAGCCCAAAATGGGGTATGCACAAAACCACCCTAAAAAATTTGACACACTATATGTAGGTGGATTGGATATAGAATTCTGATGTGGGAAGGATGCGAACTGAGTGGAGAGGTGTCGGAGTCGGAGTTGGAGTCGGAGTTAGGATATATCAATCTATCTCTCTATTTACAGCCGGCGGAGGCGATGACTCTGCTTCAGCTGCCTTGGATTCAAATGAAGCTACTGTTGCCACTGAACCGATGAATATGATGATGATAATCATCATTATTATGATGATGATGACGATGATGGCGATGATTCTGTTTGTTCGATATATGCACCAGCACGCCATCTATAAGTACAGAGTGAATGCCACACAGCAGCTCACATATAGTGTTTGAGTTTGACGAAGGTGAAACCCAACGATCCATGAGCTTGGTTGCATAGGATGGAAAGGGATACGGTTCGGTTGGCCCAATTGGGCTGCCATGCTACCGATATTACAATATTTGAAAAATGACATATGCCTCGGAGAAGGAGTTGTGGGGGTTGGCTGAGAGTTCCTTGTATACCGTCGTGACTGCCAAAGGGAATGCGTGGGATGCTATTGGTTACGTTGGTGAATTTTCGAAATATCCATCCATCCATCCATCGTATCCGTTTCTGTGCACCAAACAGTGCCCTAGTACTGCTATATCTATAAATATCCATATATATATATAAGCACCATCCACAGGATGGGTGAGATATTCAATCTTTCGATGTATTGCATCAAAGTGATTAATGTCTGTGGAAAATGCATTAAATTCCGGTAAATGTATTACAATTTCACATCGAAGAGAAATGCGTCATCGTCATTTTGAGCAAAAAGGATGTTGCTGTGAATATGAGATACATTCAACATAACCGATATAGGAGACAGATAGGCCGACAGATTGCTTTTGTAATGCATCACGAACCGAACCGACCAAATGATGAATATATATGTAATCTACACACTGTTCGGTATATATACGTTCATATAAATAAGTTACCGCGCTTGATGGATGTAAGGTTGGTTATATATCGGTCGGCCTGACCCAAGAATTGGCCAAATTGGAGCAAGAAATCTAATTAACAAATTCCATTTTGGATATTCTAAACGTAATAATTTACAAAGGACACCATCATCAGGACTATTATGCTCAGGTATAGGTATATTATATTTGCTTTCATTTGGTCATGGCGCATAGAGAGGATTTTTTTTTTTTTTTAGACATTCAAAATGTGGAAAGTTCATGCATCGTGGACTCACTGAAGGCGTGGACTTATGAAATTATTGGCGCGCAATTTATAGCGTTGATTTTCTGATAATTAAGTTAAACTCTATTATGAGATTGCTCTTGGTTATATTAAATCAAAGGCGAGAGTGGTTTCCAGTAACATATATAGTATCAAAGTATCCATCTCGGAAAATTGCTTTTTGCCTACAATGAAAGCCATTTAAGCTGGTTATATAGCTGGTACCTACTGATGCAGGAATAGGTTATATTAAAGGTTTAAGATTATTAGATTCAAACTTGTGACTAATTGGACCGCCACACACTAGGTCAAATTGAAAAGAGACTAAGCCCTGGGTAACTCATAACCAGGAGGAAAGTTTTGCCTGCTTCATTATCATTCATCTAAAGTCTATAATATAATTGGTGACTTTTTTATCATCGATATATTTTGAAACTAAATCAATCTTTAGGTTTTGTATCGGTTTATTTATCTTAATTTTTCAAGTTGTCCAAGTACATACCTAGGTGTTACAGCTGCTGTCTGAATTTCTAAATATTAAGCTTTTGACACTACCCAGACTTTCTTAAACTTTAAACTGTCATATGAATCATATCAAATAAACATCACGAAATAACCTCGAAGTCTGGAAATTTTAGAAATTACCAATAAAACTTAGAATTTGTCAGCAACGTCGGGAAAGTTCCTAATAAGATAAAAATAAAAGCCCAAAATTTTAAACGATTTAGTACGATGTTAAACCCATTTTATAATACTAAAAAAGGCTTTAACATCGTACTAAATCGTTTAAAATTTTGCGCTAAAGATTCTAAAATTTATAAACCACGTTATTTTATTGTGTACTAGCAGCGCCACCAAGTGACCATTTGTGAAACTACAAAATTTTAACTTTTAAATAAAACGGATACAGAAAAAATTCAAATAAAAAAAAGAATTGGGCAAAGGAGTAAGTGTACATATGTTATATGATTTAGGTTCAGATTACAATTACAAAATTTCAACTCTATAAGGTTTAAAAATTAGGATTTATATGAGGAATATTAGATATAAGAAAAGTGGGCGTGATAGTAGGCGCATTTAATAATAAAACAACTACATTATCATGTCCTGATGTTGACTCAAGAGAGATTTATTATAAATTGTCAGTTTTTTAAGGACTTTAAATAATAAAAGTGGGTGTGGTAGTAGGCGGGACAAATAACAAATTTTATATACCTAAGTTGAAAAATTAAACTACAAGATTTTAACGTTCTTAGGATGATCAACAAGGAAAAAACAAAAATATAATAAAAGTGGACAAAACTTTTAAAATTTCATCAAAATTGCTTTAGTAGTTTATTAGACTTTATAAGCTTCACATATACAAACTAACATTATTTTTATATAATAATATAGAAACATGTAGATATTAAAAGATTAAAACACCCTAAAGTTTTCTAAAAGTGTTTTGTTTTTGTTCTAATTTTTTTTTATAAAAAAAATAAAAACTGAACATTTCATGCTGAAGTGACAAAACACGCCATTCCAAGATGACATCTCAACCCAAAACTCACAAAATAAATAAAAATAAAAATAAATTCCATCTCATATACCTATGTATGTACTTATAAGCAATCAACTAATTGTCGTTTTCTGCCTCAGAGCATTGTGTCTGCACATTATAACCACTTCGATTCAATTAGACATTTCAAAAACTCTTAATACCCGCAGGAGCTCTTCATCCGCATCTCACATCCACATTTCAATTCTTATAGCCTCACTTATAGTCCTCACGTATTATTTTTTGCAACTTAAACTTTCGTATTCATTCCGACAAACGCAACAGTTTATCTAAATTGCAACCCGATTCCCTGCTTCCGTTTAACACACGCATTCAACTTCGTGGAAGCCTCCTCTTTTGTATATGTATGTATATGTATTTGGTTTGCTTGTTTTTGGAAAAGAAAAATTGATTTTTTTTTGTTTTGTCTTTAAGTTGGATTTCAACTCTCTATCGTGGATTTAGTTATGGCATACCGCTGCCGTCGTCGTTACCCACCCCCCTATTACCACATTTGGCATTGAGCCAAGGAATTTTCATAACTTCTCCGTTGTCCTTTTTGGTTTTTTTTTGGCTGATGGCTGAGGATTTGCTTCACGTCGTCATTAGGATTATGGCTTTGCTCACACATATGAGTTTTTGTTTCAATTTTCAAAAAAAAAAAACAAAAAATGAATAGAAGAGGTGTTTTATAAGAAGCAACTTGGTGTTGTTTTGTTCCTTAAGAAAAGTAGACGATGACGACGACGACGACGACGACACACCGTGCAGACGACATCTTCATTTCCACATATTATAGTCGCAGAAGAAAACCACGTTTTCTGAGGAAACAGGATGAAGAGATGTTTTAAGAAAGTTTCAAGGCACCGGAAATAAATTTGGTATTTTCGGAGAAGAAGAATTTTACCAGGTTTTGGGTTTTGAATTTAAGATAAAAGCATCTTCCGTCAATTATTTTTCTATAATTTATTTTGTTGGATTTTACTTCAATATCACTGAAGATATCCACCTGACTCTTTATATACCCCCATCAACACAAAGAAAAGAAGAGTTAAAAGGAGTTTCTCTAACAGCCGGATGTTGAATATGAGAGTAAACAAACATGTAAGGATAATACTTTTAAGTAATAATAGAATATCTTCCACCACGACTATACCACCGCACTGACACGTCATATCAGCCAAACCATCATGGATAGGAAAACCCTAACCAAACTCATATGCACGTACGATCTAGAAACATTTTTAACTACATATATCTAAGTAAATACCTTTTTTTATATACAAACAACAACAAAAAAATCTAAAGAAAAGGATATGCCGAGAAAAGTTAGTAAGAAAGTTATAGTACCTTTTTTTTTGTGTATATATATGGAAACTCCTCTTCCATAAATGAAACCAATCACTGGGAAGGAAGTCGATTTTGTTAGTTGATTTCTTTTTTTGGTTGAGAATCCTTTGCGATCAGTCTTGCATTTTTTGTCTCTCGAAAGTTTTGAGAAAGTATTTTTTTTCTACTATTGATTGAACGCATACAATATGCTGTATGCTGTATGCTGGTAACTTGAAAGAAAAGATGCCGGGTGAAGCCTTGTCTGTCTTTATGTTATACACCTGTACAAATGTAATAAAATTTCTCAGCCATTTGCCTACTGATACCTTTATTAAATTCAATCGTTTTTGTGATTGAGAACTTATTTGTCGGCTTAAGAAAAGGCAAACTTTTGAAAGGAATAGCTAGCTACCTATTTAAACTATTACAGCTTTGCTGATATGTAGTTAAATTTTCATGTTATTATATTATATGGATTGACATAAAAGTGTGTAAGCTCACTTAATCGGATTTAAAAAATAAACAAATTTTGGTTAAATTCTTTAAAGAAAAATTAGTAACATTTTTTTATTTCGGAGAAATCTTCATTTTTGTAAGTCTATTTGTTTTAAGAAAACTATACCTTTACCTAAACGTTGGTTAAAGTTTTTAGTCTTGATTTGATCAAAAATTGAAGCTGGCCAGTGGCCACTGTAAATGTCACTAGAAAGCTTATAGCTACATATTCTCCTGAACAAAACGTATTTATAAAGGTGGTGGCGTGAATCGTCATGTCCATTTGGTTTCATATTTGAATTTTCTGCTTATTTAACATCCTTAAAAAGTTAAAAATTTAGTATAAATAAAACTCTCATGATTCATTAGTATGAAATGTTTAATTTTGTATAAAGTCCACCTACTACCACGCCCATTTTTATCTTATTTGATTTTTTTTCTTATTTAAAGTTTTTATAAATCTAAAAATTTGGTATAAATAAAACTCTTATGAGTCTTTAGCTTGAAATATTTATTTTTTTTTAGAA
Source organism: Epistrophe eligans (assembly GCA_951394125.1). Taxonomy (NCBI): domain Eukaryota; kingdom Metazoa; phylum Arthropoda; class Insecta; order Diptera; family Syrphidae; genus Epistrophe; species Epistrophe eligans. Next base: position 8,608,477 of record OX596031.1, on the reverse strand, counting down.
ATCAGCCTTTACGGCCACACCTACTTTTCTTATATTTTAATTTTTACTTTACATTGATAAACATTTAAACAAAAATGTATTTTAAATATCTTGAACCTAAAGGACGACATCCCAACTAACAATTTAACTTGTTGTAGGGTTAATGCAAGCTATTTTCTGGCTTGTATAGTAACAAAAGAAGGCCTTATACAAATCATTTTGGCGCACATTACAGAAGCTATTTAACTCCCTTAAGACCTTTAATCACAAGTGTTATGCAATTAAATAACTTTCCGCGAACAGTTTTATGAATGCCTTATGAAGGACAAATAGACTCCGATAAGACCTTCACTTGCGGGTACTATGCAAAGAAAAATAGCTTGCATTGGATGTTTCAATAAGGCCTTATACCAACTATAAAATGAAGTTGTATTAGAAAAAAGAAAAGTGTTTGCCTTCCAAATTAATTTTTATTATTTATATTTTATCTATATTTTTCTATTTCTTAGGGAGGTTTTGTACTGCTTTTTATTTATTCTGAAATGTATAGAATTTAAATTAATTTTAAAAAAACCTACTTTTACTTACATGATTTTTCGAGATTTGAACTCACGTCCCTCTGATTACTGGTCCAGCACTCAACCAACTACGCCAACCCACAACTCAAATGGGGAGTGGAAAATTGGTAATCAGTTGAATCTTAAGGTATTTGCTTTAGAAACATATGCTTTGAAGTAATACATTCAAAATTGTAGCATATTTTAAAATAGTTTGTATCATTCTCTCTCTAATTGAATGAGCTTTACAAACAAATATACCTAGGCATATGCTATAGTAAATGGTAACAAAATGCACGAGCTAAACACTTATAAGTGTGCTATTGACAAAATGCACAAGCTATATCTACACACTTGTGTAAGTTTACTATTAACAAAATACGCAAGCTATACCTACACTTGTGTAAGTTTGCTATTAACAAAATACACAAGCTATATCTACGCACTTGTGTAAGTTTGCTATTAACAAAATACGCAAGCTATACCTACACTTGTGTAAGTTTGCTATTAACAAAATACACAAGCTATATCTACGCACTTGTGTAAGTTTGCTATTAACAAAATACGCAAGCTATACCTACACTTGTATAAGTTTGCTATTAACAAAATACACAAGCTATATCTACGCACTTGTGTAAGTTTGCTATTAACAAAATACGCAAGCTATACCTACACTTGTGTAAGTTTGCTATTAACAAAATGTGCACGCTATACCTAACATTTGTGAAAGTTTGGTTTGAATAAAATGCAAATGACATTTAGACTAGATTTTAGATAAAGACAATTTAATATATAAGTCATCAGTAAAGATTCGGTTCTCCGAAATTATGTAGGTAATAATAATGGCAGCTTTTCATGAGTCGATTTTTGACTTGCAGCAAGTCGTCTCTTTGAATCATGCTACTCGGTGCAGCGCACAGCTACAGCATTTACCACAATATCTTTTGGTGACTAAAATCGCACCGACAAGTCCTAAAAACCATCAATTTATTACACAAACAATATTCAAATTAAAAAGAAAAAATCCGAACAGCAAAAATCGACTCGTGAAAAGCCGGCAAATCACAGACTTAAATCGAAATTTTCATACATATGGCTTTATTAAGTAAGTCATATAGAAGATGTTTGTTATGACTTTCAGCTGAATGCTTTATGAAAGCTATTAATTTTTTCTAACTTCGGGAGGCTTTTAACAGGTCTTAAGTAAGCTCCATCGGAATAGTTTTCTATAGAACTAATTTTTGAAGGTCCTAAACAAGGTATTTAAATTGCTTTGCATAATTAAGCATAATAAAAATTCTATGCGAGCTATAGCTTTCCAAATTTTAAAAACTGGACCTACTACAAGTTAAATTGTTAGTTGGGATGAGAACTTAATTTTTTTTAAAAAGCCCACACGAACTTTCTTCTATATTATTTAAGTTTTTTCCTTATTTAAAATCTTTTTTTTTGAAACCTTGTAGTTTGAGACATTTTGATTAGATGAAGTGGAGCTGAGAAATTTAGCGAGTTACAGCGGGTGGCAATGGTGCAGTTGATGTAGTGCTTTTGACTGCTTACTTAGAGGTGTGGGTTCGAGCCTCACTCTTGTCAGTATTCTTTTCTATATATTCTTAGTTTCAACTAAACGCCACCCGTGGGATTTAATGAGATAAATTAAAACCTTATTTCTCAGTCCACTCTACCAACAAAAATTCTTTTCTATTCTTCTATTCCTTATAACTAGTGCCTTGCAATTCAAGTTGCTCTTAAAAGACCTTCCGTCTTACAGGCATGAAGTTAAAATTAATAAAAAAAAAATAAATACAAATAAATTGTATAAAAAAAAGCAACAAAATCACATTTAGTGACCTAAAAGTTTCAATGTTTCAGCACTGCTTTATTTAGTCGAACTACCTATATTTTATGTTTTTTGAAAATAATAACTTCCTCATTTGTTTGAGGAAAAAAAAACAATACTTCTTCTTCGCATAATTTATGCTTTCCGTATTTTATTGAAAATATTTTGCATATCAAATCCATGATTATTTTGCCTTAACAAACTGCATTTACTTATTTTTTTTTAAATTGAAACTGATATTCAATTATCATTTTTATGCTTTTTAGTTGTGCTTTACTCTTAACGTTATACCTATTCCGAATCATCCTGATGCAGCCTAATAGATATAGTCATAAAAAAAAATAAATGATGATACCAAACACTGGAAGTATAACTTTTACATCATCCTCATTCAATAGTACCTTACCTAACGCTAACTATATAGAAACGTCAAAATAAGAAAAAAAAATTATTCATGAAAATTGAGTTTTCATCATAGTTTCTGCAGTGATGTAAAGCAATAAAACCCATATGCATAAGGGTAGATAGAAACTTTTAAAATCCGATGCAACCTAAATACCGACCACCTTGATGACGAAAAGAGCGTATACACAGTATATGTATGTATGTACATCAAGGACAAACATACCGGCCGACGACGAGGCCACCGTATCAAATTTTCAACTCGATGAAATGAAAGATTGCTCGGTTACACTGAATGGCACTGATGGGTACTGAGAAACTTTGAAATGTATACTTTCCATATATGTAGCTAATATACATATACCTATGTATATGATGTGAGAGCCTGGAACTTTTTCGGATGAGTAATGACCATGGTGTCCTTAGGCCAGAATCGAACTCGTTTCATCATGTACTATAAGAACCTTGAGTATAATATTCATTTCATACCTTGAAAGTCCTCTTTCCCCCTCCTCCTTCTGTTGTCCCCCTTCAAAAAATGAACACAATTCTTTTTCAAACTGATATAGAGATGACTGTATATGGATAGGTAAACAATACACATTCATCTATCTATTCGTTAACATCCTTCTTCGTCATCAAAACGAACATATTCGGTATTGTGCATCATTATATCACAAAAGTACATGCAAATCCTACCAAACTATCATCCAGGACATATATTTCCCTGTGAACAACTTGACTATTGTATGAGTTTATATAATATCGCTGTGTTAGATTTTGGTTAAACGTGGCAGCTCCAAATAATGTGTCGAATCCTTTTCATAATTTGACACTAATTAGGTTAACGCGATGTATACCGTTTCTACTGTTGTCCTGGAAAAGATTTTCTCAAATTTTCAAATTATTTCCTAGGGTTACACACAAACAACCCATATATATATACTCGTATAACGTATCTATAGGTAAACATCATGATGGTTTTTTGTGTGCATATTGTCCCGATGATACGTATGATGGATTTCATTAGACCCCCTGTTTTGGTTACTATAACGACCAAAAGTATAAGTATCTATAGCTGATGCCATTTTGCCATTTTCTATCATCCTTATACCTATATGCAAAAATGAATTGAAATATCATGTGTATTTAAGCGTATTAACATGGCGGCCAGATTTTCATGTATTTTTGAATTTTAATTGGTGATGTGAAAGTCGTATAGGTAAGGTATACCCATCTCTACATATCTACATAAGGTGAATGCGTTCATTAATGTTGGATTTGGATATTTTGTCATCATTAAACGTGAGAGGGAATACCGCAGTGATAAGCGGAGTTAGTAAGGTATATATTTACGATGACATGGTAATCTAAAAAGTGACATGTTCTTTTGGATATAACTATTAAATTATTGTTATAATCGCAAAGGATTCGTTTATCATGTCATTCGTAATGAATGATGATATGATAACGCATCAACTGTCAGACTTCTATATATTTATTCAAAGCCGTTTATAAATTTGGACTTTGTTGCATTTAAAGTTGAGATTAAAATAGGTTTTACAAGAAGATAGAAATAACTTAGTTTAATTATTCTAAAAATAAACTTTAGTTTACTTTGCCATGCTAAGAGATATAACAGGGACGTTTAATTACAACAATTTGCTCATCAATTGAAGTGTCAAATCATTAAAAAATATTATAAATAATTTCTGACGTTTCCGTCTTCTCTTTATCCATAAGGAATAACAACTTAACTTGATTTAATTTTGTATTTCCGCATATTTGACATTTAAAAATTATTTTTTATTTAATGTTAAAAATATTAATTATTAAAAAAAAAAAAAACATTTCAAGTTACCTTTCTTTATTAAAAATTGTAAGCTTTGTTGTAAAAAAGGAAAACCAGCTTAAGTCGATTTAATATAATTTTCGACTGAAAATGCAAAGTATCTTAAGTTGACTTAAGATGATTTGCTTTTTTTTAATGAACCCTATTACCAACCCGGAGGCGCATAGTTCTGCCTTATCCGAATTCCTCGATCTCACTCCGTTTCCTTTTTATAAAGGAAAAAAAATCATCTTATGGAAAATAGCATGGTGACACAAGGTAAAATATCTTAAGTCCACATAAGATGTTGTGTTGAAGGGAATTACAAAATTTGTAAGTATACTTAAGATTATTTCATCTTAAGATTTTGTAAAAATAGTGAAAAGGTAAAACATCTTAAGTGGACTTAAGATACCTTACCGGGGGCAAACTCGCGGGCAAAGGTATCTTATCTCAACTTAAGATTTTTAAAATCAATAATTTAAAATAAATTAAAAAAAGGCAAACTATCTTAAGTCATAATTTTTGCCCTATAACTCCATAAATTAATATTAACAATATCTTTTTACAATAAATTAAAAAAAAAAGTTCATATAATTTGACCTCTAGAAAATTTATTATAAGAAGTCTATGTTTTAAGGTTTTTTGGGAAGCTTCTTTCGATAATTTTTTTGCTCTCCTGAAAAATGTTAAAAATTGACATAAGATATTTTACCTTTTTTGCCGAGAATTATGACGTATTGCTTGAAAATAAAATTTGTTAGGTCAAAAATATTGAAATTTGTATTTTGTTTGTCAGGACCTAATGCAGCAATTAGAATGCTTAACAAATTATTATTTTTAGAATGGTAAGACGGCGAAATGCAATTAATTCTTTGCTCGGGCGCCATTTTGTGAGAATTTTTTTTTATTTAATATAACGCTGAGGCTAGCTGGTCGGATCTCGGATTTCTCCAATCTCTGGTTCTTCACATCTTAACAATTTTCACGTTTTCTATTAACTAGTTTCATTTACATAGCTAAGTTGACTGATTAAATAGAAGAAGTCGATGAATTGTTTGATTAAAATATAAGCTTTAAATTCTATGTTAAATGATCATTTTTCCTTTTGCTCAAACATATGAATACCTAAGTATACGCCTTCACAAATTTTCAAAATTATCCAAATGCCCATCACAAAAATCTATATCTCCTTTAAAAGTCATATCCGTTGAATTAGACCCCTAAAGAATGAGGCTCTATATCTATATAGTATGTATTGCAAAAAGCAAAAAATAAACCTTGCACTCATTTATACTCAAGGGAAATCAAAAACCTGTATAATTAGTCGGGCTTTATGGGAATTATCCCTTTCGATGCGATGCGATGGTGGTTGTCTTTTGTTTCGCGATTTATTTTTATTTTTTTTTACAAACTTTTCATTTTGTGGTTTTTCTATGTTTTCATCTATTTTATCCATCAGCATTCTCTTCTTCATTTTGGGTTCGAGTCGATTTTTGTATGCATAAAGTGCAGTGCATCATCAGTGTCAGTCGACATGGTTGGCGAGGTATCTTTATAGCTGGATGTGTATATTATGCTATCAAACCTCACGCTCACTCTTATACATATAAATTTCGCATCAAATGTTGGTTTTATATATGTACACATATAAAGTCGGAGTGTACTGAACTACCAACAACGACGACTACAAGTTCTGACTCCTGAGATTTTACCAATTTAATTTCCACCATCTCTAGCTCCAAACTCCAAACGTGTGTTTGTTTGAAATTTTCATTTTTGTCCTCTCAGTGTGTGTCATTTGGTTTGTTTGTTTTTTTTTTTTTTTCTGTTCTTTGATAGCATAGCAATTTTCTTTGGTTTTTTTCGAACATGGGTTTGGTTGTCTTATTTATTTTTGTGTCATTTTTTTCATTCGGAAACAGAATAAATAAAAAAAACAGGAATGTATAATAAAGTTTAGGAATTGTTGCAATTTGTAAAGGTTCAAATTATCAATATTATCAGGTTCAGATTAAGCACACTTTGATTTCAGTTATTCAAATTTTAATTAAAATATTAATTAATTCGAATTTAATTATTGAGAAAAAAAATAAAAATAAAAATAATTAAATTCAAATTAATTGTGTTGCTTTTTCGTCAAGGCTGGACAGCGTCAAAGATTCTTCACAACGAAATACCAAACATGGGATTGCTTTTTGTAATTATATTTTGCAGTTTATTATTCTAGTATTGACTACAAGGAATTTTTTAAGGAGTTAAGTAAAAGCAAAGGCATGGCTGTCAGGGATTCTTTCAGTAGAACACAACGAATATTCAATGGTATCTATAGATATAGGTTTGTGGTCAGAAAATCAAAAATCCCAAAATTTAAAAGTCCCAAAAACCCAAAGATTGGGATTTACGCATTGTAGTTTTTTGGGACTTTAGATTTTGTGTTTTTTTAGATTTCAGGTTCATAGGATTTTGGGGTTTTGGAATTTTAGTATTATGGATTCTGGTTTGGGGGTTTTCTGGATCTTGTATTTTCAGAAGGATTATGGATTTTACGATTCCATTCGACTCTTGTAGATATGGTATATCCTTGGTGAATTTTTAGTGGAAAGTTAAATTAAGGTAAAATATGTGATGATGAAACTAAAACTTATAAGTGGTTGGGACTTTGACTAACTCGACTAACCTATGACTTGCTACAACAATTCCAGTTTTTGAAACACAATATAAAGATAACCGGCAGGATCTTCTAATAAGCCACCCAGTGGGAAACAACATGAGATGAAGACCATATTTTTTGCGCCATTGTCAAGGAGAAAAGGACCTCAACCCACTAGGAAAAAAAAATCCAGGATTAAGGAACCCCTAATTGAAATGCCAACATAAAAAGAAAAATATATTTCTGCAGCTATGTCTGCACATAAAATATTTTATTCAAGAACTTTTTTGTTACTCACGTTAAGAAGTTGGCTTTAAATTTTGCCTCTCCATATTATGCCTTCTGTATTTAAAAAAAAAAAAAAAAACATTTTATGTAGGCAACATTTTATGTGTCTAATTGTCTCCAACTGACACATACCTATCATCTTTGTTGTTAACTGTCACTGTCATCAATTAAGAACATTTAAAACCTGACTCTATTATACTATGCTCCCAATCACAACTTAAAATTCAAAGCACACTCTCATTCTCATGCCTCTCTCTCTCTCTCTCCCTCTCTTGCTTACCCTTTCTCGCTGTCACTTTGCTATCGTCCTTTCTTACATTATTATAGGTATGTATTGTACATTTTTCGCTATATCTGCTATTAGATTCTATATGAAACAGTTCCACTCTTTATACGCTAGGGTGCTAATAAAATTTAATTGCCAAAGCAATGAAAAATGTCTGTCCTCATTCTAAATAGAAAACTTTATTACTGTGTCCTGTTTGTTGGTTACATGTTGAGCTGATATGTTGTGTATGTAATATCCATTGAATCGCTTTTCTCTGTATAATGTATATGCTATATACTCGGTGTATTTCATCTTGACAGGATATAATTTACATATGTTACACAGATCCTAATTAGATTTGCGTCAACACTATTCCCTACTCGGTTGAATATTTTGAAGGAGTGGCAGTATTGCTGGCTACAGCAAACGTTGTCCTTCTCACAATATAATTTCATTCAAACAAAAGTATATTTCTCGTCCTTTTTGAGAAAATCAACTAACACCCACGTTCCTTGTTATGTTATATATACTCGTATATATAGAGCACCTAGAATATTTTACCTATATAGATTCGATATAGATATAAAGTTAAATCCTATGTAGGTTGATATATATTTCAATTGTTGTTGTGTCAAGCTTTGAAGTGTCCTTTTATCACCGACTGACTGTATACCCTCCTTCAATAAACACCTCTTCTTTAGGACAGAGTTTGATGGCATTGTGTACGGTTGAATGGACGATAAGCCAAAAGGACCTCATCTCTATAACTCCATTCAGTGACCTCTCTCTCAATTATTGACAATCCAAAGAATATATATATAGACGAATTGTATTCCAAGTCTGCACTTATACTTAAAGCAATTGTTACTAACCCTCCTTTCCGGGACGAATATGATTTTTAGAGAAGCCTTGGAGCTGTGAACTAAATATATATGATTGTATGTATGTATGTACAGGATAATGATATAGAATATGACTGAAGGATGTTTTTTTTTGTTCGCAATTGTTGGAGGGGAGTTTTTTGATTTTGTAAATGTGCCTCTGTCATTGACAATCTGCAAAGAAAATCTCGGACTTGGCATTTTTCAAAGTGGAACTCAATGATTTGATGTTGTTTTCCTCTGTCAACAATTTAAGGACGACTCTTGGATCCATCTATAACCGATTCCAGACACTTTTTTTTTGTGTGTTGGTTTCTATTTGCGCTTCGCAGAGCAACACCAAAAATTATTTCATTTTAGGATTTTATTGCTGAGGAATTTTATGTCCTTTTGGTGATGCTGGTATTGGTTAGAGTATAGGTTTAACATAAGGTTTTAAGAAAATGGAGGTTTTTCTTTATTGTTTCGATTTAATACAAAATTTAAATTTTCAGGATTTGTTTTTGAGGGAATTGATTTTATGAAAGGAACTCCTTCAACGTCTAAAATATTTGAATTTTAGGTTAATGGGATGTACATGTTTAATTGAACTTTTCTGTTAGATTTGGGTTTGAAAATGGTTCTTGCACAGTGAACTATGAATAATTATAAAGATTTTAATAGAAATAGTAATAGCCCATGGCTTAATGGGTACTGCGTAGAATTGTTACGCCAAAGGATCTTGGGTTCGCATATGCCACCTAAAATTAAAAACAGAAATGTTTTTCCTTCAAAAGTGTCTCTCGTCATGAAAAATTCTAAATCCAGCCGTTTGGATTCGGAACAAAATTGTAGGTTCTTTCTATTCCTTCCAATACGACGCACGCACCCAGGAATGGTTGAGAGTTGTAAGCGAATTGTTGCGCCAGTAAATTTATTTGGTCAGTTATTGTACAAGAATAGGTTTGCCATTGGTGAAGAAGGAGAAATTCAGATTTTTATTATAGTAACAGTAAGCCTGAAAAATTAGTGAGTAGGACTGTCACGCTGAAGGGGTTGGGTTGATTTCCAACATATGCCACCCGTTGACTGCCTCTTAATAGGAATTGACAAATCCTCCAAGTGTTTCTCTTGTCATGAAAAAGTGCCTCTCTCACAGTTTCACCTTAGCAGTTCAGATTTGGCAGAAAATTGTAGGTCCCCTCCATTTCTTCCAATAATATGCACATAAGAACAATTGAGAGTAGTCAGTGACTAGGCTAGGCATTGGTATACGAGCTGCTGCTGCTCCAACCAATTTCAATTATTTTGTTTACAAACTTAATTTATTAAAAAATCAAATTGAAAAATTAGTATTGGGATTTGGGAAATATAATTTTAAATTGAATGTGGATTTTCCAAATTATATCATCAGCCTTAATAAATATACTTGTCTTAAAAACCTATAACTCTTTGCATATTGAAACAATTTTGACGGTCTTTAGTCCACAAAGATTGGGCGACTCGTCCTGGCGGCGATCTCATATGGACTCAAGAGTTGCCTGGTAACGACCTTGTTAATACGTACGTATATTTTAAAAGTTGCTGACCAAATAAGTTTCTAAAGTAGTTGAGTTGAGTTGTTTCATTATTACATTTCCATCACTAACACTATAACTATGAATTTATATTATCTAAATAAATTGTGTTTATTTAAATTTAGATAAAAAAAATTGTTTTCTCCTCAAAATCTTAAGGACAACAAAACATAATCATCTTGTTGATTGAAAAATAAATGAGATTCTATCCTTAGGCACAAAGGCTCATCAACAGCTTTCATTTGCATCCCATCATCAGCATCCATCTATTCCTCTTCAATATGTGTCAGAAATAAAATAAATCAAAAGGTTAATCCTTTTAAATTAAACAGAAGCCTATAATGTGTGTATGTGCAGTATGTTTATAAGTATAGCACTACAGGCGGTTATTTGTCCATTCGTATGAACCAAAATGAAAATCCTTTGACACTATACTTACCTAAGCATTCCTGCAAGCTATGTCATTCGTTTACATACCTCTATACCTACCCATCAACAAAATTGCAACTTTGCTATATGTATACTGTAGATACTATAAGTTGGACAAAAGCCCTAAGGCTATGTAACTTAAGTCCCCCGAATCCAATCACCGTCCAAACAAGGATATTCTATGCCTGTCATTACTTCAAATATAGAGAAAGAGAAATACACAATCTTCAGAGGCTCCTTTCGTGTCTCTCTGAAGTGCTTGTCTCTTTGCCTGATCTGATGTGTTTGTGTCTATTTCTATACCTTTCAGGCACTAAATGCTTTGAAAATTTAATCATTATCTTCCTCACTCTCTCTTTGCTGTATAGCTATTCATTTATTCATTGTTTCAACACGTTCGTCAGTGAGATGCTATTACACACAGGATCTCCAAAAGGATTCAATTGAATCTCATTGAGAAAATCATAGTCAGTCATAAACAAAAGACTATGTAGCTCTAGCTATATACTTATTCGCAGACCTTGTAGAAGTCGACTATAGGTAGCTATACGGTGAAGAAACGAAGAACGATAATACGACAACATGGTGGACTATTGATGGAAGCACCATCGACCATCATCGTGCAACATTGAATTCGTTTCCAGTAGTTTACGTTAGATTATAGCTTTACCAGAAAATCACTGCGCTGCGCTCGCTGGTTAGGCAAGGAAGAGAGCGAGTATAAAAGAAGAAACTTTCTTCTAAATTATTCGCCATCATTATTTGATTGAAATCAATTTCTCTGCACAAGGATTTCGGAATCATTTAACCAACCAACAACCTTCTTTCAAAGGCACATCATCAGGACGACGAAGACGACGACGCACGGCGAGGACGAAGACGACTCGCATCAGTCAATAAAGCAATAATCTGTGGCCATTTAGCTGATGGCTTTTGGCCAAAAAGGGGTTCGGTTCACAAAACTCGCCCTCAGAGACGACATTTTCTCATACAAAAAGGACGACACAAACACAAAGAAAGCTCTACAATAAAAAAAAAAAAAATAATCAAATACCAAAATGAAATTGAAAATCGTCTGGGAACACACATGCAATTTGATCCTTTTTGTGAGAATTTTCTCATCAAATTGAATGCGAATTATATGGTGATGATAATGATGCGAGTCCTTTCGTCTTCTTTTCTTCTTCTTAACACAAAAAAAATAAAATAAATAAAAAAGAAGGACGAATGTGTCCAGCTAAATAATTTATTTGGTTAGAAGAACGAACGCGGTTCACAGATTTCCATCCAAATCAACCAGAATCAAAGCCAAAAACCACCACCACCACCAAAGGACACATTCTAAAGTTCGTTCTATGAAATTGTATATGTATATGAAGTAAATTTCTCGCCAGAGATTTGTTACTGGTTCATGGTTTTCATTGTCATGTTGAATGTTGATCCTTTTTTTTATGGAGATGGAAATGATCCTTTACCAGATTTTACTTCCATTAACCATGATGATGTGTGCTGACGAAGAACTGAGTGAGTAGATATATAGTGAATTGCATTCCAATCTCTGTCCGGTAATGAAGATGTAGACAAATCCTTGTCTAAAGTTTTATTTGTCCTATTAAAATAAAAAGGATATTCACCCACCATCACCATCACTATCATCAGGCTCCTAAAAACGTCACGTCACCTGCAATCGCACACTCCTCTATAAAACGGAAAACAGTGGGGATAGAGTATAACGACATGAGACTCCAAAAATAAGACAAAAACCATTATCAGCCACAGGATAGTCTTGAGAGAGAGAGTGGGAGGGGGGGTTGTGAATTGACATGTATGGATGTGGATGGAATATCCTTTTTTATGTCAGTTTGGGAGGAAGATGTGAGGTAGATTTTTCATTCACCGCAAACCCTAATCACCTGCGGAGCAAAGTGCTCTCCGGCGCCTTTTTGTTGCCTGTGCCTTCTCGGAACAGACATGAATATTCAAATTCCCTTCACATGTTGCGCTCTCCGGCACCAGGCTATCGACTGCGATTATACGACGGCAACGGCAGCGGCGCAACATCCAGAGAAAGATGCAGGATTCTTTATTTTTATGGGTAGATTCTTCTCTCCCAAAAGGCCTCCCACTTTTTCTCCACTCAGCACATATGATGATTGTCCTTGTAATGTGTTCGAAATGGGAAAGATGGATTGCGGTGAATATGTGTGGATGAATGGTTGAATAGATGGAATGGAAAAAATGCTGGTAGCAGTGGAATGGTTTCCAACGGTGATGACGATTACGATGTCGTCGTCGGATGACGATGATGTCGAAGAAAATCCGGAGAATGGTTTTCACAAAAAAAAAAAAAAAAGAAAAAAAAAGGAATTCCAGCAATTATATGCCCGAATTGATTTACTTTCCACCACTTTGCATGAATCCATCCGCCACATGGGTTCTCTGTTAAATATTTACGGACGTGGGAAGGAATACCCACCTTCCTTATCATCACCATTCTGTTCGTCATCGTCGTTGTTGTCGTCGTCGTCGATATAGGCTCCCCCAGCCAATTTCTTTAACGTGCACGTACACTCTGTTAGTTTTGTTGACATAAATGAGAAAATCCTGAAATAGCGGTAGCGACGACTTCGACAACGACATCGCTTGTGACGTGTGGGAGATGATGATGGCGGAAAATGTGTAGTGATGGCGGCGAATTGAATGCGGTGCATTAATTCGTTCCGATTTTGTCCTTTTTTTTTTTTTGTTCGATTTGCAGATTGCAGTATATTGGTTGGTAGGTAGGAGCATATGGAACACGGAGTGCCAGTCAACTCTATTCGATGTCTATGAAGAAGCAACAGAAAAGAATGTGTGATGATCGATTTGTGTTGAAGTATGTATGCAATCGTTAAAGGCTTAAAGATTTTTTCTCAATTTTCTTTTTAAGTAGATAGGTACCTTCCTAAATACAAATATAATGAGTTTAAGACCTTTTTCTTGTGGAATCAATATTTAACATGCGCTGAGTCTCGATTAGAAACTGCTTGACGAAAAAGAAAAAAAAAAACAAGTTGGTTTATTTTAAGGATAAGAAAAATCTGTTAATTTGTCAACTTTCTTTCTACAGTGATATTAAAAATTACAAGAAAAAAAAACAGAGCCAAAATCCTTTGCTGCTCTTGTCCTTAAAAGAATATTTTAATAAATAAAAAATAACAACTTTTTCAAAACAGGGATACCTATTACCGTCAAGTCACTACATCATCGCATGAAAAGAGAGCACGTGTTCAGAGCATGTGCTTTAAACACCGGGTATATATTGCATGTAGGGTTCATGTGCAAATTCAATGTGCAATTATAAAAGCCATTGTTCGTTTTTTTGTTTGGCGTGTGAAACGATTATTCGTCCTTCGAGGGTATAACCAATATCTCCTACTTTCATCATAATTAATAATTTTTTTTTTCTTAGATAACGATAACGCTTTTTTTTCTTCTACACTGGATCAAAAAGATACGTAGATACAATAAAAAAGTTTATTGCAACAGTGAATTTTTGTTTATCAATTTTCGTCCATTAAAGCAGTTTGCCCAATAAACATAAACATAACATAAATATTAATTTATTTATCTTTTACAAAATTAATTTGTTGCGGCAATGTACTTTTTTGTTGTTTGAAGGAACGAACGATAAAATAAACAGTTTATTAAATTGACTAGTTTTGTTTGTTGCGATAATAATTTATTTCGTTGATTCAAGAAAACTTATTTGTTGAGCCAATGAAATAAATTTATTAAATTGGAAAACAATGCTTTCCATTTGCACTCTAGCTTGCTTTTACTACACTCACTTTTTCTATTTATTGTCCAAACAAAATATTTGCAGTTGAGGTCACTTGAACTTTGAAATTCAATTTAAGTGACCTCAACTCCAAAAAGGCGTTTTGCCATAGTACGACATTTGGGCTCATCAGTAAGATGATGGCGTATCCTTCTTCTAAGAAGCAAATTATGGTCGATGCTTACCAACTCTTAAAAAAATCACAACATGACCATTGTTTTACACAATGACAATGAAAAAACAGTCAATAAATGGTATTTATTGATAAACGATTTTTTTCAATGTACAAACTTCTTAATTAGGTCAAACAGGTGTCACATCTCCTAATGGATGTAATGTAGGCAACATTTATCATTTGATCAATTTTGATTTCTAAGCGTATTTTTATCAGATTTAAAAAGAAACAAAAAATTTTTACTTCTTCTTATTTTTAAATTCATCTTTTAGGTTGGTTAATTTATTAGTTAGGTACCTACATTTTACATTTTTCAATTAATGTGCATTTTTGATACATATATAAAAATTAGTTTTGTACGCGCATAACTCGGCTGAACAATGAACATCATCCGATTTTTATAGAGATTTTTTGTTGGATTCGTATTTGACTAAGAAGCCAAAAATTATGTAGAAATTTCGACTCGAAAAGAAGGAAAATCGTGAAAGCTCAAAATTGCATGCTTTCAGGGGTAAATGGTGGCGATAACTAAAAATTATATTTTGTATATGAAGTAAAAAATATTGATGCTTAGGAATAACAAACACCACGGGATATTGAAAATCGGCTAATTTTGTCCCTCACAAAAATAGGATCGTCAACAGGATGACGTTACGTTCTCAGACTGCTTCATTTTTGTGTATGGAAATTATTGGAGCCTGTCAAAAAATTCATTATAAAGGGTTGTCTGAAATCCTTATAAATTCGAATTTTCACTGTTTAAAATGCAAAAATTGATAAACAAAAAAATCCGTGCGAAACAGGGCAGACCATCTATGTTACGAGAACGGGTCGTTATCCTGTATTCCAAAATTCTGTATGACCAAAATTCTGTATCTGAATAAAAAATTCTGTATGAACATAATTCTGTATTTCATTATCCTGCTTTTCTATTATTCTGTATTTCAAAATTCTGTAAATCCAAAATTATGTAAATTAAAAATTCTGTAAATCCAAAATTCTGCAAATCCATTATTCTGATTTTCGAAATTCTGTAATTCCAAACTTCTACAATAAAACTCACAGTTATGAATAGGGTTTTTAATTGCCTGTTGAACAATTTTTATTCAATTAACAAAGTAACTCAGAATACAAAAATCTTTCAAAAAAAAAAAAAAAAAAAAAAAAACAAAGTTCTGCAAACGAAAATATTAAAATTCTGTACTCCAAAATTTTGTAAATGATAAAAGAAAAATTGTTTTGATAATGAAAAAAAGTGCGCCCTTTTTTCATTATCAAAACAATTTTTCTTTTATCATTTACAGAATTTTGGAGTACAGAATTTTGGAATACATAATTTTGAAATCCAGAATTTTGTATTTACAGAATTTTAGGATACAGAATTTTGAATTTACAGAATATTAAAATACAGAATTTTGGAATACAGGATTTTGGAATCCGAATTTTGGCACATACAGAATTTCGACCCCAACCCTCTAAGAATTTAAAATAAAAAAATCTCTCTGCCATTTTTTCTTGTATCGTTTTCATTGTCGTCGTCTTGCGAAACCAAATACCTAACCTTTATCATAACCACATTTGGAAGACGGTAACTGAAGATACACATACATCCACACTCAAAACACCTATATAGTTGCCATCATCACCATTGAAATTCAAAAACGATTTGACATGTCTAATGACATGGCAACAACAAAATGTCATATGCATAACAATGTCAATGTGATGTGGATGCTGTCTAAACTGACTGACGAACTGGCCTGGTTGATGACTTGGTCGCTTGCTTTGGTTTGGTTGGGTTGGATTGGGTTCGGTTTGGTTATAGGTTTGGCTTGGTTTGGTTCGTTTTGGTTTCGCATGCATGTTACAGCTGACTGCAATTGGTATGTATGTATATACAGATGCACTTTAGTCCTTCGTTACTGAGTAATTTCATTGCATTCCACTTTGTATTCCATATGGCTGCCATCATCATCGTCATCATCATCATCAGCACCATAACCACTACCTATACCCTATACCATATACCTATATCCATACCACCACATTGCCACTACTATAACCAATTCCACGAGCAGAGAGAGGGAGAGTTATAGTGCATCGTCATTGTGACGATGTGTGTTTCCTATGCAAATGGCTAAGATAGGCGTTTGGCATTTGTATGTTATCGGAGTTTGAACAGTATGACAGTCGTGGTGTGGTATGATGTGGAGGCGAAATGAGGTTTTCGTCCTGAACCTTAATGCACCAGCTAGCGGTAATATAGAAACCATTGGTTTAGTGATATGATGATGTGTGTAGTGTATGTTAGAACAATGCAATGCGTTCAATGCTCGCACAGTTCAGCCCCAATGATTTTACATGCAAAGTGTTTGCCAGCGATAAGAAGTCGGAATGGGAATGGGTACTCGTATAAGGTTGTTGGAGTGGGGTGGCTTGTGAAGTCCTGTGTGAAGGACTCGCATAAATAATGCAAAGTGTAAACCAAGTGGGTAATAAGTCAGTCAGTCACCCTCAAGTGGATTTGTGGGTATCTTTAAAAGTCGTCGTCGTCGTCGTCGTAGACACCATCGTCGTTGTTGGTTATGGTGATGGTGATTGTGATGTTGTTCATGTTGTTGGTTGTTGCCATCCTATAGTCGTCAACGACGATGTCGTCATCTCATCACCATTATAACGGTCCCTGTTCCCTAGTCCTTTTTCTTGTGCTACTGCAGTCCTCGTCGTCATGCTCGTTCTCCTCAACTTTATCATAAATTCACACATGCATTTGCATATGCATCTGGCTTATAAATGAACATCCAATTATATGTTTGAGAATTTCAACAAAAGAATAGATGCATTATTGTAACAAATACATATATTGATTCCAATGAACAAAGCTCTTTGGCTGGGCAAATTGTAGCCCAGTAACATTAAATTGCTCTAGAAGCCGCACATACTCACTATTCAATATTGCTTTTAGCAAAAGTAACGCGAAGGCGCCTTAATGTGAGATTTCTAAGATTTAATTATTTTTTTTTTAATTGTCGCATTAAATATTATTCATGATTCTCATTTAATATAAATAAAAATGACAAGAATATAAAATGCAACTTCAAACTATTTTTAAATCGGTTTTAAGTTCAGAGAAAAATTTGGCGTTCACCAAAATACTTTTTTTCTATAATTTATTTTGTATGTTTTGATTCTTGTGAAATTCACCTGAGTGGCTATGATCTTTTATGTGTCATCATTTTGATGGTAGTTGCACTCACTGAAAGTCATTTTTTGTCGTTTAAAATTTTACTCCTAGGTATGTACATACATAATACATATGTATGTATGTCTTTTATGAGAGAATGAACCGCCTAGGCTTTCTGAGTTTTTCTTTGAATCTGCCGTCGTCGTCGATGATGAATGAAGGATGTGGATAAAATAAACGTACAAGGCAACAAATGATATTAAATGCTTTCAATGCATCGCATGCGACACATCACTTTGTGATTACACAGCAAACCAACCAACCGAGTTGACATTCACGTGTGGTACTCTGCTCATAGGAGCATGTTTCATGCTACCAACTGTATACATCCCACTCCTTCCATACTCCAGCTATATACGGCTGCTTTTAGCAGAGAAAAACGTCACAGAGCCTTGAAGTTGACACTTTAAGGGTTGGCAAAATGTAATTTCCGTCACACAAAAGGGCTACTTTCATTTGGAAAAGTATACGAAGAGTGCAAGTATACTTATACCAGAGGTACCTACTCTCAGACTCTCAATTTACCTACAACAAGTTTCGACACCGTTGCCATATATACACAATATGTTACCCCTGTGATTATCGCACCCCATTTTCACATGCATATATAAAACGCACAGCAAGAGGACCTCAACCTGATATATCTATAGGTACTATATTGAGGAGACAAAAAGGAAGGACTTTTACATTAATTTGTTGTACTGTGACGCTTTTAACTTTTTGAACTTCATTATGTATGCGAGATGAGAGGAAGAAAAAGGAAATTACAAGCCGGGATTAATGGATGCAAGTTACCTATAAAAGAGGGTGTAAGGTTTTTTGAAGGCTCTGACTGTCTGATGTTACGAATTAAAGAGAGTAGCATTGCGTGTGTTATTTTTTTTTTTTTGGCTTTCATTACACAGAATATTGTTTACAATGATGTTTATTTTTGTAATAAGTGTAAAATATCTATAATATATAAAATTGAAAAGTTTTTCATTTTAATCAACTAAGTAAAATTAGATTTTTAATTTTGATATATTTTACTTACAGGTACGTACAGACACGACATTTGAAAATTTGGTAAGGAAAATTTATAATTATTTTTTTTTTAATTACCTGATTGATATATTTTTATTTGACCATTTTTCAATAAGTAACTTTGAGTAAGTAGGTATTATAGTAATAGTAGGTATTAAAACTAAATTAAATTAAAAGCATATAATTAAATTTCTTGAAAATGGGAGAGAATTAATACTTCAAAATCCCCAAATTAAAAGCTTCAAAAATACCAGACTATGAAAAAATATTTGGTTAATTATTTTATGTCTAATTCATACTACACCAAACAAAAAACAGCGAAGAACAAGCTTCTAAAAACCCATTATTAAAAAAAAAAATTATATCTCGATAATCCAGAAATTGAAAATCCCAAATCATCAGGGATTTTCTTGTTTTGCATACGAATTTTTGTTTGTAAATTTCCGAAATCCATAAACTAGACCATCGAATTGGGAATAATATTTCAAAACCTACCAAACCCCAAAAAAAAAAAACAAAAACCAAAAACTTGTAAATCCCAATTATCAATTAATAATTTTGCATTGTTGTTTTCTATTTTACCATTCTACAAGTAAACATTACCAAAAAAAACTTAGTCTCTTTAAAATCATTATTTTGGAAAAAACCAATATTTCGATAATGAAAGCAAAAATCCCACAATAGGGAAATTTTGTTGTTTAAATTACAAAATTATTTTATTCAAAGTCCAAAATTCATAAACTCGAAAATCGAATTGGCAGTAATATTTGCAAACCCCGACTTTCCAGACTGCTCTACAACGAAAATTCAAAATCCACAAAAATCCAGAAACTCGCGAAAATCCCAGGTTTAGGAACGTTATATTTTGAATAACTTGCTTAATTTTTTGTTCATAAACTTTTAAATCGAATTGGGATTAATACTCAAAAAACCAATTTTTAGACTTCCGTAAAATGAAAACTGAAAATCCCCAACTTATAAAAATCACAACTACGGAAATTTAGTTTTTAGTAATTTGTATAGTTGTTTTCTATTTCATGATTCTACTATTAAACAGAAAAAAAAACACAGGAAATGCAATTTAAAACAAAAAAAATAATATAAACTAAAAAGTGAAAATCCCAAAATGCTGAAGGATTTTTTAATAATATTACAAAACTCAATTTCAAAACATCCCTACAGCGAAAACTCAAAATCCTCAAATTATAATATACCCAAAAATCCAGAAACTCGAAAATCCCAGTTTTGGTATTTCTTTAATAATTTGCATATTTTTTTATCTTATGATCTTATGATAAGCTTATGATAAGCTCCTTAAAAACAACTATTTCAAAATAACCAATCGATAATCCAGAAACTGAAAACAGAAAATTCCAAAATATCAAGGACTTCTTGTTTAAAATAAATTTAAAAAAAGACAATATGTACAATATGTAAAATTTGAAAAACAAGCTTTTGCGTTTATCTTTTGATCAAGATCCTTAAAACCCAACAATTTCAAAAATGACAAAAAAAACTAAAGAAAATTGTAAAAATTATTCTAAGAATTCGATAAGAACTGGAAATCAAAAAAACCTTTAATCAAAAAGTCTTAAAGTCTAAGTCCAAAATTAAATTTGTTAGAGAACTACATTTTACGCAATAAAAGTACCGCCGCCCTGATATACAACTGATTGTGTATGAGTACATGATTAAGTTTTTAATATGTACATGCAAAACTATCTATATCAAAAACTTTGAACATCCAGCAATATTTACTTAAATTTACTGTATGTATCTTTTATTTTATCGATTATAGAATTAAGTCTTTTTTTAGAAGTTAAATTGTTTGAAGAACTTGTCAGGTTTTTGCAAAACCCTAAAGTTAAAACAAACCTGATGCCTGTTGCTTGTTGCTTCGAAACAGAAACCCATCTCTTCTAACAGATTTTCTTTTCTGTTCAAGACACCACAAATTGAATAGTTTCTTTGTTATGGAATTAATTAACGCAATAAATCATTAAGAACAGCGAAACCCCGAAGTTTGTGTTGTGGTGTGTATACTGTGGGTTTATGTTATATTGTTGGTTGTTGGGTGCGGGTAAAATGATGAAAACAGAGAAAAATTCCTTCAGTTTTTCTCCAAAAAAAAAGTTAAGAAGAATTTCAAAAATGTAATTCTTATGCCAGCGCAGTGTCAGGCAACCGCAATTAATCTGTCAAAAAATTTATACTCTA
This sequence comes from Epistrophe eligans, assembly GCA_951394125.1. NCBI lineage: Eukaryota > Metazoa > Arthropoda > Insecta > Diptera > Syrphidae > Epistrophe > Epistrophe eligans. Next base: position 8,587,314 of record OX596031.1, on the reverse strand, counting down.
CCAGCCCCTTGCCATCACAAAAATAAAAAGGAATTTTTCTTTCGCAGGATGTGAGAGACGTTCGAAGAAAAACGTAAAAGGACTCTTAATTTTTTTTTTTTTTTTAGTTACTTGTCTTCTGCTACTCCGTCTCATTTAGCAATATTGAAGAGGAATTTGAATAATTCCTCGCGCAGTATAAACTTTATGATTTGTTACTATTTAAGAATGCTCTCTAGAGAAATATTATAGTTGAAGTTATATACGTACGTAAGACGTATAGTTGCTTCAATTTTCGCAAAGACATTTTGAAATGTTATTTTCATTTTATAATGAGAAAGGGTGACAGCAGAACATTCAAATACCTATCTACCTTAAATTATCAACTTCTAGAACGCAGTTAATGGAGGTATTTATACAGCATTTTCCTTCTTCAATATAACACAAGATTATTTTGGAAATTAATTTCTTTGAAAGTCTTTTCAAATTAAATGAGTTTATTGTCAGACTATAAGTGACATCAGGAGGGGTGGAAAATCTTAGTAGAAACAACCACGAAAAATATAAAGGAGAAGGGTAAGATTTATAAATTGAAGCTTGAAATTTTAACTTTAGTAGTAAGCTATTTCTTTCATTTCTTTCATTTTTACTTCTGATATATTTATACTCTGCAAATTATGTGTTACTGTAAGACTCCAAAATGTAGAAATTCTAGAATCAACCGGTAAAACTTTGAATTTTTCAGCATGCGCTGTGAAATGTTGTGTTTTCGTAATTTATTCCGGACTTTTACTACTGTGCCATTTGATAAACGGGTCACTCACGGTGTTGTTGTCCAAGAAAACAATATGAAGCTTGCCTACTTAGTAAGGTATATACCTTAATTACTTAAATAAGGTGGCGCTACAGTCCGGGATGGACCAGGGCCTCAACCATCAACATGCCTCTCCAACCAGCTCGGTCCCTAGCTAGCTGTCTCCAGTTTCGCACGTCAAGCTGGTTGAGGTTCTCTCCCACCTGCGTGTGCCACCTAAGTCGCGGTTCCTCGGTATTGGATTGGATTCAAAGACTTTACGGATCGGAGCGTTTGGGTCCATTCGCTCTACATGACCCAGCCATCTAAGTCGTTGGACCTTGACTCTTTTGATCAGGTCAGTCTCGCTGTACAGCCCGAACAGTTCGTGGTTGTATCTTCTCCCCCACTCACCATTTATGCATACGGGACAAAAAATCACTTGGAGAATTTTCCTCTCGAAACATCCTGCGCCATATATAGGACCGGAATGATAAGTGTCTTGTAGAGGGACACTTTAGTTGCTCGAGAGAGGACTTTTCTATTCAATCGGACTAAGAGTCCAAAGAAGCAGCGATTGGCAAGAGTTATCCTCCGTTTGATTTCGGCGCTAGTGTCGTTGTTTGAATTAACAGCGGCGCCTAGGCAGTCCTTAACTGTACCTCAAAGTTATAGCTGTCTATGGTGACGTTCTGTCCAAGACGTCCGAATTGAGTGTCCTTTCTTGATGACCTATCAGGTTCATATCAGTTAAATTTTGAAGCCGTTAAGGAAAATATTTCTCTTTTTGAACCAGAAGTTCTGCTGCATTATAACTCCAGGAGGTAACACATATTATGATTTTTTGAATTAATATAATTTACTTATGTGTTTATTTTTTGTTAATTCTCAATATTATTCCCTTAAGGTTTCTTCGTGGCTTCACAAAAAAAAAATCAATTTAATTTTTAAATCAATCATTCAAGTCAAGGATACCTATTTTTATACAATTCCTATTTTTTTTTTCATTTTTATAGTTTACAGTTTTTTTTTTCGGAATAGAGAAATCGTCGTCATAGCTGAATTTATCTAATAGAGCCACATACCACATACATCCTAGCCACAATATGAGGTCTGACACCGCATCCAACACATTCTGCGAGTAGATAGAAACATATACATATAGAGAAGACAGACATCAGAAAAACAAGAACTGCAAAGCGCGACCACGACATCTCTGGATATGCTCTTGAATCTGGACCTGCACGTCAGAATTGTATACATACATATATACCTATGTATGTGAAATGAGTAGAATGTTTTAATTTTCTGTACTGAATAGATATTATGCAAGACCAAGCAATCATGCTGTTAAGCTCTTTTTAGCTACTCTGCTATACGTTAGATATGTATGATGGTTCCTATCCCATTTGATACCTTTTCATATATACATACATATGTATCTTTACGAGAGATGGGTGTTTGAAAGGATAACATCCTGATGTGAAGTTTAGGACTCGGGAAATGCTGCTTGTACTGTATACATATATATTTGTATGTGATGCATGCAGAAAATGGTCTTTCCCATTAATTACACTCGAGGAAAAACTAGACTAACTGTATAATTTATATACATACATGTAGTTACTTCACATACATACATATGTGTTGGTGGGTGTTTTTAAAAGGACAAAGTAAAAGTGTATATTCTCTTCTCCATAGTGTGTTATGCTGTTCTATACATTTCCATTCTCTAGCTATGAATAGAGAGTTTAAAAAAAAATGAAGAAGAAGAAGAAGGATAGTGAAATAAAAAAACAACGTCAAAAAACCATCAAGACCTGATGAAATCCATGAAAGTATAACTACAGAGATTTTGGATTAAAAAGGAATTCGACATGGGAATAAACCCACCGCACCGCACACACATCACAAGGAATTGATACACTCGTTGTATTTATAAAAACTGAAAAGTCCTCACCCACTTCTTTATACTATCCACCAGAGTTGCCATTTTATCTTTTATTTTTGTTTGTTGTTTCCTTTAATCAAATGACGTCAAAAGTGATATAGACAAAAACGATTTAATGAAGAAGAATTCTTTAGCTTGATCGTTAGATTTACAAAAACTGTATTTTAGATATTTTTTTCTAAATAAAGTAGTCAAATGTGTCGTATAGTCTTACTTTAAATGTTCACTTATCGAAAGTTTGAAATTTCGACTACAAAAGTCGGAATATAGGAAAACCTCAAAATTGCATACTTTTAGGGGTAGATATCTGAAAATTCTATTTCTAGGGGAGGAATAAAAGATTAATTCTAAGGAATGACAAATAATTTGGAATTGACAATGAATCGCCTAATTTTTTCCCTCACGAAAATGGAATCGTCAACAGAATCGTCAGACGTTACCCTCTCAGACTGTTACATATATGTATACAAATTATTGAAGCTTGCCGAAAAATTAATTAAAAAGCGTTGTTTGAAGCCCCTATACATTTTATCTTAACCGTGTGGAGCCGGGTGGGTGGACCAGCTAGTGTAAAATATAATAAATTATATAAATATGTAAAAATAATCGTATGAACTTAACTCGGTTAGGTTGGAAATAGGATCCAAATATTTTGAATAAAAAAGGTCACCAAAAAGTAATAATTAATAACTCGGTTGAACATCATCCAAATATAATGGGCATTTTTTCGTTGGGTTCGTATTGAACCAGGTAAACACACTATGAAGCCGAACTTCGACTGGAAAAATTGTAAAAATCTTGAAAACCCGAATTGCATACTTTTAGGGGTGGATTTTTTTTTTTTTAATTTTGTACGCTTCTTAGATTTCTATTTGTGCGAAGTTGGGACGAACCAGCTAGTTTATCAGCACTTTTTCTGATATTTCTGAAGCACAGTGTCCGTATCTTTGATGAAGAATTAATCATTTTAAGCAATAAGAATTTTATTTTTCTAAATATAAATTTACAGAATTTTTAGCAAAATTTCCTTAAAAAAAATTTTAATAATTCAAGTCCAACTTTTTGGTTGCAATAAATAAAATTAAAAAAAAAAATATTTGGGTTGGCACTACTGTTTGCATTTTTGATATCGTTTTTTTTTTTTTTTTTTTGATGTGTGGTAAAGTTGCATTTTGCACTCGTTCTAAGTTAATTAGCTTTTTTCGCGTGTATGTGTACTTGAAAATAATTAAATTTTTTACCCCTTCTTGACAAAAAGCAGGATAATTAAAAAAAATTTGTGTCTGTTTGTTTATATAGTTATTTTCTTCTGTTTTTTTTTGTTTTTGTACTTGGTGTTTCATTTGAGGATCTATATAATAATGTAGATACTCTCTCCTTGTGTGTTTTGTATCAAAAGGATTTAAATTACATGGGAGGTGCGGAAGCGGATATTGGTGGTGTTTGTGGATAGACGGAAAGGCAAAACTATTAAATCAGATTCCGTTATCCGCCTTCTTCGGCGAGGTCATCCGAAAATGAGTATGAAAGAAAGAATATCTTTCGAAACTGCCCTAAACAGAGCAAACAAAAAAAAAATTAAAAAAAAAAAAGAAAGGATGAAGAAACGACCTAAGGATAAAACACAATATTATGTATATAGATAAATTTATTCTTCATGGAGGCGGGCATCCTCTTTGGTGTTTTCGTCATCTTTTATTTTTTTTTTTTTGTTCTTTTGTTTTTAATTAACGAAAACACAACAACAACAAAAAAATGAGAATATGGAATTTTCTAAGGACGATGAGTGTTTATGTCTTTTCTTTGAAAATCAAAAAAAAGGATACGATATTTACTGCGTGCGTTTTTCTCTGTCTCCGCGTATTAAAAAATAAAAAAAAGAACGTACCCACACTTAGCAGATAGATGACGCTTTACGTAGAAAATTCAATTAAAAATCCCCTAAAGGAATACACAGCAAAGTAAAATAGATTCAAATTAAGGGACAAATTGAAAAGAGCTTTTACTCTAACGAACGGCATGTTTCGTATATGCAATCCTGTTATAGGTACTCATACCATTGATTTTAATTGCTTACTCAATTTTTTAGGCATTTTTGACATTCAGAGGATTAAATATATGTACAACAAAAGAGAAAAAACCAAATTAATAAATACGAAATAAATTTGAAAAAAAAAAACATAAAAGGACCTGTCAGTGGCAGCGGAGAATGTTTCCAGTACCTTTAATACCTACGTTTTTGATTGCAAACAATTTTTGTTAAAAGTCATCAAATCTTGATATTTATTTTTGTCAAAAAAAAGAAGCAAAAATCATATAATAATTTACGGCTAGATATAGAGACCTATGGGCTCACCAAACAGAGCAAACATATTGATATATTTATATGGAGATGGAGAGTGCAAAATGTGTCCTTTTTGGACAGCGTAAAAAATAACGCTGTCATACGCATTGACATTTTCTGAAAATGGATACACAAGTGGCAACTATAGGCGTTTACAAGGATTTTATATATCTACATATTTTTTTATTTTTTTTTATTTTTCATAAATGTGTGCTCCTGCTCCTGGTCATTTTACATGGGAAAATCAAAAAGTTGTATACTGTCACATGGGCCAGGATCTGTCACGTGGCCAAAGTTTAAGCTGATGGCGCTGTATTGGTTTTTTTAACATATAATAAGTGGTTTAATATTTTTTATATTTATGTTTAAAGTTTGAATAGTTAAAATATTGTGTATATAAAAAGTTCCTGCTGTCTATATGAGTCTTTGTATAAGGTAACCACTGAAGGATGATTTTAGTACAAAAATGTAGAAATGGTATTAAAACACGCCCTATAATCTAAATGTCTGAATTTTATTTTTTATATAAACTAAAAAAAAATTACTACATTTGTGTATTCCTGATAAAATTTTCTTTAATTTGTCATCTCTAAAGGATCCTATTAAATACTACAATTCCCAGAACTGCTAAGATTTATAAGGATATTAAAGCAAAAAAAAAAAATAATATAAAATATCATTTTCTTTTGATGTCTTCTTATAGACACACTCTCTCTCACATGATTTAAGAAAAATAAAAAAAAACTCGTAAACTCTCATATTTGCGTACAACATGCTCCTTGAGATTTTTCATTTTAATTTTGACAAAAAAAAAAAAGAAATAAAAATGAATCCCAAACCCCAAAGCGTTTGAAATTTCCAAATGAACGCCTTTCAAAAGCGTTCAAAAACAAATGTGTAGTGTAGGTAGCTTGCATAAGGATACCTTTACGCCAGAAGGACGCTCTCTATATAAATATATGTATATTAGAGACGACAACACACAAAAGACAACAAAAACAATGTTATGATGGTGCGATGCTGATGATGCCGATGATAACTTCTTGAAATTCTCTCGACGTAATTAATTACAATGCTTGTCATCAGATGACACATACTTGCTTATACCTACATAAGCCTCTGTGCCTTTAGTGTAGCTATTGATATATACATAAACCCCCAGCTCTTATACTACTCCTGATTTCCAAAACAGCTTCCGCAATAAAAAGAGAAAAATTTTACTTGAATTTTATTATATAAAGGAATAAGATTTAAGTTTTCTACTCGACTACTCCACAGGTATCCTAGTTACATCCTTCTTTTTGTGTATACAAAGCTTTGGCATCATACAGTTGTTTCCTTGTGTAGTATGCATATGTGAATTATAATCTCCTTAGAGAGCATTCATCTTTCGTTTCACTTATAAGAACCAACAAGGATATCATACGGCATCAGAAGAGCTGAAAATGAAAAGGGAACCTAGAACTTCGGGGACAGGGGGATTCAACGGTGTAGCTATGGTATACCTGCAAAACTGTTAAATAGTTTTGCAACAGCGTACATTTGTTTCTCAGCTCTCAGTTCACAAGACTGGATATGTTGACAACATCTACCCCCACAAAGAGATTACCCCAAATCTCGAGCAAAGGTGTATATACACAGAAAGAACAAAGAATTATTATTATAATGCAAGGAAATACCTATAGGTATTATACGAGTATAAGATCTATCCGAGGGTATATGTATCTAATGCTCAAAATTTATTGGAGTCAGAGAGAGTTGCACTTTCGACTAGGTATAAAGAGTTTATATAGGAATCTGGTATACATACAATCATGACAGCTGGTGGAAATTAATTGCTTTTCAACCCCTGAGGTAAACGTGATGAAAATATCTCTACGGCAGGTGTCTCCATATTAACTTTGTTTTTGTGCAAAAGGCTCATTGTAACGAAAACATCTTGAGTTATGAACCGAAGAAGATCTAGTGATGGTATATGTATATATTTTGTATAATAGAATCAATTTGGTCAATATTTGAATTGCCTTCAAAACTACGACAGAGCAAAACATGTTATTGAGATCGTTAAAATGGAATTCCTGCTTAAAAGTTCTTATAGGCTCTCTGCTAGATTGCTATACTTTACTAACCCGATGTGATCTGAGACAAATTTGAGAGAGACTATTTTATATAATTTCTGCATTGTGCCACAAGTCATGCTATATTATCCCTAGAACTTAAGATTCTTTAGATTTTTCCAAGAATGGAGAAATAACATCACAAAATTTATGTTGCAGGGTTTTAATTGAATTTGCTTAAAGTTTTTGAATGTGTTTACTGGCCAGTAGCCAGTAGCCAGTAGCCAGTAGCCAGTAGCCAGTAGCCAGTTAGCCAGTAGCCAGTAGCCAGTAGCCAGTAGCCAGTAGCCAGTAGCCAGTAGCCAGTAGCCAGTAGCCAGTAGCCAGTAGCCAGTAGCCAGTAGCCAGTAGCTACTATATTATCAAAATCTCGATTTTGTCGAAATTTTAAATTTTGATATTTTAAAAAAATTGCATTTTTTTAGATTTTGTTTTATTTTTCGTCAGTCTAATCGTCATTGTGGAATTTACATATGTTTTATAAAATCGACATATCGTACCCAATGCACGAATAAGGTTCTAAGTAGCTTAATAGGCCTCCGCTCTCTTCGAGCTATATAGCTCCACTATTATATTTATTATTGTTTTATTTCTTTGCTATCAAAATGTAACAAAAACTCAATTTACATTCCAAATGAATTCATTTAAAGAATTTTTTTTTTAAATAAAACATTATTTGTCCACCTTTTTCTCTTTAGTTATTTATTACTCCACTTCAGTTGTCACAATCCTTTCCTTTTTTTTATTTAATTTGGTTATACTAGATACAATTGTAAAAATTCAACATTTAACAAGCTTTAGGGTAAACCCTTCAATTATATTATATAAGATATGTATCTACTTTGACTAGCCTATTTTTTTTTTTATACAAAGAAAACCAAACCAAAACAAAACCATAAAACAAATAAATTAAAGCAAATAATTCCATGCGAATAAATGCAAAGAATGTCTTCGTTCCCAGCTTAGACATATATAGGGAACCTTACCCAAAACAACAACAACAACATCACAAAAAAAAAGAGAAGAAAATTCATTGTGTGGGTGTAGGTAGCATGATCCACCACCCTTCTATAGCCAAAGAAAAAAACAGAAGAAAAAAAAAAAAACAACAAAAACCCCAGTGAACCGAAAAATAAAATAAGAAAAGAAAAGCAATTAATTGCTCAGGTATTTGCACCTCCAATTTGCCAAATTGAAATCTTCACTTTCTTTATTTTTTTTTCTACTATAGGTCGATAGAGGTATACCTACGTACCTATACCTTCTTTACTTATATATATTATACAAGTATACATACATAGATAAGAAAGAAGGACTACCACTTATTTTCCATTTTACTTATTTCTCATCACAAGGACAACATTGATGGTTAAAGACGCTTCAGTTCTTCTTTCCTATTTTCATTACCTTAATATCTCTTCTATACCGCCAACGATCTATACGACCTATGTACGTATACCTCCTTTTCTCCAAAAATAACTAAAGACTTAAGATGAAACAAACAAATAACAAAAAAAAATCCTAATTTTCTCCATCGCTTCTCGCACATCGAGTCTTCTCGTTTCTCGTTTCGGTTTCTTTGAACAATTTTAACCAATTGCCAGGATACCTACCTATACTACCTTTCATCTTACATTTGATATTTAATTAATACCTTGAGGTACCTTTTTTCGGTTTATATGTATTTATATATAGAAGTGAATATCCTTCTGCTAGAAACTCTGCCGAAGAAAGAATAATAATCGAGTCTCTCTTTACCTAGCCTATATATGGAGAGCATGGAGTAGCTACAATGTCTTATAAGTCAGCTCCTTTATGTGGAATAGTCGGAGAGTAGCTATAATAATTTCAACTTCATTGTTCCCTTTTTTTTTATATCATCTCTTCCTTTTAAGCTTCATATATTTTTTAAGTACTTCCGCTTGTGGTGACAAATTTTCCGTCGTCCGAGTCTTTATCATTTGTCTTCCGGCGAGTGCTTTTTAGCGGTGGCAAAGTTAAGCTAGAGATGGGCACTTCTTTTGGCGCTAGAATTAAAATATTTTACTTGTGTAAGGGAAGGATTTGCTCTAGAGTTGTATGGGCGGTTAAGCATGTAGGCTTTTCTCAGACAGTATTAACCTAGGTGTATATTCTTGTGACTGTCTTCACTGTATAATGTGAATTAGAGCCTTAACAGTTGCACTGACGGTTTGCTTAAAATTTGTTACAGATCATTTTTATATGATTCCTTAGACGGGAAAATTCGTTTAAGTTCGACTCTCACCAAGAACTCATAGATTTCATGTAACGATTTTTTTTCTCGAAAACGGCTCTAATAATTCGGAGCCTGTGAATATGAAACAACAGAAAATGCGGGCCTTTTCCCAAGTTTTTATACTCAAACCCTTACATATGTGTGCCTTGTGGTTGTGACACATTCCTAGCACAAAACCACTATATTCCGAGGCTGTGCATTGCAAACCATCACCCTCTCAATACCTATGGCCGTTCAAAAAGATATAGCTTTTAGCTTTTTAAGGAGAAAAAGGTAATTTTTGGAAAAAGGACACCCTCAACAGAACTACATGATATACCGTACGACGACAAACGACACAACACGATACGGCGCTACCGAACGACGACAACGACGATGACGACGGGGATAAAGAACATGAATCTGTTGCGCGCTATAATGTTCTGCTGGTCGGTCCTTCTGCTTCGGCTTCTACAATATTATTACTCGTCCTGCAATCCTGCTCTAAGTTAGGTACTATACTATGGGACCAGTCTGTATTATTATGTCAGTGGTAGTGTATTGTGGTGCGATCTAGGTGAAGGGCTTTTTTTGGTTCTGATGATGGTTTTTGTGGTGCCGGTGATACAATATTATAAATTTAATGCATTAGGGATATTTATCATTTTGGGTATGAATTTGTATGTATGTATGTATGTATATACCTAAATGCGATATCCTTGTGATGATATCAAATTCGAGATGAATTTATGTTCGCGTTCAGTTTGATTGATTGTCCGGAAAATTAGGGTTGCATTTTGATCAGCTACATAATATATGTACATAAGTAAAAATACAAGAAAAAAAAAAAAAAAATAAAACACAAAATTTATATTCAAAGCTTTGAACCCGGAAGGTTTTTTTTTTTTTTTGGGTTGGGTTGGGTTGGGTTGGTTGATTGAAGTTAATATTTAGATAATTAAAGGCCGTGAAGTGTAATGATTGAAAATTTTTTCCTAAAGTGATTGTCATTAACTTGACCAAATGAATTGGAAAAGATTTTCGTTTTATATGTATAAAGTGAAAGAAGGCAAAACAAAAAATATTTCGAGGTGAAGGATTTAATTTAACACTTTATTTCTCGGATAAGTTAATTGTATAAGGATTTAAAAAATCTAACAATTTGATTTAATAGCTACAGTTTTAAAAATAATTTGATTGGAGATAGCTAGTAATTTTTTTTTTGTTAAAATCAATTTGTGTGGGTGTGTTGTTATTGGTTTAAAGAGGGCATGAGGGTTTAAATACAAAGAAAAGGTTTTTACATAGCTCAAGTGGTGATTTATTCGTTTAATAAGTCTTAAGAATGATGTAATCGAGAACATTTTGCTTAAATTTTAAGTTTGAACATACAAAAAAGTTCTCTTAATTAATTTTACATGGAACTAATTATTGGAAAAACATTTTAATGGAAATATTTATCTAAGTTAATCGGCCATCTCCTGTTACTTGAGAGATTTAAGTATGTAATACAGGGTAGGGCGAGAAAATAAAATGTCCATTAAGAAATAATACGATACGTTCAAAAAAAAACAACCATACCTAACATGTTACTGTATTAACAATTAAAATTGAAGGACGATCTAATTTAAGGCATTTTATAGATAAAAATCAAGAGAGGCTTAGGTCAAAAAAATTTGAAACAAAAAAAACTAAAAAAAAATTATGTTCAAACTAATTTTGTTCAAAATTTTACATTATCAAAATAAAACTTCAAAATTGCACCTTAATTTGTATAAGTAGTCGTTTCCAATAAACCAATTATACAATATATTTTGCATTAGATGTAACAAGGCTAGGGCGTGTATATTGGGCCAAAACAAAACAAGACAAGACAAAAACCGTACAGATGGGGAGGAGATTTTTCTGCGAAAAACAAGAAATAAAAAAAATTATTATTAAAAATCAGTGGCAACAGTTACTTATGTTGTACTTTTTATTTAAAGCTAGAAATCCATTTTTTAATTCCGTTTTAAAATAAAATTTTTTTAAAATGACAATTTTTCGAAAAAATTAATTTTAAAACTCATAAAATAAAAAAAAAATGCCTGACTGGGTCGCACGAATTTTGCCACTTATGTATGTGCTGTCACACTGCTGGTTTTAAAGTCTGAATAGTTAAGATTTATTCATCTGATTTGAAAAGAAATAAATTAGTTATGGGGTTAAGGGTTTTCCGTTACTTGCCAAAAACATATTTTAGTTCAAGGTAGTATTATATGTATGTACATAAATATGAACAATATAGCACCAGTTGTACATACACAATGAACTTAGTAATGAAAAATGTAAAATATTTAGAAATAAATTGATTAAATAAGTTCTAAAATTGTTTTGACACCAACGTTATGTACACTATCTTGTTTCTTACACAAATATCAATTTAATATAAAAGAAAAATTAAAAGTCTTTGGAGTGGTTTAAAAAAAAAAAAATTTATGTTAACATTTTTGAAAACATTAAAAAAAAAATTGGTACGCTTAAAAGTTAAAAATTAATTTTGAAAAAAAATTATTTACTCCTATCTATTATAAGCTCACATACAAATTTTAATCAAAATCGTTGAAGTCGTTTTTGAAAAAGATGAGATTTTCAAGTCAAGTCCAGTCAAGTTTGATCGAATTAAAGCGAATAACCGCGGTTATGAGAACTGTCTGGTTTTTGTCCAATTTATCCGGTTAACCGGATAAAAATTGGGGGACCATGAGTGTCCGCTTATTAGAATTAGAGCTTTTACCCTATGTACACATCGCAAATAAAAATTTAAAAAATTTGTCAAAAATTTTGCCTTATTAAGTAAGATTTGTTATTTTCTTTTATTATAAATTTTATTAAAGAAATATGCTAGTGTCTATTAAAGTGCGCATACGCCACAGTGTACATTTAATTCATACATTTATGTTAACTTTATGCTAGATGATCCTGGAAAAAGATGCAAAATGGCTCCTAAGTTGCAATAACATATACGTAAAAAAGGTTACAGATGAATTGGGTTATACCGTGGAAAAAGCGCATGAAGTTATAATGCATGGCATGATCGTATGTGGCAAGAAAAAATATGCACGTCCAGATCGCACGAACTTGATCTTGCAGTTAACAACTTTCATGTTGATCTACATTTTACCGATAAATTGTTGAAAAATTAAAAAGTTCTTATAAAATTGATATTTTGTTTTAAAACTTATTTTGTTTAAAAAAAAAAATGATTTTTAAAATTTTGCAAGCATCAGATTGCAAAAATTATTACAAATTCTGTCAAGCCATTATAAAACTTTAGGCCAATAAATATAAAGAATAAGGAAATTTTTTCAAAGAAACTTGAAACACAGTTTTCTTACAATCATTACAGAAACGAACTTTAAACAAAATCATTAAAGCCGTTTTCGAGATGAGCTAAAACAAAAAACTCTTGGTTCATGAAGCCTTGAGCTATCCAATTTTAAAACTGTTTACTATTTTTTTCGACTAAATTTGTTCAAAATGAGAACTTTAAACTTTCTCTCTGATATCACATTCACAGTCTGTCTGAACTTTTTACATTTAATTTAATGACACGGATATGTAATGGTATCCGAAATCCATGCTAACCTAGAACTAGCTGTCAAACAAAATCCCAATAAAGCTTCCGCCGACTATACTGACGACTTCAACAAAACTCAATTACCCAGACTGTATGCATACATACGTGTGATGGGCTAATAAAATTTAATATGATCCTAGTACTATTATTTCGCTTCGTCAAAAAATTCCATTCAACCAAAACCAAAAAGTGAACGGGACACATGGAACGAAAAAAAAAAATAGGACAGGAATAAGGATCAACGAATCTATGTTGACATCAAATTCGCATGTCCGTCTGCATATCCGCTAAATAAACTTTAACAGTACTTAATACAATGATTAATTTGATTTGTCGATATAAAATGAATACACTCATGCACAGCGCTCCACTCTTAGACATAAATCTAAATCCAAACTGATAGTTAAATATTCACATATTCTGCTTGCTATAAAAGGATGTCCTTTGCCATTGCACACCTGTAAAGTTAGCTAAGTTCAAATTTCTCTCTCGCTCTTATTATATAATCTAGCCAACTAAAATCATCAGAACGGTTTCGGTCGTTGCTTTTAAACCAGTCCAGTCCATCACATAGGATAGACATTGAAGTATCCAACAATAATAGTCCTCACTCACTGCTATATGGCTCTATACTTCTGTCAGGACGAAAAGTTGTCATTGTAATAAAGTTTTATTGGAAGGATTTTAGGAATATTTGGTTGCAGCAGAAGCAGGAGCAGAAACATAATATAGGAACAGCCAGCGTAGCGCACTGATATTGTTAGAAGAGCTACTATTGTTTTTGCTGCTACTGTTTCTGCTGCTGCCGCTGCCGCAACTGCTACTGCTGCTTGGTTCTAAAAAGGTCCTGCCAGAACTGTTCCTGTTTTTGAATGGTAATCGAAAATGATGTTGCAGTTTGTGAGCGAAAAGATAGATGGAAGGAGGCACCACCTTCTCCCCCCCCCCTCCCCTCTTTCATAATGTTGCAAAGGGTTCATTTCATAGTTTAACTCACTAAATGTTGGTTGGTCCTGCAATTGACTTGAAACTCATTTTATGAGTGTGATGCGGGTGGTTAAGATTATGTATGTGTGTGTATATAGTTGGGTCAGATGCATAGTTTTTGTCTGCACGAAATTGATTTGGATTATGTGAAGTGCACACATATACTAACAAATATGTGTGTATGTCCTTTTTTTGCAGTCACATGTTTGTGTGTGCAACTCTAGGAGCGAGGTTATTTCTCTAGCGTTCATCCATTCGTTCGTTCGTTTCAACGTACGGGGAACTCTGAGTTCAGTGTAAAGATAATTGCATTTCTGGTTTATGTCGCTATGGTATTGAGCGCTAAGCTGAAGGATTTTAACAAATATTTTGAGATCCGCAAGGATGAGGACATGAAGACAGAATATAGAATATACCATACCAACACGTATCATACACTATATATAGCTACTATAGGAGATGGATAGAAAACGACTGATGTTTTTGAATGTTTCGTCTGGTAATTGTTATGACAGAGAACGGAATGGCAAAGGAGATATAGAGAGAGTATTTAAAACTTTACTCATTTAATTGGAGATTTATTGGTTAAGGATAATGGGAGTAGTTTTTGAAAAGTATTGTAGAAAGGAAAGGGGTTGTTGTTGGTGTATATATATATACCTATATATAAAGTTGTTTTTGTTGCTATAGCAATAAAAAAGTTTCGCTTTTAGCAATCACTTTGGCATGTGATATAGGTATAGGTAGAATTTATATGTATATGAGTGATGCTATTGCACTATAAATCTCTGGTAATGAATACATTTTTATTGTTTAAAAATAAATTTCACAATAACTTTTAAGTAGATGACTCTTTATGACAAAAAAGGAACCATTTTGACTACCTTCATTGAAATTTTAACACTCAAATTGAGTTTACGAAAATAAGGGACCAATGTAAAGTTCATAAATTATATTTATATTTATGTTTTCAGTTTTATGTTATTGTAGTAATATCCTTAAACCGAAAGTAGGCATTATTATAAGTATAGGTATTATGTGTGCCTTCTCAAATAGTACATTCAAACAAGAGGGTAATAATATGCACAACTTAGAGTGCCCGCATGGGGCCAGTAAGTTAGTTGTAAGTTATTGATAAGTAGGCTAGTTTTTATGAATTTTTGTCTAGCTTTAAGTTCATTATAAGTTTAAAGAAAAATAAAAATTAATTAAAAATGAAAAAAATTATTAGTGTATTGGACTGTAATGTGAAAGGTCTGGATTCGATTCCTAGTATAAAAAAATAAATTGGTCGGTGCGACAGCTTGTGTAGAACCAGGGCCTAATGACTTACAACTCTCAACCATTCATGTGTGCGTGTTATTGGCAGGAATTGAGAAGGACCTACAATTTTCTGCCGAATCCTAACGGCTAGGGTGAGAAGCTCATGACAAGAGATACTCTTGGAGGATTTGTCAATTCCTTAATTCGCAGTAACCCGTGAAAAACATTTCTGTTCTGTTTCATAGATGGCATAGGCTGGAAATCGAACCCAAAACCTTCGGCGTAGCAGTCCAACGCACTAACTATTACGACATAGGCTACGCCGATTTCTAGTATCAACTAAGCCCAATAAATATAAAGAATAAGGCAATTTTCTCAACAAAAAAAACCATTTAATTTTGTATATAGTATTAACCTAGAAAAATAATATTTTTTTTCAGAGCTACTGCTTTTTGTGATGAATTGACAAATCCTCCAAGACTATACATATCTTGTCATGATAAAGTGCATCTTGCTCATTAGCTGTTTGGGATTGGCAGAAAATTGTACGTCCCCTCCATTCCTGTCTATCAAAAAGCATGCAAAAATGATTGAGAGTTATAAGTCACTAAGCCCTAGCTTATCCACGAGTTGTCGTTCCACCAAATTTATTTTATTTTTTTATGTAAACAAGAACTTAATTCAAAATTAGTATGGACTTGATCACCTCCTCTTTCAAGATAGATTGGTCTGGTTTAATTCTTAGTGACGGCAAATTAAATAATTGATCAATTAGACCAAGCACCACTTAAAGGAGTTTGACGATTGACGTGTTAGTAATGAAATAGCTATAACTCCAGCCTATAAAAACTTGGTGTTATGTTATTTCATTCAAACGCCTTCAATAGAAATTCATATATTTTAAGAAATAAATAGAAATTAAATAAATTAATTATCTACCTATGCTACGGCTATTATGGATCAAAAATAAACTTAAAATGTTCCGCTCATATTAATGAAACAAAAAAAAACAGAGGATGTAGTCGATTCAACGTTATGCAGCGCAGAATGTGTTTTTTCACATCTGAAGTATTTTTTTTAATAATTAAAACGAACAAAGTGGAAACCCAAAACATGACTCAAACTCAATTTTATGACAGATGACTTTTCAAAATTCCCATTGACGCAACAAAAAAATTGATTTTGACAGCTTTACAATAAGGGTGTGTGGGATGTTATTTTAAGGGTGTCATTAGACGCAACATTGCGTGCGGCGTATTTAACAGAGGGTTTTCAGTTTCACGAAGCTCTAAAATCTGACAATTTCAGTTTTTTTTTTCCAAAGCTTTTCCTTGTGTCCATATAAATGTAAACATTTTTGTTAATAGTTATAATGCCTCATATTATGTAGATAAAGAAAAACATAGCCACAAACGTTTGTATTAAACTTAAATGTGGGTTAGCGTTGCGTATACCTTTTTTTCATAATAAAAAAAAAAAAAAAAGAAACAAAAGAATAAAAATAAAGCGAAAAATCCAACCTCTCTCGCTGTTAAAAATTTACGAAATCCAGCACTTAAAACATTTTTCTTCTATGTAAGTTTTATTTTTTAGTACCTATGTGATTACCAAAATGGTATCGCCTTGGCCATTTGTGGTATGACACCCCCAAGGGCATCAAGGGGAGAGCAAGAATATTTAAACTTGGGTACCAATACATGGTGAATGAAAAGAAGGACATAACTTTTACTCAGGGGAATAATAATCTGCAAATATGAACATTTTTCGTATATGCAATGGAGTTAGTAAATATTTTTATAAAAGTTTCAGTATCGACTTATACCTACTACCTATTTATATTAGACTCTTTCTAACTTCTTTTGAGTTCCATTTTTGTGTATAGTTGTGATGATGGTTGTTATTGTTGTTTAAGTTCTTGTTCCATATGTGCGGTATATATGTATAGGTACATATCAACATATCAGTTGAATTCCTTTTTTTTTCTGGTGCTATGTTCGTTACAGTTTTTCTTTGGCAGTGTGTTTTTTTTTTGTTGGTTTCTTTTAAATTCTTTAGTTGGGAAATTGTTTGGGGAAAATGAAAAAGTTTTGTTAGCATATCCTGAATATTAAATGTGATCGAAAAAATACTGTTTCCAAGGAATAAGAACTAGAAAATTGAGTGAGAGACATTTTTAGTAGTTATACCTACATGAGTAGATGGTAAACCATCTTCAAACAAAATGGTTTTGAGAATAGAAAATGCTCAGGTGGTGTGTGGTCATATTGGTCAAATTTATGAAAAAAAAATTCAACAGAAACGGTGTAATCATGGCAAGAAAAAAATTTATAGGACTATCGTTTTTGGTACAATATGTTGATGAAGAAAAATTTGTTTCCCAATACCTTGATGGAAAAAAGTAAAATGATAGATTGATACAACATTACATTATTTATTCCTCTTATTACTGATTCTTATAATCAAATACAATACTACTTTAAAGGGATATTTTGTGATAAGCAAACACTTTTGTTTTACATCTAAATGTCAAAATTTTAAAATTTATCTAATTAGCTAAACCATATCACGTTTCACCGCCCCACCTATTTAAAAAATTTTTGAACTATAAAATTTCAACTTTCAAAAAAACTTTTTACCTAACAATGTCAAAGGTGTCAAAATCGTAGTAGCCATTTTTGAGAAATATGATATTTTTAATACTGGTTATTAAAAATTTTTATAGGAGGTACGTTATAAAATTTTGAAACTTTTTTAAAAATCAAAAAAAAAAAATTTTTGAAAATTTGGATACACAATATTTTTAAAATTATTGTAAACATTCTTTATAAAAAATTGATCAAAATCAGTTGAACCGTTTTTGAGAAAATCGAAAATCAAAAAATGGTTCTATGGGAGATACCATTTAAAACCATTTTTCCGATTTTTTTTTTGTGCAATTGTAGCATTTAAACAAAAAATACTAATTTTTTTTAAAGTTGTGGGCATGTTTTTGAGAAAATTAAGATTTTCATTTTTTACTAAAAAAATTTGTACGGTACGTGCCGTTATTTTTTGTCTTAAAAAAAAAAATGAAAAAAACGTATAGAGGAAATGCCTACAAAATGGTAGGTGAGGAGGAATCTCAGCTATAAAAAAAGTGGGCTTTTTAGTAGTTGGATTTCCAAAAAACATCACATGACATGGTTTTGGCGCAAGAGATTTTTATAAATTTGAAAATTTATATTTCAGCCTTTTAAGGACATCATATATAAAATGATAGCATTAAAGTGGGCGTGGTAGTGGGCGAGAATATCGAAAAATTTCATGATTTTTATAGTTGAAGAGAACTAAATTGAAAAATTTTACCGTTCTAGATACGTTCCATAAAAATTAAAATAAAATATATGATAAAAATGGGTGTGCCAGTGGGCGAATTTAACTCAAAACACTTTCTTAGCCATCTCGCTGATGTTCATGGTTAAAATGGTTTTTGAGCACTTTTAGATCGTAAAGTCAAAAGGGCACTTGAAATAATTTTGGTTTTATTATTTTTTTTGGAAACTACAATACAAAACTATTTTTTCCCAAGTTTATCAATTTTACAATTTTTTTTTGGGAATATGTTGAAAATATAATATTATAAAACTTATTTATCTAATTTCTTCGTTATATTATTTTTTATTTAATATTCGTTTGTCCGGTTATTCAATCTAACGAATGCAACTAATAAAAAAAAAACACGAATGAAATGAAAATCAAACATAAAAGAGGTCAATTTTCCCCGATATAACACATCCCCTTCGTGTATCTAGAAAAAAAAAATAAATAAATAATACAAACCTTTTCTGCACGAATGCATTAACAGAGAAATAAAAGTTTTACAAAAAGAAGAAGAAAAAACCTTTTCAGAACACAACAAAAAAATTCATTGAGAACGAGTGATATTTTCGAAAAGATAAAAGCAAAGCAAATGTCATTTTCAATCCAAAAACTTCAATGCTTTCACTATTGAACTCCCACATTCTATATATAGCTTACCCTACCCTCCCTTATCCTCTTATATGATGATCGAGGGGGGGAGGGGTGTTAGATACATCAATTTTGCTAGAATCAACCAAGCGCGGACCTAGAGCAGCGACATGGGCCATCAACCCTCTGTTATCCGTTGTTAAAATCCCAAGGAGATGTCAAATGTTCTTAACAACGCGCCAAGAAAATTCTTACAAAATTTCTGTCAAAGTCAAATATCAATAAAATTCACTTGACACCCAATTATTGTGAAATCACACAGCAGCGCCAACCAAAAAAAGTAAAAAAAAAAAAGGGGTCTTCTTCAATTTGAAGAGAATCGATGTGGTAGTGTAGGTATTGAATGCTATCCCAAGGACTCAGAATAGAATTTTTGAAAAATCACCAAATCCTATCAATTGAACACTCTCACTGATACAATCTATCAACCAAAAAGGATACTACATATTTGTGTATAGTATATTTTTGTATCGCATTTTCTTCGTTGGCATCGTAAGGAAGGAAGAAAGGACAAAGAAGATTCTCCTTCGGTTGCTCTTGGCCACCAAAGATAATTTAATTCTTCCACTTAAATGGAACTTATCATCAATTAGGATGTATTTTTGTTTTCTTTTATATGGATCTCATCCTTCTCTCAATCCTGTGAGATAAGTAAACGTGTGATATCCCCAAAATAAGAGATATGTTCGCTGACGTATATAGAAAAAAAAAACTCTTCATCCATATCCAGTGTGCCTAAAGGCCTTCTTCAAATCCTTGTGCCTCTTCTTACACTCTCTAACAACTAAAGGTATGTTTGCTTATGGCTGAGTAAATTCATTTAATTAGTGCCAACGTTGTTCCCCCGAATCACTATAGATACGTTTATACGTGATCTTTATTAAATGAGATACTTTTCGTTGTCATCATCGTCATTGTCGTCCTTGTTTATTCTATGAGAAATGTGTGCGGTATGAGTTGACTTATATAGCTCTATTTTCCAATAAAGAAAAGCAAAAAAACAAATATCAAAACAATTTTCTAATTTTCTATTAAAATCTGCCATTCGACCAAAACATTGATGATGGTAGGTATAAGAAGTTTTACGTCCGTCGCATTATATTGTTTTGTTGGTGTTGTTATTGTTGTTTTTTGAAGTTTTTAACTTATTCTGGCTTGTGTTGTGGAAGCCAGTGAGGCAAGGAAGAATGGATGGAGAAACTTTTTGTAATCGCATTACCGATAAAAACCTCTTAAAATTGCAAAGCTTTTCACAACCCTATACGAATATATAGATGTATAATGTACATTAATATATAAGAGAACGAGCGAGAAGGGCTTTTCTATTATAGACATCATAGACAATGTGCTGATGGGGTCTCATGATGATGCCAATGTTATATGTGTAGTCGCAGACTTCATAGTCTTATTGTCTATTGTATATTTTGTTAATGGGGTGCCAAATCCTTGATGTTTATTGTTGATGAGGCTTGAGGTTGAAATGAGCCTAAAATAAAATATTTCATTTATATTATTTTGCTACAAACTGAATTTAATGCTAATTTTATTTTTTTATTATAAGGTTTTTAGAAAATGAAGCTTATAAGATAAATTTTAAGGTTGAAGGTGAAATTTTTCGACGAAAGTGTGTTCAATTAAAATGTTTTATACAATCGAAAAATATATAAATTTGCATTATTGAACATATTATCCTCCCACCAGTACTAAGCTTCTAACTTTTGTTATAGCCACAAAAAATTAACACGGCTTCATGTTTTTTGTAAATTTAAAACAATGCGAATTTCAAAAGCAAAGTGCATCAATTTAATAGTTTGATGTTTTTAATTTTCGGTATTTATTATTAGTGTGGAACTAGTCGACGCAGGGTCATAAGTCCACAGGCTAAAAGTCCATTATAGATTTTTGACCCACTTAGGTTGGTTAAAAGTTCACAAATCTATGTTGCTTTTTAATTCACCTTGGTGGACCAGTTGGCGCACAAGAATTTGTGGACTTCTGGCCAATTAATTATGGGTTTCTGACTCACTTAAGTGATTTTAAAAATATTCAGTTTATTATGAATTAGAAAAATATTAACATATTTTTTTTTTTAAGCTTGATGCCTTTAAAGGCATTTAAAGGGCAGAAAAGGAAATAATATTTTTGTTTGCGAAAATCCCAAACAAATCACTGTAGGGTCATCGCTCTATATATTTTCTTAGACAACTAGTACATCGGGTGGTTCAAAGGACATTAACTCACTTTTTGAGTCCTCTGTATAGCTTACGCCAGTTAAATTGTCCCACTTAGAGTATGTTCAGTCTTCAGGCAGGAGCAAATGTCAAGTTTTCTAAATAAACAGTACATTGGGTAAATTAAATAAAATTACCAGAAAATATTTGTGGACTTATGACCAATTCCCTTTCTGAAATTAGGTAATATTGACACAATTGTATGTGGACTTCTAGCTCATCAGTATGAATTATAAGTCCACATTTTATTTGTGGACTTGTAATCCACGCAATTGGGTCAAAAGTCAATAATTATGGACTTTTGGGCTATGGACTTATGAACCTGCGCCAACTGGGTCCACACCAATATACATAAATACCAAAAAAAAAAGATTAAATTATTAAATTGAAGCACTTGACTTATGATGACCCAGCGCCGACTCAGCCGTCGCAATCGTTAGAATTTTTTTAGCAGGTATCGAATGTTCATTAGAGTGAGCCATTTTCAATATATTCCTTGAATAGGTGCGAAAAGTTGTACCTATTTTCATTCATTCAAGTGTTACTTGAGACAGCTTAAGGTACCTTTTTATTCTAAGAGACTTTTTAAAGAAATTTGCTTCACCGATATTTTCAAGACATTTGCGTATATAGAAAAAAAAAGTCTGCCTGAATATTATTAAATTTTAAATTCAAAGTCTTGAAACCACCTCCAGCGCGTAACGACTTTTTTTTTTGTTCTAATTTTACCACAACCAACCTTAAGGATAAGAGAAAAATTCTTCTTCTTCTTCGATATGTATTTATTTTATTTGATTCCCTTTCCTTTTTGATTTCCTCTCATCAGCCACCCACATTTGTGTAACATCCAACACGATTGAAAATAAAAGATGACGTTATCCTGATGACATCCTTCCTCCATCCACAAAACACTGTTAGGTACGACAAAATAAAATAAAATAAAAAATAAAAAAAAAAAAAAACTCGCTGAATTTTGCGAAAAAGGTAATTTCTGATTATTACAATCATTGCGATTGGCAATTCAAGGATAAAGACAAGAAATGCTCAACCACCACGACTGACAGTTGAATGGAATTAAGAATGAATCCTTATATTTCTATACTTGCTCCAGCCAAATGTACCCAACCAACATTCTATGTAGCTAAATAATGGATGGAGGAGAGTAACATCAATTTGAGCTGCGACGGCGGGTATCCGAATCACTGCGAATGTATTTTTTTTTTTTTTTTTGTTGCTATTGGATGAGGGGACGGATATTCGATGTATCCATGAATGCTTCTTTATTATTATTTCTTTCCGGTGGCAGTCGTGGTTCGCCATTATTTTTTTTCGTTTTTCGTATTCATCTTCATTGCATACAAAAGGATACACTACACATATAACATGCTCTAAGGTAACAAGGGCTCCCAGAGTATCCTTCTACAGTTTTTTTTTTTTTTTTTTTTTGTTTATGTGTGTAGGTGTGGGTATACTGTAACATACCATACCCTGGGGCAAAGTTAAGTCAATAAAATCTAATAATGTGGTTCGATTTTTCTTTCTTTCGACGCTTTTACGGTTCACCGTTGCTTTTGTTACATGTAATGATTCGACTCTTATCCCTTTTTAACAATTATCATTTGATAAAGATGAATTCACTTGAATCAACTGGAAGACGTGAACGTGAGTGATAGATAAATAATACCCATACCATCCAAATCCAACGCTAAGTCGCATTCTCCATGGTTTGTCTCTTCAGCCTTAAGCACACACAAAAAAGTAGAAATTACGGACCTCCTGCTTCTCATATAATTTTTTGTTTCTTTTACAAAACGTAAAGATTTGATTTCATTTGTCTCGTTGGTATTTATATATTATATCCTCTGTATAAGGACTTGGGATTTAGAAACAAAAAATCCTTGTTCAGATGGTATAAGCAAGGAATGGCTTTCGGCCTTTTTCCGGTAACAAATTTGATTGTTTAAGGAGCAAATTTGAAACAGCCGCCACTGCCTCCGCCACCCTGCCATGCATGTGCTTTGCTTTGCTTTGCTGTATACTGTGCGTTGATGCTGCAGCTCTAAGTGGCTCCGATAGGATGAAGGCAAAAAAGGATAAAGGTACCTATACCAACCTACTAAGATTACCAAGAGCAAGAAAGATAGATGGATGAGGATTGAGTATGTAAGTATAGCAAGATAGACGAATGGCTTGGATGATAAGTACTCTTCAATCGCAGTCACTTATTTGATTTTGATTTGCTTTGTGTGTTACATTATACGAACGACCCAGCCGAATGACTAGGAGTATGATGAGATTTCACGACCGACGACGACGATGATGAGAGAGTCTTTTGCAAAAGCAAGTTAACTTCCAACAAGGATACCAATAGATAGATTTAATACAATATTACCTATATGTATGTGTATATTATAAATGTATTTTTATATGTATGTATTTTTTTATTTTTATTTTTTACTGAATTTACTGCGGCTTTGATTTCTTAGTGCCTTTATGCCTTGCTTTTGTGGGTGCCAAATCGAATTTTATTCCTTTTATAATCGAATTGAAAGATACGTCCATCAGTTTGAATGAGAAGTGCAGATAGATGGCAAATTGGTTGCTGTCAGTCTATATTTGCGATTCAATAGACTTTTAAAAGAGCTGCGAAGCCTCAAGCTATCAAAATAAAAATAAAAAAATATTGTGTCTATCGGGAGGGTGAATTGAGTTTTTTGTTAATTTTTTTGTTGTGTGTATAGGAATAGAGATTTTATTTTAAATTTAAATTTTAATTTTTGGATATTAACTGAAAGTTGTTTTGAAAATAGAAAACCTAGCAGAATTTCTTAAATTTATAAAATTGAAAATTTCATTAGATATTCTTAAATTAAAACTCTTAAAAAATGGAATTTTAATTTCATTTAACCATTTAACGATTTCTTAAAAAATAAAAATGTTTCCAAAAATCAATTAACCTAAATTCGAAAAGGTTTCTCAATTTTCAGCGATTTCATTCACTTTATTCAACAACTATTTTTCGGTTTCGAAAGTAAAACAAGCGATACATTTTTAATGAAAATTTTATTGCATTATAAAGTTTGGACTTTGCCATAAAGTGTGAAATTCAATATCATTCAAATGGCCATTGGTTCTTAATGCGTCAAGAGTTTGGGGAATATTCGCGTAAACACGGTTTTTTGCGTAGGCATATAGAAAAAAATCTGACGGTGTCAAATTTCGTGATCTTGGTGGCTAATTGTCGTCGCCAAAACGTGAAATAACGCGACCATCAGGAAACTTCTCACGCAATAAAGCCATAATTGGTCGTGTTGTGTGGCTTGTTGCCCCGTCTTGTTGGAACAGCATATCGTCAAAGTCATGATCTTCAATTGCCGGCCAAAAAAAATCGTTCAATTGCTGCGAACACCGGGAAATCTATAAATTGGGATTATCAGAATACTTGTACTTGCGACAGAAATATTTTCGACTGAGTGTGCTTTACGATGATGTACAGGCCTTACGACATCAGTAACACTTCCACTCTCTTCAAATTGTACCGATTGCTTGCGTATTCGGTCGATTATGACGATCATTATCATCGCGAAAAGTGGCTATGTAAGTGGTGATTCACTTTTTTAGTAAGTTTTAATTATTTTAACGCGTTGTTCGATTGTTAAGCGATCCATTTTTGTAAATGATAAACATTCATCTAATATTATGACACTTTAAATGACAGCTGAGTTTGACAGGTGTAAAATGCCAGCGCTTCCAACTTAAAATAACATTTTTTGAACACTTTCTTTTGTAGAGAATGCAGTTAGATACGTCATAACCGTTTGTCAACGTATTATATGAAAAGTTATGGACTCATAAAAAAAATCGAACTTAAGATTTTGATCAATTTTGACATTAGCGAAGTCGAAAAAATTATGTCTCGCAATTCTGTCTTGCTGTATGTCTGTCTGCCTGTCCGTTCGTCTGCAGCCTAAACGAGTGGGTTGATTTTCTTTAAACTTAGTACCTAGAAATTTTTGGGCATTTCCCCGACACGTGTTTTTCAGTTTTTTTAAGACAAAAAAAAAAAAAAAAAACTGTTTATAAAATTGTGAAAATCTTATTGTTCTCAAAAACGTTCCCACAACTTTTTTAAAACAAAATTGAGTAATTTTTTTTACAAAAAGGCTGCCATTTTATAAAAAAAAGTTCGAACAAATGGTTATATGATTTCGATTCCTTAAAAACGGCTCAACCACGTGCTAACCAATTTTTTATAGAAAATCTTTTTCAAAAGTTTTAAAAGTATTGTATGAGTACCTATACCAAAATTTAATTTTTTTTTTGAAAACTATTATTAAACTACTATTTTATTAAACTTGGCACTTAGCAATTTTTTAACATTGTCACGCAGATTTTAAATAGAAATTATTCTTATTCCCAAAAATAACGGTACCTCCCATACAAGTATTTAAAAACCGGTAAGAAAAATTTCATTCTTCTCAAAAACGGCTCGAATTTGATCAAAAGGTATGACATTTTTTACACAAGAACTTCTAATTAGTTTGAATAATATTGCTTACCAACATTTTGAAAGAAAAAATAAATTTTGGATTAAAAAGAAAATCTAAATTATTTTTCGAAAATTCAATATTTCGAAAATAAGAAGGTAATTATTTTTTTTTCACAATCAATTTTTTAAATCCGCATTAATAAAGGCTAAACAATTGTTTACCAATTTTTTTTCTTAAAAATGGTTTCAAAATTTTATATTTAAAAAATTATATTTAAAAAAAAAACGCTACAACTATTTTTATTTTTTTAAATTTAAAGTCCAGTCTGTTACAAAATATTCTGATGTATGTTTAAGTGATAAATATTTTTTGAGAACTTTTTTGAGATATTATGTTGGTTTGAAAATGTGGACGTGTAGTAAAAATAAATATAAGTTCGTGTAATTCAGCTGTGTTCTAGTTCTAGTTTTTGTATTACTTCAATTATCTGAAAGGTTTAATTTATTATTTTTGAACCTAATAAAACTATAAAAGTGTGTGTAGGTATTTATTCAATCTGAAATTTAATTATAAAACATTTAAGTTTCACATATAAAATGAAATTCAATTATATTCTTTGTTAGAGAGCTTACCTCATCAGTTATTAAAAAAAATATATATTATTATACATAAACTAAAAATTTAGTATTGAAAATAAATTAACAAAAATCCTTTTATTTTTACGAAATTACAAATTATACTTTTTTTAGTCTAAAAACCATAATATTTCCACCAAAAGAATAGCTTTTGTTCTATTAGAATAATTAAAAATATTTTCACATTTTATATAATTTTAAATATTTTAAAACATTAATGCTAAGCCTTTTAAATTATGTATTCACAAAAATTAATAATATGTAATTCCAAGTACCATATTCCTGCCTATACCTACATAATATACAAAACAAAATTGACTTTTATTCTTTTGATCTTCGAAAAAAAATTCCTTTTTTTAAAAAATACTAATCAACCAAATGCTAATCCTGTGGTGAATAATTATGCTCTCTCTATAATGTATGGTATACCTGTAGTATTTTTTGTTATGATTTGTTTGAATAAAAACCCACCCACATAACTACCTACCTTATAAACAATAACATTAATGGCTTGCATTAATTAATCAATATTTTGCTGAAAACTTAAAACAAAAAAAACTGTACCTACTCATTCTGCATAATAGGATTTTGATGAAATGTTTGGTTAACCATTTTATCCGCTACCGCTATACCGCACTACCGCCAATGCGTTGTAACCATAAACCAAATGTAAACTTTCAACGTTGTTTCTTTATATTAGGTAGGTATATGTAGTTCTACCTATCTATGCACATATTAAGAGATATAATGTAAGTTAAAATACCTCAAACACATACACAAACACATCTACATACGTGCTTTTGAATGAAAACAATAAGCTCCTATTATTGTTAATAATACGAAAACCACACATAGAACGATATAGAACGCCCAACACCAATGTCAAAACATCTGCCCTCTGGCTTGGCTGTACTCTTTACTATGCCTACCTAAATGTACATTTTCATAACTGTACAAATATTCAATAAAGGATGCAGATTGCACATCAGGTGGGTAAGAGCTCTAAATATAATGGAGCGGGTGATTTTTCAGCCCCAATTATACCCACCATCCGTCTAATCAGTTTATCACATCATAATTATCGGTTGCTCTATGGTTTGCACCGTGTTCGCTATCTATTTGATTCAGTGCCACCAGAGCCGAGACCCCGCAGCACCCTTATTATTAGCAACAACATCGTCATCAGGTTAACCTCAAACCCTTGGAGTACAATACATTATGCGAAATGCGATGCAACTGCTGATTCTTTTTGTTCGCTCTTCTTGGATGCTGTATGTTGTTGTTGTTGTTGTTGCCGTGGAAACTGAATGAAAAGCGTCAATCAATATGATTTCCCGGAACATCAATCAGGCATAAGCTGAATCCAATGTAATTACAGTGAAAGACGATAGGTTGAGGTAATATGGGGAGCCGCATCCTATAGTCCCACATATAGCTATAAAGCCGGATCCTGAGAGTTGAATGTTGAAGCCATACGCACGCACAATAGATATGAAGCTGGGATATTATGATAGGGTATGGGTTGCAGTGGTGGCAAGTTTTGTATAGTAACATATACACCACCATCAGCCCCGAACATCCCCCCAGCTATTCTTCTTATTGCATTTCGACGCCATCGCCATAGCAATGCAACCAAAGTTCAAACGAATGTCCTGTGGTAACTAATTAAAATAGTCATTCATCACCAGGAGCTCTACACACACACACACAGGCAAACAATTTATATGTTTAAGTATATAAAGCAACAACTGGAAAATGATGAAAACAAAAATGTAAACGAAAAAATTATATCAAAAAGCAGAAGCCGAGTAGAACCGAAGCTTGATGGAGGTCCTTTTTGTATATGCCTTGGATGTGACTCCCACAACCCCCCTCCTATACATATCACATCATGCAATCGGTGCCCAAGAGGACGAGGACGAAGTTCAGTCAGTCGCATTAAAACTGTTGAAACGAAATTAAATTCTTGTCAACTGTTTCATCAAAAAAGTCATCGTATAGTCATTGCCGTTGTTTTTGGCTGCAACAGTGTGTGGTGGGGGGAGGGGAAGGGAGAATAAAGGACAGAGGCTTGAAGAACGGGATGCCAGACCGCATTTTGTATTTCACAAAAATTAAAAGCAGAAAATATGGTTCGAGAGGGGGATACACTACACAAAAAAAAAAAAAAAAAAAAAAACTTTTTAAAGGGTTGAGGTCTATAACTACCTACCCATATAATATAGTGATGTTTGGCCAAAAGAAGATAATTAGCATACAGCAAAGCGGTTCACTTCAGAGCATCACTGAAAAGTCCGGAGAAAATCAGCAGCACAGCACATATGGGGATCACGGAGGTCCGGCTTTTAATTATCTCTCTGTCGATATATGTATAATACACTTTGAGTTTTTCAAGCTACCTAATTAATTTGGAATTTCCTACTGGAATTTTTGCGAGATGGATGAAAAAAAGGGTTGGATTGCAAGAACAAAGAATGAGTTGGGAATATTATGCAATATAAGTTGAAATTTGGCAACTATGTATGTACGACGAATATACATATGTTAATGTATATATATATATTGAAAGTGATTGGGTTGGGTTTTTTTATGTGAATTGAACTGCTGAAAAAGATATTAATTAGGTTGTATGTAGCTGCCGAGTTGTTAACTAAATTATACAAAATGATGGTTTTCAATATTCGAGTAAATATAGGTAGAAAAAAATTAAAAAAAAAAAATGAGTTTGCTGTAATCAGTAATTAGTAGGATGATGATGATGGCAAAAGCATCAACGATGATGAGAAAGATAAATGATTATAAAATGTTATCCGTTTGTGCATTTGTCTGATTAATTATTTCAATTGAATGGAAATTTTATAACAGAATGGAATGATTCTATTTTAACAATCTCAATCATTATTAATTTGGCAAGAAATTAAAAAATGAGAAATGGGGGAAAAAAAATAAGACATATAATTATGTAACTCATTTGAAAAGACTTATTTATTTAGATCACTTTGAATATTGAATTGCGGTGACAGAAATTGAAAATGTTAAGGAATTGCCTTCATATTCTTAATAAAATGCACGACTGGGTCGCAAGAACTTGCTCTTATGTGCGATCAGACTGTGATTTGAAAGTATTGCATATTGCATATAGTACTTACACTTTAGGCCGAAAATGTTTTGTATTGTTTATTAATTTTGAAAAAAAAACCTATTCTCAAAATATTAAATTTTCAAAAAAGAAATGATTTTTTTTTAAATCCAAAATTTGTTTTTTTTTTTTTTTTAATTTTCATTAAAATCGGTTCAACAGATAGTGACATAGTCGAAAAAATGGTACTTATGAGAGATACCATTTAATCGATAGATAACTTTTTTTTCAGTAATACAGTAGATCGTACTAATATTAGTTTACATGAAAATTTTAATTAAAATCGTAAGAGCTGTTTTTGAGAAAAATTAAATTTTCCTTACTGGTTTTTGAACACTTCTATTGGACTGGGAGGTATATCTATACCGTTATTTTTGGTCATAAGAATATTTTTATTTAAAATCAGCTAGATAATGTTAAAAAACTGCTTTGGCACATAGCAGTTTAATAAAAATCGACTAAGTCATTTTCTTATTATTAAGTTTTCAAAAAAAAACTTTTGAAACTTTTTTTAAAAATCAAATTTTGGTATGTGAAACTTTTAAAAATTCTTGAAAAAATTTCTAAATTTTCATTTCTAATAAAATTGAATTGTTTGAAAATAAATTATTAGAAAAGTGTCAAAGGTGCCTTAACATTTTAATGGAGTTAAAAAAGGGAGTGCTTAAATAATATGTATCTATGTCTATTTGACATTCATTACATAGCTAACTAAAATTTAATTTGACCATTTCTTGCAAAATTTTTGCAGATAGCCATATGTTCCGGAGAATGGAGCTCTTACCTACTATTAATAACAGTTTTTGGTTAATTTTTTAACGAATCCAAAACTTACCAAAAATAAATTAAAAGTTTCCAAAAAAGTCTGTCAAAAAATAGTAAGCTTAAAATTTTGAATATTAAATTTCATTGGTCTGACGTTTGATTCTATTTTTTAAGTATAGCAAAAAAAACGAGAGCGAAAAAGTTCCTTATAGTTCGCAATATTGCCATTATTTCTGATACTCAAAAAAGCAACAAAATATTCCCTTGAGAAAGTGAAGCACACTATAAGACAAAAAGGGGTGTTAATTTTTTTTTTTTTCAACAAAATCAAGCAATACACTATAATCCCCCGAGCGTGTGTAATTTTCGGATTCTATTATCACACTTTGCTTCTTAATCGTGAGTAAATTTTATTAATAACAACTTTGTTTGTTCCTGTCTATAACCAATCCTATGATATAGCAATTCCTTTTTAGTAAAATATATTGTTCCAAGTTCATATTTATAAGAAGAGAAAAATGAGAAGGGATGTTCTAAAAATATTCGCCAATATACATAGTTGGCTATATGAGATTTCCTCCCTCTTCTCAAACAAACACTCTTTCCAAAGAGATGATCTTAAAGACAATCCAAAAGTATCTGAAGACAATTGATAACAGACAGAGTATATAGTAGTGAGATGCAAGAGGATATAATATAATAGTTAAAACTCCTATGGATTTGCGGTGCGCACAAAAAGAACGAAGAACTTTGTACAACACACAAAGCTGCTATCTATATATCGCTCGAACTCAGGCCATATTCAGCAGATCCAAGGACGTCTTCGAGCTGCTTCGACAATGAAGGTATCTTCAAGTTTCCTTCATTTCTTTTAATAACATAAATGCTATCCAGGACATTCCATTCGTTCCCACTTTTGCAAACTCATACACTCTTTCCTTTTTTTTTCTGCATTTGTTGGTATTATAGTTATCGTTTTGGTTCTGTGATGCTTACTGCTTATACATGGTTAAAAATGAGGAGTGGGAGGGTGCATTTTCCATTATTATTTGCTGTCTGCATGTCACGTTTCGATGAAATCCATTAAGTTCGTTAGTTTTGCGCTAGCCATAAGGACCTGCAGTAGAGAAGTTGAAAGTTTTCCCGAACTCCTTTTTGTGCACTTTTTCCTGTAGGTACATATATATATACATAGATCTTTACTTTGAACTTAGATAAAGGTATGAGGGTGGGCCATGCTTCCATAAACTTCGATTTACACTGCAGTGGGGGTGTTCGTGTTGTCGCTCGCCTTCTATATGATGACAGAAAGAATACGGAAAACAATCAGTGAGCCATTCGTCTAAAGAAAAGAGAAGGGTTTTCGCATAGAAAAAAAAAGAAGAACTTTTCACTTATGGTCCTTTTTGAAGAATTTTTATTATTATGTTACATTTATAGGTAGTATTTGATCCTTTTCTCCTTCTTCTTGGTCATTTTCTTTAACATTTATTCGAATTTTATTCTGATTTGGTTGATTTTTTTTTTTTAAACTTATAGAAAAACTTAGTATATCAGCCCCTGCTCCCGATGATGATGATAATGTTCGATTTCAATATTCTGACTGCGTATATTTATTCTCAGTGTGTACTGTGTGTGTGTGTGTGTCATACTCGTTTCTCTAACTATATATCTGAAAGTACGTTTTATTTCTCCGACGACGATGTTAGTTCAGCGGGGTGCGCTATATTCATGTTATCAAAATTACCTTGTGTTTTCATTTATATTTCAATCAAGTTCCAAAAAACGACGATGGTGAAACTCTGTAATATGGGTAGTTAATCTTACAAGTTCGGGTCTTTCCGCACATTTAAACGTGTTAAATATTTAATGCAAGACCAGTTTATTAGATTTGATGGGATTTTATTTGAAATCAATCGGTGAAAAGGTCTCTTGGGGTGAATATTTCAAATAAGAAATAATAGCTATAAACTTTTCTTTTGATTCATTCAATAGACGAAATAAATGGTTGGTGGATTATTTTGGAGGGGAAGAGTGATATATTTATAGAAATGTTGTAAAGTATTCGAATTTATACAAGAGGTACCTAACCTATACTTTATTTAGAAAGGGCAGGCGGGTGAGAAGTGAATGCTAAATGAAGGACTATATAGGATTATTCAATAAATAAATAAACCCACGATAGGACTTAATCTATTTATACCCATATTATAGCTCACAATTCTGAGATCTCAAAAATTTTCCACACAAAAACACAGCAAAAAAAGTAGAAGCCTGAACAAGATTTCTAAGAAAGATGTCGCAATTAGGAAAATATTGAAAACTTTTTCTATAAATTGTTTTTCCGCGAAGAAAAATAATTGACCTCCCTGGCACCTATAGGTACCTACCATGTACAGTTGAACTCAAATTTTTTTTATCAGAATAAAATTATCTTCTTAGAATAGCTATTTGCCTTTATTTATATTTTAAGTCATTGCAGTAAAATCGTTGTTACGGGCGATTTTAATGAACACAATTCTAGGTAGTTGAGGTATTATATCTTTAGACAAAACACCCGATTGAAAATATACTGGCCTTTTTTTTTACTGAGTTCAATAATCTAATTCTGCTTTTTGACTAACCTAATCGTATTTCTGACGTTGCTGGTGAATCCGCAAAACACAATTAAAATAGATTAGATAAATCCACTGCAAATGTATTATCAACTCTATTTGAACATAAGACCATTTTGTAAAATTCCTCGTGCCAAAACAAATAATCAGTTAGAGCAAAATAGCCTAAGAGAAGCATTTGCCATCAGTAGAAAGCCAATGGTCTTAACTATTTGTTCAGGAATTTTACCTAGTCGCTATGTTTCCTCGATGTGGTTAGGTATGTTCAAACATTTAATTTTTTATGGAATGAGAATTTTTACGACAAATACGACAATATCTATCAAACCAAAAGAAATCTCATGGTTTTATTTGGGCTATAAAAATGCTTTCACAATTAGATAAAATATGATTCAGTAGCAACAAAGCTAACCTCACCAAGAAAAACCGGAATATGCATAAGA
Source organism: Epistrophe eligans (assembly GCA_951394125.1). Lineage (NCBI taxonomy): Eukaryota > Metazoa > Arthropoda > Insecta > Diptera > Syrphidae > Epistrophe > Epistrophe eligans. The sequence continues at coordinate 8,553,699 of OX596031.1, read as the reverse complement.
ATAATAAGACAGACCTGTCAAACCAACTGACAAACAGATTTTTTATATCACAAAAATTAAGACAAAAAATACTACAGTGTCCCAAATTGTCCCAAAACACACGTAATACTTCTTTCTTTTCGATTTCTGCACACTCATTTCTAATGAGAACTTTATTTTCCAGCTCAACTAGTAATGGCAGAACACTTCCCAGTACTTAAGAGTACAACCTGTGTATTTTCTAAGTAAAGAGATTCCTTCTATTGCAGCACTACACGAATGCGAGATGCTTTAACTAATTCAAAATTACATTTTCACTGCTAAAAAATCTCCACAAAGGTAAATTTTGGTGGATTGCTTTATTCGGGCAATTTTAAGCATTTTCTTTAACAGAAGTTTTTGATTTCGTGGCAAAAAATTTATTTTTTTTTGTAAAATTCCCGAAAATGATCAGTTTCTTGAAAATCATTTTAGCCCAAAATCAAAGTTTATAAAATTCCACACAAAAAAGAAAAATATATTTTTTTTTGTTAGTCCAATAGCTTTGAGAAAACGTGCTCAAATGCGCCCAACAAATTAGACCTTGGTGTTATGGGTGGGCTTAGGTTCTCACAATTGCCCCTTATCAGTCGTTACCTAGTATTCATTTTTGATATCAGTCAAAGTAAACACGTTATTGCAAGACCCAAATGAGTTCAGATAGAAATGTGACTCTCTGTTCCAATTAAGTTTCAATAAGCCAACGCCATGCGTCTGACTCTGCAAAACAAAGTATGTCAGTGCATTGCTCCTGTCTTCTGTTTTCTGTGAATATTATTTTTTTTTATCTTGCTCCAATTTCTTCTCAATTGGCAAAGGCAATCATAATTTTGTTTTCCTTTTATCGTTTTCTATTTTGTATATCATCCCAAATCCCATCTTTTCAAAACCCCACCACCTACAATACTACTCCATCCATATAACATCACTCCAGCTTTTTTTATTTTTGCAAATTTTTGTTTACACTTGTGCTTTTTATAAAGTGGTTCGTTTTTCAGTAATTTTGTTGGTTCTTGTGTTCTTGTTTTTGTTGTTGCTTTTTTTTTTTTTTTTTTTTTTTGTTGCTGTTGATGTTGATGTTGTTGTTAGTTTGTTGTGTCCTTATTTTCAACGTCATCCGTTGGTCCCTGTGTGTCGATTGTTTGCAGCTTTTCTTAGAACACAAACATGACGTGGTATATATTTACATCTACATATATAATATAAGAAGAAGAAGAAAAAGAAAAAGAGTACTCTCCTTCTACTCAACCTACTCAAGGAAGGAAGGAAGTTTTCCTAAGGCTTAAGTGGTGCTGATGCTACCTACTCCAACTCCTACACACTCGAACACTCAGCAGGATTTGCAACTGCTATATTCCTAGCTGCTTTATGGACAAAGTAATAACGTGAGTGCGGGGGCTTAGAAAAATTTGTATTCGTGTCACGTAGCCTCGGCGGCTATAACCCTTCTTCTTGTTCTTCTTCAACTTCGTTGTGTTTTGTTCCTTAGTGGGTCCAATATTTTTTTATATCCTTCAGTTTTTATTATTCCTTGTTGTTTACTTTTTTTTCTACAAAAAAAAATATTTTTTTTTGTTGTATATATTTTAAGTGGTGGAAAGAGAACAAAGCACTATAGTCCAAAATGTTTTTTTTTTTGTTCCAAAAATCATAACTTTTCAACGAATACGGATATCGATACATTTTTCTGTCTTCGTAAAGGATATTTTTGTAAGGTTATGAAATTAATTTAATTAGAACCTACGACATTTCTCTACAGGGTGTTTCAGAATTCGATGACTAAAGAAAAAAAACAATTTTTAAAATGTTTTTAACAAAGTATTTAAACAAAATTTTTTTTAACAATTATTTATAACACTGGACATTATTTTTGGGGTCTATAGTGTTCTTTTGGGCTCTATAGTGTGTTTAAGATGATACAAGTAGTATGATGAAAATAAAACAAGCATATTTGACGTTTCGGTGAAAACTTGTCAGTATTTTGGTATCGCTATCACTTGAAGTCTTCACCTACGGGGGGGTATGCCTTTGATTCATGTGATTCTTCTAAAATTTTCTATATCCATAATTAACAAACAAATTTTTAACATTTAAGACAAAACTTTCAATTTAAATTTTTCATGAAATAATGCAATTAGTGCAAAAATGAAAATATTATATGGAAGTTCGATTTTTTAATGATTTTTTCCATAACTTTTGACTTATTGGACCATAGTGTGGTGACGCCGTCGTCGGCAGCGGTGGTTTTTCTTATATATAGCTCCACTTATGTGGCTAGTCATGCTTATACGTGAGTGTTGGGTGATATGGCATTATGATGGGTGTTTGATAACTTGTGGTTAGTGTCGATTTAAAATTATTTTCAAGAACCACCATATATTTTATCAGTAAGAAAAGGGAGTACCTAGTTGGCAGATAATTTTATTATTTTTCGATTTTATTTCAGCTTAAAGTTAATGTTCAGAATTTTTTTTATAATAAACGATAATGCTCTGGTTTAACTGCCCTCATCCCCGAAACCCTTTTAGGATATTAAAATTATTCTTCAAACTATGTTTATTTGCAAAATTTCACTACAAACCATTAAGCAGTTTGAGCATGATTGAAGCATTTTACTTCCGTCCGCACCAACCGAAAATAATTAAATTTAAATACTGACCGCCGCGCCGCAGCCGATGACTGAACTCCTATTTAATTCCTTCATTATTTTTGGACCCACATAAACCAACCATCACCATTCAGCCAAGCACCCTAAATGCACATTCAACTAAAATAGGTTTACCAGCCACCCAATACCCACCTATTAAATAAAATATAAAATATATGTTATTCGTCACTTTTATAGTTCACACTATGTCGTAGCAAGAAATATAACAAGTGGATGCAAGAAATAATTAAAGTTTGTCGGCTCATGATTTTCTTGTTTTCGAATTAGGAGAGTATTTATTTCAGTTCGTAGAAATTATAAAGCTTTAGGTCCTCCTGTCCTGGGTACATTCGTGTACCAGTTAAGTTAAACATTTTGAATTCAAGAAAAAACCCTTACCCTAGCCACCGCTATTGTTATGCTTAAGTAAGTTGTGGTCTGAATTTTGGAATCAGACTCCTATCAGTATTCACCTCTTATGTACTTTCTATTCTAAGTAAACAGCAGGCTGAATTGTTTTTGCGTAGGATTAGCCTTGGGTCTAGAATCAGATTCCTATACAATCCCCGGTTTATCTGTTGCTAATACTGTATTATAAGAAATACCGTGTTATTTAGAAAAATCGGTATTTCCTACTCTGGATTCCCCAAGCTTACCTCTATCAGCGTCAATCATTTTTAAATTATTTGAGTGTTGATTGATATTTTAATTTTTTTGAACTTAACAATAAATACATTTTTGCAAATGATAAGTTGTTGTTAACTAGGTAATTTTATTCAAAAATATTATTATTTTTTTTTTTATTGATTAACCATTTTTTAACCAAAAACTGTATCCTTTCTAGAATTCAAAAAGGTTTTTCTTTAATAATTTGAATATTGACATATGGTTCCATAATTTAAGAAAATTCATATAAAATATTATCCCATTTATATCTGTCACCTTCTAAGTAGATAGGTATTCGTTAATAAATTAGTTCCTATCTCTCTCTCACTCTCTTTCTTCTATTCGCTGCATGTTTTATCATCTAAAACTTATGGCAATGAATTACACTTAAACTAGTTGACATGGCAGCTGAACCGACTTAATTGTTTCATACATTTATATATCTTTCTCTTTTCCCCACTAAATCTTTTTCAATTGTAATCTATTTCGGTTTTTTTTTAGAACCATATATTAATTCAAAGTTTTGTCCAAAATCCCCAAAAATATTTGTTTTTTACGAAAGGATAAGCCTCTTCGCTTGCAATATTTTATATATGTATGTAAATTGGTGCGTACAAAAGTTCCCAGACCATATATACCTACCTACCACTACCTATACCATCAACTCAATGAAACTTTTGTCTTTCGTCCTTAAAATTTGAATTTGCTTGTACCTACTCGTATACTTTATGGCAGAAGAAGAAAACTTTCACTTCATTTTGCGTGGAATATAATTTTAATTTCTGGTTAAGTCGTTGATTTTGCCCAAAATTTTCACTATATCCATCTACTCCACAGGATACCACAGAAATATCCTTCATTGCATTCTACCAGGTGTGTAGAAAGAGTCAAAGGAGGTTGGTTGGTTTGTTGGTTGTTTGGTTAATATACGATGGCAAATGACGATGTTGACTCTATATTACGTACATATATACGACAGGACATACTGGCTTGGCTGTTTCAAACTCCCATACTGCAGAGGGGCACACACTTTCAAAACACAAACCACAAATATGAGAGACCGTGCCGTCTGTTTTGGAAATATTCTCAGAAGTTATAGTGGGTCCTTACACAGAGAGTTATTTACGTCAAAACATCTAATAAGGATGTGGAATGGCTGTCGGAAATTGCCATTTATATCTATGTGTAGATATATCTGCCCATATAATATATTCGTATAAGACTTCGCATATAGAAAGCCTTGAAGTCTTAGGTTAGATTGGCTTTTTTTTATTATTATTATTTTGATTTTGAGTTGTGGGATAAGTGATGATAGCAACCAGCCAGCACCTTGGTAACCAAAACTGAATCCGGTTGTTGCTATACAACCGACTCAACTGAAGGATAATATAAATTCCATATATATCTATCTACCTATCTAACTGACTATACGACCGACGACGACGACGACGTAGGTTTATCCCGGGAAGCAACAAGGATGATGCAGGAGGAATATGAAGAGACAGAGGTTATTTGTAAATGACCAATGAAATTCACAGTGGCTTTTGTGTGTTTGAGGTGGGTCGGTCTTTCTATAGAGGAGGAGGAAAGAGTTCAGAGATGGACGGGGGGTGAGGTGATGGGCTCGGAATGAGGATTAGGAATTTTGCAATGGCCAGAAGTCTACCTGTTGGAGAAGGCAATTTGAGGTTAGGATATAGCCGTGCGTTTGAAAGCACACAATGCACAAATTAACTCATGCAAGCCACATGAAATAATTGGTTTGGAACATTTTTGACAGAAATTCCTTTGTGGTTACGAAACAAACAGCTGAAGGAGTTTTATGTTTTTGTTGTTTTTGAAGAGTTAAATCGGAGAAGTTATTATTTTATATAGGTAGTTGGTATATTTCTATGTTAGGTTGGTATCTACACATTTTTGTATGCAGGATGTTGATGAAAATTAAAATTTATTATATTACGTTGCTACCAACATTTAATATAAGTATCTGAAGTTTTTTTTTGTTTAAATATAGCTTCAAATATAGTTTTAAGAGATTTACATATACAGTTTTAGTTAATTGTTAAATCTTTTGATAAATAAATTTCACTACTTTTGAATGGAATAAACTTTATATGTTCATGACATAATGACGATATAATAGGTATGATTAATTTAAAAATATGCGTAAACAAAATTGCGTGAGCACCCACTAAGATAAGTTAGGTGATTTCCAAAATAAGATTATTATCTATAAATATACAAAATTAATTGATTTTTTAAGGAATTAATCACATAATAGAGCCAGGTGGAACACTAGTCCGAGGATTCAGAGATCATAATATGTTCAACATCTGGCTTCTATTAGACAAATAGTATTTTATGAGACTCACTACATTGGAGGAGCTTGATGGAGACATTGAAAGATTTGCGGAACAATGCGAGGCGCCTTGGAAGCACAATGATACTGCTGGCCTTCAATTTCCGTCAAACTTTAAACGACATCTCGCGATCAACGCCTGCATATGAACTTAACGCTTACCTTGAATTAACATATTTATTGCGATACGCATAGAGAAGTTACAATAATTGAGGACGAACATGCGAGTTGCGTTGCAGAACAAAAATATCAGACGATAGTTTCTCGAAACAACTGTTGGCAATTGGAAATGGCTGAATTATAGTTGATGCTACAACTGGCCTGATTTTATTCCCATCGATTTTTTGCGAATTCAAATAATCGAAGGAAAAATTCTCATAAAAAAAAGATCAGCCGAAATTATTCGAAGCACGATATGAACAATCTGAACCCACTGTAACTTTGTAATGGAGCCAAGTGGACGGTGAAGAAACTGATAAACAAGCCACCATGATCAAAGGCAAATTCAAAAACGAGGAAGTTCTTATTCCGAAAATTCCGATGATATTGATCGAGATTGAAACAGAAACACAAACATATATTTGCCAGTAAGACCTAGGGTCTTATAAATTAGGCAATATTAGAAGGAATAGAAGGATAGGATAGATTTTTGTTGGCACAGTGGATTAAGAAATTAGGTTCTGATTTTTCTCATTAAATCGGAGGGGTGGCGTTCAGTTGAGGGAATATAGAAAAGAATGCTGCTTAGACTGGGGATCGAACCCACACATCCAAGTTAGCAGTCAAGCATTACTTCCACTGCGCCGGGGTCACCCCCATTCAGTTTCCCGTTCGACTCGCATTTACAAATACAATCAACAAATAGCAAGGCCAATCATTGCAAGTATTTGGCCTTAAACTCGAATTTATTTTATTTTCGCACGGACAACTTTCAAGAGTCTGAAGGGCATCTGCATTGCAAAACAAACAAGTAATACTTTTTATCACAGAGCGTTGCAGTGACCTGCAGTAATGTGTAAAATTCCATTTTCGGTGTAAATAAAATCTATTGAATTTAAACCAAAAAAAAAGTTTCCTTCATTCAATATAATAGAGGCTCGACTCTCGAAAGGGACATTCATAATTCAATCTATTTAAGGCGGAGCAAAGTTCGGCGGGCAGCTGTAGTGTTTTGAATATTTACCTCCACTCAACGGTATCTATTGTAGAAATTTTAAATTTTTACAATAACATATATTATACCTAAATGATTTTTAGACATTTAAAAAAGATATATCTTAAAAACTTAAAAGAAATTAAACAAAAAAGGAAATTTGTTTAAGTATTCTAAAAATCGATAATGACCAGACAAAAATTTTAATCGAAAATTCCTGAAACAAATAATTTTGATTTTTATTTGCTTGAAAAAATTTAAAATTTATTTGATTGAGTTAAAATCCTGACTGATGGTGAATTATTTATTTATTATTACATTCCATTTTACGATTTTCAACTTTAAAGCGGTCATATCTGTGTTTTGTAGATGTTTCAGAATTTTTTTTGGAAAACTTATAAATTTCTTCTATTTTTAATATTCATTGATTTAAAAAAATCAATACTCCAGCACGCGCCAATTATCATTAAGTTTTTCGTTTCTTTATCTATTAAACCCAATGTTACCCTGCTTACATTAAGAATTTCTAAAAATCAGGTTACATGAGGATTATCGCCATTAATGTACCTAATTCTAAGCTTATAACTTATCTTAAGAACATACCTCCAAAAAATACCTCTAAGTGCACACAGATTTAATAGTAAACCTGGTTTATTTAATTACCTCCATCACTATCCCAAGGCATAATACCAGTTAAATACCCCAAAATACGGTGAATGGTAGGTACTTTGAAACTTCTAAAAAAGTCCTTAATTCTCGCCTGCCTATACATATTAAATTTTACCTCTTACCCAAAGTGCATTCATTCAGCCATTTCGAAACAAGTACCTACCCGCACCATAAGCAGCGACTGCATGATGAGGGACAGAGGCGTTAATATGACTGGTAATGAAATATGCAAATTCCCTATGGCAAATTTCATGTAAGAGGATAAAAGTCTTTTAAGGATATACGAATACGAACACTGTGTCTGAGATCTAAGAGAGTATGAGCCAGAAGAGCGAGTTTAGCCTGGTAAGTAGGATACTCAGTTTAAGTAACTCTAGCAGGCTGATGGTTGGTATAGCAGTGGTAATATGGCAATGGGAGCAATAAGAGGGTAATTTTTCTTATGCCAAAGCTTCGACTGTAAAAATACATTATAAATAAATAAATGAACAACCGTACACTGCAGGCATCGACTTGACTGGTAGAAGTGTACATAATATACAGAGTGTAGAAAAGTCTTCATAAAGAGGGTTCTTTTTATTCATTCGTTTTTATATCGCTGCAGGGCACACTTGGGCCTTGAAATCCTGTCACTAGCAGAAGAATGATGCAGAAGCAAGCAGAAGCAGTAGTTGCTTCGTTTATAAGCTCAGTCAGTATCAGTAGCCTCATCATCATCATCAACATTTTGTGGGCTGGTTCTGTTTGCACCGGAAAACTCTTCGGTCACAAAGGTACCCCTTGGTGGCACTTAATAACACCGCTAGTTGCAAGTCATTGTTCTACTTTAATTCATCTGCCATCTCCAACTTGGATGTTGCCAATGATCCCGCAAATGACGACCAAGGGAAAGAATTGAAACGAAAAATCCCTCAAAGTATTTATCAAAGTGAGTCACTTAAAGATGCCACGAACCATTGCAAAAAAAAGGAGCAGAAAAAAATAGCTAGCTAGCTAGCGAGTGTGAACCAGGGTGTCCTTCTTTTGCGAGGATTAAAAACGGCACCCAAACACAGTGGCGAACAAAAGTAAAACAACAACACTCCCCGCCCCGCACAATGTATATATTTATCTACAGAGATATTAATTTAATTGCATTGTAAGAATGGCAAAGTGTTTTCTTTGTCAAGGATAAAGGACTTCCAATTTGGTTATCACCTCCTTTTGACTGCCACCTCTTTGTCTGTGGCGTGAATTGCAGAAGCGCGTTCATGCTTAATTATCTCGGTTTTTTTTTTTTTTTTTTTTTTTTTTTTGGAGAAGCTCACAGTGCTCACAGTGGGAAGGCAAAAATAGTGTTTGCAGCTACTTGAGCTGTTTTGCAAACCATCAGCATAGCAAGAGAGGATCAGTGGAGTGGGGTGGTAGCGTCGAGAGCGTTTTTAATTCGCGTGTGCGGAATTTCAAAGGATAAAAGAATCCTCCCTCCTTTATTGAAGGTGTGAGATTGAATTGGAACGTAACAGTAGTAGAGTAGTAGTAGAGAAGGGTGGATTTTTTTTGGTTTGTTTGTCTGTTATATCCTGGCCTAGGTAGGTAATATTTCTTTTCAGCACATTTTTAACTTGGTCTGCTCTCGATGTGGTGCGATGGTGGTGCTTTCTCGAATTTCTTTTATTTTGAATGAAATCCTTTTCGTTTTCGGCGTGGAAAAATGTTAAGTGTCTGCAATAATTTTTCATTACAACCAGTTTAAGTTTTTTTGATGGTGATTTTTTGAAATGCACGACTGGAACATTGCTGCCAGTTTTTATGTAGGTAAGTTTGTATTGTTGTTGGTGGTGGTGTGAAAAAGGCAACTTATGCTTTTGTGATGGCAAAAAAAGGCTTCTTTGTTAGGTATATGAATTATGTGGCAGGTTGTTGCACTTTTGGTATACTTAGTTGAAGAACTTTTTTTTTTAAGTCTTTTTTTTAATTTTTTAATAATTTGCCAGTAAACACGAAGATTTGAAGTTTTTATTGAGAAAGTTTTGACCTCTAGATTGTGGAGACTTATGTTGGGATAAAACAAAGTTATTAGTTATATATTAGTTATTAGTTAAATTTTCTATATGTTCCTATTCATAGTAGAAGTTATGCAAAACATAATCCAATTACTGATTCGTGTATTGCTTTTAATGAATTGGAACGTGTCATTGATTTTAATAAAAGTAGAGTTGATATCAAGAAAGATATATTAAAGTTATTGTAATGTATAAAATATATAAGTAAGTTATTTATTTTTTTTTAAATTTATTCTAATGTCTCTATAAAGTATTATAACTTGATTGACAAATAAATAAATAAAAATAAATAAATAAATATATCTAGTTGCTGCTGCTGTTCTCAGATTTTAATAAGAAGGAGGATTAATGGTATGAAGCTCATAGAATTCTAGCGTTCTTAACATAATAGAACTCTATGAGGTGTGTGAGTTTGCAGTAGATTTGTAGGCCAAAAAGTGAAAACCCGCGTGGAATATTAAAGAAGATCGAACCTCTTCCTGTTTGAAAAGCTTGATCTGGATAACTGGAAGTGAAAACTTCGTGCTCGGGATCGTAAAGGATAGAAATATGGAAGGCTTTAGTATCTCAGCCGGTTATATGCCTGCATATACAGGTTGGTCCATCTAGTGGTTTCTTTTTAAATTTATTTATTTTGACATTGACAGCTGTTTCTCGCTCGAAGTCTTGACAGAGAGTCAGTATCATATCTCCTCGGAACTAAATGAGTCGCTTTACGCTTGGACAACAGTGGGGAATATTTTAGTATTTTTTTTTAGTATTTAGTATTTATTTAAAAACAATGATTGCTTACAAATTAAGAAATTATTTCTTATAAATATAAATATATTATGCAAAAAGTTTGTGAGACTGGTATGCTAGTGGACAACAGTCATGGTCTCCGTCGTCGTACTGTGCGCACACCGAGAATGTGGATTATGGAGTGATGGCATCATTGGACCATTTTTCGTCGAAAATGAGGCTGGGAACAACGTTTCGGTCAACGGTCGTCATTACAGAGCCATGTTAACCGACTTTCTTTTTTTTTATTGAAATTGAAGACATGGATTTGGACCTCTGGTTCATGCAAGATGGCGCGCCATGCCACAATCGATATTTTGCGCACAAAATTCCCAAATCGTGTTATCAGCCGTTTTGGCGATGTCAATTGGCCGTCTCGGAGCTGCGATTTGACCCATTTGGATTTTTTTAATTTTTGTGGGAACCGTGAAGGACCGATGTTATGCCAACAATCCTGAAACTATTCAAGCACTTAAGGCAAATATCATTCAAGCAATCCGTCAGCTACAGCCCGAAACCAACAACAAGGTCTTGAAAATTGAAGTGACAGAATGCTCTACTGCGAATCCAGCCGAGGCAGCCACTTGAACGACATTGTGTTCCATATAATTAATGAGAATGTTTGCTCTTACTAATAAAGCCATAATACCTGCATGGGAAAAATTTAATTTTGTTCATTTTATAGTATTTTTAAAAAGAAACTTGTATTTGGCCCACCTTTTATATGCCTATACAAGAAATGAAGAAATGGGGATGTATTAATTTTTTGTAAGACCTTTACGAACGAAAAACACAATTGAAAATAAATTACTTTTAAACCTTCAATTTAAATTTGGTGGTGCAAAAACTTTGCAGCCCATCTGTGAGTACGTTATCACACAAAATACATCTTAAAAATCGCAAATTTTTTCAAAATTTCCTAAATTTGAGGTAAAAAAAAAAATTATCTTGACGGATATAAAAATTTGTAAAACCGAAGAGAATTAAAAGGAATTATAGGTATAGCTTATTTTTTTTATAATTTATCTTTTAAAAATGTATACCTTACCTCTAAAAATTGATATTTTCGAAAGAACCCCACTTAAAATTCTTTCGTTTTTACGTTCATTGCTTTCACATATTAACTTCAATTTCACAAGTAAATTTTACCTACTTCCTTTACTCCGCGCAATAAAATATTTCCAATCTAACACCGCTAAACTTAATGAAACTTATATTTTTGTTTTCCCCTTTTGCGCCGAAAAAAAAAATCCTATAAAAGATAATAATAAAAAAAGAATGTGAGAAAAAAAAAAAAAGAAAAAATAAACTTCCATTTAAACAACCCTTAGTAAAACTTCACCTAACTGTATTAAAGGACAATGCTCGTTGATGAAGGTTTTGACATGATGAAGCCTCCCAATGGAAAACAGAGTAAGTGATGTGTGCACGATAGCTTCGCACTGAAGTTCGCATCTCTGCATCAAAAAAAAAAAAACAAAAAAAAAAACAAGAACAGACTCTAAGCTGGTGGGATTTCCCCATCCTCTTATTCATAAACTTTTCCATTTTCGGAAAGTATTTCTTCTCTATCCTTTCCTTCCTCTTTTTTTTTTTTTTTGTTTTCTTTATTTTTCCTTATCATATCAAGGAAGAACTAAACAATAACAAAAACTATATAAAAAAAATTAAACGAAAGTACTAAACAGGAAGTACAAACGAGAATATTATCCCCAATATGAAAGTTTTCGACTTTATTTTTGGACGAGAGAATTAAACGGAATCATGGTGTTGTACATGGAGAACAGCACCTTGGATCCAAAAAAAAAAAAAAAACAATATGCCGTTGGTTATTATTTTGTTCTAATAGTATCTAGAACCCACTTACACAGGTTTTCTTTGTTTGTATCTTTTATCAGTATCAGTATTTCAAAGCCAGGATTTTTGATTCATCATTTTAACACATTTTCATAAATATAAATTTATAAAAAAAAGTCTTAACAATAGTCTTCGAAAATATCTGACTATTGACAATTTTCATTGCACTTAATATTTACTATATGAAATGTTGTTCGGACCAAGAAACAAAAACCCTCGTGGTGCATCCAACAATGGAAAACGATTCTATTTATCTGTGTGTCTGTCAGTCTTTTTGACGTTTAGTTTTAGTAAAATGATACGTATCCTAATGACAACAGTGTTGTAGGCTCATCTCTTTTTCTCTTATGTTTGTTTATTTATTTATTTAACAAAAATAATCTATAAAATAAATTTATAAAATTATTTAAAAACTAAAACATCAGGGCAACAGGACCATAGATGTCTTATGTTTGTTTATTTTTCATGTAGATACTGTCTATTTTCTATACACTACAGTTTGTACTCCCTACCGACTGAAGAGCCGTCTACCCGCCATATTTTATTTTCGGATCCTTAAAATAGATCCAGATACAGAGCAGGATCCAACGTTCTTGTTGTATTACGTGTTAAAACACGATTACGATCCAGATCCGTAGATAATAAACCGCGCTTTTGTTACTCACGAAAATGGGATCACCAACAGATAGCGTTACGCTCTCAGACTGCTACATTTGTGTTTAAAATTTCTTATAGAGTGCCAATAAAATATATCATTGTAAAGGGCCGTTTAAAGCCCCTATAAATTTTATTTTCACTTTTTAAAATATTAAAGTTGATGAGAAATTCCGTGTTCATATTATTTCCACTTTATATTTCATACATATTTTACACTTTATTAAAAAGATGTTGAATTGATATCGTTTATTTTTTCTTAACATAATTTCTAAAAAATCGAAATAAGTAGGAGATAATTTAACATCAAAGTTCTCAAAAAAATATACATTTCTAAAATTTAAATTTTCTGGAGAACTCAAAAAAAATCTTTTCGAAAAACTCAGTGGATATTTTAAAACCAAATGTTTTTTTTTAAACAACGTTCATTAGTTTTTGAAAGAAGTTGAAAGAAGAATATAGTTATTTAAAAATAACTCACAACCAAAAGTCTATAAAGTCATATTATTTCTGCAATGAAAAAATGCAGCAACACATAAGAATCCTTAACTATTTTGCTTTATCTCAATATTTATTAAAAAAAAAAAAAAACAAAATTTCAATTTAAGTTTACATTTATATTATCTCTATTTTATCTTCCTTTTAAAACAAAAGGCTTTAAAGCAATTATCTTTTAACCTTTAATCAACAAAAATTAATTCTCTTCTTTCGTATGATATCGTAGTATCTAACAGAGTTCTCTTCTATAATGTCTTTCTTTATATATTTTTACAATTCTTTTTTTTTAACATTTTTGTTTGTTCCTGGCAATTCAACCGAATTATTTTTACAGACATTTTTCATCTGAAAATCTCATTTTTATCTGTCAGATTTTGTTTTCATTCTTGTTTCATTTTTTTGTGTTTCCTTTTTCGTGTAAATTATTTGAGTGATTCATGAGAATGGACACGGACATAGGGATATGCTTATGCATATTATTTATACATGATGCAGGAAGAAATAAACCTATATTGTTTCCTATAAACATCATTCATATTCTGCTTCTCATACAAATATTTTTTCGTATTTAAATTGACGATAAAAAATTTCGATATAGGTATCTTATGTTGTGTGTAAACTATGAACACCATTCTTATTTAAACGACGAATATTTTTATTTTATGATGAAAATATGAGTAGACATTATTTTTTTTAATTTCAAAACATCATACGAGAAAATTCGAATTTATACCGAAAGATATTAAAAATGGCCACCCACAGGGCTACCTTTAGTCACCAGGTTTTTTTTTTTTTTTGCTGTGCAGGAAACATGCTATCTGCTTCTTTTTATGGATTTAAATAAACTTGCTGTGTTTTTGGTGAAAAGAGCATCTTTGTTTTGTAGAATCATAATAGCTAAAAGAACATCAACATAAAACTCAATACAGAGGAAGCTATAGTAACGGAAACATATTATATAGCTGCAACAAGGCCTATACGACGACGACCGACCGTTATAGTCCGAATACATTTACTGCACTTGAAAGTAATAAAACATGAAACATAAAAGCTTTCATTTAAAAAGGGGGAGGAGGTCGACACCCTGAATGTCCTTTCTCTCAATAAAGATCCTTAACGTTAACATAAAGGACACAAAACACACAAAAAGAAAAATCATCAGTGGACCGTCAGATAAAAATGAAATTCAAAGACAAATTTGAAAAAGTCACCAACAAGCATACGTACGTTGCAGGACTTTTATTTCCTTTTTTTTTTTTTTTTTTCTTCTCTCTGAAACAGCATTGAATGCAAGAGTACTGTGTAGTGTCCTTTGAAATAAAAAAAAAAACTTGTATTTTTTGTCTTCTTTCATTTAAGTCCTTTTTACATCACTTTTTTCAGTTCACATTCAGTCAACCTGAAGATGAGGACACAACGATATAGATTTTTTTTTTTTTTACTTTGTGTGTGCAAGTTCCTTTGGTTATAAAAGGCACGACAAAAAGTCGACAGTTTTATTCCATGCCTATTATTCGCGTTAGGTGGTTTATTCCCGGCAGGATTTATGCACGCTGTCCAAAATGTCAGAAAGACGACTCAGAAAACAAGATGAAGAGTGGAGTTTCGCAATACAAAAAAAAACAAAAAAATATGAAAACGAACGACGAAATGCTATTTGCAAAGTAGTGCTGTAGAGTTTCTTCATATTTCTTTTAGGGGTTTAGATTTATTTATTTTTTTTTTCGACAAAGCAACTTGGGTGGCCCTAAAGTCCTATAGTGCAACCTTTACTTTGCATTTCTTTTTAGAGCTATATCCTGGTGATATAATGGTAATTTCAACAACAACAAAATAACATGGATATCTTTTATGAGCAGTTTTGATTTTAGTTAAAATGTATAGTAGTTACTGGAAAAACCTAGGTACCCATATGAACCAAACCTACCTAGCTATGTACGTAAAAAGATACGTCTCTATTGTATGGTATATCTGTCTGCCTTGGCCCTTCTTTATGACTTTGGAGTCGGTGAGAATCCATTTTTATTTTTTTGTTTTCAACATAAAAAAAAGTATTCGGAAAGTTGAAACATTTTTCTCACTTTGTTTTTTTTTTATGAAGAGTGACAGTAAATTGATTTAATGTGACTTTTTTAAGAGAAAGTTTTTTTTTAAGAAAAAAATGCTTGGAATTGTAGCTATGGGATACATTTTAGGTGATAGAAGGGAAAGTCTTTTCAAAAAGTGATTCACAAAAAAAGTAGGAATGAAGAAAGTAATTTGAGAGTAAACTTTATTTAAGTGTTAAAATTTGTCTGAAAATTGGACAGATCTGATTGAAGAAATAAGAATAAAAAGGATTGACAAAAAAAAACTTAAATTTTTAGTTAATTATGATTTATTTAGGTAAGTAAGGTAAATTGTACATAAACTCGTATCGAAAATAGTCAATTTAAAATGAAGCGAAATATGCATTTGCATAGCCCATCATATAGAGTCTTCCCTAACCCTAATTTAACTTGACGTTCAAGTCCATATAGGTATGTACTGGGAGATTCTCTTTATCATAGGCTAAGAATGCTCGTCGGGTCCAGGGTTTTACCAAAGAAGCAACAAACTTTGATGTTATCGGGGTTATCTTCATTCACGTATCACTTAACAATTTTATTACAATGTTTATTTTCATTACTTATTATTATAACTATATAATTTTATATAAACCAAAATTCATCCCTTCATATAACTAACTTTTTATAATGCAAAAAGGTTCATACTGAGATAGTAGTGTCCACTTAACAGTCTTTGATAGAAGACGACTCTAAATTACAGTCTGAGATAGCAGACGCCACTTACTAACTACTTTAACCTGGGCTTCCACTGTCACTTCTGGAGACTAAGCTTTTCAAAAAGGAACTCACGAAGTACTCGAGATTTGTACAATATTCAAACTGCATGCAGAACTCGGTTTTCATTTGTTCGTTCACAGTCTCTTATAAATATGTTGGTTTGAACTAAATGTGAATTATAACTTTACAAAAAAAATTATATTTGTATTTTAGTATATCTGACCAGAGACGGTTTTAGTGGTATGGTCAGGGGTGTCGGGAGTGTTGACAGGGCTGTATTTTTTTTATACATGGTATCGGTCGGTTGGTGGTGAGGGAGACGCAGTGTAATGCATCATTATAGTTTTGGGTTACAAGTTCTATAGTAACTTTAAGGGTTTTTCAAGCCTCCTAGTTATGAATTATGATAATCAATTTAGATAATTTTTTTACAAGATATTCAGCCACTTTTGCCTTAAAAATCATATTTTTTTCAATCAGCCATGAATATTGCATAAACTTTATCGACAAAGATTCCAGCATGTATCTGCAATTTACTACCAGAAGTCCACACTATCAGTGTTTTAAAAGTCATTGCTCTTAATCGTTGCGGAGTCACCTGTTCGATAAAGTTTTTCCACTAATACTCTTACCCTATAAGTATCCTATAGAAGGTTCTCTTCACATTCGCATACGAAACATTTTTAGTACGTCAAAGTTTTGTCTACACTAAAAATTCAAATATATTTTAATTCTTCCACATAAAATTGTACTTAAGCTCAAAAACGAGTATATTTAGGTGCAACGGTTATTTTTGTTTAACAACTCACATGGTGTCTAAAAGTATCTCTCTTAGCAACACATAAGATAGGTATACTTGGCCATAACTTAATATAAACACAAGACAGACACTCACATATGTTGGTATGTAGGTATTCCTACTAGTTTTGTTAACTTTTTGTTTTTTTGCAAAAGAAGTGAGGAGAGGAGGTTAAACGATAAAATCACATGACTTTCCGCATATGCCCTTAAGGATGCAACAAGAAGGTAACGACTTTTCATGAAATAAGTAGATACCCGACATACGTTGAGAGTTGTTGCAATTGCAACAACAACAACAACAAGAAACTAACATGCAACAAAATAAAATTACGTGCTTAAGGAATTGGAAAGGCTGGAAGGAAGGTACTATTACTGGCATAAGACGACACAGAAAAAGACGGACGGAATATAAGAATGGAGATGAAAGAGGTGGCCCTATTAACGCGCTATATGGCAAAGACCATAGGGGGGTAAATAAAACTTTTTTTTTTTAAGTGAGTTGTATCGTAAAGTAAATTAAAATAAAATGAACTAGGATACACTATAATATAATATAAGAAGAAGAAAACAAAAGAGAAAATAAAACCAACACACAGAAGCTTAAGATGAAAAATAAAAATAAATTGCAATTTAAAAAAAAAAAAAAAAACAAACGATGTTGAAAAATTTACGCTGATGCCGTTAGCAGAACAAGATATCTACGGTACAGCTCACCTTAACAAAATATACTTCCCTATCCACATACACATACGATGTCGTCCTATATGTAGGTACGTTCATATAAACTAACCTATACAAGACGAAGATGCGGACGAGAAAAAGCTAATGAAGAAGCCGGTAACTCTTTATTTGATATAAAATATTCTGAAACAGGAAACCAAGCAGTTTTCTTGTGTTTTAACAACTTTTCTTTTCCTGCATACCTACCAATTTGAATTTTTTTTTCTCACTTTTTTTATTTCTTTGAGTTCAGCTGAAGAATATCCCTTTTTCTTTTTATTTTTCTGAGAAATAAGGAAGTTTAGTGTAAATTTAATTTTAAAAATTTATATTTATGCTCAGAAAAAATTTAAAAATATGTATTTAAATTTTTAAAAAATGTATAAATATTTATTGTACCTACTTTAGTTAAAGTTGATTCCAAGATTTTAATTATTATATGCTCAGCTCTTCACTCTAGCCAAGCTTCAGGTCTATTGCTTGAGGGATTTTTAGGGATTAATCTCTTCGGGAAGTCATAGTGTTTATTGGTTTTAATGATTTTATAAAAAAATTGAAGTCAAATGACTTCATAATTGATAATGAGCATAATTGTTTAAGAATTAGTTTGAACAAAATTTTCGTATTTTCTTTTTTCTTATTTTGAGTTTAAAAATTAATTTTTCTAAAAAATATTCACTAAAACAATTCGATTTAAAAACAGAATTAATATACGGATTTCTGGCTTTAAAAAGGAGTAAAATAACATTGTATATGTATTGCCGTTAATTTTTATTTTTTTTTTTTTTTAATTTAAAGTCAATTCTTTAGAAAACTGTCCCATTCCCTTAAAGAGTGAGAAATCTTGACACACCTTAACCTTTTATCGCACCCTATGCTAAATACCCTGTATTAATACAGAAAAAACTGATTTTTTTTTAATTGGCATCCAATTAGTTCCAGCTTAATTTTTTTTTTATTCCTAATACATAGGTAAAATAGTTAAAATTTAAAAATAATTATCGAAAATAATTTTTGTATCTACTTTTTTTTCGAGATTTTATTTTAATTATTCGGGATTATATAATTCGGAATCAGTGTTCGGACCATACTTTAAAAGGAGTAACTAAAACAAATAAATCTAATCTGCCACTCCGCAATTTTTCTATTAACATATCAATAATAAAATAACGTGCCCTGGCCTTGCTTTAAAACCCATTGAGAATTTTTCTAAGCTGTTTAAAAAGCACATAGTTTTCATTTCTCTCTATTCATCTTTATTCCCCTTTCTAATGTACTTCTTATGGGACTAATTTTATCGCAAAATAAATTTTTTGACGTTTAAAATTTTGCTATCGAACTGTAAAGCAAACCTGTTGAAAAAATTTATATTCACCACGGATACTTTTTCGCGCAAAACAATCATTGTTTTGCGAAAAAAAAGAACATATTTTACAGTTTTGGAATTGGTTTCGATAGTTCTTTGTTTCACCACACACATTTTTCTTGCGGAAAAAAAATTATTTTTTTCACCACCATTTTTTTTCGTTGAAAAGAACTGTACAAGGCTTAAATAAAAGAAAAAGAAACGCAAATTTTGAGCTCGGAGTGGTATGAACTAAAGGAGAAATACAACCTTTTTTTTTTTGACGGCTCAAGTTCTGCTCTGAATCTTATTTTTCTAAAAAAAAGACTTCACAGATTTAAAAAAAAACAAAATCATTTAATTTTAACAGGTGTGGTGGCTATACCTTTTGTTTCAAAAAAATAATGGATTTTTATCAAATTTTGTATTATTTTAGAAGCATGAACTAAAAAATCATATTTTTCTATGTGTAAACATCTTTGCCGGGGGCAGGGTTAGCTAAAAACGTGTGCCTTAATTGTAGCACGTTACGTGGAAAACGTTGCATGTCACATGTACATTGTACGATATTACGTAAACCAAATTCTGAGACTCGGGCGAACGTTTATGTTTTAACATCTTAACATTGAGTCCCAGTACTTAGCCATTTTTTTCGAAATCGCCCATTACTTTAATAAACTTGACACCAAGTGGTTTTTTAACATTACCTAGACAGCGTTGCCAAGGTGGCACGATCGTGTTTTTTGATAAGAAAATTTCCTCGTGGCACGATGGCACACAAAAATTATATATGGCACGCTCTTATTATTTCAATTTTTAGGAACTTCAAATAAATCTAAATTTGAATAAATTTTAGGAAAATTGCTTTAAATGGAGTAAAAAATGGTAGATTCTCTTATATTTCAATAATACACAAATAGAGAAAATTATTTCTTCTATTTTTGGTGAGTAATATTTTTTTTTCACATAAAAGTTTCTTTTTTATATGGCACGAAAATAGCAGTTTTTTTTTAGAAAATGCGGCACGGAAATAATTATTTGGGCGGCAACGCTGTATTTAGATTCCAGATATACATCGATTTAGTAATTTTTTTTCGATTATTTTCGAGTTAATCATAACTAAAAACCAATGAAAAATAAGTTAAAGAAATTAAATATCTGGGTAGGTACTTAAATGTCGAAACCTGATTTCCTCCAACTAAAAAACATTGCCCTATGTATTTAAAAACATAATTTTCGTCATTTTTTTTACAGCCGGCTAACATAAATCATTTTTTCCAAATGTTCGCTTTTTTGTTTATCATTTGAGGAGAAGTCATTATAAGTCCTTGATTGAAAAGATTATTTCTTTTTTATAAAAACAAAATCTATTCAATATTTCTTAAGCTTCCTATTAAGTACTTTAACTTATTAAAAATATATACAATTTTCTTTAGTTTCAAAAATGCATAGATAATGTTCTGACTTAACAAACCACTTTAGGTACCATTCTATACATCCACCAATGTATAAAATAAACTTCTAGCTTTACGATCTTAATGACACGAATCCGATTAAGTTGCCTAGAAGAAACAATATTTTGTATAACCAGTTTCTATACCTAACATCCAGCTGCACTGCATTATCATTGCAGCAGTATGGGTATAGGTATAGCAATTTTCTTTAAAAAGCACAAATTCTAAATCCACAGACAACACTCTCTCTTGAGAAAATTCAAAGTCATACTCGAATACAAAAAAAAAAAAGGAAACCATGGAAACGTTATGACGTTGAAAGCAATCGAAAAAGGATTCATCCAGATGTTGTGATATAAATGTATATAGCGATATTTTGCGGGACACCACAAAGTGCAAGTTTCTGCTACACAGCCAATTAAATTCGCATTTGCTAAAATAAAATAAAAATAAAATAATCTTAAAGGACCTTTTTTCAAAGAAGAAGAAAACATTCAAAGAGAAAAAACAACAACAACAAAAAAATTGTTTCCCTGGTAACACTCTATTAACAGGATATAATCATAACAAGGACGAGAGAAAGCAGGCGAACCGAGACCACAATAATTCTCACTTCACTTTAAGCTCATTAGACGATTTAACTTGTTTTTGTTGTATAAATGCTTGTAATATAAGTAATTCCTTCTCATATCCTTTTTTTTTTTTGTAAGTATATCCTGATGGTGTAGAAAAAGGAGTAGTATGAAGATGAAGTTGTGTTTTCTCAAGAACTGAATATACTATAAATGTTGTGAAAGTCGAAAGTCAGCAGCAGCAGCTGGCTGGCTGACTGGCTGGGCTTTATATCTTCTATACTATGTATACGATCATACGCCAACTTTAAGTGCCTGCTTACAATTCTTTATTATTATATCCATCCTTTGGCATCATAACTGAATAGAAAACTTTGTGCCCATCTCTATATTATAGTTCTTAACATACAGGGTCGATATGTAGCTAACTGTACTTCTAGATAATTTCCTCAAGGCGTTTTTCTTGTGAGATTTCATTCTCTATCTCTGGGAGCTTACCAAATGAACGAAAACAAAGGCTTTATACTCAAACTATCCTTTTAATACAAAAATAATGTACAAATGGTAAATATATTAAGCTGTGGGAAAACAACAAAACTCATGTCACTTCCAGAATGAAGCAACAGTGTAAAGGTCTCGCTTCATCACAATCACACACAACAACTTTTAAATAGTTGCCAACAACTAGGTAAGCCATAGGTAGGCAAAATGAATATGAAGAGTGTAAGTACTCATAGTAAGTTTTCTTTGAAAAGCAAGAACAATCACAAAAGGATTTATGAGGTAAAATTGTTTTTTTTTCATTTATAAAATCTTACACATTTATTTGAACTACATCCCAACATTCAGCTTCTCTATACGAAACGAAAAATTGCTTATTTATATGAAAAGTCTAAAACATGTCAGAGTTGGTTTTATATATCTACAAAACATAATATAAGACACATTAACCAAGAAAAAGAGTTTAAATGGCTTAAAGGGAATTTCAACAAAACTTTTCACATAAATTCAAATTAATTGTGCCAGTAGAACAATTTAACGTTTTATGAAATTATGTACATAAGTTAATTTTTTTTCTTTTTTTTTTTTTTGTTAAAAGTTGGAAATTTGTATTTTGGCAACACATATCTCACATTTTTTTTTGTTTTTTAAAAATTGATTAAAGAATTTTTTATTTAATCAAAATTTAGTAGACTTATAGCATGTATAGGTATTAGGTATTTCTACATGTAATATGGTTACGACATGAACATGATTTTAAAAAGATTTGAACTTGCCCTGATGACTTTAGTAAGAATTGAAGCCTTAGGCCTGTTATTCATGAGAAATATTTAATTAACATTTTTTTTTTGTTTCTGCAAAACATTCACATCATCATATTAATATTGAACGTTTTGAAGGAAAAAAAAACTTGGGTGAGCTACAACCAAGTTTTTATAGGCTGGATTTTATAGTTATTTCAAGACTGCCACACCGATATGTGAATATTTCTCTATGAATATGACTCTACGCACTGAGTTATTCAGAAGAAACCTGTGTCTATAAGTGAGACAACTTTCTAGCAAGTGTTTTTTTGAGAATATTTTGACAGTAGGTATATCCAGTCCATGGTGCTTGTGATCATCAAAACAAATATGATAATTTTCAGTTTCACACTCTATCTAGTTCGAGTCCAAATAGAGGTATCTTCCAATTTGGCAGTCTTCGAAAATATTACGTGTTTGAGAGTTGTTTTCCATTAAGTTGATATAGGGATCTTGTCAAGAGAGAAACTCTAGATAGCTGGACGTTTTTTGTGAACTAAATCGTACAAACTTGATCTCGTGATTTAAATGACTATATTTATAATTTGTAAATTAAATTAATAAATTATAGAAAGTAATAAATCAGAATAAAAATTTTAAACTTGCTAAAACAATTCCTGAAAAATTTTAAGCTTAAAGTAACAAAAGTCTTGAAAAATATAAATGATGCAAGAAAAAAAAAACATGTCAACAATTTTTTTTTTAAATATTTTTTATACATTAAATTTTTAATAAATTAATATTCTAATTTTTAGTGTTCTTAGAAATTAAAAAAAATTATTTTGTCAATTTGTATATTTCAATTTTATTTTTACTTAAAAATAACTCCTGTATAAAAATTTATATTAAAATCGGTTAAGCCGTTAATGCGAAAGTTGAAAATAGAAAGAAATTTATTCCATAAATAAATTTTTTGGTACACATTTTTTTTTGCCGAAATGCCGACAATGGAACACAAACATTTTGGTTTAAAAATCGATAGAACCGTTTACGAGATTAATAACCTTTTTCATAATCTTGTTATGGCAGGTAGCTGTAATTATTTTGAAGCTAAAAATATAAAAAACACAGAAAATCGTTTCAGTAGTTTAGACTCTTGATCGAGGTACAGACATATGTACATTGTACATGCAGACGGAATGGCGGGACCTACTTCTTCGTGTAATGTATATCATAACTACTTTTTACTAATCTAAAACTTGCCCTTTAAAGTAACTACAATATGTCGCATGTAGCGCAGGTATGCAACAAGCCACGCATCTCGTATTGTTCGTTTATCAAAATGAAAGTTAAGTAGTTATATAAAGCATTTCGAATACCCATATTTTGTCTGTCAAATTCACACACCTACCAACAAACTAATGTATAAATTTTACGCTATCACATTATTATAGAAAATGATGTGAACAAAAAAAAAAAAAAAAAAATCAAAGGACTTTCAGCAGATTGTTGTAGAATCGCTATGGCGAGGGTTTATTTTTTTGAAGTAAGCTAAAGGTGGTCGTTGTAAAATGAGGCAACAAAAACGAAAAAGAAACTTTTTTATTCCCCAACATAATCGGATTTAAAAGAAAATATCCTTTCACTTATATATCAACCATCAGTTGTTAAAACTTTGAGTGTATTTGTTATACTTTTCAAAAAAAAAATAAATAAATATATATATCTTTTATCAAGGCCTTCTTCGTTTTCTACTTTATTATTATTTCCCGCATAAATGTTGAATTTACTTTTCTTTTTTCTTTTCTCTTCACCTGAACTCGAAAAATTCGTTATGAGATTTCGTCAAAAATGAAAAACGAAGTATAGAATCAAGTCCTTACAATATATCCTCATCTCATACATACCTATATAGACGACATATACTCGTATAAAATCATGAACTGTGTATATGTGTATTTATATGATCGTAAAATTGGCTCCCATCAATAATTGGATAATAAGACTGCCATAAGAGTTTATAAGTAATCCTTTTAGAGAAGGCATATATACACACTCAATAAAAAATAAAGTAGAAAAAGAATAATGATAGATATAAGGGCTTTAGAGCAATAGAAGAAGAAGAAGAAAAATAAAAAAAAGTATAATATACAAGAAATAAAAGTTTCTTTTCTTTTGTTTAATATATTAAGAAAAATTCTTTCAACTCAATTTAAAATCAATGAAGATAGATTAGTGAAGCATAAAAAAGATCCCTAATCTTTAGTGGAATACAAAAAAAAAAAATAAGAAGACAAAAGTTTTAACTACATAGCCTTAATATATTATGTATGTATGTATATCTTGTTGTTTTATTCTTTTTTCTTCAATTCTAGGTAGATTTATCATATTTTATATTTGTATTAAATTTTGCTAAAAAAATATAAATACGGGTTTTATTTTTATTAGTGCAACAATCTATACAGGGTGGAGCAAACAAAAACTCGATGAATTCTAACCTTTATATATAAATAATTAATTATAAATTGTTAATAAATTTTGACGAAAAAAGAAGAATATTAAAGTTGTCCTAGTCCTTGCTTTTTTTACTCATAATAATACCGTATAATAATGAAAAAAGCGCGAGAGCCATGACTCACGGTTAAATATTCAAATGCTGGTCTAACATCACAGAACTCGTTCAAATTGTTAACCAAATTTCAACCCAAACCCAACTCGAATTAGTTTGAGGTACGAAGGAACATACCCAATATTGAACGTATCCAATATACATCAACGTATTGTAACGTGTAACAGCAAAACGTAATGCGCTACAGAAATGTCCACGTTTTTAGTTTACCCTACCGTCGGCATAGATGTTTACCTACACATTCGCATTCACACATCCTAATTGGAGCAATGTACTTAAAAAATTTGAATGTTCTAATTCTTTATTTTCAAGTCCCGTCCTTTTTGTAATTATTAAAAATAAAATAATAATAACAAAAATAAAAAGAAGAAACATGAAAATGACCCCAAAATACGGAAAATCACCTCAAACTGTAAACAAAGTGAATCAATGAATGAATGCTAATATTAATTTATTTTTTTTTTTAGGGAAATTTTGTTATATTTGATTTGAGTATTTTTTTTTTTTTTTTTTTAAATTTAATCTGGAACTTTTTAACACTAAAAATGTTTTGAGAAAATTATAGCGTTACCAAAATGATTGAAAGTGAACAAATGAATTCAAGAGATGCAAAATGAACTCCAGCGTATATGGGGAGACCCTATAAAATTTTTGATTGGTTGGAAATATTAAAATGAATAAAAGAAAATAAACGATGAATTTCATCCAGCGTACAACTTTTTCTTTAAGTGATAATAATATATAGATAATTTGTATTAATTATATGAAAATTTTGTTTTAGAAATTTAGAAATTTTTTTATTTCTTATGTCAAATGTCGATTCGATACACAATTAAAACCATATTATTCAGCTTAAAGCAACCCCTCCTACACGCTTACGTTTTTTTTTTAATTTTTTTTACAAGTTCATAGAAAACGAAATAATTTTTGTGCTCAAACAACTTTTGACGTTTGACGAACAGCGGATTCAATTAAATATCATTTTACCAAAATAGAGCGTTCATGCAAACAATTATGTAAACTTATTATTTTACACAATTTGTAAACTCACATGAATACCCTTATTATTTTTCTAAGGAAGTAACGTGACGCGAGTGCTTGCAACGCACTTCCTTTTTTTTCCTCCAAACAATAATATGTTCAATGTTTAATGTTTATGTCCTTTAAAACCTGGTCAACGAGTTATATTTCATGCGATCCAGGCTTGAATTTGATTCTTATTTCTCTCTGTAAAATATAATTTGTATTTAAAGTTTTTACCTTACAAAAATATGAATAAAAAACATTATGAAATCTATTAATTATTGTTAGAATAGAGTTTTTTTTTTTTTAATTTTAAAATTAATATTTATATTCTTAAATATAAAAACTTAAAAAAATATATTTTCTTTTCTTTGCAGGTATGTTTTTAAAGTTGGAAAATATGTAATATCGATGGACTCTAAAGGAGATGAGTTGATATCTAAACTATCGTATCCGCTTTATGCATTCACCTTATTTAAAACGCATGTTTTTATCTAGATATAACTAAGTAATGAAAATTTATTATTAAAAATTTTATATTTTTAAATATCTAAGATATTTCTGAATAATTTGAATTTACATTATTTATATAGTTACTTTGTGATATTCTTGTTAGATAAGCTATGACCATAAAAAGAAATCCTATAATTAGTTTTTATTTTCCAATTTTGCATTTGCTGGAGAGACATTTCAAAATGGGTTTTCAAGGAGGAGTCTAAGAAGCCATTGTTGATGACGTGCGATCGTGCTTTTCCAACACAACAATTCCGTAGTACTACAAAATTCAATATAACACATTTTTTCCTATTTAAATCGAAGAGAACTTCGATAAAAAAAAAATGCTCCAAATGGAGTTAAAATTATCAGAAACTCCAATTTTTTCACAACAAAATTCGTTTTACTTATTACTTTATATTGCATTAATAAATGATGGACAACAAATATATGAAATAATGAAATATGAAGGCTAGTACGTAGATCAAGCTGAATTTAAGCTTCTATACAAAATAATTCTCTTCAAAACTAAGCCAAGCTTAAATTTAACCAAGTATTTTAGCCTAACTCCAGACAAAAATAAATTTTTTGTTTCTTAGTGTACATCACTTGTCTGTCAAAATTTACCGTAAGAAATAATATTGATCAGCATATATTTACTGTATTTATAAGAATAACTAGATCATAACAGAACAACACAAATGTGTGTGCAAACTGTCAGAATAGAAAAATACAGATTTGTGTTTCACAAAATTGACCTTTGCCTTATCAGCTGTGAACTTTCAAATTCAAACACTTTTTTATAACAATTCATTTTCATATTGAATTTTATATCAATTCCTTATACATTCTCATATTCTTTTGTATTTTATTCTAAAAAAATGTACTTCTTTGGTAAAACCAACGATTTATCGCAGCGAAAGAAAAGAAGCTAAACCTACATATTTTATTTAATTAAATTCACAAATGCTTAGAAATGGTTGATTATATTTATAATTTGTTCTCAGAGAACAGCTGTTTTCTGTGACATATTCTCCATAATGCTCTTCTGTAAAAATTTCGCTAGGGTTTTAGATAATGTTTGGAGAGAAAAATGGGAGCTTAAGGCGAAACTTTATTTGTGTTCTCCAAATCGATAACAAAAACGTGATCGAAAAAATATTAATGGAGAGTTTTATCAGATGATGCGATACGAAATTCGTCTGTGGTATCCAACATTGTAGTAAAATCCTAACGGAAACCGCAACATAAAATTACCCATTGAAATTGTCACTAATTGCCAAACAAAAAAAAAAAATAAAAGAAACTTCAGTTATTAATTTCGCAGGTCGAACAGCGTACTGCAGAACAAAAATGAGATTTTTTGAGAAATTTTTCGTTTACGATTTCATTGTTTCAATTTTTGTATGAACATTTTTGTTTCGCTTGTGCAGCTATGCTTAAATTTACCGTTACCCTGATCTGCGTAGGTACTATGTAGGCTTGAGTGTCAATTTTTAAACCCAAATGAAATAAGTGTCTTAAATAATGTTAAACAGTACCTATACCTACTCTAAAAAATTCTTGTAGAAATTCTTATAATTTAAGTAATGTAAATATATTTATTTCAAAATTTTGTTTAGTTTTTTTTTTTTTTTTTTTAATTATGTATTTTCATCTTCAGAAAAGGTAAGTCATTAAAATATATATTTGATTAAATCTTGTGAATGCAAAATAAAATATTCTAAAAGCTATTTTAATTACAATCTATAAAGTTGAACATATAAATATTCAGACAGAAAATGAAATTCAATACATACTTGTAATTCTAAGGTTTTTTTCTTGGCTTGCACTCATCTGGAAGCATATACATAGAATAGATACATATAAAAGCAAAGATTAGGAAGAATACCTACTATCCTTTTACACAATACTCAAATATTGTATGGATATATCTTTTGGAATTCTACACAATGTCAATAATATAAGAAACATATAATATTTCCACAACATTTGTTATGGTTCCTGTGAAAATTCATTTAATATTTATATATATTTTTGTGTCTTCTGAAATTCATCAGAGTCAAGTATCTTATACCCATCAATTGTGTACAGTTACTATTTCATGAAGAAAGAGTTTTATAAATATATGTATGTATTTGTATGGTATAGGTATTATAGGTAGAACCATTGATTTCCAAAAACCACAAGACTTTTCAAAACTCATGAGAAATTCCCAAATGCCATTCAAGAAAAGCATATTATATAAGTAAAGATATAAGGATGGTTTGATTATATAGTTATATAAATTTTAACCAAATATCAAAAACAATACTAAGAAGTAGGTATGTACGCAAAGACATCATAGGTAGGTATAGAGGGATCAAAACAAAATCCTCCTCTTCATTAAGGCTGAAATTCGATTGAATTTTATATCAAGGACATACTTCTTATGTAGGCAAAATTTTGTGAAAATGTCCTTATTCGAAATTTGAACAACCTCTTGCATGACAGGAATAATTACACAATATTTACTCTTCGGTACCAGAATGGAATGGAATGGAATGGAACGAAACAGAACAAAAAATCAGATATCACCTCTTTCTAAGCACCTCTATTACATGTTTCACTTGAAATCCAATCGAAGTACGCTCCAATGATCTATAATCATCAAAAGCAACAACGGAAGCAGCACCATCACCATATATATAGCTCTATATCTTTAGCTATATGTATGTAGTGTAGGTCTATGAGAAAACCCAAAGAGATGATTCCATTTCGTACAACAACAACAATGTAACACTCTGTATGCTGTAGACAAATCATCTATCTATATAGAAGGATGGAGAGAAGCCCGTCCTCTGGCAAATGGTCAAATCCCCACGTATAGGCAATTGCAGTGAGCATTGCCCCCCATCACCTATAAGCTTTCCCTCACAGTTGGGTTCTGTTTCGCATTATAGTGTACTGTAGACTTGAATCTCTATATGGCCGACTGAGTCTGGGGTGTACATTCTATAAACACTGTTATGTGGTAAGCTTACTTAAAATGTCGACAGGTGATTTAAGTCCGGAAATAACCCAATCTCGAAAATTTTACGGTATAGGTATATATGTAGGTTTTGTGAAAATGGTATAAAGAAACGATTGTCCTTGCGGCAAAGCGGAGCGGTGTACACAACAGTTAGAGAATACCTAGTAGTATAGGATAGTTATATAGGCTTACATTCCTTTATGGTAGTCCTGTCACAGTTGTATCCAATAGCTGGATGGCTGTTGCTGATATTAATGGTCTCATGTAATAATCTCTCTACTATACTGTTGCATATGATGTATCATTTATAAAGTACAGTTAGCAAGAAATTTATCAAATTAAAACAAAAATAAATAAATCAATTTTAAATCTGAAATAAAGATTAATTAATTGAATATCTTTTTCTTCGAATTCAATTAAAAAAGAGGTTTACCTACAAAAAAAATATAAAACTTTCCTCAGTGATTTATGGCTTAAATCTCATATTAGATTTTAAGTTCTGGAAAGATTGGAGACATTTTTAAAATTCTCCTTTGCCTAACATCAGCAAGGGCTGAACGGTACAGTCATACAATCGTAGGTTGGTACTTAAAGTAAAAGCGTTATTTTTCCAGGTTTTTAACAGCATTTTAAGCGTACTCTTTAAAAGTCTTTTCTTTTGCTTTTCGACTGTAAATGGTTCTTCTTTGAAGAACTTCTTTACTTTACCATAAATTCCAGCTTCAAGTTGTCAATAATTAATTTTTAATCCATCTACTCTCTTAATTCATTAAGAGAGTTACAATTTAAACCCGAATTAACTCAGTAGCAGTTTCCCAGTGAAGAATTTAACTGTCAATAATTAGAAAGATATCAAAATTAAAGTGTTACACTTTGGAAATGCACTTTCACTATCGAAACAGAGAGGGCGACATTTTCCGGCAGGATGATTTCCATAGTATTGCCCTCGCTATTTCTATAGTGCTTTGACACGCACATCTGCCAAAAATATCTATTCAGTTAATCCAGAGTTAACTCACCAAATTCAATGAGTTAACTCGTAGTCAACTTGAAATATAAATTAACTGAAAAACATTATTCCAAAATTATCTCAGATTAAACTTCGAGACTGGGACTAAAAAACCAAGAGATTATGTTTTTTTTATTAAATCAAGGATGCGCCTTTCTTATATTTTGGAAACAAATTTGTAGTAAACGGGTTTCTTTTAAATATTTGCACAACATGAGGTATAATTTCTATAGAGCTTGACGATAATCATTCCCTTTATCAATTTATTAGATAAGCTATCGTATTAAAAAAAAAATAAAAATGGCAGACGAGGTGAAGCTGTTGATGTTATGTATTATGTATTATTTTTGTTTTTCCTTTCATGAGCAACCTACTGTATTTACAACACGAGAAGTAGTTTCGTAAATCAAAATTTATTCTCGCACCAAAAATACCTCGAACACGTTCAACAAAATACAAAGATATGATGAAGAGAAAAGGATTTCTAATTACTTTTCCTAGTATCTACATTTTCTAACACCTATCTTTTTGAAAACCCCATCATTGTCATATATGTAGGTACCTAAGTAGAACTCAAAATGAAGGTAAAATTGTTGTAGGTATAGATATTCCTATAATAAACCACTGTATACAAAATTTCTGCAGCAAAATAACTTGAAAGTAGAACGACAAAACGAAACATTGTGGTTTTATTCGTTCAAAACCCTTTTAATAATACGCAAGAATGTTCAATAAGTCAAAACCCGGAAAATATCCCAAAACTAGCATAACCAAAAGGATTTTAAGTGCGTATGTATTTGTATTCGGTAGGTGTTTGTATAAATATGTTGTATATGTATATATGTCTCAAATTGCTCCTGCATGTACATTGGTATAGGAAAGGAGAAGGCTCTATATGTGAAGTATAAAACCCTACTACCTACTAGTGTAGTGACCCTCTCTTAATGATGAATAGATTCTGGTTACATTTCCTGACATTTTGACTTAGGTGTTAATTCAGCGGTTTGACTAAAGGATGTGGTTTTGAACAAATCATCCTATACAGATATAACATACATATATAAGTGAGAAAATGTATGTGAACCATATAAAATAATGTTAGTCACAAAAACCAGATGACTTTATATATAACACCTAAGCATGAAAGATACAAGAGTCGTAAATCAAAATAAATGCATTCTGTAAATTTTGAAAATAATGCAATTTTAGGTCTACTAAAGTCTTAAGTTGTCATCATTAGGTAGGTAACTACATATATGGGAAAGGTTAACCGGTGGTCACTGTATTAGTAAAAGACAAGAAATTTAAATTTAAATGTCTGTTGCAGATTCAAACCTACGTCAACTTTAAATTTGGGGAACGAACATGGTAATGGAAGGGAATGTGAACTAAGGAAATATTTAATTATTAAAATATGAAATTTATCCATCAAAAAATTGGATAGGTTCATGTCGGCTTTTCAACTAAAACTAAGGAATTTAAAATGAGTTTGAGTTAGTAAATCAATTAAAAACGATTTGGTAAAATGTACTAACACAAAAATTTTAAATAAAACAAACTTTAATACAGAATGATAACTTAACTCCCTGAAGTTCTATATTACAATCATAGCTATCTACTTGTCTCAATTAAATGAGCACCTGATAACTCTTTTTAAATCAAACAAAAAAGCATAAACTCAGAAATCCAATGGTTTTTTGATCATAAATGAGTTATAACTTACCTATAAGTTTTCTTATTGGGACATTTAGGTATATGTAGTACGGTTAGGGAGGAAGCGAATCAACAGAAAATAATCAAGTGCATTAAGAGTTATGAATGCTTAGCCTTCCTCGACTGCAGTGTGAGATTTGTGTAGGTACTTTATTTGTAACAACTTTTAGTATATATATTGCTATGGATTTTTTGTCGCAGTCGTACCGGATACCGGAGTTACATACTGCATAATATGTATTTTTTTTTTTGGCGCCTATATTAGGTACTAGCTGCACCACCCAGCTTCGCACGGAATTTCATCAATTTTATAATTTTAAAACTAAGTAAAAATAATAATTAATTGTAGGTCCTTAAAACTCATTTTTTTCTACTGCATTGCATCGGTATCTCCTTTTAAATTCTATCCGATTTACCTAAACGCTCGTACTCTGATGAAGTGTATTTATATCCCCTTTGATGCGCGCCGAATATAAAAATAAAAAAAAAACCTTTACAATGAAGTTTTTTGTAACGCTCCAATAATTTTTATACACAAACGTAGCAGTCTGATAACGTAACGCCATCTGTTAGGGATTCCATTTTTATGATGGACAAAATTATCTGATTGCCAATTCCGTATTGTCATTCCTTAGAATCGAATGAAATTTTTAAATACCACCCCTGAAAGTATGCAATTTCAAGTGTCCACGATTTTCAGACTTTTCCACTCAAAATTTCCAATTTTCGATTTTTATACTATTTCTTTATCAAAGACGTTTAAACTTTTATACATAATCTCGATTTCTTAATTTTTCCGGAATTTTACATTTGCGTCTTTTAATATTAACAACGTCTATTCATTACAAAAAAAATATATTTTCTACCTCCCCGTTTGAAAAATAGAAAAAACCGGCTTTTAAACTTTGAATCAAAATGGTGGAAACCCTGCAAAGGTATAATAAGGTACTCTCTATACGGGAAACAAAATAATGTCTTCTCCAATTCCATTTTTAAATTCCTATACAATTCAGTAATTACAAA
Organism: Epistrophe eligans; assembly: GCA_951394125.1. Taxonomy (NCBI): domain Eukaryota; kingdom Metazoa; phylum Arthropoda; class Insecta; order Diptera; family Syrphidae; genus Epistrophe; species Epistrophe eligans. The sequence continues at coordinate 8,520,487 of OX596031.1, read as the reverse complement.
ATATACTGGACTATTGGAAATTTTAAAATCAAATTGATTAATTCTACACACCAAACCAAAATTATCTATTTGACAAAACTGGACCAATTTTTGTGTAGCAAAACATTAAATGTAGCTTTTCTCGATTTTAATAAATAAATAAATTTGTCGGCGGCGTGAGAGAATAGAGGGGACCTATAATTTTCTGCCGAATCCAAACGGCTAGAGTGAGAAGCAATTTTTCATGGCAAGAGATACTCTTGGAGGATTTGTCAATTCCTCGCAAGAGGCAGTAACCCGTGAAAAAAATTTCTTTTTTTTTTATGGCATAGACTGGGAATCGAACCCAAGACCTTCGGCGTAACAGTCCAACGCACTAACCATTTCGCCACGGGCTTCTATTCGATTTTAATACCTTTATATAAAATCCAATCTTCAGAATAAAGTAATAAAAGCTTCAAAAGCTATCAACATTGGTCGAGTTTGCATAAAAGTAACGGGCTCACTATGAATTGAAATTATGTATTTAAAAAATACATAATATAGACAGTATCAGTAAAAATTTTTCGATTTTATAACATTGTTTTAAGATTTTATAAATATTCTAGATGAAATTACCCTTACAGGTACCAAAACTAATTATTGCGTAAATTTTTTCGACCGTTTAAACATATCTATTAATAAGCAGAGCAGATTAATTTCGATATAACTTTTTGTTATGAAGAGAAAAAGAAAGATGGAAGCATTTGACAGAGTATAATATAAAAAGAATTCTCGTATAAATTGATCTGTAAAATAATCTGTCCTATGGAGATTAATCAGGATTAATTTTTAATCTTTAGTAGATTTACGATTAACGATTTAGATCTACGATAAAAATTGTTTTGTAATTTTGTGAAGATTAAGAGTGGATTAAATTTAATCAGGGTTAAGTGGCAATGAAATGAAGACTATAATTATATAAAAATCAATGCCTGACAAAACTTGTGAAATAATATAAAACTGCGAAGTGGTAAACATTATAATAAATCGATTCCGACCTCGATCTTAAGCCAATAAATAATATTTTATTTACCAATTTTTATTTGTTTTGATTTTCTATAAACTTTAACCTTTATCGGAATGTGATTCTTCTTTAAACAGAAAAAACGAGTAGATTTGTTTTCATGCAATTAACAACCTCATCCGTAGAGAGCATGGTTCGCATGAAATAAAATATATTCAGATTCACCTATAAAAAAAAATATATATACATATATAACAAGTTGTCGTGCGTCGGTCGGTTGGGTTCAATGAAAAACAAACTCAAACTCAAAATCTTTTGTACATCAGAGTAGATATTATGTATAGTGAAGACACAGGATGCATGAAAACACAAATATAGCCCGAAAACAATATAATAACAAACAAATAACACTTAATTTTCACGTGGGTGGGCGGAAGTGAAACATGGAAGTGGAAAGGATTCTGCACCGCACCGCCACCACCCAACGCTCAATCCTCGGCACGTGATTTCCCATTAATCCAATGAATTTGGTCCAATAATTGTGTTGATGCCATCATCGTGTGTTGTGTGTCTGTGTATATAGGTATTCTCATTCCAAAATCCTAGATTTTAGCCTCAGCCGCCTGGCTAGGCTATGAGCTGTGGCAATGGAGATGGTATGAACGAGTGGGAGTTCGAATTCGAAACGAGAAATCCTGACGAGGACAACAAGTTTTATATTAAAAGTTTTTATTTTCCATGCCTCATCTATATATAACTATATATTTATTTACATAATGTACAATTGTACAATGTACATAGAGGAGATTTTTTCAAAATGGAGAATTTCTGACAGAGTATAGAGAGAAAGAGAGTCCACAAGAGGATGAAAAGGACATTATTGTCCTGAAGCTGAATGTGATTGTTTTATGCGAACCGTTTGCCAGAGTTGATATATTTTTTTTTTTATTTTTTCTTCGATACAATTTTGTTGTTGTTTTTTGGGCCATTTTCTTCCCCCTCGATCTCCACCTCTTTGCCTCATCGTCATCGTCGTCGTCGTAATTATTGACATTTTTTTAATTATAACAGATGGCAGGAACAGCGACAATAAATTGAATTTAATTCAATAACTTTTAAACCAAGGAAATGCACAAATTATGCGCTGCTGCAAGCTATGGTGGAGCGAAAACACTTGTTCTATACCAATCCCATCCTCAGTCTCATTCATATATACCTACCTATACTTGCTTCATGATGCTGAAGGGCAATAGTGATTTTTATTTTATTTTTTCCATTTTTCTGTCGTTTAAGTAAAGCTTTGAAACTCACAAGGATATACCCGAATGAGAGGTAGAGGTAGATGTGTCCGCAGTTGTAACATGTAAGTGTATATGTATGTATGTTACAATACCTCACTCTCTACCTATGGTTCTATAGATAGTGTGCCTGTGGCAGAGAAAATGTTGTGACATTGTTTAATTAAGAATGGAGTGTTGTAAACAAATGTAATTAATTGCCATGTCATGTATTGGAAGTGCAAGACAAAAGCTTCAGCTATATACGGCAATGACATACAGGAGAAAAAAAAATTAATTAAATACAAAATTGAAGGCAAACAGCATCCCCAGAATGATGAGCTTCAACAAATAAACAAGTGCACTCTTTTTTAATATTACTCTTAAGGTAATTATTTATGTATTACCAGAAGAATAGTCCTGCTGGTTTTCTGATTTCTTAAATGAATAAAAATTTTACCTATGCGCATACAAATTTAGCCATTCAAAAAATAAGGTTTTATAACAAAATGAAGACATTTATAATATTATTGTTACGCTTATAAGCTTAAAATTTACCCGATTTGCCATTCCAGCATAGTTGAGGAACATTAGAAATGAAAAAAGCTTTATGTATTTATGTATGTACATTGAATGTCAAATTTAAATGTTGAGCAACTTTTCTGAACATAGGTACCAACATCATAACTTTCCTAAAAAGGGTCAAATACATGTGGTTTAAAAAATTATTGTTTTGTTTTTTATATATAGTTTTATGTGACTGTGCAATGATATAATACAAAAAATGTATATATTCTAGCTAAATTTTAAGACCTTAATGAACGGATTATTAGAACCGAAGTTATAAGCAAGCCAAACCAAACACAATGTATCTTTACAATTATTATACCGACTACAAATTTAGGTAGGTACATATGAACATTTAGCATTTTTTTTCCGACGCGAAGCAAATTTGCCACAATTGTGGTTTTTTATTGCACAAACTCCGCCGCCGCCGGCTTTAGAAAACTATATTCCTCTCGCCAATTGGTGGTTGAAAGTATTTTAATGCTTTTTTTTTAATCAACTTCCTCGTTGAATTAAATTATTTGTCCGATATTTATTTTCATGTTTTTAGTATAAAATTTTGAATGATTTTGAAAATTTTTGGCTCTAACACGCCAGTCATTTTTCCTTTAATTATGTACCTTAATAATGAAAATCGGATAATTGGATCGAAAGATATAAGCATTTAAGTAAACGCAAATCGGATATTTTTCGGATTTCGCAAAAATCATCATCAAAAACATACCCATTTTTTTCCTACGAACATTTCTCCTTTTTTTCTGTCCGTTTTATCATCTTCTTCGTTTTCTGTTTTCTCAAACTAGTAACAACAAAGCATGAACGAAATAATTTTGTTTAGTTTGTTTATTTTTTTTATTTTGTTGATTTTGTTGATTTTGTTTATTTTGTTTATTCCCCTCACGTTTCGCCCCCTTTGTCTACTAGGCGTTTCATATTTTTTTGATTTTTTTATATTGTATGCCTCCGTTTAAACATTTCTAATGTTAATAATTAAAAAAAATCAATTCAATTTCGAAATACTTATTCGTAGTAAAATATTCGTTTTTGATATTTTTAAAAGAAAGAAAATTGGACATTTTGGAAATCATAATTACTTAAAAGCATATTTAAGAAGTCTGTTTTATAAAAATATCTTTCTCACTCAGATTTCTTCTACATTATTTGAAACTGTGTTTACAATAAGAAATAAGATATCCACGAAATTAGCACCCCATTTTTGATTTTCTTAAAAAAAAAGTTAGTACCTACTACAATGTGCCCTCTTGTTCTGCCATGTTTCATAAATATACAAAAATCGCCGTTTCCTAAATTTCACCAATTTTTTATAAGACCAATACCGCGAAAATATATTAATATTTTTCCACTTTAACAGGACCAAAACAAAACTTACAAAAATCTTTTAGGGGATCTACTTGTACCGATAAGAGTCCTAGTTCAATGGCCAAGAAGTTGCATTACCCTTAAAAAAAACAGCATTTTTATGGCAAGTTGTTGGGTAAGAGACAAATTCTCAATCTATCTAAATCTTTTTAAAATGAAGCTAATTAATGAACCTTCACTTTAAAATTTACAAACAAAGGCCCGAAAATGGTATAGTGCTTTTGGATCAAGACATTTTTTTGACGTTTTAGAAACTTTAACGCAAATTTTAAAAACTTTAATGCACTTGAGGCGTATATAGGTAATTATAAAAATGACACACAAAAATGCATCGAAATCTTTTTATTATTTTCTCCTATCCGAAGAAATAAAACGGTGGCGTTAAGATTTGGTTCTTCTATATCCAAAATGTATAGGTTTTCTTTTACCTTTTTCTATCTTTTGTCATTTTGGTTAGCGACGATTGAAATTTGCAGCCGAAAAAGAAAGCACAACAAAAAAAAGTAGAAAATCGAAGAGAAAGGATTTGTTCGTAGACTATGGTCAGAATAAAATGTTGCCGTTTCTTACTTATGCAGTAGATGACGTCAGCGACGTTAGTTTTTGCAGAATAAATAAAAACATGCGTTTTGTTAGATAAATATTTTATTAATAATTTTTGACACATTGAATAGAGTTTTCATAACGCAAATAGACTGAAAAAATCAGAAGCCACACGTTTTACAAGCCGACATCTCAAAATGCTATTGGTTTTGGTACAGGATTTGTTCAAAAGAGATTGTTTCTTTTAGAATGAAAACAGAAAATCGTTGTGCAACAAGTGCCAAAAATTTCGTTCCCACTTTTTGATACCAAAAATGAGAAAATAGGAAGTTGTCTGAGATCTAAGAAATAAAAACTGATCAAAAAAGATTAAAAAAAAACGATTTGTTTGTCTAATGGGAAATTAAAATTATAACTACTCCATGAACACATCCATCGAAATACAATTAAATTACCAATCGTACCAACATTTAAAAATAAAAATAACAAAATTTTATTCGATACTCGAATACCTAAACGTCAAAAATCCATCTACAGTAGGATTTTGCTTAGCTTTTATCAGCCTTAATTCTACTGGCGATATTGTGTGTTTTTTTTTTTTAGAGGTATTGAACTTTGAAATGGAATAAAACAAAGATGATTTTTTAAAATTAACATGAAATTTATTTTATTCGAAAGATAATCTTCTGGCATTATAATTTAAATATGATTTCTGGCATATGACCGCCACGGCTGGCTCGGACGTCTAATCAGGAGGTCCAATATTCGATGACTTTTTCAAACATTTGTGGCCATATATCGGTAATAACACGGCGAATGCTATCCTCCAAGTGGTCAATCGTTTCGGGCTTATCGGCGTAGACTATAACGACTTCGCATATCCCCACAGAAAATAATCAAGCGGCCTTAAATCGCACGATCTTGGAGGCCAACTCACGGATCCGGAACTTGAAACTATATGCGGTTACCAAACGTTTCCTTCAATAAATCAATTGTGGCAAGAGCTGTGTGACATGTTGCGCCGTCTTGTTGAAACCTTGATGAACGAAAAAGTCAGTAATCATGGCGCCATAGCGGTCACCATTGACTGTAATGCCGCCGTTCTGGCCAGCATCGTTTTTAAAGAAGTACGGACCAATTATTCGACCAACCCATAAAACACACCAAACAGTCAGTTTTTGTGGATGTAACGGTGTCTGAACATACACTTCAGGATTATCATCACTCTAAATACGGCAGTTTTGTTTATTGACGTATCCATTCAGCCAAAAGTGAGCTTCATCGCTAAACAAAATTCGCTTATGAAAATTGAGATCAACGGCAATCTTGTTTTGGGCCCATTCACCGAATCTACGCCTTCCTAGGTGATCCTGTGGCTTCAATTCTTGAAATGCCAAACCAAACTTAAAATAAATCACTTGACAGCTGACAAAATGGCCGCCAGTTAAAATAGTGTTGCCAACTTAAAGTTCTATACCTCTAAAAAAAATACCCTTTATTTGTATATAATGCATGTAACATCGTACTATACAACGGATAGTTTTTTCAATAAAACACGCCTAATGTTTGATAAAAGATACCTGTTTTTTATTTCTATAAAAAAAAAACAGGATATTATGAATTATGACAGTAAATACCTATTATACCCTATTTGTTGTTTTGACCAATGGCTCACTTAACATACATTAAACAAAAATTATGACATTTTTGTTTAAAATTTGATTTCATCAAATATTCAAATAGCTATTAAAGTTAACGTTAATACCAATTTGTCTGACATTCAACTGGTATTTTATTAAATTTATCTACAGGGAAATAAACCAGCTGCAAGAATAGAAATAACTTGAACCTAAAGAATCCAGTAACGTTTACCTTCTTAAGTACTTATGCAAACAATCTTATATACATATACATTTTTCTTATTAACTTGGCTAAGAATAACATGCTAAGGTGTCACAACCACACATAAATAGTGCCGTTTAATATGCGTGTCAACTCTAGGTATCACCAATAATATAAAAAGGCCATAAAGTCTTCAACGTTACATATGTATATATAGTATATAGGTAGGTAGGTACCTTTCCAAGCCTCCTTCTTTTATAGTCAATATTTAAAGGTGCTATGGTTAATTTGGTTTTTGTCTCTAATTTTTTTTTTTTTCGTCCTTTTGGCTTTGAATAAATTATGAGGCTAAAGCAAAAGACTCCTGTATATATTTTGTAGATAGAGAGCCTGCTGTCGAAATAAATATTCTTGGTGATGTAAGTTGATGGAATTTCCAATGCGGCTTCAAGTTGATATTAAAACAAAAAACCCCTCTTTTTGAGTGTATAGCTATACCTAGTTTGTTTTGTGGTTAGAATGACAGTATTGCGTGAAGCAAACCAATAAGACTCATCTCTATTCCTTTAACTAGGTTGTATTTTTTGGGCTATATCTTTGACAGACACGATATAGAGCTAGCTGCATCATACCTTCCCTCTCCAAACTTTCGTCCTTTGGAGCATATACATATAAGTTATTGTCGTGCTTTGGGTTTATTTTTATTTTTGTTACCAAGATATAGCAGACACCATGTTATACTAGGACTCTTCTGATGTAAAGTAATGACTATAGAAGTAGTGATATAAAGGAGTTAAGTATCTAATCAGTCACCATATCTACATGTGTTTGGATAAATTGTTAAATAGGCTGTAACCTTTTATGGTAATTTATTTTTTGGTTTTATATATACACATATGTATGTATATGTTAGAGCGTGAGTATAGAGCATGTGTATGAGGGTATTTGAGACTTATTTGAAGGACTTCTCTTGACACAAAGCAAAACTGAATATGTATATATAGGTAGGTATCCTGCTGATAGGCAATTTTATGTGAAAGGTGAATGGCAATTGACAGGGTGACAAATTGGTCTTTAATTTGCAGCAAAATACGATAAAACAAAAAAAAACCCGCAATACCACCAAAGGCCAAAAGAGAACGAAACGTTATAAAAACTGTTGCAAAAGTAATGAGATCCTATATTGTAAATGTTATTTTGTTATTAAGATTGAAAGTGCGCCATGTTTTTTTTTTATACATATACATTTATATAGAAAATGAAAATTAAGCGAGGGAAGTGGTGGTATATAATATGGCGTATACGCAGCAAAACTGACTTTAAGGATAAATAAAATTGGAAAAATCATTGATTTATGGAAATGACTCGTCACTTGTGATAGGCAATAAAATCATCGGATGTATATAGGGGAACTGTTCCGTTTGATTAAATTTTTATATTTATGATTATATTGCCACACGTTGTGTGAACTCATGCGTTGAGTACCTATAGATATATATTTTTATATATTTTTTTTTTCTTTCTGCCTTTGATCAACATTTTTTTTGCTAAATAATCATTGACATTTTTTATCGTGTAGGTATATATATATAGAAATATTTCTATATAACTTATCAATGTTAAAAAAAGTAATTGATTCGTAAGAAAAATTGAACACAAGATTTTAATCAAGGTCAAATATATGTATCGTTGGTCCGAAAGAAAGACATCAAAACTCTATTAATAACACAAATTAATTATGTAAAAAAGCAATTACGGGCAGAAAAATATTAAAATATATACCTACTAACAATATTTAAATATTAAACAATAACCAAGTATTACAGTTAGAATATTGTATACTTTCATACTTAAAATTACGTTGCCGCAAATAATTTTTCAATAAAATTCAGCTGATGACGGACATCGTTGGCTTAAAGAATATTTATTCACATACAATAATAAAGCATAATTCTTTTATAGATCTTGTGCCAAAATAAAGCGCGAACAAATAATAAACTCTATTTAAAAATATTTAAAAATTTTAATTTTATTTCCAAAATTTTTAACAAAAAACTTTCCAATTAGTTATGTTGTTAAAATTAAATTGATATGTAGGTCATAGGTGTTGAAATTATTCTCCTCCCATCGTTTATTTATTGATTTTGTGAAATTAATGAAGCTGAAATCTAAATTTTTCCGCCATACTTAAAATCAATGACTGATGAGTGATATAACACTCATATAGTAAATAACAACATACATACATATATGAGCCGTGTTTTGGTGAAAGTGTATATCAACTAAGGAAAATTTGTATATGCAAAAAATAACAAATAATTTTTTGTTTTATGTACAAAACAATAACAAAGTATTTGTAATCACTTTTTTGTCTTTGTTTATGTGTAAAAAAAATTGTTGAGTTGTTATACACTTGCGCCAAAACACAGCTATGGTTGTTTTTAAATAAATTGAATATTTATCATTTTAAAATATTATCTAAATTTTTTATTCTTTAGACGTTACAGTTTCAGTAGTGGGATAGGAATTCAAAATTCAAAATTTTTGATTTTGTTTTTAAAAATATATTTATAAAAAAAACACCCAACCTATGTATATTTTATTTATTTATAAAATTCATTTTTAAACAAAAAGCATTACCTACAAAAGGATTTAATTTTAATTGGTGCTTGAATTTCCGTATCCCACTTCTGAGACATTCCAGTATTATTTTTTCGAAAAATTAACATTTTCTATTTCTACATATTTTCAATAATTATTCCTTTTTCGTGACCTTTATTTCTTAATTCAATAATAATAATATTATTTAAATTTTAATAATTTGAAACGTCTTTTTCAAGATATTCAAATTAAAAAAGATAAATATAATTTTAGATTAGATTACAAAATAGATATAAACACAATTCTTTTTCCAAATAATTTTTAGGACAGAATAGACCTGAAGAAGTACTTAAACAAGTACGAAACGTCGTCTATCAAAAAGTAGATAAAGAAAGAAAGACCTGAAGCCCACAGAAATAGGATTCAAATATATTGAATCTACATATTTTCTCCAAGATTTTTAATAATTGATTAAAATGTGAAACTAGGTTAATTTCAAAAAATTGATTCATATACCTAATAGAGCTTTGATGAGTTTGTTCAATTAAATCTCAATTTGCTTGGATTGTCTTCCATATCAATTGTTATCAGACTATGTATAGGTAACCACTTATAAATAAATATTTTGTTGAGCAAAGCAATGTGATATTCTGTTTCTAATGACCACAAAAATTATACTAAGTTAGTATTCCCTTCAACACATACGATCGATTTGTCGTTATGAATCAAAAATCATTTTCTATAATCACCATACGAAAATTGTTGATTTATTTTAACTGCTCCGACAGAGTATACATTCACTGTCAAACTAAAAAAAAACAATTATCTTAATGAGTTGGTGATTTTCAACACAAACACATAACATATAATGTAGCCCAACTGCCAACTTACTGTAGACTGACAGTATACATAGTGCAACTTATTTTGAAACCAATCAACCACAAAACTGAAAAACACAACACACAAAACCATAAATATTAATAAAGAGCAAAAAAAAAAACATACTTAACTAAACTCATTATTCCAATTAAACAAATTGATTTGCGTTCAATTGATAGAAATAACTTTTCTCATAAATTACTCCCCTCACATTATTATGCACAGGAAGGGCAGCCATGAGCAAAAAAAAAAAAAAACAGAGGAAAGAAAATATGAGAAAAAACAGGACTCATTAGTTTGGTAAACAAACTGTGGGTGAAAATGAAAGCACTCCTCTCTCAACGACGAAACAACTATCAACAACCGACGACGACGGAAGGCAGGTTAGGCAGACATAGGCACTCAGACAACCCTGGCAGGCAACCCTCTCTTAAAGTACAAATATTGACTTCTAAGCTAATTACCTGTAAACATCGTGATAGTGTAGTTGTAGGTCAACCCTTGTTGTTGGTTAGTTTGCTCGCTGCTATATTATAACTCCAGGGACATAACCAGCACGACTAAAATATATATATTAGAATGTAACTACGTCAACAAGATAAAACTGGAAGAATGTCAAACAAAAAACAAATCCACCGTTATGAGTATATGCAGGTATGAAATTGAAATAAAAATCGCTACAAATATTTTTGTATGATTATAATAAAATAAAATAACAAAGCCACCCCCTTTTTTTCGTGAGACACCGACAAGTGTTTTGTTCGTTTTTTTTGTATCAATAATTAGATATTATAAAAACATCAAGGGTTGAAATTAATCACACAGAGAGAGTATAAAGTATAGCTATTCATTTTTTACGTCTATTTGTCAAAGGAAATATTTTTGTTAATTACACAATAAAATTATTAAATAGAATACATGTAAAATTTATGGTGGTCAAAATCCCCCCAATTCCATCACAATCGCCATCGCTACTGCTACTCATCAAGAAAGACAAATTAAGTTGGGTTTTAATTATAAGCGCAAAACCGTTTTGGGAATTTATTATGTTGGTCCTTAGAGTATTATGAAGGAGGTAAAGTTAAGGTATACATTAACATCGTTTGGTCTTCACTGATGTTCTCTATACATACATACATATATATTCCATGGTATTTTATTTATAATGATTGAAGAGGGTTGGTCTTTATGAGCTATAAACACGATTATCTTCTCGTTAATTATCTGTTGTACCAACATTTTGGATTATGAGAAGTAATAACAATTTATTTATTATGATATAAAATGATAGACAAACACACCCTTTAAAATATTTGACCGAAACTAAAATTTTAAACAAAATAATCTTCCACCAAATAACGCTGTCAAATTAAATGAAGACGATTTGAAGTTAACTTTGATTGATTGTAAAGAATCGGTGGAAAATTCCGAAAAATAAAAAAGGGTTTAAAACCTTAAGTAGTGAACAAATTGTTCCTGACCATTCTAAATAAAATAAGACCAGCTCCAGTCTTTGTTTCACTTTTTGACACCTGAAGCTTATTACAACCTACATTTTATCCTGCCTCTGAATTGCATAGCAGAGCGATAGGTGGCGCTGGAGTCAAGGACTTAACAAATTTTATTTTTAAATATCACAATAAATTAAAAAAAAAAAAACTGAACCCAAAAGTTCACTCTGTGGTCGAATTTTTTAAAAAACTTCTATGTCGATGGAGCAAAATAAATATTAATAATGCTGCTTTATTGTCAAAAAAGTAAACCAATGAAGGGATTACCGTAACCCTAGGGGCACATTTAAAAATATAAATAAATAAATTTGTCAGCGCGACAGCTCGTGTAGAAACAGAGCCTAGTAACTTACAACTCTCAACCATTCCTGTGTGCGTGTTTTGGCAGGCATAGAGGGGACCTACAATTTTCTGCCGAATCCGAACGACTAGGGTGAGAAGCAATTTTTCATGACAAGAGATACTCTTGGAGGATTTGTCAATTCCCCGCAAGAGGCATATGTAGGTGGCATAGGCTGGGAATCGAACCCATGACCTTCGGCGGTGTAACAGTCCAACGCACTAACCATTACGCCACGGGCTTCTAGGGGACACATTTACTGCAATTTATCCAAGAATAATGGGGGTAATTTAAACATCATGTAAAGTCGAACCACTATTTTTTTTAACTAATTAGTCAACAGGGGTATACTCGGGCGTATGCGCACTTTTTTTTATTTAATTGAATTTTTAAATAAACTAACCTGCATTTTGTTAACTTAACATTAGTTTATGGCAGTTAAAATATTAATATTTTGGAAAGCATATCACTTTAGAATGGCTGCAAAAAATTTGGCACATTTTTGTTCAAATTCCATACAAAAGGTTCCTATAGTTAAAGAAAAATTTGAATACTCTGGAAAAACTAAAAGTGGGATTTTCTATTTTATTTTTGTAGGAACTCACGATCGTAACCCTCGATTCTGTTTTTTCTGACTCATTTTTTTAAATTGATTTTAGTTAAATACGCCCACCACTACGCCTACTTCTTTTTTATCTGCTTAGAGTAGATATGTATTTAACATCAATAGAAATCTGATATTTTATGATTGAAGTTTTTAAATATTAAAAAGTAATATATTATTTTTTAATATTAATATGTTTCTGCCCACTGCCACGCCCATCTATTTGTTTAAAAAGCAAATGCCTTTTTTTATATAATAGACTTATGGAAACAATTATTACACCGATTTCTTTGAAATATTAAAATTTTGGTATTATAAGTGAAGAGATATTAAAAACTTGGTTTAGAAAAATCCACCCACTGCCACGCCTGCTTTTCTTATGTTTGAGTTTAATCGTTATTTAACATTCTGAAAAAGTTAAATTTTTGAAAAAAAGTTTATTTAAACTTAAGTCATGATTTGCGTACATTTTATGCCAATAACTAACATATAAGCCCACATTGTCCAAATACAATTTTTCCTAAAACTATGTATGTATTTAGAAAAAATGCATTAGAACCACAAAAAAAAAAAAAAAAAAAAAAAAAAAACAATTTAATTTCAAGTAGCAATATGTACAAAATTTATAATTATTTCAAAAATAAAGTTTTAATTGAGAGACCTTTGAAACCTTTCTCTTTGGTATTTAATAGCTTCCAAATCCAACTTCATACACACATCTTGACTTCATATATGACTTAATAAGCTCCTTTATCTTTTCTATACATTCCACACATACATATAGCTATTTTAGCAATTTTCATCACAAAGAACCAAACCTACATATACATATACATGCTACATACACATCATTACACTGGAAGCTATTTAAGAAGCCACCCTGTGCATAGCATTGCACACGGTAACATTACATATCACACAGCAAAGGCCAACCAACAGCCATCATAATATTGTATCCTTTTGCTCTCCTTTAGGACTTTAACGGTATCATATTTCCATTATATTATGTGAGCTTGTGAAATGTCTGCAGGTGTTTTGCGGCCAAAACAAAAATTCTATCCAACTTTCCTAATTAACATTCCTGAGGGCATGCACCACGAGAGAGAGAGACCCATCAGCAAAGCAAGATCGACACAGAAGAAAAAAAAGAAAAGTCAAAATAAAAAAAAAAAAACACAACTCAAAGAACTTAATATTAGCAACATCAACTCAAGAAATAGGTATACAAAGATGAAAATGAGGAAAAAAGGATATATACAAAGGTCCTTTCTAACCAACCAACCAACAATAATAACAACAAAAACAACAAAAAAGGATAAGCCAACAGCATGTGAGCGTATAAAATTAAAGTTAATGATATTCGTATTCCCCATATACATTATTATATGCGGTCCAACATCGGTACGAGTACAAGGTTCGAGTCGAGGTGTAATCCAAAGAACGAAAAAGTATCACTTAATGAAACTACGTCTATCCATATACGAAACCGAGAAAATATGAAAGTTTATCATTCAATCCCAACATTATCACGTTCGTGACGATGACGACCAAGGACGTCAACTGCCGACTATCTATCTATACAATATAGTAGACTTTTATATTATAAAGATGTTCCTGAGTAAATACATACATAGGTCTAAATTGTATAATATGGCATATGGTGTGAGATATTGGTGGAAGTTTATCATTTAACTTTTGATATTCTTGTGGTTGTTTTTATCTATTTTTGTTGGGGGCCCCATAAGTATCTGAAATGCCATTTATCTTATCAACACTCTCTCTTTTTTTTTGGGGGGGGACAACTTTCATGATGTCATCAAGCTTTGTGAAACAATAATTTAAAATTTCAAGACATTAAACAGCTTAAACACGTCTTACTTTGGGATTTAAAAGGTTCGATATTACTTCAAGGACAGTTATGTAAGAAAACATTCAAGCAGAAAAATAACCAGTCACTTAAAATTGTAATAAATGATACCAAAATTGTTAAAGAAGTTTAAATCCTAGAACAGTCATTAATTTGTATCTGAAGATTTGTAAAATTTTGGAACAAAAAATTAAATCTTAAAAAAAATTTCTAATCACCTTTAAATTTCTTGACTTTTATACATTATAGCCTTTGAAAATGAGACAAAAAAGAAGTCCCAACTGCCGACAAAGCGAAGAAACAGAGAGTATTTAAAAAAAAAATTAAAGAAACACGAAACAAATTTGAATTTTTATTATTTCCTGTCCGTTTATTGCCGGCTACCACTGTTTGTATATTTAAATTACAATCAAGTAGGAATACAATGTCAACCTTAAAAAAAACAAAAAACGGAGAAACAGCATATTTTAGTTGAATTTATCTTCAAAATGATGAACCTGTTTCAGTAGGCAATCATCTGTGTCCTTTGGCCACATGGCAATGTCACAAAAGTCATCACTAACACCGTAGCTGTGGTCAAATTGTGTAGAATATACATCTTCTCCATCCTCACCTTATCTCTCCGTATCTGACATTGCTCCGTACGTGATGTCATCAAGGAAATGTATAAAAATCTCGTTTAGTCTATTTGACGTTCTGTTTTTGTGGTATGTTCAGTTCGGTGTAGGGGGGGTAGGATTGCAGAATGAAACGGTGCTTATTTTTATATTTTTTTTTTTTTTCATATTCATTCCATCCGAAACAGGTAAAACATAGACAATTAGAACTCATACTCTCCCTCGCTAAAAATGTCATCCTCTTTGCCTTTACCTACATATACTCGTATATAAACGAGATGGCAAAACGAAAAGAAGAAAAAGAATATTATCCTTGCCATGGACTGCACATAAATAAAATTAGATTTTCATTAAGAGCGGCCAAATAGCGCACAACTTGGACACACAAAAAAATCCTATCCGTGACGTTAATTGGACTGCAATTTGCCAAAAAAAAAACTATACGAACAACTTTAACAAGGATTGTATCTACACGGGGTCATCTTTAGGATCAATTATTCAGATTGTACATATACTCAGAGAGCAAAAGAGACGGGGTAATCACGCTGCTCGCTTAAGGTTTAGTATAGCAGGATGTTTGTATATGTATATATCGGTGGCTAATAAGACCTAATGACCCATTCCGTGTGCCTTAGGTTATATGCACAAGGACACCTTGAGATTCTTTTAATTTGCCCAATGCCGCACTGCTACTTAAGCTGATGCCATTGCAGGAGGATTGAAAGGGAAACGGTATTAATATCGCTACTCCAATTCGGAGGATACTTTTTCAACAACTTTAGTTGCAATTGAACGGGAAATAGGAATTTGGACTTTTTATGAGATTGAGAGACTTAATTAGATATAAAAGGAATCTTTTGCAATATATGATGGCATTGGTAAGAGCGGTAATATCATGTTTTTTTTTTTTTTTGTCTCGTTTAAGATTGACTCATAAATTCGTTTAGGAAGTCTTGATAAAACAGGGTGGACTATAGGGGGATAATAATATGTTATTCATATAATTACTGCGAGTTTGGATTCAAATGAAATTGTAATTTGTATGGTTTAATCTCATTAAGTATAAATTGTAAGATGGGATAAATTTACCATTTCGATAATTAAAAAGCAAATGTGGGTTACCTATACAAAAGAAAAAAAATTGAAAAATGACTTACAGATAAATTAAAATTTTATATGGTTTGAGGGAAACTTTTTGTGCTCATAGAGCTGGAATTTGAATTGATGGTTTCGAAAAGCTCTTATAACTGACAAAACATTGGAATTTTTGTCTTCTTATAGCTTCCTCCTCTATTATTCCATTCAATTCAATTGAATTGAATTGAATTGAATTGAATTAAATTCAATTCAATTCAATTCAATTCAATTAAATTCAATTCAATTCAATTCAATTCAATTCAATTCAATTCAATTCAATTCAATTCAATTCAATTCAATTCAATTCAATTCAATTCAATTCAATTCAATTCAATTCAATTCAATTCAATTCAATTCAATTCAATTCAATTCAATTCAATTCAATTCAATTCAATTCAACTCAATTCAATTCAATTCAATTCAATTCAATTCAATTCAATTCAATTCAATTCAATTCAATTCAATTCAATTCAATTCAATTCAATTCAATTCAATTCAATTCAATTCAATTCAATTCAATTCAATTCAATTCAATTCAATTCAATTCAATTCAATTCAATTCAATTCAATTCAATTCAATTCAATTCAATTCAATTCAATTCAATTCAATTCAATTCAATTCAATTCAATTCAATTCAATTCAATTCAATTCTCAAAAACACAGATTAAATAGAAAATAGTTCCCTACCTCATAGCTGTAGGCTATCTTCAAGTAAACAAAAAAAAAACAATTATTATTCAAATAACTAATCCCACTTCCACGTACGTCAAATGGTTACAACTTACCAATCTTTCAAATTATTTCGTCGTATGTATTTTTAGTTAGAACAATTTTCGTTGAATTTGCTTGAATTTTTCAAGATAAATAAAATATCTAAAAAAGCTTTAACATAAACTTAAATATATAAAAGAAATATTATTTTATTTTTCTTGCATTTTAACATAAAGTCAGAAAAAAAAATTAGTTTATTCCCAATCCGTTCACTCGTGTTATAAACTTTCAACCGCTGAAAAATCCATTGCTAAGCTAAACAACATAAAATTCAAAGAATAAAAATCAAAAAAAAAAAAATTAAAATATTCCATCAACTTTGTGAACTTGTCTGCGGTTTATATAGCTTTTGGCACAATTCTGTTCAATTTTTGGTTTCTTCTCCTTTTTCATAATATTTTTTTTGTTCAACGAAAATAAAAAAAAAACTCCCTCGTCATCTTCATCTTTTACTTTGCCTTGCGGTCCTGATCCTTCAACACGAAGAGTTATGGTCTGATACACTCTCAGAAAAAATGAAATTTATAAAAAAAAAAAATCTTCCTCAAACTAAATTACCAAAATTATTTGCATCACAAAAATTGCTTAAGGTTATACAAGGCACAGCGAAGCAACCACATCACGCGGCTAACCCCATAATTAGCCAATCAATTTCTCAGAGCCGAAAATATTGCATAACAAGAAAACGGTTAAAAATAAATTAAAAAACCAAAAATAGAAAACAGAAAACAAAAAACTTCTTTGAGAGACTCTCGAACAAATTTCCGGCCATAACAACAATATAATAGAATCCTTAGCTATAAGGACTATGGGGACCGGTACTATCTACAGCAACTTCCGCCACCTTATTTCTTAAGCCGAAGAAGAATCAAGTTAAAATACAAAAAAAAAATCCCTGTACCTTTCCAAACAGATCCACTCTCGCGCATAAATTATTTTATGACAGCGCTCAGACATTTTTTCGGAGCTCCCACTCCTCCTCAGGAGATATGAGAGGTATGAGAGTTTGGTGCGGCTGAAATGGCTGCTGATGGTCGTTGTTTCGTCGTCATTGGTGTCCGGGGGAAATATAGGAAATTGTTATGAGTAGAAGAATTGGGAATTTTTTAATTTTTCTTTTGCTGTTATGTCCTGTACCCTGCCTTCCTTTATTGTCCTAGCGCTATTGTGCGTTGGACGTGGACACAAAACGCAGCGGAGTTTGATCAAAGGATTTAAATTTTTCAAAAAAAAAAAAAAAAAGATTCGTCTGCTTTTAGCTTAGGGATGTTTTTCGTTTTTTTTTTTGGCTTGTCCTATTCGTCGTCAAGTGTATTCCTTGGTAAAAGAGAAAATGATTGATGCTTTTAAATTTATTTTGGGTTTTCAAGGTGATTGGGGATGCAAAGTTGGATAGCTGTGTGTATTATGTAGGTATAGGTAAGTCTGTGATGGCTAATGACTGCCAAAAGGGGAATCTCTTCACAAAAAGTTGTCCTTTGGGTTTTGGGAATTCCATTTTCTTTAGTTTTTTTTTTTGTATTGTTTGTTCTTGAATTTTTGTTGTTGTCTATTTTATAAGGACAAAAAAATTAAGTCCCTCGAGTAGCAGCACGCACAGATGTGACTTTATTTTATAATTTTAATGTTATTTTAATCCTGTTAGACACATTGCTCCAGACGCACAGTGAATATGACAGTATAAAATTTGGAAGGAGAAAGCAATTTTATTCTTATAGGTACCATCGTTTTTGTAAGGGAATTATTGGACCATCGATTTTTAACATCGAGAAATAAAAAAAGTAAGATAGGTTCATACCTTAACAGCTTTGTTGTGCCTTATACCAGATGATTTATATCAGGCAGCGAATAAATAACACAAATAAACACAATTTTGTATTCCTAATTTCCTAATGTTTTCGTCTAAAATTGACTGACTAGAGCCACTTGTGACGTGAAAATTTTGCAAAGAACTGCGTGAAGTAAGCATTTGGTTAGTTTTGTTTTGTTTTTATACCAATCAGGAACACAAAGCTAATAAGCTGAAAAAAAAGATTACTTGCTAAAACCCTTGAACAAGTCTATACCTTTCAAAATATTATTTCCTTTATTATACACTAATTGGTATAAACTGGTCTAAAAAAAACAAATCAATAAAATAATGTCACTTATAAAATAAAAGATGATGATGTGTATATGCAATATTTACAAAATTTTTTTCGTCTCGAGAAGCGTGTCTAAGGCAAAGTAAAATAAGTAGTTTTATTATACCAGTTATATAGGGAGGATGAAAATATTGTAACAAAATGCTTATTCCCGATGTTGATTATAATATTAGCTTGCCTATTCACGAATAAATGAACAGAACTTTGTAGTTGTAAGTAATTCGTCTAATTGTACACCCTTCATTATGGGCCTAAATGGTCTAAATACTAAAATAAACACTAATTGAAAGCATAACTTGATTATTTCCATGTGTTGAACTTTGCTATTTAGTAAATAGTAGACAAACACATTCCACATGCTATTCTTCATATTTTATACTGAATGGTATAATATGGTAACAAAAGAATTATAAATGATTAAAAAAAATTATTTTATTATTTATTCAGTTCAGATGGGAATCTGACACAAGTTCACAAGCACATCCTGCCCCATCATAATAGGGTCTTGCCTTTTCGTACAAATGTTTAGTGAAAACATTAATCTTTGACAACTTTAGTAAAGAGTTCATGTGTTAATGTGTACTTTATTGTTTGCGTACATTTTGTGTTTCGTGCATGTGTCGTGCGAATATTTTGTTTAAGCGCTAGTATCGGGTTCCCATCACTAAACAAACCAATAGCGAAATGTCAATTAATTAAATTCTTAAAGAACAAATCTTAAAGTTTTTAATGATTTTTAAATTCATCATAAAAATTTCAACCCATCTTCGAGCAAATTATTTCAAAAAGGAGCCATAATATCTCATCCTAATCGATGCGACATTATCCATCTATACCTACACCTAATGCCATTTGGTAAAAATCACTTCAATTTGAATCTAATAAAAAAAAAGACATACCTACATATTATAGAGTTCTCTTTGAGAAGAGAAAAATCATTATGAATGCTTTTCATCAATACCTTTCGCATCAGCAGAATAAGATCAAACGAAAATAGGTTATCCCAGATCATCATTGCTGCTCATCAATCCCCCTTATTTATGTAGGTACATGTACGCCTGCCGTTGCCCATACTACTTTCAAATGCATTACTTTGATTCGCACCCCATCGAGCAAAAATTTCCAATAAATGCTCAAAATGCTCATCCCCGTCGTCTCATCATCAATCGTCCTCATCTAAACGGTGCAGTAACACAGAAACACATTTGCAAAGAAAAATATTCGCGCGACCCTATGTTGCAATATAGCAACAGCAGTAGCAGCGTGACATTTCCCATCGTGCTGTCTGGTCTCATCCTTCAATTTAACACGCCGAATTGAATCCCTCACGGAATCGGCGTCGTCGTTATATTCGTTCATCAGGATTCAGTATATTTCAGAATGAAAAAAAAAAAAACATACAATCCAATAGCCCGATGGGAATAAATCGAAAAACCGTATTCAACTTAGAGGCTATAAGAGTTGAGGTTCGTCGTATCCATGGAATATACAATCTATGGATGTATGACATTTTTCAACCACCCAACCTATCTCCAGCCCTAGAATAGAGACGAATGCATCAGAAGAGAAATGAAAACAAATTTTTGATGAAAATTGAAAAAGGAAATAAAGTATTGACTCTGTTTTGTGAGAGAGAGATGAAGGCGAATGGCGAGTTTTTGAAGGATGTTAAAAACTAAACGAAAAAATAAAGAAGATAAGACAACAAAAAACAAAAGATTTAGCTTTAGCCTTCGAGAGGCTAAAAATTGAATTTCCAATCGCTACTTCACATTTGCGAACTGACATAAATCCCATACGTCAGCAGCTAGGCTATAAAGGTTCTCTGTCCCTGTATATCTTCTCCAAGAAATGGGACTGCATAAGTGCATATAGTACAATACCTACACTTTTAAAAATAAATGTGAACTCTAAATGACGAATTTGAAACTCAGAGGCAACCAAGAAAATTAAATTAAAATACCGAAGCTTATTTAATTCTTAGAAAAATTCTACAACTTTTATTTTCATTTCGATATTTAAAAAAATTTTCTAAAACTTAAAGTCAACTTTTAGGAATATCAAAAGGGGTCTTTGTATGATAAACATACATGCAGTACAGAGTGCGAACTAAACATCAATAACCATTGACAATTTGGAATGAAAGAAAACAAACTTATGTGTGCTTTCACCATTTTAAGGAGTTAAAGCTTTTTTACGAGTGTCAAATTTTTAGGTAGATACGCCATTTTTTAGAATTTATTAATACAGAGTTAAAAAATCAAAAAAAACAATTTTTTTAAACCCAAATTTTGTGGTACCAAGTTTAATAAAACTCGACTAAGTAGTTACGAAAAAAAATACCTTTTAAACATTTGAAAATACTCTTCATAAAAAAAATTTACTAAAATTTGTGATATTTTTTCGAGAAAAGCGAAAGTAAATGGCAGATGCCATTAATAAACATTTTTCTGAAGAAAATTTTTCACTGAATGACAGACCGCATATCTATTAATTAATTAACTGAATTTCATTTTAAACAATCTTTTGAGACAATTTTGAAAAAAAATCAGTTTTTCCAAAAATACTAAAACAATTTAAATGACAGGTACCTTACCTATACTGGTACCGTTAAAATGGATATGACAAAAGTTCAGAAGTTCTGCTATAAAATTTATTATGGCTGCTTTTTGAAAATTTTAGCGTTTTAGAAATTCTTCTTGCTGCTTTAAGAAAATTTTAAGGACAAAAATATATTAGTTTTTTTTTTTTTTTTAAACCGCATCCAACTTTGCGGTGATCACGTGGACTTTTAGGCTTCCTCGGTGAATATATATCAGTGGCATGGCAGCTTTTCAGCAATATTAAATTGTGTGTCTCATTAATAACGATTCAGTTTAACTTTAATATCTTTATTAAATAAACGTTGATAATATGTTTCTAGTTTCTATTATCGAAACAAAAATGGAAATTTTAATCATAATCACAACTTTGTATATCCAGCAGCCGTAGCGGCTACATTGCACGTGTAACTTTAACTGTGTTGAATAATTAGAGACAAAAAATAAATGTAAATGTTTTTATTCTGACTGAATACCCCTGATATATTTGTTTTTTGTCTCTTTTTATTTAAAGCTCGTTTGAATGTGGAATTTGGTGAGAGTGAATAGGAACTTCCATTAACCGTCAATTTGGGTAAAGAAGAGACAATTTTTAATAAGTAGAATGAGAAAAGACATACAGAAATATTTTTTCCAAAAGCTCATAATATGAAATTTGATTGACTTTTCAACCATACTGTTGTATCGTGGAGAGTAAAGAGTCGAGAGGAAAAGATGTGATGCGGACAATGATCGATTATAAACTGATTTATTAACTTCTTAAATTTAATACAAAGTAGGTTATTTAGTGGTAAGCAATTAGGGTTACCAAAGTGGTAATATAACGTATCAAAAACAATACAGTGTTGTTAATTATGGTAATTTAAACATAAAACATTAAAAAACATTTAATACATATGTAATAACAATGTATAACACATACACTAAACGCTTAAGAGAAAAAACCGCTTATCTGAAACACTTTTTTCATCCCCTAGAATTTTTCGACCAATTACCTATAAAACAATCCGCTTACGAAACTCGCTTAAGTGAAAAACCCGATTACCTGAAACATATTTTCAGTTTAATTTTATATTTTTCATTGAAAAAACTCTCTTAAGTGAAAAAAAAAAATTTAATCGAACAGAACACTTTAACTTCTTTTTTATTTTTCACCTCCACCAATTTCACCACAAAAATTACATTTGAATTTGTGATATATCACAACCATTTTATTTAATATATTTTCTATTTTATTTAAATTTTTTCTAGGCAACTCCAAAAGATAAATTCAATTTTTTCTAGCTTTAAATTTCCGCTTAATGTAATTTTTAAACCCGCTTGAGTGAAATTAATTTTTTTTTAAAGCTGGTTTTACTGTATTTCGATTCAACTCCAATGAGCCTTCGCAATTGAAAAAACCAATTTCAATTCAACGCATTGCAGGTCGTTTATAAAAGGGTTTAATTTTAGTTCATATCGCTTCAGCTCGGTATATACTCTTTTCTTTAAGAGAAAGAGGAAAAAAAGCTCACGTTCTCTTTTATCATTTTTTAAAATTCGTGTACATAATTAATCTTTGTTGCGAAAATGGCCAATATTTTCCTTAGTTCCCTTATTTCTTTTAATAGCTGGATGGATTTTGTTCATATTTTATAAAAATTGAGGTAGTTCGAATTCGAAAAGTTTGTGAAGATTTGTATAGCGGGACAAAATATTATAAAAAATCTTGTTTTTTTATGAAATAAAAATATAAAAATTAAAAATGTTTTGACTTTTTTTCGTATTTTCTATATCCCATTAATACCTTTCTCTAATTGCTTTTAATCTAAGGATCAAAGTAGGAAAGTGTTACCTTTTTATTTTGTGTTCTATATTTTTTTCTATATTTAATATTTGGTGTTAAATTGATATAAATTTTTCTCCAAGTGTATGTGGTTTACTTATTCTTTTTGAATGACATGGCATGGTGTTCTGTTCACCACTTGTGTTGCCACTTTTGTGAAATGTAGGTCTACATGCTGTCAATGGCATAAATCACTAGATTCACGCGACTTACCCACGTGCGTTGACATTTCACAGGACTTGTGAGGGGTTGGCTGGCAGTATATGCAGTAGAACATCACAAAAGCTCTGTATAGGTACTGTTGTCATGAGTGACACGTCTGCCAGTCCAAAAGGATCAATTCATTAAACCTTGCTCTGCAGCACTATTTCAATATAATTTGGGTGTAGATTTGTGTGAATGTGTGTGTGTGTCGATCAATCCTCACGGTTGCTGATGCTGATGCAATTGATGCATATATATATGACAACGTGTCGAACTATATACTTATGTGATATAACCAGAATCAACAAAGAGGCACTCAGTCTGTCTTTCCACCCACACTTATATAGCCATTTGAAATATCCTTATAGCCACCCCACCCATATTATATAAAACAGTAGAAAACATCAATGTTATTGATTTTAAGTAGTTTCAAGTTGGAACATCTAAAGCGCCACAGTTATAGTCATTCTGATGTTATTACCATGTTCGAAAAGGATATAACAATTGAGTTGGCCATCTTGGCAAAAAGGGTTTTTACCTTTGCACTAAAAACTATACATATATGTACTTTGCTTTATCCTTGAGCGGCTCTCTTCAATAAATATTTGATCAAGATAATCGCAATAAAAGGATATACAACTATAGGATAGAGGAGAAAGCTTTTGATTGGATTAAGAGCACACACACTTTTGTTTTTTTGTTATTCTTCTGCTGTTGCTGTGCGCTGTCAAAGGACACTATCACCTTTATTAGATACCTCTGCTAAGTTGCTCGTTTCTGTTTTAGATGTGATTTTATTTTTTTGTTGTTGTTATATATTATTCTAGGTTAGCTACGAGTATCAGTATATACCTAGTAAAACTTAAGCAGACGTTTGGGGTTGAAAACTTAAAATAAAAATAAAAGGTAAAACGTGCAAAAAGGTTTTCGCAATCAACATCGGTGAAAGCGTTCGAGGTGTATTTTGTGAATCTATAGATACCTATACTTAAGTGTGTGCAACAGAGAATATGTTTGTAACCCTTAGAGAGGGTTGGTTTTCTATATAATACTAAAGATGACCCTTTTAAGAATATTAAATAGTTTCGAGGGATTTAAGTAATTTCAAATGGTTGTGTTGGCATCGTTTTGTTCTTATTTTTTTTGTTCTTATTTTCTTTGCGAACACATATGTTTTTATGGTTGCATGGGTTTAGGTCGTGATTTTGAATATTAAACGAAGAGAATATATTCCGTTTTTAAGGACACCATGGCTAATGCCAAATGATAGAAATTATTCATTTGAAAAACGTCCCAGATTAAGTAATTCTGTCAACGAGCTACATTATATATAGTTTACTCACCTGATATAATGTCTAAAGGAATTTAAAAGAAATTGAAGGTTATCCTTGAAGAAAAAAGGTCATACCTACTATTTTATTGAGACTGAGTTTCTTAAAAAAAATAAAAACAAACAAATATGCCTATGACATAGATTTTGGAAATTAAAGAAAGATATGATATTCAAGTATTTCGTAAAAAAAACATAGAAAATAGATGAAGTATCACCTGAAAAACTTAACTCCTATAAATCTGAAAAAAAAATCACTTCAGAGCCTTGTGTGACAGAATCTATAAATATTAAATAATGAATCTTTGTATGTGTGAGGCAAACAATTTTGATGAAATTGTAAAAATTTGTTCTAAATACCTACATAATAATATAGCAGCGAGATAGTTTAGAAAGTGGTTTGAGTAAAATCTGACTCACTGACACGCCCACTATTCACATAATATTAAAAGTCCTTAGATTGTTAAAATTTTAATAAAGCGCTCTTTAACATGAAGTATGAAATTTATTATTTTTACCACCCATTTCCACGCCCACTTTCACTATATTAGAATTTTATTTTATTTTTATATACGTAATAAGAAGGCTGAACATTTACAATGAATATCTCTTGAGACAAAACAATTACAGTTTGTTTGTTTTTGTTTTTATAAATCCGCCTACTACCACGCCCATTTTTTTGAAACTAAGATTCTTCCTTACTTATCATACCGAGAAGTTGAAATTTTTTTATTAAAAGCTCTTGAACCTAAAGTGTGAAATGGTTTTTTTTGTTTTTTTTTTTTTATTCCGCCTACTGCCACACCCATTTTATTTCTTTTTTTTTTTTTTGTTTTCTTATGTTTGCATTATTAAGTTTTTATAAAATTTTAAACTTTGTAGGTCCATCAATCTATCAAGATTTCATTTCTCACCATCTTCTTTTCAAAATTCTGAATCTAATAATCTAAGTTAAACTTTACTGAAAATAACTACACCAGCGATGATCCTTTCTAGGGATTTCCCCTCCTAGATCATCTATACATCCAAGAAAATGTCCACGTCTGCCTCTACCATCATTCCTATATCTGCCATTGTTGATTTCATATAAATGTAACAACATTTTAAAAATTTTAAAAATTCTTTGAAATACATAATATCAAAAGGAAAATTATGAATTTTGAGAAATTAAACATGAAACAATATTTGACAAACATTTTGCGAATTATATTGGATTCATTGTAAGTATAGGTATATAAAAGAATGCAATTCCATAAATCACATGCTCAAAATAACATTTCCAAAGAAACAGTATAGACATTTTTTGAACTTCAATTATGTGTAGCACATTATTATTCTTCATAAATGTTTGTGTGAAAAGTAACTCAATATATTGTCATAGTTATATTTATAAGGTAGGGGAAAGTACCTAACAGTGAGACAAGACCAAAAACAGTGAGAGATTTTGTTAAACCTTAAGAAAGACTTTTGTCCTATCTGTCAAAAATAAATAAAATTATTATAAAAAATAATAATAAATACAATCAATCACTCATTTATGAAAAATTCCGTCTCAATCTATATGGGAAGGTCAGTCTCACTGCCTCACTGGGGAAGTTATACCAAAAAAATGAAACAAGTAAGATATTCCGCTTTCTTTAATGCAAGAAACCTTAATACTTAACTAACTTCTTTAAATGTAAACGTTTGACAACAAACAAGGTATACTCTCCCCTATAAAAACAAAAGTACAAAAGAATTTTTATACATATTAAGTTCAAATTTGCCATGTTATTGCCTTTTTTCCTTTCGTTAGAATTTACAACTATATATCTATACAAAACCTACAAAAGATTCATTTTTCATTTGAATCAAAACTCACATGCAAAAGGAAATATGCCAGAGAAATGCAATATATCAAAATATTTTGTTCAATCAACTTTTTGAATAAAGGCCAATAAAATTCTAGAAACACAAACGTGAATGTATGGAAGTTGTTGTCATTACCACCCTTCCATCAACTGTTCTGTTACCTTCACCTTTACCTTTACCTATGTATAAACAAACCAAATAACATCATACATATCTATGTACCTATAGCACTCATATCCTTCACTATAGCATCCTAAGGTGATGCGTTTATTGAAAATCAACTTTTTTATTGCATATTTCTAGGCAACCAAACAAACCTGGATAGCTTTTTGGAAAATTTTGTAAATTTCCGCTCTTTCAAGTGCAGATACGAATAAATATTTTATATAGGTAGATGCGTCTCTATATAAAGAGTTGCACTTGGATATTTAAGTTGTCGTTTGAAAATATATACTTTCCATATATGAACTATATCTACCTACAACTTCCTTAATAAAACGAAGACGAAAACATCGTCAAAGTACCTACTGGCTGTTGGTATCCTATACCTACCTATAGAACTTTGATGAAATCGGTTTTCTCTGTTAAAGCATATATAAATAAAATAATAATATGAAATTCGTCCTTCACAAATATTTGACATGAAAATGATTGATTGAGGAGGATGCAGTTGCTTTGCTTTTGATTTTCAAAATCAACAAAAAATATATGCATTTTTTTTCTTTATATACTACCTACATAATATCAGGTTCAGACTCTCAGCAATGCAAACGGTGAATTTTGTTTTTTAAGGAAATTGATTTTCTTTTCAAGTCAGTTTTTATATTTTTAAATGTGTGTGATTTGTTTGTCAGTTTTTAAAAGAGAGAAAGAAACCTATTAAAGAAAATACCTGATACCTACTCAGAACAAGTACCTACTAAGTTTGATTTAAGTGAAAGTTTAAGTAAATGTCATTTTTTGTGAAAGGAATATTTTTGAATAATTCTATAAGGACATACTTAACTAAAGTGAAATGAATAATTTATACGTTCAATCATCCTTATACTTATTAAACTACTATATTGATCGAAAGGCACGTTATAACATTTTAAACTGCTCATAATAAATTCAAAACTTTTAACATTTTAATTTTATCAAAAACTATATAAAATATTTAAACATCTGCAGCCGTATTTCTTATAGATTATATTGACAAGTTAGACAGTGTCTTAAATGTTCGAAATAATTGGAAATCGAAATATGCTTTATTTAATTAAATTAAAAATGTAACACTAGTCAATATTTAAACCGAATCCGTTGTCTAATTAAAATAACTCTTAGACGACAATTAAATATGTTTATTGGTCAATATTTCAAAATTTTATTCTGCGGTCAGGTGTGTAAAGTTCATGAAAAATATTTTGTTTACTACTTAATCGAGAAACACTTCTACCAACTCCTTTAACGTGGACTTGAAAAATAATAAAAATAAAAATTTACATTTATTACGAAATTTTAATTTAAAATTTAAATACAAAAAATTAATTATTAGATACTGGGCATGTCCATCTTCCATGTCCATTTCGAGGTGCAAAATATTAATATTTTGAAATATTGGCCCTTATTAAGATTATGTTTAGCTAAACATGACTGTTCTTGTCATTTCACATTTTTGAATAAAACAAGTTTGAAAAAATTTTGTTTCATATTTTTTTTTTTTTATTTTAAATAAATTTTAAATTAAATTTAAACATACATTTTAGGATTAAAACAATTTTATTTGATATACAAAAAAAAAATACATTTTTGGCTTTAAAAAAGCTACGGCATTTTACTGTAAGTGTTGCCGTTGTTTTTATTTTTGTTTTTTTTTTTAATTTTAAATCATTTTTTTTTTAAGAAAATTGCCCTTCGTGGCTCAATGGAGGAAAACAACTTTTAATTGAGTTAACTTATACGCAATAACTTTTTAATACATCTTATAGGAATAACCTTGTTTAACATTTTTTTTTAACATTTTAAAGAAAAAAAAATACTGGATCGCACGAACTTGCTACATTTTAACAAAAAATTAATCATTGTTCAATTTTAATATGAAAAAACTTTTTGCCCCAGCTGGGGATCGAACTTGGACCAAGCTCCCTCAGAGCCAATGCACTACGCATTGCGCTACCGAGGCCACTTGATCAAGTTCATCCCAATTAAGGTTTTGTTGTTTGACAATTGCATTTGAAACCAGAACCACTAAAGGAGTCTGATGATCGGCCTAGCAGTCGGGAAATAGGTATAACTCCAGCCTATAAAATCTTGGTGGTAGCTCACCCAATTGTTGTTGTTTCATTCAAACCTTCGAGCTCAAATAAAGCTAAAAAAAATTTTTGAGTCCATTGCCGGCTAAAGTTTCATGAAATTTTAAATCTGTATGTCAAAGAATCGACAGCAGAGATTTGTTTCCGGGACCAAAAATTCTTAAAGCGCGGCTATGCTGATTTACATGCCAACTGAAATAGATTAAAAATATACAAAATCAATTATTACAAAAAAGTTCTCATCTTATTCTTTAATCAAAATAGGTACATCAGTGAATTTTTCACTCGTATCATCCCCCATACCATAATACATCTCTCAAATGTCCCCAATGGACATTGCACCCTAAAACTACTCACTTATACCGCAGGACATTTACAAAGGCTATGCCATACATCATATTGTTGTCACTTTTATTAACATAACCCTCCAGACTGCGTATATATGTATAGTATATATGCAATAATCCTTCAATATAGAAATTTCACGGAAACGAATGATAAATATTTCGGACTTGAAGGAAGAATATTGTGTTGAAAGGATTATGAATAAATTCAGCATGATGATGGGTATAGGATGTGTGACTGCAAATATAAATGTAACCATCAGCAACAGCAGTGTAGTTCGTCTTGTCCTTAGACCTATCTAACTTCATCTCTATATTGCCTCAAACTATACTATCGCATACTCTCTCTCTCTATCTCTCTCTCTCTTTTTCTATTGCTTGCAAGTGGAAGTAGTATTATCATCTTTAGATTGCAGATATCTCCTTTGCATGAATATAATATACCACCCATCGCATCGTATCGTAAGGATAACCTTTCCCGGGGCCAAGATTGTGATACATTATTTTGAAACGAATGCGATGTCCTTTTTTACATTCATCATTCTTTCCGTGCTTGATGGTAGAAAAAAAGGACTACCTTGTATTTCTAAATATACCTACCTATATCGGCATAGTAATATTGTTTGGTAGCCAGAACTATCTACGTATACCTCCATATATGATGGAGGTTATTGTTATGATTTTCATATCTTAACTTGATGGAATATTTTACTCAGGCAACATGTGTATATAGAATGCATACCATCATCATATCCACTACCTACATGGAAACGAACTTAATATATTTGGACAAAATTTCCTTTTCTTTTTTTAAAGAGACCGTTCCGTCTACATATGGGATGGTGTATTAGTAGGTAACTTTTTGAAACTGTACCTATAGCGGGTCCTTAAAGAACTTCTGTAACTTTTTCTTAACTTGACTTTGTGTGTTGAGTTTTTTGTATATTATTAACAAAAAAAAATGTGTCCCAAAAATAAATCATATTTTCAATCTGGACAAAATATAATTCTATTTTGAATTGAAAAATATCATTCGAAACAGGTATGATACATTTATACGCTCTATATACATGAACCCAAAAGTTAATTTATGCCAAAAAGACGATGAGGTGTGTAGGATCGGCTGAAAGTTTCAGTATGTGGATAGAAAAAAATCCTTATATATTCATATAAATATCTATCAGTAACAAATTGTATATATTTTATATACATATGTTATACATATGTACCTATAAGGCATATAATGTATGATAGATATTTTTTACGATCTTTTGAAGAGAAAGAGCACAAATTGATTTTCCTTTCGAAAGAAAAATCCATCATTGAATTTGACCATAGAAGGACGACAAATATAATATAAAAAAAAAACGATTCGAGGGATGTGATTTACCAATCACAGTTTAAAGGAGATATAAAAAAATAATAATATTTAAGATGACAATAACAACAAAAATTTTGTTTATGTATTTGGACTAAGGAGGAAATTCTTTTGGAAGAAAAATAGAAATCTTTTTAATAGGACATTATTATATATATACTCTCCACTCCACTCTATCCTATAGCTATATCCGTTTGTTTTCAATCTGTAAATATTTGATTAATATCAAAGCGAATAATATGTTTTTTTTTTTTTTTTATTTTATGTTCTCATATAAATTTAAAAATTCCTTCCTGTTTATCTATTGGTCCCTCTATCGAGTTGGATTTCAGAAGAAAATAGCTGTACCTATAAAATAACTTTGGAGGAATGTTATAACGGAGGAATGAACACCAGTAACGTTATAGATGCAAAAAGCTGGAGTGATTTTTTTATGAATTTAGGAGTTTTTTGTCGATTAATAATGTAAATAAGAAAAAAGAGAATAGTTGGAGATGAAGAGGCTTTCAAGATAGAGCCCTAATGCATATACATATAGATATATTATAGTAACTCCTGGTACATATCCTGGTACGTTACAGACCTTAACCTGTAGTCGCACCTAAATCACTAACAGTCAACCGGTAAAGTTCTTTGAATTATATTTTTGATCTCATTTTATGTGTTAGCATCGTCTCGTCCTAAATCCGAAGACGTAATTGATGTAGCCGTTCATCTAAATATGAACCTCGTCGTTGACGATGATTTTTAGTTGCAATAATAACCAAATAAAGGTCAAGTATAAAATTCGCAAAAATAAAAATCGATCTAAGGAGATTTTAATCAAATAGGCGTGTTCAGTAAATTGAGATCTCGGAGATCTCAGCAATCTCAGCTATACAGCTAAATTTTTCAGTTTTGCCGTCAAAACTCTGAGGAAAAAAAATCTTGGATTCGCTTGCCACCTTTTAAGTGAGAAAAATCTCTGAGATCTTATTTTTCTGAAAGCGTAAAAATATGATATTACGATGATAAAGAAAACGAAAAAAAAGTGGGTCCCACCATTCCGTTTGTCTGTCTGTACCTCGACCTTTACAGCCTTAAGCTAATTGAAGCGATTTTTTTTTTAAATTTAAACCTTGAAGGTTTTTAAACAATTTATAGTAAAAATTTAAGTTTTCCATCTTCAAATATCTCTAAAAATAACGGTACAACGGTGAAAACCCGAAATTGCATACTTTCAGGGGTAAATTGTGACGATGAATGATGATGTCTAAAAATTCCTTTTGTATGGTAAGTACAAATTATTGATTTTAAGGAACAATATTGACAATAAACTGATTTTGTTCCTCACGAAAATAGAATGACAGATGACGTTAGGCTCTCATCCTGCAACATTTGTGTATAAAAATTATTGTAGCATGCCACCATTATGTTGTAAATTTTATTTTCACTTTTTAAAATGCTAAAAATGATGAAAAATTCAAACAATAATGTCGTAGTATTTACCTTATTGCATTTTATTTATTATTCACTGGTCTTAATCAGGTTAACCTTCTTATCAAATTAATTCAATGCTTTTTTCAACGATTTTATTTTGGATAAAGCTAAGGGCATAACCAACAGAATGGTGGTGGCGATTACGATAAATTTTATCGCGCGATTAAGATGCGATTAAAAACCTGCACATCAATGCGATATATTGTGCTATCCGCCGTCGCCATTGTACCTTTAAGAAAAATGAAACCTCTAAAAAATCCGAAATTTTTTTCTCCGGAAAAAGGTGTTTTTAAGACTTTTAGATGAAATTTGAATCGAAATATTCAATATACGTCAAAATATAGTTTGTTACCCCTCCGTGAAGCTATAAACTGTTAAATTCCATTGAAGGATAGCTAAGATATCGATAGATTGTAAAACATCTACAAAATCAGAAATGTAAAAAATTTGTTTTCATTTTAATTTTTTTTTTTCAAGAACTAAATGCTAACTTTATGCGATATTGCGATCAAATGGTGCTTGTTGCGTTCAACAAAAATCGCTTAACTGAACGCAGCAGTGGAATGTGATGGCAGTCCACATATCACGCAGATGTGTGCCTCTCCATTAATTCACATACATATGTGCGGCATCCATATTGTTATCGCGATCTCTACCGCCCCATCGCGTCAGTTTGCGCAATGCTTAAAAAATTGTTCACATATAATTACATTTTCGTTGTTAAAAACAGAACCTCTTAACTTGATTAATCCTCCAGGTGTTCTTAATCTAATTAAGAAAAATGTGAAAGCAAGAGAAGTTAAATTTTGACAACCATATCAACTATTAAAACTCGAAGTCTTTAGAGAGAAGAAAGAGGCCTGATATAGGCGATATGTACCTAATGTATCATTAAATTACCTGATAATTTATTAACAATTCCCCTTAACATAATAAACTATACGTCGTATAGGTATATAATACCGGAAATATCTGCCAGTCTATTTCCTAATTTTATTAACAAACAAAAGTTAACCATTCATTATCCAGAAAGTTGTTGCAAACTTCCTTATACTTATTATTATTTGGTATTCTCAACCCTTGTCACATCAAATATACTCGTATCTCGTATATACTGTTGAGATTTCATGTAATACTTTAGCTCATCACTTATAATTACTTATGTCCACATAGAACAACTTTCCTATAATATATATTATATACTGTTGAGATTTCATGTAATACTTTAGCTCATCACTTATAATTACTTATGTCCACATAGAACAACTTTCCTATAATTTCATCTTCCCCCTCACCTTCCCCCTGCCATATCATTCCACTATCTAGTTTTTTTTTGTTTCAGAAAAAATAAAAAAAAATAATAATAATAAAAATCTAAATATAAGAACAAGTTTGTGCAAAACTACAATAAATAAAATTAATTTCTATCATCCTGTTCATCCTCGTGTTCAGTTCACTCCATTAGAGAGAGAGATGAAATAAATGCAAGAAAAAAAAATAAAAATAGAAAAAAATATAATGCGAACCGGAAAAGTTTTTAATGTCATATCCTTTAGCATACTGAATGTATTTTCGAGCTTCACTTTCTCACTATCAACCCGCTCACCTTCAACCCCATCATCACTATACGAGTGAACTATAGTACTATTCCACTTTTGCAATGCAACAAAAACTATATACACGGTCGGCAGCGTGGCGGCGCGGCGCCATTGCGGGGGCTTTGAGAGTTGTCATTGTTCTTTATAGGAACTCGCTATATATACATATACAAAATGGTTATGGTATGGTGTGTCGTAACACCAGAAGCCGAACGTTTGAAATTATAATTTTAATGAACTTTTCTCGGAGCATTGTACAACATGAAATTTAATTATATCGTCGGGTTAATGCCGATGCCAAAAGGGACGACTTGGGTAGATGATGCGGGAGGAATATAATATGTGTATGTGTGTGTGTGTGAATGTTTTGAACTAAAGAATTTGAGGAGCCAGGGTACATGGAGAGTTATAGAGTTTAAAGTAACCCCCGCTGGGTTATGGATGTGACACTCTAATTCACCATCGAATATTACTTTCTTTTTTTTTTTTAAATAATACTCGCTGTACCGGAAAGCAATATCATAATAAATTTATACAGGGTGCTTCCAAAATTAAAAATTTATTCCCAAGAAAAAAAAATACCCAAAGATTGTTTCTTTCTTCAAAAAGGAAAAAAAGTTATTTTATTTTAATTTAGGAAATGAGACCTACGGGCTTTATTTTCGCGGGTCTTATTGCACTCAGCGCCTATTCTATTCAGCTCAGTATATTTATTATTGATAAGCTTGACAAAATCAGAGTTGGAAACAAAATTTTTAACTTAACAATTCTAATTTCAAATCTCAAAAATTATAATAAATTGTAACAAATTTCACTATAACCTCAGATTTAAAATAGAAGAACAGAATAGAATAGAAAAAACAAATAATAAACTTTAACTTATTCTAATTTACTATTCAGAGCATGAATTTTTGCAATTTTAAAAGCAACTCCAAACAATAATTTTTTAAATTTTTAAGTTTAGACAAAAAGTTTGAAGA
The DNA here is from genome assembly GCA_951394125.1 of Epistrophe eligans. Lineage (NCBI taxonomy): Eukaryota > Metazoa > Arthropoda > Insecta > Diptera > Syrphidae > Epistrophe > Epistrophe eligans. The sequence goes on along the minus strand of OX596031.1, from coordinate 8,485,541 downwards.
AAATAATACCAGTGGTTCACACACTAAAATACATATGTATATACAGACAAGAATTCACCCAGCATTAGCGGTACCATTTTTACTAATTGTGTAAGATGTTTATATTATGTACCTACATTAGGTACTATGGCAAGTTATGGACTTGTAAAAAATGGAGCTCGAGATTTTGATCCAAGTTGACATTAGCGAAGTCGAAAAAAGTGGGTCTCCCGATTCTGTCTGTCTACCTGTCCTGTGCTTTCGGCTTTGGCCTAAACGGTTAGGTCGATTTTCTTCAAACTTGGTTCTTAGTGTTTTTGGGCATTCCGCCATACTTTTTTAGTTTTTTTTTTTAAGACCAAAAATAACTGTAGGTACCTGTCGCAGGTAAAATTTTTTTTAAAAATTTATGAAAATCTTATTTTTCTCGAAAACGTGCACACAACTTAAAAAAAATTCAGTAATTTTTTTTTTACAAAAAGGCTATGGTAAAAAGTGGTGCCCCCCATAGAACTATTTTTTTTATTTTCGATTTTCTCAAAAATGATTCAACTGATTTTGAACAATTTTTTTTATAGAAAATTTTTCAAGAACATTTAAATTTATGTAAGACCTACCAAAATTTTCAAACTTTTTTTTTTTTATTTTCAAAAAAAGTTTCAATAATTTTTTTTGAGAACTTAATAATTCGAAAATAACTTGGTCCATTTTTATTAAAAACCCAACACCCAGCAGTTTTTTAATATTAGCTAGCTGATTTAAAATAAAAATTATTCTAATGACCAAAAATAACGGTATCTCCCATGCAAAGTGTTTAAAAAACCGGAATCATCCATATTTCTCAAAAACGACTCCTACAATTTTGATTAAAATTTGTATGTGAACTAATATTAGTACGATCTAATATGTTATTGAAAAAAAAATGTATTGTTTAGATTTAAAAAATGATCTCTCTTATAGAACCATTTTTTTTTTTGATTTTCGACTACAACATTATCTGTTAAACCGAATTTAATGAAATTTTGTACACAAGAGCTTCTAATAAATTTGAATAATATTGCATATCAAAATTTTCAAAAAATCAAATTTTGGATTTTTAAAAACAATTTTTTTTTGTAAATTCAATATTTCAAAAATGGGTAGATGATTTTTTTTTTAAATTAATGTTAAACTCCGCATAAATAAATTCTAAAATATGGCGTACCAATTTTTTATTTCCGAAAAGTTTTCAAAATTGTATATATATCTACAAATTATTTTTTTTTTAAAACCGTTCCAAAAATTTTTAAATTTTTTGTCTCATAAATTAAGATTTGTGTAAGAAATCGAATGGTATATAGATTGCGTTGGTGCCAAAACAGTTTCAGAAGTTGTTTAATCAATTTTGCAATAAAATCCGTGCATTACTACGTGGAAAACGATGCTATAGGTTTATATTTTATACAACTCTTTAGGAAAAAAAAAATAAGAACACCCTTGATACTTTATAAATTTATGATATCGTAACCAAAAATAATAAAATAATATAGTATTAATTTATACGTAAGTGTCAGTATGACTGTACTTGTAAGACTCCACGATCACTTTTTGAGAATAAAAAAAAAAAAAAACAACGATTACGTACAAGCACAACGAACAAATCCAGTCACTCAGTGCGAAATATGAGTAAATCAACCATGTAGACTGGAAGAGTGGAAGAACGAAGAAGGTGAAGAAAACACCATTAGCCAAGTAGTTTTCTGTGTCATGCTATATAAGTTTACCAACATTAAAAACTGGTTTTATTTTTACTGCATCAACAAAAAAAAAATATTTCATTGACTTTATCTCTCATGCTAATGAGCTAAACGATGCGAGAAGAAGCAAAGATTTCATGCGATTTACGACAACGTATGATTGTGTATAGCTGTGAAACTATTCAATGGCTTACATTAATAAACTTAATTTCAGATTATGAATCTTCAAACTGTAAGATTAAATTAAATAGGAAAATTAATGCGAGTAAAATAAAAGGGACATAATTTTGAGCGCAGTAGGTACACATAATATTAAAGGTTCAGTTGCAGTTCTGTTCTGCGCAGCTGTCAAAATCGAGGTATTATTGTGCGATAATGGTAGAGCCAGTGCCCCTTACTTGCTGAGTTTAATACTTTGTTGTTAATTCTAACGATGCGTGTTAAGTTCCTGTAGGCACTAGAACAGCCATTTTTAATTTTTGACACTTTCAACTTTGACAACCTGCGCAATATATTACCTTAGATTTATGTACTTTGTTTTAAGTGGAGATTATATCTTTTGACATTCAAGGTGCTTTTGTGGTGTGCGCTGGACCACCCATGCAATAAAATTTACAAAAGCCCAAGATCACAAAAAATTGATTTGTCAAAAAACACAGACCAATTTTCTAGTGAATATACTAACGGTTTAACATTTCTTGTGTGCTTTTATGTAATTCTCAGAAAGGGGCTTTAACGCCATGTCCTTTATTTTGACGGAAACTTTGTATTGTCATCTTGAAATGTTTTAAAAAAGTAGATACACGTCAAGAAATTAATCAAATAATTTTTGTATCTAAATTTGTAGCTCATAAGATAATGCTTATTTGCTGCAAAAAAAAAAAATAATATTGTAATTTTTCAGCTATTAAAGTTTTCGCTTTAATATGTCTTAAATCAGAATGCAAATTTTGTACTTGGTATACTTGAATTTATAGCTAATTAAGTGCTCCTAAGTTTGTTATATCTAACCAGATTTTAAACTTCAAACGGTTTTTGATGTGTAAGCATTTATGCCGGCGGCGGCGGTAGGGTAAACTAAAAACGTGGACATTTCTTGTAGCACATTACCTTTCTGCTGTTACACGTTACGATGCGTTGATGTATATTGGATACGTTCAATATTTAGTGCGTTTCTTTGTAGCTCAAACTAAAATCGAAAGGTCAAGTTGAGTTTGGGTTGAAATTTGGTTGACAGTTCAAACTCGCCACGTTCTGTGATGTAAAATCAGGACTTGAATATTTTACACATCTTTTGATGTTTACACATCTTAACCGTGAGACCCGGCCCTCACTTTTTTTTTAAATATTCAAGCTTCCGCCTAAATAAGCCTGAAGTCAAAGTTAGTGGAAGAAAATATGAAAATAAAATTATTTTCGATTTCCAAAACTTTAAGTTCTTAAATGCTTATTTGTTGAGATTTTATTATTTTTTTTAACATTAGAAATGTTTAAACGGAGGCATACAATGTAAAAAAATCAACAGAATTTCAAAAATATGAAACGCCTAGTAGGCAAAGGGGGTGAAACGTGAGGGGAATAAACAAAATAAACAAAATAAACAAAATAATCAAAATAAACAAAATAAACAAAATTATTTCGTTCATGCTTTGTTCTTACTAGTCTGAGGAAACAAACTACGAAGAAGATGATAAAACGGACAGAAAAAAAAGGAGAAATGTTCGTAGAAAAAAAATGGGTATGTTTTTGATGATGATTTTTGCGAATTTTGAAAAATACCCGATTTGCATTTACTTAAATACTTACATATATCTTTCGATCCAATTATCAATTATAAAAAATATTAAGGTAGGTATATGTATAATTAAAGGAAAAATGACTGGCGTGTTAGAGCAAACAAAAATTTTCAAAATCATTCAAAATTTTATACTAAAAACATGAAAATATATATCGGACAAATAATTTAATTCAATGAGGAAGTTGATAAAAACAAAAAAAGCATTAAAATACTTTCAACCACCAATTGGCGAGAGGAATATAGTATTCTATAGCCGGCGGCGGCGGAGTTTGTGTAATATAAAACCACAATCCCTTATTAAATTGCTTATTTAATAGAAACAAAAATTTAATACAAAACAATATTTTTTTAAACCACATGTATTTGACCCTTTTTAGGAAAGTTATGATGTTGGTACCTATGTTCAGAAAAGTTGCTCAACATTTAAATTTGACATTTAATGTACATTCATAAATACATAAATGCTTTTTTCATTTCTAATGTTCCTCAACTATGCTGGAATGGCAAATCGGGTAAATTTTTTAGCTTTTATTGATTGATTTATTTCAATTTAAATTCGAAAACAGAGAAAACGTAAAATTTAGGCTAAAACAATTTTAATTTGTTAAATTGTTTCTTAGATTTTTGCAGCTCACTTTAAAGCTAACTCTAGCTATGAGCTTATTTTAGCGGAAACTTGAATGTAGGAAAAAAACCGAAAAAAAACTCAGTCTTATTTTAGAAAAAAATTCACGTTATTTAAATTTGAATTTCAAATAAAAAAATATACATAAATTCTTCAAAGCTTTTTGCGTAATAAACATTAATATTAAAAATTATTAAATTCTCTCGTTTGCTATTTTTAGGAAATCTCACCCGTTAACTTCAGACTTTTTTTAGCTTTAATTATAGAAAAAGTATTCGAGCTGCAAATGTTTGTCGCAACAAATGCAAATACTAAAATTATTTCATTCCTCTAAAATAAGGGACATTTCAACGCCTCGGGGGAGGATACGAACTGACACTTAAAGTGAAGTGAAGTGAAGTGAACAAAACAAAATTCTTTCATTCATTTTTTTATATTTTTTGAACACATCTTTTGAATATTACATGTACACTTAAAACAAGCATTGTCCTAGTTTCGTTTCGGTTTTATATTATAAAATATTGGATGTGTTATTTGAACTCTGAGAAAGAGAGATAAACCTCATTTATGCATGTCGGAATGCAGAGGTCGCTGACAGTATGCTGTCGTTTGTGGAACACAAACAGTTTGACATAAGAACTAACGATTTTGCATTTTATATACTCGACTCGAACTCTCTCTAAAATATAGATATACTCGTACTACAGTATACATTCATAGTTAAGTGGTTGACCAAAGAAAGGATTATCCTTGGATTTTGAATTTTATTATTGGCTCCAATGAAAGATAAGACTTCAAATCGAAAATGTTAAAAACAAAAAAGAAAAAAAATAGTAATAGTAGTAATAATAATAAGAAAAGAGAAAAAAAGGACATTTATGCAGAAGTTCGCAAAAGCGACAACGATAAAGTCGCTTATTTATATTCGTTTGGCCCGAAATCCAAAGAAAAAGGAGTCGAAGCAATATCCTGTGGCACTATATTACCTTCGATGAAATTTATTACAACTTGAGCTGTTTTTCTTCATTATACTGAACGATATATCTTGATATTGTAGACAGAATCCATTCTTTGTGGGCGAGGGCGACTACTTGTTGTCATTTCGTGTACTTTTTGTTAGTGTAAATGACTTATGTATCCACCTACCCTATGAGATGGGCGAGGGAGGTCAGAGAATAGAATTAAGTACATTTTCTCATCTTTTAAGATCCAAAGCAAGCTCGAGCAAGCTCTATAATATCGGTGGGATGGATGAACGCCGAACGATACCGACGACGACGACGAGCGACGGTCTGATTCGGTCGACGAAAGTGATGAAGTGAAATGATATTTAGGAAGGTGGGATAAAATCTATGTAATAAAGTCATCGCGCTAATGGACTACGAATAACAAAACAAATTCATTTGACCTGGGTGTTATATGGCCAGCAGCACCCAGGCAGGCACTTCTATATCAAAGTCGGTATTTTATTACAGGTTTATATGCGGTGAAGAGCTTGGGTCATAGCCCTCACATCTATGTATAGTATTTATATATGTAGGCAGTTTGTATATTTGTATAAGGTCAGCTGTCTGGTCTCTCTTATAGAAGTAGGTTGATAAAATAAATGGTAATGGTAAGACACATGAAACGAACCTGACTGTTATTTTCTTTGTGCATAAAATCGCACTAGTATAGCACGTAGGCACAGTTTGAAGACCCCCAATATAATTAAAATAAAAAAAATATATCCTTGAAATTTATTCTATATTCTCATGATATTCTAGGTAGGTATAATAAGGAATAAATAAAAATAAAATGCACTTATTCGCCTTAAGCTAAGATTATCTAAAGATTTATAGAATTGTGGGAATTCAATATGCCTGTGATAAGCCCCAAAGTAAATTATAGTAAAATAATAGTATCACCAAATTAATGTTTAAATTATATTGTACAGTACAGTATTGTTAATAGATTTAGCATAAACAAAAATAAGGAAAGGTCCTTATAAGTACCTACCTATGTATATGAATGATGAATAAAACTTATCGCGAAATTTTTATTTGTTGATGTTATGACAACTCAAAAACTAACTATCAGATTGAGCTGCAATTTACACTTAATAAATATTTGTTGTAAAAATGAAAAGTTTTCCAGTTCTTCCATAGATGGCACTCAGAATCTAAAAATAAAAAACTATCCTTATAAATAAGCTGAAACTTTCACAATATATTTGTTATGATTGTAAGCTAAATGTTTTCCAACAGATGGCTCTGAACATCAAAATATAAATATTAGATAAAACAGAAAAACTAAATACATTTACCTAAAAATTATTTGTTATGAAGTGACAGTGTATGTAATTCAAAAATATTAAAATATTCCGACAGATGGCGCTGACTATAAAAATAGCAAACAACTAAAAACCTAACGATTGGAGTAAAATTTACAAATATATTTCAATTGAAGTATGAATCTCACATAAATAAAAAGTTTAACATTTATCCGATAGATGGCGATGAAAACAAAATATCAGTTCGATATTAGCATAAATATTGAAACTGAGGCATCGGATTGAGTTGAAACTTGCAGAATAAATTATTGTTACGGAGTAAGATGTACCTACATTTATATTAAAAGATTTCAAGTTTCACGATAAATAAAATACATAAATATAAAAAGAGGTAAAAAATTTAAAATTTGCCTTCTGATTAAACTCATATAGTTTTTTTTTTTTAATGAAGTGAGATATTTACATAAATCAAAAGTCTTACATTTTTTCGATGGCACTTAACACCTGTTAAATGTTTTGCCAATGGACAGCTGTATTTGAAATGTTCACTGCACATATAAGCTAACCAATTGATTTATTCATTTACTCACCCAATCGCAACTCGAAAGCTGTTGTCTATTTAAAAAATAAATTTGTATTTAATTTTACAACAATTTTATAATTCTAAGTGGGCACAATAAATATATCTATCTATCTTACTAAACATTTTTTTTTTAACTAAGAAAATACACTGGTGACTCAAACTGGTAACTTCCAGACAAAATACATTTTCCAAGGATTTTTATTATTTTTTTTTTGTATATTGCGTAACAAACATTATCAGTTTTTGACTACGTCAATGTGTGTAGAATAAAATTATCCGGGGTAAAAATTAGTGTTTATTCAAGATATTTTTGACACAATTTTCTGTATTATTATTATTTTTTTTTTTTTTTTTTTTGGTTAAAAAAAATGTCCCAAAATTGAACCCAAAAAAAACCTTCTTGTGCCAAAATAATTATACAATATGAAAAATATAACTACCTATAGTTATACCGCATTTTTGCGATTATGATTTATTATGATTTAAAATTTAATATTCTTAAAATAGAATTGTATATAATTACGATGAAAACCTACACTGACTTTCAAAAAAAAAAAAAAAAAAAACAACAGGCACTAACATGAGTTTTCAAGCTTATTATTTTTATCATTGCTTAAAAGTTAAACTTAACTTTTTGCAAAAAGTATAAAAGTGAAAAAATAAAGAGCCTTCCTCTGCTATTAACAATGGAAAAGGATATCAGCCAAATGACAGCCACGACTACGGTTGCAGCACCGTATCCTTTTCATGAAATTTTCCATGGCCAATTTGCACATTGATGTCCTCGATAACTTCACGAATTCCTTCTTTAAGGTGTTGAATAGATTGTAGAGCATTGTCATACACCTTATCTTTCACGTGAAAAAAGTCTAAAGGTGTTAAATCACAAGATCTCGGTGGCCAATTATGATCACCTCTTCAAGAAATAACACGGTGCTATGTTTGTAGTGAATTTTAACTATTTCAATGTTGAAGCGTATATCGTTCCATTTTTAGTAATAGCGTAGTTTTTACTTGTCCAATGTCAAAAGATGACAGCTTCAAGTGACAACTGCCCTATTTAAAATGAAACCTGGAAAATCCTTTACATTAGCGAACATCTGCTTGCGAGAAATGTTACCAAAACTGTGTTTTTTCACTTGAAATATTTTTCATTTCTTTGTTTTTCCAAAAATAAGGTTTTTTCATCCACTTCATCCACTCCACAAGTGAGTTGAATGTTTTTAAATCTTTACAATTTCTGAATGCGAATTTCTTGAAATAATTTAATCATTTTTTTATGAAATGAATTTTTTTTAAATTACATATACCTACATATAATATATTGAAAGGCACTCTGAAAGTAAAAACTACCATTACTACCGCTAATCTTAGATCTAAAAAATTCTTTGATTTCTCAAAAATACTATACCTGTCTACGTTTTTAAATGCCTTCGGAAAAACGGGGAGAAAACAAAAAAATTCCTTTAAACAAGAAGAAAATATAAAAATTTAACCTAAGAAAAAAAATTAAGTTTCAAATTTAAAAATGTTTAATAAGCTTTCTCTATAAAATATATTTTTTGTACCTACTTATTAATTTTTTAAATGAAAAAAAAAAATATACTATTTTATTTTGAGAAGCTTCTGTCATAGCTGCATTTTTATTTCCGACGGAATTTTTTTTTATTTTCTAAATTTCTGCCGGTGCGGCGGCGGAGGTTCAAATAAAATGACAATGGAGCAAAATTTTAAATTTTTAGATTTCGAATCATTTTTATCATAATAAAAATGCATTATAATTGTACTAAATCGTTGCGCCAATGGTTTTAATTTATGTACTAACATGTTTTTTTTAAATCGTTAAATCTTTGAAGTTTAGAAAAAGGATTAAATTTAATTTTTTTTTTTTCGCTTAGTAAAGTGCTACTTGGGAGCCTGTCCCCCTCTCCACAATGTTACGCTTACACCCACTGTTATTATTGCAAAACTAGTGGAGTTCTTTGTAGTAGGTACTTGCAGCGGCGATAATATGTGATATATACTTTATTCTTAATAAGAGACTAAATAAGGAAAACAGATTAAAATTTATCCATAAAAGGTATCACTTTTTATTTTTAAAAGAAAAATTTAAAAAGACATACCTACATTATGTGTGTGTTGTTGGCTATGCTGCTAAGTGAGCAGAATTCATGAACCAAAGGTGTAAATGAATCCCATTACATATTTCTCTCAATGTTTTCCTTCTTTTTAAATACACCATTTCCGACATGATTTTAAAAACAAAACAACCATATGCTATAATCCTCATTAGGTCAGTCAACACATTCTGACTGACACCTTCTATCCACCAAAAAAAAAAAAAAATTCAAAATCTTGATCTCAATTTTCAAACATAATAATCCAGTTCAATTACCTTTCAGATTTAATCCGCCTTCACCCCTAAGTAAGAATTTTTTTTAATTCTGTATTTTATTCACTTTTTCCATCGATTTCAAGCGAATGCACCAACTTATAGGTGTACCTACACCACCACCGCCGCCGCCGAGTCCAATGGATTAAAGATGTTTTAAGAATTTTCTGAAAAAAAAAATAATAAATAAAATTGTTTTGTGCCTTCTAAAATTAGACCTGTATCACGCTTTTATAATAACAAATCCGTTCTAATTGAAATCGGTTGTTTCTTTGTGTGTAGCTAGCTATAGGTAGGTACTATCAAAAATCAAAACCAAAAAGTAAAAAAAAAAATCTCTCTGTTCCGGCATCTTTCGATGAAGCAGTGTTCGTAAAAATAATGTAAACAAAACGAACTGAAGAGAAAAAAAAATAACATGAAAATGTAAACAAAACTATCATCTATAACAATTTATTGCAGCAAACATTTTTTCGAGATACAATTTTGAGATTTTTCTATTCAATTCAGCATCTCTATATTATGATGATACGTCAACCCCAAATTGTGATCGATGATGAAGGGCAACAAAACAACATGTTTTTTTTTTTTGTTTTTTTATTTTTTGTTCTCGTTTCTTTTTTGTTATTTTCTTCTTCTTTTTCAGATTTGGATTCCTCCAAAAAACAAGTGTTGAATCTTTTGGTTTTTGGTTCTTGTATCTACCTACCTAATTCATGGAAGTGGTGAGTTTCTCTTTTTCAAGCTGGAGAAATTCCAATACAATATTATGTCAGCGGATTTGGTTAGTGGTGAAAAAGAAGCTGGAGAAATTATGTTTTTAATGAATTCATTGGAATGGAATATTTGTGTTCTCCGCAGTGAATGTGGAATGTATTTTTGAACAATTTATTTTCACCAATAAAAGTTCTTTTTGGGAAAATTGGTGAGTGTTGGAATTTTTTGTTTCCAACGAACAAGGATCAAAAGGAAAAATCAGAGAAGAATAAGGTTAGTAAATTTTCAACGCACTCTCTGTGGTGGTACCGCCCCAATGATTTTTACCACAACAACAATATTGAGAATGTTGGTGAAATTTTTGAAGGTGATTCTTCAGCTATAGTGCTTGTTTTGATGACTTCCCCTATATAATGGAATTGGAGAATTAAGCTCCTTCAATGGGATTATATGATATGCCGGGTTTGAGATTTTATTTTTATTGTCCCTTCACAATCACACATAGAAAAGAATTATACCTACATACAATCACAGTTACAGAAATGTTGGTGTTGTTGAAAATTTCAAGTGGTTGTGGGAAAATTTGTTTTTTTCTTTTTTTTTATATATTGTTTTTATTTTACTAATTTTTTTTTGTTGAAAAATTGAAAATCCATGAAAATCTAATTTCAAGAATTTGCAAAAAAAATATATATTACAGCTATATCTGCCTTAATAATTTTTTTCCTTCACTTTTATCCAAACGCATAGGTAGTTGGTATATGGATGAAAATGGAATGAACTTTTATTGATTCCCATTTTGGGGGCAAATTAGGCAATATAGACATGAGTTTACGAAAAAAAAAATAAAAGTAAAGAGAAGAGGAGATTTTGGGGGTAAATGTTCGAGCATAAAAGTTGACGTTACATAAATTCGAAGCGGTGTTGAGATGATGGATACATCTTTTACACGACACGGCTAAGTTTTTTTTTTTTTATTTTGTTTTATTTATGCGATTTTAATGAGATTGAAAACGTCGACGTCGACATTGGTCGGTCGTCGTTGTCGTTGTCGGCGGGCGTCTTCATCGCCTTCGTCGTCGTCGTTGGAGCGCGTATTAATATCAAAAATAAATTCGAACTTCAATTGATGTGGAAGAATAAAAAGAAAACTTTTTCTGTGATAAGGTTTTTATATTAGGTTGATAGATTAGGTGCCTACCTCTATATTTCATGAAGAAGGGGATTTTTTTTTGTTGAAAAGTGACACTAGAAATATAGAGCTTCTGCAAATTTTGCTATAAAAAAAATCAAGTTGTATTTCAGTGTAAAAATATATATCTGGAGATAAACTTAAAAGAAAATTTATACGAAAAAAAATAAGATGTAGGTAGGGATTTAGTTTTCTCCTTTTGTTAGGTATAGGTATTAGGTATATGAGGCAAAATAAGTTGTTAACTTTTGGGTTTCCCTATATAAGAATAAATAATTGGCCTTATTTTGATTTGATAAGAATTTTTATTGAACCAGAAATGTCAATCGAGATAATAAAAGATTTAAAATAAAAGCCAAGCCTTAAATCCTCATTCATAAAATAAGGGTTTATTGTTTTTTTTTTTTCTACATACATACATAGCTATATCTAGGTATTATGTATTTAGATTATTTCTATAGAACAAGAAGGTTTTGATTGATTTGAAAATGTATGTATGTATATATGGTATAGAGGCGTTTAAGAATATTTATGTAGGTCGTAAGATCGATTCATTTGGAACAATTTAGTCAATTTAGCAATTTTATTTTTGAACTTTATGGGATGGTTTTGGGTTTCAGATATAATAAATTTTATTCAGTCAATATGGCAATAACTAGAAAGATTCAATCGAAGACTATAAGCTGGATTTGGATGATCAATTGATGTTTTTTTTTTGTCTGTCATTAAATTTGCATCCTTTTTTTTTGCAATAGTATTGGTGACTATAATATTTACTTAAAATGACATCAAAATCACTTCTTCTACTTTAAGCAAAATAGGACCAAGGACCCTGAAATTTATAGTTGAAACAGTGAAACATTTTATTTTTAAATAATCTCTAAAAAAAAATTTGAAAAAATCTAAAAGGCTGAATAAAATTTTGAAAATAAAATGAAAAGAATGCAAAAAAAGGTCGATAGGCTTAATTTTAATAAAATTAACTTTATCAAAAATCTTTCAGACCCTAAAGGCGGGTGTTTTAAATTATCTATTATTTATTTCATCAAAAATATTCAGTTATTTTATTTTTCTCTCAAAAAAAAAAAAAAAAAAAAAACCTTCAAGTCTATCTATACTACCTATTGCCACCCGCAATTTATTCCAAGCGGTTTATTTCAACTTAAGAATTATGAATATTGAAAATACTTCATGGTGCGAGTCTATTGCTTTATCAGCTTTATCAGGACAATCATTATTAGGTATGGCTATATATCTTTAAGATTGTTTACGTATTTTAAATTCAAAGTAAGAAATAAGGATGATGATTATGTTTAGACAGTTTGAGTGGGTTTTATTGTTTATATTGTCTTGCCCAATCAATGTCAAAAGAGAAGAAATTATAGTGACTTCACTTAATTAGGTAAAGATAAATACAAAATTTGTTCTATTCAATTTAAAATCTATTGACATAATTTTCAAATAATTTGGTCTAAAGCTTTATCAATCAAAGGCAGACCAAAAATAGAAAAAAAACAAATCTTTTGGCATAATAATCCTATTTATTTATTTTGCAAATATTATATAGCTTCAGCTTCACAAAAAAAATATATCGATGAGGACAATTAATTAATAAAATATATGTAAATTTGTCTGCATCTATTTGAACAATATTATATCTGACTAACAATAAAGTCAAAAATGTGGACAAAAAACTTTAACAAAATCCTTCTTCTTAAGTTTGCTCAAATAATTTATATTTATTTTGCAAAATGCTTTTTTATACTATTTAAATTTAAGAACGTTCTCTAAAGAAAAACTTCTCTTGCATTCATTTATTTTTTTTATTACAAAAATCATTTTTATGAACAAAAATATTTTGTTTTGTATTTATATTTATAAAATTGAAGGTTTCATTTAGGTGAGGTCATGTGAAGAACACAATTTTATGGGAAGGGTTTTTATCCCCTGTTTAAGCAGGAAAGCATTGTTTTATAAAATTAAAATGAAATGAAAAAAAAAATAAAAAAAAAGATAACTGCAAGTCTTAGAATACTTATTTACAATTTTTAAAGTCAGAAATCCGTTATTCTATTTTTATTTTTATTTAAAAAAAAAAATAATTTTCAAACTTAAAAACGAAAATTTCTTTGTTTTCCATTTTTTCAAAGTTTTTGTTTTTATTCGGAAAAAAATCTAACAAATCTTTCTTTATTTTTATGCGTCATTTGAATTTGTGCGGTGAAAGGAGTATCTACCATTTTAATTTTTATGTAAAAACTATAAATTTTTTGGATGAAATTTCAAGGTGAAAATTTTCGCTTCTAAATTTTTCATAAAAAAAATTTAACAATTTGTTGTTTTTTAACAAATTTATAAAACAATTTTATAGAAAATTTCTCGGTAAAAATAGAACCCTAAATGCTTTAATTAAAGTTTCCATAAATACTGTGAAATTAATATTTTTGCTCATACAAATCTTTTGGATAATTTTAAATAATTTTAATATTTAAATAATATTTATAAAAGAAGCATACCCATTGGAAAAAAATTATTAAGATCTTAGTTGCACTTTAGAAATTTGAAATTAATAGCTTTACTGATGTATTATGCTTAATTGAAAAACAATTAAACGAAAATTTCATGACTTAGAATTTTTTCGCAATCTAACTTCTCTATGAAAATTCTGTTAAATAAAATGCTCTGATTAACTGCAAAAAAATAGGTTCATACGACAAAAATCATTAATACCTACATATCTGAGAAAAATTATACATTATTTAAATAAATTAATTGTACTTTTTTATTGTTTAAAAAAATCGTTATTACCATTGTGTTCAGGCCTCGCTTAATTTCTAACCGGCCCTGACACTTCACCTACATAATTGTTTCAAATTCGTTTTCTAGCGTTTTCACTTTTCGTTTTGAATTTTTATAATTTTTTAATTTCGAATTGATAAATTATAATCGGAGAGAAATATGTAAATGGAAATATTTTGCCGCAGGAATTTTTTACTAATTAACATAATGTGAGACACAGCACCAGCATATTTGGGCATAAAGCATAAACTTTTGCTTTAGGTAGAAAAAAGAAAGAAAGAAACCATCTTTTCTGACAAAAAAAGTAAAAAGATTTATTTTCGTTTTTTATTTATTTATAAATAATGTAGGAGGTACCTATAGATATTTGTGTTTGGTATTTTTTAGAAAAAGTTATTATGTTATCTACCACAATCGATGATTTTAACATTGAAAATGTTTATAGGGTCGTTTTGTTAAAAGTATGGTGTTACTAAAATGAACAAAGATATAGAATGAACTCTAGCGTATAGGGGGAGAAAGATTGAATTTTTGGTTGGTGTTACCAAAGAAACTACCAAAATGAATAAAATGAAGAAAAAAACACAAGAGATGAATTTCAGCCAGCGTACCTACATGTTGATCATCGCCAACCGACGAGATTCAGTGGATGAATTATTAAATTCGAAAAATGCTCGATTTGAGCCCACTTAGAAGCCTATAACTTTGGTTATAATTATTGGATGTTCAATATTAAGCTAGATAATTAAAGTTTAAATGACAGGCTACAAATCTGCATAAAAATGTTTGCAAAATCGTAAAAAATTTCGTACTAGAAACTTGAAAAATTGTCATTTTAGAACTAATTTCATCACGGCAAAAGAAAAAAAAACAAACAGAATATGTATGTAGGTACGTACCAACAAAGAATGTATTGATAGAAGGGAGAAGACGGAGGAGTGTGTGCAATAAAAAAAAACACGTGGCAAACAAAATTGGCTTTGCATCGGGCACAAAAATGATATACATTATGTTTATGTAGGTATGTATGTATGCATGTAGGTATGTGCATGAACATTTGTAGTAGGTATTTTACAAATAATAATAAAATCGTAAAGGTTGGATTTGGTTGGTTTGTTTGGATTATAACTTGTGTTCTAATAATCGGATGTTTAAAGTTAAGGTCTTAAAATTAAGGTAAAATGTCAGTCTTTTAAATCAATCGAATGTTGAACCTAGAATATTCATAGTTTGCGTAAAAATTTAACTAACTTCTAAATCAATTTGATTGTTTAACCTAGAATATGCATAGGTACCTACTTCAACCTCTTATATAAAATTATAACTTAAGTTCTAAGGGCTAGATGCTCAAGGTTAAGGTATGTTTAGGTAAATCAGGCAAGAGGTAGAATTAACTTAGCTAAACAATTGAAATATTATAATCGAAAAGAGTCGATTTTGTAAGCTGATTTATTCTGATTTAATTATCGGATTTTTGAGGTTACGGTCTGAAAATGAATGTAAAATGACAGACTAGAAAATGCTTTTGACAAAACTTGATTTACTTCGGAATCAGTTCGATTGTTTAACCTAGAATGTGCATAGGTACCTACTCGAACCTCTTTAATAAACTTATAACTTAAGCCCTAATGGTCAGATCTTCATGGTTAAGGTCCTCAAATGCAAATAAAATGTTAGGCTTTATCTTAAAGTAGTCCATAAACTATTTAATTTGGTTGTCAACTAAATTGATGCTTGTTGCTCGGCCACACATTTCATAAACTCAGTTAAAAGAATACAGCTCCAAGTCTCAAAAACATTATTTTTGTCTAAAATAAATTACGCGACTCGATATTGTTAAATTGATTAAAAGATTAGTTCAAAATATTTTAAAATAAAATATTATAGAATAAAAACAATTAGCAGTGGGGTTTGGGTTTCGCATCAAATTCTTTGTAAATTTTGTCTCGATTTAAAAAAGGTTTACCTGGACATTTAATCAAACACACGGGTGGATTCAAAAACAATCAATCGAGAACTAAGTTGAACCGTATATGATGTATGCTTTAATCGATCTGTAATAATTCAGTTACATTTCTGCAAAGCATAGCTAGGCAAAAATGTCAAATACCTAGATATACGTTAAGATAGATGGTACCTATATGTATTTTTAATTTCGTGTATAAGTGCTGTACCGGTGCGGATGAAAATGAGTATGATTGTGCAATTGCGAGATAAGCCACAATTAAAACTAAGATTCACCTTATTAAAAAAATTAACAAATTAATTTAACCACCAACTGGGAAGTGACATTAAATATACAAATTGGTACTTCAGACTGTAGAATGGTTTCTAAGACAATTTGTGAAGTTATAATGCAACAATAGTATACAAAATAAAAATCTCTAAGATTTGGCATGATTTTGTTTTATCGACGTATACAAGTCATTTTCAATGTCCCCATAGTTACTCTATGAGTGAAATCTGTAAATTTTTTTCATTTTTAACAATCACACTAAAGTATTATGATTAATTGACTGATTGGTAGTCAATAAGGTCAATGAGCCCAAAGAATATATTTCTTAAGAATTTACTTGTTCGCAGCTGATTTCAAACAACAAATGATGAAGAATGCGTTTTGCACAGCCTATTTTTTATTGTGAAACATAAATGTACAAGGTGTTCAAGGTAGCATTATAGTCGATTCAATAAATCTGAAATGAGATTTCTTGAGTTGGGGAAGTTTTTTTTTTTTCTGGACTGACAATATGTTGAAATATTGCGAAATTTAGCTTTTAGCAGACTTAACTTAAAAGATTTCCAAAACATTTTAATGTAGGTACACCTTAACTAAATATATGTATATTAAGACGTTCGGTTATAGCTTTCTCATCATTTAAAGTTTTAATTTAAAAATTTGGTTAATTCAAAAAGCTAAAGCAGTGATTATTTTGATTCAAAAAAAAAAATCAATGACTTAATAATTAATTATTTTATTTAATTTGGGCTCGAGTCATCAGCTTTTTATTGACATAAGAAAATCACTGATTTTCCTCTTAAAATCAAAAATTTTAATAGTTCTTTTCACATTTATCTTGCATCCTTATGCTTGAAAAATTTAACTGAAATCGTTTTAGTCAAACGAAGATATGAAAAAAATTATGGAATCCTCTAATTTTTTTAAGCCACTTTGTCGTTATTTCATCAGCTCTCGTAAAAAATTTAATGCGTTTCAAAATCTCACGCAGGTTTATATTTTACATGTTATCATAAGAAAAAATATTTGTAAATATTTTGAAAATATTTAGCATTATTCTCAATCCATGAATTTTGTTTTCAAATAAAAACTACTGATTGTTAAACTAATTATTTCACAAGTAAATTTCTATGATAAGATAAGGAACGATAAATAGTTCCTAAAACTCTACTAAATTTAATTCAACCGATTTTACAACCGCAACTTGAGAATTTAATAAAAAAAAATAATAATTTAAAAGCTAATTTGATATACGATTTTTTTACGTTTTAAAAGACTTGAAATAAAAAGCCTATAGCAAACAAATTTTCTTAGATCCCGCAACAAATAGGTAGGTACTTAGCAAAATTCTCTCCCATTATTCATGCCCATCTATGTACATTGTACATACATATGGATACACAAGCTTTCATAACATTTTCTCCAAGGTCAATTATAGGTGAAAACGCAATTTATTAAATTCCGATTTCTCCCAACAACATTAAATAAACTCATAAGAAAACCTTTCAATACTTCTCTAACCTCTACTATTGTTTAACGAATTTTAATCTATGAAATTTTTAATCTCTTTTGAAAAACCATTTAAACCTTTTAAAAGTGCATACAATAGATATACAGGAAGTCACGAAAAATTACCATTTCCCAAGTGATGATAGGTACCAGGTATAACTATCCATCTTTGAAATTCATCTACAGAAATAGGTAGGCATAAAACAAACCTTCTTTCATTAGAACCTGTCGCCAATGCTAATTGCAATCGTAGCGAAGATTTATTACCATACCAATTTTAAGTCTTAAGTCCTTCTTGTCATTTGTTTTTTTTTTTTTTCTTCGAAACATTCCATTAAACAATTATTTTCAAATAAAGGTAGATATATATGTGCCTAAACTTGTTGATTTTCTCTCTATCTATAAATTGGCCTCTTTCATTTATAAAAAAAAAATTCAAAACCTTGAAATTATTGTTTTTATTTTGTAAGTCTGCCAATTTTCAGTATATACCTATACATAATTTATTTTATTGAGTTCTACGGAAGACCACAAAGAAAGTAAAAGACATATTTTTATAATATACTTACTTATACCTGACTCATAAAAATGATCGCATATTTTTCATTATTCTTGTCTTGCATGATGATGGTGTTTCTTTTTCAATACTTACCTACACAACAACAACAACAACAAAAAATGCACAAGAACGATTAAAGATTGAGTGGCATATTATACGGTAAACGTACCTGACCTAGAATTACCTACCTGTATATGTAGAGAAAAAAAAAGAACTCAAAATTTATACGCAAAGTGCTATTTTTTTGTACTCACTCCTTTCGTATGATGATCTCGACGGAAGACATACCCAAAAGAAAGTAAAGAAAAGAGTAAATATACCTAACTGATGGAAAAAGTTACCGTCTTGTCGCAAGTGGGTATATGCGATTTTTTTTTTTAAATCCGGCTTGAGTAAACATTTCTAATCAATGTTATCAATTTATTTATAAAGTAAAATAAAATAAAATTAAATTTAAAGAAAGTAAACATAAAAATAAAATAAAAAAAAAACAAAAGAAAATAAGAACACAAATATAAAAATCGAAATAAAATAAAAATTAACAAAGTATGAAATAATTAAAATGAACAAGAACATTTGAAAGCTTTGCTTTGCAATTCTACTTAGGCTACCAGCAGCTGTACATTTCTAAAAATTGTAGAAAATTGGTAGAGTACCGATTAATATCAATAACAACAACAAAAATGTTTTTTAAAAACATGACTTCACCATATTTTCGTTATAAGAATTTTAAGCACAAAACGCACATTTTTTACCACAACGATGTTAAGAGAGGTACAAAGATGTTGTTTAATCGGTTTTTTATCATTTTAAACAATATTTATAAGAAACTCAGTTTTTTAGTTTAAAAAAAAAATGGATTTTTATAAAGCATTCCAAGACCTGCATAAATTTTAGAATTATTTTAATACTTTAAAAAAATTGTCCACGCAATTATCATTAAAGTGAAAACAAATGTGTATTTTCCTTTTCATTTTTTGAAGCATACAAAAAAAATGTGTGATTTGTTTTATATTTCATCTTTTCTACTTTTATTCATTAAAATTGAATTTTTACACCTTTAAAAAATATTCAACGGCAACACTGCCTGATGACGATCACCTGTGTATTTTGTATATTAGCACACATTCTTCTTCGTGAGATGTTTCTTTCCATAAGCAGCAAACAATAAAAGAAGGTACATAGCTACCTACAGACGACAGAGCCAGATACCAGATATTGAGTGATTTTTTGTTATACTGCGCCGACTACCTGTGATGTGATGGTGGCAAAAAAGAACTCAAACTATAATGGGCGCATTGGCAAAACGCTGTTTAAGAATAATCACAAACTCGAACAGTGGCTCAGAAAGAAGAAAGTTTTCGTGAAAGTTAGACGTGCTAGAACACACCACGGTGCTAGAATATTCCGTCCAAGAATTCGGTGACCTCGATTTTCTCCATTGTAGGTATAGAGGCTTTGATTTTTTTGTGTTGTCATTATCGTCATCGGCTTCATCGTCGTCGTTGGTAACTCGCAATAGCCTATATTACCATACCGTTGTGTTTACTCTGTTCATTAGATACAAGATATTTACAAAAAAAAAAAATACAAAATAAACGAAGCAAGAAAAAGTTCCTAAGTTGTGGCATATTTTCGGTGAAAAGTGAATGAAAATAATGTGGATTAAGCACGTATTTCTTGCGTCCCTATGGGTGCATATAGTCTTTGGTCATACAACTCAGAGGCCTAGTCGTGATGAAGTTGACTCGAATCCGCTCCTCGATATGGCTTCTATGTTCATTCAGGAAGCCTTAAGTAGCCAAGGTGGTGGCAATTCCGGGGGTGGAGGAGGCAGTTCCGGCCTAGCTGGTGTTGCCTCTTTAATTGGAACACTTATGCAGACAAACAACGATGCTGGTTCTGGTGGTCGTGGATCTGGATCGCCCGGAGGAGCTATGCAAATTATATCCGGTATTGGCAGTTTGCTTGCAGCAAATGGAAACGACAACTCTGGAGGCAGTGGATTCGATCCGTCAATCATTGGCAATGTAATTGAAATGTTCACGAACAGTGACGCCAATGATAACGGTGGCTCACGCCATAGACGTGATGCGGGCAAGCAGCAAGCAGGGGGACTTGGTTTAGACTCGATTCTGCAGATTGCTTCGATGTTCATGAGTTCGCAGGAGCCACAGAGGAATCACCACCAGCAAAAGAGATCGATACACGACAACAGCGTCGAACAAGATAATGGCTTGCTGAGTCTGTTGCCCATGGTCGTGCAGGCATTTAGTTCTTTCAGCGGACCAGAAGGCAAGCGCACTCAAGAGAGGCATAAAGATCACGCATGGGTGCTTCCACCGTACTTGGAGCATCTTCATGTGTTGTGGGATCATTTCTCGAATTCCGATTTGGCTGATGCGCTTTACCAGAAATCTGGATTGAATGCGATCTTCATGGGCTTCAAGGGTCGCGACGGCAAGTTAGACTACAATAAGCTCTTCGATTCTCTAAATAATCAATCTTTCCGACGTCGTTGGATCAAGGCAGCTACTCTCTACTTGGCCGATTGGGCCGGTTATCTGGCCAATCCGGATGTGTACTTGAAATACATCCAAACTGCCCAGCTGATGTTCAATGGATTCCTCAAGTCTCAAGGATACCCAAAGTCGACTTTCTTCGAACCCAGTCGGGCCAGTGAAACCATCTCGAATCTCCTTGACTACGTTGCCAAACATCATCTCAGTGTTAAAATCGAATCAAAAACCTACGTTAAGCCAGCTGTTGGATATGCCAAAGAATTACTCAAATTGGGTCAAGCACGAGTTATGCTGCAGAAGTTCAACGCCACTGAATTGAGTGATAAACTAACTGACACACTTAATCTGGAAGTAATTGAACCAGTTCTAAAAGTCCATAGAGCCTATCGGTTTGTCACAAGAACTCCACACTGCGATAAATATGTGTTGTGTGAATTGAACTCAGTCGAGGAGCCCAATGCTAGGAATAACGGATTAGTGGCAGGAGTTAAACCAAAAATTATTAAAGTCGGCAGTATGGGAGCAGCTTTGTTTTTAAGTGCAGACACCGGAACACCATTCTGGACACTTTTTAGTGTCATCACAAAGGCGAATAATTGCGAAACTAAATATCCAGTTGATTGCAGTGGATTCCATGAGGGCGAAGCTAAAGTTACCACAGAATATATACACAATGAGCTGTAAAAAAAAAATAATAAAAGAATATGAAAGAAGAAAACTAAACTATCTAGCTATGTAATCGTTTAAATGTAAATAAATTAAAAAAAAAAAAATTATAATAATTGAATACGTATAATTATTGGTTGATTTTTATGTTATTATTCTTGTTGATTGTGGATTAATTTATTTTGATTATAAAATTATCACTTTCAGAAGATTTCATCTCTTATAAGTCTAGAGATCAGTTCAGAGATGTAAGCATGTTATAAATTATTAGGTATAAAAGCTGCAGAGGCGGGCTTTTATTTTGCGGGGACTTGATTCATAATTTGTATAGAGGCTCCAGTTGAAGCTTTAAAGGAAAACGTCAATCAAGAGTCACAATAATTGTTGGAGAAGAAAAAGTACCTGCACGAGTTTTTTAGCATTACTTAATTGCCTTTTGAGTATCTTTTTTGCATAAAACTAAGAAGACAAAAATTATATAGGTGGGGACATACTTTTCAACAGGTTTAGGGTTTTCACTAGTTTTTAAATACGGTATAGGATATGGAGGACTAGGAGTAAATTAAGATTGGAAAAAGTTTTAATTATAATTTTATAAAAAATATAGTTTTAGTACAACATAAAGAATTATAGCATATAACTACTTTTTAAATAAAATCAGAAATTGTAAAATAAATTTTGGAGGATAAGATTATAAATGGCGAATGTGAGGCGCATCAACATCTGATAGCATATTTTTTATGAAAACAAAAATTAAGATTTAACGAAAAATTTATTAAAATTCTAATTACATTTGCTCACTTTCTGCAATACCGCTACAATAGGTACATATGTAACTCAAAATTTGCTTATTCGATATACTATTACGATTGAAAACTAAGTTTTTGTAAAAAAAAAAAAATGAGAACCGTCAGTTAGTACTTCTAAGTTAGTATTGCAGCATTGAACTGTAGATGATTCAGAAGAGATAAATATTTTCGGATTTCGAGTCAAAATGCCGTTTA
This sequence comes from Epistrophe eligans, assembly GCA_951394125.1. Classification (NCBI taxonomy): domain Eukaryota; kingdom Metazoa; phylum Arthropoda; class Insecta; order Diptera; family Syrphidae; genus Epistrophe; species Epistrophe eligans. Next base: position 8,462,952 of record OX596031.1, on the reverse strand, counting down.
GGGTAAAATTTTGTTTATAAAATACTGTAATTCAAAATCCTGGTTACTACAAGCTTCTATAACTGAAGAAAATTTTATATTTTAAAATTTCTGTATTCTTTAGGATCAAAATTCTGTACATTCTTAGCAATAATATATTAATCATTATTTATATTATATATGTATTTTGATATGCAAATTCTCCTTCAAAATACATAATACACTGAATTTGGGGATATGCAGGATTTTGAAAAACGGAATTTAACATAACTTACAGTATTTTGGATAGCTGCGTAGATATATATTCGTATTTTACAAAACTTGGAAACACACAATTCTGAAATACAACATTTTGGTATGGTACAATATTTTCCAAAAAAAATGAAACACAATTTTGATCATGCAAAATTTTAAGACCCTGAATTCTGAATTTAGTTAAGTGTGCTTAAATATTTAAATTGTCTTTAAATTACGTAACTTAAATTCTTATCTATAATCGTTTTCGCATTGATATTTAACTAAACAACGATTTTGTCACGTAACATAAACGAATCTACAAATTGCATACATTTAGGCTGTTTTTTGACAGCTTCCAAAAGAAAATGCCATAAAAAAATCAGTTCATTACTAAATAAGAGGGAAAGAGTAGCAATTGGATGTTGTATAGTCCAAAGCAAAAGAAAGAAACCCGACTCCATTTTGCTTAATGATTTTTTTTTTTTTTCGAAAATTTCTTTTGTTTATTTGTGAACCTTTTAATATTAATATGTAAAAAAAAAACACCGCAACAATTTATTTTACAAGTCTATTTATTTAATACAATCATAAATACTTTTTACATTGCCCACCATAATTAAAACAAAAAACTAAAAACTCTGCCTACATACATTATGTACATACCTTTAACGTTTAATTTAAGAGCCCTTTAAAATACCAATTTTCCACTTAAGAGCTATTTAGAGGTATTTTAAAGTTAATTAAGCTTTTAAAATTACTTATAGACACGGCTGTAAATTTTTCACTAAAACTCTCAGGAAAGAATGTTCATTAAAAAATAGACATATAAATGTCTTACTTATAAACGTTATCTTACTTTAGAAAACTGTCCAAATTTGGAAAAAAAATGTGTTCAAAAACCTAGTTGATTATTGTCTTATAGCTGCCTAACTTAGACACAAGAGTAGATTGTCTTAACCGTGAATAATGTGATATTTATTTTTATTAAATAAAGCATATTTCCACCAATTTTAAAATAGTTAGACAGTGTCTAAATCTAATAAATACGACTGATAGGGTTTATTGAATTGACTTTTTAAAAGTTGCAGCTTTTTAATGATTTTTCCGTTTCAATAAAAAAAATGTTTGCTTACAAAAAATTAAATCAAGGAATTATTTTATTTATTCTGCAAAATGCGCTCAAAATAAAGAGATAACCTAAGTTTATTAAAAAATAAATATGAAATTAATTATTATTTATTTATAGACTGAGGTAAGGAGGACGTATTTTCAATGCAGTGCAGTCGGTTCAGGCATACTTTCACCTTTTTTTAGTATTCATAATGGATTTTAAACAAATCCCTAGTAAATATTTTAATGGAAGTAATTTCTAAAATCTCTATCGCACCCAGTTACCAGTTGTATGTGAAACATTTTAAAATTGATGAGGATAATGGTCCCGAAGTTTAAGAACAAATATTTGCGTTCACAAACAAACAAACAAATATTTTCACACTTTTTAAAAAAATTTATCAGGGAAGACTTTATAGATTTTCCTAATTATTTGAATTAATTTTCATTTTTTATGCAATGAACTAAGATTTTTATTTAATGTAAATAATAGTTATACTTTACCCTACTTTGATTTTTACATTAAAAGGTTTGTGCCATTACTGAACTACAAAGTTAATGTGGAAGCTATTTGACTCTTGGTGGCGCTGATTCTTATTTGCACCTGTCATTTTTATAATCTTCAACTTCAAAACAAACCTCAGCTGATAGCTTATATGTTTTTTTGATAGATGAATTAAGTGACTGAGTGACTAAGCACGTATACCAAAGTGCACAGAGGCATTACATCGAATACGAAGACATTTCTGCAAATGAATGGAAGACGTTCTTTGGAATGAAGAGTAAAAGAAGCAAAATTTATTCTTGTACATGTACATATACAAATTTTATCCATTGAAACCAGTTTGTTGTTTTCATATAAAGTTGTTTAGTTTCGATGACTTCTTACTACCGGTACCGCAAAGTTATTATTGAAGACGTTGACCTTAGTACATCAATTGAGAAGACTTCTTATGCCTTCCAGAGCTATGGTTAAAAATTATATCTGAATTGTTTTAACAGAAGTTGGACATACAGTAAAAAAATTCTCAAAGCCTGTATTTAATTTTTTGAATCAGAAGACTATTTTTATGTTTGATGCAGGTTTAATGAGGCTTTGTAGACAATTGTTATGTCTTCTTTTCGGCGAGTAATTTATTGTATAGGTATTATTTCTTTCATATTATTTTCTATTAACAGTTATGGCTAAACAATAAACATACCTCTTTTTAATTAAAATTACCTAGATTGGGCGATAGGAAGTTGGATTTTTAACCAAAGCAATAATAGTTTTTTTTAAGATTGTGTCACAATGATTATGAATAGTATTACTCTTAAATGTGAGATTCTTCTAGAACTAAGTTCTGCGATAAAGTTTATTTCATCAATTTCAATCAAAAAGAAAAATATCTCGATTAAACATTGTTTAGTATATATCTACTAGGTACTTTAATTTTTTATTTTTTTATATTTTTGTTAGAATTTATTGATTTGTTTGCTAAATTAAATAACATAGAATTGATTATTTTCTACAAAAAATTGAATTAATTTATAAAAATATGACTTTACTAAGCCAATCAACATTTTTAATAAATTTGGTGGGATGACAGCTCGTGAGAGCCATAACAGGAATTTAGAGTACCTACCTAAAATCTTATGGGAAGTCCGAACGGGAAAATTGAGAAGCAATTTTTGTTGACAAAAAATCTCTTGGGAGATTTTTCAATTCCTCACAAAAGGCAGTAGCCGTGAAAGAAAAAAACATTTCTATTTGTAGGTGAACTAAGCTGAGCTTCGATTTCTTCGACATCTGGCGTGACATTCCCATCAGCATCACACCACGACGCAGGCTAATACATTTTTTTAGTTAGAAATACAGCCAGGTTCTACATTTCACTTTCACTCGAAATGAAATTGAAGTCAATCTAATTTCAATTGATTTCAATTCTATTTCAAGTGAAAGTGAAATGTAGAACCTGGCTGATATTAAGACATTCTTTGGTTACTATATTTTCGGATGAAAACAAATGATTTAAATTAAATTTCGTGACAAAAATCAGAACTTAGATTGAAAAATCATTTTAAAAATATCAAAATTTCAACAGAGCCAAAATACTTTTTAAATTATTTTATTATAAGAAAATTGCATATAAAAAAAAAAAAACAAATATTGTATTTTTTTAAATGTATATGTCACGAACTACTTACATAGCTAATGACACAATTTAAGAAGTTTTTTGATATTGCGTCGAAATTCGAATGGTTGGAGTAAAAGTGAATAAGTACCAAGTACAAAAACTACCAGGTAGCCGAATTTCCACAAATCTATAAAAGTCACAGTAATGCACAGTATTCTATTAATACCTTATCTAAATGTCAAAACACAAATAAGTTTTCCTTTTTTGTACGCTTCACAGTTTTTAACTGAAATTTGGCTGATATTTCTATGTAAAAAAAGTTTCCTCGATTAAAATTCAAAGATTTTAGGGCTCTTTAAAAACTTACGAATTTCACAGACTAGAAACGGGAACCAGCATAAATTGACACATTCATAAATTTCCGAAAATTTGACGTTTCATTGAAAATATTTTTATATAAAATAATAAAATATATAAATACATGTATAAATAAGTCCTTTTCATTTGGATTGGATGAGTTTTGAAATAAATATTCTAAGTTGAAGATAAACATATGTAAATGTATGAATTTGTTATATAAAATAATATAAAAAAAAATCGGTAACTAACTTTATCGCACTACATTTTTTTGTATAAAAATGGAAGATTAAGTCTTTAACAATCTTAATTTATTTTCAGCTATACATTTAACTTAACACTTCTACTATATTTTGCCAATCTTATTTTAAAATTAAGAAAAAATAGAAAAGACAGAACAAAGAACACAGAACACAGAACTTTAAAGATCAGGTTTCAAAAGATTCTTTACTTTAGAAAGATATACCTAAACAATTTAAAAAAAAGAAGGATTTTTTTTTAAATATCGAATAACAGTAATACCTTTCTCTATTCTTTTTAATACTAAACACTCTCCCACTAAAACAAATATTTTTTTTTACATTGATATTAATTTCTTAAGATTGAAACATAACCTTTATTCATCAAAAACAACACTGTACAAATCATATAGTGTAAATCAACCACCATTACACATTGCATCTGTCAAAATGAACAAAAAATCACAAAAAAAAAAAAAAACATGTAACAAGCTTTTTTCAGTGACTCGCTCTGTCAAATGGAATTTCACTTGCTTCCCATTTGAATGTTTTCCTAATTTTAGAGTCACTTATCAGGATTCTAATTGACACACTTTTTCCTTTTCAGCAGAGAGAGAGGAAAGAAAAGAAAAAAAAAAACATGGAAAAACTGTTTTCTTTTTTTGTTCTTCTTAGAGAACAATTTCCCCGACGATTTTATGACTTCCATGTCTAGCGAATATCTCAAGCCCCATCCCCCTTACACCTCCCTGCATCCCAGCATATAACCACCGAC